>BJKM01000038.1:0-1235000 GCA_015082035.1 Chaenogobius annularis
AAGGCCTTTGATGAGGACGTGCAGGAAAGAACTGAAATGACTCCTGCGCTAGCCCGTGGTGAAGATTGTTGTGGTGCTGCTGCAGATGAGTCCTTTGCTGGAGGTGGTGGAGGTGATCGTGGAGCAGTTGGAGTTGAATTCTTTGCTGCAGGTGGTGGAGCGGCTGCTAATAAAGAGCCCCAATATTCTTTATAATGAAATTGTCAATTTGAAATCTGTTTAGCACTTTAAATAAATATGGCCAGCTAAAAGAATCACAAGCTTTATCAACGTCCAGACTTATTACTACTGCCCTGTTTTGATGTTTTTGTATTTGGTTCATTATGTGTAAAGATTGTCTTATGCTGTCTTGTCATTTGGTAATGAATCCTGTCTGATCATTGTGGATTAAATTTGGGAGTATTTGT
Source organism: Chaenogobius annularis (assembly GCA_015082035.1). Lineage (NCBI taxonomy): Eukaryota > Metazoa > Chordata > Actinopteri > Gobiiformes > Gobiidae > Chaenogobius > Chaenogobius annularis. The sequence goes on from BJKM01000038.1 coordinate 408, forward strand.
CCCTTTCTTCTGGACATAATTGAGGTATAGATACGATAGTCCACATTCAGAATAGAAATAGGTCTGTATGAGGCACGTTCCAGTCAGTCCTTCCCCTCTTTAGGTATTAAGGATATGAGTTTTTTTAAGTGCCCTGTTAAAAGTTGCCAAAAGGAAAGCAGTGTGTCTTTTAAAGCGTTATACCACTATGAGGTGAACCCATCGCTCCCCGGAGATTTATTGTTCTTTAAATCTTTTGATTGCACCTTGTATTTCCAAAACTGTTATTTCAGCTCCTAATTTTTTATTATGTTCTTTTGACATAACGGGCAAATTGAGGGTGTCCAGAAATGAATTTATATCATCATCTTTGTCGTCTGGAATCTTTGAAAAAAGATTGATAGAAGGATTCAAATGCTGATTAAATTTGGTCTTGTTCGGTTAAGATTACATCACTTTGCCTGTCCCGTATTTTAAACATAGTTCTTTCAGCTTGTTTTTGAAGTTTCCAAGAAAGTCATTTCGTACATTTTGATCCACTCTCATAATATCTTTGTTTGGTAAAGAACATTTTCTTAACTATTTCCTGTGAAGTCAGATCATTAATTTCTCCTCTTATCTTTTTAATTTCTTGTAGCATTTTAGGACACCCCTTTTTGGCATGGTTTCCCTCGAACAATAAAATGTTTTCTTGCAGATCATTTCGCTTTTTCTCCCTTTGTTTCTTTTTATCAGAGGCTAAGGCTATAATTTGTCCTCTCAAGACTGCTTTGGAAGCATCCCAAAGGATGGGCGGAAAAATTTCCTCAGTATCATTTTACAAGTCTTAATGACCCTTTGTTTAAGGAAAAATGTCCAACAAAGGGTCATTAAGAAGGCTGGCATTGAACCTCCAAAGTGTGTTTTTTGTCTCTCTTCTTTGTCTCTCAGGCTCAGCTCTCAGGCTCAGCTCTCAGGCTCAGCTCTCAGGCTCAGCTCTCAGGCTCAGCTCTCAGGCTCAGCTCTCAGGCTCAGCTCTCAGGCTCAGCTCTCAGGCTCAGCTCTCAGGCTCAGCTCCTCAGGCTCAGCTCTCATCAGGTTCAGCTCTCAGGCTCATTCAGGCTCTCGGCTCAGCTCTCAGGCTCAGCTCTCAGGCAGCTTCGAGCTCTCAGCTCTCAGGCTCATCTCAGCTCTCTTCAGGCTCAGCTCTCAGGCTCAGCTCATCAGGCTTCATTAAGGAGAAGGAACAAATCACCACTTAATTATTTCAAAGTTAGAATGACATCGTGGATGTGAGAGAAAGCTCTGCCTTTTGCTTTGTCTAAAGCTCTAGTTGTCATTTTTCCTGATTATTGATCAAGTTTTGCACATCAGATCAGGCATTCACAGTTTGAGGTCTCAGGACATTTTGTTTCATCTTACAATCTTACATCGTTTTAAACACAGAGACAAGGAAAAAGGTCTTTCAAAGACGCTTTTGCTCCGCTCACCTGTGGAACAGTGAATAGAAGCAACGCAGCTTAAATAACATCATTCTTTTATTGCCTTTTTAATGATTTTTATAAAGATTAGTGGTTCAATTGGGCAACATCGCAGTGCAGATGCACCTGTTTTTACTTATGAAATGTGTTCCTCCTATTGTGTTCTGTGGACAAGTATGTTTTCTCATGGATTGGATATTTATATTACATGGATGTGTGTCAGTTTGTTTAGTAGACTATCTGGTGTTGTTGTTTACTTTTGTTGTTGTTATTTTAATGCAGAGGGACCCATGAAAAAAAGAAGAATTTTACTTCTCATGGGTATTTCCCACTCTATATAATAATGATTCAATATTAGAATTAAAAGGATCGAACTGATTGTAAATTCTGCCTCCTGCGATATGTCAGTCCACTTCCTATACGTCTATGCATAGTAAGAAGACTTTGTACTCTGTAATTGTTCCTTCAGTGCGCTCTTGTAGTTCGACATGTCCAGTTGTAGGCTTGAATGCGAAAATTCACTCTGTCACTGGCATCGCCACAGATCAGTGGGTGGTGTTTGCAAAGGCGAACTTTCTCCAGCTGATCTGACAACCTATTGTGATTAACCTCACGCTGGTTCTTTGGGCCCCAGAAACAAAGAGAAAGTGTTATCACGATCACCTCCAGAGTCTTCGCGTCTAAGAAAACCTACACATCAATGTTAGAAATTCTTGGGGGTAATAATGGATCTCAGATTTGGATTTTAAGCAGCCACGTCAGATCCAATTCATCAAGCAGCCTTTCCCATCTAATAAAAAATCAAAAATCAAAAAGGTCTGAGTGGTGCTAAACAGACCTGGAGTTAGTTAATTCACTCGTGTTTTGTCAACTAGTAGACTCTCTACGCCACTGCATCTGCTTACTACGGCCTGACTACACTGGCCTCTCAATCACGAGCTGTAAATTAACAGCTGCAGCTACATCCCAGAACGCTGAACTGCTCGGGTACTTACTTAGAACGAGGAATAGGTGACGTATCACTCCATTTAGTCCTAGTGCTCAGGGCGTATACTCGTGCATCTGGCCCCTGTGGCTCCAGAGAATAGACTTTCAAAGCAGCTCTGCTTGAGTATACAAGTCCTACTCCATGGCCTAGCCACCAGAAAGTAGCATCTCGGTACATTGTTAGTGCAACGTATGAAAAACCTTTCTCGGACCTCTCTGGGAGGAACCTCAGGACGCGGTCCGTCCGTGCTGGTGCCCGCAGGAGAGTCAGGACTAAACATTGGGAGATCTTGGCGTTGTCAGTTTTTGCAGCTAAATATCTGGAACTCAGTCTTTTCCTGAGGATGTGAGACAGGCCTCTACTCTGCGCAATGTTCAAATCTAAAACTAAAAACGGTGTTGTTTTGGCTTGTGCATATTGAACTGAAATGCTTTTCTTTTGCACTCTTCTCTTTTTTATGTCTTGAAACTATTATTTATTAGTGATAAATTCTGCCCACTGGTCTTTGTGATTTTTATGCAAATATTTTATCTCCTGTTGTGTGAAGGCTAATGAGTTTGAATTGCCTTGGTGTATGAATTGGTGCTCATACAACAACTAAACTTTGCCTTGGCCTTTCTCTGTATGATGAATAATAGGGATCTTTTTTATACTCAATTGCTTTTCATTTTTTATATGATGAGCCATCCCTTGTTACATATTTTCTTGTGGAACAAGCTTTTGTTCGCTGTGTTGATTGGGTCTTCGACGTATTGTCATTATCACATTTTGAAGGATGCTACGTTTTTGTGTTGTAGGGGTTTTTGGTGGTATCACTTCTGATGCCATCTCACGCGTTAATTGATGTTACATCTCACCGTTGACCGACTTTTCGAATATTTTCTCTCTGGTCGAGAACAACAAAACCACACTCAGAACCATAGGCACACAGAACAACTGGAAAGGGTCAAAAAAGAATCAGTTTGGAAAACGGGCATCGAACCCAAAACCTGACTCAAGAAAAGAGCGTAACATGGAGGGAAGTCTCCATTCCTAATGGAAGGGCCCCTCCAAAAAAGCCTCCGCCCCCCTCCCAACCGGCAACCACCCTTCTTTCCTTTTGTGGGGGAAACCCCACATAATTCTTAACCTCATCTCTTGGAAAGGGAGACTGGATATAATATAAGAGCTACACTGGCGTATCACGCAACGTCCCCTGCTGCACTCTGCATATACTTTCAATGTCAAATGTGGGAGAGTGGACATCGATGAGTAGATGTGTTTTAGTCACAGAGTTTATGTACAAAAGCAAACAGCCACCAGGGGGCATAAAGTCTGATGTTAAAAACTAAAAAAATCAGGTCATCAGTCTCTTCAAATTAACTGAAATGTATCACCATGGGACCACAACCTGAACTCACATGCCACACGCTGGTGGCTCCATCCTCTGCACTGTTCATTTCTGTGTTTTGCATCTTCCTTAAGAGCACCTCTGCTTCTCCTGGTGTTCTGAGCACGTGTGCTTTACCTTCAAAAGCCATCAGAAGAGTCGCCGGGAAAGAGAATCCATGTCTCAGTTTTCTCTTCCTGAGCTCCTCACAGATGTTGTGGAACTCTTGTCGTCGTTGGCGAACCTCGTATGGAATATCTTGAGCAAAGAAGACACGCTTGCCTTTGTACTGAAGGTCTCCTTTAACCCTTGCTGCCTTAAGGACGCGTTCCTTCACACGACCGTTGAGAAACCTCATTATCAGGCCTTGTGGTTCATCAGCTTCTGGTCTTGGTTTGCTTAGGCGATGTGCTCTTTCGATTGTGATGGGAGGGACTTCAAATCCTGAGTTAATAAGGAGCTCTGGTAGAATCTTCTCCAGGAAGCCCTCAGTGTCCTTTCCCTCCTCTTCCTCCTCAATGCCCACAAGCCTCAAGTTAGGACAACCGGATCTGGACTCCAAATCCAGGAATTTATTCTTCATGCTACTGTTCTCCGACTCCAGCGTTGTCACCCTGGCCCGCAGTGCCTCAATCTTGGTCATTACTGTCTGCAGATCGTCCGTATTGTCTGATACACGTTGCCAACCTCCTCAAAGCGTGTTCCCGTTATTCCATCCGCTTTCAATTTAGCGTTCACTGCCTCTGACACTGCCGGAGCTATGGTAGCTAACAACTCGGCTCTCAGAGACTCCATGGCATGCTACACTTCTTCCATTAATAGTTCCTTTGACCAAAAGAAATCTGCCATCTTCATCTTTGTGGTCAAAACTGTTAAAAGGCTAGTTGGCTTGACCAATATAGCCACTCTGCTCTTATGTTTGCCCCTGTATGATGAATAGTAGTCAATTATAACAACATTTTTTCTTGTCGGTATATGATATCAGGGGTCTTGCTACACACATACAGGGGCCGCCATCCCAAACATGATAAATCAAATGGCCCGCCATCCGATTTGACATGGGGGAAAATAAACCATCCCTAAAACCCAATTTCATCCCATATTTTAGGTAGCGCCATCATTAAAATACTACTTCAAATAACAAGTCTTTTCAAGTGTTTTTATCACTTATTAGCCTAGAAATGTCATGAGAGAGAGTGGGACGGGGTGCCCACTGCGTCGATCGCGATCTAACAGTTGATCTCTGAGGCAGTGGCAGACGATATCAAAGCAAAGTTTTTTGTCTGGAGCGAAGAAACAGATGCACACGCTGAGCGACTAGTCCTCACATGGAGGTCCCCAACAGCGCGAGTGAACCATGAGCAACAATCAGCGCGAGGAGCCTACAGTTGTTATTTTGTCCGCTTTCTCAGTGAGTTTCAGAAGGAGCCCACCTTCAGTTGTGAAGCTTGAGGTGGCATGGGATCTGCATTTCCATACATTTAACTCCAATCCCAATCTCCATCAATGCCTTCTAGGAGAATGACCACCCGTACTCTCCAAATTATCAATGTGATAGGTCTTTTCGCTGACCTGCTTTTCTGGCATTACACGATTACTCGAGTAAACCGAATAATTCGATTACAAAAAAGCTTTGATTATTATTTTATTGCCTCGATGATTCGTTTAATTTACATATTTAATCAAAAACAGGTGAATCTGTGGCGCGCGGCGCGCGCACGGAACAACTTGTGGCGCTTTAGTTTCACACGGAGCTTGTTCCGCTCTGACGAAGGCGCGACAGGAAGTGAGCGGCGCGTTTGAAACTCACGAGTGCGACTGGGAAGAGTTTGGATGGGTGAAAGAGCCATTATAATAATCCCGAGCTGCAACTCTCAACACCGCGTCTAGCTCCACGCACCGCCCACCCCAGCCCCCGCGCCTTCGACACGGCACCGCGGACCCCCGCGCTCCCCCACTCAACAACTCTGCTTCCCAGTCACAGTCGTACTTGTAAACAGCCTATACATATAGAAACAGCACGGAGGACCGCGGTTATGTTGGAATAATCTGTTGTGAAACAAAGTCCGAGACGCGGAGCCAAAGTGACCGGCACACGGAGCCAAAACCCCAGGACCACCGGGCCCACCCAACATAACGTTTAACAAATGTCTTATTTTAAGTGATGTGACAGAGCGACTGTAACTGTTTACCGTCTATGACAAGTTAATTAAGTCTTTTATATACAGTGATCCCTCGCTATATCGCGTTTCATCTTTCACGGCTTCGCGGATTTTTTTACAGTGCATTGTGCTCTGAATCCTGATTGGCTCAGGGGCTTTACTGTTGTCTAGAAATAAAATATTGACGCTGTACTGTATTGGTTTTTCACTTCACGTTTCTGTACATTCTGCTTCTGCAAACTTTACGTTTGCATGTTTTCTCTGTGACAAAACCCACAATGTCAGCGCACGCGCACAAGAATGGGACCCTTTGGGACCCTTTGAGTCGTTCATTGCAGTTCTCAAATAATATCGAAGGTGACGTATCCGTTTGTAAAATTCTTCTTGCTCAGAAAAAGGGAGAGCGCCAACAACTACCCATAACAATGTTCTTCTCTCGGAGAAAGACCCCTGCGCCTTCAGTAGAAACAGACGCTAGAGCGGGGCGGAGTCAGGACAAAGAGGCGGAGTCAGGAGGAAGAGGCACAGCTGGGACTGTGACATATGCGAGGGACAATGTTTCCAACCTTGTATTACTATATTCAAATACATTTTGGGCTTTAAAAACAGGTTTTGATTTTTGGTTTCATTCTATAGTTCACTATTGCATTGTAAAATAATGAAAAAAAATAAAAGCTGACTACTTCACGGATTTCACTTTTTCGCGTGTTATTTTTGGAACGAAACCCCCGCGATAAACGAGGGATCACTGTATATTCTTTCTATACAAACAGGACAGTTTGGACTGAAGTGAAATGTTGCTGTTTTGGGGACAAATTTATATGAAATTAAGAATAAAATGTGTTATTTTAAGCAGAAATTCCTTATTTTGTATTTGTTTATTACTATGAACTATAACGTTTATATAAAAAATGAATTAATATGCTTTTAAATGGTTTACTGAATGTACAAAAAAATTAACAGATTACTAAAATAATCGATAGCTGCAGCCCTGATTGACAGCATGTGTTCCAAGTCGGATATTGGCTTCCCGGCTGATGATCTAGTTTGGGACTCTTGGATGTGAGGCCATTAACAGGAGCAAGCACAGTCACAGTCATCTTGTGCAAGGCTGTGATTGCAGTCTACCACATTTCTCGCTTCTTCAGCCTTGGGGGACACGGTGTCAGAGTTGGAGGCAGTGCCGGTGGACACAAAAATACTTGTTGAACCTCATTATATAACAGCTCTAACGTTTCCTCAGGTGAACATATGGTTAATATAGGCGGATATCTAAAAGATTTAACCACAGCCCCACAGAAAGGTGCTTTTTCAACATTTCTCCTTACAATATAATACTGTAACAAGTACCATCCCATGTCCAGCAGAGGGACTCACCCCAATCAGAGAGTTCTTTGTGTTGCCGATGGTGGCGAGCGTGCTGAGGTTGAAGATGACTGTGAACTGTGCCTTGTCTGGGGCTAGGCTGAGGGAGGAGAAAGCTGGGTGCTGGAGGGTCACAGCTGGACCATCAAGGCTCTGAGGACTGTAAGGGGGCTCCAAGCTGCGCTGGAGGCTAGACAGAGCACACGCCATCTCCCCCAGGACCAGCTTATAGGCCGCCTCCAGGGTGGGAATGTTCTTCAGACTCAGCAAAGCCTGGTACACGCCCTGGACAGCGGCCATCACCTTCAGAGAAAGAGACATTTCCAAATGGTCAATACAATGAGCGTATTCTGTCCAAGTGGGATCTAGTGACGCGAACTGAGAATAACCTCAAAATGTTCAGTCGTGAGGATCTGACTAAACAAAAGAGGAGCCAGAGTGCACATGGACAATAACTTGATTTGTAACACGGAAGTTTGCAATTTATTCTGATCACAGGAGCAAGGAGACATTGCTCACCCTACGCTCTTGTTCACGTCCCCCTCTCAGTGAGAGTGATTCTAAAAGATGCCTGACACTTTTGCAGATGCGCTGTAACCTCTTGTCTTTTTCTTCGTGTGGATCACAGTGCGCTGCACATAAAAATAAAACTATAAACTCATGCATGTAACGAGAATTGGCCAATCCAATTTGTGCATAATGCATGTAATGTGAGAGACTCATGCAGGAAAGAGGAGAGGAAGATAGCCAGAGCCGACTGAAACCCAGTTTTACCTTGGAGTCATATATTATGCATTCCATGCTGAGAGTCCAGCTCCAAACCAGCGCCTCTGTGCGCAAAAGCCACAGAACGGCACCAGCCACAGCATGAAATATAACCTACTTTAGCAGCATTTTAATTATTCTAATTAACCCGTGAGAGCAATTAAAGGTTTTCTTTATTAGTGAAGGGTAAAATAATGTAAGTGCATGTACAAGATAATTTTAATAAAATAATGTTGGCTAAAGACATTCTTATTTGTTCCCATTTGCTGAGTTCAAAGTCTAAAGACATGTTTTTGCAGGAAGCACATGGCTGGTTAGAAAAGTCTCAGGCGCCATGTAAATAAAGTCATTTTGAAGCCGTTTTTGGACAGATGAGTGAGCTAACAAAGGCGTGAGAGCGCACATCTTGAACCTTCAAACACAAATCACAGAGCTTGACACTTAGTTAAATGCTATACAATATCCTCTAATATGAGGCTGTACATCAGAGTGGACTGAACCATGCTCTCACACACGGGACTCAGTGTCTGGGGGCAGAGGCACAGGACCATGTGGCTCAACACTAGTCTAGCGAGTGGTCAGAGATGTTCTGAGGGCGCTGCGGTGTAGTTGGGAGCATGACTGTGGTTGCTCCTCTGTGCTGCTGTGAGTGCGATGCAAGAGCACCATCAGAGGTTTGGCGGAGACGGAAAACAGTTTGACTTTTATGCATTTTTTCCCACTCGCACAGACGCCACTGACAGATTTTAAAAGTGAGCTACTAAAAAAGTCTAGAGGCCTGTTATAGCTTAATACGAAGTACCTGGGGAAAAAACGGCATGTTTCTGCTTTTGGCATCTCATTTCAAACTTAAAATAATCTGGAAAATTCAGAACTGAGGCTCAGAAGAAGAGAGCAATCATCGAACAAGTGTGAATGAAGCCAAATCCAACTCCAGATGTGTTTTTGATGCATAATGTGTCTCTTTCAAAATATGACTTCATTAATAATTGTATATTGTCTCTTGAAAAGTCTAGACCCACCTCATTCTCTCTGTGAAAGCGGAGCTCGAGCAGCAGAGAGTCTGGGGCCAGTAGTTTCTCCACATAAGACGCCGGCAGCTTGGTGTTGACCTGCTCCACAATCTGACAATATATATAGAGTTAAGAACATGTGAGACACTGTTTGGTGGTGCATTGTGGAAGATGAATAACATGCATAAAGCATTTGTGTGTGCTCTGACAGCCTGAAGCAGTCGCACTATGATCACTCAAACCGCACAAGGGCTCAAGCAGTTTGCATTTAATGAGGATCCACGCACATGCCCAACATAGTTTAGCTGTTTAATGATGAACTATTTAACGTTGCCATAGCTCTATGTCGCGGAGACACTGCGAATAAGGAAAAGGCGCCTCTGACTTTTAGGAAAACCATAAATGGAGTTTGGGGTGCCAATTTTTGATACCTTGGATTTAAATAGACCTATTCAAGTCAATGAGCCAAAACCAAATAAACACCACAGACAGGGCGCAAGTGGGCACGACCACACAGTCTACACAAACAGCACTCGTGTCTTAACTTAGGCCTACATTGATCCAAACAAACTTCGATCTAAAATGCCATATATGGGGAAAACAAAAGTGAAACAATGGCAATCAGCTGTGTGACTGACGCCAGTCTGGTTCATTTGTTTGCACATTGATTTGACTTATAATACATTTTATTTATACAACGCCCAAAGGCTTTATTAGACAGGACACAGTTTCAGTGTAAAACGGGGGTGAACGTGAGCTGGTGGAGCATGTTAAAAGGCAGTGTTACCAGTGTGAGCAGGCTGAGCACAGTCAGGTTAAAGTCAGAGCCACAGGCCCTGCAGCAGCTCAGCTGGTCCAGTCCATAGGCCAGCACTGCGTCCATCAGGGCTCCGCAGGGCTCCACACTGGCCAGCAGGACCCCCACACACTCATTCCCCGCGGTCAGCACCGACTCGCAGAACTGCACCTGTTTGGCTGTGCTCACACACGACAGCACTCGACCCAAAACCTGTTCACACAGACCGGGACAATGACATTTTCTCACACATTTGATCTGTGCACACATCCTGGCTGGTCCTTACGTCATTGACGTAAGCCTCGGTGATGGGAGGCCCTCTGATTGGGTTAAATCTTTCTCCGATGCTGCGCACCACAGAGCTGAAGACCCGCAGAAGAGCTGCCAGCTTGGGCAGAGACACAGAGGGAGGAGGAATGTCCTCCTCCATTACCTCCACGGAGCTCACGTGACTCAGGTCCTGCTCACAGCACAGAGAAGGCTCTTTAGTAAACATACTAGTGGAATGACCAGCACCAGAGAGGCGGGCCTTCAGTTACCTCTGCATACGCCTCCATGTCCTCCAGGAACTGTCCCAGCAGAGTGGTGGAGAAGGTGAGGTCTGCAACCCAGAACTGTTCTAGGCTCTGAAGCCAGCCTTAGAGAGGCAAAACACATGTGAACTTTGGTCCAAAGAAAAAAAGCACCAAAGTGACACACAAAACAGATCAAATCAGTGGCGGAAGCAGCACTCAATTTTGTCATTTAAGTAAAAGCAACAGCAAAAAAGCTCAAGTAATGAAGTACCCATTTAAAAACATACATTAAGAATACAAGTATTTCCCACTGAGTGGAGAATTGTGTTAAAGTATTAAATGTAGTAATTTTGATTAAAAGTATTGTGCTGATATTTGGTCACTAGGAGCAATTCAAATCAATTTACTGTTTTACTTTTATGTAGAGCTGCAACGATTACTCGAATAAATCGAATAATTCGATTCCAAAAAAGCTTCGATTCTTATTTTATTGCTTCGATGATTCGTTTAATTTACATATTGAATCAAAAACAGGTGAATCTGAACAAAAACAGTGAATCTGTGGCGCGTGAGCGCACGGAACGACTTGTGGCGCTTTAGTTTCACACGGAGCTTGTTCCGCTCTGACGAAGGCGCGACAGGAAGTGAGCGCGCTTTTAAACTCACGAGTGCGACTGGGAAGAGTTTGGATGAGTGAAAGACGCATTATAATAATCCCGAGCTGCAACTCTCAACACCGCGTCTAGCTCCGCCACCCCAGCCCCGACACGCCACCGCGACCCCCCCCTCCCCCCGCGTCCCCACTCAACAACTCTCTTCCCAGTCACAGTCGTACTTTTAACAGCCATGACATGGAAACAGCACGAGGACCGGTTATGTTGAATAATTGTTGTTGAAACAGAAAAGTCCGAGACGCGGAGGCTAAAGTCACACGGAGCCAAACGGCAAAACGCAAATGCTCAAAACCCAGACACGTCCCACCAGGACCACCGGTCCACCAACATAAACGTTTAACAAATGTTTATTTAAGTGATGTGACAGAGCGACTTAATGTACAGTCTATGACAAGTTAATGAAGTCTTTTATATATTTCTTTCTATACAAACAGAACAGTTTGGACTGAAGTGAATGTTGCTGTTTTGGGAAAAATTTATATGAAATTAAGAATAAAATGTGTTATTTTAAGCAGAAATTCCTTCTTTTGTATTTGTTTATTACTATGAGCTATAATTTCTAAAAAAGGATTCATACGTGTTAAATGGTTTACTGAATGTACAAAAAAATTAACCGATTATCGATTAATCGAAGAAAAGAAGTCGATAGATTACTCGATTACAAATAATCGATAGCTGCAGCCCTACTTTTATGTAGTATATTTTTTGGGCTTGAACTCAAAACCTTTGGCAAGATGTCACCATGAATGTGCTACACCCACCACCTCAAACATATAACGATTATAGTCGACTTTTCAGTTGAGTTCAACTGTAAAAGTAAAAAGTATCTACTGTTAAAACGACTTAAGTAAAGCAGCTATAGCTAAAAGATTTACTTCAGTACAGTACTTTTACTTAAGTACTGGATTACTCTCCACCACAGACAGCCATGCTCCTTACTTGACACCTGCTGTGTGAGAGTCTGCTTCTGTGTGTGGTCGATGTGCCAGCCACCAGAATGTCCACGGTGTTCCTGTGAGACAAACAGGTGTTAGAGCAGAGCAGAAGGGCCCAGTGCACGTGAGGAGGAGGAGGATGCTGAAGAGGCAGGAGGCGGCTGAAGAGGAGGAGGAGCAGGCTGGAGGAGCGAGGAGGAGCAGCTGAGGAGGGAGCAGCTGAAGGGGATTGAGGAGCGGAGCTGATAGAGACTGGAGGCTGAGGAGGAGAGCTGAGGCTGAGGAGGAGGAGCTGGAGGCTGAGGAGGAGGAGCTGGAGGCTGAGGGGAGGAGGCAGCTGGAGCTGAGGGGGAGAGAGCAGCTGGAGGCTGAGGGAGAGGAAGCAGCTGGAGGCTGAGGGGAGGAGGAGCAGCTGGAGGCTGAGGAGGAGGAGCAGCTGGAGCTGAGGAGAAGCAGGAGCGGGAGGCTGAGGAAGAGCGAGGAGGAGAGCAGAGGAGAGCGGGGGAGAGAGGAGGAGGGCAGGAGGAGGCAGGAGGAGGAGGAGGCGGGAGGGACGGAGAGGGGAGGAGCAGGAGGAGGAGGACGGGAGGTGAGAGGAGCGGGAGCTGAGAGGAGAGGTGAGGAGGAGCAGGCTGAGGAGGAGCAGGAGGAGGAGGAGCAGGAGGAGGAGGAGCAAGCTGAGGAGGAGCAGGCTGGGCTGGGCTCACCCTGAAGTTGGTGCTAAAGACGTGTGGGTAGCAGCGGGCCACCTGCAGGATACATCGGACACTCTGACACAGCAGCTCTGGTGTGTCCACATTCTCCAGGATGGATTGCAGGTTGTTCATCACCATCTGAAGCACAGCACAGGTCAGCAGGTCAGTGCGCTCTAGGGCAAAACTAAACCAACCCGCTACTTTGATTTCCTGTTTATTTATAGCAAATTTCGGAAAACCTAGGCACACATGTCATGATGGGCACGAGGAGGAATTTTTGACTGGCATGCGCGGTGACATTGTCAGAAATATATTTAAAAAAAAACTAGGCCCAGCTCGGCATTCATTGTAGCATCAGAACTGCCTCGAACACACTCTCGCAGCTCAGAACAGCTGCTTCTGTAGGGACACTGACAGTCTGTGTTCATTCAGCCTCTGACGCTTTAGGCTCTTTCCTCTGGGGTGCGCAAGGACGGCGAGTGGATGGAGCATGTGCTCTAAAGTGGTGGAGGAGCTGCCTGTCTTGTTTGTTTGAGAAGCCTTTGTAGCCGCACTGTTGTATCCTTCATTCTGTCCTTTAATTACGTACCACAAGTTTAAAATCTGCTGTGTGGTTCTGATTTTATCCTGGACCTTTCCAAAGCTTCTGTGAAACAGGCTCACATTACAGCTCGGTGTGTCAAAGTACCGTTACCACCAGCCAAACACTTCACTGGGCACTTAAAAAATAAAAATTGTTGTGGCTGTGAAAGAGTCTTATTGTAAAAAGGTCAGAGAGCGACACAGAATTAAAGACTTGTAGCTGACATTGAAAGGAGAAGCAGTGAAATTCCGGCACTGTAGAAACACTACTGCTGACATTTGACGTAAAAATCCCCGTATCAGGCACATAACCCCAAAGACTCAAGAGATGAGTAAACAGGGAAGACACAAGGAAAATAAGGCTTTGGGAGCTAAAAAAAAAAATCAAAACAGACCGCCTCACAAGCTAACGAGACAAGCATGGCTAACGAGACCATCTTGAAAGCCCGCCCTCTGCCGCTAAGCCGAGCGCAATTCCCGCCAAGCCCGTCCCTATCGGAAGGTGGAGAGGACATAACTTTACAACAGGTTGCCCTTGTGTTGCGTGAAATGCAGCGTGACATGGAGTCACTGTGAGGGCAAAGCAGGGAACAACAGAGCCAGGCTCCACAGAATGGAAGCAGATGTACTGGACCTAAAGACGGGAGGTGTATGTGGTGCACGGCGCTGATGCATATTTTGAACATTATGGAATCACGGGAGCTGAAAACCAAGGTTGTGAAACTACGGACGGAGAAGACGACGGTAAAAAGCAACATCCTGGATTTGGAGTCCAGGTTGATGAAGAAATGAGTCGAAAAGGAAAACACAAGTCTGGTAAAACTACGAGACCAAGACAAGCAAAGCTGCAAACCCACGGCCCCATTATAAAACAGCCCGCCATACAAGCTAACGAGGCTAACGGGGCTAGCTATTCACCAGCTTAGGGATGGGATTCTGCCGGCCCGGATACAGGAGAAGAGGTGATGCTGGACCGGTTAGCACTCAAGATGTGGGAACTAAAATGTAAAATGCATGGTGAAATGGAATCAATGAGTGCAGAAATGAGAGCAGCAATTGGATTGGCCCGACTTGACCTGTTTGAAAGTGACATACAGTAAGGGAGCTGAAAGGGGGGGGCATCAATAAAAGTGAACAGCGTATTTCAGACAATACAGATGAGCTGCAGACAGTGAGGGCCGACATGGAGGCGACGCAAGCCCAGTTGATGACGCTGCAGGCGGAGAACAAGAATATGAAAAGTAAGATCCTGGATTAATCCTGGCCTACGTCCTACCCAACCTCAGGACTTGTGGGGGTCCAGGAGGGAGAAGATACTGAAAGTTTTCAGGAGAAGGTGGTCCCAAAGCTCCTTGTAGGCTCTGGGGATGAGTTCCCCCCCCCATCACAATAGAAAGAGCATATCGCCTGGGCAAACCAAGACCAGCTTAGCCAGTGTAACCAGTTCTTTATAAGGATTGGAGCCAGGAGCGGCCGGGGAGCTTTCAGGGTACCTTCATTAGGAATGGACTTGCAATGCTGTTTTTCACTGCCGCCCTTCAAGGCAACCACTGATTTAGGGCATTACAAAAAAAAATTGAATAGATCTGAATGCTGACCTCAAGTCGCTTTGGAATAGAGTTTTGAATGCAAGGATAAAGAAGGCAGATATGTACTGGTTAAAGGGAACTTTTAATGGAAGGGGTTTTACTCTGCTGAACCAGGGGGTGATAACACCTATACAGATATTGTGGACATGATTGTAAACCACTCTGAGGGAACCCCAATTTGAGGCGGCGATTGGAATTTTTGTATCCAACCCACACTGGACGTGTAAAATTCGAGAGGCACTGAAGGAACAATAAATAAGTTCCAAAAATGTATGAAGAATATAGCACTGATCGACATCTGGAGAGAGATGAACCCTAATGCACCCCAATATACCCATTTTTCTAATCCAAATGCAATCTGTTTCAGAATAAAATATTTCTGTTTTGTTAATCTGTTTATAAAAATTTGAAAAAAAATGTGTATAAAAAAAATAGAAGCAGCGAAGGAGCGTGTCATTGTTGTAATTGTTACTTGATATATCTTTTAACCATATTACCCTGCGCTAAACTGAGGCATGAGTGTTCATTCCCAGCGGTTATTTTGGTGACTTTGAAGGTAAAAAACACCAGTAGAGGCAGAAGTACTCCTAAGTAAAATGCAAAACACAGAACTGAACTGCAGCAAAAAATTGAGTCACCAAGTAACGGTCATACAAATCATTTCTGTTGTTTTGAAGGGAGTGATAACTGCAACGTGATTTATGTGTTTGACATCAGACTTAATGCCTCATGCCCGTTTTGTACATAAAATGTGTGTCTAGTTATGTGCATTAATCTGAGTGCCAAATGTGGGAGATTGAATTTGTGGGGAAATGGAAAGAGACACACGGAAAGCAGCAAAGGAGCGTGGTGGTCTGGGGAGGTAGTTTATCCAATGCTTTGTGAGGATTGGTAACAGGAGCAGGCGGGGAGACATTCATTAGGAATGGAATTCTCTCCAAATTAAAGGATTGAAACTATAAAAATTAAAGTTTTGTTGTTGTGTTACTTTTACTGGCGGTTGGCACCCAATTTCAAAGGTGCATTTACCGCCAACTAATGTAGTTGTGCATCTTCAAAGTATGTGTTTTACCCAATACCGTGTATTACGCTATGCTCATCAGACCGGCTGTTTGATGAGTGGAATAAAGCAATATCAAGATTTATAAGGCAAGGATAAAAAACCTCTATCTGATTCAAAACTTTACTATTACCAAAAGTAAAGAGATTGGGGTTTGCCTTGTTTGAAACATTACTTTATTTCAGATCAGAGCCTTGCCGTGCTGGTGTGACCCAGAATATGAAGCTCAATGGAAGAATATTGAGATTGCTGTTGAGTATTTGGCGGGTGGAGAACCCCTGGGTGAAGTCTGTTCTTACAACATGGAGGGAGCTGATCAAGACATACAAACTAAACAAAAGATGTTAACATCTTAAATTGGTTGGTTTACAATCAAAATTTCACACCTAACAGCACAGACTCAAGATTTAAAGTCCGACCAACAAGAGGTATAGGGCTGCAACTATTACTCGGGTAAATAGAGTAATTTGATAACAAAAAGCTTTCGATTATTATTTTATTGCCTTGATGATTCGTTTAATTTACATTTTTAATTAAAAACACGTGAATCGGTGGTGCGCGGAACGACTTGTGGCGCTTTTGTTTCACACAGAGCTTTTTTTGGACCTGCAGCAGCTGAAGCTCAACAGAGAGCGAGCGGTGTGTTTTAAACTCACGAGTGCGACTGGGAAGAGTTTTGTTATGTGAACGAGCAGTGTTCTGAGCTCCAACTACTGTAACTAGCTCCACGCACCAGTCACACTCATACGTTTAAAACACGCCGCTCCCTTCTCTGCTGCGCCTTGAAACAGCCAATACGCGCCGCGATCATGTTATAATAATCTGTTGTGAAACGCCACACGGAGCAAATGCCGCAAAACGACAAAATGCAGAGCCACCGCTCAAAACACCAACATCACTGATCCCACACCAAGACATTTGTTTGTAAAACGTACAATGTGACAAAAGCAAATTAATTCTTAGCAACTGTTTACAGTATGTGACAAATTAGATAGATAGAGATATATATAGATAGATATATATATATATATATATATATATATATATATACACACACACACACATATATACACATATACACACATACACACACACATATATACATGCACACACATACAGTTTGGACTGAAGTGCCTATTTGTTATAGTTTATTACTATGAACTATAACGTTTATTAAAAAAATTATTCAATATGCTTCTAAATGGTTTACGGAATGTACCAAAAAAATTAACAGACTACTCGATTAATCAAAGAAAAGAATGGATGGATTAATCAATTACTATAATAATCGATAGCTGCAGCCCTAAAAAGGTATAAAGGTTTTTCACCAGATTTTAAAAGATAATCACACGAAAAGCTTTGATGAGTTGAAAGAATCCTTTGGCTTGAAGAAACTGCACTTTTATAGGTATTTACAAATACGGAGTTATTATAACCAAGAAATTAAACAAAGCAATGACCATAATAACCCTCTAAAATTGTTTATAAATTTGACCTTTCAAAAGGGAATATCTAAATAAAAAATGTTTTTTTACTAATCTAGACAGTTTCTCTACTAAATATATTAAAAACAAATGGGAAAGAGAAGATAACCTTGCTTTGACAGATAAAGAGTGGGAAAATCACATGTTTGGAGCGAATTTAGCTGGAAAGATGTGTCACGTTTCTTCATAACTCCATATCAAAGTGCATATTATTCACAGGGAAATATAAACTGTTGGAGAAACTGTGGCACCAGGAGGCGTGTTTTGCAACTGTCCTGTTGTTCAAAAATATTGAACTGAAATTAACACTGCACTGCAAATTTCTTCTTTGATGATGTTTTATGGCCTTTGGTATCCATAATGCTACATTACCGCCATTCTTTAGACATTATTCATTAGACCCCACTCTTTAGTTGTTGTTATTGGTGCTTGCAACGGCGGCTGTCAGCCAACTGCAAAGGCGCATCCTTCCCACTCTTTTTTGGCGTTCCATGGCGGCCACCTACTGTAGTTGTGACTCCGAGTCACTTTCGCTGTTTTCGCAATGGCAGTCGGCAATTGAGCATGCAATACAATGACACATCCAACTCTACAGTCTTGCCATTAACCCTGTGTTACATAACTATAGCATGTGACTGGATCGTAAGAAGATTCCGCAGATTGAATTCCGACCTATTAGTCTGACACCATGAAGACAATTCTGTTCCTTCTCTTTCATATGCTGTACGGTGAAGCAGCACATGCTCAACAGTTTCTTATTCTTGACAGCGATTACACAAACCGGTAGGATGTTTGCCTATCCTACTCAGTAACTGAGTCCAGTGGGGCCCATTCTCATGCGAGCAAAGGCTCTCTTCCACCGCTTTCCTGCCCATGGATCTGCATGGACCAACACTCTGTATCTGATACAGATGTTGTCCAGTATCACAACGATTCCAATAGTCCTGCCAGAGTTTATACACATGACTCTTAATAATGGGCTTGACTTCAGGTTTGTCTATTTCAACCAGTATCATCAATTGACAGTCGCCCATAAGGGTATTCTTAGCCAGCAAATCAGCCATTTCATTACCATTCACCTCAGCATGTGCAGGAACCCAAATGAAGGAGACCCTAAAATCCTTCCTGGACAGAGAGCTTAGATAGAAGATGCTATATAGAATATCCTGTCTGCAATCAGATTTTCCTGATTTAATGCTTTGCAGTGCAGAGAGGCAGTCAGAAGCTATCGCAACTTTGCGACACTGCAAGGTAGACTATCACTATGAGTTCTGTAGAGAAGACAGACCTGTTAACCTCTTCTTGACCACCACCTCAAGGTCAGGTATGAAAAAGGCAGCGCCTGTTCGCCCACTCTCGGGATCCTTAGATCCATCGGTATGAATAACCACATCATCTGAATGGAGGAGCCGGAGTCAATTTCCAAGGAGCCATGATCGATAAAGCCACCGAAGGGTTCAAGTTAAGATCGCTTTTTCCAGCAATTCGTACTTTTGCTTTTCCTAGCCAGCAAAAACACTGATCATCAGCCTCATGTCGTCCCCCACATATTCTAAGAATTTCCTTCACCGGGTGTGTGCGTGCATGTCCTTGCACATTTACCCAATAAGCTAACATAAGCTTTAACCTCCGGATCCGTAGAGGCATTTCTCCCAATTCAACCTGCATCGCAGAGACAGGGGAAGTCTTAAAAGCCCTACCACATTTGCGCAAGGCTTGGGCTTGTTCTACATCAAGTTTTGTCAAGTTAGTTTCAGCTGAAGACATGTACGCAATACAGCCATAATCAATAGCCTCTCTCATAATAGCCCAGTAAATATTCAGGAGCAATTTTCTGCTAGCTCCCCAGTCCCGGCCAGAAAGACAACGTAGCAGATTATTCACCTTTTTGCATTTCTCTCAAGTCTTATCAATGTGTTGTGGCAAAGTAAACCTTTTGTCATAGACGACTCCTAGGAATCTCACTTCCCTGACCTGTTCAAGGACCTGCCCATGCAGGTTGAGAGAGACATTCTCATGCCAATTAGAGAAACACAATAGAGAAACACGATTTCTATATGGACAACTTAAAATCTCCAATTCAACTCCAAATCCTGCCGGATTTCTCTTTGCATTTTATCAACTGGAGATTTCTGCCTACCAACCACAATGCGCCATCGTCAACAGAAAGCCGTCTTCCAACAGAGTAATCTATATCTTTGAAGATGTAATTTATCATGACATTGAACAGAATAGGGCTGCACACACTTGAGGGTTTCCATTTTCTACCTCATAAACCTCAGAGTAAACTGAATCTACTCTGGTTCCTTACCCAGTTAAACAACTTTCCCTTCACACCACATGCACGCAACTTGATAAAAAGCCCTTCCTTCCAAACCATATCGTATGCCTTCTCCACATCAAAGAGTACTGCAATACCATTTTCTCTGGTTAGTCTTGGCTACTCGGACTTCAGATTAAAAGCATAACAGATTCACAGAATTCATGGTATGTCTGCCCTTGCGGCAGCCACTCTGGTGAGTGGAAAGCAATTTCTGACTTTCCAAGTAGTAATTCAACCACTCAGTAACCATGCGCTCCATGGTTTTCCCTAGTTGCAACGTCAAGGCGTTCGGCCTATAGCTTGATGGACCGGTACCACAATAGATTGCTTCCATGCTAATGGAACACAGCCTGTATCCCAGATGAGATTGAACAGATTTAAGATTAGACCAAGTGAGCTAAATGAGAGAACATATAGCACACCTCATCTTTACCTGGAGTAGTTTGTCTTGCCTTAGAAAGCGCACCTCGTTGCTCTAATAGACTGAACGGGAGGTCAAGGTCATCTTGAATTGGAGGCTGGGGTTTATTCAATTCAACCATCTGTGCCAAGAGTATTATCTCTGCATTGCTTTGCTGCAGGTGAGAGATTGTCAGAGCTGTGCACGACACATAAGTACAAGCCAAGTACAGCTAAGCTTTATTAACATTGCTGACCGCTTCAACATCATACTTTACAAGAACTGGCATCTCATAACTGTGCTTAACTCCACTCCTACGCTTAATCATCCCCCAGACATCACCAAGTCGCATTTCTCTTCCAATTTTGGAACAGTACTGACTCCAATAGGTTCTTTTTGCCGTCCTTACAGTTCTTCACACAACTGCACGAGCTTTCTTGTACTCAATAAGGGCATGTGAAGACACTTTACCTTCTTAAAGGCCTTATAGCTTGCCCGAATAGCTTAACCATATGCTTCATTCCACCATGGCACCCGTTTATTACGGCCATCACCTTTACTCTTCGGAATCGTGTGTTCCGATGCCTGTGTAATGAGTATGACTATTGCAGTATTTAATTCATCCACCCGAGTCAATTATCCTTCGGTCACGCAACCGACAACCATCAGTTTTCCTTTGGAAAGCCTCCCAGTCTGCAATTGCCAGTTTCAACCTCTGGCTGTTTGTCCCTCTGCCCACGCAGCTGTCAATGCCAACTGTAGTGCATATGGGATAGGTTAGAAGAAGAACCCTGTAGCCATGGCTGGAGTTCAAGAGATGGCAGAGGGGAGTGATTCAATGATCGGTAACGATTTAGAGAACGAGGAGGAGGTAACTTTTACTCCTGTGTCTGAAAGGAAGAAACGGAAACTTGGAAAGACCAAGGGCCCTACCGGGTCGGAAGGTTCTGAGAGAGAGGAGCAGGAGGAAACCTCTAAGATCGGGAGTGAGAGCACAGGATGTAAGGTGATCATAAAACTTACAAAGGGAAAGTGTACAGTGGCATTAATGTCGAGCCCAAGTAAGGCAGTGGGAGAGATCAAGGATGCGAGAGCTCTTGGAAATGGCTCGCTGCTGGTTGTGTGCAAAGACGCGGCTCAACAAAAGGAAAGTGATCAAGGTTAAAAGTCTGGATGGGAAGGACGTTGTCGTTTCAGATGAAAGAGACTGTCAGAGGAGTTATCAAAGGCATCCCTACGATGATGATTGTGGATGAAGGAAAGAAGTATTTGACTGGAGCTAAGGTTGAGGATGCCAGGCGATTGAAAACTACCCGGGATGGAGGAAGATGTTGACAGCTTGTCAGTAATGTTAAGGCTTGAAAGAAAATGCCTGCCGAGTAAAGTATTCATTGGATACATGAGCCATGCAGTAAAGCCATATGTTCCTCCACCACTACGTTGCTTCAAGTGCTAGCACTATGGTCATATAGCAGCAGCTGCAAAGGGAAGCAAAGATGTGGTAAATGTGCAGGGAATCACAACTGTGGGAAATGTGACGAAGGCGCAAAACTGAAATGCTGCAACTGTGGGGAAGAGCATAGCTTTGCTTACAGGGGATGCAAGTTTAGCAAACGGGCTGTTGAGGTGCAGAAAATTAAAGTCTCTCAATGTATATTCTATGTAGAGGCAGTCAAGAAAGTACGAAGGAATGAGGTGACAGTGGATACAGTGAGGGGTACTGCTCACGGCCAGAGCAAAGTGAGAGAAACCAGCGTTGCTCACAGCTAGTGTGGAGCTTCCAAGGGTGACATTTTTCCAAGGGTAACGCTTCCGAGAGTGCTGAGGATATCTTGGTTATGAAAAGGATAGAATGTTTCCTCTTTTTGATGGAAGTTACTCTACTGCTCAGACGCAAAAGAAATCTGAAAAGATCAGGATCATTGCTAAAGCCACAGGAAGATACCTTGGAACAAAGGATCCTGAGGGCAGAAGTACATGACGTGCAACAAAAGAGTCGGAGTGGAAAAATTCCCCACCTGGAGAAACAAAGTCCTGGTGGTTCTTAATGGCAGTTTCTGTGTTGAAAATGTAATGCGTGAAGCCTTCATGCTAATGGACAAGAAACCTCATGTGATCCGTGTACAGGAGACTTGGTTACAACCTAGACAGCGCATTGTGCGTTCTGCTGAGGTGGTGATCGGCTGCAGACTTCCATCTCTGCAGGACCTCTCCAGGGCTCTGGGACGAGCAGGTCGGACATGGTCTATTTGAGCCACTCCCCTCAGGCAGGAGGCTACGGTCCATCCGGACCAGAACCTCCCGCCACAAGAAGTTTCTTTCCCTCTGCTGTTGGACTCAAGAACACTTCTTAGCACCTGCCACTTTAACTGCAACTATTCAATCACTTTCTGCACTACAACTGTAAATTTAACTGTAATGCCCATTTTATTTTTATTTTATTCTACAATGTACACGAGAACTATAGTAATTTTAAATAGTTTCTTAATGCATGCCCTTTTGATTTCATATTGCTTTTATTATTGATCAGTGTTTTATGTTGCACCTTAATGCCGAGACAAGTTCCTATGTTTGTGAATTTTGTTCATTGACAATGGCAATAAACCCTTCTGATTCTGGATTTCATAATACAAGGATATACGAGGGGTAGAGGTGGAGGTGCAGCTATGTTTATTCGGAATGGTCTTAATTACACTGTTGAAGCTATGGCTATTAGAATTTGGTTTGGTAATGATACTGTCACTGTAGTTAACTTTAACTTTTTATAACCCAGTGAGCAAAGGCTAGATTCTTTAAATGGTTAAGGCAAGAATGTTCAAGGGAAAACAGTGCAGGTGCAGGGATTTTAATGCACACAGCACTTAATAAAAATGGGTTATTGGAAGATTTTACTGATCAAAGAGTTGGTTTGTCTGAATGATGGGCAGGGAACCCGATACAATATTGTGAGCAATACGGAAAGTGTAGATCTTACACTTGTGTCCAATGAGATAGCGGGCGTTAGTAGTTGGGAAGTTCTTAGTAGTCAGATTTCTGTTACAAAGTCAGTTCACTTCCAAACGACAAATGGAAAAAAGATAATCTGCGTTTTTATACATTTGAAAACAGAGAAAAATAAAAAGATAAAATAAAATCAAACAGCAGATTTAATAAGCCATGATAATTTAGTACCAGCAGATTTATTTTGGGGAAATGAATGAAGAATGAAAATACTCCAGAACTAATTTTTATTTCATGATATTGTTGATTACAGAGGACACGATTTTTCAGTTTTGGACCTGACCTGCATGACATGTGAGAAGGCCTTCCTCTCTCCAGCCGCCTCCAGGGCCCGTTGTGCTGCCACCAGGTAAAGCAGCCGCACCTCGTCTCGCGTGCTGGACGAGAACTTGACAAAGAGCCACTTGAAGATGCGCTCGGCCTCGTAGCTCAGGACGGTGCAGAGCAGACCCAGGCAGGAGGCCGCGTCCTGCCTCAGCTCCCACAGGAGTTTACTGCTGCGGGGGCACAAGCACATTCAATCAGCTTCATGTGGAGTAGTGCAGGAAAATATTCAAGAAGGTATACAGTGTGATTAACTTTGTAATAGCTGGGTGGAGAAATGCATGGTTAAGGATTCATTTTTTCTAAAGAATATCGCAGCTAGGGCACTTGGAATATTGATAACATTTTTGCCGACAACTGAGATTTCAAGTTTGATAGAAGCCGCCTGCTCCTGCCAGTCTTTCCCAGTGTCTCTCCCTCTGTGTACTCCTCCTTTAGCTGAGACCAGCAGCAGTAGCAGTCACACTGTAGGCTGCCCTATCCTTAAGAGCTAACCGGTGTCACACATTGGCCCACGGGAATATCCATCTGCGGCTTTATTTTGTTCACGTTTACGGCGTGGACCTTTATTCTGTGTCCAATGGAGATGGTTAGCCACTTGAAAAGCAACTTTACTGGAAAACACGCCGATAAACTTTTGTAAACTAACAGTGTCCCTGCAGAAAATAAAAGCATGTAGGCCAGAGCTTCTCAAAGTGGGGGGTGCGAGACGTTATGCGTGGCAGATGCGTTTTGAGCAACAGAAAAACGCCCAGCGAATACATTTTTATCTCCTAAGGAGGGCATGCCAGAAAGTTAGAGATGCTCTGATGTAGGCTGTAGTATAAGTCTGCAATAAAACAGCTGGCATGAGGTGCTAACACAAAGTTACGTGTACAGTAGCCTATGGATAACACCAAATATTGTTTCTCACCTGGTAAATTAAACCAGTCACAGAAACACAATGCACATATATATTGAAAATGCAAGCTCACAAAGCTCCAATTTAGCCTCTACATCAAATTTGATGATTTGTAGGCTTGTATATATTTCAGATATATGTTAACACAGAGACAGACACGAAGACAACCATTCACTCTCACATTCTTTCATTAGGTGAAATTTAAGAGTCCTAACACATGAATGAGTTAGGACGGTGGGAGGAAGCTAGAACACCCGGAGGGAACCCAAGGCAACACAGGAATGAAAGAGATCATGTGATGTTGCAGACTCCACCCAGAGAGATCATGTGATGTCTGGCCCATGATTCGAATCCATGATCTCTTTATTGGGATGAGTGAGCTCTGCTATCGTGACCCTCCTCATATTAACATGTTTGTGATCCTCTTAATTGTAACTGAATTGTGAAACACCCATAGATTTCCACCCCTAATTTACATTCAGCTTATTGCTCTAATAAGCAGCACAATACTTCTCTATGTAGTTTGTTTGGTGCTGCGTTCAGGTGCACTCTGGCATCACACAGTGACTCTCCTATGGAAATCAATAATGTATGCATCATCTTAGCTACGCTACCGTTTGCATTTTGCACTTTGACCATTCAAGGCTCTGAATGAGGCAGTGATTGTTTATGCTCTGAACTCAGCTACGACTAGGGATAAAAGTGAACTTTAGCGCAGATCTCACCAGTAACAAGGGCTGTGTTCAACATATCGATATCGTGATAAATCTTGACAACCCTCTTGACAATACATGCAGCGATGCAGAGATGCGTTTCCTGATACTTTTAAACAACAAGAGCAGGAAGAGGAAAGGGCAAAAATATGTCCAGAATGCTCTCTTAGCCTATGGATACCCAACATGGGCTCTTAAAGTGAAGAGAACAAAAAAGCAGGACAAAAGGGACAAAAGGGAAACAGAACCATGAAGAAAGGGTGTTTCTTATGTCTCGGGACTGTCAGAAAAACTGTATTTTTAGACAACACAAAGTCCCCGTGGTTCACCCTAAGGACAAGATGCCGACACAAAAACAGAGCAGTGTAGTGTATTCTATCCAATGCAGTGAAGAAAGTTGTAAAGAGCGCCACATAGTGAGACTAAACAGCCACTTCACAAGAGGCTTTATCAACACAGAAGACACGCAAGTTCAGGACCCCAGAGCACCGTGCATCTTCATCTCAAATCCACAAACCACTCTATTGAAGACAGTGAGGTTGAGATTCTGAGCAGGAGGAAAGATGGTTAAAGGAGTTAATTCCTTAAATTTTAATGGAAGTTTAAGATTCAACCTTCCAGTTGTTTATAATGGTCTGCAGAAACCCTGGAGACGTCCGAGGCATTCTGATGCTAATTAGGTACTCATTGAGGAGGGAGCCAAAGTCGGTGTACAATAAGCCCATCTCAGTTAGTTTCAATGGCCCATTATCATGAGGTCACACCCTGTGGGCCGGGCTTTCACAGAGTAGGATATAAACTCGAGTTCTCAGACTTGTTTCACAGATTGAGAATGACTCTTAGATGAGAGTCGAAACGTTTTGTTTTTTCTAAAACAGAGTCCAGATGAAACAACTGAATCTTTTTCTACAATGGAGCCCTCCTGGACAAATGAGGGATTACACAGACAATATAAAGCAGTCATGAATTTACGAGTTCTGCAGACTGCTGCATCAAGGCGGAATCTGAGGAGCTGAAAATTTGACTAAAGGCAGTTGTATTGTAATTCTGATAGAGGACATTGTGAACATGAAATGCTAATGTATTTGTTATTCTACTTGATCAAAATACACTTTAGTAAACTTTAAACACTGGTTTAAGTATCAAAATGCATATCGTATCACGTTCCGAATATCGGGACTCTTATCGTTTCGTGGACCCTGTATTGTACACAGTGATCCCTCGTTTATCGCGGGGGTTTCGTTCCAAAAATAACACGCGAAAAGTGAAATCCGTGAAGTAGTCAGCTTTATTTATTTTTTTATTATTTTACAATGTAATACTGACCTATAGAATGAAACCAAAAATCAAAACCTGTTTTAAAGCCCAAAATGTATTTGAATATAGCAATACAAGGTTGGAACATTGTCCCTCGCATATGTCACAGTCCCAGCTGTGCCTCTCCTCCTGACTCCGCCTCTTTGTCCTGAATCCGCCGCCTGTAGCGTCTGTTTCTACTGAAGGCGCAGGGGTCTTTCTCCGAGAGAAGAACATTGTTATGGGTAGTTGTTGGCGCTCTCCCTTTTTCTGAGCAAGAAGAATTTTACAAACTGATACGTCACCTTCGATTATATATTGAGAACTGCAATGAACGACTCAAAGGGTCCCAAAGGGTCCCATTCTTGTGCCGTGCGCTGACATTGTGGGTTTTGTCACAGAGAAAACATGCAAACGTAAAGTTGGCAGAATGTACAGAAAACGTGAAGTGAAAACCAATACAGTACAGCGTCAATATTTTATTCTTCAGACAACAGTAAAGCCCCTGAGCCAATCAGGATTCAAGACCAATGCACTGTAAAAATATCCGCACTGTAAAAAAAATCCGTGAAGCAGCGAAGCCGTGAAAGATGAAACGCGATATCGCGAGGGATCACTGTACGTATTGTATCGTGAGGTACTATAAACTACGTTCACACTGATGCCGATTTGGATTTTTTTTAGTTAGAATGATTTTTTTTATTAAATCATTCACATTACAAAAAAAATGCTGCAGTGAATAAATTGCCGCTTAATGTGTCCCGCCTGCACACAAAAGAACAATGTCACACGCATGGTCACATGTAGCGCTCCTTTTATTGATGTCCTTAGTTTCTTTATAATTTGCACAAACACTTTTTATTTTCGCTGCTGCAGCCAGGAGTGCATAATCACTCACTCATATACTGCCCGATTACAGTACAAACCCTCAATTTGATTTGTCACCCAGTATATTGATCAATTTTCAGCTCTGTCTGCAAGTTCCACTTTGACACAGAATTGTGACGTTTATCCGGAAATGTTGCCAATTATTGATGACGTTCAGGTCGGGTTGAACTGGACCCAAGCGTTCAGATTGAAGTCGCATTCTAAAAGTACAGATACATATCGGATTATTGCCCCATACGAAATTGGCCTGGGTCAGATTTGAAAAAAATCTGATGTGCGCTGTTCACACGTTCCAGGAAAAAATTTATATAAAATGTATGTGTTGAATGTGTATAATTGTGTTATATATGTGTATATATTATTATATATATGTGTATAATATATATATGTGTATATATGTGTGTATATATATTACATATGTGTACATATATATACATATATGTGTACATATATATACATTGTATATATATACATGTGTACATATATATACATGTCTACATATATATAACACATATACATTATATATACACAATATACATATATATACACATATACATATACATTACATAATATTACTATATATACACATAATACACATATACATATTATATACACATATACATATACATATAATATATATATATACACACACACACACACACACAACACACATATACATACATATATAACACTTATATAATAATACATATACATTATATATATACATATTACATTATATATATACACACACATATATATACACACACACACACACACATATATATAAACATATATACATACATATACACTACATACACATACATACATACACACACATATATATACACATATATATATACATATATACATACACACATATATATACATATATACATATATATACATACATATACACATATACATATACATATATATACATATACACTACATATACACATACATATACACATATACATATACACACATATACACACACACAACACACACCACACACACATATATGTATGTATATATATAAAATACAGGTCACACATGGGGAAAAACACTCATTTGACCAGCAGAGTGAACGTAGCCTAGGGGGCCCCCTAGGGAACCCCAAGCAATTTGGTCTGGCCCACGGCAGTTTCCCAACATTCAAACTTTGTATATTAGATCTCCGCAGCGCATTCAAAGCGCTATGCGCTGCTTTGCTGCAGCTCCGCCGCTGATCTTGGCAGGCCAGAGCCCCGGTTCCTCTGAAACACTGCTCCGTCAAAGCACACACGTGTGATGCTGCAGACACAGGAAATAACAGCTTCACTGATGACATGCGAGTTCAGGACCCCAAAGCGCTGTGGATCTTCATCTCAAAGCCACAAACCACTCTATTGAAGACCGTGAGGTGGAGATTCTGAGCAGAGTTAAGGAGGCTTTCTTTTTTTTTTAACAGAGAATCCTTCCTTAAATCCTAATGGAGGTTTAAGATTCAACCTTCCAGTTGTTTATAATGGTTTGTTGAAACCAGGAGACACCCGAGGCATTCAGACGCTAATCAGGTACTCTAGGAGGAGGGAGCCAAAGTCAGGTCACAATAGGATGTAGATGGCCCATCTCAGTTAAGTTTCAATGGCCAATAATCAGGAGGTCCCGCCCTGTAGGCAGGGCTTCCACAGAATAGGATATAAACAGGAGTTCTCAGACTTGGCTTGGAATTGAGTCCAGATGACTACAACTGAATATTTTTCTACAGCTTCACTGATGATTTGGTGTAAATGTAACATGTGTAAAGGACCATATGCGCCGCGTGTTTGGAAGTCTTCTCGATAACGGGGAACATTAGGTGCAGTGGCAACGGAGAAACATGCTGTGTGACAACTGCGTTTGTTCTTATGCACTCAATAGCAAAGTGAGCTTTTTTTTGGCAGCTACAGTAGGCTACTGTGTTTTAATTTGAACCTAATGTTCTAATGACATTAAGATAGTCCTGGTTTAGTCCTCCTTGAATGCTTTGTGGGGTTCTTGACAGGCAAGAATCAAAGTCTCACTTTGGACCCGCTATAAAACCTGAGTTCCCAGACTCAATTCGCAGATTGAGAATAACTCTTGGGTGAGACTCTAGATGACTAGAACTGAATATTTTTCTACAATGGAACACTCCTGGATGAATGAGGGATGACGCAGACATAATACATGCTTCATTAGAAAGTGGTTATGTTCCACAGTCCTTCAAACATGCAGTCATTAAACCGCTTCTGAAAAATCCTAATCTTGATCCTGACCTGTTGGTAAACTACAGACCTATTTCAAATCTACCCTTCGTCTCTTAAATCCTTGAAAGCGTTGTAGTGAGAAAATTCTAAAAGTAACCCACGGTGTGTCACAGGGTTCAGTACTCTGTCCAATTCTTATTTACTCTTTATATGCTACCGTTAGGAAAAAACATCAGATCATTGATAGACTTAGTACTTGTGTGAAGGGGATATATATGTGGCCACCTCCGCCAACGCGGTCCTGGTCCTGGTCCTAGCCCCCCCCACCTATCCCCCCTCGACTTTCACCTGGTATCTCCCATAGATATGATGCACTGGGTCTCAGCGTTGCCGGGACTTAGTCATAAAAATCAAACCGAACCGGGGCCCTGTGTAAAAACTGCCTCCCCTGGTGCCATTTCTGTAGTCACATCACGCAGATGGGAAAACAAAATGCGAGTCAGGCTGCCTAATCTGAGAAATTTGATTCATTCCCTGCAAAAGGATAAACGCCCAGTCTCACTGAATCTAGTCTGAAACTTGTGCAAAATGTCAGATCCTTATGTAACAAATCATTCTTAATAAAATCAAAATTATAAGAAGAAATTAAATTATGTTTTTAACTGAAACATGGCTTGATAAAAACACAGGAGTTTTAGTTTTAATAGAATCGGCTCCACCCAACTTTATGTTTGAATCTGAAACACGTGAACACAAAAAGGGAGGAGGTGTGTGCGCTTTTGTTCGAGATGAAATAGTTACCCCAAGGTTGTCCTTTGGGGTGTTTAACATTTGAGTACGTATCCTTTAAAATTGAGCTAAAACAGTCTCCATCCATTCTCTTCATTGTTTTATACAAGCCTCCTCAGCACTGCCAAAGTTTTATTGGTGATTTTCCTGAGATGCTTTCAGTCGTATGCACAGACTTTGATGGTTTGGTCAGAACAGGTGGTTTCAATGTTCAAGTTGATAATATCTGTGACAGAAACGCTAAAGAGCTTCATGCTGTCCTTGAAACTTTCGGTTTTGGCCCCACCCACAGCAGAGGGCACATTCCAGATCTTCTAATTACAAAAGGGGTTTAATATTTCAAACGTCAATGTGGTTGGTGTTGCGCTGTCTGATCATTTCGGCGTCTTCTTGGACCACTTCATTCCACTGCTGCAAAAATTGGTGTTAAAATCATCGTTTGACCCACCCAATCACAAAGAACTAAGACGAGAGATGAGTAAACAAGGAAGACGAGTCCGGTAACGCCACGGGACCAAAACAGACAAAACTGACAAGCTAACGAGGCTAGTCTGGCTAACAAAGCTAACGCAGCTGACAAACCTGCGAGCCGCGCTCCTTCTCTGCCGGAGATGCGAAGTGCCTCCTGCCCAGATGGAGACTCACCAGACATTCGCATCGGAGGGGTGAGAGAACGTAATTGGTCATCGGCTGTGGCTAACGATGTCCGAAGTACAGCGTGCCATTGAGTCTCTAAGAGCAGAGTTGTTAGCTACCATAGCTCCGGCAGTGTCAGAGGCAGTGAACGCTAAAGGAAAGCGCATTGAGGAGGTTGAGCAACGCGTTTCAGACAATATGGACCATCTGAGGAGTGTAAGGGCCGAGATGGAGGCGCTGTGGGCAAGGGTGACAACGCTGGAGTCGGAGAACAATAACATGAAAAATAAGCTCCTGGATTTGGGGTCAAGATCCCGTCGTCCTAACTTGAGGCTTGTGGGCGTTAAGGGAGGGGACACAGAGGGCTTCCTGGAGAAGATCATACCAGAGCTCCTTATTAACTCAGGAGTATAAGTCCCTCCCATCACAATCGAAAGAGCACATTGCCTGGGCAAACCAAGACAAGCAGCTGATAAACCACGAGGCCTGATAATGAGGTTTCTCATCGATCGTGTGAAGGAACGCGTCCTGAAGGCAGCAAGGGTTAAAGGAGACCTCCAGTACAAAGGCAAGCGTCTTCTTCGCTCCAGATATTCCATACGAGGTTCGCCAACAACGACAAAAGTTCCACAACATCTGAGGAGCTCAGGAAGAGAAAACTGAGACATGGATTTTCTTTCCCTGCGACTCTTCTGTTCTGAGCACGTGTGTTTTACCTTCAAAAGTCACCAGGAGAAGCAGAAGTATTCTTAAGATGCAAAACACAAATGAACAGTAGAGGATGGAGCCACCAGGATGGAGCCACCAGGATGGGGCATGTGAGTTCAGGTTGTGGTCCCATGGTGATACATTTCTGTTCATTTGAAGAGACTGATGGCCTGGTTTTTTTTAGTTTTTAACATCAGACTTTATGCCTCCTGGTGGCTGTTTGCTATTGTACATAAACTCTGTGACTAAAACACATCTACTCATCGATGTCCACTCTCCCACATTTGACATTGAAAGGATATGCAGAGTGCAGCAGGGGGACGTGGTGAGCCAGGGCTCTTATATATCCAGTCCTGAGGATTGGAGTCAAGAGTGCTTGGGGAGTTCTTTTAGGGGGGCTGTTCATTAGGTTTGGACTTCCCTCCCTTTTGAGATTGATTGATCGGGTTTTGGGTTCATTGCCCATTTCCATCATGAACCCTTTTTTCTTTTTTTCCTTTTCAGTTGTTGTGTGCTCCTATAGTTCTTGTGTGTGTTTGTCGTTTTCGACCAGAGATTAAAAATATTCTAAATTTGTCAACGGTGAGATCAATACAACCAACCCAATGGCGTCAGAAGTGTTACAAGTAGGATCCTTCAATGTGAATGGCATATTGAATCCAATAAAACAAACATTTTGGCAAAAATGAAGAGAGACAGAATAGACACTATATTTTTACAAGAGACCCACTTGAATGACACTTGACATAAAAAACTAACAAAATTCTGTTATAAAAAATACTATTATTCATCATACAGAGGCAAACATAAGAGGGGAGTTGCAATATATATGCAGGTTCTGCGTAAGGCCAAAACTAGATACTATTCAAATTTAATAGAAGTCAACAAAAAACACTAGATTTCTTTTCGCACTGTAGCCAGGCTAACAAACTGTCACAGCGCAGTAGAGCCGTCACTCCCAGCTACTCTCAGCTCTAATGATTTTCTTCAATTTTTTTATGAAAAAATAAAAACAATCAGAGATAAATTAGATGAAACTCCTCCCACTATTCGCCCTGAACAAGCCCAAGCTGTAAAACTAGTGTCCCATATAAATCCATCAGTGACACTAGAAAGGTTCACGCTGTTGTCAGCAGAGAGAACTTCAGCCATTATGTCCTCCAAAACGTCATCTTGTATTCTAGTCCGATTCCAAGCAGACTCCTCAAAGACATTCTCCCCTAATTATAGATTCTATTCTTAGTATAATAAATACTTCACTAAAAAGTGGTGATGTTCCACAGTCCTTCAAACATGCAGTCATTAAACCGCTTCTGAAAAAGCCTAATCTTGATCCTGACCAGTTGATAAACTACAGACCTATTTCAAATCAACCTTTGTCTCTAAAATCCTTGAAAGAGTTGTAGTTAAACAGCTTTGTCGCCATCTACAGGACAATAACTTATTTGAAGTTTTCCAGTCAGGGTTCAGATCCTACCACACACTGAAACTGCACTGGTTAAAGTCACAAATGATTTGTTATTAGCTGCTGACGATGGACTGGTCCAATCCTGGTTCTATTGGACTCAGTGCAGCGTTCGACACCATCGACCACAACATTCTACTGCAGAGGTTAGAATGTGATGTAGGTGTCAGAGCCCCGCCTCAGCTGCTTTAAATCCTACCTATCGGATAGGTACAGTTTTTAATGTAAACAGAGCTCCTCCCCTGTTCCAAAGTAACCTAAGGTGCTACAGGGTTCAGTACTCGGTCCAATTCTGTTTACCCTTTATATGCTAGGTCACATGAACAGAAAGCATGGCACCAACTTCCACTGCATGAAACTTGTCCATGCGTTTGTAACATCTAGATTAGACTACTGTAACTCCCTGCTTGCAGCGTGCCCTAAAAGCGCCATAAAAAGCTTTCAACTGGTTAAAATGCAGCACAAGATTACTAACAGGAACTAAAAGAAGAGAGCATTAGGCCGGTGCTCGAGTCTCTTCACTGGCTCCTGTCGAGTTTAGAATCAAATTCAAATCCTCCTCCTGATTTACAAAGCCATAAATGACCTGGCCCCATCCTACCTCAAAGATGCTATAGTACCTTATCATCCAAACAGAGCACTTCGCTCTCAAAATGCTGGACTTCTGGTGGTCCAAGAGTCTCTAAAAGCACAGTAGGAGGTAGAGCGTTTAGCTCCCAAGCTCCTGTGTTGTGGAATCAGCTCCTGTCCATGTTAAAGAGGCCGACACAGTCTCTTCATTTAAGACCAGGCTTAAAACGTTCCTCTTTGAAATGGCTTATGGTCAGGCCAGTTAGGAACAGAAATAAAAACCTACAGTTCCCAGCTATGCTGCCCTAGGAGCAACTATACTGGTGGAAGTATGTCAGCTTGAGCACTATCCTCTCTTTCCTACTACTTTTTCTATCAAACAATATTAAATATTTAATTTCACTGGCAATTTGTTCATCGCTTTTCCTCTTCTTCTCCATTTCCCCGACGGTGTGGAGCAGGCACATCGATGACCTGTGGATCCAGATGCTCCTCAACTGCCTGGAGAAACGGTCTCTACTCCATATGAACGGTTCTTAAATCGGCCTGGAAGAATTGTTTCTCCTCCTGAGTGGGTCTTGCTCCACCGTGTATCTGCAATTGAGGCGCGTCCGCCTGTCCGTCCGAGGGAGTCGGATCTCTCCTTCGCTGTGGAACTCCTACAGGTTTCTACTTTTTCCCAAAGAGGTTTGGTAGTTTTTCCTGGCCGAGAAGGAGGGTCTAAGGACAGGGGAGCTTGGGACATCTGTCTAAGGACACAGGATGCTGGGACATTTCCAAGTCCCTATGAACATTGTTTATTTGTTTTCCACTGTCGCCCCTCGAGGCAACTACTGTTGTGATTTTGGGCGTACAAAAATAAATTGAATTGAAATGAACTGAATATTGATCTCAAGCCGAATAGTTTTTTCAACAGAGTTTTGAATGTAAGGGTAAAGAAGGCAGATATGTACTGGTCAAAGAGAATATAAAATGGAAAGGTTTTCAATCTTTTAAATGGGTATTCTCCACCAGCGAGTGAGATCATTTCTATGCTGATGTCATGGACCCGATTGTGAACCCTAATTTGTGGCGGCAAATAGAATCTTCGCATTCAGCCTACATTAGACGTGTCGAACTCAGGAGGCACTGAGGAAAAATAAATAGGGAAATGAACCCTAGGGCACGCCATTTTTCAAATCCACATACGCTCTATTCCAGAATAGACTACTTTTTTATTCTCAATAAAGGCAGATCTAAAATCACTGAAGCAGATATAGGCACAGTAGACCGACGTGACAATGCTCCTGGCTACATCTCTGTAGATTTGGAAAGACGAAAAAACACACTTTGGAGGTTCAATGCCAGCCTGCTTAATGACCTTTGTTTAAGGAAAAAATATCCAACATCATTAAGACTTATCTGGAGGATAAGTCGTGAGAGGAAAAATTATAGCTATAGCATCCAAAAAAGAAACAAAAGGGGGGAAAGCTAAATGAAATCCAAGGAAAATTCTAATTGTTGGGGGGAAACCATGCCAAAAAGGGGTGTCCTAAAATGCTACTAGAAATTAAAAAGATGAGAAATTAATGATCTGACTTCACAGGAAATCGTCCAAACCAATGCTCTTTACCAAACAAAGATATGAGAGTGGATCAAAATGTTCTAAATAAATACGAGAGACAAAATGATGTAATCTTAACTAAACAAGACCAAATTCAATCCGCATTTGATTCCTTCAATAAAAAACATTTTTTCAAAAATTCCAGACAATAAGGAGGATGATATAAACTCCTTTCTGGACACCCTCAATTTGCCTGTAATCACAGAAGAACAGAATAAAAAATTAGGGAACCAAAATTAATTTTTGGAAATACAAGGCACAATCAAAAGATTAAAGAACAATAAATCTCCGGGGAGCGATGGGTTCACCTCAGAGTGGTATAAAGCTTTAAAAGACAAACTTACTCCTTTCCTTTAGGGCAACTTTTAACTGGGCACTTAAACAAACTCAGACCCCTCCTAGTTGGAAAGAGGTCATCATATCCTGATACCAAAAGAAGGGAAGGATCGATTGGACTGTGCCTCATATAGACCATTTCTATTCTGAATGTGGACTATCGTATCTACACCTCAATTATGTCAAAAGAATGGAACAAATATCCCAAACTTAATCCATAATGATCAGACAGGATTCATTACCAAACGACAAACACAAGACAACATAAGACGATCCTTATACATAATGAGCCAAATACAGAGGCAACAAGGCAGAGCTGTAATAATAAGTCTGGACGCTGAAAAAGCTTGTGATTCTGTTAGTTGGCCTTAGCATTGTTTAGCACTTTAAACAAGTGCTAAACAAATTTCAAATCGAAGATTTCATTACGATGGTCCAGCATCAAGAATTAAAATCAGACAGATCCACTGACTCTGGTAAGGGTAGACCGGGGGGTGATGCAGGGCTGCGCCTGGTCTCCCCTCCTGTTTGCTTTGTATTTAGAACCATAGGCCCAATTTATAAGACAATACAAAAACAATTCACGGTGTTACAATAGATGGGACGGAACATAAAATTGCCTTTTGCAGATGATGTTCTATTGTTCATTCATTTTCTACCGCTTGTTCCCGTTAGGGGTCGCAGGTGACTGGAGCCTATCCCAGTGCCTTTGGCAAAAAGGGACGCACAGACAAACATTCCCACTCATTCACTCGGGCCAATTTACAGGTGCCAATTTACCTAACACATAATGTGTGTGTGGGAGGAAGCCGGAGATCCTGGAAAGAACCCACGGTAACACGGGGAGGATATGCAGACTCCACCCAGAGAGATCATGTGATGTAATGTTCGCCCAGGAATCGAACCATCAGCTGAACCATGATTTCCTTCTTGGGAGGAACCGCACTGCCACCCCATGTTCTATTTGACCAAACCAGAAATTGCCATACCCTATGTGATGCATTTTTTTTGAAGAAGAAATCAGTCCAATGTCAGGATACAAATTAAATGTACAAAACACTAAAATTATTTCATTCTGGCATCCCTGACCTTACCCATTTAAATGGCAAACATTTAGGTGTGGTCCTCCATAGAGACATATCAACAATTCTGGAGAAAAATTATACCCCTCTTTTTACTACTATAAAAAAGATCTTGAACAATTGACTCTTATCCCCTACTTAAATCTACATCAAAGGATGGAAACTATACAAAGAATAGAATAATCTCAAGATTTGTATGACATGGCAAGGCAAGACACCTCAAATCTGATATTTAAAACTTTACAATTATTAAAAGAAAAAGGAGGTTGGGGTTTGCCTTGTCTGAAAAATTACTTTATTTCAATCCAAATCAGAATATGAAGCTCAATGGAAAAATATTGAGATTAAGGTTGTGCCGGGGGTTCCTGTGCAGGCCTTACTGGCAGATGACAAACAGTTAAGTCATTTGGAGGAAGTTAAGAATCCCTGGGTAAAATCTGTGTTTACAACATGGAAGGAGCTGATCTAAACAGACTACACAAAGACGTTAAAAGGGCCTATATATCATGCAAAATCGACTTTTCAGAGCTTTTAACCTTCTTACAGTGCTATTGGGTTTCCTTGAGAGGATGCTTGTGGTGTTTGGGGTCCTTAACAGGGCTAGAGACAAGAGTCAGTTTAGGAATAGTACGCTTAACCACTGCCTGTCTAGCAGTCTTGCCTGCCAGTGGCAAGGAGAGACAATTATAACAGACAGTGTTAGGCTGTGCTCGTTTCAGATGTCCAACCCCTAGACAATGTGGACATAGAGTAACATGGGCTAGAGTCTAAAGAACAAAAAATTACGATGTTGCTGGGAGTACAATACACCAGGTACAAAGCCCTAACACAGCTAAACAATCATATGGCAATGAAGAATAGCGTGACAACACAAAAAGACGAGCCCTTAAACAGCCAAGCCGCAGAAGAGGACCCACTCACGGGGCACTGTATATGACAAGCTCATTACACAGGTGAAAATAATCAAGAAATGGCGGTGCCGCTGGAGAGAGAGCACTCAAAAGGCATTGGTTCAAGTAGTTTAAGCAGGCTCTGAAAAGATAAGCTAAATGTATCAAAGTCAGCAGACTAAGACTACTTAGAAGTGTAAACTGGAACCCCCAAGTTATTTCTGACACACAGCGTAAGGTCAAATATTAAAACTATAGCCTGAAATGGCAAACAAACACTCACTGCAAAGTACCCCCCCCCGCTCACATTTAATAAGGAATGCTCATTATGTATTTTTAGCCTTGTCATTTTGATAGTAGGCTAATGTAGCTAATATACACTTACAGCCTGTGTTCCCTTCATATATGTCTTATACAAGGCTTTTAATTTTTTTGCAGCCCCAGACAGAATTGTTTTTTGAGTTTGAAATGGCTCTTTGAACATTTAAGGTCGCCTGCATAAGGGGGTCGATACATTACATGTCATTTCAGGAGGATAGGGTTATAGAAATCCCCATGCACTCCAGATTATAGAAGTCAACATTCAGTTGTTCACTTTGAATGCTTAGATACATAGATGATAGATAGATAGATAACATAACCAGCAAGAAACAGTCGCTTCCTCAGTTTTCAATTTAGAGTACTTCAAACCAACTAATTGAAGACTAGAGCTCTCAACTGTCAAAATGCAGAAGATATAGATTGGCAAGTTAAAATTTCAAGTATTTCAAGCATTTTTTCCTATATTCAAGTACTTTCCCCAACCTTGAAAACAACGTAAAATTCCAGCACTTTGAAGGATTTCAAAACACCCGCACGAACCCTGTGTCTGTCTGCCCTCAATTTGTCATAGGCCATGAGCCGGTCTGTGACGCTTCATTTAATGTAACCTTGTTAAAACCACTTCTTACCTCTCATTCAAAATATCATTCAAGGTGCTGAGGATGTTGTCCAGTTGTTTGCCCAATGTCTGCGACACAAAAGGGTAGATTGTAAAACATCTCAATTTGTTTCTCAATGAGTAATTGCATAATTGAACACCTTGCTGTAAATAATTATATATACACTATGTGTATCTGGATCTATATTGAGGTTTACAATGAACAAAATATAAAATGCAAGACTCCAGTTCAAAACTGCGGAGCTGATCAGCTCAGCCTCTTCACAGTGACATTTCACTGTAACAAGTTATATATGTTTGTGAGTTTTTTTAAGAATAACTAACATTTCAGTTGCAGGACAATACATGAATCAGGAACTGAGTAAACTAATGATGAAGAAACAGTTGTTACAGGGTTAAAGCTCATTTAAGTTGATTTAGCATTGTATGTCCCCTTAAACATTTAATTTAAGGTCACAAATTGAAGCAGACTGTTCGATTGGGGAGCGAATGTCTCTCCACCTCGCCTGTAGAGGCACTGTGTAGAGAATCAGCCATAGGCATGACAGCCATAGGAGGCCTGCCCCGCGGCCTGCCCCGCGGCCTGCCCCGCGGCCTGCCCCGCGGCCTGCCCCGCGGCCTGCCCCGCGGCCTGCCCCGCGGCCTGCCCCGCGGCCTGCCCCGCGGCCTGCCCCGCGGCCTGCCCCGCGGCCTGCAATGTTAACCAACGAACCGGACAATCCAAAGAAATGGCTGGTCAAAATAAACGTTTTGAATCAAATGTTTATTGTGAATGCGCGCTAAGATGATCTAACACTCAATGTGCTTAAACTGCCACCACACAATAAAGTAATATGATTGTGTCTAAATTAAAACTAGATCTATAATTTTGTATTAATTTAGAGTAAATAATTGAAGAATAAACCAGGACCAACGCAATGCCAAATTAGGACTAAAACTCTTGAATACAACTAGAATTTGTGAATATGGCTGGATTCTATGGGTCTACATTTAACAATGGACCTGACATTGAGAGGTGAGCACACCCACCGTTTTGCTCTCACTGTGGCTGATGAAGTCCTTGAGCTGTTTGAGCGTGGCCAGCCTTCGGTCCCGGTCATCCTCACGGGGTACTGCGCGCAGCAGGTTGGACAGCCGGGCCTCGTCCGAATGAGGCATGCTCCTGTCTGCTGAAGAGCAGACAGTGAACAGGTTACAGCCACACCATCACAGTCGCTCACATTTAATAATGCCACACACATACAATCAAAAGTACACTCTTTCCATATGTAATCATTACACTAAAGGAAGGGCTTCTCAAACTTTTTCTGCCATTTCCCCTTGGGAGATAAAAAATTTATCCACGCCCCCCCAAGCCTCGAGAAGTAGTATGACAAAATACTACAATACATATTAAAACTATATACAATGGCAGGGTAATAACAGCAGAGCAGGCCCACCAAGGCTGGAAACTGAAAGGTACAGGAAAAGTATATGGGAAAAGAGGCAACACATAACAGTGATGCACAGTGGCTGATGGATCAAAGAGCGGACCACAGCAACCTCCCTGAACAGAACCC
Organism: Chaenogobius annularis; assembly: GCA_015082035.1. NCBI lineage: Eukaryota > Metazoa > Chordata > Actinopteri > Gobiiformes > Gobiidae > Chaenogobius > Chaenogobius annularis. The sequence continues at coordinate 40,472 of BJKM01000038.1, forward strand.
AGTTACCATCATGGCAGACGTCCAAGAAAGAGTCTCAGGTATGACAAACTGGACAGCACCGGGCCCTGGCATGATTCACGCATGCTGGCTAAAGAAACTCACAACCCTCCATGAGGCTTGGTAGCACAAATGAACCAGCTGCTAAGGGATGGGACACACGCTGAATGACTAACCGAAGGGCGTACGATCCTGAAGGACCACTCCGAGGGTACAATCCCATCCAACTACTCGGCCAATAACCCGTCTCTCCACAACATGGAAGCTCATGTCAGGTGTCATTGCGGCTAAGATAAGAGGGCACATGGAACAATACATGAGCAAACACACAAAGGGCATGGCAAAGACACCAGAGGAGCCAAACACCCAACTCCTGGTTGACAGAGTCGCTCGAGACTGCAGAACCCGACACACCAATCTGTGTACTGCCTGGTTGATTACAGGAAAGCTTCTGACTCAATGCCCCACACGTGGATCACTGAATGCTTGAAGATGTACAACATCAATAGGACTAAGAGCCTCCATAGAAAACTCCATGTAGGTGTGGAAAACCACCCTTGAGACCAATGGTAAACCACTTGCACAAGTGTCCATCAAATGTGGCATGTGCCAAGGAGGCGCGGTTTCATGCTGTGTCAACAGTAGAAATCTGAGCTAACTGCTATGAAATCTCATTCATTACCTCGAGGAACCGTCTGCATAGTTACACTGAAATTCAGGTCCGCGGGGACGGCAAGCAAGGGGATGTCGGCAAAAATTTAAAAATGTCACCGCACTCCCTCTCGCGGACATGTCAAGCATGAACCTAGCCAGGGTTAGAGAAAACTTAACATACAGCATTTCAGTCAAACTGCTGTATGTTTGCCTACAAGGAACCTTCCCCAGAAAACTTTCAGTATCTTCACCCTCCTCTCTCTCTGAGACCTCCACAAGTCTGAGGTTGGGTCTACAGGACCTGGACTCCAAATCCAGGATCTTTTCATATTCTTGTTCTCCGCCTGCAGCGTAATGAGCTGGGCCCACGTCGCCTCCATGTCGGCCCTCAGTATTTTCAGATAATCTGTATTGTCTGAAGTACGCTGTTCAAGCTTTATCGATGCATGCTCTGTTTCCTTCCCCCCCTCTTTCAGCTCCCTTATGTCGCTTTCAAACTGGTCGGGCCGATCCAATCATTGCTCTCATTTCCGTTCTCAGCGACACCATAATGCCATGCCTGCACGCATTTCAATTCACACATCATGAACGCCAACCGGTACACAATCACCTCTTCTCCTTCCTCCAGCAGGTTTACACCGTGAGACTCTTTATCTAGGCCAATGGAACCCCATCCCTCTTGTGGGTGAAGAGTTGGGGTCCGCCACATCGGTGAGGCGGGCTGTTTTACTTTGTCTTGGTCCCGTAGTTTGACCAGGCTTGTGTTTTCCTTGTACAATCATTTCTTGTTAATCTTTTCTGGAAATGTGTGGGTCAAATGATATTCTTAAAAAGCTAGTTTCTGCAGCTGCGGCAGGAGCGTGTGCGCACAGCCCGTCACCAAAACCGGAAGTCAGACTCTCCTAATTTTCATCCCCAACCAGCTGTTTGATGAGTGGAATAAAACAATCTCAAAATTTGTACGGCAAGGCAAGAACCCTCTAATCTGGTTCAAAACCCTACAACTATCAAAAGAAAAAGTACCGGTATTTTTCCGCCACTATAAGAGCGCACTTAAAAACATTTATTTTTTCTCAAAAAATGACAGTGCGCCTTATAACCCAGAGCGCCTTATATATGGATTAATTCTGGTTGTGCTTACTGATCTCGAACCGATTTTTATGTGGTACACTGTGCTCAAAAATCCGTCAAACATGTCTTATCACAACTTTGGTAAACTTACAAAGCCGCCCACTTCCAAGATTACGGTTACCGTAGCGAGGAGCGTCGCGAAGTATACTGTGCTTCATCCATAACCATTACAGTGTGTGGTATAAGGAATTTGAGAGGATTTGTGGACGAGGAATAAAACTGAAAAAGTGAGTGTATTATGTTTTTTTATTTTACGTGTTATAGTGTTAACTGAACAATTTTTGAGTTACTGTGAATACGCAACGTTTGATTTAGCGGTATCTGACTGTGTTTTTTTACGTGTTTATACCTGAGCCATTTTGAGTTACTGTACTGTGAATACGCTAGCGTTTTGATTTAGCTGTATCTGACTGTGTTTTTTTACGTGTATATACCTGAGCATTTTGAGTTACTGTGAATACGCTAAGTTTGAATTTAGCAGTATCTGACTGTGTTTTTTTACGTGTTATACCTGAGCCATTTTGAGTTGCCGTACTATGATACGCTAAAGTTTGATTTCACCGGTATCTGACCTGTGTTTTTTACGTGTTATTTACGTGTTAGCGCATTTTTTGAGTTACTGTTGAATACGCTAACGTTTGATTTAGCGGTATCTGAACTGTGTTTTTTTTACGTGTTATACCTGAGCATTTTGAGTTACTGTGAATACGCTAACGTTTGATTTAGCGGTATTGACTGTGTTTTTTTACGTGTTATACCTGAGCCATTTTGAGCTCTGTGAATGCTAACGTTGATTTGCAGTATCTGACTGTGTTTTTTACGTTTATACTGAGCCATTTTGATTGCCGTTACTGTGAATACGTAACGTTGATTCACCGGTATTTGACCGTGTTTTTTTACGTGTTATACCTGAGCCATTTTGAGTTACTGTGAATATGCTAACGTTTGATTTAGCGTATAGACTGTGTCAGAACGTGTTTCCATTGAACAAGGTTGGGACTGTTTTGTTTAGCTTAAATGCGCCTTATCGTCCGGTGCGCCTTATATATGGAAAAAAGTTCAAAAATAGACCATTCATTGACAGTGCGCCTTACATCCAGAGCGCTTATAGTGCAGAAAATAGGTAGGTTGGGGTTTGCCTTGTCTGAAAAATGACTTTATTTCAGCTCAAATCAGAGCATTGCTGTACTAGTGTGATCAAAATATGAAGCTCAAGGGAAAAATATTGAGATTAATGTCATGCTAGGGATTCCTGTACAGGCCTTACTGGCAGATGACAGACAATTGATTCATTTGGAGGAAATTAATAATCCCTGGGTAAAATCTGTGTTTACAACATGGAAGGAGCTGATCAAAACATGCAAACTAAACAAAGGTATCAAGATCTTAAAATGGTTGGCTTATGACCAAGGTTTTGTACTGAATAGAACTGACCTGAGATTCAAGGTCTGGATTACAAAAAGGTATTAAGTATTTCCCCAGATTGTAAAATAAAAAATAAAAAATGAATCACATGAAAAGATTTTATATGTTGAAAGAATCCTTTGACTTGGAGAAACAGGACATTTATAGGTATTTACAAACAAGGAGTTATAATTACCACAAAATTATAATAAGTAATGACCATAATAAATGTTTATCAAAGCTTATAAATAAGAACTTTCTAGGGGACTAATATATAAATTATATCAATGCATTTCTAATCTGGACAGCTACTCTACTAAATATATCAAAAACAAATGGGAAAGAAGGAAATCTTGTTTTGATGGACGAGGAATTGGAAAATGTGTGTACATCCCAGAGGAGAACCACAAAATCACAGGTCTGGAGGGAATTTTTCTGGAAAAAATGTGTCACTTTTTTCATAACACCATGTCAAAGTGCTCTTTATTCAATGGGAAATGTAGACTGTTGGAGACACTGGCACCAGGAGGCAAACCACTATTACGTATTTTGGGACTGTCCTATTGCTCAGAAATATTGGACGAAAAAAAAAAGCTACAGATTTTTTTGACATTACCATCCCATTAGATTTCAGAACTATGCATTTGGGCCTCAAAATTCCTGCCATGGACACAATGAGTATCTTTGAAGATGGGACAAATATGCTGGTCTCTTTGTGCTGCAAGTTTATGTATGTGCCATTATTATTATTTGTCAATATTTGTATATTTTTTTCCACCTTTGCTCTGGTGGTGTTTCTTTTTTATTTTATGTATTATTAAATTGAAAAACTTGAAGAATTAAAAAAATTAAATACAATTTTTAAAAACCTTGCGGTCTGGTCAATTAGGAACAGAAATAAAAACCTAGGAGCGACTATGGGGAAGTATGAAAGCTTGAGCACTATCCTCTGATAAAGACTACTTTTCCTATTAACAATATTTCATATTTTAGTTCTCCTGTGTCTGAATTGGATCTCTCCTTCACTGTGATTCTCCTCGAGGTTTCTACCTTTTCCCCAAAGAATTTTGTTGTTTTTCACTGTCGCCCTTCGAGGCAACTGCTGTTGGGAATTTTGGGCATTACAAAAATTAAGTGAATTTTATAAATGTTTAAAAATTAAGTTTGAAGGCACCAGAGAGCCATATGAAAAGATAGAACCTTAAATAGCATATCATTACATCCAGCTCATAATTCCCCATTGGTTCAATTAAAATCTGACAATGTTTATGACACGATTTAAAAAATTTTGCCAAAAATTTGATTTTGTTGAAAATTCACCATGGCCACACCCAACAGTATATCTAAAGTCTATATGACATATTAGACTACATTTTTCAGTCAAATTTTTTTCTTTTTAAATTATTCAATTGAAGATTTTACCATATATTTACCTAATTTGGCAATTTTGGTGACATTTATGATGTCACTTTTACATGTTCTCACATGACTCATTTTTTAGGCCAAGTTTCATTTATGATGAAATGTTCCATTGCTGCCATGTAACATCGATTTTTGTGGTGGCGCTACTTTCAATATTTTGTCTCTGGGTCTTCACTGAACTCAAATTTTTGATACCATTTACTTGCATATTCATCATTGTTTATAACTTGGTTTTCCACGTAGACTCAAAATCTTACAATAGGGTCTCGGGTCCTAATAAATCAGAATACGTAATGACCATCTGCTATGTGCGAGCCATCCTCATAACTGTTCTTGACCTGTGTTCAGTCTTGACACTTTTTAACACTAGAACTCCCGAGGCCGTCAATTTGACGGTTTTCAGAATCGTACATCCAATTACTCTGGTTACATTGCTCTTTCAGAGTCATGGGCTCTAGACTTTTTCTTTACCTTTGTGTATATCATTTATATCATATAATTGCAATTCAACTGAAATAAAAACAGAACGAGTTCTGAGTAATTCTTGCTCTAACTCCCACACTTGTAACTTTGTCATCAGCAGTGTCATTAAACAGCTGTCAGTCTCCTTTAGTGTCTCTCAGAGCAGATAAAGCTAAAATGGATTTGAGGCGATTATCCGTACAAGAGGCCCTGGCAATACTTCAAAACATTGATGAGGTTTCATTCGGGAGGTGAAGGCGAGTCAGACAAGAACTCAAGGGGTTTTGGGCAGCTAAGCCGAACCAGGAAACGATTTGGAGACGAAGAACTTTGGCCCTCGCTTCAGCTGCCCTGGTAACATCGCCGGGGGAGCGGCATATTCTTGGCAACGGCGACAATATTCAAGGTATTTACGAATCCTGTTATTATAGAATATGAGTTGGCTTTTTTTTTTTTAGGAAGATGGGACCAGATTAATGAATGAATATGCGTATATTCTCTGTAACAGCGGCTTCGCTATCGCAAACAACCCTCCTCCTCCTCTTCTTCTTCCTCCTCCTTCCTCCGCTGATGCTGCTAAACTTCGGCACTCTGAATAATGATATTCATTAAAGAGGCTAATAGACCATTTTTTAGCGTGTTAGAAGAATCATTCTTTTGATTACATCATCGTCAGAGCGCAACCGTCAAATTGACGGCTTGGGAGTTCTAGTAGTTCTAAAATCCTGGTAGTTCAAGTGTTAAATCCACATTAGCACATATTACATACGTGACCTTCAATAGCCAGGAAAATCTTTGCTGACAAATAGCTGCATCCACAACCACAGAGTCTTACCCTGTGATTTCCTCATGTCCTTTGTAGCTAAAGCACGGGATCCATGCTTAAAGGGAGTAGAATCCGTTGTCACGTCATTGGGCCTCAACTCTTGCCCCAGCGACTTCCAATCAACTGTAGTATCACCAACATGACCAGCGCCATATCCACCTGTGACACACACATACGGAGGTCACCGTACAGGAACAGTGTTTTTCTCACACACATTAGCACAACTGTTGAGCTGAGAATATTGAAACAAGTTCCCTAGAATTTCATGAATTACTTCATCTTCTACCGCTTGTTGTCGTTAGGGGTCATGGGTGACTGGCGCCTAGCCAAGTGACTTTGGCCTTTAGACAGGGTCCACCCCGGACAGGAAATGGTAGACTTTTATAATAAATAAATAAAGTTTTTTTTTAACTAAATAAAACAGACAAAAGTAACACAGAACAAGCACAAACGGTTAAACGTAGGCCTACACAGCAGTCCGGCATAGTGCTCCCATTTTGTCCAAAGTCTATTAAAATGTGTCCGTTTTCAAATTTGGTTCAAATGTAATGACCTCTTTTTTTTGTGTGTCAATTATAATGTCAGTATAATCCTTGATTGTTGGTTGAGTTTGTGGTGGCTTTTTTCTTGCAGCCAGAAGTTTGAGAGTGCATTTATTTTTTTTACATTAGGTCAATTGTGAATAATAATTAGGCCTGACAAGTGCTGGGCGATATGGCAGTGACTGCAGCTGTTAAAAAAAACCCCCAAAAAACTCATATCCCAATACATTTAAACCCTCGTGCCATCTTCGGGTCTGGATGACACACAGGCGTCTGTAGTAGAACGCCTCCCCTCTCTCTCTCTCTCAACAACATGAGTGGGTTTTTTTGTTTTGTTATAGGTTTAAAACAAAGTAAAAAAAGAAAATGGGTTTTTAATCCACGCAGTGTTTGGGGGTGTTAATATGCCTGTCACTTAAGATATAAAATCTGTATTCCTATAAGCATATACTCCAAGTTTATTGTAGTGGTTTAGGAGGCTACAAGCATTTTACTATGCCATACATTTGATAAATTTTATTTTCTTTGATTTGTTAAGTAAACCGCTGAATATTGATTTGTATAGACTTTTATTACTTTCATGATCAGCAGCCAATTTGTTTAGTACAGCGTGCAACTAAGTATGTTTGAGGCAGTAAAAACTCCTTAAACGAGATAAATTCACCTTTCTTTCATTTATGTCATACTATGGAACCTAAAAAACTTACATAGTGCACTTTTAAACATCAATTCCTAGCCTATCGCCATACTCTGTCCCACATGCGGGCCTATTGGCACTACTATCTCTGTGGCTCACATGTGGACCCTCACCCTCTGTTTGAGAACCACTGCTTTACATCAACTTTAACAAACATAATGCAGAGTGCCGCTTCAAATAGGCCCAGTATTTGAAAGCTACGGCCCGGTTCAGACCGTTGCCAACCATATTACTGCAATGAGACAGTCCCTGAATGGCCCACGTTTAGACAGCTCTGAGCTAGAGTCTTTAAATAAACTGAACTTAACTAATCTCACTGACGCAGAGGGAAAAATATATGACACTAAAAAGCTGATTCACAGACCGCGCCGCGGTCACGCCGCTCACATAGCGCTCAACCTCATTCATAAAGTTTCACGTAAAGTTGTCTACTCACATGGTCAACGTGCCCTGTGATAATACATCCACCTGAGGCAGAGCTCTCCTCTCGTCTCGTCTCCACCTGCTCTGTCCTCTGTTACAGCTAGTGGTCACGCGCTCTCACGCACACTGCCCTGTATCACCGCTCTGCTCTCCGAAAAACTGCTGGACCAGACATAGTTTCTCCCGCCACATGAAGACACTGCGCAGGAGAGTTAACCCCCATTTTCACAGATATTTTTAACACCTCCCAGACTGCTTCAAGTCGTCCATCATTGTCCCAGTTCCCAAGAAGCCCGGGATCACTGGACTTAATGACAGGCCAGTGGCGCTGACGTCTGTAGTCATGAAGTCATTTGAACGCCTGGTCTTGCCCCCGCCCCCCCAAGTCATTCACCTCTTCCCTGGACCCCATGCAGTTCGCCTACAGAGCAAACAGGTCTGTAGACGACACCATCAACCTGGCACTCCACTTCATCCTGCAGCATCTGGAATCTCCGAGAACCTATAACAGGATCCTGTTTGTGGACTTCAGCTCTGCGTTCAACACCATCCGACCTGCTCTGCTCCAGGACAAGCTCTCCCAGGTCCTGACGGATCGGAGGCACTCAGACCATCAGCACAGGATCGCCATCCGGCTGTGTACTAAAACTGATCAAGTTTGCGGACGACACCACCCTCATCGGGCCCATCTCGGACGGGGATGAGTATGTCTACAGTAGGGAGGTGGACCGGCTGGTGTCCTGGTGGAAAGGTAACAACATGGAGTTCCACGCCCAGAAGACAGTGGAGATGATCGTGGACTTCAGAAAAGTCACCCCCCAGCCCCCCCCCTCATCATGACAGACTCCCCCATCACCACAGTGGACTCCTTCCGCTGCCCAACCATCACCCAAGAACCTCAAGTGGGAGCCCTCCATCAGCTCCCTCATCAAGAAAGCCCAGCAGAGGATGTACTTCCTGCGGCAGCTGAGGAAAGCCAAGCTGCCAGTGCAGATGATAGCCTTAGTGGTCTAAAGTGACCACCCAGGGATGACCCCGGCGCAGAGCAGCAGTGTAAGACGCTCCTCTGTCGCAGAGCTCTCGCCCGCTCTGTCACAAATGAAGTGTTCAGACTCAAGGCAGATAGAGACTGTGTGTGTCCCTCGTGCAAATCATGTCAAAAAGTCAAACCTCAGAAAAGCTAGTTCAGGCGTCAGACCAAAGAACTTCATAAAAACAACACTCACAAATGATACAATAAAACAAATAAGCATATAAAACATGGACTGTTAAACATTAGGTCAATTTCCTCTAAATCGTTTTAGTTAATGAATTAATTAGTGATTATAACACAGATCTTTCTAGCTCTAACTGAAAATTGGCTTCAACAAGATGATTATGTCAGACTAAATGAGTCCACCCCACCCACTCATCTTAACTTTCAGACCGCCAGGAGCACAGGCCGAGGTGGTGTGTGGCAGTGATCTCACACCTCAAGCCTACTCTTGAGTCCTAAAATTACCAATGCATTTAGCTCATTTGAAAGCCTCATGTGATCAATCACATGTCCAAATTGGAGAAACCAAAAAGGAGTCTTGTTCGTGGTCTCTACCGACCTCCTGGTCCCTATTCAGAGTTTTTAACAGAGTTCTCAGACTTTATATCAAACTTGGTGTTAACTGGGATAAGTAGTGATAGTTGGTGTTTTCAATATCCACGTGAATGTGAACGATAACTCTCTCAGTAATTCTTTCTACGCCCTGTTAGATAGCATTGGTTTTGCTCAAAATGTAAATAAAACCAACCACAGTCACAAGCACACTCTAGATCTTGTTCTAACATATGAATAGAGATTAGTGACCTCATTGTCTTCCCTCAAAACCCTAAACTGTCAGATCATTTCCTAATCACTTTCAGTTTGTTCTAAAAGATTATCCAACCCAACAAAATAAAGTCAGAATGAAAGGACAATATCGAAAAATCTATCTCAGAGTTCAAAGAAATCATAGAGCCAATATTCAGCGACATGTCATGTGATCATGGCTAACAAACTGTCACAAGCGCAGTAGAGCCGTCACTCCAGCTACTCTCAGCTCTAATGATTTTCTTCTATTTTTTATGAAAAAATAAAACAGAGACAAATTAGATGAAACTCCTCCCACTATCGCCTGGACAAGCCCAAGCTGTAAAACTAGTGTCCCATATAAATCCATCAGTGACACTAGAAAGGTTCACTGCTGTTGATCAAGCAGAGAGACTTCAGCCATTATGTCTCTAAAACGTCATCTTGTATTCTAGACCCGATTCCAAGCAGACTCCTCAAAGACATTCTCCCCTTAATTATAGATTCTATTCTTAGTATAATAAAACTTCACTAAAAAGTGGTGATGTTCCACAGTCCTTCAAACATGCAGTCATTAAACCGCTTCTGAAAAAGCCTAATCTTGATCCTGACCAGTTGATAAACTACAGACCTATTTCAAATCAACCTGTCTCTAAAATCCTTGAAAGAGTTGTAGTTAAACAGCTTTGTCGCCATCTACAGGACAATAACTTATTTGAAGTTTTCCAGTCAGGGTTCAGATCCTACCACACACTGAAACTGCACTGGTTAAAGTCACAAATATTTGTTATTAGCTGCTGCGATGACTGGTCTCAATCCTGGTTCTATTGGACCTCAGTGCAGCGTTCGACACCATCGACCACAACATTCTACTGCAGAGGTTAGAATGTGATGTAGGTGTCAGAGCCCCGCCCTCAGCTGCTTTAAATCCTACCTATCGGATAGGTACCAGTTTATTAATGTAAACCAGAGCTCCTCACCCTGTTCCAAAGTAACCTACAGTGTGCTACAGGTTCAGTACTCGGTCCAATTCTGTTTACCATTTATATGCTGCCGTTAGGTCACATGATCAGAAGCATGGCACTAACTTCCACTGCTATGCAGATGACACACAGCTGTATTTATCAATAAACCCGATCAGACCGAAAACTGAAACGCACATTCCCCATGTTTAGTCCTGACTCTGGGCACCAGCAGGAGGCCGGTCCCTGAGGTCCTCAGAGCCGAGATGGTTCATATGGCACTAACATGTCCGAGATGTACTTTGTGCTAGGCCATGGAGAGACTTGTATACAAGCAGAGCTGCTTTGAAGTCTATTCTCTGAGCCACAGGGAGCCAATGCAGACCTGAGCACAGGACTAATGTGATCGTACTTCCTGGTTCTAGTCAGGACCCGAGCAGCAGCGTTCTGGATGTACTGCAGCTGTTTACTGCTCGTTTGGAGAGGCCAGTGAGCAGGCCGTTACAGTAGTCTAATCTACTAGAGACAAACGCATGGATAAATCTCTCCAAGTCTGATTAGACACTAGAGCTCTTCACCCTGTTCTAAAGTAACCTACAGTGTGCCACAGGGTTCAGTTCTCGGTCCAATTCTGTTTACTCTTTATATGCTGCCGTTAGTCACATGATCAGAAAGCATAGCATTAACTTCCACTGCTCGCAGATGACACACAGCTGTATTTATCAATGAAACCTGATCAGACCGATCAAGCAGACAGACTTGGTGCTTGTGTGAAGGACATAAAAACCTGGATGACACTTAATTATCGCTTCTTAACCCTGAAAAAAACCGAGGTCATCATACTAGGCCCTAAACATCTACGAGAAGCTTTATCTGAGCAGATAATCGCACTGGACAACGTCAGTGTGGCCTCCAGCTCCACTGTAAGAAAACCTTGGATCTTATTTGACCAAGAGCTCTCATTCAAAGCACACATAAATCAATCCTGTAAAACAGCCTATTTCCATCTGCATAATTTAGATCAAATCAGAAAACTCTTGCCTAAAAGTGATGCTGAAAAACTTGTCCATGCGTTTGTAACATCTAGATTAGACTACTGTAAACTCCCTGCTGCAGCGTGTCCTAAAAGCGCCATAAAAAGCTTTCAAACTGGTTAAAAAATGCAGCAGCAAGATTACTTACAGGAACTAAAAGAAGAGAGCACGTTACGCCGGTGCTCGAGTCTCTTCACTGGCTCCTGTCGAGTTTAGAATCAAATTCAAAATCCTCCTCCTGACTTACAAAGCCATAAATGACCTGGCCCCATCCTACCTCAAAGATGCTATAGTACCTTATCATCCAAACAGAGCACTTCGCTCTCAAAATGCTGGACTTCTGGTGGTCCCAAGAGTCTCTAAAAGCACAGTAGGAGGTAGAGCATTTAGCTACCAAGCTCCTGTGTTGTGGAATCAGCTCCTGTCCATGTTAAAGAGGCCGACACAGTCTCTTCATTTAAGACCAGGCTTAAAACGTTCCTCTTTGAAATGGCTTATGGTCAGGCCAGTTAGGAACAGAAATAAAAACCTACAGTTCCCAGCTATGCTGCCCTAGGAGCAACTATACTGGGGGAAGTATAGCAGCTTGAGCACTATCCTCTGCTAAAGACTACTTTTCCTCAACAATATTTAATATTTAATTTAACTTGCAATCTGTTTCATTGCTGTTCACATATTTGTCTTATTCTTCTCTTACTTCTCCGTGGGGAGTGGAGCAGGCACATCGAGGACCTGTGGATCCAGATGCTCCTCATCTGCCTGGAGAAACGGTCTCTACTCCATATGAACGGTTCTTCATCGGCCTCGAAGAATTGGTTCTCCTCCTGAGTGGGTCTTGCTCCACCGTGTATCTGCAAATTGAGGCGCGTCGCCTGTCCGTCCGAGGGAGTCGGATCTCTCCTTCACTGTGGAACTCCTAAGGTTTCTACTTTTTCCCAAAGAGTTTTGGTAGTTTTTCCTGGCCAAGAAGGAGGGTCTAAGGACAGGGGAGCTTGGGACATCTGTCTAAGGACACAGGACGCTGGGACATTTCCAAGTCCCTATGAACATTGTTTATTCTGTTTTTCCACGGTAGCCCCTCGAGGCAACTATTGTTGTTTTTGGGCGTTACAAAAATAAATTGTAATAATCTTGCTGCGGCATTTTGAACCAGTTGAAAGCTTTTTATGGCGCTTTTAGTACACGCTGCAGCAGGATTACAGTAGTCTAATCTAGATGTTACAAACGCATTGACAAGTTTTTCAGCATCACTTTTAGGCAAGATTTTTCTGATTTTGGCTATATTACGCAGATTGAAATAGGCTGTTTTACAGGATTGATTTTTGTGTGCTTTGAATGAGAGCTCTTGGTCAAATAAGACTCCAAGGTTTCTTCCAGTGGAGCTAGAGGCCACACTGACGTTGTCCAGTGTGACTATCTGCTCAGATAAAGCGTCTCGTAGATGTTTAGGCCTAATACGATGACTCGGTTTTTTCAGGGTTAAGAAGCAGATAATTAAGTGTCATCCAGGTTTTTATATCCTTCACACAAGCACCAAGTCTGTCTGCTTGATCGGTCTGATCAGGTTTCATTGATAAATACAGCTGTGTGTCATCTGCAGAGCAGTGGAAGTTAATGTTATGCTTTCTGATCATGTGACCTAACGGCAGCATATAAAGAGTAAACAGAATTGGACCGAGAACTGAACCCTGTGGCACACCGTAGGTTACTTTAGAACAGGGTGAAGAGCTCTAGTGTCTAATCCAGACTTGGAAGACTTATCCATGTGTTTGTCACTAGTAGATTAGACTACTGTAACGGCCTGCTCACTGGCCTCTCCAACGAGCTGTAAAACAGCTGCAGTACATCCAGAACGCTGCTGCTCGGGTCCTGACTAGAACCAGGAAGTACGATCACATTAGTCCTGTGCTCAGGTCTCTGCACTGGCTCCCTGTGGCTCAGAGAATAGACTTCCAAAGCGGCTCTGCTTGTATAACAAGTCTCTCCATGGCCTAGCACCAAAGTACATCTCGGACATGTTAGTGCCATATTGAACCATCTCGGACTCTGAGGACCTCAGGGACCGGCCCTCCTGTGGTGCCCAGAGTCAGACTTAAATCATGCGAATCGTTGTCAGGACTAAACATGGGGAATCTGCGTTTCAGTTTTATGCAGCTAAAATCTGGAACAGTTTTCCTGAGGATGTGAGACAGGTTCTACTCTGGCAATGTTCAAATCTAAACTAAAAACTGGTTTGTTTGGCTGTGCATATGACTGAAATAATTTTCTTTGCACTCTTCTCTTTTATGTCTTGAACTATTTGACGGAGCCTGATAATGGCACTTTTAAATTAAGATTTTGTGATTTCTGCCATGTCTTTGTGATTTTAATGCATTTTTTCCTGTTGTGTGAAGCACTTTGAATTGCCTTGTGTACGAATTGTGCTCTACATATAAACTTGCCTTATAAAAAAATAACCCATTAACCGAAGAAAAGAAACGATAGATTACTCGATTACTAAAATGATCCATAGCTGCATTCCTTGCGTGTCAGTTGAATCCCTGCTTCAAGGCTCGCTTTCTAAAAAAAGCATGTGACCAATGAAAAGTGAGGCCTCGCATTGTGCAGACTGATCTGGTTTTATTATGATTTTAATTTACCTTTATTTGTGGTGCATCGCCCATTACACACTCACTGTGTAACACTGGTGATCAAATTGCTTTGATGAACCCTTAAGTTTCTTCAGGCAAGTGCGCGCGCGCCAGCGCCACTTGTGTCATTTCCAGTGAGTGACGTGATCAGTGTTTTGTCAAGTGCCGTAGGTTGAAGTGGTCTAGAAAGAGATTCAAGGTTGTGGCAAATGTGTGGAATGTTGGTCTAGAGTGTGGAAGGATGATCGAAGCCCGCTTGGATCACAATCAGAATGGTGTCAATTGTGAATATTGTTACAGATAGTAAGATAGTACATGCTCCAACATTCTTAAGTAAGGCCTAATCATTTTATTTGTGCGTTTATCTCTATAAAATATACTTTATATGGTTTATGACACTGTATCACCTCAAATGCATAACATTCTTCTTAACCACAAGATGGGGTGGTGGAGTAAATTAAACACCTTGCGAGGCATTGACTGCATTGATACAATCGGCTCCAAACTTCAAATGGTTCATGAGGCTTCATTTGGCCAGCACTATGGACAAATAGGCAAAATGTTTAGTCAAATGTGAATTATAATTGTGTTCTCTACATTTTAGTGAATTGTGTGTCTAAAGCAGTCTCGATTATCTTTCCTTTCCGAAAAGCATCCCCTTTGGAAGTATGCGTTAACTGTCAAGGGTGTTTCAGGGCGTTCTGAATAGTTGCCGGTCCATGTGGAGCTGTGCAGCACATGCGGGTTGTTTTGACAGTCAAGTATAAACCTGCCTTTACACCACAGCAGATGTTGACAAGATGGTTGAAGTGTCCAGCTTAAGGACACAAAGACAGTATGCACTTGGGAGGATACAACTACCAACCATCAAGTTCATATTTAGTGGATTTTATAGATAATAAGCATCTATATGCTGTTCTAACCATAGCATATCAATGTGACACATGTGGACTGACCATCCTCTCGTTTGTCTGGGGCAGCGCAGGCATCGCTGGATACTGATGGGTCAGGGCCACTTGGGGACAACACCGCAGCTGGAAGGTCTCTGGACTTTACTCCCTCCTGGGTGAACGAGGAACGGTCAACTCTGGTGACAAAGAATCAGGAAAACACCTTTAAGCGCCTCAGCGCCAGAGCCCCAGCACCAGAGCCTCAGAGCCCCAGCGCCAGAGCCTCAGAGCCGCAGAGCCTCAGAGCCTCAGCGCAGAGCCTCAGAGCCTCAGAGCAGAGCCTCAGAGCAGAGCCTCAGAGCAGAGCCTCAGAGCCTCAGCGCAGAGCCTCAAGCCTCAGCGCAGGCCTTAGAGCCTCAGTCAAGGCAAGCCTCCAGAGCCTCAGAGCCTCAGCAGAGCCTCAGAAGCCGCAGACCCAGAGCCTCCAGAGCCTCAGCGCAGAGCCTCAGAGCCTCAGCGCAGAGCCTCAGAGCCTTCAGAGCCTCAGAGCCCTCAGAGCCTCAGCGCAGCCGAACCTCAGAGCCTCAGCGCAGAGCCTCAGAGCCCAGCAGACCTCAGCGCAGAGCCTCAGAGCCTCAGCAGCCTCAGAGCAGAGCTACAGAGCCAGAGCCTCAGAGCAGAGCCTCAGAGCAGAGCCTCAGAGCGAGAGCCTCAGAGCTCGCGCAGAGCCTCAAGAGCCTCAAGCGCAGAGCCTTCCAGCGCCTCAAGTCGCCAGAGCCTCGCAAGAGCCTCAGCGCAGAAGCCTCCCCCAGAGCCGTCAGAGCCTCAGAGCCTCAGAGCCTCAGCGCAGAGCCTCAGAGCCTCAGCGCAGAGCCTCAGCGCAGAGCCTCAGAGCCATGAGTTCAGCTTCCATTGCTGTGGGCCGGCTCTGCTGCTAGATAAGTGGATCAGTGGACCTTTTACTGCAGACAAAAACAATTATCAGTTTTATCCTACGATTCCAACACAGTTTTAGGCATGTAGCCGCTCGTTAGCTTTAGAACGCGCGGTAACTGTTGAAGACTAAAGTGAAAGTAATCCGCGGAGCTCTGCCGTGTTATGCAGGCGTGACACGGATCAACCACAAAACACTTCAGAAAATCTAAAATCATTAGATCATAAACAGGCGTTAGCAGATGTTTGGAGAGCAGTTAGCAGAATGTTAGCCGCCTTCAGCTACGTACGGTAAAGTCAGAGGCTGTGAGTGCAGCCGCGGTACGGACACGTTATTCTGTGCTAACGCTCTCTCAGCTCTGCTCTGAAGCTTCACAGTTTCACACGATTTTCACACATGTAACAGTGTTGACACGCCAGCCATGCTCTCCATGTGCCCGCACAGATTCCTGCAGGCCGCGGACACAGCGGGCTGAGCTAACGGTCTCACCCGGAACAGAGCGCGGAGCTGGGCTGCCAGTCATTCCAGTGAGGCTGCAGTCTGTGGGCGCCGCTGAACCGAGAGCCCGGGGCTTTACGGTTCATTCCCCTGTGGACAGCTGCATGGCCCGCAGAGACGCGGCGACGGTGGGGCTCGGGGTGGCTGGTGCCGGGGCTGGTGCTGCTGGCAATGGGGCAGGTTGTGGACTCGGTCTTGGTTCAGAGTTAGCACTTGTCGGTCAGGCTAGCTAAGCTAACGCTAGTGACGGCCTTCTTCTACTGTTAGAGGCTGCATAACTGTACTGTTTTCTTAATAGCTCCCTCTGCTGGCGACTTTTGTTTTAGCAATGATGCGTGTGTGTTTATTGATTTTTTAATACTTTCAAAACGTGATGCGCGGATCGATACCAAAGTCCCGATGTACTGACTGATGTACTGAAACCAAAGTCCCGATGTACTGACTGATGTACTGAAATCTTCGGCTGTCGGTGAGAGCAGGCAGTTGAAGCCTAGGAGAAACAGCCTGGAGTCAAGCTGAACACTCCAGGAGAACAGAGAAGCCTCAGATCACACAGCGTCACGGCAAACAGACAGATCTTGCATTTATTTTTGTGTCACTGAATACAGCTAAATACAACTTTGTGAATGCTCCTGTGCCCCTCACACAGCACAGACTGTCTCAAACATCACCAGAGCAAAACACAATGAGCTCACAATAAAGTTTAAACTAAAAATTACAAAAACAATAGTCAACTTGCAACTTAATAAAGTAATCATGAGCCTCGAAGGTCAGGTATTCGAGCCACAGAAAAAGGAGGAAAAACACAAATGTAAAAAACAGAGGATAGTTTCAGACTGTTCAATACTTAAGAGCATGTGAAAAAGGATCAAACCATTGCCTAGTAAAAAGAATAAATACGCTTTTAATTATAATTATAATCCCTCACAAACAGTACCAACTTTATACTACTTAATTCCACATTTTCACAACCGCACGGTTCAAGATAGTTATGTCCCCATGGGCTTTTATGCCCAGTGTGATGTGGAGAAGGACTGTGCCAAATTGTTTATGACCAAATACATGTTTGCATCCCATTCAAAATGTGTTTTAAGCAAAACGCATGTAAGTCAATGACAATTTTGTCAAGTTGCCATGGTAACATGCTTACAGATAGAAGTATGCTGTAATTCACTTTTTTGATCAGAACAGTAAGGAGAATGTCTGTGCCAAATTTTAGCTCGGATTTTTTTTTTTAACATTCACTATGACCACACCCAAAGGCATATCAGCTTCAAACTGATAACAATTCATTGCTTATGGATTTTGTGTCATATGGCTAAATTTGAAGTGTTTTTGACTAAAACTGTAGAAGGAGATGCCAAAAGTTCCACGAGGTGCATGTTTGTCAGTGCCGTGTTTGAGCCAACATGGCCGACTTCCTGTATGATCATAATATCACTCTTTACATGTCCTCACATGAAATATGTGAGCGTCATATTTTTACTGCGACTTTTTGGGCGTCGGGCTCCCATTGACCCCATGTTAATTGATTTTTGAGGTGGCGCTACTGAGCCGTGTTCCAATATTTTTTTCACTGGGTCTTCTATCAAAATTAGAGCTCACTGAGTTATAGTTTTCCTTTTTTTCTCCTTTTTTCTCATATTTTTAAACAAAGAAATAGAACATAACATAAATCAAACGAAACATGAAACGACCAGAGAGTACAAATCAAAAGAGAGTAGGCATCAACCAAACACAAATACAAACAAAATCACGGCACATCTAAACCAAAATAACAGTCCCATTTGGTCCAAAGTTGGTCAAATTTGTCCCTTTCCAAATTAAGTCGGAATTTCATTTTTTCATTTGTCTGATGTCTGTTACTATCTCAGTCCAGTCCTTGGTCGTTGGTGATGTTTGTGTCATCCATTTCGTTGTGTTTTTTCCTGCTGCCAAAAGTACACTCCAAATGTATCCATTTATTGTGTCCAAGGCACGAGTTTTGAGGCCCAAGTACAGAGGGATGGGAATGACAAAAACAGTCTGCAGTGCTTTGTTAATTTCAGTACAATATCCCAAAACACGTCATAGTGGTTTACTTGCTGGTGCCACCGTTTCTCCAACATTTTGTATTTCCCTGTGAATTATTGGCACTTTGACAGGGTGTTATGAAGAAATGTGACACATTTTTCCAACAAAATTCCCTCAAAACATGATTTTGTAGTTTTCCACTGAGAAGTACATATATTTCATCGTCAGTCAAATTACAATTACACTCTGTTTCTCATCTATTTTTAATGTAATTAGTAGAGCGGCTGCCTGAATCATCAACACATTTATATAATTTTTATATTACTCCCGTTGAGAGTTCTGATTTATAAGCTTTAACCAGTGATGTGCATTCAGGGGAGGAAGGGGAGGCAGAGCCTCACTTGTCAATCATACAACGTAATCATAAAATATAATAAATGTTAATATTTGTCATTTGGTGTGTGTTATAAACCCCTTTCCCTTTGAATCCCATATGAAACAATATTTTTTCATTTAAGAATAGCAGAATTTCTGCATGTCCCGTAACTCCCGTTCAAATACAGGGAGGAGGGGCGCCCCCGTGAGTTCACAGTATAATGCTCACAAACTGTGCTGTATGCGATGTCCCGCTGTATATAACAAATAAAACACCCTGACGATGTGCTCTGTACTTCCATATTCTGGATCATGTATGAAATGTACTTCTGCAACGTGTTTCGGCTCGCAGATTCAGTATAAAACAACAGTAACAAAAAATAACCGGTAACAGAATCAGAATCGGTTTATTGCCAGAAAAAGGTTTAATGCCATTATCATTGAACACACACGGCCCTGTGGAGCTCCTGTACTGATAGTCCGAGTGTCTGAGACATTCTTCCCCAGCCGCACGCACTGCCTCCGATCCGTCAGGAAGTCAGTGATCCACCTGCAGGTGGAGTCGGGCACGCTGAGCTGGGAGAGCTTGTCCTGGAGCAGAGCAGGGAGGATGGTGTTGAACACAGAGCTGAAGTCCACAAACAGGATCCTGGTTCCCGGGAAGTCCAAGGGCCTCATTTACAACGCCCTGTACGCACAAAACGAATCCCAAAATGTCTGTACGCAATTTTTCAAGCAAGGAGTGTGATCTATAATAAAATTACTTGACGTGAAAATGTGCGGACTTCCACACAAACTCTGGAACTTGGGTGGAAGCTGCACAAAGTTTGGGAAGAGGTGGGCAGAGGTGAAATAGCAACACACATGGCAGCTTGGTCAGTAAAACCAACAGAAAAAAGTGCTTTACGATCTTTGTGAGGGTACGCACAGTCAAATGGGCAACAGACCCTTGACGTGCAGAAGCAAGGCACGTGCACCGCTCACTTCATGCACATAGACCAGTCATGTATTTTAAAGTTTTCCATCATTGCTCCTCCGTTCAGATGCCCTCCCTCAGTGTCACAGATCCTTAGTGCTCTCCCTTCTCTGAGCCCACCCCCTTTTTTTTTTCAAGTGTATGTAGCAATACTGTATGTATCAATACTGCAATAATAAATACATAATAATAATAATAATAATACAATAATACATTTTTCATAATTCATATTCAAAATCACAATATATGGCAAATATGTCAAACGTCAACGGACACCACTTTGAAGGTCCATATTTCAATCCCATTTCAATTCAGTTCATTTTATTTTTTTCCACTGCATCGCGTAAATACATGCATATACACATACATATCAATATTACACTTTTATATATAAGCACATGTATACTTTATCCAATATATACATATATCCATACAACACATCCATACATATTTCTCAAGTTTTATTCCCCTTTTCAGTGGCCGTGGTCGTAACATTTGGAGGCACCGCTGGGATGAGTGTGACGAGGGCTAGCTTATGCCAAAAGTAACCCAAGTTGCTCCTCATCCCCCAAAAAACAACCCAGGCTAACGACAAAGAGTGAACAAGTGTCAGGACGGGCGGCGGACTGCGAGAATAAAGCCTGCAATCTGAGGTGAAGGTATAGCTACTAGGAAAGCAGTGCTAATATTCAGAGCTAAGCTAACGTTGCTAAAGCCCGAAGACTTGGCGTCGTCACGAAATTACAGTGTGATAAAAGGAAATGGAGGACATGGACATTGAGGATTTATAGCTAGAATTGATCCAAGCGCTGTGCACGCTATCGAAAGACAATTTAGTGAATATTTTTGGACTCTTAGGCATTGCTGGACGTGAAGTTGAACTTTTGCAAGATAAGCCCTGAACTATGCTCATATCAATGATCAGCTCCCATCTGCAATGTGACGAGCTGGGAGAGCTAGAGGATCAGGGCAGACAAAATACAAGAATATAGACATACAGGAGAACTTACATTGACTGATTTATCCGAGCTTGAGCCCGTACAGGTGGAACCGACCCAGAGCAATGTAACCGATATGTTGAACCACAGTAATGAACAAGCAATGCAACAAAACAAGGCAGATGACCCATCAGATGAACATCTTAAACTGGCCAAAGAAATCAAAGCACTTCAACTCAAGCTAACATTGATGCAAAAACAAAGTGAAAGCAAAGCACCTAGCGAAAAGCCATTTTTCACATACACAACCCATCCCCAGGTCACCGCTCCTTGGAATAAAGACTTTTAAAATTTCTGGTCAAATTGGTGAACCTGGGCAGAAAGACCGCCTCACTTTCTCCAGTCCGGCACGCCTAATAGAGCATGGGCTAACCAAAGGTTTTCCAGAAGTACAGATTGTGGACGCTGTCATAAGAGCCATCACTCCTGGCATGCAACTCCGAAGGTAAAACCAATTTGTCAGTCCCTGCTCTGAGAAAGATTCTACGGTGCCACTACCAAGAGAAAAGTGCAACAGACTTGTACAAGCAACTGAGCTCAGAAGTTCAAGGTAACAAAGAGAACCCCCAAAGTTTTGTCATTCGTGCCCTAGATCTCAGGCAGAAAATATTATTTGCTTCTCAAGAATCTGAATCAGGCCTGAAGTATGATCCTGTCTTAGTGCAGAATATGTTCCTTCACACACTGTTGACTGGCCTGACATACAGCCCTATCTACAACTTGCCAATGTTTCAGATGAACTGTTGCTAGAAAAACGAAATACTGCTTGTGCATGTGAGAGTGAATGACAAGATAAAAGAAAGTTGCTTGTCCCACACCGTGTCGCTGTTCATGCTGCACAGACCAACGAAAGCCCAACTGAAAGAAAAGTAAAAGCGTCTGCCCCACAAAACAACTCCAAAGTACGACCAGACATTTTCTCTGAACTGAAAGAAATAAGATCTAACATGACACTGCTGAGTGACTTAAAAGATGAGGTTTACTATTCAAGCAGCTTAACCTCCAAGTCCTGCCACATCACCTATGATTGTTTCACCTGCAATGCCACCTCAAATGCCATGGTCCAACTCATATGTATACCGAAACCCACAGTATGGCTACATGACTCCTCGCCATTTTGCAGCACACAGTTTCACCTGCCAACAAAACAACATTGGTGACTGTCAACATTGTTATGCTTGTGGTAGTGATGATTTCTTAGCGGGTTGCAGGATGAGAGGAGCTCGTCAGCCTCGTCCTTTAAACGTGCAAGGGTCACTTCAGCGGGACCAACAGTGATCCTACGCCAAAGGTGTTCCAGAACTGTGCCAACTGTAAAGCTGAAAGGAATAAGGTGAGACTCAGACAATGTGCACTCTGCAAAGATGTACTTTATTGTTCCAAATCCTGTCAAACTGAACATTGGAGCGTTCACAGAGAAAAATGTGCACATGTGTCATGTGATTCTGTCCAAACTAAGTCACATAAGCAAAATAAATATATTAAAGTGGCTCCACTGGTTGGACAAGTACTTGATTGACTGTTACATACAAAACAAAGACAAGAGCATTATGGGACTCTGGCTCTCAACTAACTATTGTGGATGAGAGGTGGTGGAAAGAAAATCTGTTGCATGTAAAACTCAGAGATATTTCTGAAATATTGGAAGGTGATAATACTTTGACAATAACTGCTGCTAACGGAGAGAGTATGCCCTATATTGGCTGGCTAGAAGTTGCATTTACAATACATCCTAATGAAGCCCAGACAACTGAGGTCACTGTCCCCACACTTGTTTTGAGTGGCTCCAGTCTTGCCAGACCAATTACAGGTTCCAATGTTATAACACTTATTTTCGACACTGAACTGAACCAGTCTGTCTCTGATAAAGACCAGCTTATCCAAACTGTTGCAACAGCATTCCCAGAGGTTGAAGTCAGCGAAATACAAGCATGTGTTGACAAAGTGAGTACAAACCCAGTTCTTGAATACAAAGTTAAAACTACAAGAGAAGTAGTGACTGTACTTAAGCACACATCCATGAGAGTAGAATGCTTTATACAAGCAGTTTATCGTGCCCTCGTTTTACAGCCAGCTTCTGAAGTTCCAGCAACAGTGAGTCAAGTGAGAGCAGATGAAGGAGAAAATGCTGCTTGGGATCCTCCAGTCGACCTGAGCCACCTGTCTGAAAATGAAAGGCGAGTAGTACAAAACATTTTAAAACACGAATGTGCATCATTTTCCAGATCTGAAAATGACATTGGCTGTATTGAAAAGTTGCAACTATCCATATCTCTGAAAGACACGGAGCCAGTTGCAAAAATGTATTTGTCTTTACCAAAACCCTTATATCGAGAAATGAAAGACTATTTGTACAATCTCATCGCACAGGGATGGGTTGAAAAATCACACTCACCTTACGCAGCTCCTGTAGTGTGTGTCCGAAAGAAGTGTGGAGGACTCACGTTGTGTATAAACTACCGTGAATTTAACAAGAAAATGATCGTCAGCCTATTCCCAGGGTTCAGGACATCATGGAAGACCTTGGAGCCAACTCTTGGTTTTCCCTTCTTGACCAAGGGAAAGCCTACCACCAGGGGTTCATGGCGCAGGATTCACAAGGTCCGAGTCCCTTTCGGTTTAAGGAATGCCCCAGCTGCTTTCCAGCGCTGTATGGAAAACTGTTTGGCGGGTCTGAGAGATTAAATCTGCATTCCATACCTCGATGACACCATTGTGTTCAGTAAGTCATTCACAAAACATTCATCATAGACGATGTAAGAACTGTGCTACAAAGACTCAGGCAATAAGGCATTAAGCTAAAACCAAGTGAATGTGAACTTTTTAAACAAGAAGTGCGTTACTTGGGACGCATTGTCTCAGCAGAAGGCGGTAAAATGGACCCAGTCGATACTGTAGCAGACCTCTAAAAGATAAGCAGCCCAAAACAGTAGGAGAGCTGAGAGCTATCATGGGTCTACTGAGCTACTACAGACAATATATAAGAAGCTTTTCATGTATTGCTGGTCCCCTCTACCACTTGCTAAAGGGCCCTGCTAGTATCCCCTCAAACACGCCAATCAAATGGACTCAAAACAATCAACAGATTTTGGAAAAATGAATCAGCTTCCTTGTTGAGCCACCAATTCTTGCATTCCCTGATTTCAGTAAGCCATTTATACTCCATACTGATGCTTCAACCAAGGTCTAGGTGCAGTCCTCTTCCAGGAGCAAGAGCAAGACGCGAGTAATATCTTATGCATCCCGCAAGCTCACTGAATCTGAAAAGAACTACCACCTACACTCAGGAAAACTTGAGTTTCTTGCAATAAAATGGTTTAGAGATTTAGGGACTACCTGATTGGCTCATCGTGCACAGTGTACATGGATAATAATCCACTTACATATGTGTTATCAACTGCTAAACTAAATGCTACTGGATGTCGGTGAGTAGCTGAGCTTGCCGATTTTCACCTCACAATAAAGTACAGGCCCGGACATAAAAATGTGGACTCTGACAGTTTTTCTCGCATGCCAGTTGACATTGAAGTAGAAATGTCATCACGTGCTGTACAAGCCACTGTTGAAGTCGTTGAAACAGATTCAAGTGCACAGTGGTCCATGGCTGTGGCAACACCAATAGACATTGATAAAAAGCTCATTCCCATCCAAAACAAAGACATAAGCCAAGCTCAAAAACACGATTAATGTATCTTCCCTATCATCACCTACATGCAGTCAGGCACGAAACCCTCTGGCCAAGAGTATAAATCGCTGAGCATGCTCACAATAAAACTGTTATCTGAATGGGATAAGTTAACAATAAATAATGACAACATCCTCTATCGCCAAACAACAGTAAGGACACAACGTGTTTTGCCAGACACGTACAAAGAGACAGTTTTGAAAGCATTGCATAACGGAATGGGACATCAAGGAGTTGCCAGAACCACATCACTTTTCCTGGCCCCAAATGCAAAAACACATTGAACAGTACGTGAGCTGTTGTTCCTATATGGAAAGTAAGTCGAGAAACAAGAACTCCTTTCACCAGTATTGCCACGTCCCAACCTTTTGAGTTAGTGTCAATAGCTATCCTGAGGTGTTCGGGAAGCTACGAGTACATATTGGTTTTAATAGACCATTTTACACGATACGCACAAGATTACGCCACAAAATCAAAATCAGGGAAGACAGTTGCAGACAAAATGATTATTCACTTAAGTTTGGTTTCCCTTCACGGGTACATCATGATCAAGGGGGCGGGTTCGAAAACCAACTTTTTGTACAACTGTCGAAACATTGTGGTACTGCAAGTTCTAGAACAACTCCTTAGCATCCCAAAGGAAATGGTCAAGTTGAAAGATTTAATAGAACACACACAAATACTAAGGATGCTTACAGAAAAGGAAAAGTCAAACTGGAAAGAGTCACTGAATAAAGTTATTTTTGCCTACAACGCCACAGGAAGCGAAGTAACAGGCTCTTCCCCATTCTACTGCCATTCTATAGACATTATTTGTGACACAAGAAACAAGAACAAATGACCAACGAGAGTATATGAAAAAGCTGAAAAGTCAAATGCAGGAAGCCTATGAAATAGCAAAAGAAAAGTCAAAAAAATCATCAGAAAGAGGAAGGGGACCGTGCCCTTGTAAGAAACATGACCCCTAGGGGTGGCACCGGTAAACTTTGCAATCACTGGGAAGAGAGTGTATATAAGGTTGTGCGACAAGTAAACAAAGATCTCCCTATATTTGAAGTTGTGCCAGAACAAGGTAAAAACAGAGAGAGTAAAATATTCCACCGCAACTTGCTTGACTTAGCTGCACAACAAGAAGAAAGCAGTGATGAAGAGGATGACTGGTACCTCTGCTACTATCCAACTCAAGCTCAAGTAGCAGAGCAGACACAAGGTGAAAATGTGCCATCAGATAAAGACTGTTTTAATGATTCTGAGGGCACAGACCAAGGTGAAGTTGAAAAATCACCATCACCTCTACAGCATCCTGCCCTGCAAAGAGAAGAGGAATACAAGCACACACAAGAAGTGTGTGTACACAAGTTGATCCAATGGTTCAGTAAAGCTGATGTATTATCGAGTAATAACTTCCAAAGCTTGTGGTGGGATATGTGACGAGTGAATAAGGTTCACAAAGAGTCTAAATGCTAAGAAGACGATTTTAAGACATATTGTCCATTGGTAACGACCAAAAGCGGTGATAATAATGCTTATGCATTGAAATATTGCTAAGGCTAATGCCTGAAACATGTTTATATTGTTCATCAAGCTGTAATATGTTCAGTGACAGTTACAGGCACTTAAAAATATGTTTAAGTTCCAAGTACGATGTAACAATATAAGAGGTTTTACTGATGTTTAAGGACAGTTTATTGCATATGAACCATGTATTTACATTTGCCAAATGCTCATTTAGATGTTTTTCTAGCTGGTCAATGTTTTTATGACGAAAAGTATTTTTTGAATGTCACTGGAACACAAAAAACCCCCCAAATCATGTATTTAAGTTTTTATAAATATACATTTTATAAATAAAAGTGGCCCCATAATGAACCCTTGTGCAACTCCAGTGCAGCACCAACTGTGTGAGGATTTTAGCTTGTTTATGATATTCATCATCTCTGTTTTACAGGTAGGTTTTAGAAAAAATGTATTTGGATAATTGCCCTGAAGACAGTGTTTATAGTTGGCACCCCCTGGTGGACAAATACTTTAAGAGAGATGTTTACCAACAGCCAAGTAATTATTAAAAATAATATCTTATTCTCAAGAGGTGTGTATGAGAACCTACACAGATCTTTTATTCATTTTTACTGTAGGAAACTTTCATAATTCATATTAAAAATTCCAATGTAAGGCAAATATGTCAAATGTAAAAAGGACAACTACACCACTTTGAATGTCCATAATATCTTATTCTTAAGAGGTGTGTGAGAACCTACACTGTGGATCTTTTCTCACTGGTCCCCTTGGCAAGTCAAGTTCATTTGTAGAGCACAATTTGTACACAAGGCAATTCAAAGGGCTTCACACAACAGACAAAACATAAGAAAAATCACAGACATGACAGAAATTACATTAACAGTTCAAGACATAAAAGAGAAGATTGCAAAGAAAATCCTTTCAGTCATATGCACAGCCAAACAAAACTATTTTTATTTTAGATTTGAACATGGCCAGAGTAGAGGCCTGTCTCACATCTTCAGGGAAACTGTTCCAGATTTTAGCTGCATAAAACTAAAACGCAGATTCAAAAAATTTGAATTATGACTTTTTTAAGTAAACCAAGGATTTTAAGGAGGGAAACAAACTCTTGTGAACGCTGTTAGAAATAGCAACTTGAAATTCATGAAAAATTCATGAGATATTCACTTTTGAATCTGAAAAAGGACTCTACGATACAATTCCAGTGTCATCCAGTGGTTCACTAGCAAGGACCACAACCCCAGCCACGATGCAAAGTGCTTATATACAAACTAGAAACTTGAACAACGTGAATGTACAGAAATTGATGCCGTTTTGTGGCTTCTGGCAATGAGGGCTGTAGGCTTCCGGGCCTCGGTACTCCCAAAAGAAGCTTAACCGAGGCAGTGCCAATTGGCGGACTGGAAGTTGCGGAGGTTATGGTGGGTGTAGACCTTGAAGGCCATAGAGGACCTATGTTCGATGATTTAATGAGGCAGTCAGCGACTCCTTGACTGGCGGATGTAGCAGCGCAGATGCGGGAAAAATGTCCGGTAGGAAATGTGAGGACAAGGCGAGGATCGAATTGAAGTAAGGGATGAATCGGAACCTGATGCGATCTGGCCTGGCCTTGTAGTGATGAGCGAGTCCTGAAGGGAAGTGCCACATGACAACAAGTACGAGAAGTCCTGGAAGATTGCGAAGAAGCTCAAAACAGTTTAGCTTGAACAAGTAGATCGTGGTTGAACTACTATTGTGATTGATCTTACTCATTTGAGGGGAAGGACTTTATACTGGGATTAGGAGAACGGTCGTGGACAGGGCAAGAGGAAACCGAAGAAGGCGAAAAGGAACATGCCAATGCAAGCCTTTAACAACCATCGTTGTTTGGTCTCTTCGCAGATCGGAGAGGGGATCACAGAGCCTAAGAGCAGCCTAACAAGATGTTGATTTCGCTCAGGTAGGCTTTAAGTACTGGTAAATAGAGACTGGTAGTCAAAGGTGAATAGGACGTAATAGGTTAGGGAGAGTAGGTCGAAGCCATTATGGAAGGAGCGGAAGCTGTGCTAGGTGGTCTGGTAGGAAGGGGAGATCAGCCAGAGCAGGCTCAGGTGTGGAATGTGGTAGTTGAGAATGGAAGAACTGGGGTTGATGACAGTTCGGCCTCGGGAACCAATGTTCTGATGGTGTTGATGACTGCAGGGTTATTGGACTGGATAGCCACGAACATGGATGGCAGACAGGAGGGCGACAATCCCGACTGGATCGATATAAAATAAGGCAAGCTGAAGATGTGCAAACTCACAGATGAAGTGGAGAAACTCGTCAAGTTGGGGAGTGGAGAACCACCTGTCTTAAAGTAACCCCCAAAATCGGCTGATGGGTACTACAGCCAATACTACAACAAGACCGATGATGAGCCAATCCTTGATGAGTGGATGAGTAAATAGGTATGATGGAAGTAGCTTAAGCAGCATGATTCAGGTGCCCTGTCCTTAAATCCTCCTTCTCGTCAAGGAGCAAGACTGGGGCTGGAATCGCTCAGGAGGAGAACCAATTCTTCGAGACAGATGAAGAACCGTTCACTGTGTTGTGGATGGTATCCGGTAGGGGGGGAATGATGGTCCGGTGGGCGTGGCCTAGCCAGCGATGTGGAGGGCAAAGTCCAAGTCGCAGGGGGGCGGGGTGGTTTTGAGGTCGAAGAGTGATTCCAGGGTGCCGGATGTTGTAACTGGAATGGGAGGAACTACTGAGGGACGGCCAAATGAGAAGGCTGGTTGGAGGCTCGAACCCTGTGTGAAGAATTGTTGTCTCCTAGAAGTAGACGGAATGGGGTTGAATGGAGCATGGGTAGATGTGCCGGGCAGGAAATGCCACCGAGCAGGAAATGTCACCAAGGGATGAGCAACAGGCAATCAGGTGCTTGAGGAGGCTGGAGTAAAACCTGGCAAAGCAGTGCTTGGTGATGGGCGGACCTGGAAGCCTGTTGTTTGAAGGGAGTAGAACATGGCAACCCGGTGCTCAAGAAGAAACTGTGGAACTTGGTGACCCGGCGCCCGAGGTGAAAGTATGAAACCTGGTGACCGGGCACCCAAGGAGAAAATACTAGAACCCCGAGGAGAAGCGACGAAGCTGGCAACGCAGGATGTGCTGGCAACGCGGTACGAGCTGGCGACGGAGTCATGTCAGTAATCAAAGGCCTCATCAAAGACTCCTTTGCTGGCCTCCGCCGCAGATTAGTGTTTCCACCTCCATCTCGGAGCATTTCCGAGGCTTCTTGGAACGATTTGATGGACAATTTGAAGAAGGCTGAGACGGGGCATGACGCCAGAGTGAGCTGTTCTCACGCTCTACCGCTGCCACAGTCTTTTCTTAAAAAGTACAGTTTTACCCACAAAATCCCAAGAAACGAGGAGCAAGAGATGACGAAACTAGGAAAACAAAAGACTGGTAACGCTACGGGAACCAAACAAATAAAGCTGACGGTCCTCGGCTCCAGTGAAAAACAGCCCCCCTTACAAGCTAACGAGGCTAACATGGCTACCGGGCCTGCGGCTAACATGGCTAACATGCGCAATGTCGCAGCTAGCAGCCCACTTTTGACCGAAAAGCAAAGCTCCACACTGGTCTCCAGGCCTGCAGACTATGAGGGCCAAGATGGAAGCGCTGCACGCCAAGGCAATGACTCTGCAAACCAATAATATGAAAAATATTATTCTGGATTTGGAGTCCAGATCACGTAGACTGATCCTTAGGCTTGTAGGGGTCGAGGAGGGAGAGGAGGGAGAAGACACAGAACGTTTTTTGGAGACGATTATCCCTGAGCTCCTTGAAAGCTCAGGAGTTGAAGTCCCCCCCATCACAATCGAAAGAGAACATTGCCTGAGCAAACCAAGACAAGCTTCTGATAAACAAGGTCTGATTATGAGGTTTCTTGACAATCATGTGAAGGAAGGTGTCATGAAGGCTACAAAAGTTAAAGGAGACCTCCAGTACAAAGACAAGCATGTCTTTTTTGCTCGAGATACTCCATACAAGGTTCGCCAACAACTGCAAAAGTTCCACCACATCTGTGAGGAGCTCAGGAAGAGAAAACTGAGAGATGGTTTCTCATTCTCCGAGACTCCTCTGGTGACTTTTCAAGCTAAAACGCACATGCTAAGAACACCAAGAGAAGCAGAGGTGCTCATAAGGAAGATGCAAAACACAGAGAACTGAACAGCGACCAGAGATGGAGCCACCAGCGTGAGCTATGTGAGTTCAGATTATAGTCACAAGGTGATACATTACTGTTCATTTGAAGTGACTGATGATAGTGAAGTGATTTATTTGTTTTTGACATCAGACTTAATGCCCCTTGTTGGCTGTCTGCTTTTGTAAATCATCTTTGTGTTTCAGTACATCCACTCATCAAAGTGCCAAATGTGGGGGATTGGATTTGTGGTAAAAAGGAAAATGCATACAGTTAAGCAGGGGTGCGTGATGCGCCAGGGAGGTTATGTATCCAGTTCTTTCCGAGGATTGGAGTCAGGAGTGCCACGGGAGTTTTTGAGGGGGGTTTAGGGTTCGATGCCAGTTTCCAGCATGAACCCTTTTGTTTTCTTTTATACCTTTTCAGCTGTTCTGTGTTCCTATGGTTAGAAGTTCCTTAAATCAATGAAGAATA
Source organism: Chaenogobius annularis (assembly GCA_015082035.1). Taxonomy (NCBI): domain Eukaryota; kingdom Metazoa; phylum Chordata; class Actinopteri; order Gobiiformes; family Gobiidae; genus Chaenogobius; species Chaenogobius annularis. The sequence goes on from BJKM01000038.1 coordinate 71,013, forward strand.
GAGTATTGATTGAAATCTGGTCCTAATACATACCAGTATACCCATTTTCCTAATCCACATGCAATTTATTCCAGAATAGAATATTTCTTTATGTTCAATAAAGACAGATCTAAAATCAATTAAGCAGATATAGGCACAATAGACTTAAATGATCATGCTCTTATCTACATTTCTGTAGACTTGGAGGAAAGATGAAAAAGCACTGTCATGATCCTTCCCTGCTGTTCCTTCCACCTCCTCTCCCTGCTCCTCCTGTTTTCTCCTTATTTGTCAGTTCCAGGATAGATCCTTCATTCCCTCCTCCTGCTGAGCTCCACACCTGCAACCCATCTCCAATTATCACCTACTACTTCACAAGCAAGCTGACCATTCTCCAGCGCCAGATCGTTCTGTCATGTTGTGTGGTGCATATTCGCTCAGGCAACTTTTTCCATTTTTCCATTTTGTCATTCTTGATACTTACCTGCATTTGTTTCTCATTTGCTCCAGTGCCTCTCATGCAGCCTGTTCCTGTCTACCCCGGCCCACCTATCAGCCTGCCACCACCTACTCCTCTGCTGTGCCGTTTGATCCACTCACGGAACAACTCCCCGTTCCAGGACTATTTTGTTTTCTGTCTAATTAATGATTCTGCCTTTTTGGGTCCTCCCGTCTTATTCCTAACAAGCACACTGTGGAGGTTCAATGCCGGTAGAAAATGAATGAATGAAAGGATCTGAAATAACAGATTTGGAAATACAAGGTGCAATCAAAAGAAAGAATACATTTCATCGGAGCGATGGGTTCACCTCAGAGTTGTATAAAGCTTTAAAAGACAAATTTACTCCTTTCCTTTTTCGCAACTTTTAACTGGGCACTTAAGAAAACTCAGACCCCTCCTAGTTGGAAAGAAGCCATTATATTCCTGTTAGCTACTTCCTGCTTCCGGAGAAAGCAGAAGCTTTCCTGCTTGCTCCTACTTGTTATAGCTGCTGTCCTTATTTATTTGCTTTGTAATCAGTTTTTGTCTTCCAAACATTTTTAATTATGACTTTTTGTTTTTGTTTTAATCAACAAATCTGACGAGCCAGCGACATGTCCGGGAGAAAGGAAACAAACTCTTGTGAACGCTGTTGGAAATATACAGAGGAAAATCATGAGCTACAAGCACGGATATTTGCTTTGGAATCTGAAAAAGGACTGCATGATACAATTCCAATGTCATCCAGTGGTAAGAAGTCCACATTTTTTACAAGAAAAACAGCTACTTTCATCCTAAACCGGTCAGACTCTGTGTCGTTCCCAAAACTTTCTAAAAACCGAACCTGGCACTATCACGGTGCAAAGCCTAAGCGATACAAAGATAATGTAACATCACTGTGATGAAGGATTTGCCCTGTTTCTGCCGGGGCTTGATTGGCAGATTGAGTGGCCAATCGGAAGTTGGAGTGGGCAGGTTTGGTTGACAGCGCTGTGTGTTTGCGAGGTTTTAGTTGTTTATCTCTCCGTATCGTGCAGCTCGATGAGTAGTGGTTAGAAATTAAGGCACACATAAACCCCAAATTTGTTCACACCGTTTTATAAAGTGTTGCATAAAATACGAATTGTTAAATAGGGAAGTTTAAGGCCATATATTTATATAGTTTGTGCCTCGAGCTAAGTGCTAACAGCGTTGGTTATTTGTGTATTATATGTTGTTTTATAGTTAGTATTATAAATGTATATTTTTCTTTAGTGTATTGCAGAACCATACACACACCTATATAATGTAAAACCCAAGAACTATTGAGTGATTATTTAATAAAGATAAAACCCTCATCTCTCCTGGCGCATTCTTGCCGATTTCCACTCGCGGTCACAAACCAACAAGCCACATAATTTGGTCTCCCCATAACAGTCACCTAAAATACATTTTACAAACAGATTTTTACAACTTTCAAAGACTGAAGTAAATGAACAAAGGAAAAATGGTAGACATGACGTGGTGAAAAGGCAGACAGAGAGAGAGAATCTGTGCCTAACGTCAAGGTCGTCTTGATTGGGGATGGTGCGATAAGTCACGTGATGCATGAAAAAATGAAAACACATTCTTTTCCCAGCACCACAATCACTGAGATTACGTAACGTATTTCTAATGTTTTGGCCACACATCAAGAAGCGAAACAGCTGATTGCGCACATGGGTGCAGTGGACATACGACGCAAAGAGACTGAAGGTTTGAAAAGAGATATATTTGACGTGCTTGATAAAGTGGAAATTAAAACATTCATAAGTGGACCTCTTCCAAACATCGACAGGAAGATAAACAAGTTTAGCTGGCTGCTTCAGCTGAACACATGGCTGTCCAAAGAGTGTGCAACAAGAGGACTGCACTACATTGAGAACTTCTATCTATGCTGGAAACGAGAGGACCTGCTTAGCAGCCGCTCCACCACCAGCAAAAGATTCAACTGCAGCTGCTCCACGAACACCTCCACCACCTCCAGCGAAGGACTCATCTGCAGCAGCACCACAACAATCTTCACCACGGCTAGCGCAGGAGTCATTTCAGTTCTTTCCTGCACGGCCCTCATCAAAGGCCTTGGATTCATCTGTGACAGGCCCGGCAGCATCCCTGCCATCTCCCCTGCCCTCAGAGCAGCCCTGGATCCCCCCTGCAACATCTACTCCTACTACAGATTCCTCACTCTCCTTTCCATCTCCACTCTCACCCAGGGGTCTTCCCAGCCATCTTGAATATCTGATCGAATCAGGCATTAAGATGGCTCCACTCATGTCCAATATAATAAGATCAAGAGTTCTAATGGTGATGAACTCTCCCCTGACAGCTATTATACAGACAAAAACCGCCCCACCTAAACCCCCCCGGCTTTCACCGGGCCCCAGAATCGCACTGGCTCCCGCTACACCAACAAAAGCCCCCCCCACCACCTTTCACCTGGTATCTCCCATAGCTAGGGTGCACTGGGTCTCAGCGTTGCCGGGACTTATAGTCGTAATAAAAATCAAGCCAACACGGAGCCCTGTGTAAAAACAGTATCCCTTAGTGCTATTTCTGTAGTCACATCACACAGACGGTAAAACAAAATGCGAGTCAGGCTGCCCAATCTGAGAAATTTGATTAATCTTCCTTGTAAAAAGATAACGCCCAGTCTCACTGAAACTAGTGTGAAACTTGCTGTGCTAAATGTCAGATCCTTATGTAACAAATAAATTAATAATTGTATTTCTTCTTATAATCTTGATTTTATGTTTTTAACTGAAACATGGCTTGATAAAAACATAGGAAATTTTATTCTAATAGAATCTGCTCCACCCAACTTTATGTTTGAATCTGAAACACGAGAAAACAAAAAGGGAGGAGGTGTGTGTGCTTTTGTTAGAGATGAAATAGTTACCCACAGGTTGTCCTTTGGGGTGTTTTCAACATTTGAGTACGTAGCCTTTAAAATTGAGCTAAAACAGTCTCCATCCATTCTCTTCATTGTTTTATACAAGCTCTCCTCAGCACTGCCAAAGTTTTATTGATGATTTCACTGAGATGCTTTCAGTCGTATGCACAGACTTTGATGGTTTGGTCATAACAGGTGATTTCAACGTTCATGTTGATAATATTTGTGACAGAAACGCTAAAGAGCTTCATGCTGTCCTTTTGCAAACTTTCGGTCTTACTCAGCACATGAGTGGCCCCACCCACAGCAGAGGGCACACTCTAGATCTTCTAATTAAAAAGGGGTTAATATTTCAAAAGTCAATGTGGTTGATGTTGCTCTGTCTGATCATTTCTGTGTCTTCTTTGACCTGTCTGTTTTTTGCAAACCCCAGCTGGTCCTGCAGTTGTTTGGAGGAGACACATAAATCACAGCAAAGGAAAACTGTTTGTGGAAATGATTAACTTTGAAAATGTCTCATGTTCTAATGTAAATGATTTGTTGAACTCTGTTACATCTAGTGTTTTGAATGTTCTCGACACTAATGCCCCTATGAAGGCTAAAATTGTTCAAAATAAGCAGAAGGCGCCGTGTAGAAATGATGATTCGGTCAGGGCACAGGAAAAGGGAGTGCCGTCGGGCCGAACAAAAAAAAGTCAAAGCTCCAGGTTCAGAAAGAGATTTACAGAGAAAAGTTGTACATGTACAACCTCATTTTATGTAGAACTAGGGAAGGATATTTTTCTGAAATAATTGGAAGCTGCAGTAACAACTCGTGCGTCCTTTTTGCCACAGTAAACAGATGAACAAACCCTCCAGCTCAGCTGCCGTTAGAACTCATTTCCACATCCAAGTGTAATGAGTTTGCATTATTCTTTAATGACAAAATTCAGGGCATTAAAAATGCTATAAAATTCTACATTGCAAAAAATAACCCTCAAACCACCTACACACTTAGAGCTGACTCACTTTGCACCTGTAACTGACAAAACTGTCCAGGAGATCATCACCAGTCTGAGTTCATCTACATGCTGCCTCCATGTGTGACCTCCAGATTTCTAAAGTCTGTGCTGAACAGTTTGTTAGCACCACTCACTCACAATAGTTAACATGTCGCTTCAATCTGGAACATTCCCAATTTCTTTGAAAACTGCGGGCATGAAAGCCTCTCCTAAAGAAGAGCAGTCTTGATGCCGCAGTACTGAGTCATTACCGGCCCATCTCTAATCTGCCATTTTGGGGCAAAGTCCTTGAAAAGGTTGTTTACCAACAGCTCACTGATTTCCTCTTAATAAACAACTCATTTGATGTTTTCCAGTCAGGTTTTAGACCTCATCACAGCACTGAGACTGCTGTTGTCAATGGTGACAAATGACATCCACACTGAACACTGACGCGGGCAAAACCTCAGTCTTAATTCTGTTAAATCTGAGTGCTGCTTTTGACACTGTCGATCATGGGACCCTCTTACAGAGACTAGAGGACTGGGTGGGCATCACTGGCACTGCCCTAAACTGGTTGAAGTCCTATCTGGAAGACAGGAAGTACTTTAAATAGTAAATTGGTAACTGTGTCTCAGACCAGATGCCCCTGACCTGTGGGGTGCCCCAAGGGTCAATCCTGGGACCCCTTCTGTTCAACCTCTACATGCTGCCGTTACGGTCAGTTGATACGCAGCGAGAATGTGTCCTATCACAATTATGCAGACGACACTCAGATCTATGTTTCCATGACGACAGGTGAATATGGACCAGTGGATTCACTCTGTCACTGCATCCAACAGATCAGTGTGTGGATGCAAAACAACTTTCTCCAGCTGAACTCAGACAAGACTGAAATCATCGTCTTTGGCCCACAGAAACAAAGAGAAAGTGTTAACAGTCACCTCCAGAGTCTCGCTCTAAAACCTACAAATCAAGTTAGAAATCTGGGGTAATAATGGACTCAGACTTGAATTTTAACAGCCACGTCAGATCAATCACATCAGCAGCTTTTTACCATCTAAAAAACATTGCCAAAATCAAAAGTATAGGTGTCTAAACCAGACCTGGAGAGACTTATCCATGCGTTTGTCTCTAGTAGATTAGACTACTGTAACGGCCTGCTCACTGGCCTCTCCAAACGAGCTGTAAAACAGCTGCAGTACATCCAGAACGCTGCTGCTCGGGTCTTGACTAGAACCAGGAAGTACGATCACATTAGTCCTGTGCTCAGGTCTCTGCACTGGTTCCCTGTGACTCAGAGAATAGACTTTAAAGCAGCTCTGCTTGTATACAAGTCTCTTCATGGCCTAGCACCAAAGTACATCTCAGACATGTTAGTGCCATACGAACCATCTCGGACTCTGAGGACCTCAGGGACCGGCCTCCTGCTGGTGCCCAGAGTCTGGACTAAACATGGGGAATCTGCGTTTCAGTTTTATGCAGCTAAAATCTGGAACAGTCTTCCTGAGGATGTGAGACAGGTTCTACTCTGGCAATGTTCAAATCTAAGCTAAAAACTGTTTTGCTTTTCTGTGCATATGAATCAAACGATTTTATTTGCACTCTTCTCTTTTATGTCCTAAACTATTCTGTATTCTTTGTGATTTTAATGTTTTTTTCCTGTTATGTGAAGCACTTTGAAATACCTGGATATAATAACTGGATTGTGCCTCAAATAGACCCATATCTGTTTTGAATGTGGACTATCGTATATACACTTCAATTATGTCCAAAAGAATGAACAAATACTCCCAGACTTAATTCATTACCAAACGACAAACACAAGACAACATAAGACGATCCTTACACATAATGAGCCAAATACAGAAACAAAACAAAACCATAATAATTAATTTGGATGCTGAAAAAGCTTTTGATTCTGTTAGCTGGTCATATTTATTTAAAGTGCTAAACAAATTTCAAATCAACGCTTTAATTATAACAAATATTGGGGCTCTTTACGATGGTCCAACATCAAGAATTAAAATCAATTGTCATCTGACAAATCCACTGACTCTGGATATGGGGGATCAGGCAGGGTTGTGCCTGGTCTCCCCTTCTGCTTTGTATTTGGAAGTTACAAATACAAATACAAGGCTTGCCTGATCTACGCACCAGCCCATTAACCCATCTGGGAAAATCCCAGTATCCCAGTCTTCCCTTGCCTGTCACTCACTTAATAACATTGTTTCAATGTTTGTGTATTATTTATTTTCAATTCAGGTAGGATTTTAATATTGTGCGCAGTGCAGATTTTTGGTGCACAGTGACCTTTGGAGCAGATGCGCAATTGCACACACGCGCAACTTAGAGGCAACATCTTTTGGAACCAATTCATTGGTCAATAAATTAGACAATCAAAAACATAAATTTTATTAGAATTGATGGGACGGAACATACAATTTCCTGCTATGCAGATGATGGTCTATTGTATTTGACCAAATCAGAAATTTCCATACCCGATGTGATGCATTTTCTCCAGAAAATTGGTCCAATGTCTGGACACAAAATGAATGTACAAAAAACTGAATTCCTCTCTTACTGGCGCCCCCCTCTGACCTTTAAAAAGACTTACCCATTTAAATGGAAAACTGAATCTCTTTGATATTTCGGTGTGGTCCTCCATAGAGACAACAATTATGGAGAAAAATTATATCCCTCTTTTTAAGACCATAAAAAAGTGTAATCCCTCATTCGTCCAGGAGTGTTCCATTGTCGAAAAAGATTCAGTTGTAGTCATCTGCACTCGGTTTTAGAAAAAACAAAATGTTTCAGCTCTCATCCAAGAGTCATTCTCAATCAGTGAAACAAGTCTGAGAACTCCTGTTTTTATCATACTCTGTGAGAGCCCTGCCCACAGGGCGGGACCTCCTGCTAATGGCCCATTGAAACTGGGATGGGCCTATTGTTCTGTAGTTCCCTGCCTCACCTTGAGTGCCTATTTATACGAATGCCCCGGGCGTCTCCAGGGTTTCAGCAGACCATTATAAACAACTGGAAGGTTGAATCTTAAACCTGTTTAGTCTCCCCTATGTGGCGCTCTTTACAACTTTCTTCACTGCATTGGATAGAATACACTACATTGCTCTGTTTTTGTGTTGCATCTTGTCCTTAGGGTGAACCAGTTTTTGTCTTTCTATTGCACGCTTCCAAAGCTCTAATACTCAGGAGTGCACCAGTTACATTGGTCCTATATTAAAACACCTCTGTGTTCCTCTCCCGGCGTTTTCGAACTATCAACAGGCGACCCTAATCGTGTGTCTAATAAATTCGTTGCATGTTTTTCTGACAGTCCTGCAGAGACATTAGGATAGAGACATAACCCTTACTCTTCTTGGTTTGTTTCCCGGTTGTGATGTCGCCTATTTGTCCTGCTTTTTGTTCTCTTCACTTTGTTCAAGGAGCCAAGCGTCGAGTATCCATCAGACTGAGAGACGCAGTTCGCCCGGAACGTGTGTTTCCTCTTTCCCTCTTGGCCCTCGTGACCTGGACAATCGCGACAACGACACGCACTCTACTCAGATCGCGTGCGTGTAGACTCCTAGTAGTGGGTGTTGGAGCCAAACGAGCACGGTACTGTCGATCTCCGTCAGCGAATAGCCTCGTGGGTTCTCCTATACTACTGTCTACTGCTGGACGTTCCCGCTTCTTCTCCTCTCGATAGTGGAACAATCAAGAAGGCCTAAAGTCGGTTCTCTCTCTTTCGCATCTACCTCTTGTAAACCTGATATGCAGGTCCACTGCAATTGATGCTGGTCTGAGAAGGCTTCCAGCTCTTGTTTTCTTAATTGTCCCCAGAAGTTTCGTCCAAGTAATGGTACCAGAAGACTTGGGGAGCAATGGCCATCTGAAAGGAGGTCAGGCTGTCGGGCTTCTTCTCAAACCATGGCTTCCATGTACAGGGGAGTTTGGCCACACACGAGTAACCATCACACTCATACATAATCGACATTATATAAGATAATCATCATTTTATTTACAATCAGCCGTTCAGAAACACCCTCGGACACGGCCACACTGTGACTAGAGAAGTAAAACAACAGAATAAACATAAACAACCAGGAATAAAACCACAGTACCAGAACATCGTGGATGTATGGCTGTTGGAGTGACGTGCAGTTAATCGTGCGTGTAGGATAACTGAGCGTTATGTGGGTGTTCGGAGTGACTAGTTATGTGGCTGTTGGAGTGACTGAGTTATGCTGGTGTAGGAGTGACTCGAGATTGTGCTGGTGTAGGAGTGACTGAGTTATGTGGTGGTTGGAGTGACTGAGTTTGCTGTGGTGTAGAGTGACTGAGTTATGTGGTGTTGGAGCTGACTGAGATTATGTGGTGTTGGATGACTGAGTTATGCTGGTTGTAGGGTGGACTTGATAGTTGTGGATGCTGGTTTGGTTGGAGTGACTGCGATTTGTGGTGTAGGAGTGACTGGATTATTGGGTGTGAGCTGATAGTGTAGTGAGTTAGAGACTGAGTTTGTTTAGATGCTGTATGGTGTTGTGACTGAGATGCGTGGACTGAGTTATGTGGTGTGGAGTGACTGAGTTATTGTGGTGTTGGATGTGACTGAGTTATGTGGTGTAGGAGTTTAGGAGTGTGGTTAGGAGTGACTGATGTTAATGTGGTGTATGAGAGTTGACTGGTAGTGGGAGGACTGAGTTACTGTGTGTTGGAGCTGACTGAGTTATGCTGGTGTAGGAGTGACTGATTATGTGGTGTAGGATTGTCTGAACAGGTGAGTTTTGAGTCTGGATTTGAAAAGTGGAAAGGGTGTCTATGTTGCGGAGGTCAGGAGGGAGAGAGTTCCAGAGCTGAGGAGCAGAGCGGCTGAAGGCTCTGCCCCCATTGAAATAAGACGGAAAGAGGGGACAGAGAGCTGGAGAGAGGAGGAGGACCTGAGGGAGCGAGAGGGAGTGGAGATGTGGAGGAGGTCAGAGATGTACGGTGGAGCCAGGTTATGGAGAGCTTTGAAAGTATTTAGGATCAATTTTGAAGTGAATCCGTTGTTTTATGGGGAGCCAGTGAAGTTGTTGAAGGATGGGGGTGATGTGATGGCGGGAGGGCGTCCTGGGTGATAATGCGGGCTGCAGAGTTTTGGAGAAGCTGCAGTTTCTGGAGGGATTTATTGGGGAGACCAAAGAGGAGAGAGTTACAATAATGGATCCGGGAGAGTGACTAGACTGTGGACAAGTATGGCTTGTGGTGTGAGGAGTGAGAGAAGGACGGAGATGAAGAGATGTTGTGAAGGTGGAAGAAGGCAGAACGAGTGATGTTGTTGATGTGGGAGTGGAAAGAGAGGGTGCTGTCGAGGATGACACCCAGACTCTTGACTTGAGGGGAGGGAGAGGACAGTGGAGTCATTGATAGAAATTGTGAAACTGTTTGATTTGGAGAGAGTGGAAGGGGTGCCTACCACAGTAGGGGACTAACTCGGTTTTCTTCAGAGCTGTTGAGTTTGAGGAGATTTGAAGAGAATTGATTTTTCCTGCAGACAAAAGGGTAAGAGAGGCTGGTGGAAGTGATGCAGTGGGTTTAGAGGAGAGGTAGAGCTGGGTTCGTCATCCGCGTAGCAATGGAAATGAATGTTTGTGTTTACGGAAGATGGAACCAAAAGAGGGAGAATGTAGATGATGAAAAGAAGGGGACCCAGGACAGAGCCCTGGGGCACACCAGCTGGGACAGGGAAGGGGTTGGATTGGTGGGATTTCAGTTGTATGAATTGACTGCGATCGGAGAGACAGGAAGTGAACCAAGAGAGAGGAATGTGGGGAGGTGCCAATAGATTTAAGCCTATGGATGAAGAGTGCTGTGTGAGATGTGTTTCAAATGCTGCTGCGTTAGATCGAGGAGGAATGAGAATATGATAGTAAATTAGAGTCAGAAAGCTATGAAAGGAGATCATTTGTGATTTTAAGAAGTGCAGTTTCAGTGCTGTGAAGTGAGGAGGGAAACCAGAATTGAAAATTGTTCATAGAGACTGTTTGAAATGAGATGGTGTGCCAGTTGAGAGGCGACTACTAATTTAATCAAGGAATTTTGGATATAACAGGTACAATTAGAAGATGGGGCGCAGAGTGTATTTTCGAGTTGTTTGGCCAATCTAAATCCACGGTTTTTTTCACCGAAAATCGCGCGGTAAAGATGGCAGTTTTGGTGATAAAACATGGAACAGTTCCCGGAGGTTCAATTGGATGAGTGGGATGACTATTAGAAATTGGAAGGGGCGGCAAGCGAAGGTAGGACAAGATTTTGACGGAGCTGTGGGGAGAGGTCAAGGTGACAGGTGGAAGGTTTTGGAGTTTCCCAACTAAAATGAATTCAGGAGATTGTTTGGACAAGAAGCGAAGCAAGACAGAAAAGCTCTCAGAACTGGTGCGTGTATTATAACATGAGAGGTACGGGGGGGGGAATAAGAAGTTTGTCCAAACTGCTCGCTCACATGGATACTTCTGACATTCGCCTGGCTGTTAAGGTCCTGTTATAGTTTGTGGATGGATGGTCAGTCACCTTTTGGACAAAGAAGGACATGCAGGGGCAGTTACAGAAGTAAGCTGTTGACAATGCTAAGAACAATGGTTGGGGAAGCGAGTCAGGGGGTGTTTTCGTTATGTTTTTGAGAGGCAAGGGTGAAGCAGAGTCTTGGGAGTATGGTTGTTGTTGTGTAAGTGCGTGATCAGACTGGATATTACCACGTAGGGACCTAGATAGCAAAGGTGTTGATAGGATTTTGGGCATGCAACTAGGTATTTGTGGTGATCTCTATTATCACCGCAGCTGAGGTCATATGTGGGTTCATTTTGGGTTGCGGTGAAAGTCAATGTTTAATTTCTGAATGTTTGAACTGGTACCATGTCCTTTTACCAGGTTGATCGTAAGGGTGCAGTCCAGTGTTTGTTTTGGTTAATGCGTTCGCCAGTGTTACAGTACATTCGGCTGAAACACATTATAAATCACAGGTTCGAAAAAACCATTGATTTAACATAATATTATATAAGTGTTAGGTCATTTCTTAAATAACAGCTTTAGCTCAAGAACTCAAATAGAAGTCGACAGGACAAATTCTGCGAGAGCAGCGGGGACTCAAACAATGTCACTCCGAAGAATTTGTTTGAGTAGTCGGAGTGACATGGGGTGATAACGAGGACGGAAATATTGTGCCAGAGCGGGTAGTAGATCGAGGAAAGCAAGGTCGGTGTTTTAATGCCGCAATTTAAAGGTTTAATGTGCATGCAGTAAGTGGGAGGTTGATCGTAGGGTGTGTTACGTTTTAAGAGCCATAATGACCTCAGACATTTTAACTGACTCTCTCGCCTTTATGTCCTGAGTTTAACATTAGGTTTAAACTCCTCACACGCTCCTCTCAAGCACACAGTTAGATACGGCTAGTTTAGGTTGTACTATATATAGAAGATACACGCATCATGCACATCAGCGATCGTCGCACGTCACATATCAGTAATATCGTGGTGCTTAAGTGACTGTACTGTGGACGTAAGTTATTATGTCAGAAAGATTTGGTTTTAAAGAATAGTTTGTTGATCGTTGATATTGTCCTTTTTGGTTTTATATTGGGACAAGAAGCTCTCTTTTTATGCTCACTTACAAAACTTGGTTAACAAATTTCCAAGATAAATCTTTGGGAGTTTTTGTGAACCAATCGAAATCGCATAATGGTGCAGGCTATAGTTTTTAGGACAGGCAAGTTTTAGGTTATGGAATGATCCAATGCAACACGTCTGGAGTAAATGGCCAATTTTTTTGTCATAATATGGTTGGTAATGCCTATAGATACTTAATTGCATTGGGCCAAATATCTGAATCTTGATACTGTGTTCACACTGAGCTAATGAATTGGCATCATGACGGGTTGTTGGGGGGAGACCAATCATATCCCTGTGAACTCTGAGTCATGCGTAGACTGGATGGCTTTGCTTTGAGTGCCAGGAGGTTTCACACGTTGGATACTTATACTCCGAAGGGGAGAGTGTGAGGTTTCATTGAAGATTGGATATAGTTAACAAGGCATTATAAATATCGGATGGTATGTTGCCACCTTCGTTAACTTGTGTGCCTTCTGGATGCATGAAAGACGCAAGTGGGGAAATATGACCCTTTGCCAGTGGGATATTCGGTTTTGGGCCACCGTAGCTCAGATGTAATGTACTGTTGAAAACTGGTCATGTTTGGTTTTGTCTGATCCCAACGTCGTGTGAGGACTGGGACTGGGTGAAAGTTTAGCTTTCTCCCAAATAGCTGGGAACAATGGTGCAGCAGCTAAGACAGCTTTGAACTAACAAAATAATCAAGTACAGTGTGAGGGATGATGATAGAGTTATATGTGTGAATGATTGGTCTCGACGGTGCTACACTTGTATGAGTCACTCTCTCAATGTCCCTTTCTGGAGTTGTTTCACGAAATATTAAGGGTGAGGTCGCCAAGGGGCAGCAAGAGTCGTAGTCTGACTATTGTCGTACCGCCAGTAACATTTTCAGATACTTATCAGGGGCAGAAGACGTATTGATCTGGATCTTGATCTGCGAGTGCTCATCTCGAGAGCAGTCATTCAGAAAGTCCTTCATCCTCTGATTACCAAAAATCTGTGGGCTTGCGACGCTTCCCAGCACGACTGCCGTAAAACTGATCAACAGTTTGCGGATGGGAACGCAACTTAGACTCACGGGCTCCATTGGTTAGTACAGTTCGTGGGGCGGGGATAAGGCGTCTACAGGAGGAAGGTGGACCGGCTGGTGTCTTGCGCTGGTGCACGCGGTAACAACCTGGATGTCCTTCGGGAAGAAGCAGAGGCCGCACAGTACTGCGAAGGAGGGAATGATGTAGGGAACGGGATTGCACTACATGTGACACTCGGATTTCCAGAAAGTCATCAGCCCCAGCCCCTCGTCATGACAGAAGTGGATCCTTCCGCTTAATAGAAAAAAACCACTCCACCCAGGACGCTCAAGTGGGAACTCCATCACTCCCTCATAAGACGGCCCAGCAGAGAGAACATACAAGCACTTCCTCGACGCTTTGAGGAAAAGCCAAGCTGCAGTCAGCAATGACGAAGGGTTCGCACGTTTTACCAACGGCCATCCCATCTTGAAGATCCAGTGTACAGACATCTTGACACTCAAGGTCCTCATTCAGCGGTGGAAAACAGAGCGTGCGTAGGATTACAGCCTGGAGCAACGGCCAGGCGCGATCAAAACAGACGCGGGCGCGAGGACTGGGAGACGGTGCTATTTGACAAATGCTCCGCTGTGTGATGGCGGACTCAAGTGTAGATGCGCGAAATCATAGCACGACTTCCGTCTCTGGCAGGCACGCTGTCAAAGTCTCCTACTAGGGCTGCGACTAGAAGGGTACAAGCCCAGCAGGTCGAGACTGAGGAGGTCCGGATGTACCATCCTTGCGCTTTCTAGCCGCTCTGAGATGCAGCTCGGACCGAGTATCAGTGAGAACCAAGCGGAGAGTGGAAGTTTGGTGGGAGCGACGTGCTCGCGTCGCGTACAGGCACGAGGCGTACGGAGGATGCGCTAGGCAGAAGCAAGCAGCACCGCTAGACGCTCAATCCTCTGCACACAGACAATGAGATTTGGGAGCTGACTCCTGGCGACGTTGTACGCACAGAAGGTACTTTTGACACGAGTGTGAATGAGCTCATTGGAACATGGAATTTACGCGCGCGGTTATCACGTTACGAAGCATCGTACTGTTCGACCCTGGGTGTGCAGGGTAGGCGATAGTCCGGAGGGGACAGAGAACACCGGATGTTGCTGAAGAGTGCGGAGAATGATATGCCGAAGTTTTACAGTTCGAAAACAAAGAATAACTGGAGGAGCATAGCTTTTAGAGATTGAACTATTGGAGCGATAAAAGGTTTAAAAGGAGCAAAGGTGAAGTGGAATCCTCATTGTAGTGTTTATTCATAAACACTGCCACTCGTTTCCTGACTAGAGTCACACTGCGTCTGACACAGTAATATGCCACTTTAAACTTAACTGTAAACTTGTGATACATAGCAATGCCTATTTTTATTTTTATTTTTATTTTATGCTATAGTAATTTAAAATTGTCCCTTAAATGCATGCCCTTTTGTTTGACTGAATATATGTTGTTTTATTATTGCTCAGTGTTTTGTGTTGCACCTTCATCGCGGAGACAAGTTCCTATGTCTGTGAAGTTTGTTCATTGACAATGGCAATAAACCCCTTTCTGATTCTGATTCTGATTCTGATTCTGATTCTGATTCTGAAGGCGCTGGAGAGATAAAAAAATAGAATCCTCACAGCGCTGCCAGGCTTCTCCAGGTGAGAGAGAGAGCGATGCAGCAGGGAGATGACGGCGTCCTCCACTCCGATGCCAGGCTGGTATGCAAACTGCATCAGGTCCATGGCTGAGCTCACGGTGGAGCGGAGGTGCTCCAGGACCAGCCGCTCCAGTGTCTTCATCAGATGGGACATGAGAGCCACTGGCCTGAAGCTGTTGAGGTCTTTTGCGTGTGGTGTCTTGGGCACTGGTACCACACAGGAGGTCTTCCAGACCTGTGGTACCACCCTCTGTTCATCTGCGCAGGATTTAAGGAGCCTGGAGCTGATGCCGTCTGGTCCTGCTGCCTTCCTTGTTTTAATCCTCTTCATCTCTCTTCCCACCTGTGCTACCGTGACAGCAAGTGGTTGGCCGGGGGTAGAGTGGTGAGCTGAAAGGCCGAAGCAGAGGTGTGAAAAGGAACTGGTGTGGGCCATTGTCCAGCTGTGCAGGGGGAGGGGTGGGTGATTGATCAAATCTCAGGAAGTGAGAGTTTAGTTCATTCACCCACAGTAAGTCCCCCTCCGTCTAAACAGCGGGGACTTTGAAGCCTGAGATGGTTTTCAGGCTCCTCCACACTCCCTGAATGTTCTGCTGCTGCAGTTGCTCCTTCATTTTCCTCTTGTAGCTTCCGCCTGCCTGATCTTCCGCCTCAGCTTCTTCTGCACAGTTTTCAGCTCCTCCTTGTTCCTTGACTTGAAAGCTCTCTTCTTCTCCCTCAAAGAAGAAGAGAGCTTTCAATTAGGAACTCCCAAAGCAAGCTCCTAATTCTTGAATTCTGTTCACTGATAATGGCAATAAACCCCTTTCTGATTCTGATTCTGATTATTAACATAATATAGCATGAAACCACTTTGGAAACAATCAAGTCAATTCAAGAGCACTACATCTATACTACATTGGTGTCTGAGTACTACATCTGTGTAATAGTACTTAATTGTGTAAGTACTAATTTTGTTTATTTTGAAAGTGTATAAACTGTGAATGTGCTGAAAGTTTTCAACACACCAATGAAAGTGAATGGAAAAAGTACACTTTTTAAAGTACTTCAAGAGATGAAGTGGGACCGATCCGACGTCAACCAGCTACTCTATGGTAGGGTCTCATTAATTTGATAAAAGGACTATAAACAACATAAGATATTCAAGGTTACATTAAGCAAAATCACTGTTTCTATTACTATAGAAATTTGGTCATGACTGATTAAAACAACATTTATTTTGTGATCATATTTTACGACATCAAGGCTGGCAGAAAAAATGGCAAGTGGCATTATAGTTGCTGTGCTGTGTCCATGCAACAAGAAGAAAAAAATATAGAAGAAACTATCATGCGTGCATAAATGACTCAGGGAAAAAAGGGGGTGTAAAACTAGGTGTAGGTGTGAGGTAGATATGGGGAAGAGGCAAAGTTTGTGTAGGGGAGGCTTGGTCTGGATATTTAACATTAGCATGGCTAGGGGGTAGCTAATTTAGGCAATGTCAAGGACCTGGAGTACGTCCACCTCCTGGTGGTGTCTTGTAGTCCGGATCCTGGATTGGGTATGTTAGTTTCTCTCCAATTATGCCAGCACCACTGTTTTCTTGTTTGGCAGGGGTGTTTACTAGCCAGGACGCGCCACTATTTCAGCTTGAGTTGCTGTAAACCAGTAACGAGCTGTGAAGGTGGTTAGGCACCTGTTACCTGTCATAGGCTTTCAACCGCACATGCCATCGGTGCTGTCTCAGACAAAAGGTTTGCTTGGGCAGAGGTAATAGATTTTTCACTGGATTTTAGATCATTTAGATGGCGTGCGGTGACTTTTATGGATTGGAAAGCAGACCTGGGGTGTTCATTAATATTTAGTGGATAATGCAAAAGTGAAAGAAAAAAATAACAGTGGGAGGGTGGGCTTTGAACCCAGGTCTCCCGCATGAAGGACAGACTGCTATCCTACTGAGCTCACCTCTTATTCTCAATGAGTGAGGAAATCAACAGCAGACCAAGCATCCTTTGATACTGCAACATCTGGGGCCTGAGCTGGAACTTTTGTGGCTCAAGAGGTTTTTTAGTTATCCAAACCATGTCGGTTCCTTCTCAGGTTAGCGTTTCGTGATGAAACAAGCAACCATCGAGGTCACTGTTGGAAATCCTTGGCTCATGTTTTAGTCGAAGTAATGGTGTTAAGTTGGTTCGGCCGGTAGGACAGTGGGGAGGTTGAAGTGTTGTTTTGGCATCTTTGGCGCTCTGCCAACAAGTGGGACTTGTGGTTTTGAGTGTAACTTACTTCAATGTCGAAGCTTTGGAGTGCCATGATCAACGAAGCCATCCTGGCTGTTGAGGCTGGCACCAGTTTGGGATTTGTGTTTTGGATAATTTTTTTGCATACATAGTTGGAAAGGTGTTTTACTGCCCAGACTGTGATAAGGAGGGCCTTTTCATACTAAGAGAACTTAAGTTTTGGCGTCTGCTAGGGTTTTGCTAGCGTAGGGTTAGGGTTAGGGTTAGGGTTGGCTCTAAAAAACCAACTTCCAGGTGCAAGGGTTTGTTAAGAGTCTGGGTACGTCAAGCATGGAGCCTGGCAGAGCCATTGTAAACAAGGCCTTCATGACGTTGTCTTGGTTTGGACTCGAGAACTTTTTTAAGGAGTTCTCTTAGCGGTTTGGCTAGGTCTTCGTATTAGTCTACAAACTGTCCCAGTAATAATATAATAATAATAACATTTTATTTAAAAGCGCCTTTTCAGAACACCCAAGGACACTGTAAAGAGAAATAAAACAACAGAATAAACAACAGAATAAAAACCCACAGTACAGAACTGGATGATGGTGTTGGAGTGACTGGTTATGTGGTGTAGGATTGTCTGAACAGGTGAGTTTTGAGTCTGGATTTGGAAAAGTGGAAGGGTGTCTATGTTGCGAAGGTCAGGAGGGAGAGAGTTCCAGAGCTGAGGAGCAGAGCGGCTGAAGGCTCTGCCCCCATTGAAGTAGTTGCAGACTCCCATAAAACTGTGGAGGACTGACACGTTGGAAGGTGTAGCCTTGTAGTCCGCCTATTTGTTGTTGCACGCTGTGGTTGCAGGCTTTGTTAACAAAGATGTTGAACTCGGCCAGTCCGAAGGGACTGTGGTTAAAGGTGTACTGTTTATTAGCGAAGCTAAAGACTAGTGTTGGTCATCTGGGTGCACAGGTATGCTCCAGAAGCCTGAGGCTATATCAAGTGTGGATAAGTATTTTGTGTTGACAGTTGAGTCATGGGCAATCTAGACAATGGAACGTGGGAGTTAAACTTTTGGTAATCAACGGTTAGCCTCCATTTACCATTAGGTTTTACTGGCCAAATCGATGCAGAGTATGTACTGTTACAGTAACGTACAATGCCTTTAGCCAATGCCTATAATATCTTGGATTGGTTCATTAGATGCAAGTGGGATCTTATATTGACGAACATAGCTTGATGGCGCGTTGGCTTTTGTCGGGATGTGGATGTTGGTTAACTCACAGTCCGTGGAAACAGTAGCGAAAGACTTTGAACACAGAAGTGCACACAGGTTGTTGTGTTCTGCCTCATTTTTTAGTGTGTTTGTGTTTTTTAGTGTGTTTGTGTTTGTTGCTGCGTTCTGCCTCATTTTTTTGTGTGGTTTCAATGGTTTTATTCATTTATTTATTTATTTATTATTTATTTTTAAAGAATAAACAGAGAACAAAGAACAAAACACTGTACGACCAGAGAGCAAAAAAACAAAACAAACAAAAACACAAGTATATATCAAACAAACCCCAACAGGGAAAAAAATCACTGCATATTCAAAATAAAATAGAAGTGCCATTAAGACCAAAGTCTGTCAAATTTGTCCTTTTCCAAATCAAGTCTGAATGTAATTTCCTCCGTTTGTCTGATGTCCATAACATTGTCAGTCCAGTCCTTAATCGTTGGTGTGGTTTGTGTCATCCATTTCTTTGTTATGGCTTTTTTTACCGCTGTCAAAAGTACGTTGCAAAGATATCCATTTATTGTGTCCATAGCAGGGTTTTTGAGGCCCAGATACATAGTCTTAAAATCGAGTTGGATGGCCATGTCAAAAGCAGTCCGTAGTGCATTGTAAATGCCAGTCCAATATTTTTGAGTGACAGTACAGTCCCAAAATACATGACAGTGGTTTGCCACCCGGCTGCCAACCTCTTTTTGAGTAATGAGCTCTTTGATATGGTGTTATAAAAAACGTGATACACATTTCCAACAAAATTCCTTCCAAACATGTGATTTTGTGGTCTTCCACTGAGATGTACACACATTTTCCCTCTCTTCATCTGTCAAAACAAGATTACCATCTCTTTCCCATTTGTTTTTAATATATTTAGTAGAGTCCAAATTAGTAAAACATTGATATAATTTAGATATTATTCCACTTGAAAATCCTGATTTATTTATCAATCAGAGGGTTATAATGGTCTTTGTTTAATAGTCTTGGTTTAATGTCTTAATTATAATAACTCCTTAAACCTAAAAAAAATGTCCTATTTCTCCAAGCCAAAGGATTCCTCCAACTTTTCAAAGCTTTTCATGTGATTATCTTTTACAATCTGACGAAAAACCTTTTTACCTTTTGTAATCCAGACATTGAAGCTCAGGTCAGTACTAGTTGATACAAAACCTTCAAACCTCATAAGCCAATCATTTTAAGATTTTAACATCTTTGTTTAGTTTGTATATTTTGATTAGCTCCTTCCAATCTTGAGCTCGTTTTATTCCACTCATCAAACTGTCGGTTGGGGATGGAAATTGGGAGAGTATGGAATAGACAGAGAAATCTAGGCAAACATTCATTTTTATAGTCTATATAATCCTTTGATTTATACTTAAGTATGGGATCAGAGTTCATTTTACAAGATCTTTCTGCATAGTGGAGTAATAGTTTTTCTCTGAGATTGTTGAAAGTTCTTTATGGAGGACTATGGCTAAATATTTAAGAAATTCCATTTGGCATTTAAATGGGTAGGTTTTGTTAAAGGACAGAGGAGGTAGTCAGTAAGAGAGAATTTCAGTTTTTGTACATTCAGTTTGTATCTAGACATTGGATCAATATCATGAAGGAAATGTATCACATTAGGTATGGAAATTTCTGGTTTGGTCAAATAGAGTAGAAACTACTACTGCAGCTCTAACTACTACTACTGCAGCCCCAACTACTACTACTACAACCCCAACAACTTGTGCAGCACCATCTAATAGTACTGCAGCACTAATTACTACTACTGCAGGCCCAACTACTACTCCACTACCAATTACGACTACTGTAGCCCCAACTACTACTCCAGCACCAACTACTACTACTGCAGCCCCAACTACTACTACTGCATTAATAACTACTACTGCAGCAACAACTACGACGACTGCAGCCTCAACTACTACTTCAGCCTCAACTACTTCTGCAGCACCATCTACTACTGCAACACCACCAATGACTACTACAGCAGCCTCAATGACAACTACTGCAGTACCAACTACTACAACTGCAGCCCCAACTACGACTACTGCAGCCCACACTGCTCATTCTGCAGTACCTACTATGACTACTGCAGCCCCAACCACTACTCCAGCACCAACTACTACTACTGCAG
Source organism: Chaenogobius annularis (assembly GCA_015082035.1). Taxonomy (NCBI): domain Eukaryota; kingdom Metazoa; phylum Chordata; class Actinopteri; order Gobiiformes; family Gobiidae; genus Chaenogobius; species Chaenogobius annularis. The sequence continues at coordinate 91,315 of BJKM01000038.1, forward strand.
GCCCAACTATTGCTACCACAGCACCAACTATAACTACTGCAGCCCCAACTGTTACTCCAGCACCAACTACTACTACTTCAGCCCCAAAAACTGCTACCGCAGCCCCAGCTACTGCTGCATCCCCAACTACTACTGCAGATCAACTACTACCACTGCTGCCCCAACCACTACCGCAGCAGCAGCAACTACTATGACTACTACTGCAGCAGCAGCACCAACTACTATTTCTACTGCAGCATCAACTACTACTACAGAATCAACTATTACTACTGCCCTAATTATTACAACTGCAGCCACAACTAATACTGCAGCACCAATAACTACTACTACTTCTTCAACAACAACTACTACTACTGCAGCAACAACTACTAATGCTGCAGCCTCAATTACTACTGCATCCCCAACTACTGCTACTGCAGTTCCAACTACTACTGCAGCACCAATTGTTGCCCTATTATTTATACCGCTGTATTATAAATACGTGCTCTTACACTGAAAGTGTCGGGAAAGTGTCCGGAAGTTCCATTGAATAAATTACTGTGTGTCAGTACGAAACCGGTCAAAGTTACCGATGGTGTGTCTTTTTTTCCTCCGAGAAATGTGCATGTTGCCACGGTATTCCCATCCTTAAAATGATCCGACCAACAGGTTATGAGCCCAATGTGAATGCAGGAAGCCGGTGGAACGGTTTGTGCTTTGATGGAGACGAAAGAAGCTACGAACTATGGGAAACAAAGTTTCTCGGACACTTGCCGCTACTTGGGCTGAAGAGCACCATTCTGAACGAGTCAAGTGGAAAATAAGTAGGTAATGACGACGATGCTGGAAAAACTGAGAGCACTGTGCGGGTAAGGGTAAACCTTGTGTCATTAGCCTCTACACTGAGCTAACGTTGCTAGAGACAGCAGCTAGCGAAAGCATCACAGACTATATAGTAAGAGCGGAGACAGCAATTACAGCTCTGAGAAATGCTGAAGAGACATTAAGGGATGGGTTGCTCATTGCAATGTTTCTGAAAGGATTACTGGAATCGTTCAAATCTTTCTCAATTCACGTGACTCAAAGCGACAGAGAAATGACATTTAGCGAGTTCAAGGCGAAGTTGAGAAGTTACGAAAGCACAGAAAAGAGATCAAACTCAGAAAATAATGTGATGAAAGCAAATAACTGGGCAAAAGGAAAAAGTAGCTCAGACTTTATATGTTTCAACTGTGGACAAAAAGGGCACAAGGGTGAATGCAGAAATTAATGAAATGAGCAACATGAGAAGCAGTGGTGCAGTTACTGTAAGAGCACCACAGACTCACCTGAAAGACACTTCATGGAGCTGGCTGATGGAATGAGGACGAGTGGAATTGCCCGGAATCGCGGAGCAACAGAGACGGCAAGACGGCGAGAGACGCAGAGTAAAGGCAACGCTGAACGGAGCGCTTTACATCCCTACTTACCCACAGGACATCTTCTCAGTCCAGGCAGCAACCGCCAATGGAGCTTCAGTCACCTTCAAGAAGGGAGGTAACCAGCTAATCCATAAAGACAGTACAATGTTTGACATAAAAGAATATGGACGGTTGCACTTCTGAATACTGTTAACAATGACAATGTTGTTAATGATGAATGTCACAAGTGTCATGATGTTGATCCTTGGCACAAGATCCTTGGTCACTGTTACTACGAACAATTACATTTTTCATTCAGAATTCATAATTATAATAATGCATTTGTCTTACACTTCTTAGACTACAAGTCTGTTGAACATTTGTTCCATACAGTAGTGGTTACTAGCTTTAATTGTTGCTCGAAACTTCTTGAGTATATACAGTATGTATATATGTATCTGCTGATTTTCGTGATAAAGCTAAAAAAAAATAGATGTATTTGATTGAAATGTTATTCTGCTGTCAATAAATTCTGTGCAGAGCTCAATGACAAAATGTAATTGTGTGTACACTATCTGAATATCAATAAAGCCTGTCAAGGTCTAAGTCTGTATTCTGTGATGTTGTTCTTATCTAGTTGAATTTATATTTTTCAAAAACTTACAATGGTTAGAATATATATATATTGCATATCATAATACTACACACAGAAACAATTATGTATCTGCTAAAAACCTATATTCTAACCATTGTAAGTTTTCTTTTATTTGGTGGGATAAAATTTCAGTAAATATTTCTATTTTTAGATCAGTCAAGCTTGTCAAGAAAGATTTCAAAACAAAAGTTGAAATTTATGGAAAGTAGAGCTGAGTTCTAAAAAGGAATCCCTGTATTTATATAATCTATAAGCAACATTCTCTCAGAAATGCAGGGACAATTAAGCCTGCACCAAACAGACACCTTTTTCTAACAGTATAAACAATGATAGTATGGCAATGGTTGCTCGGTAACAGTTGTGGAATTACCTTTATTCATGTAACATCTGCTGCCCATGTTCAACCAGGAATTACAATTATAAACAAAATGGTCAAACTGGGGGGAAAAAGGCAACATTTGCATTAAAATCCTCATTATACTCATGTTATCTTTCAGTGAAATGTAGTCTGACCTGTCACATGCACTTTAAGTAATAACTTAAGAAAAAATATGATACAATAACAGGAAATGTCAAATTCAGATATCCTAGGAGGCTGCTCATAAATTACTCAATATGTTATGTCTGTGAGTTTTATTTATTAGTGTGTATCATTTTATAATTAATTTATTTTATTAGTTTATATATACATTTATTTTTATTTATATTTTATTTGGTTGAATAATATTTGTAAATATAGCCTATAATGGTTTGACAGCAATCAAGTACCAGCTTATGAAGACAAGCTGAAAAATATGTTGAAAATTATAAGGGGTGACTTCAAGGTATGGCCAGATTGACTAGTCAAACTACTACACCATGCTGTTTACAATTGCTTTTAAAAGCTCCTTTTCACCCACAAAACGAGGAGCAGGGCGCTGTGAGAGATAATTAAACATGGAAAAATCAAGGGAGGTAATGCTTCGGGAGTTAAACAATCAAAGCTGATGGGCTGTAACCTAGGTGGAAAACAGACCTTCTTACAAGCTAATTAGGTTGTAAGAAGGTCTGATATACGTTGTTCCACTGAGGTGGAACAACGTATATCAGACAATACTGATGAGTTGTGGGAGCTGAGATCCGAGGTGAATAAACTGCTTGCGGAGAACGAGGCTATGAAGAGCAACATCAAGGGCTTTCCCGAGACGGTGACTGGATTTGCTGTCCCCTGCATTACTATAGAAAGAGCACACCGCCTGGACCAGAAAAGACAAGAAGCTGATAAGCCACAAAGCCTGATAAAGCGGTTTCTTAACCACCATGAGAAGGAGCACATCGTGAAGGCTGCAATGGGTAAAGGAGACCTCTAATACAAAGGCAAGAAGGAGTTTCTCGCACAAGCCATACCGCCATGTCTGTGAGAAATGCAAGAAAAGACAACTATGGCATGGGTTTTCATTTCCGGCACTTCTTTTGAAGGTAGTATTCAAAACACCAGCAGAGGCAGGAATGCTTCTCATAAAAATGAAAAACACAAAGAACTAAACAGCAACAAGAGATGGATCCATCAAATCAGAACAGAATCAGAGAAAGAGTTTATTGCCATTGTCAATGAACAAAATTCAAAAACATAGGAACTTGTCTCGGCCTTAAGGTGCAACATAAAACACTGAGTAATAATAAAACAACATATATTCAATCAAAAAAGGGCATGCATTAGAAACAATTTAAAATTACTATACAATAAAAAATAAAAATAGGCATTTCTATGTACACAAGTTTACAGTTATGTTTAAAGTTATAGTGCAGAAAGTGACAGTGCAGTGAGTGGTTTGAATATTGCAGTTAAAGTGACAGGTGTTTTGAAGTGTTCATGAGTCCAACGGCAGAGGGAAAGAAACTATTCTTGTGGCGGGAGGTTCTGGTCCGGATGGACCGTAGCCTCCTGCCTGAGGGGAGTGGTTCAAACAGACCATGTCCAGGGTGAGAAGGGTCAGCTGTGATCCGACCTGCTCGTCCCAGAGCCCTGGAGACGTACAGGTCCTGCAGAGATGGAAGTCTGCAGCCGATCACCTTCTCAGCAGAGCGCACAATGCGCTGTAGTCTCTGTTTGTCCCTGGCTGTGGCTCCAGCGTACCACACGGTGATGGAGGAGGTGAGGATGGACTCAATGATGGCCGTGTAGAACTGCACCATCATCTGCGCTGGCAGCTTGGCTTTCCTCAGCTGCCGCAGAAAGTACATCCTCTGCTGGGCCTTCTTGATGAGGGAGCTGATGGAGGGCTCCCACTTGAGGTCCTGGGTGATGGTGGTGCCCAGGAAGCGGAAGGAGTCCACGGTGGTGATGGGGAGTCTGTCATGATGAGGGGGGGCTGGGGGGCTGTGGCTTTCCTGAAGTCCACGATCATCTCCACTGTCTTCTGGGCGTTGAACTCCAGATTGTTACCGCTGCACCAGGACACCAGCCGGTCCACCTCCCTCCTGTAGACGGACTCATCCCCGTCCGAGATGAGCCCGATGAGGGTGGTGTCGTCCGCAAACTTGATGAGTTTTACGGAGTCGTGGCTGGAGGTGCAGCAGTTTGTGTACAGGGAGAAAGAGCAGAGGAGAAAGTACACAGCCCTGTGGAGCTCCTGTGCTGATAGTCCGAGTGTCTGAGACATTCTTCCCCAGCCGCACGCACTGCCTCCGATCCGTCAGGAAGTCAGTGATCCACCTGCAGGTGGAGTCAGGCACGTTGAGCTGGGAGAGCTTGTCCTGGAGCAGAGCAGGGAGGATGGTGTTGAACGCAGAGCTGAAGTCCACAAACAGGATCCTGGCGTAGGTTCCCGGGGAGTCCCAGATGCTGCAGGATGAAGTGGAGTGCCAGGTTGATGGTGTCGTCTACAGACCTGTTGGCTCTGTAGGCGAACTGCAGGGGGTCCAGCAGGGAGGAGGTGAAGGACTTGAGGTGGGGCAGGACCAGGCGTTCAAATGACTTCATGACTACAGACGTCAGCGCCACAGGCCTGTAGTCATTAAGTCCAGTGATCCGGGGCTTCTTGGGGACAGGGACAATGATGGCAGACTTGAAGCAGGCTGGGACATGGCATGACCCCAGGGAGGTGTTAAAAATGTCTGTGAAGACGGGGGTTAACTCTCGTGCGCAATGTCTTAATGTAGGCAGAGACGCCGTCTGGTCCAGCAGCTTTTCGGGGTTGGATTTCCGAAATAGCCTGTGAACATCTGGGGTAATGTGAGTTATGTGAGTTCAAGTAATGGTCATTTAAGACATTTATGTTGTTTTGATGATACTGAGGGTTGTTACGTGAACTATTTCCATGTATATAACCCAATCAAACGATCAAAAATATTAACAAAAAAGAGAACATAGACATTATATATTAGCAAGAGACTGTAAAGTGATATAGAACATCAGTTTTGAATATAAAGAAAAAGATAGCAGCTATGTGCTGGTTAAAGGAACAATTATTGGAAAGGTTTTTCCTCTACTAAATGTGCATGTGTCACAAGGTGAGTTTTATTGTAAAATTTTGATATAGCGGTGGGCAATATTCATACCAAATGAGGTTTTTATTGTAAAATAAACTGAAGGGACAGCATGGTATGGTGTAACCAATAAGTAATAAGTTAAATGTAAATACAATTTATTCAATAAACTCAGATTTAAATCAAACTAAGAACTAACCCTAACCCTAATCCTAACCATAACCCTAAATATAAATTAAGGGCCAATTAAGAACCAAGATTAAAATGTAACACTGCTCCCTCTAGCAAGATACACGGTCGTCCTCTCTCCCCCGAGTGGACTGTTATCAGTGGACAACCTAAACACAGAACAGAAAGTAACCATCAGCAGCAGTGCAGGCCATATCTTGTGAGACCACCACTACATGTCGGGCTACTTACATGCGAGGCAGAGTTTCACCTCTGCCCCTGCCGTTGTGTCGTTTCATGATGGTCTATCCCGGTTCCTTCCGTTGCTGATCATCATGCCGGTGTCCCTGAGGTTCCAGCCATAGGCCTTCCTCTGAACACCACTACTCAAAGTGTACAACACTCACTGCGCAGGCAGGATTCTGGGTTCCCATACTTCATGGTTTTCTCTCATCTCGTTGCTCTCGTGTTATTCCTTGGACTGTGCATGTTGGCCAGTCACCCGCTTTCCTCGCTCCTTTACTTCTGCGCTGTGTTTGCGTCCTGTCCTGCGCGCCACACCTACTCCGTGCTCATCACTCTGCCGCTCCAGCGTCCCGATCCGCCGATCCCAGTCTTGTTCTTTCAGTCTCTGTTACCGCAGGCCGCACTTGGCACCCGGGTTCCAAGTTACCCTTACCCACAATCTGGCCTTAAGTCCCTTTGTTCCAGTCCAACACAGGTGCGCTGATTGCTCCTTGGCAGGGAAAATACATGCAAGGGTAAAACACTGCAAACATAAAAAACATCATCCCACTTGGCCAGCTGACATATGCTCCACCAGGGAGTGATATAACTTTCTATACTTACCATATATTATAGACCTGATGCAAACCACTCTGAGGGAGTGTGTGGAGCGGCGAACTTTCATTAAACGCATCAAACTCAAGGGGCACTGGAGGAGTAATAAATAACTCATTTTCTTGTTCCCGTTAGGGGTCGCTGGTGACTGGAGCCTATCCCAGTGCCTTTGGACCTTAGGTGGGGTACATCCTGGACAGTGGCCAACTCATCGCAGGGTTAACAGAGACATAGACACACAGACAAACATTCACTCTCACATTCATTCGCTAGGGCCAATTTACTAATTTACTCACCCTTCTTGGGAGGCGAGAGCTCTAACCGCTCTGGCAATGTGCACCCGTAATACACGTATACACCAATTTTTTTAATCCACATACAATCTACTCCAGAATAGACTACTTTAATAAAGACCTATCCAAAATCAATGAGGCAGATATAGGCACAATAGACTTAAGTGACCATGATCCTGTCTACATTACTGGAGACTTGGAGGAAAAACAAAAAACACACTTTGTTTAAGGAAAAAAAGTCAAACGACACTGAGACACCGCTAAAACAGTGAGGTAAAATTATAGCCATTGCCTTGGCAAAAAGAAACAAAGGGAGAAAAAGCGAAATGATCTGCAAAAAAACCCAAAAATTACTGGAAGTAAATCATGCCAGGAAAGTGAATCCTCAAGTGCTACAGGAAATTAAGGAGGAGAAATTAATGATCTGAGCTCACAGGAAATAGTTTTTAAAATGCTCTTTACCAAACAAAGAGGTTATGAGAGTGGCTCAACATTTTCAAAAATTACTAGCCTGGAAACTTTAAAAACACAAACACAAAACAGGCTGAATAATATAGTTTTAACAAGACCAAATTCAATCATCATTTGAATCCTTCTACAATTTCCCCTCCCTAAAATTCCGGGACAGCTGTCACGTGTGCTGTCACATCTGGTAGTCACGTCTGCGCCGTACCTGGAAGTCAAAATTTAAGATATTATTTCAGAGAAAGCTATTATGATCAAAAAAATCAAAAGAGCTAATAGAATAGAAATAGAATAGTAGGAAAAAAACAGATGTGTCAAACAAGAGTACAAACTATAGGCCACAGATTTGCATGTGTAGTAATGATATAAAAACATAAAAAAATCTGACCTTTATTTAACCAGGAAAGTAGCACTGAGATTCAGAATCTCTTTTTCAGGGGAGTCCTGGCCCCAGAGGGGCGGAGCCTACTGTACACGTTTTTAGTGGTTGAGGAAACCTACGCAGACACAGGAAGAACATGCAAACTCCCCACAGAAAGGCCCCAAACGGTCCAGGAGGCAAACTGAGGCCCTTCTTGCTGTGAGGCAAGTTCGCCAACCGCTGTGCCACCGTGTCGTGTTATTATTATTATAATTGTTGTTTATATTATTATTATTGTTGTTATTATGTATTATTATTATTATTATTAGGCTATTATTATTCCTTGTGTTTTACATTCAGGCTACATCTCCATAGGGGACTTCAAATGATTATTGTTGTTATTGGTAAAAATATATGGTCTGTAAATGACAAAAATGGCTCTGATGTGAGCGGAACCGGAAAAGGAAAAAGCAAGGATTAGTCTGATCTCGATATCCTGGAAGTAGTATCAGCTTCAGAGCTGGCATGGATCTATATTATGAATTAAATTAGCGTAAGTCTTATAAAACTTTGTTGAATTTGAAATTCCCTGCCGTGTTGTGCCGGTGCAGAAAAGAGCTTGTTTATGCGGACAAAGCGGTGCTATCTGTTGCAGGCTGTAAGCACCCACCACCATCTGTGGAAGTGGGACAAGCGAACAGATGGTACCCGCGAGCAGCCGGACTGTCGGTGTTAAGCGCGCATAGGAGGCTCCGTGATGAAGAGGAGTCAGATCGGTATTTGTCAATCAACTTTTGGTGTATTTGCCTGCGTGTTAACCATGACAACGCGACTTTAAAGACGAAGCCTGGAAAAAGCAGGCTCGGTTTTGATAAATATTGCGACTCGACTTCTGTTCTCCCACCGGTCGCTAATCCCTTTGGACGTGCCTTTGGCTAGATGAATAATGGTTGACAACCGCTTCGCCACCGCTTTGGTCATCGCTTGTGTGCTCAGCCTCCTGGCCACCGTGTATCTGGCTGTTGCCATCGGGACCCAGCACTGGTACCAGTACAGCAGCCCCACGGTGCGTGGCGAGGCCAACGCGTCTGATCTGCGCTCCCTCTACGAGGAGTTTATGGACGGGGAGTTTGACGAGAAAACATACAGCGACACGCTTTTCCGCCTGAATGGAACCGTGGGCCTTTGGTGGCGCTGCGTTTTGGTGCCAGGCAACGCTCATTGGTACAAGGAGCCAGGTAAAAAGGCTAGGTGTGGGCAACAGGCATGCAGAGGAAGTGTGTGTGCGCTCGCCGAGCATCGCAGTTGTGTCGCAAAGTATTTTTGTGTAATTTATTTACGAGTAGTTTGTTCCAGAGCATCGCATTACACCACTTCGTTACACCCAACACATGCAATTCACGCACACACACATTCACACACGGACCGGAGGGTGGAGTGTGTTGCCCAAGGACATAAGGATAGTCTTAAAGGACATTGGATTGAGCTGCACATTTTTTAGTCAAATAAAATCTGTCATGCTTTACAAACATTTTAAAATGTCCTCTAAATGAGAATCAATTCAGTAGATCTGGTTCTTGGTAATCCTATGCAGTAATGTGGAAGTTAAAACATTACTGAGTTAAGTAGGAGAGTAAGAATATGTTGTAAAATCAAACAATTAGAAAATGTAGTACATTTGGGCTGTTTACGTGCCACAAAACTCAGGCGTGTTTTTGATATGTTTCAGATGCTAAGTTTGTCCTGGAGTGCCGAAGCTTCACTCTATCTCACCAGTTTATACCCAAGTACAAAGAACCAGGCAATCACAACAGTGGAGAAGACCTGCTGCGTACCTGTAAGTTGGTCAACTAACTAGCCACCTAAAGAATTCGGCATTGGTAACCTAGAGAGACCTCATCAAACTAAATGACTGTATATATCCTGGTTAGATAGAGGTTATACATGTTTTTCACAGTTTTCATCTTCAAAGTAGGATGCATTGCTAATTGACCGACATTTTGCTTGTGCGTACACTGTGTAGACCTGTGGAGGTGCCAGTTCCTGCTTCCCCTGGTGTCTCTAGGTCTGATAGTGTTAGCAGCGCTTATTGGGTTCTGCGCCTGTCTGTGTCGAAGCTTCACTCCAACCTTGGCCATAGGAGTATTTCACTTAATCGCCGGTAAGACCAGTTTTACATTTTTTAAATTCATCTTGGCAAGTGATCTTTTTTTTCATGTACTATGGAACATACATTGCTTACTTGTTGACAGTCGATGTGGTGAAATCACACATACAATAACAAAACAAAAACAATTAAAAGGCATGGATATAATGTGCAATGTTATTTTTCCATTTGCCCCAAAAGGAATGGTAAGAAGACAACTCAACAATCAAAACATATTGTGAAGCAAAATACAGTGTTTTCTTTTATGGGCTTCTGGCAGCCATAGGAAGAGAACAAATCAAAGATTGTGTGGAATAATACATGTCACTGGTAAAATTCACGCTACCACTAAGAGCCTGCATCTCATCCTACATCCCCCTCCCCCACAATCAGTATCAACATATGTTACTACTCCATTCATTCTAATGAGACCATTTCTGTGTAGTTGGAGATGGAGGTACTGTGTTATTGGCTGTTCAGTATGTACAGACCAAATTTCATTTCATACAGATTTTCAAGGGGGCGCTGTACTGGGACATCACCAGACCTTCTATCCATGGGTTCCAGAAAGATGAGAAGTTAGAACCGTTACCATAGCAATTAACAATTGAAAATAAAATATGTATTTTGAATGGGAAAAAGTCCTTAAAATGTTGCATAAAATAGGAAATTGAAATCCATGTATACTGGGGCACAGGCCCCTCCCATTAATTCGTACATTTGTTGTAAAAGTCTGAAGTACGTCTTTAATGCACAAATCAGACATTATTTTCTGTAATCTGGTGGATTTTAGATGAATGAATCCAAATGCCCTACTATAACCTACATATAGGCTTTTACTTGTAGACTATTATAACAACTATTCTGATCACTGGTGTCTATTTCCAGTGAGTGGTTCCCAGTGAAGCCCCAGCCCTCTGCTGCCTCCCTTTGCACCTTCAAAGAAAGATACAGGGCATCTCAGTGCATTAGTGCAGCCTCCAGGTCTGCAGTTTTATACTATTGGGGGCTTGAGTTCAGGCAAACAGACTGCATCTTCACACTGTGGACTGTAGACAGAGCCTGCAGAGTCCACACTAAAGCGTCAAACTTCAGGTAGGAAGCCTCGCCACATATGTTACTTTTAAGTGGTAATCCATGGGAAATATTGAGAGAAATGTGTCGCGCTATTGGATTTACGCACTTTCATAAATGTTTAAGTATTTAACAATGCAAATATGAGGCAGATTATCAAATATAAAGTGACTAAAAGTTTGTAGAACATCTTTATGGACTCTAAACAGTTCCTACAGCACTTGTTTTCTTGCTTTGCTGTTAAGGATCAGGCACATGAGGGACTCAGATCGGGCTCTGAGTCTCTTAAGAACTAGGCCTCGATGGTGCGGTCCCAGCTCCTTCCTGCTCTGTGCAGTAGTAGTGATGCTCAGGTTAGCTTTTAGTGTGTATTATTCCTCATATAGTTCGAGATCATCATGATTAACAGTTCCTTTAACGTGAAGATTGCAGCTCTCTTTCTCCATTGTTCTAATTGGTCATCTTGCTTTGACGCAGCCCCCAGCTCTGTGAATGTGCACAGATTCATTCAGAAATTCTGGAGTTGACAGAGCGAGTTCTGAGCCGGCTTTGTTGTACAACTTATCCAGAAACTGTCATGTCTGGGTAATTTTGTCAGGGTAAGAGAAACGTATCCATCTTCAATTCAGCCACCTTTGTAGTACAGGCCTCTGGTGCTGGTAACTTACTACTGGAACCCCTGCCCTGGAGCCAACTGATGGAAGTGTCTGACGGTCTGAATCCTGTTCCATTATCCGTCTGTTTGGACCAAGGAAGTTCACTTGCCTTGAATTGGAAGGAAGTGAACAGTTAAGCTTGAGAAAACAGCCTTTGTGGGAATCCTCATAAACCTAGTGTGGAAAAACCAAGAGGAGAAAATATGATTGCCCTATGGTGATAATCCTAACCTTTTTTTTTTTTTTTCAATTTTAGAATGTATATAAACGAAAACAAAAAGAACACAGAACTCGACACAGAGTGAGGAAGTAAAGGATACAGGGAAAAACACATCCAAAAAAAGCTCCGGCACATGCTGGGCAACATAAAAGTCCCATTTAGTCCAAAGGTTGTCAAATTTGATTCTGAATGTCAATTTTCCCATTTGTTCAATGTCTGTTTCTGTGTCAGTCCGGTCTTTGATGGTAACCCAGTTTTGAATTGATAAGGATTAAATTAATATTCTTGTCTTGCGTTCATCAGGTCTGTGTACCCTTGCCACGGTGTGCTGCTATCTGGCCGGAATGGACCTTCTTCACAGGGTATCGATGCTCCCAGATAAGGTTGATGGCTCCTTGGGGTGGTCCCTGTATTTGGCCCTAATTTCCTCCCCCCTCCACATGATGTCTGCTGCTCTGTTGGTGTGGGCCGCACGAAGCCACAGTCAGAACTACTACCGCATGACCGCCTACCGGGTTGCATAGATCGCTTCTCACACTGCTTCCCTTGTCTGACTGAATACCATGCGTCCATACCAAGATGTAAATGAAAACGATGTCAGAGCAGAGAAATGTGGGTTAATCTCTCTGAATTGTACCCCCCTGATGGATTAAAATGCATGTTGAGCACTCGGAATAACTACACTAGAGTAAGTGTACTAAAGAATAGGTCTGGATCAGCATAAGCCTTAATCATTTCCATTACTGTTTAAGTTAATTTGAATCTGCTCTGTACTTCAAAGGGAATTGTGTCAGGCCCAAAGGTATGACCACTGACAAGACACTTATTATTTTGAGTTACATAGCATTTTTTTGCTACTAAACTGTGTACATTGATTGTTCCTTTTTGCCATTTCAATGTAAACTGCGTGCATTTGTCACTACATTTAGGCCTGTGACATAATGCACCATATGCCCAGACCCCGCCCCTCCTTCGACCCCCCCTCTCTCCCCTTAAATCTTCTAGGCACTGCCCAGTTTAACAGCTCGTCGGGACTTTGACTGTGGCAGGAGTTTATTTGGTTTGTCCCACTTTAAACGGTAATGGCGAGATTACTCGGTCAGAGAGTATTCAAAACTGCTCCTCTTATTCCTGGTTGGCGGCGGTGAAAATTGGTCGTGGTGGTACTTTTGAATATTGCGGGAGTGAACGCCTGAGTAAATTGGCTCATAACACAGAATGGGGGGGATGTGTGGGGGGCTAAAGACAGACACGTTTCACCGAACCGCTAATGATGAGCAGTTTATCGCAGTTTGCCTGAGCACTCGACTTTGCATAGATGCTGGAAAGCCTGAGCAATGCTTGATGACAACCGCGTCAAACACACCCCACGCCAATATTGTTTTTGGCAATCGCAATAAACTGCTTGAGAATTTCAACAGGAACAAGTGCTCAGCTGGGGAAGATTTCTTTGTGTCACAGTATGTTCTAGATAATAGGGATGGTCCGTGGAATTTGGGTGTGGTTTTGGTACAGTTGCTCACTAAGGTCTGCGTGCAGTGTTGTTGTTATGAACCATTGTTTTGTCATTGTTTTTGCTTTGATTGTTGCTATTATTTTAACCTTTTCTTTTGTAGCTTTTTATATTTGTTTTAGTGTTACAAATTAGTGCATGCTGGTTTTTTCTACATTGTGTTTTATAATATCAAAAGATCAGCGTTCACGTCACAAATATCCAGTTTAGTAGGATTTAAAACAAACTAATCCTGTCAGCTCAGTATGAATGTACTTTGAAGGCCATATTGCGAAAAGCTTCCTTTGCACTTAAATTATTTTTGAATATATACCGTGAATATTTCTCTAGTTGCTTAGTGAATTTCTATTTTTGACCCCAATGGTTATATTTATATGGAGGAAAATCTCAAAACTGACAAAAATGTTTTTTATTGTAGTTTATGGGATGTTATTTTACATAATAATAAAGCCATCATGTATTCAGTTCGTGACAATCCAAATGTAATGCTTTTTGTGAGTGTTGTATGAATATATGGACAAGACCCATTATTAAAGTATGCAATGAGACTGGTTCATTTCAAGTTTTGTAAAAAATTTATTGCAGTCTTTGGTTTTTGACATTGGTTTTAGTACACTTCAGCATTTTTTTTGTCATCTCTTGTTGCTCAGGTCCCAATGCGATCGGACAGCAGGAATATTTACACAACTCTTTCTTGATAAAGAGAAAGCAATGCCCTTTTCATAGTAGGCACATTCATTTATGAAGAAAGGATAAAGAGCTTCACTTCCATTGTAAGGCATAGTTTCACCTGAGAAAGTCTGGAAAACAGGGTCCCCAGGATTCAGGAGGCAGAAGTCCTTATCCTTAAAAGCAAATGCTGCTATTAGGTACATCATACAGTGTGTGTGTATATATATGTATATATATATAGACTAGACTAGATCTACAGTGTATTGATTGTTACAGTTTCCACATGTAAACGAGATTGATACATTCTGGGATAAATGCTTTACAAAAATGAAGGCTACAAATCCCCAGGACTACAGTAACTCTAACTTAACGTTGATGATAAATTAAAATAAACATATCAAGCAACATTTTGAGGAAAATGTTTTTCCAATCGAACAACTTCGATTCCAGTTTATCTTTTATTTTTAAATGTATTTTTACTATATGTCTATAGTATGTACACTTGGGGTTCCTGCACCCCACCTTTGTTTGGAAACATGCGCACAAATGCAGACTAGTTTAGTCTGTTGGGTAACAATATAAGTCTGTTCAAGAGAAACAATAAAATGCACATGTGTGCCAATTCTCAGTGCTTTGTTAACAGGCATCACACCTAGTGAAACCGGTAAAAATAGACATGCCTCAGACTGATACCAAACAAAGCCAGCCAAAACATTCAAATGAGTTAGAAAAACAAATCACCAAATCTTTGATGACAATAGGTAGATTAAATGGATAAAAGAGCACATCAGGGAGATCAGTCAATCAGAAAGTACCTATTTATAGAATTTTAACTTTTTTAACTCGTAAGCTATCATGTGCTTATGTAAAAGGTACTAAACTAAATTGTTTAAAAGAGTAGAAAATAATTAAACAATCTTATGTGTTTGGGTACGTTAATTTCAAGCAACAGGAGAAGACTTCCTGGTGGCAGTTTCCAAAATGCATGGCAATTCCAATTCCACAATAAAGATAATATAGTTATTTCTTCCGTGCTTCAGTTATGAAACTGTGTTGAAGGACAATTCCTATGGTATTTGTTAAATGTGAAAGGTATCCAAGGCGCGCGCAGATGAAAAGAACTATGTAAAGATTGTTTTTGTTGTAGGTGTGGTTCCAGTAATTCCAACCTCAACCATAATTACAGCTTAACTGTAAACCATGCCATCAATCTAATGTTGAAGTATTCTGCAAGTAATCCACAATGTATTGCTTTCGGGAAACATCAAAACAAACAGTTTAAATGTGATGTACCGGACGGAGAATAAATGTATTGTTTTCATTTGTATTGTTGTCTTCTTTTTAAAGGGTTTATTCTAAATGACTCACCTGAAGTTCCGGATGAATGGCTGCTACAATGTCATGAGTGTTACAGTCACGAGGGTAGTCTACATGTTTTACCAGAGTGAACACGTCGACAAGTCCTCCTTCAAAGACTGTCTCTGAAACAGGAATGAAAGGGTCAAAGGTCCAGAATCTCACATTTACAATGTTTACGCAGTTGTTCTACCCGAGTTAAATAAATGGATCCAGTCGAGCATGTGCTGAACTGCATTTTTCATTGTCGTGTAGGTATTGGACCTCACTACTCCATGGGGCTGAGGGCCGATTTCTATCGCTGTAAACACACACAGAAGAGAAAACACAAGTGTAGTAGGCAAAATAATAGAACTAGAAGCACTGATGAGTAACTCCAGACTAGATGTTAGTAACTGCTGGTTAAACAATAAACCTTTCTGGACTCCTTTTGGTGGTAAGTCAGATTCACACCAAACAGAGTAAAATGGAGGGTACAGTATGTAGGCAGGCCAACACTCTTACTGGTCGGGCTTTAGGTACTGACCATTCGGAGCAGAGAGGCATTTTAGGTTTTACTGGATTTAGTTGTACCTAAAAGAGAGACTCGTATGAGGCTCTTTCTTCTTTCTGATTGGTCAGCATGTCAAATATTTTTGGAATTACTATATTACAATTGTTATCAGTAAAAGCTATACTTAATTTGAACATGTTGACTTGGTATTTGGAAGTAGATCATGTCAAAAATGAATTCTACAGTGTCAGTTTACAGACAAACAATAACAAAACGTTCCAATTGTTTTAGTCAATGAATGCTATAATCACTTCAAGTTTTCTATTTAGTATTGTATAGTTTCATAACATCTATGCAAAAAAGAAAAGGACACATACCAAAACCATGTTTGCCTACTGAATCCAGAGAGTAAGATTCATCTGGTGGCAGATCAAAGTTAATGTATCTCATTGGTATATCAGGAATACACTGCTGTAATTGAGACAGAAGAAGTCATGACCTACAACTACTACTATGCATTTTCACTACTATTTCCATTCACTTGCCTGAAGGTATTTAAATATGTGCATAGAAATCCAATCTGAGTCTGAAAATGTGATGAAACAAAGCCCTATATTGGCCGTGGTGTTGTGGAGGTCACACACAAGGTCCACTGAGTCTGGACTGCCTTTTGGACCAAGCAGGGCATTGAGTTCCCGGGACCGGATCACTTCAAATGGAGCACTATTGGATAGGGGAGAGCTGGAGGAAAACAGAATGAAAGAAAGTCATTGCTTTACAGTTACAGCTGGTACTGCAACTACTACAATACAAAAGCAGGAGTGTCATTGTATTTGATAATTGTGATTCTTCAGGTCGCAATCATCACAGCATTAAGAGGCCAATCATATTTAACGCAAATGAGGGGTTTGTTCTAGCAGGATTCAAAATCTAATCCCTAATATAAATTATCAGGATTAAAACAGAAAATTCTGAGTCACAATTTAGATATCTAAACTAAGAAAAAGTAGACCTAAATGCAGTGCTACTTTTCAGGTGGTTAATGCCAGAATTCAGTTGACTTCACCATTCAGAAAGTTCTAATCACAGACGAGAAGAGTGATCAAATTAGACAATGTGATTGAAAGAAAAATAAGGACGTAACTGTTGTTTGGTCATGGTGTCAGTAATTATGAATAATTGTGAAAGCATGATCATTCTTCTCACAATAATTGTAAATAAAATAATAAATATAGGGACATGACATGACCTTCCTTTGGCTACCTTTGTCTCAGGACATTAGGGGTTGTGTGTAAGGTCATCCTCTTACTTCAGGGCATCCTGTGAGAAGCAGCGGTTCAGATCCACCTCTATGTATCTTAGGCACTGCTGCGTGGCTCGAGGGTTGGACAACACAAGCATGGGTTGGTTCAGATCTTCCTCCTGTTTCCTTTTCAACAGCTCTTTGACTAAATAGACTCCTGACAGTTCGTTCCCATGGGTTCCGCCGCACACAGCCACGCGGGACAGCTTTGGCAGAAACACCACCCCCTGTGAGTCCATCTGGGACAGGGAGAGATCCAGAGTTTCAGTTTCATAAATGGGTCCCAAATGAGGATGAGCAGTGTGGTCTGTCACTGTAATCACTTTTATTGACCTACGGCAAAAAAAGATGTCTCCCCTCAGCGTTCATGGAGAGCACTTTTGAGCCATTTTAGTCTGGACAAGACCAGAAATCTGTGCCATATTCAGTGTTTTTTCTTGGCAACATTCAGTAGTCAAAGTTAGTACCTTGGATAAGTACCAACTTTGATTGCATTTTACAGGCTGTTTGCGAGGTTGTCTACTTAGTATAATTTGTTTGTAAAAGGCTGAAGCAAACACTGCAACAACAAGAGAGCTATTGATTTGAGAAACCTTACCTCTCAGACTCCTGGCTCTCTCTGCAGGTTTATGACTCTTTCCAGATGTGCAAGTGACAATTTTAGAGTCTGAATGAAAGAAATGCGATTATTTGCATCAAAAACCTGTTTAGAAATAATGCAGTTAAAGTTCAGCAGATTTGACCTCGTCTTGCCTCTCCCGGCTTCTACACCGAGTCAGCATTCCTCTCCTCCCCGGGACCCTCCTGTCCTCCACTGCACTGCGCTGCACAGTTGTTTGTTGTACAGGAAGGGTGTGTCTCCACGTCCAAACGGAGCCCCAGGTCAGCCCCCTCCTCTACTGCCTTCTCTAGCCCATCTCTCCAGTGTGTATGGGATAGTAGGTTCCAGTGGAGCCTTTAGAAATTTGACTAAAAATAAATTTGCTGGCATGACACAGCAAGCGAGGCGCCTGTTATGAGAAGAGCTCTTCTGGCAGCGAGGTGAAAGCAAAACAAATTTGGATTTAATGGATTTTAATTTAACAATTTATTAAATTTTAAGGTTTATAATAATAATAAGGAAATGTTTACTGGATATGCACGTTAGGTCATTATTTTATGACTGTGACCCATTTAGGCATAAACAAAAACAATACGAGCCTGTGCTGCCAGTTTGTTTACTCCGCACACAAAGAAAAGAAAAGAAAAGGTGCCACTGCCGGTAATTACCTACAATTATCATGGTATTAAAAGAACAGTATGTTAATAGAAAAGGTGATGTTTTGATTACAATTGTTTATAATTATTATTATTATCATCAAGTTGGTACTACAAATCCTTTTTAACTCCAAGAACAGTGGTGAAAGAAGTACTCAGGTAAAGCACAGACACAGGGGCAAAGAATGACTCAAGTTAAAGGAAAATGCAGTCATCTTGATCAAGAATTGTGCTGTTTCTGGTTGGTAGAAGCAACTGAATTGATTCCTTCAACTTCCGAGTTATTTTTTCATATTTCTATTTTATATTACTCAAAGCTGAGACTTGAACTCCAAACATTTTGGAAGGTTGTCTCCATGAATGTACTAAAAATAAACCCTGTCGGCTATTTCTGGTGGTCTCAAACAATCATTTTGTTCTACTTTTCAACAAAAAGTACTTATGGAAAGTACATATACCTAAAAACTGTTACTTTCCACCACTGAGAATTTGTGTTTACACATTTCTATGCACAACCCATAGTTGTCTACAATTTTCTTATATTTTTTATTTATTCTTCATTTTAAGTACACTTACAAACAAAATTCGGACACACATACACTCATCCACTCCTGCTTTTTGGTGTCAAAATGTACTTGCATAACTCAAAATTTACTGTGGTGTGACAATCATTTTGCATGTTCATGAAAACTGAATTTCTTGTATAACACCGAACACCAAAACCACACCAGGAATCCCACAACTGTAAAAGCCTGGAGCATTATTTCAAGAGCGTCAAATCTCCGACAGTTCCAGAAGAGTTAAATCTCTAAAATTGCACTAATGTGAGGATCTCCTTTTCTTCACAATGTACATTTGTGTGATGTCAAATAAAACAGCCTTTGCATCTTTCATGTGGCTAAGGCAAAGAAAAGGCTATCAAGATTAAAAAACAACATATTTCAACATAGTCATTTCATTTTTTCTGAGGCCTTGATAAAATAAGGTATAATATAATAAAACACAAATGAATGAGGGTCAACCAGTAGGAAAATAGATTTTAAAAAACACACACCCAACTCCAACTCCAATTGGAAGGTTCTGGAAGTGCAGATACGCGTCATACAAACTTGTCCAACCTTCATTTCATGAAATTAAGACACAAAATCAAAGAGCAACGTGATATAGTTGCTAAAGTCTTGAAGGCCACTGGCTGACAATAATATGCAAGTGTTATAACAGTGTCCAACATCAAGAAAGATGTACACAGAGAACTACGTTATGGAAATGACAATTTGGTGAATGGTTCAGTTGAAAGTGGAACATGTTTCCCGTACACAGTATTCTAGACTTAACACAGTAAAATATCTATTTAAATTATCAGTTTGTCCTAAAGTTAATAAAAAAAAAACAATATTCACCATCTCAATAAACTTAATTCACTTGTAACTTGATTAGAATCAAACAAAGGCTTTTATCATTTTAGTCTGTGCGCATGTGTATATTATTTGAATGGAAATGACTTCACTTTCCACCATAATCTCTTTAATTGAAGTGGGCCACTAAACTAGAGATAGAATTAGAATATAAATCCATTTATCACAATATAATTATTATCAACATAAGAACAAACATGTGGGCGACAACGGGGTCGATACACGGACAACAGAGAGGCTCTTTGTCTGAGAAACGAGAGCAAAAACCAAGAAAGAGGTTGAAACTGAAATTTCACCGTTGTTCCAGCAAAATACAGTTCTGACAAACTCTCAGATGTGCAGCAGCAAAAAGGAGGTGGAGCATAAGACACTGTGGAAGAGTATGGAATAGATGAGGAAAGGCCTGCAGTTACAACAGCCTGTTTGTTTTCTTCCGTGTGGATGGACCAGCAGTGATGAGGCCCTGCCTTTAAGATGGCCGCCCCGGGGAGCTCTATTGTTAGCTTCCATGTCTAGTCTCTTGTGGGCACTTAGCGTAAAGTGGCTGAGGTCAAAATATTTGAGGGCATCCCTCCCAGCTGTTGCGCTCCTTAGCCTCCCAGTAGCCTCCTTTGTAGATATGAACCGGCTCACCATTAACGGGGTCGTCGCATCGCTCAAACCAAAGCGCCTTGTAGTTGTCGTGAGGGGCGTCTGAAAGAAGACAGAGTTCAGTTATTAAATATAGGCAAAGATAAGTATGAATTTATGAGTGAAAGCGAGAAATACTTGCATTTCAAAGAGGTATCATTTAACAAGTCCTCATCGATGGCTTTAGAGAAAAAGGGACCAAAGACAACATTTTTTTACCCCTTAGATTTTAAAAAAACACCCCATGAAAGTAAAGGGCTGCGCAATATTGAGCTCAAATATTTGAAGTATTTGCTGTACATGAAGCGTATCGCCATCAATCTCAACAGTCACAAAACACATTCTTTAAGGCAAAGTGAGTGAAGTGTTTTGCCCAAGGACACAAAACAGCATGGAATGAATGAGGTGCGGCCCCTTCCCAATACAATATCGTGTTTAATAACCAAATAACTGCTTTACATTATATTGTGCAGCCCTGTCAGAAAGAGCGTAAAGCTGAAGGGTCTTGATAGTACTTACGCTCGCCCTCGTCTGATAGGCTGGCTGTGCGCTGGCTCACTGCCTCCCTCTCCCTCTCGCGCCGGGCACTGCGCTGCTTCTCCTCCAGCCGCTGTTTCTCGGAGTTGGCCTCGTCCCACCGGCCATCCTCCATCAGTCGCTGGTCGGGACGGCGCCTGCTGTCGGTGGGTGCCACTCCGTCTTCCATCTCATTCAGAGTGAGCGCCAAAGAAGTGAAGTAGTACATGGTCTCTGCTCCCTCACTGCCAACAAGCGACACCCGACAGATGAGAATACAAGCCCCGACGCAATGACAGCTGGGTCGAACAAGTGTAGACACAGTGTCCCCAAAGCCTCTGGTTTATACTAGTAATGCTGAAGAATACTGTAATGTCAAACTGTTTTAGTAGTGTGATACTTGAGATATACCAGAGGCTACAAAAATCCAGTACACAGGGAAATATTTTAAACTTTCAGAACTACTTTTCGAATATTGATATTTTTGTATTTCCTTTTGTAGCATCATCATAAGGAAAGTACCGAATGGAATTTTAAAATATGATTTACTTCCTTTAAAATATGTAGTTTATGACTCAGTATTGCTTGGTATGACAAACTTCCAGTGCAAACTAATCCGTGCTGCTCGTCAGACATCGGCATGCATTGTGCAGAATCTCTGATAATAGTTCTATATACGCATTGTGACAGTGTGAATGGTTTCGAAAAAAACATACGGCAGAGGGTTCCGCCTCCAGAGTTCTCGGGCTTTCAGTGTTTGGTAAACAGTTTTCTGTTTGCCCTCAGCTCCGTTCTCTCCCCCGCGGCTGCTCTGCATAACTCTGGAAAACTCCATCTTCTCGTCCCAAGTCCCAGACAGCACGTAGTGGGCCTTCCCGTCTTTGTCCATAACCACACCTGTTACCTGAACACAACAGGGCACATCACACATTCACTTCCTTTCGGGACACCATCATGACTTTTATAGGCAGGGCACTTGAGCTTCTGATCCATGTAACAGAGCGTTGCATTATAGTAGTGCAGGGTTCACTTAAGTGGTGCCCGCGGCCTTTGGGCCTCTCTCAGTCGCCTGCGTGGCCTAAATTTAGACCAGCTCAGCCAGTTTCGTTGCACCAAAACCACTGCTAGGCCTGTTCATATGAGAGCTGCACATGTAGAGACCGCAACAGACGAGATGACCAGCTCCATGTCATGTTTTATTTAGTCAAAATACACCCAGTATTTAGTACTAGTTACGAGCCGCTAGAGACGCGAAACCAAAAGTGACGGATCCAACACTTGTGCGCTCGGACGGCGCTGGATCTGCGGGATGTGTTTTTCATTTCAAAAACAAGCAAACAGAAGACAAATAATGCACAATTCCTTTGAGAATGTCAGGAGTAGGCAGTTACAAAGAGCAGAGGAGGAGCTGTCAGACCAGGCCCAACCCAGAACTAAACCAGGTCTAAGTCATGCTGGCCTCAAGCTAAAATCAGGACTCACCCAGGACTGAAACAGGTCTAACCCAAACCAGGACTCACACAGGACTGAAACAGGTCTAACGCAAACCAGGACTCACACAGGACTGAAACAGGTCTAAACCAAACCACCAGGACAGACCCAGGACTGAACCAGGTCTAACCCAAACCAGGATTAACCCAGGACTGAACCTGGTCTAACCCAAACAAGGACTGAACCAGGACAAAAGCAGGTCTAACCCAAGCCAGGACTAAACCAGGACTGACCCAAACCAGGACTGACCCAGGAGTGAACCAGGTCTAACCCAAACCAGGACTGACCCAGGACTGAACCAGGACTGACCCAGGACTGACCCAGGACTGACCCAGGACTGAACCAGGTCTAACCCAAACCAGGACTGACCCAGGACTGAACCAGGTCTAACCCAAACCAGGACTGACCCAGGACTGACCCAGGACTGACCCAGGACTGACCCAGGACTGACCCAGGACCTGAACCAGGTCTAACCCAAACCAGGACTGACCCAGGACTGAACCAGGTCTAATGTTGGCTAGGTTAAATCCTCTCTCTTATATTTGCTTTGCACCTTTGCTTGTATTTTGACAATTACATAAATGTACTAATTGAATGAGTTGGTGCTAGATTCAATAAAAGCTATTATTTCCTGAAATTCTTTTAAACTGTTGTTTTGTTCTTATCACTCACTGGATTAAAATATGTGTTAAGATTGGGTTTTCAATTCAAAAATACACGATAAAAACACATAAATGCCCCGCATATGCACTTATATGGACTATACTCACGGTTTAATAGTTATGTAATTTGGCTATGAATGTAATTATAGGCCCATTCAGGCTAATTGAACAGTTGGTCCTCGACCAAGTCTGTTCTCCTAAAATAGCCCTCGACCCTAAAAAGGTTGATGACCCCTGAAGTAGTGCTTGACTTGAATCGTACGTGACTCAAAAGTACAGAGAAAAAGATGTACGAATAATAATAATGCAACTTGTTGAAGCCTCTCAAAGCAGTAAAATGTTGTTATTGTTATTCAGTCACTTCACCAACTCTCACACACACACCACGTTTATACTAGGCAAGGTGGTAAAGTGTCTTGCCTAAGGACTTAAGGACAGAACTTGGTCAGGGCGGAAATCGAACCTCTGCCCTTCGTTTTGGTGGACGAGAGCTCCAAAGAATAATCCATTTCATGTGCTCACCTTTCTGGCCACATCTCTGGAAAAGTAACTGTAAGGGGCAAACTTAAGATGGCACCGGTCTCCAGTCGTGTGATTTACAACATCTATTTCTCCAGACTGTGAGAGAGATTGTCAAATTAGAAAACAAAAACTCTGAATGACACTTGAAAAATGATTTTTGAACTGCCGTTTTACCTGATCAATCCACAGTTTTCCTACGATAATATTATGCACTGTCGTAGTTACTTTTTTCCATGTGTAGTGATTGTTGCCCTTTTCAAAAATTGCATGAATTGTTCCTGGAAACAGAAAACGTATCCGACATGAACAACCGAACAGGGTGGACCTTGCTGTCATTATTGTAGCATTCTCGGCCCTTTTAAGCCATGACTAGACAAATGATGAGACTCATTTAAGCGTTTATACTTTCACAGGTTTCACAGCATTATAAGTCACTGGTTAGTCCTATACAATATCGATTTATTATTACAGTTTTGTGACCTACCTAAAGGCATAATGGACAGATATTTGCCCCTGAACTTGCTGGCCACTGTGATTTCCTGCCTCAGTGTCCAGCCTCGATCAGAGATGGCATGATGAGCAGCTGCAGGTGGGTGGTGGCTCACCTGGCAACAAAAACACTGTTGACTTTACAAACTCAAGAATGAGAACAATAAACATTGACAAAACAAAAGGCAAAAACCGACAGATCATTTGGTCTGTCTTGCTAACACTGCCATCTACAGATCAAACCACTGAAGGTTCCCCATAACTGCCAGGAACCAAAACTAAAGAAATAAAAGAACAAACTGTTTGACCACTTTGACTTCCATACATAAACCATATTAGAAAGGTACTCTACAGGGTTACATGTTCCGAGAATACTATTTTCTATTTAATTTGGTTTTGCTGCTGGAAAATACCTAGGCATAAGATGGGGAAGTTTCTCTCTACAGAGGTTATGCTTTTCTTGGCACCAGCTTGTTTTTGTATGTAGCAATTGTTTAATTAAGTAGTTCTGGTTTGATAAGTGCAACAATGTAGGATGAATGTGACTTTGTGTACTTTAAATAGTAACCATTGTCAGAAGCCGAAGCCGGAATGTATTTATTTATTAACATTTATTTAACCAGGTAAAAACCCATTGAAATCTAAAGCTCTTTTACAAGGGTGACCTGGGCTAAAGTCAAAAATGGCAACATGGTTAGGACATCTTGAAATGATGAGGGATGTTGTCGATTTAGGAAATTCTTGATTGACTTTTGTGCATCAAAACGTTGGTGAAGTTGGTTAAGTGATCTGACCATGTTTCTGACCCAAAGTACACTCAGAAGATCACTTACAATAATATTTATTTAACTTCCCTGTTGATAGTTGATTGGTTGATGTGGTAATTTGTGTCTTAACATTCCTTTTAACAGGAAGAGACAAATCTATTACCGTCTTCAAATGAAACATTTGTGTTTTTGTTGGCTGGTTATCATTTGTTAATTACAACCTAGACAACAAAAGATTGAAGGGGTAGGTGGAGAAAATATTTGAGGTCATGTCAGAGCACGGTTGACGCAAGTGTCTGTGAGAAGGGGTGGCTTCGGAGGAGGTTTGTCTGAGCTAGTCTAAATTTAGTTTGTAGATCAATGGAGTTTTCATTTCATGTCCATTATAATAATAAAAATAACTTGGATGAAATGGATGACTCAAGTCTAAGGAGCCACCCCAGTCTAAATTACAATGAGTGACACAAACACATCATTTCACTGGATGACCTCTTCAAAAAGGGAAATGAGGGTCCAATAAAACTGCAGAGTCAAGTGGATTCGAGAGAGCACGTCCTTCCTGCATGTAGAGTTTGTGGGTTTCACTTCCTCTGTGCCAGCCTCTGTCTGTGTCTCACCTGCTCACACAAAGACCGGTAGCCGTACTCTCTCCTGCGGTCCAGCTCGTAGGTCTCTCCCAGCAGGGGGTTGAAGGGCTTTCCTGTGCGGTGAACTGTAGTCGAGTATGAGGACACGGAGAACGCTGCGACATAGCACATCTGCTCCAGAGAGCTGTGGCTCTTTGCCGCTTTATCCAGCAAGTCGTAATACTCAAGATCCTCTGACAACCGTTGCAACATGGAAATGGGCTCATTAAAGTTAACCTGAAAAAGAGACATTTGAAAGTAGTCGTTTTTTTCAAAATAAACAAAGACAGGGCAAAACATCCTTTACATTTACCCTCACCAAGGGTTGTCAAGTATCAATACCCAGACATTAATTGATACTAAAACTAGTCTCAAAACTAGTTGCTAATATGAAAAAGTATCAATACTAAAAAGAAATACATAAAAAAACAAAATATGACCTTTCTCGAATAGAATTCTTTCTATATCAGAATTAGTCAAAGACATGCAATTAGGAACTGTTGATTCTTTATGTCATGTTATGTTGAAAATGATATTCTACAAAAATATATAATTATGGTATCAAAATCGGTATCAAGTAAGCTCTTATCTTAGTATATATATATTTTTTTAAATGATAGTATCGTGACAATACTACCCTCCCCATTATTCTCTCCATTCACATTTTCAGTGGAAGAATATTTGGTTCCTTACACATTTCCAAAATGAGCCAGCTGCATGTCACTAATGCACACACTGAAGAGTTTTGCTCAGATATGGGACTTTGTCCCTTGTTCAACAGCAAACAGCAACACTTTGCTCCATATTGGAAAAATCAAAGTACCTGTGGCATTTTGACATTTCAAATGAAATGTATTTAGGTTAATACCATTGTTATGGAGCCTTAGTGAGAAAATAATACCTAGTGAGAATTTGATATTGACAAATAAACTACATAATACCCTTCATTATTTGCAGTACAATGTATAATTATTACTAATTAGTATTATCAATAACAGCATTTAGCCACAGAGACACAATTCTAAACAAACTAGTTTATTTTCATGTGTTATTACAGGTTTACCCATTATCATTCCAGTCCAACATGACTACATAATGCAGAATGCTGCCAGACCAGTATTGTGTAATGACTGATTGTATTGAACTAGCGTCACAGGCACCCAATGCAGTAAATGTCTTTGTGTCTTATTGTTATCATTAAGACGTCAAATAATAGCGTCCATAAATACACAGAGATCACACGCCATTATTCAAGCAGGTGGAGCCGTGTATTCAAAAACTGGTTGGACTAAAGAAATACATGTTTGCAATACTTACAGGCATGGGAATTTTGGAGAGCTCTTTGCCAATGCAGTTTTTCATGATGCTCCAGAGGTTGAGGGAGTAGTTTGGTTTGTCAGGGATGCGGGCCCTCCTCTTCTTCAAAGGCACCAGTTCCTGCGATGGTTCCTGGCTCATTGTTAGAGGTTCCTCGTTGAGCTGCGAAATACAGTGTCACTAAATTAAATGCAAAATAAGATACCTTTAATGCCTTACAGTGGAACTCAGGCAAAACAACATCTCCACGGCGAAAAGCAAGTCTCGTTCCCCCCCTCCAACAAAAATGTAGTGCACATTTAAGTACAGGTACTGACCGACTGATCGTCTCCACACATATCACTGTTGAAGCCGCTCGCTGTGCTGCTCGATCTTCTGAAAAGATAAATAAATTAGAATAATAAAAAGGCACAACAGCAAATAGAGAAAAGAGTTGTGGTAAATAAAACAAAATTAGACACAAAGCACTGACTTGTGGAAGTGGGGGTCGGCTGGCACAGTGATAAACTCCGGCGCTTCTTCCATGGCGTCAAAAAACTCATTATCATCATCCTCGTCGCTGGCTTCACCTTTTCCTTGCCCTGGTCCAGCTGAACCTAAATAAATGAACTTGTCATTTTCTTTTCTTTTGATTGTAGTGAGCTAATATCAAAGTGGATTGTGCTCGAAGGAAGGATGAAGAATGTATTTTACTTTTATTGTCCGCAGTTGCATTAGCCTGCGCTGCTCCTCTGAACGCACGCTCTAAATTATTATGTTGCTTCGCCAATGTCTCCAAAGTCTCCTCCAGTCTCATGCGCTGCTCCCGCTCGGCTTGCAGCGCCTTCTGCCACCGTTTGCTGTGAGCTTGAGCCAGCGCAAGGAAGTCCCGGCAGGCCTAAGGGTCAAAGTTCATTCCGAACACCAATTATAGTTTTATTTTTTCTAGTTTTAGTCAATTCAAATATCAAGCTAATTTAGACTGAATCCATAATGGTTATACTAACTAGTTAGCTAAAAAATATATATATATTTAGCAACATGTTCACAGACTTGTTCCTTGGACGTCGAGGACGTTGACAAAACTATGTGCCATTTTTGTCAGTCATTTCTGATTTTTGTTTATTTTTATTAAAAGGTAGTTAGCAAAAATATGCTGAAATATTTTAGTCAACAAAATTAACCATAGTCAAAGATTGAAAATGTGAATATAGCGTTATTTATAGAGCACAAAAAAGTCTGTTTAAGAAAATAATGTCATGTTTTTGTGGAGACGTTCAAACTTACATTAATCATTGCATTCGAGGTGATTCGGAACAAAGTAGCCCTTTCTGTCACCTGCCGAATCTTGTCCCCTGCTTCTCCTGTCAAACGCAAACTATCAAGTTCTGATAATGATCTGCAAAACACACAGCAACTGGTTAGAATTGTAATTGTTTGATTAAAATTTTGTTGATAAGTTCATCACAATTTTCATCTTCATCCAAGTTAATGCAGCATGTTGGGTGTGGTGAAATAGTAGGCTCAGGCAGGTGTGGCAGATGAGAGGTTGAGTGATAGAACAATGCTGACCTCTGGAGGGCAGATCCGTGCTTTGAAATCAGGTCGTTGCAGGTGCTCAGATCCTCCACTTTGCTTCCTAATGTCCTGAGAGCGGCCTGCACCTCGGAGTTCTGTGCTGCTCCTCCCTGTCCAGGCAGTGAGTGAGAGGATGGGGGGAAGTCGTCCCCAGAATCATCTGAAAAGAAGAGAACAATTATATAAACGTTTATGCCCGTATTATACATTATGTAATAGAGCAGTGTCCTATAAAAGTATAAAAAGGTATAGAACAGAAGAACATTGGAGCAAATCCATTTCACAGTCAAATTATTATGGCGATAAAGGAACACATCCCTTTTTCATAATAAGTCACATCAATAGTGTTTTGATATAAATAGTACATTTAATTTAACCAAAAATAGAACAATCCATAGGTTTTGATGAAAAATTAGAAAATACTGACAACACTAACCATAAAAAGTGTTTCTGAACTGTTTCTAAATGAATGAATGAATGAATAGGGATGTGCCGAACTATCAAAATATTTATATTATATACTAATATTTGGTGATACAGCATTCTTTAGGCTTTATTCTGTAGGCTTTATTCTTTAGGCTTTAGACTTTAGGCTTTAGACTTTAGGCTTTAGACTTTAGGCTTTAGACTTTAGGCTTTGTTCTTCGGACTTTATTCTTCGGACTTTATTCTTCGGACTTTATTCTTCGGACTTTATTCTTCGGACTTTATTCTTCGGACTTTATTCTTCGGACTTTATTCTTCGGACTTTATTCTTCGGACTTTATTCTTCGGACTTTATTCTTCGACTTTATTCTTCAGACTTTATTCTTCAGACTTTATTCTTCAGACTTTATTCTTCAGACTTTATTCTTCAGACTTTATTCTTCAGACTTTATTCTTCAGACTTCATTCTTTAGACTTAAGAATGTATTCTTTTCGACTGTGTCAGAGAGCTGCACTCTCCACCAGCCAGCCTGCCAGGAAACTTCACCGACCACAACCGCCCTGTGGACTTCTACTTCTTCGGACAAGTACATATGACAGGTTCTCATATTTTTCTAATTATTACATGGTTTGGTGCGATAGAACCTGTGGTTAATATTTATCATAGTTTTAGCCGCATTCTAAAACAGATTCCCACTGTCGATGTCATCAATAAGCCACACAGAGACAATTTACACACAACTGACTGATTTTTCCGACAGTTCAAACAATCATTTAACAAATCACAGGCGTTATCGGGTATTATTATTTGTTCAATTATGTCTTTTGTGTAATTTATATGGATGTTGGCTCTTTTTTACAATGAGGATGCTAGGTGTCCAACCAAGAAGCAACATTATGAACTTACCAAAACTGTCAAACCGGGGTAAAATAACCTAAATGTTTAGTAAAATATTAAATATAATCATGTTCACTATGTTTTAGTGAAATGTGTAGTATAACCTGTCATATGCACTTTTAAGTTTGTGAAGGTTCTTAAAAAATGTACTGATTATCACATGTTTCGCAAAATCATAGATTTTAGATAGCACGAAATGGGCATAATGTAGAATTTTTTTACTGAATTGTTATAGCTTTGAATTGTTCATTGCACACCGTCAATTACAATATCAGAATGACAAGCTTTATTGCCATTGTCAGTGAACAAACTCACAACGCACTGTGCTTCATTACTAAATAGTAAAATATAAACGAAGACAAATAAAAGGCATGGATAAAATAAGGCATAAATAGAAATTGACAGCATGGACAGAACAAGCCCATGCGTTCCCATTATTGTTATTACGACGTACCGGACTCCTGCTGCAGATGAGCTGCCTTGGCTTTGGCCAGTTCCAGCGCTGTGATCCATCGTTGCCGCTCCACCTCACAGCTGGCTTTGAGATGGTACGTTTGTGCACCACCATTGGAGATGACAAAGTTACAGGCATCATCCACAGTTATTGTTGCAGTGGCAAGATTGATTGTACCCCTACACGTATGCCCCATCTCTGCTTGGGTCCTTTAGAGAAAACAAGATTTAATATTATTTTAATTGAGGGAATATTTGTAGGAGTAAATTGAAATCTGGTGTGGTGCAGATTTTTAATCAGACCAACAAACTCTGTAGGGCACTTTACCTGTAGTATGATAACAGGCCATTGCTCAGGACAAACCATCTCCTCTGATAACCCTTGATGTAATTTGTCCACTTGAAAACCCATCCTTTGTATGTGTCACCAGCAGGCGTTGGAGTGGGGGCTTTGGAATCTGACATTGCAGCCCCCGAATGGAAGGTCCCAACTTAATACACTTAAATGTTTGAAGACAAAACACATTTAACTGATGCAGTTAAACTGAAATGCAGTAATAAGTGATTAGCACTGAACAATGTCAACGGCCGCAAATTACTGTCCTGTTAGAAATTATATTGATTTTAGTTTGGAACTAGGAAAGGTTCAAAGGTTGACTGAGAGATCTACAGATTACCTATGAAATTCACCCTTATTAAATCTTAATATTTAAAAGGCAAGTAAACATTAATCAAATATTTACCAGGTAAATATGGTTAAATAACACAATGTAATAACGTCACTTTGTTAGTTCTCCAGTATAAATGATATGAAACGTTAGATGACAGCTGAATAAATTCAACCAGGGGCATTAGAGCCTTCAAACAATCCCAGGTAGTGTAAAATATGTTTAATTTGATCAAAAATCCAAGTAATATGAGCTGTTCGAAGATAGCTTCGCTGTGTCCACAGTGAAGCAGAAATGTCAACCAAGAGTAAAACAGGCTGGAATACAGATAACACATTATATATTTGAGGAAATACTGTAGAAGACAACCTCTTATTAGGATAAAAGATTGGGATTAGAGATATAACGAGGTGAGTTTTTCAAAAGCTAATAGCTAGCATAACATATTTACCTTGACGTGTCCAAAATGTAGAGCCAGGCAATCAGACACCGGGGAAGTCACAGCTAACTTTGACACCCAT
This sequence comes from Chaenogobius annularis, assembly GCA_015082035.1. NCBI lineage: Eukaryota > Metazoa > Chordata > Actinopteri > Gobiiformes > Gobiidae > Chaenogobius > Chaenogobius annularis. The sequence continues at coordinate 122,592 of BJKM01000038.1, forward strand.
ATGATGCAGAAGCTAACAGCTAGCAGGCTAACCGAGAGTTATACCGCTACCCTGACAGTCTAATAAAACCAGGACACTGGTTAAAAGCATGCAATATTTGTCAATGAATATGCCTCCAACACATCTCATGTATGATCTGTAATGGTTGGGTGCATGGTCATTCTACAGCTGCGTACTGAAGCTAACGTTCGGTAGCTACAGCTCATGCTAATGTCAGCTAATGCTAATGCTAGCTGGTTACACCCGGCGCAGCACCATTTGCTGTCGGCTAGAAACACTGAGCAAGTTGTTTTCCATTTTCCCTTTCTCCTGCCTCCGGTCGTATCAGTCAATATATCTATTAGATTGCCATACTAAATGCCAGTATCTGCTACAGTGAAGATAGAAGAGAAGGAACTAAGTGCATTACAACAGAATCATGAACTGATATTCCACTACCACCTCTACCTATGTCCCCTATCAGAAATGACTCATGTGTCACATTCATTTAGTTTGGTATGAGTACGCATTTTAAGTTTTTGATGAGGGCATAGAATTAATTATTTTGTTTTCCTTCCATCAAAGTACGTAAAACTAGTATGACGACTATTAAAATGCGACTCCGGTGGGACTCGAACCCACAACCTTTGAATTACTTTGCTTAAACCTAGAAGTCCAATGCGCTATCCATTGCGCCACGGAGCCACCTGTTGATACGTGGACATGTAGCGTTTAAATAAATATTTAATATGTATATACATACATAATTAAAATTGTTATGATACTCATCAAACTCATTAATAATATTATATAATTATTTTACTCAACAAGAACACACATCTAATGTTTGAAGTTTTTGAAGACTGTCTTGTAAATCAACAAAAGTACCACGAGATGGCGCCCATAAACCACATAACTCGCACTGGTTCACACCAAATGAAAAAATAAAACAAAGCCTTAAGCCAGCAGGTTACTTCGATAAACCAATACGTATTACCTGTAACTATCGCTACTAAGATTACCAGTAACAATCTTACAACATCATGATGGTAGACAACGTGTGCACATATCTTTGTGATAACAGCAGACCTATTTGAAACGCAATTGGCTGAAACTACACAATTTGTATGCATAAAGAGGCTCGCCCTGGCGTATACAAGTCTGACGGTATTGTAAAGCTCACGACGCTTATGTTTCGGACTGTTTTCATAGGTGCGCTGATTTCCGGTGAGCAAACAAATGAATGCACTGTACTCTCTTGTTTCCTCCTTGTCTTTGATGCATCCATCTCGCTCCGGGCGGAAGTGTCTGGGGCTCCGTTACATCCATCTACTCTATCCAAAACTATCGTCTGCATCTCCCCTGCCACCATCAGCAGCTTGACTATTCTTTCCTCCGCCCATCGCCTTGCATAAAGCGCCATGGCCAGTGCATGCGTTATCAGGTCAGCCTTCCGCTACACTGGTCATTTACCATCTAGCGCCGAACAACGGGAACAGGAATAGGCCGTAATTTAAAATCGAGGACATTATTATCATCATTGTCTTTTGCTGCAGGTCTGTGTTTTCGCCATGAACGCGTGTTTGGACACAGAGGATTAAGTTTCTGTCTCTGGCGGTGGATTATTTGATTGGCCTTCTCCTGTCACGAGCCTTTGGTGATCCATTTTCCAATTAAGAAGGTCTGCACTCAAAAACAGTTAAGGTAATTGAGCCCGTGCCGCTAATAAATAGACAGTTTATTGCCAAGTCTTTCCCTTTTGTTACAATGGTTTTACGCACCGTGAGCCCATCTCTTTGTTAGGGCATAGGCTGTGCTTGTGTACAGTAGGCCTATGGGAATGTGGATCTGTCAATGAATTTACATTGATATTACTTTGTTTGATTTGGTTCTTGAAACCTTATTGTGAATAAGTAAAGGTGGGAATGCACTACACTTCTCTTTCTATCATAGTGAACTGCAGATCCGGTCAAATTCTTGGCAGTGTTGTGCTTTGACAAGTGCAACATAGGTGAATGCCACATAGTTTCTCGCCTCTCTGCTCCAGCTTTGGTTGTGCCCAGCCCCCCTTCCACATGACTGCTGCAGAATGTTTTGGACTCCAGCAGATCATGCCCTTTTGTCCACTTGAGCCCTGCTATATACTCTTCTAGACCGGCTCTCACAGAATTTGGCTGGTCCCTTGAAAGCTCTCCTGTTTGGATCTCTCAATTTAAAGATGCTGGGGGAGGCCCACTCAATGTAGTGTGGGAAAGCAGGATCTATCTGGATTCTGTGGTTAACACAGCAGCAACTCACTTTTAGTAGTAAGTTAATGGTGTTGCAGCATAGAAAGTTTGAAAGATGTCCATACAAAATGTTAAATGTTTCATAGAATAGCTCTCAGATTCTGTTAATCTTGTGATAATACTTATACCTACATTATTATTACTATGCTTTGCAACTATTGTCAGATAGTCATTGCATTCATAATTACCATGATATAGATGTTTATGGTTTTTTGTGCTATGAGTCACAATGAGTCTTCTTGCAGTTGCTTATATTTTAATAATCATTAACCGATTTGTTTTTCAGCCATGTCCTTTCGGAGAGTTGTCAGACAGAGCAAATTCCGACATGTCTTCGCCCAAGCGTGGAAAACGGAGCACTGCATCGATGATGTGCGAGTGTCCCGCGTTACATGGGACAGTCCTCTCTGTGCAGTTAACCCCAAATTCATAGCTGTTATCATAGAGGCAGGAGGAGGGGGCACCTTTCTTGTTGTCCCCCTTGGCAAGGTATTGTACTCTTTAAAAAAAAAATATATATATATGTATGTTATCAGACTGTAGTATGGCGCTTGTTGTTTTCACAGAGTGGCAGAATTGATCAGTCTTGGCCAACTGTCTGTGGCCATCATGCTCCTGTGCTGGACATCCAGTGGTCGCCTCATGATGACAATATCATTGCAAGTGCCTCCGAGGATAACACTGTGAAGGTTGGTTGCCCTGTGGTTTTCTTTGCTGCCATTATAGCCACTATCCACTTTCTGTAACATTTGATCAATTAGGGGATTTTCAATGACTACTACTACTACTACTACTACTACTACTACTACTACTACTACTACTACAGTAGAGGATGATACTCAGCCTGACTACAGTGAATTAACATATTGCTTTTCTTATTTGACTATTGAGCATAAACAAATATGTGCCCTGCTGTATTCTAGGTGTGGCAGATCCCAGATGGTGGACTAACCAAACCCATGACCGAGGCCATCGTGACTCTAGAAGGACACAGTAAAAGAGTAGGAATCATAGCATGGCACCCCTCTGCCTTGAACATCCTCCTTTCTGCAGGTAATATTCAATACAATGCAATGTCATGTGGGGAAAAAATATGGAAAATGAACATTTACAAACACTGTTTACATGTATATGCATAAATAAGTGTGCAAGATACTGATCAACATAAATCATACGTTGTTTTTTGTTTTGGTATTTTTCATGTGATGTCATGCTCATGAAGCACATGTACTTGTAGTCAGACTTGAATAAAGAAATACAGATGTATTTTGAGGGAGAGTTGACGAGGTCTGTTCTTACTGTGATGGTGTTCAATGACAGACACTACAGATACTACTGCATTATACACGTAAGGCATGCGGTATCACCTTCCCTGCAGTTTATGTCATGTAATGTAAGTTTAAACGGGGATCAGATTATCCTGAAAAATAATTACACTTTGTCTCTAGCGATTTATTTGAAATTAAAAGTGTGTACATGTACTTGGATACACTGTATTTTCTCAATTGCCTATTGATGGTTTAATTACATATTACATTTTTGTTCTTGAGAAGCATTACCTATTTATTACATTCAAAATCTAGTTGGCCATTAGACGCTAGAAATAATGCCTACAATACCATATACATTTGCAGCATTTATTTTTTTTAATTGTCATCAAAACCCTTTATATTGCACTAATGTATATATATAATTTTCCTTTTTCCTCATTGTAGGCTGTGATAATGTGGTTTGTGTTTGGAACGTGGGCACGGGCGAGCTTGTTTACCAGCTGAGCGACGCACACCCAGACCTCATCTACAGTGTCTGCTGGAACAAGGACGGAAGTGCAGTCTGTACCGTCTGCAAGGACAAGGCATTGCGCATCATCGACCCACGGAGGGGCACTGTGCTTAAGGTTATTTCAATTTGGTGCCTAGTTTGGACATTCTAATGATCATTTCCTGGGTATACAGTCATCTGAAATAAATCTTCATTTCCAAAAGGTGAAGGAGAAGGTGCACGAGGGCACCAGGCCCATGAGAGCTGTGTTTCTTGCCAATGGGAAGATCCTGACCACTGGCTTTAGCCGAATGAGTGAGAGACAGGTGGCTTTGTGGGATACGGTACGTCCCATATACTGTAGATGTTTATAATTGTTTTATGTTTGACTATTATGTTAATTGCATAGTGACAGAATGTAGCTTTTCTTCAGTTCCACTGTCTACAAACACTGTTGTTATTTATACACAGAAAGACCTCTCTGAGCCAATGGCCGTGCAGGAGATGGACTCCAGTAACGGAGTACTATTACCTTTTTATGACCCAGACACAAACATGGTCTACCTGTGTGGAAAGGTACAACTTCTTTACAATACAATTCATGCAAATGTACGTATGACATAGACTGTAGTCTATGTATGTATTTGTTTCACCTACAGGGGGACAGCACCATCCGATATTTTGAGATAACAGATGAATCCCCATATGTTCACTTTCTGAGCTTGTACAGCAGCAAAGAGCCGCAGAAAGGAGCAGGTTTTCTTTGTAAAAGAGGTGTAGATGTCAACAAGTGCGAAATTGCCAGGTAAATACACATTTATTGTATATGTTGTCAATGTAAACATAATAAACTCAAACTCCGAATTGTTAGGTTTTACAAATTGCATGAAAGAAAGGTGGAACCCATCTCCATGACTGTGCCACGAAAGGTATGCTTTAGTGGAACATTCCTCAAATGAATTGACACAGGGCTTTCCCATTTAAATGATGATGTTTTTTGTCCCATTAGTCCGACCTGTTCCAGAGCGACCTGTACCCAGATACTGCCAGTCTGGAGCCGGCCCTGTTAGCAGAGGAATGGATCGCCGGGCAAGATGCTCCACCACTCCTTGTCTCACTGAGTGGAGGGTACAGCACCCCTTCATCCAAACATGGCCGGGACACCCTGAGAGTAAAGCCCAAACTGGTCTCACAAGACTCTGGGACTGGGACCACCACACCCTCGACTCCCAGCAGCACCATTTCTACTACTGCTGCCAAAGAGCACAAAACTGAAGAGATGTATCTCTCCCGGGTAGCAAGAGAAACCGACGGAAACGGTGATCGACCCAAGAAAGAGGTGATGAGGAAATACAAACATCCATGGAAGAAGAGTTATTTACATTCACTTGTTCAATTCAAGTGAAATGAATTATTTCACCAGTCAGGCCAAACATTATGACCCCTAATAGGTGAATTACATGTTAATGAATAGAATATATTGAACACAAAGTGAGCGTTTTAAATGCCATGGGGCGTTCTGGTTAATGGCAGAATGCTGTCAAAATACACAATGCATCACATTTTGTGGCACATGGACTGGTGGTCCTAATATTTAGCTTGATAAATTTGTGTATTTACTCATTTCAACATTTTGTCGACTTATAACATTTACATGTATCTTGGTTTGATGTTTGCCTGTTATTTACAATTTTTTATTTTTCATCATAGGAGGACCTCTTGAACGAGTTGCTAGCTGAAATGAAGGCGCTGCGTGCAGTTGTTCTGGCACAAAACCAGCGAATTGAGTTGCTTGAAAGGCAGCTTGCTCGGATCGAAGATGGAGATGTATGAAAACTCCTTTAAATAGACCATGGCCTTACTTGTGTCCTTCCAACTGCACAAGTGGAATAGTAGTGTAGGCTCGTGGCAAAGGTTAACGTGAAGAAAATAAAGCCTCAATATCTTATTGTGACAGTTTAGGAATATTGTAGCAGCAATTATGGTGTATTGTAGCTTTTAATGCTAAATCCATTAATACATTTTTGAAGGGCTTTGAAGGATGTTTCAAGGCACTGTTGCCACACTAATGCACTAAAACATTTATCTAAAACAAAATGAGAAATAATTAACAATTAGGGCTAACTAATCAGGTAGGAAAGCTGCTGTAATGTCCATTGTATACCTTTTTCTTTTTACTACAATGCCATGTAAGAGGTCAAATGGAGGCTATCTTCTGTTCATGCATCATGACAGTTGGGTCTGTGTAATGGAAGTTGGAAATGTCGAAGTGAAATGTGTGTGTTGTATTTGAGTGTAGTCTTAAAGTAATGGAAAAAGGTAGCACTTGTGTTTTGGTACCTCGTGTTTTAGAGATGATCTTCTCTGGGACATTTTTTAAGTATATTAGCTTTAGCTGGTATTTGTCATTCCTTTGTCATTTTTTTATTTTTATTTTCCCAGGACCATTCTGTACTTTATGCTAAACAACGCAATAACTTGTTTGAAATGACAGTCTGTTCTTTTACACGATATCCTAATGCAACTATTCATCTTTGCAAATTGTGTAAATCGAGAGGATTTTAAGCTGTTGTGATTGCGTTTTGAAGATGGTTGGTTACAAACTATTGCAGGCCATTTTGGTACATTCCTTATTAACTTACCTCTTTCTTGTAATCATACTGTACACTAAATTTGGTTGAAGCCAGTAGCACATCAGTAGGACCACACTGTGTGAACCCAATAAACCATAATTCTCTCTTTGTAGTTTGGCTTGATTTTAATATATGAACTTCTAAGAGACTGGTGTATTTCGATAAAACCACAGGAAGAGCAGCTGGAAATTGTTCAGCTTAAATTAGAAACAGATACGAATTTAGAGGAAAAAAAGGATCTATAGCTGCTTGTATTCATTGTAGAAAGTTGCAGCAGATTAGGTGCAAAGACAGTTTCTCTCTACTAAACCAAAAACGGGAAGCAGGTGGGACTGAGGTCAGATTAAAATAACTCATATTTTTAAGCAACATTGAAGTAAGACAATAAGACTTATTAAGTCTGTATTCACAAATTTTTCTAACACTTATATAATACCACTTGTTACAGATTCGATAAAACGTGCAAGGCAGAAAACTACTGAAGCAAATTCTACTTCCTCATTTTCACGACCCACCCAGTCTCCTTTGATCTTTTTGGTCTGTGCTTTCTCATTTCTGTACTGACAGCTCAGTGTATCACAATCCCACCATCTCACACTTTACAACAGTACAGGTAAAACGGCTGCCAATGCAACTGCAATAAAAACGACATAAAGTTCATTGCTGCGTGAAATCTCAACTTTGGTAAGTTTAATTTTCCATTTTTTTTATTTATGTTTTTTATATATTCAATTTGAAACCATACACTTTTATTAAGAATCATTTATTTTATTAAGAATATAAAGACTTGCACTTTAAAAAGTTAAAAATGACTTGTTTTTTAACATCTTTTGCTAAATAAAACGTTAATTGTCTAAAAAGCCTTCTGAAACATTGTAATCACCGTGTCAAACTGATGCTAAATAACTCTGACAGGAAACCATAGCTGCCTGCAAACTTCCTGTCAAAGCCTGTATCTCGTGCAAACAAGGTTTAAGTTTTTCCTGGTCGCTTCTACGTTCATGTAAGTAATACACTTTAAACATACATTTTCATTCCATTTAATATTCCTTTCCATACTTAATTGCTAATGTTTTTGTTCTATTCTATAGTCTGCACAAGCATTTTTAGGTTCTGACCAAGTGATGTCAATGGATGAAAGTTGTTAGTTCAAAAAAGCTTGTGTGAAACAGAAGAATCAAACTATTTCTCCTTCAACTGATGGTGAGAAAAGGTAGGCATAATATGATATATGGTATCCTAGTTTAATTCATTTAATATGTAGATTTCAATTTAATTAGAGCTTTGGGGGTGTAAAATTGACCAATTGCATTCCGAATTTGGACATTGCATTCATTAGGCTGTTGACCGTTCAGACAGTAAGTTTCAATGCCATGATTTTTTGTTTAATTTAATTTCAGAACCCAAAATGACTGAAAACGGGATCGTCATAGACTCCACACAAAGCTACGTTACTATCCTGGTTCTATGTTTCTTCCTGGCAGCACTTGTCATCCTGCTGTTTTTCATGTACAAGTACTTAAACAAAGAAGCCAATGGGAAATATACTGTCCAGCGCATTGTCTTTAGAGAAGGGGGGTTGAGGGATAGGGCCAGACTTGCAACAGTTGCCCTGGGAAACCGCCTGGGAATCCAGCTGTGGCCTCAAAGTGATACAGATGAAGAGAATGAAGAGGATGAGGAAGAGGGACAGGTCAATTCAAATGGAGATGTTAGCGGTGATGAAGATGACTCTGTGAAGGTTAACATGCAGAAAAGTGATAGTGCAGCTGGACTTCACAATGCAAAGAGGAGTTCTGAGCACAATTCAGTAGACAGCTCCGATGAGGAGGAACAAGCTCTGGTCAAACATGAACCAGAGCCAGAGGCAGAGGAAGGTAAGGCAGAGGAGCCAGCAGCAGATGAAGCTCAGGAAGACAACAGGGAGACAAGTGGGCCGATAGTCATCAACCTCAACCAGTTTTCAGGCAGTGTCCTCTGGTCTGAAGAAGATGGAGATAAACATGTAGGTGATGTGACAGCACTGTAAGAGAAAAGCAAACTGGACCAAACCAGAGGTATAAACCTGCATTTTGTTTTTCCAGAAAGAAGACAACAGGCTGTAGGCTTAATAGCATGCAGCTCGATGTCTAGAGCGCCCAACAAGAGCACGAGGCTCACTTGTTTCTTCTTTACTTTCAGAACAAATCGTTTTACTGCTAAATGTTTTACTTGTCAGTTGAGAAGTAGGCTTGCTGTTACCCTGTGGCTGACAAACTACAAAAACAACAACAGTGTATTTTAATTTGTGTTTCTCTGTGGTATGCTAAATAAACATCATTATAAAAAGATTTGTTGTGTATTCATGCTGTAACTACAAACAGACAGTCACATCTAGCAATGAAATGCGTTAGGTTTGGATTCCATAATGCACTGGAAATAAAAGATTGATGTATGTATGTATGTATGCACACGCGCTAAAATTCCAATAGTACCAATGAAACAATCCGGGGGTCCCAAATGTGAGCCAGCACCTTCTGGATTCGTTTGGAAGCTGGTACCACTCACGGCCCTCTTTGGACCCCTCAATCTGCTCCACAGTGAATCGAAACTTGCTACAAAGCTCCACCGGGGGCCGAGAACCAGGCCCCAGCAGCCACAGTTAGCGCTCTTCCTACAGTGGGCTGCACACAGGAAACACTTAGTGGTGAAAGGATTAAAATAAGTAGAGTAGAAGTCTGAAAACTCAAATAGCTTCAAGAATTCTAAGAATTGAATAGCAATAGTAAAACCATGAAATTAATACATAAATAGAGTAAGTAAATAAAGTAAATACAATTAACTAAACATTAATAAAAAGCTAAGCCAAAAAGGTGGGCCTTAAAAACCTGACCGTATTCTGGCTGTTCCACAGACGACGCCGTAGCAGCTTTTCTGAGTGTGTCATGGATCATGTGTTCTAACAAAATGCAAGCTACTCCATCTGACCATGGATCTTGTTATACTTCCGCGTGTCTGACAGACAACAAAGAATCTTGTTCTGAGGTAAAACACACAGAACGCCTGTGGTTCTACACTGTTGTTAAAGCATTGTTGCACTCCGTTAGCTTCTACGGGGATGTAGCTCAGTGGTAGAGCGCATGCTTCGCATGTATGAGGCCCCGGGTTCAATCCCCGGCATCTCCACTGCTTTTTCAGCCCCTGTTCGGTAAAACAGGACGACCAAAAAATGTCTGAGTTAGTTCCGTCCGTCTAGATTTCAAATTTGCGCTTTTTATGTCAGTAGTGAGTGACTTACATCTTGTGACATTTTGATAACTGATTTCACGCATTCGTATATAGCAGAATTATAGGCTACTTTTGTTTTAAACTTAGCCTAAATCCTTATACTCACCAAAGCACCAGAATGCCGTTTTTCTGAAATTACTGCTTAATCTCAACCAAACTTGATTTCTGGGGCAATTGTTTCAGTAGACGTCACTCATCTGCATAGGGAGTCGAAGATATGCTACCACATCCAGGAGGCTGTTCGGCTCTCTGAAAGGCGCAGGATCCTCTGTCTGCTTCAGAGACACGCACTGACAGCAGCGTATCCAGCAAACTACCTAGCTAAAGATGGAAGGTAAGGTTCACATGCATCGATGCATTTGTTTGTGCAAATAGTGGACACTTTGGAGTTGCAAAGAGCCAAAGATGGATGCAGCATCACTGTGTAAATGGATGCACGGACGTGATGGAAGGGGATTGCTTAAAGAGCGTACCTACTTTTAGCTTTTTCTCTTTTCCTACCGTTTCACTCTTGCAGGAGTAGGATGTTACTAGCGCCCGCTGTAGTGGTATGGGAATGGCTAAACGAGCACGGACGCTGGCGGCCCTACAGCCCCGCGGTCTGTCACCACATCGAGGCGGTGATCCGGAGCGACCCGCGCTGTGTTAGTGTGGTCCTCGGACAGGTGGACTCTCGCCTTTCACCCTACATCATCGACCTGCAGTCCATGCACCAGTTCCGACAAGACACAGGTGAGAGGAGACAACAAGGCCCTGTGGAGGCCTGCTTAGCTTCATGTTATGATGCCTGCTATATTGTTTTCAAGTGTAGCCTAAGATTTGATGGAGGGTCCCCACAGTAATGGCTAATGGTCCCTATACCAGCCTGGTCGAACCAACATTATTTATTTAAAAAATCATTTAAACTATGAAACCTCCGATAATGTTCTGTGCAGCCTGTGACAGTAGCCCTTTTTGTGTTGTTACAGGTGAATACTGCTGCAACAGGATATCCAGAAAATATTATGTTTACGCTAAAACGACAGAAAAACCTATATTATTTCCAAATGTGCATGCTGTAGTTTTCTACTATCACTTGTGTTCTGGCATTCAGTGGGTCAGAGAAGCAGCCGGTGCCCAAACACAATACACAGACACAGGTTGCAAAGACTAGAAACCTTTAATGGCCTACATATAAATAAGGGGCGCTCAGACCTCCCAAAGACACTGCAATTGCCAGTATTGTCCCACAGAAGGCTCAGTTGAGGATCTGATATGAAGGTAACAGTGATGCTCGTGATCATGTGAAACTAACCATTGGCTTCGAACCATTTGTATTGGCCTATAAATTATTACCTCCTCTTTATTTAAACTGACAACGCACTGTTTGCTTCTTGCTTTATTGAACTACTGTCTATAAAAAAACATTTAATGACATTTACCATTATATTTCACCTTTCAAATTAAGTACATTTATGATATTTCACAGTCATTAGAATATGCATTTTCCAAGCGGGGGGCCAATGAACTTTTTTAGACATTCGTGGAGTGGTCTTGGGAAAGCAAATGGCACCAGTGTTGAGCCTGTTGAGTGCTAGCCAATCAGAATTCAGATCACCCTCTGCTGTTACCAACGGCAACCTGTTTGCCCAAACTCTTAGCAGGCAAGACATGCTGAATTTACTTTAATGTATTAAAATAAATAAAACAACTGTAGAAATATTGGCCCAATGGTTCTTGTTAAACTAATCACAATGTAATTCCTGAACACACAGTATATGTTTTGTTTGGTCAGGTACCCTTCGGCCTGTACGACGCAACCTCTACGACCCCACCTCTGCCCCTGGGCAGGGCTGGCTGTGGGAGTGGGAAAACGACACTGGGAGTTGGACTGCGTTCGACACTGAGGTGGGCTTTGCCATCCAGGCTGCTCGGGACCGGCAGCAGCCCTGGCTGGACCTGGCCCCACTAGGATTCTCCTACCTCATTGACTTTGAAAATATGACCCAAATCAATGGGCAAACGCAACGCTGCCGGCGTATCCAGCGGCGCTCTGATTTGGCCTATCCTATGGTGTCTGGACCACTGCCAAAATCGCACCAGGCCTGGGGACCTACGTCCATGTCAGGTCCTGGGGGTCTGCTGGGTGTAGATGTGTCCGGTATGGGGATGAGGATGAACAGCAGTGGAAATGGGAGCGCTTACCCCAGTGGGGCACTCCCTGCATCAGCCATCACCTCTTTGGGACAGCCTTGTGCCTGCCAGCAGTGTATGATGGTGCTGGGTGTAAAGCCAGGGGCTTTGTCTTCTTTCTCCACTATGTCCTCTGCACAGACTCTGGGAAGAAGACCACCACAGACAAAGCTGTCTCTCCCTGCCATTAGCCCCAAAGTTCACAGTTACTCTGTTCCTGGAGGGTCGTACTCCCTGACACTCCCTCGGCCTCTGACACTGCAGCGGACACTGCCCTCACACAGAACTTCTGTGGTGGGAGCCACAGGGGGCTACAGTGTGGGGGGGATGGGTGGTCCGAGTATTGTGGGTGGCAGTGGTGTAGGCAGCAGTTATGGTCTTGGAGGAGGTTATGGCCACTCTCTGTCTCTCCTTGGTTCAGCGACCGCAGCTCTGTCCATCTCCTCCAGTCGACCCCCTCCACCCTCACTGCCCCCTCCAGCCCCTCCACCCTCCTCCATCACCCCTTCATCCACAGCCCCAAACCTCATTCACCCCTCCATCTCCTCAGTGCTCTCAGTGTCTTGTCCTGCACCAACCTCCTCTTCTGGTCCATCTCTCATCTCGACTGTGTCCGCCACTTGTGCGCCCTCACCCTCCGCCCGCGTCCTGGGACCTGTGTCTTTGTCCGGGACACCTGCTTGTGCTGCTCCTCTTCCTCCTCGCTCCAGTCTTGCTGGACTTAGCCGACCGGCACTGCAGAGGATTGCCATGGCCCAGTCCCGTGCCCTTATTGCCTCTGGGTGAGTACTAAGCTTATTCAGTTAGTGCCCATTTCAGAACCTGCCGTTTTCCACTCAAAAAATGCTGGCTCCTGGAGCCGAAAACTGATGCTAATTCGGCACCATTTAAGAGCTTGGCCAGAAATGAGAACCGGTTCCTATGGAATATTAAACATAAAAGTTACAAATTATAGTGAGCACAATGTCAATTTGAGCTAAAATGCATCAAGAACTAAGCATCAGTGAGGAGAAAAAAAACAAAACAAATGCTACTGTTAGCTAGTAAATAGTACGTTGCTATGGCAGCAGACACTAGCCCTTATTTGGAGGGAAACAGCCCAGAACCCAGAACCAGCACCAGCACCAACCTGGACCTGACTCTGAACCAGCCCAGAACCAGCACCTTTGAGGAAAAGGGGTGTAGGAGCATAGAACAAGAATGAACACAACTTTGATTAAAAATTACATTTTACATCCAATGTTCAAAACTAATGTAGAAAAAGATTCAGTTGTAGTCTAACTAAATCTAATCGATTTTAGTGAAGTACCGTTTTTTATTGACATAAGATTGTTATTGGCCATAAAGTGCCCAGTGACAAAAATGCAAGGTTGTAATTCTGGAATATGCCAAAATATTTGTGTTTTATGCCTTTTAACGTTACACAGCTAACAGATGAGAGTCATCTTCTGTCCAGACGGTAGCACTTGCTGTCGAATCTCCTACTGATCTTGTCATCTCTCCACTTCCTTTGCTCATGCACAAATGCCAAAGCTCTTTCCACAAAGTCCGCCTGTCATTATTATGTTGCTGCTGGAGCCACAAAAGTTAACTGAAACCACATGGCAATGCTGATGCCATTTGGGGAAAATTTATTATGAAACTCTTACAAAGAGATTTTTTTTTAATTTAAAATTTTGGAAACTCAAAACTTAAACTTTTTTACCTATAAATGGTGTTTAGTTTACAAGCAGTGAAAGGCAGCAGATGGCTTCTGAATGAAGTCTTGAAGATTAAAGTTGTGACGAAAGTCGCCATCGGTCCGAGCACCTGCCGTTACTACTTTTTCAGGAGCTTTTGATTTGATTTCATCATTGTTTCACCATTTGAAAAGGTAACATCTAAACACCATTGACACTTTTAAATGGTCTTTATTATGAGTGTTAATCTAAATATTTTAAGATGTCAGCTTTTAGTTGACATATGTTGACATAGCCTTTCCTTCCCCGTCTCCAAATGGGGCCACACTAATGCTGTTAGATTAGTCGGGATCAGAGAAACCTGTCACGTGACTAGTGGCACTCTATTCTCCTCTTCTTTTTTCCCACCTCTTTTCTCGCTCTGTTCCCCCCAATCCTCATCCATCATTTCACCGCCATTAAAGAAGAACTTAAATTGCTTTGCACAGAAATTACAGCCACGCACGCACGCACACATACACACACACACACACACACACACAGACACACATACAGACACACACACACACGCATACATATATACACACACACACACGCATACACATACATTTACACACACATATATACATATACGCACACACACATACACACATACACACACCACACGTACACACACACACACACATACACACACACACACACACATATATACAGTATATATATATATATATATATATATATTACTGTATATATGTATATACTATATATATATGTGTGTATATATATATATATATATATATATATATATATATAAGTGTTGAGCTCCTAGAGAAATACTGCACAACTAAAATGTTCAAACCCACCTTCATATCTATAGCAACATTATAGCTATTAGCTAACATGCACATTAGGACTTATGACGTGACTAGCTTCACTACACAAGCGGAACACAGCAGAAAACTGCATAATTAATGATCAGACGGAAAGTTAAATTTCAATAAAAACATATTTGAATTTCAATAAAAGTACTTTTGGGAAAACAACTGTATGCAATGTTCTATATTCATAGCCATAGAATCTCCAGCGTTATTGCCTCCTATAATACAGATATTCATGGAGGGGAGGTCCCACTCTTAATTCCAACATGCTGACATACACACTGTATATTCCATCATGTAGGGAAACGTGCAGCTGACTGGCGGCCGTATGGTCGCTCAGATTTGTGACGTTGCACCTCACAGGTAATCCCTGGGCTCCAACTGCATTTGGTCAACAGATGGAAACAGGTGGATTAAGCCTATAAAAGGGAGGGTGACGTGAACGTAGCACAGACTGATGCAAACGAAGTGCCACAGACAGAAGCCACTACTTCTGCTGCTACTGTTCCAGAAGCCTCTGGGATTTTAGCTGAGAATATTTACCTTTTTTTGGGGATCATTTAAAGTGGGAACAATGACTGTGATTAAGACAGGCAGACCGTAAGTACTCAATAATACACGATGTTGTGATGTTTAATGCTGTAGGTTATTGAATTGGAAGTAGGTTAGTAGGTGTATATTAAGATCTAAATTTTGTCTGAAATAAAATTTTAAATGACTGTTTAAAAATGCCACTATAGGGTAAATGAGTTATGATTGGGAAGAACAAGTTCACACTTGTATAAAGGTGTTTATTCCTTATTATTATAAAGTCATGAACATCAACACAACATTCTAAAACAAAATGATATTTAATTGTGATTTATCTTATTACATGCTTATTCATATTTTATTTATTTATCATACAAATGTTGGAGAATTATCTTAAATATAATTTTACATTTCATAATTTTTGCCATTTGATTGAAGCATTGGGGCATCATATAGAGCAGGGTGGGCAATTATTTTTCTTCCGAGGGTCATATTTGAATCCAAGCAAGCGGTGGAGGGCCAGACCGTGATCATTGGTGTAACAAATTCTTCTAAAATAAGCACTTTTGGTTGCAAATATAGGGTACTGAATCTATTATTTCATTCATTTCATGTAATCTTTATTAAGGACACTAATGCAGAGAGTTAAAAAATAGAAACTAAAATCTTTAGTTTCTAATTAAAACAGATTAAAACAGGCTGAGGGCTACATCTGGCCCTTGGGGCCACAAATGCCCAGGTCTGATATAGAGGCTAATGAGTTGGTGTCATGACACATCATAATCTGGTGCTTTAGCAGAAGGTAATAACATAAGGTGAACTACCTGCTGCTGTGGTTGTTTACAGGTGACTCATTAGATTGTCAATGTGGGCTAAGTCTTTCCCAGTCACGTGTCACACACCTTTAAACATGTGTATTTATAGACCTTGTTTTGTCTTTTTCAGAGTACCAACAGTTCCAGTCAAGAACCTCAATGGATCTAGCCCTGTGCATCCCGCTTTGGCTGGTAAGACAAATGTTCACGGTAAACATTGAACAAACATTAAGCTGAAAGCACAGGTGTAAATACAGCTTTAAAGTTGTAAACATGTTCTCACTTACACCCTCTGCTGGTGATAAACAGGAATCACAGGTATCCTAATGAGTGCAGCTGGACTTCCTGTCTGTCTGACCCGGCCGCCTAAACTGGTACTTCATCCTCCCCCCGTCAGCAAGAGCGACATCAAACCAGTGCCAGGCCTGGGCCATTGCTGCCGCAAGACCACCAAGAAGCAGGCTCGCAAAGGTGGGTCATCCTGAGTGGGCATCTGTGAAAATACTACTAGATGCGTTGATGAAAAATGGTGTTGATCATTTTGTGTTTCTGTGTTGCTTTAGGAAAGACACCAGAGGAAGTGGTGAAGCGGTATCTCCAGAAAGTCCGCAATCCTCCTGAAGAAGTAGGTTTATATTTTAGATTTGAATGATCAACTAGCAATTTTGTATTCGTCGTGGAAGGTCTTTTTCATTCAGAATTTTAGTAAGTGCCTCAGCCCAGCAAAAAGCTATGCTCATGTCAATCTCAAACTAGATGAGATTCAGTTATGCCGGTGGAACATCTAATGTGAGTCGGGTGCAGTTCGGGAAACCGCAGCAGTCTGGAGAGGGCTATTGGTAATTAGATGAGTGTCTTCACGTAAACCCATGTGACCCTGCGCTGCTTTGGTCGAACACGCCCCGTCCACAGCACACTGTGATTGGTGTTAAAGGCAGCTCGCAAATAAAGCTGCCTTATATTGAGTGAAAACAAGGCGTTAGGGCATTCAGTGTAAACACAAAGGATTGTTGTTATTAGAGTTAACAGAAAGTGATGCTGATTATATAGCAAAGATTTTAAGCAGTCTTGTCTCCCTAGGACTGCACTATCTGCATGGAGGCCCTGTCCGGACCCTCTGGCTACAAAGGTCCCGGTGTTGGGGGAATATCCCGTGCTGAGTCGGTGGGCCGCCTGACACAGTGTGGTCATCAGTACCACCTCCAGTGCCTCGTCGCCATGTACAATAACGGGAACAAAGATGGCAGCCTGCAGTGTCCCACCTGCAAGACCATCTACGGTGTGAAGACAGGCAACCAGCCCCCCGGCAAGATGGAGTACCATGTTATTCCTCACTCGCTACCAGGACACCCAGACTGCAAAACAATCCGGATCATTTACAACATTCCTCCAGGCATACAGGTAACGGCTGGTAACTATACAGTATTTGACAACAGAAATGTGTGACCACTGAATTAACTCCAGTTTAATATATTTTTAACACAGGGCCCCGAGCACCCGAACCCAGGCAAACCCTTCACTGCACGTGGCTTTCCCAGACACTGCTACCTCCCTGACAGCGAGAAGGGACGCAAGGTCATTATTATTGAAAACAAATGCAATTGTTATCGAAAATGTGTGTTTGAGTCCTTAATGAACTGTCCAGGAATCTTAACTTAGACCATTTGTCTTGCCAGGTTTTGAGGTTGCTGTTGGTGGCATGGGACCGTCGCCTCATCTTCTCTGTCGGGACGTCCAGCACCACAGGGGAGTCTGACACGGTCATCTGGAACGAGGTGCACCACAAGACCGAATTTGGCTCCAATCTCACCGGCCACGGCTACCCCGACGCTGGTCACTTGGACAACGTGCTGGAGGAGCTCAAAGCCCAGGGCATCACCGAGGAGGAGTGCCTGCCCAGAGACTGAGGAGAGCCAAGAATGTCAGACCCAAAATCCTGCTTGGAGTTCTTCTTGTGACCGCACGAGTCAGTTCAACTTTGTGGGAGTCTAGATGCAGTAACAGTATCCAGACATTTGAGACCACTGTGCACATAGAAGTCAGTGTTAGATCACGAAACAGGACAACTGTGAGACCAATATAAAGAATGTACCTTGAGAAGTGTTTGCTGCTGCTATGAGGAAACAAAACCGTGATCACGTAATGCTAACAGTGGAATTTGTATGTTTTTTTTGGGGTGTTTTTAAAGCAAATTTCAAAGATGAACTACAGTATAATTAAGTGTAAATCTGGATATTTGAGCATGGGTATTTGCTGACCTCTAGTGGTACTTTTCCAGAACAGCATTCCTTTTTAGCTTTGAATTGCTTTGATGTATTTTGACTATTTGATAAACAGTACAGTAGTTATTTTATAAGTCATTTTTACACTTCTGTTTAACATGTGTTTTTTATTGTGCGGTCCATTGCATTTTGTGTGTGGTGTGACAGAAAGAGACTTTGAAAAGCTGCTACTTGCACCACAGTATGCCTGACATTTTATAATTATACATATTTGCCATAACCATATCATAGAACATTTTTGGACAATTTACTAACATTCCACCCTCATAACAAGGGTACATTTACAAGATTGAAAGCTTTTACTGTCTTCATGTGTAAGCGTTGTAGTAATTATGACATAATTACTTTTCTCATTATAGGAGGAAATATCCTTAAAAGTAAACGACTGGACAGCCCAGCTAAGCTCTGATTTGCACAGCTCTTTTCAACTTAGTATGACACTAAACTATGTATGTTTAAAAAAATCTGTATTTTTTGTTGATCAGGGCAAGTGCAAAAGACTTTAAAAAGGTTTAGTAACAAGATTAACATATTTTGACATTCTAAAGTTTGCCATTTAAAGCATTTATATCACTGTATATGCATTGTACTGTATATGTTTTATGTGCACAGGTTTGCATTAAACATTTTTCTAAATAAATAAACACGATAATACTTTTATGACACATACATGAATAAAGATTGTGGTACCTTGGCTTAATGTAGCAGCTGACTTCTCCCTGAGACACAGGAGGTGAATGAGCACTTTATCTGTGGATTAGTCTGTCTCATGGATTACTCGACTACATGACCACCAGCCAGGGAACACTTTAATGAAAAAAAAATATTTTGATAACATAAATAATTAAAATATTATGTAGGCAAAATGAGAAGACTGTAGTTGCCCAAATGTGGATTTGGCATTGCATTTGGGTGCAATAATAGGCCATGGATATGCTAGAGATGTTCTTGTTAAGTCTATTCAGTTTTACTAGTCTTAACTTTCTGACCTCTAAACAAACTGTGCAGGAGGTCTGTTTAAAGTGACAGATGTGATGATTGGCAGATCAGACCAATAGGTTTATGTGAACGTGACGTGTGCACGTGCATGACCGAGCAGCAGATGGGTTAAGTGTCTAATCAGACCAAAATTGAGTTAAGCCCCCAACAACAGCAGGTGATTTGCATTATACCTGTCCTTATCCGAGCGCGCGGGCAGGCACTGTTTTTCCACAGCAATACTTTATTTTAGGACTGGGCAACGGTTAATCGCATGGTTGAATTACATGTTGCGCGAAAAGGTCATTAAATATCATATAAGCTTTTTTTTCCCCCTTCTCTCGTAAATACCTTTTTATTTTACCTTTTAGGCCTAATATGTTGAAGAATTTGTGCTATTTTGACTAGATTATTTTAATTGGTCCCAAAAACAATCAGTCAAAAGTCCAAATAATAACAATAGGCTCAGTATTATTATTATTATTATTATTATTATTATTATTATTATTATTATTATTATTATTGTTGTTGTTGTTTTTAAATCAACGTCTATATTGAAATGAGATATTTTTAAAGATCATATTATTTCAAATAAAAGTCTCATCCTGAGGCTGTCCTGTGTATCTGCTGCTCCTTCTGCTCACTATGAAGACCGGCAGAGTCCTGGGTCAGTCCTGGTTCGGACCAGCTCACTAAGTACATAGTGAGAAGTAAAACATTTCCTTTTCGATTGTCTTCAAAGTAAACATCACTGACACGTGCGGGAAAACAATTCCTACAAACACCAGGGGTTGTGTGTGTGTGTGTGTGTGTGTGTGCTTCATGGATGAAGCCCAGCGCTAGTTTGAACAGTAAAACATCTGATTGAAACTATAGGCTGTGTGATTTAAAACGATTTCTGCTATTTTTCCTCAACATTGTATTCATTAATCAAATTGCCATGGGTTTCAGTGTGATGAAAAACTGGGACCGTTGCCATAACAAAATATCCAATCGTTTGAATGGAGAAAAGTCCCCAAAACGGAAGCTGAAGCCCATAAACAAGACCCTCTTAACTACAGGGCTGACACATCACACATGTCTTGGTCCAACCAGATAATGTTAGGCTTATTTTGGTAAGTAAGCCTATGCAAAAAAAAAAAAACTAAGCCTATGCAAAAAAAAAAAAAAAAAACTAATTACAAACTGAAAAAGATCCTCGTGGCTTAATTTGAGGGCGTGCGTGGTGGTCGTAAACTAGCAAACCCACTAGACACTATGCAAATTCCGTCTACTCGTCCACTGCTTTTGAGTTCCGAACAGTCAGGCTGAGTATTTTCATCTCATCACACTGTTCCAGAAAAAGAAACCCCTCCCGCTATCTTCCTCTGCGAGTAAAGACGACGTTTGTATTATTAAAAGCTTTTAAATAGAGCAGTAACTTGGCTGACTACCAAATAGGTTGCCTTGTTGCCTTGGAAACACATACCCGTGGTTTTCGTTTCTCTCTTTCCCCCTCTCCCTCTCTCTCTCTCTGCTCATGTTTCAAAACTGTCAGCAATAATCTGCTCACACACGCCGCCTTTCAGCTAAAAGCTTTTTGTGTGTGCGGCGGAGGACAGCGAGAGGGGAAAGGAAAGGACGGCGGCAGGGGGCGTGCGTTTGGGCACGGGGGGGAGAGAGGAGCACAGTCCCGCCCTCCCCGTTGCCTTGGAAACTTGATGTCACGGTGACATCAGAGAGCATTAAAAGCTTTTAACCGGTTTCCTCCAGCCCTAGGCCCCATTTTGAGTCCTCTTTCAGCGAGGCTAGGGGGTGGGGGCACGGCGAGCTTGCAGGGGCTGTGCGTGCAATGCTTTTATGGCTCAGGATTTGACTGCAGACAGACAGGCAGCTCTCAATGCAGTAAAAGGCTTTCAAATCCACCCCGTTAAGATAGAAGGCATGCAAGCCGCACAGCCTTCACAGCAGCCCAAGATGAGCCTCGCAAACATGGCTGCAACAGAGGACTTCAGCTACTTAATGCCAGGAAGCAGTGAGAAGCACAGGAGGGCCCCCAACTGGACTGATGGGGAAATGAAGGCTCTCCTATTTGTGTGGGAAGAATTCCACCACGAACTGAAGAGCAGCAAGAGAAACGCCAAGGTCTATGAGAAGATGTCCCAGAGGTTCTTCCAGCTGACAGGAGAGCAGCGCTTCAAAGAGGAGATCAAGATGAAAATCACGAACATGTCTTTCCAATACAGGTGAGAGTTTGGAGGTAGGCTCACGGATACAGGTGAGTGTTTCTATTTAGCATTAATGTGTCCCTTTTCCCCCAGGAGACTAAAAGCAACACAAGCTGACAACGGAGAGGTACCAGACTGGCCCTACTACAAGACCATAGAGAAGATTCTTAATAAACCGGTCGAAAATGGCAGAATAAGCAATATGGAGTTCAACGCAGCAGCGATGGCAGGGCCCTCCACATCCTCCCCGGGGGACCCACAGGTGCTCCACACAGAAGACGGCATTGTGGAGTTCCTACCCGAGTACACTGGCTCCTCAGACGAGATGGAGATCAAGCAAGAGCTGGAGTCTCTCAGCTCGGACAGCGACCTCATACAAGCCTCCAGGTAACAGCAAAGACTGGCTAAGAATGAAGGCTGATCAAGATCCTGCCATCAACATGATCTTTTGTAGCTTACAGGTTACTTTATTTTACAGTTGCAAAGATATTGTTTAAGTCTACCTAATTTACAATTATATATAGGCCTACTGGAAAATGTGTTTATCCACCACTTTTGGATTGAGGCGCTCCCAAAAAAGTTCTATATTGCACTGCATAAAGCTGATTTAATGTCATGTTTTCTGTTCCGCAGCTTACAATCTTCAGGTAAAAAACGCCTGACCGACAAAAAGCAGCTGCACTTGAAGAGGAAGAAAGTGCGACTGATGCAGTGCATGCTTCAGGAGCAGAGGAGGTCCAGTCGAGCCCTGGAGGAGATGTGCAGAGAGGTCCGACGAGCTCTGCACCAACAGAACCTGGTCCAAGTCCAGTGTCTTCAAATGCAAGAGCGCATGATGAACCTCATGGAGAGAATGATCCAGCTCCCATCGGCCTCGTCGTCGTCACACACCAAACACCACGACCCTGCTAACCTTTGAAGTGAGACAGAGCGTGTTCAAGTGAACTCAATAGTATTTCTATTATTTTTGGATCTTCATAGTTTATCAGGGCATTTTATGAGAAGCATGTTGTAACACATAAGTAGACTCTTCATTCAATCCGCAAATTACTTTTTATCAACTGAGGGCATTTTGTGTAAATTAAAATATCACTGTGACCAATGAATCCTTTTGAGTTTTTTTAATGGTGTACTATGTGACCTTTCTGATGGAGGGTTAGCCACCTGCTTTTCTCCATGGAGATGCTATTGTTTTGTCCTAGAATGTTCCACAGTATGGCTTCCTATCCCCATGGAGCCCATCACCAGGCCAAGATACAGATCTCAGCCCTGCTCACTGTAAGAATGCATGTTTTCAGGGTCATTTATTTGCAATCAAATGGAATAGATGGATAAGTTAAATGCTGTGCTGTGTAATATTCCAGGCAAAGCAATAACATCTCCACGGAGGCAAGTAGATAAGGGTCAGAAAAGGTACATAGTATACTTTTAATACAACATATGCGTTTTTATTTGCTGTTTATTACAGTGTTTGGCTGCATACTTCTGTATGTTGCATGCATCTTACAAAGCCTGCAGATGCGTGACGATCGAGCGGCTTACGAGCTTATGGTTTAACTGGACCACTTTTGAATATTTATTAAAGTGAGATGACTTATTTTATACAATATACTATATGTTTTTAAACGCACACCCCACATTCAGAACATGTCATATTTTCTATCCATGATCTTTTTGTAAACCAACAGGTCTGTGGCCTTCTAAAAGAACGTGCTTTTGAGCCCGTTTTAAGAGGATTTGGAGAAAATGAGGATTAAAGTCCGTTTTGTTGCCAATTGTAATGTGACTTAGACTTCTCCAGACAAAAGTGGGCACCCAAAACAAAATACTGTATGCATCTTGTTATTTCATTCTTTCTAACAGCAAAGTGATTCTAGTTGTGAATTTGTGTTATTAGCTGTTTTAAGGACACCAAGAAGATGACCTCAATTGCTGTTCCGTTAGCCGTAGATAAGCACCTGTGAATCTATGCCTCTGACCCATGTGGCCCTCAAAGAAGCCGTTGCAGCCCTTTGACCACAGAGCTGTTATTTACACACAGAAACACCAGGAAGTTTTGAACCAGTCCTGCAGACTCAGAGGGAGGAGCATGACCTTCTCCACACAGACTTTTGAAACTCTAAACGGTAAGGCTTCTAGTTTGATCTTTATGAGAATAGTTCAGGTCAATTCCTTGTAGGACATATTGTTTTTTTTTTGTACTGCAATATTTTAATTCATGTTATCCGGTTTTTGACATATTCATATGCATATGTTTGCTAAAGGAATACATCAGGCATGTCAACAACATGTCATTTATTTAATAGCTGCAAATTAAATCATTTTAAAAAACCGTTGATTTTAAAAATTGTCTGCTTTACGTCTACATCAGCCAATAGCGTGACTCCTTTTGTTTGAACGAGAGACAAAGGGAGGGCACCGGTTGGTCGGGAGCATGGGGTCACGTGACGCAGAGACGTTACGCTGTCATGGTGACGGTGAAAGACGCTTTGTTCCTCGTGGAAACGGAGAGGCGGTGCTGCTCGGACTGCCGTATGGGACAACGAAATCACGGCAACAAACTTTAGTCTTTCGCGTAATAAAGAATGTGAAAATGTAAGCTTTTGGAATGATGTCGACGTGATCCCGATGTTTGTATTGATTTGAGGAAGTTTCTCCCTCTAAAAACGGTAATATCACGTTAAAACTTTGTCATCATGTAGCTAGTTCCTTTGAGACGTGCAAGAGTTTCTCCTAAGTAGGTTAGTTAAACCGTCTGTAGCGAACGCTAACTGACATTTAGGACGCATGTAAAGAAAGCGGAATACGCTTTAAGTTAGTCATTCGAACAGAAAAATGCTCTGTATAGCAAGAAATAAGTAGATTTCTTTTATTTGAACGAGTTGAATACGTGTGACGGGGCAGCTGGCTCTGTGTGGGTGGAGGGGTGAATTTTATTAGACAAGCTGGGACAAAAAGCACTTTGTCTTTTTGACAGATAATTGGCAAACTTTGCTATTTCAATGGAAATTGACTTCATTTTTTGTTATTTTGTGTTGCAGGCTAAATATGTAAAGAGCTCAAAATTAAACCTCACAATAGTTACTTTTATTACACGGCAATAATAAAGATGTAACATAGAGAATGAGTCAAAAATGCCCTGTTACTGTTGTTTGCTACTTGTTTATAATTGTGTGCATTTCCTCTGTGTTTCAGAATGACAACCACACACACACACACACACACACACACACACACACACAAGTGTTGGCAACTCACATTCATTGAGAAAGAAAAATGAGGATCCAAGGACAGCCTGAAGGTGCAAGAAGGCGTCTGGATTTAGGTTTAGTTGGTGAGCTGAGGGGTGTGGAGGTCAGCCGCGGTCGAGCTGGATACGGCTTCACTATAGCAGGACAGCACCCGTGTGTGATGAGTGGGATTTTAAACGGAAGCCCCGCTGACCTGGTGGGACTTAAACAAGGGGATCGAATAATGGCCATTGACGGGACAGACGTTTCAGCTGCCTCTCATGAGACTGTGGTACAGCTGATAGGAAGCTCCCGGGGGCCTCTGAGGCTGGTGGTTCACACTGATGGTCGCATAATTGAAAATCCCATTCTAGCAGATGAAAGGTTTGGCCAGAAAGGGGGCGCTTTCCAGAGAGCAGGTGTTCTCCGTACCATCTCAGACGATACGAATAACTCCTCTTTTAATCAAGCCACCAGCTTCAGACAGAGGCCTTTGTCAGAACCGGACATGTCGCAGTGGTCACAACAGTGGAGTGCCTTTGCTCAGCGGGACAAAGACAAGCTCTCCAGGTCAGGGGACACAGACTCTGTTTTCACTGACACAGAGGAAGTCAATCCAGACTGGAGTGCTTTGAACATGACCTTGGTGGTGGGATATCTGAGCTCCACTGAGCTCATTCTCAACACTTCAGACTCTGAGGACTGTCTAAAAGCTATTCTGGAGCGGATACGACAGTTGGGAACAGAACAGGACACTCACACTTTGGTGATGATGAAGATCATGTTTGACTGCGTTCGACTCTGTGATGATGCAGGAGCTGTACTGGCAGCTTTTCCAGCTGAGAATCTGGTTTTAGGGGCAGTGTGTGCTGAAGATGCGCGTTTCTTTTGCTTGGTGACCACAGCACACATAATAAATGGCCAGGTACCAGAGGACTGTCCTTTAAGGGCCTCTTGTCATGTTTTCTTCATTGAGCCAGAGCTGAGCAGCCATCAGGACCACATCGGCATCGCTGGACGTTTTGGCTTGAGCTGCACTGCAGACCCAGACTCTGCTGGCTGCCTGGAGTTCCCCCATACGCCGTCAGATGTGCTGCACTTTGTCACAGTGCTGTACAGTGACATGGGAGACGCCGTGGAGAGGCTCAGGGCCAAGCTGGACTCTGAGGCTCAGCAGCAGGTCTTTGCCAATGGTACCAGTGATAAACATGGCAGTGCAAGCAGCAATGGGGACAGCGGGATAGGGAATAGTTCACCTCCTGAACAGAGAGCAGATAGGGATTTCCCATCTACGGTGAAAACCCCCCCTGGATCCCACCTCCCCAGCTGTCCCTGGGATTATCCTGTGTCTGAAGACGTCACCCCAATAAATCTTTCCAAGAATGAGCCCAAACATAATCTTGAGAACCATATAAGGACACATTCCCTTTCAGAGTCTCTTCCTGGCCCTGATGGTCTGACAAGTTTCTACGGGGGACCCCCACCCAGGCTGGAGTTCCAGTTCAAGCCTCCACCTCCGCCACTGCCACTCACTAAAAAAACAAACTTCTTCGTAGACCCTCTTCGGAGGAGTCAGAGGTGGTTTTTAAAACCCAAGTGGTCCAGGGCAGTGAATGATGAGAACGAAACTCAGGTGGTCAACACCTGGTCTAGTGTCAGTTTGGGGTCAGGACCCTCCAACATGCCGCCTCCTATGAGCCAAATCCCTTCAGACAGGTATCAGTCAGCTGACGCTATGATGCTCCCGCCGCAAGAGGAGTGGACCAAGCGCTTTCTTGAGCAAAGAGACAAACAAAACAAGTGCACTCACAAAACTGTAAGTGACTTTTTATTTGCATTATGCTTTCCATGTTCGGTGGAATGAATGAGCAGGGTTTGCACCAATACACATTTCATATATTCAAAATATATGAATATTCCATATATGTAAAACACATGATTTAGCATTATGCATGCTGCGTCAATACAAAGATCAGTTTTTCCACTATACTGGAAAATATATTAAAAGGGTCCAGACACTATGGTTTATTTGTGAGGCTTTTCAATGACACCTAAAATGACCAACAAGAGCACTGCCTTTCAAACTGGTGGAGAGTGTGAAAGGAAACTGAAAGAACTCCTGCTTTGAGACAATGTCATTGTCAAAGCTGAATGTTGCTCTCCTGTTTGCCCACAAGATGTCCCTATGTACCCAGAAAGTAAACCACTTTGAAATCAAGCTTACATTTTATTAGAGTTCAAATCTTTCAGAAAACAAATTCCCAAATAAAAACAATTAACATTGTTCAGTCAGTTGTGCCATGTTCAGCACTTTCAGACATAAACTGGCATAACTCTTGGCTTCCCAGTGTGCGTCTGTTCATCCAGGCAGAGCTCATGTCATGCTGCGATAATTATCTGACGCAAGGATTCTTATTTGTTTTGGGACATTGTGATTGACACCAACGCTTCTTCTGAAAACATGGAAAAGTTTTGTTTTATCTCAGGCGGTGAACACACAATCACTCCATTTATCTTTGAAATGTGGATTACGCGCTTTATTACAATTGAGACTGGCAAGGAGGAAGTACTGCCAGCTCTACTTGGAACTTGGCACTTTTCACGAAATCCTCCCAATCACCACCAGAACGAAAAGGACAAATCTATTTCGTTTTCCACCGTAGCACAATGCATTCATATGTTGCCTATTTAAAAGCATTTAAAAGCAAGAGCAACCAGTTTACCAATTTATTCATAAATCTGAGGCAACTGATTTAGACATTTTACTCTATTATATCCTCTTTATGAAGAATTTCCTTCTCATGTTTTCTGTTCTTTCAGGGCTCCCGGTTTTGGGCAAGGGGTGCAGTCCGTGCCTCAAAACGACGCTCATCAAAACGTCTCAGTCTCGCAAGATCCTTGGATGACCTTGAGGTAATGAGCGAGTTTGTTCTTACCGGGAGTCAGGAAGTTGATCTCATGCAATTATAACTCACCAGGCTTTTTTAGTCCGTTTGTTTGGATTGCAAAGCTTGCTCAACAAAAGGTTTGGAGCGACTGTAGTGTAGGCTCCTCATTATTCATTCCCCAAGCCTAAAATGTAAAAAAAAAATGAAAAAAAATAAAGGTTTCAGGTTAGCGCTGTCCCGTTTGCTTGGCTCCGCATTCTTCATCTCATTTTAACATCTCATTTCCGTTACCTTGCACTGCGTTTGCTGCTGCTCTTGTTGGAGTAAAGGGGTCCCAACAAAGTGGTCTTTGTGCCGGGGCCTGCGTGTCCCTGTTTGTTTGCTTGCACTAATGAGCCTGGTCGCACAACTCCACCAACTCCATTAATAAGCCCTTTCTTCCACTGTACTTTACTCTCACGCGCACAAAAGCACATTTCTGCCCATTCATGTGTGCCATAATTGTTGTGAATGCGCATTTAAACATTTGGACAATGTAAACCGAAATGGGCCGTACTGTATTGTGTATCCATGAATTAGTCAGAGCCGCAGCAGGACACGCCCCAGACCTCACATTGTAAATCAAATGAATAAGAGTCTGGGAGTTGTGGAAAACGGTCCAATTTCTAGCCTAATCTTAGTGGAATTACAGTTTTCTGTAAATGGTGAGAGATTCTTTTATACTTGCTTCCTGTCAAAACAAATCCAGTGTCACACACAGCGCTGTCAGATGATTGGTGAGGATGTTTGAAAGAATTTCAGCTTCCTCGCTTTGGTAATAATTTTCTATCCGCTGTGAAATAAATGATTGCTCCAGTTTTGTCACTATTAAAAACAAGACAGCTGTTTTTAAAATTGTTCCGCGTAGATACCCCTCACTGGGAGAGATGGAGATCATTTGTCAATTTGAAAATGTTCTCTGAAAAACAGCCTCATCTGCTCTTGAGAGCATGGTCAATCATGTATTTCTTTGTCGTTTTCTGGTGGCATTTTAGTTTTTGTTTCCACCAAAGCGATTGAATATTCTTTGGATGATTTGACTTGTGGCACAGTGGCTTATAATGCTGCTGATTGGGCCAAAGATGATGTACAAGTGGCAGGTTTGAGAAGCATTTATGTATTGAACACCCAGTAAAAGCCGGGACAATTGTTGGTAACTCTTAAAGACCGCGTGAAGCTGAATTGTAATCTCGCCTCTTGAACATTGATGCTTGGATACATTATTGCTCACCCCTGCTATTTTTGTGGTTTTCCTGATCATTTCTTAAGTCAGGTCGTCAAATATTGTTTTACAGCAAGATAGTGCCAACCAAAAGTGTTTTGTTAATGATTTGTTTTTGCTCATACTCAACACTATTACTTTACTTTTACTGTATGTGCCTTTTTCAAACCAAAAAGAGCCTCTGTATTATTTACCTCCATACAAATGTTCTATTACCCTACACCCATCAATAATATCTCTCGTGCTGCTGGCTAACCTAATATGATCCTTGGATGAGATTTAAGCCATGAAATGCCTTTTTCCCTGAGCATGTATCAATGTTACAGTTGTCAGTGGTAATAAAGTATCAGTGTTCTATTTCAAGGCTGAACATTAGTCTGGCTCTGTGGATAGAGATCATAGTGCTCACTTCTCTGCTATTATAGACCCAAGCCCATCCAATGACATTAGCAATTACGTCCATATAAAGAGTTTCACATGTGGGAAGGCTGGTGGTTTACTTTAGCAGCACACTGTTTATTTTAACCACTGGGGTTCTATAACGTGTCAAATCGGTTGGGTGGGCAATATTGATGTTCAGATTCTCCCAATAATTATAATGAGATTTATATTCTTGCAATGCATCAGAAATGTGCTACAATTTGCCTGTGAATGTCTTGAAAGGACTTTAAATTAATCACAAGTGCCAATATATCATAAGGAATTAGGAATGAGTAGGTTTTAGACAGTTTCTTTATCATGATCTTATTTTATATTGTGTCATTTCATTTACGTGCATGTTTGGGACATACCTAAGATTATGTGGAAATATACATTTTGAAGCATTTCTTCCATAGACTCGCTGTGTGACAGATGATACTAAATCAAGCGTGTTATTTTTTACCTAGGCTCCTCTACCCACGCAGCTAGAAGAACCACATGTAGCTTCTGTGTCTTTCTAGTTGAGCGGCGATGCAAATTGAGCTAATTCATTTACCTGGTGCTATCTAGCGAAGGGTATTGATCTTTCCCAGGGCTTTGTTGTTACCCCCCACCACCACCTATTATTTTTGTTGACAAATTAGCTTCCCTCTTTATCTTGTTGCCGATGCTTGTCAAGCCAGAGTGTAAACCCCCCCCACACCCCACATCCCACTGCTACAAGCCTTTTCTGTTTAATCCATGTGAGGCAACTGCATTTTTATGTTTTCAAACGGATGCCGACAGATGACTGAGCTCAGGGATGACACTATTAACCGGCCGCTGTGCCGCTGTTTGCACTAATATATATATTTATGTGAACTAAGGCAGCATAGCATAAAGCAACTATCATATATTGTAGGTGCTCTATATGTTTTCTGGTACACTACTACTACAACTACAGTAGTGTACCAATGTCTACTACAACTACATTAACCCTAATGCAGGAGAATATATTGAACAATAAGTCGATTATTTGTACGTTGCTATTATCGGGACAGACCTGTAGGCAAAACAACAATAGCTGCACAGAGAAGTAAGGTTTTGGACCCTCCACCAGGAAACGTATACACTGCCTGTCCAAAAACCAGTTGATCTTGTATTGATGATGGAGAGAGCGACCGCTGCACAAAGCCTTCTCCAGCTCGTCCCAAACACTCTCCCCGGGGTTCAGAGCTGTAGTAGATTAGTTTCTGCTTCTCCTTAGATGTTTTCTCTGCTCGATGCCAGAGAAAACTGTTCTCATTACATACTGACATCTGTTCCATGACCACGGGATTCGTCTTTCCACATGGTTGTTTCAGAAAGAAGAAGCCACTCACTGCATCCGTTGGGTTTAAATACCGTGTTGCAGCTGAAAGATCATCAGCCATGCAGTAATTATCCAGTAGGAGGACAGGCAGTGTATATAGGGCCCCTTAAATTGAATGTATTGTCTACATTTAATGAGAGCATGAAGTTCTTAAGAAATGCATTTAAATGAATTGCAGTCTTAGGCTTCACATCATCGTCATTTTTTTGTAAGCACACTGCCCTAAGCACCACTGTTTTTTTTCCCCAGCTCCCTGTTTTTGAGTATGAACTTTCCTGCTCCACGAACGCACCGCAGCTCCGGTAATAGATATGTCCTGTGGGTGTTAACATGCAGCAGAATGAAGGCATGAATCTGTAGAGACATGGGGAGGTGAGAAGGGAGGAATTTCCAGCTTGGAGAAAGCAAGAGAGCGAGAGAGAGAGAGAGAAGGACAGGAGCGCAGGCGGGAGAGCTACCGGCCGCCGCTCCACACACAGAGAGGGAGAGGAAGCGTTTGAACTCCCAGTAGCTGTCAGGATTTTGGGCTCTCCTCGCCTCCTCCTCCTCCTCCATCTCCTCCTCCTCCTCTTCCTCCCCCCTTAGTTGAGTCGTGTGCGTCTCCTCTCCACTGCAAACAGACAGCAAAGGCAGCACGAGGACCTGGCGAATGGACCCCTTTACGCTCCTCTCCAGGCGCTGAGGACGAGCCAAAAACAACAGCAGCAGCTCTGCCATACATGGAGCAAACTTTAACTCTCAATACTGTAAGTCATGAATTGGACGATGCTGTCTTCTTTGCTGTCCTATTACTTTTTTTTTTCGCCCCTTTTTTTAGGCTTTGCTTGTAGATCCATTTAAAGCCTTTGAGAAACTAAACAGTGGTTAGTTTGTGTGGTCTATTAGAGGAATGTTTTGACCGGTGCCAGCTGAAAACTTGTGCGCTAGATGAAACACTGCACCGCTGTCCGCGCTGAATTCACTTTAAATCAAGTGTTTTGTGCTTAAACATGTTATGACAATGCAAAAGGTGCGTTTGTAATGTGCACTGTGCCTGACTTGTAGGTTTCAGTATTTGACATTGGAGTAAACTGAGCCAAAGGGACCTCTGATAAGCGGACTGTAAATGCAAAGGAGAGTTGTGCTTTCCATTAGCTCTGTACGATCCGCAGTTAAGTTTGAACTTGAAATGACTGCCTGCGGTTGCGCCTCGCCTCTGTTGGTTTTGTGCAGACATGTTCTTGCAAAGATTCATCAGAAGACTATTCCTGCTCAGAGTCAAAATAACCCATTTCACGCTCGACTACCGCACTGTGCATTATGCTATGAGCCTGAAGACGCACTGTGGTTCCAAACGGGAACTATACACTGTGATGTCAATTCCTGTGTGTCGTCTTGGATGTGGGTGTAATGAGTTGGGAAGATGAACCAGAATACAGTGTTTCTGGGGATTAGCTGAAGAGGCAGGAGAACACGACACACTTTTATCCTGACATCACATGGCCAGCGCTGGAGTGTGGGTGGACAGTTGTGCTCACGAAATGTGTCCTCGGGCCAGTATTATAAAGATACAACGACACAAGCAGTCTGACATTCTCCAAACGTCTCTTCCACGATTCCCTGACTTCTCTCTTAAACACGATGTCTGAGATGAGTGAGAGTTGCAGCGCTTCAAACTTGCAAAACATTTAAAGGGGGAGTTTTGAACTTCCAATGAACTTTTGTAATGTTATCAACATATTGGATTGCCATTAGTTTTCATTTGGATCTCTTCCCGACAACACCGTAACATTCTTACTTCAGACCAGTTCATGTTTGGTTTTATTGTATGTTGGTCCCATACAATTCATGACCGTTTCTGGCTAAATGTATTCATCTAAACAGTGATTATTATGAAGGTACATGCAGTAAAACACAAACATTCTCCACAACCTTTAATCTGCATTTATACAGCCAAAACAAAGACAATTGCATATTAATAAAAGTGAATTTGCCTGCTCAGTTACGCCCTCCAGACCTTTGTGGAATCTTTTTTCTTGTATTTCCTTTTAACAAATCACCAGATGTGGTTGTGGTTGCTGATCTTGCATGTTGACCATAATGTAGCCATGGAAAATATTGCTCTTCTCCATGTTGCACTGAATAGCAGCATCTATCACCTCGTGGAACCATCTAATATAGTTTTAATCAGCCTCACAGCTAATCATGCGATCCCTGTTGATTGATTATTGGAACCGGAATGTATATGGATCTAATACCTCTGGAAATGATTCATTTCCCACTTACTGTTTTTCTCCCTTGTTGTATTATTAATCATTTCTTCTTAGAGAAAAGTACTGTACATAAAGGTGTGGATGTTACTCAAGAAGAGTTTTATCAGACTTACTCATACTTCTTCACACCTGGTGCTCTGAAACCGCCTGAAAATGGGCTTAACCCGTTCCACGGAAGATAACTGAGTACCGGTATTTGAGAAAGGAAAGGAAATGTTGCTTGCTGATATCATTATGGCCTTGTGAAGACGCCAAGGACATGGCACTTCAGAACTTCGAAACATTAAGACGACGGCCAAGTGAGTCTTTCATGGAGATTGTGGGCTTGGCTTCCATTTGTCCTCAGTGTTTTCCCCTCTGCTTTGAGTTGCAATTCTATTTCCTACAGTAAGTTTAGAAATTAACTAAAACTGCTAGTATCAATACTCCTTTAAGAAGTTAACGATACGGAGGAATCATTAATAATAACTAAGCGGAACCTTTCCTGAATAGTTTTATAATGGTCTTGTTCATTATTTGTGCTGAAAATGATATTACTTTGTTTTCCATTTTAGAAATGTCCACCGTTATTTGAGCCTTTTACAGTTGGTTCATTCCTACTGCCATAAATCCATTACAAATGTATATTTTAAATATCCCAGATACAAATATTTAGTTTTGAAGTCAAGTGGAGTGTTAATGATTTGCAGTGCTTTATAGATCTCAGTTCAATATTCATGAACAGTCGGATAATCCCGAAACACATGATAACGATGGGCTCTGAATACTACTGTCAAATAGTGTAAATGCAATGATATGTTTTTCCAACAGAATTAATTCCGATATCGACGTTGGCATTGAGCATTTTCCTTCGAGCTTTAAGTTTTAATAGTTCTTACAACACTATTTACCAAAAATAAGTGTGAGATTGTTCTACTAAATGAACATTTTTATAACTTGCTTCTTGCAGCAACAACCCCATTTTTTGGTGGTCCATTGCAACAGGATGTCAGTACTGTGAACTTTTTGTACAACCCTACATCTTTACCATTGTGACTTAAGACCAACCCTGAGGTGCGTCCTGTCCCAGTGCTTAGTTACCTGCTTAAATTACGGATTATAGTATTTCCTATAGCATGGTGTAATGGTAAAAATGCAAACACGCATCACATGACGACAGAGATACATTTGGTTCACATGATGATAGAACTAATATTCTTTCTGTAGCCTTTGCAATGAACTTGTCCCCATTGTCCATTGAAACAACACCTAAGGCCAGAAGGCATGAACTGTAGCCACAGTGCAACCCCCTGTTGACGAGGCTCAGGTTCCCTCATCTCAAAAAGATTTAAATGTGAACAGGAAGTCAACACTTAACGCATGGTGGAAAGGTATTTTCTGTCCCATTAGGTTTTCTTGATGACCAAAACACTTTGTATGTACTTTATTACAAGCGTACAGTGAAATATGGGGGGAAAATGCGCCTTCTCTTTTGGGTGTTGGGTTTCAGGTTGGAAAGTCCATTTGTGTCCTTTATGGATAAGGGGATCTGCAGAGCCAGGGTGTGGTGGCGTCTTGTGCGGTGCACCCACCTCGGCCCCGCAGGCTCGTTCTGTGATAATAAATTGGGTGGGCGGAGCTGTGGTCTCCCACCCTACGTTTTCCCTCTGAACTTTGCTTCTATATTGAGAGCTTCAGCTGTGTTTTGTAAATCTGTTTTATTTTTGGCCTTTTACTTATTGTGATTTTCACAGCGATGTTAACGGCTTCATTTGTGAAAGCTGCATGCAAAGCCAGTAACTTCAGTTTATTGTGCTTTTTTGTATTGGAACTTGTGAAGTAATGTCGTTGCTTTGTCTCGGATGCTTTTAAAGAAAAGAAAAGAAAGAGAAAAGAAAAAAAGAAGAAAGAGAAAAATATTGGGTCAATTGTAGACGATTTACTTCAATATTTTGTCTTTTTTGTCTTTTCATATGCCTCATTGTTTGCCGTTTTGCATTGGTTCCCACAGTACATGGAGAATCTGAACGTCTTCACTTTTATGAACAGGACTCAAAATCTCAAGCATATGAACATATATAGAATTTTGTGGATATATTGATTTGTATTGCAGCTGTCAGGTTCAATAGGGAACAAATGAATAATTACTGTGGACTGACCATGAGGAAAGGTAAACATTTCTCTTCAATGGAATGTCCGTACTCACTAAACACTAAAGTATATCAGCAACAAGTCCCTGCTGAACTCAACCTGCCCATGTATAGTATTATAGTAAAACCTCCATAATCCAGGCGGGACAGAGCCGTACCCATCTGCTACTTTAACTGTTCGGAGTCGGGGCAGATTAGCGGTGATCAACGAGATTATCAGATGAAACACGGTGGCAGTGTGTTAATGGCCTCTGTTTGAATGCAAATGACACTGCTCTGTGGGGACTAATGAGGGCAGCTCTTTGTTTTTGGAGGGATTACACTTGTGAAGCACTTGAGCACAAGTCTGGACCATTTCCTCTCACTAAAATCCATCTCTCCACTATACATCATGGCTCAGGAACAAACCAAAATGGAATTCAAATCACAATTTGAATAGTTGCAGTCAAATCAAAAGGATGCATTTATTTAGGATGTTATATCTTCTGTAAATAACTGCTGA
Source organism: Chaenogobius annularis (assembly GCA_015082035.1). NCBI lineage: Eukaryota > Metazoa > Chordata > Actinopteri > Gobiiformes > Gobiidae > Chaenogobius > Chaenogobius annularis. The sequence goes on from BJKM01000038.1 coordinate 158,095, forward strand.
TTTAGGTTTAGACCTTTTCTCGTTTTCTCGATCCTTTCAAGATCCTGTTATTTTTGCTGCTGATTTTTCAGTCTTCTCTTCAACTGGACTTGTACACCAAGATGGTTCTGGGCCTGTGCCCATTTCAGAACTGATTCAGCCGTTTTCCACTCAAAAATGCTGGCTCCTGGTTCCAAAAAACTGGTTGTCACTCTGCACCAGTTACAGCTAGACTAGAAATAAATGGTTTCAATGGAATGCTAAGCATAACAGTCACAATATAGTTAGCACTTACTAAAATTACATAATGCAGATGGCAAAACAAAGTACATTTTAGTTGAACTACAGCATAACGTTTTCTCAGTTAGGAGAAAAACAACCAAATGGTAAATACTGGCTAATAAATATAAATATGTGTTGCTATGGCAACAAATAGTAGCCCTATTTAGTGGAATATTGTGCTGACACAGCTCAGAACCAGGATCGGCACCAGCCCAGAACCAGCACCTTGGTGCAAAAAGGGTTAAAAAAAAAAAGGTCCTGTTGCACATCAATATCATTGACAAATTGCAAAAAAAAAGATGATGTTTTACTGTTCTACAAATTGTGAGCAAGTTTGGTTGAAACAAACATCTATGAAATAATCTATTAATTTTAGAAGTTGTTAAGAGTGCAAAAAATAAGTTTTTCTTGTATTCCTTCATTCAAAAAGCAAAAGTATGAGAGCGCCACCTTAATTCGTTGTAAGTGAGTGAGCTATATTTACTCTTTGATGTTGCTGTGTAGTTGCCTTGCTGCCATCAATCTTTAGACACAATGGAGATAATGTGACTCGATCGATCTAATTATGGTTTGTTTACTTCGTTCTTTCTGAAGCATCATACACTGGCCACATGAGATCTTTGCTCTGCACACTAACTTTGCAATGTCGTCTGACCGCTTGTCTTCACTCGACAGTGTATAAATGGACTGACTTGTGCTATTTTCTAAATTATCACCAGACCCTTGGTTTGCCTCGGAAATGCATGTCTTTTCCATCTTATCAGCTGCCGCACCCTTGCCCTCTCTCTCAGAGGAAGTGTCTCCATGCTTGGCTTTTTCTTGATGTTATTTCCAGGGAATAGTTTGTCCCTTGCAGTCGATGGGGCGCTGTGATTATTTTTCGTCATCACTGGAGAGCGCTTGGCAGAGGACTTGACATGCAATTAGTTGTCTTGTGACAAGCGCTTCTTATCGACGCTGCAAAGCCTGTCAAGAAATGTTATACAAATTGATTGAATCGGTGCTGCCCGGTGGTCGAGTGGTTAAGGAACAGCACACATGCCAGGCTCCCAGTTCAGCCGGCTGCAGTGTCATGAGTTTGATTCCTGGCTCCGACACTGTACTGCATGTCCTCCCTTCTCTCTCATCCCCCATTTCACACTAAAGCTGTCCTGTCTAATAAAGCCTACGGGCCAAAAAATCCTTTAAAAAAACAACAACATATTGATTGAATGAATCAAGTGGCTGAAAAGTGCATGTGAAACCGATTCTGTTCAACACAGCAGTGGGATGCCTACTCCTGACACCAAACATGTATTTGCTAGAGGCATCTCAGTGCAGAACGCCTTAACATGTTCACAAGCATCAGCAAGGTCAAAGAGCATAGACAGACCACCAGGGAGAGCAGCATGTGTCTTTACGCTCCAGTTTTAACTTTAGACGCATGAAGTCTGCATTAACGCACATACATGTGCACAGAAAATAAAAATCACGTATAAACTAAACATTGTCAGCTTAAGTTTAGTATTTTGGAGGAAATGGTTCTTTAAAAAATATGGAACAATGGAACTTCAATCAAGATTAATTGTTGAATTTATTAACCTATTTCAGGTCTGAAAATATTAGTCTTGCTTTAAAGTGTCAAATCATAGTGCATGATTTCACATGATTTAAAAGTCAAAAGTGTTTCATCAAAGTCTCCTTAATAGTTAATCATGGTAAAAATGAAGTCCAGATAATGGAACCGAATTCTGCAAGATGACCAAAAGCTAATTATTGCAGGATTTTGCCAAGAACAGCGTTTAAATGCCAAGATAAGAATGTTCTTTTTCTTCTCCAAGTGTGAAAAGAAAACACCAGTTGACACTTTTGACTAGAGTGTGAGATTGTGCCTTTGGACATAATAAATGAGGCTAGTTAGGCCAGTGAGCTCGCAAACTTTAGGATTATTTTAAGTCCGTATGTTTCAATCCATGCAGTTTTTTCTTCAAGTGAAACAAGAGTAGAACCGTGGTTTGGGGTAATGGATGGGGATTAATCATCTGATTCCCTCATACTGCTGTGCATATGCTCCAAGTATTGTCAACGGGGTGTCATAGTAACAGCTGTAGAGTAAGAAATCTTTCTTTCGTCTGCCCCCTCTCTCCGCCTCGTACCTTCAGATCTCTTCCTCCCTTCTTTACTCCGACTTGTACTGACACGTTTTGCAGAGTTTTGGGTGGGGAATATTCAGGTATGCGTTAGCGCACACACACACACACACACACATATTTGCCCTGTGTGCTGCGGCTGGAGCAGTCTAGGGAACAATGAGTCTCAAAAAGAGACTTTCTTTCAAAAGGATGTGGAACTTCGGCTCTGTAAGTAAACTCCGGCCTGTTGGCCCAGTGTCTGAGGCGGGAGCGGCTTTTGTTCGCTCAGCTGTTCTTCTCATTACTCCGGTCTTTCTCACTTGTCTTTTCCCACTCTCAACAGCTGTTTGGACCGCAGGACCTGGATACTCTGTTTCCGAGGACTTGGGTTTTGAGAATGTTTAAGTCTTTCTTTTCAACCTGTGTGCAGTCAAACGTTTGTGGACGTGAATCTTTGGAGCAGAGACATCGGCCTGGAAGCCAAAAAGAGTTTCTTTTGAAATAGAACGTGGTCTTGAAAGTGTGACTGGATGACTGACATCGACATTGTGGTTTCCTCTGTTGACTTATTGCTGTAACGATTGTTTTTGTGGTACAGTCTGGCTTTGAGAGTGATGTCAGAGTTGACTTCAGACTGAGCCTGGGTTACATGTTCCAACTTGATTTTTGATTTACTTTGTTTCCGATAGTGAAACAGTAGTGGTTGCTATTGTAAAGCCCTACGTAACGGATGAAAGCCAGTCTTATTGTGCTGCCCATGTGGAGCAACTCGTGTCCCCCCAGGAAGCCTGTGTGTGGAGGTGATATTCGGCCTGGCTCGTCTCTACAGCTCATGGTCCACGGCCTGATTGTGAGAAAGTCATTACAAGTTAGAAAACAGATTTGTGTGTGTGGTCTAGCCTCATGAATACTACTGCCTGTGTGTCTGACCCAGTCCACTGACCAGGTACAGCCTCCTAATGATCTCATTAAATGGTGTGTTGCACTTGTAATTCTAGGTACCTTATTTCACACCATAGCATGTCACAATCAAGTCATTTCTTTTTATTTCTTTTTCACCAGCATTTTTCAAATTTTTTGAATAGTATTTAATATAAATTACAATGTGCGTACGTTGTTGAAACATCCACAAAAAAAAAATCCTTATACTATATTTAATTTTTGGTAGTTACACAATAGCGGATGTGTCAACAGCCCATTTCAAAGCGACTTTTACAGACTGAACATTCCTGCTTTTATACGTCATATTGTGTACGTCTATCGTTGCAAATGTAAGTCACAACTTCATATAAATTGCTAATAAATCTAACTTTGAAAAGCACCTTTTTGTCCACAACATGAGCCGATGTCCCAATCTACAATGTTCAGTCTGACCTCTCACTCGACATTGTGTTTTTAGGTTTGTGGTCAGCCTGTTTTTAGACCTGAAAGGGGTAATGTGTTCAACCCAGCCCAGATTATTGTACACAGACAGGCCACCTCAGAGGGCCCTCTGCTTTTTGGGTGTTCACTCTGTGGAGCTTAGAGAGTTGTAAAGAGGTAGTGACACGCAATTAGTGGTCAGCGTCTGATACAGCTTTGCATGTGGGGACTCCCGAAATGGAACAAAGTGGCAGGTCAATAGAGCGCATGACTCCCAGCACATCCCCAGGCTGCAAATGGGATACATAATGTAAAAAACCAACAACATTTGTGTCAAAGGTGCACTCGAGTAGAAATACCCTGACACACTGTTCAATAAATTATAAATAGACTCAATATTGTGTTATTGTGACAGGCCGGAGTACAGCTGAGTTTAGTTATTTTTCAATGTAATTTGCAATATTTTATGTAAAAAAAAAAAAAAAAGGGATTTACTTTTTGAGTTAACCATGACTTTTGTGTTTGGATTATACTTTACCACCAAATATATGCTTCAGTAATAATCATTTCTCAAAAACTGTATTTTGATCCAATCATTCAATACGTGTGAAAGGTACATATGTCCAGACTTGTTCTTTGGGCAGTCTTCACAATGCCTTAATGAAGACTTTTTCATTCATGTTTTGAAAAGGCAAAATAAGAAATACTACACGGTAAATCCTCTAACGCCGTGATTTTCGAGTGAACCAGTTCTCATGTTATTGGAAGCTTCATATCTCCCCCGGTAGATCTTGTTACACTTAATTTCTGAGATCTGAAATTGTTGCTTAATCAAGCCCTTAGACGTGGACTAAAATTACATTGTGTCAACGCTGTGTGGGTGTGTTTTGTACAGTTTGCCTCCAACATTACATTACCAAATGAATGCGGCAGGATTAGCACGTCAAAGCGGACCATTACGTCTATGATGGCTTCTCAAGGGCCCCCTCCCAAACGACCCTGGCCTGGTCTTTTGGCTGTACCCGGGGTGCAGCGGCCGGGGGGGAGGGGGTGGGGTCCGTCCTCCGCAGAGGTGTGAACAGCTGCATGTGGTAAAAGGGCAGCGGTTCCACCCACCCCCCCCCCCAAATGAATGACCCCCTGGCCCCGTGCTGCGCTCCGAGTACGGCACAACTGTATGAGCGGACCGCTAAGAAGGAGCACAGAGTGGGCGCGGGGCGGGGGGGGAGATGCCTGAAGAGACACTGCCACAGAGCCAGGATTTTTTGAATGCAGGAGGTCATGAGGGAAGCTTCTCACACATGTCTCTCTTTGTTCTCTTTCAGTCCGCTGCGTCTTCAGATGGCGGTGAGTACTATGTTCTGTTTCAAATATCTCATGCCAAATACACAATCTTGTACTCAATTGTGTTACTTAAGTTAATGCACAGATACAGGAGCATAGAAATACTACAAGAAAAGTATCATATTAAAACCCACTGAAAGAGTCAAAGTATTTAACATAGATTTTGAGAACTATTTAAGGGTCAAATGTAGTGACTTTGATCAAGAATTGTGCACATTTTTGGTCCACCGAAGCGGCTTAATGGATTTCATTTTTATCTATACATTTGTGTTTGTTCAAAGCTGGGACTTGAACTCAAAACCTTCCCCAGAAGAGAACGTGCTGAAAAACCACAAGCAAAAATACTTCAGTTTTCCAAAAATGTAGTGTAGTAGAAAGTAAACATACCTGCTCTGAAATGTAGTGAAGTAAAAAAGTATCCACTGTTAAGTAAGCCACATTGCTATACTTTTCTGACAGTTTCCCTTTGTGAGCAGTTCTATTCTGGGTAGTAGACCAACTAATGGAGCTACTTCATCCAAACATGTGAAACTAGCTCTTCACTATTGTTAGTTATAAGTTATGATTCATGGTTGAAACCTGTTTTAACTCACATTTAACCTGCCAGACAGCCCTCCCCCCTTTTAGCAGTTCCAGATAATGTGGCTGGATGTATCCTTCTTCACAAAAGCTGTTTGTAGCGCTTCAGTCTACAGTCTGTGAGTTTGCATGCTGTCTGATGATGACCTCCCCCTTGTTAAGCGCCAATATTTGCTAAAAGGGTCATCACCAGCACAACTACTGCTCCAGCTTTATGCGCGCAGGCCTGACAGACATTCTAGAGCCATCTCATCACCCCGAGCTGCTCTCAATGTGGTCAACACCACAATTCAAAGCTATGGATGATGTACTCAAATAAAAATCTGCCACGCTCAATAACGGGAAGGGTCATACTAAGGCCAGAGGTGATGTCATACACTATTTACAGCCATTATTGCGCCACGTCCATCTTGCAGTCTTATTACATGTCACATATCACTTTCACAAATTCAACGTTGCGCTTTTCTACGGTTAGACATTAAACCCAGTGACCCTTTGCAAAGTGGAACGAGGCAGGAACGTTATTGTTGAAATACCACTGAGATCCTTTTGTTTTTTGTTGTTTTCTGGCACTCGTGTGGTGGGCCACAGTCCTAAAGTGGCCATCTGTTGCAGTGATGGCAGGTACAGAGAAGGTCCACACCAAACTAGTGCTGTTGTGTTCAATAATATATTTTGTAGTCTAGTAATGTTTTAGAGATTAGAGTATAGTCTTTCCTGCAAACCCCATAATGTTTGTTGTATAGTTTTCTTTGCACCCAAACACAATTCCAGTTCTGTTTCCAAAGTTCAGAGAATATGCAATTGTGTCTTCCGTCTAACAAATATAGACTTATTTAGTTGCCACCCAGTAATTTCATTTCCATTTATGCACATTCAGATAAAATGTGAAGGGTCCTCTCTGATTAATCAGAAATATATTTGCTGTTTTTCTCCTGAACTTGTATGCTATTAGTCCGTCCCCCTTGTGACAAAGAAGAGTGCAGATGAGGGCTTCTGCTCTTTTACCAAAGGAAGCATGAATATTCAAAGATGCAGTCTCTGGAGGCGGTCCCTCTGGCACAAATTACCCTTTAACTTCAAAGCTCCCCTAACCTTTGGCTTTGCCCTCTTTCCTGCAGATTATGGTGGGGTCCAGTTGCAGGGATGCTGCAGCCAGAGCAGCCTGAACAGTAATGGCAGTCTTCCAGGAGCAGGAAGTCACCAAGAGCGGCGCGTGGCCAGCTGGGCCACCTGCTTTGAGCGCCTCCTCCAAGATCCTGTTGGTGTGCGGTACTTCTCGGTAAGATTATGGAAAAAAATAGACCTAAAAGTGCTCTCAGAACCTATCCTTATGTACTGCGTTCCTGTTTTTAGTCCTTCTATTTAACCTAGGGAAACAGGTGAAAGAAATGAAAGCTTTTAGGTATTGCTCCCAACTTTAGAGCGTATACTGTCCTACTACTGCAATTTCCAAAGAGCACATAGCTTAAAGATTTGCTGAAGTGAAATCTGTGGCTCTTAATACATAACACGCAGCTGACATTCTGCCCCTTTTCGCATCAAAGTTCACTTCAATATTTTCAACCCAAAAAGGTCAATATTCTCTCTATCGAATTCCTGAAAAGATTTGACTCAACCAAATGAGATTGGCGAAGGTAAACAACAGTTTCAGATTTTCAGCAGAAATGTAAAATGTGGGTGCCTCCTACATAAAAGATGTCTTTGAATTCGGCCCTTTGAAAGCATCACCATTAACTTCTAAAACGGCCACCTTCCTCCTCACCTACTCCCGAACAGTGATCAGTAGTAGCCAACATGTTCCTCTTCCTACGCTTACACAAATTTTGTTCACAGCGTTACACACATCATTTTGTTCAAGAACTATACATTCAAACAATTTGTTCGTTTGTTGTACCAAGCAACTTTTCTACTGCTTCTTTTTTTTAATTTATTTTTTTTTTAACAGGAATTTCTCAAGAAAGAATTCAGTGAGGAGAATATCTTGTTCTGGCAGGCCTGCGAATACTTCAGTCATGTCCCTGCAGCGGATAAAAAGCAGGTGAGTGGATACTTGGAAGGTACTGTCAGTGATTTAGTGCGGTTACTTAAGTTGTGATCACCTTTGACTCATCACCTGCTGAGACATCCACTTCTCATCTGGTAAAACTCAGTGATCCTTTTAGCTTTACCAACACAAGCTCCTTATCGCATTTGCTATCTAGTTAAAGTAATGAATTGACTTTACGGTACAGACGTGGAGTCAGCACACACGGTTGTCTTGCTTAAACCGCTCTCCTTCCCTCAGCTGTCCCAGAGAGCCGGCGAGATCTACAACAGCTTCCTGTCGAGTAAAGCCACCATGCCGGTCAACATCGACAGCCAGGCTCAGCTCGCGGACGACGTTCTCACCTCGCCGCAGCCGGAGATGTTCAAAACGCAGCAACTTCAGGTGACTCGTGACTACTTTGGCCTCCACGCGGTGAAAAGGATATTAGATTATTGCTTTGTTGCGTTGTTCGTTATTAGACAGGGCTTTTCCAAAAGGTTTGGAACTCAAACAATGTCCAAATCCCACAGGGCAGATATCGCAGCTTTAACCTGACAATGTGTTGCAATGTTGTTTAGAGGGTTATTATTGTGAGAAGGAACACATTTCATGACATCAAAGTTTTATTCCCCCACTGAAATTTAGGCTGCCCAACATATCGTGATCAAATTGAAAAGACTTGGTAATCCAGCGTAGTTGAGACCGCAAACACGACTGCAAACACACAAAACAAAGCATTTTAGGCAAAAATGTTGATGTCAGTTTTTCTATAGCGCATCATTTTGAAACGATATTGCCTTTTATTGTTTATATGCCAGCCAGAATCAAAGTCTACCTGTTACACGGCCCGACACTGGTGGTCTTCTTCCTACTCGTTCATTACAGTGTTTTGATCCGTATCGGAGCTGCAGATCAATCCCAGTTTCGTGTACAGTAGGGGATTCTCGCTGCAGTGGGGGGGAGTGGGGGGCCTCTGTTCTCATCCGTCACTTAGCGCGAGCATATTGCCGTTTTTTTCCGGGTGGCCATCTGGGTTTGTTTACGAAAGGGCTTTGAGGCTTCACCAAAGAGACACAAACACAAACTGGCACACACCCCCTCACTGCCATGTACAGACTCAAACATGCATTTAGAGCTGCGTATTTTCCAAGCGCGCACGTGTTCAAATGGTAACCGTAGCGACACCTGTCATAACACGCAGATGTAGCCAAATGTTAACACCGGCTTCCCGCTCGCGCGCCCCTCTAACTCGTACATTACTGTAACCGCCGCGTTTTCTGCCCACAGATTTTCAACCTGATGAAGTTCGACAGCTATTCTCGCTTCCTCAAGTCGTCTCTGTACCAAGAATGCGTGCGATCCGAAATGGACGGTCTGCCCCTGCCGGACCCGTACCAAATTCCCTGCAGCCCGGCGCCCTCCAAGCACAGTGGCAGCTCGGAGCGCTCCTCGCTTTCCACTCCCAAAAAGGTATTTGTCACCAGGAAAATTCACTCCCGACTGCAAATTGGCCGTCGCGTGATGAGAACGTTTTTTCTCTCACACTAAGGAGGCTCGAAAGCAGAGGTCGGGGAGGTCACTGACTGAGGACGGCAGTGAGAGCGCGGACAAGAAAAGGGGCATTTTCTTCTCATGGTCCCGGAATAGGAGTTTTGGGAAGGGTCCAAAGAAGAAGGACATTGGGGACATTAACCTTGGTGAGTACTTTTTTGTCTCTGAGTACTACATAAGGCACGTATAAACTACTGCTGGTCAGATTAAATACATTTTTCAGCTTTCGTTATTGTTTTCTTTCTTGCGTTGATCCGTGTTTTTTTTATGTTTCTTAGACCACTGGGGTAGCAATGGCCGGAGGGAGTCCCAGGGCTCTTTGTCTTCTGGTACAAGCTTAGAGATGGCCACTTCCTGTTCGGCCGGCAAGATTGAGGTAAGCTATCTCTAGTTAGATCACCATGGCAACTGACTGGTGAACTACTTATAATAAGGCATTATTATTATTTGTCTTTTGCGTGCCCACTCGTTTTGTTTATAGCGTACAGTTCAGTTACATGGCAGGCTGGGAAAGTAGACATACTGTAATTACGGTTTGGACCTTAAGAGCTGTTGCCCGCTGTCTTTCTTGACCCTTTCCATCACCTTTGGCCTTCCGTTTTTATTGCTCTGTTGTTCTGCAGTCGGAAAACCGTCACTCTGTCAGTGTGTGGGAACGGTCGCCCAAGCAGTGCAGCGTGATGCTTCCTGACGGCTCCAGCTCCTCCATCACGCTTCGGCCCGGAGCTTCTATTCGGGACGTCCTGCAAGATCTCTGTCAAAACATTGGTGTCAACGTCGCGGCTGTGGATCTCTTCCTGCTGGGGGGAGAGAAGGTAAGCGAGGGAGGTAGAGCCGCCGTCACAAGAGCACCCCAACCTTCGGTCATAGATTTAAAGGTACTAAACAGTATTTCATTAGTGTTGTCATAAGTGCCGTAAAAGTATTATGTTTCTCACACTACTACAAAACTACTCTAAACACACTTAAAGGGGATAAAGTCAAAAACATTTGACCAGAAACAGAATAGGCTTGAAAGGCTGGTACAACTTTTTGTTGAATCTTTCACATATTTGTCTAATTTTTTCCCAATTTCTCCCTCAGCCTTTAGTTTTAGACCAAGACTGCTTGACCCTCAGCTCCAGAGACCTGCGACTTGAAAAGCGGACATTATTTAGGTATTTTTTTGATCTGCCAGACGTTATGTCACAACTTCTGTTAACCCCAATGCGTCCCTTTCATCGTCTGTTTGTTTTTTCTCCGTCTTTGTGATTAGGTTGGACCTAGTTCCCATAAACCGTTCCGTGGGGTTGAAAGCCAAACCCACTAAACCAGTCACTGAGGTTCTGCGTCCTGTGGTGGCAAAATACGGTCTCCACCTCAACGAACTTGTGGCCAAAATAGTAAGTCTTTCCCCAGTGGCTGTAATGCCTTAATCTTTTCTGAAGCTTGTGTGTGTCCAGGGAGCAAAGAGTGCCTTGTGTGACAGGGGCTCAGGGCGGAGTGGTATGGTTAGAGTTTGGGAGGCGACCGCATCCTTTTCCATCTCTGCACAGTGGTTAGCACACTGACTCAACCCAGCCTCAGAAAACACTGCAGAAGGCTATAATTATGCATGACGACACTCTCCAAACATGCCCACTTTTTACTTCTACCCCTAAATCCTTGCCAGATGATATTTTGGTCCTGTGGCTTTCTAGGGATTATAACTATGGTATAAACTAGTAAAGCCAGACGAAAGATGTTTTAGGAATTAAGGTCAAAATAACACTGTTTAGTCGCTATTATGATAAAAGAATGTTATTTTTTAACTGTGTGCTGAATCTGTATTTTTTAGAGTGGGGAAACAGAGCCATTGGACTTAGGTGCGCCCATTTCAAGCTTGGATGGCTTGCGAGTTGTTTTGGAGCGAGCAGATCCAGCAGCCTCAGGGAAAGGTACAAGACAGACATGCTAATAACGTTCCCAAAGTCGACTCTTTGCTTTTGTCTTATCTATTTCTAAACCTAATTAATCTCTCTGCCTTCCTCACACAGATAAAGCCAAGTCCTCCTCTCTCAAGAGCCACCCTCCCACCAGGAGCCTCTCTGCCACTGTAAGTACTTCAATCTAATGTTTTTGATTTCAGATTGGGATTCTTGTGGCTTTTCTGCTTCTGCTTTTCGGTTGGTGTGTGTTTCTTGATTTATTATTCAATATTTGCACATTCTGTGCATTTAGTCACATATAAATATTCCTAGACCGATGGAGCATCTTTCATCAAATCCAGTCTCTTTGCTCAGTAGGGTGCATGGCAGCTCATGCTTAGACCCCCCCACACACACATATCACACACACATATCCCTCCATCCCCTAACAGAGTGCATTGTGATTGTTGCATCTGCAGGGAGATGAGAGGTCAACACCAAAGGACTTTGCTCTGAGAGCTGGACCTGACTCTGGACTCCCAGGCGAAAAGAGAAAACAGAAAAAGATTAATATAGATGAAGCCGAAGGTAAATTTCACTTTTTCATTCTTCTACTTCTTTTGGTGAATTTTGTAGCTTTGCTTTGCTTCATGACTAACAAGAGTCATTTGTAGCTGTATAATGGTTGTTTGTCTTGCTGCATGAAAGCCTGTCTCACTGCTTTCTATGGCGCACACCTGTTTGAGAACGAGTCTGAAGTAAAGATTGATAAGATAATAGGGTGCCAAGCACTTGTGCTTTATAGCATGAAAATGAATCACGTTTATGGTATGTGGACTCATGTCCACCTACTTGAGTATTTTGTACTTTTTTGAATATGATGATGTGAGTTTGTGTGTGTTGTGTGCATTGCGTTTTGCTCTTACTAAAGTCAAACTGTTTTATCTGCTCGGCTGCAGAATTCTTCGAGCTGCTAAGCCGCGCACAAAGCTCTCGAGCCAATGACCAGCGTGGCCTCCTGAACAAAGAAGACCTGGTGCTCCCCGACTTCCTGCGCCTCACATCTGACCTGTCCTGCTCCACTCCAGAGTCCATCAAACCGCACAGAGAGAACGGCGTCCCGTCCCGGGCGCCCCTCTCCGCACGCTCCGAGAGCTTAGACTCGTCCCTTAGCTCCAGTGCCAATGGACACTCGCGGAGGTGCCTGATGCCCCCCCGCCACATGTTCGGCATGCACCTGTCCCCTATCCCACGGCCCTCGGACTTGCGGTCTGGCCTGCGCACAGTGGAAGAGGACGTGCCTGCAGACCTGACTCTGGTGGGAGAGGGTGACATCAGTAGCCCCAATAGCACCCTGCTGCCCCCCTCTCCGTCCACCATATCGTCCTTCAATTGCAGTCTCCCAGAGGCCAATTTCACCCCTCCCCCGCCCTGCTCCCAGCCCGACGCAGAGGGAAAAGCCACTTCAGGTACAACAACGGTGTAACAAACTGTGCGTGTGTGCTGCATGCGTGTACTCCTCAACACTGACAGATGCACTTTAAAAAAAACGACAAAAAAAAGTATCATGACAGTATCTATTTTCTGTTTTACATAGAAAAGCCCGAGTGTGATACATTTACTTCAAACACTACTGACTTGTGAATAGTGACATGTATATTTTGTTCAGTGAAAATGTGGAATAGTTTGAGGGACAGAAGAAGAAGATAGTTGGCTGTATGACTAATGCAGGAGTTTGTCAGAGAGGTTAGAAATGTACAAGTATTTTTATATCGCGTTGTTGTGCTGTGGCTTTTAACAGTATGGTGACGCCCAAATTTATAAAACTGTTTTTGAATTGATGAGCAAAAAAGCAATGCCAGATTATTGGACAAACGCCATAAACAGCCTCAGAACAATCGCTGTACTTCTCCATCCCATCTCCTCTGGTTAAGTGCAATTCAACACTGTCAGGGTCTCGCCACGTTCCCTTTACAAAACGCACGGCCCGTTTTGAACGGTGTCAGCCGCTTGCTACAATTGGAGCAGCCGCGGTGAAAATAATAAGTCATTTATGTACAAGTGCTGCTTAGTGCGAGTGACATTGTTGAATTGTCTGTCATCCTCTTTCTGAGTAATTCACCCTTTCTGTAGATGCCTGTTTTAGAAAATCATCACTGCCAATGAACTCTGTACCTGTGACTGAGTAGATCTAATAAATGTTAGAATTTGAATTTACTCTTGTCTGTCTTTTTACAAATTGTGATTGGATTTCTACCATTTTAAAATCATGACGTGTCTTCTCCATCTCTCCCCATATTGGATGTCTTGTTCTGTCTTGTGGCTTCCTCCCCCTCCTCCTCCCCCTCCTCCTCCTCCTCCTCCTCCTCCTCCTGCCTCCCCCGCTCCCACTCGTTGTACTTTCCTGTGTTGAGCGCTTGTTACAGGGTGTGCTTCTGGCTGTGGGTTTGTTTAAACATTGTCTTTGGTGCTCTCACACGCCGCATGCTTTTTAATGGTGTTGTTTGGAGCTGTTGTTTGTCACCGTGATATTTGGGCTCTGTCTTGTGTAGTTTCTGTCTTACTGTTGGATTCTCCTTTTGGTCTGTTATAGTCTGTGTTCTCATGTCCCATATGACATTTGTGCTGTAAATATTTTCCTGTTTACATTTGTGCATTGTGTGTGTTTAGGCAATACCTGCCCATAACAGGGAAGTGTGTAGGATACCCTTTAATTTATTGTTCTTTCATTCCCTCCAATACATGCGCGGATGTGGACAAGTTGAGTTAATTTACTGGGAACATTTTTACACTATATACAAGGGATCACAAGTCAGGATAAATGGTATAAGTTGTATTTTCAAACAACAATCTGTAAGAGTAGGAAGAAAAGTATTACTTTGTGTGAAAAAAAACACTCTTCTATACACTCTCTTGTAGTATTTCTGATAAAGCTCAAGATCATTTGAAAACTGTTCAGAAAAGTTCCAATTTGGTCGTTTCGGCATTATCAGTATCTGATTTTTGATACTTTTGACAACCCTACAGGAAGTAGTTAGTCGCAATAATAAAAGAACACACTGTATTTGAACTCATGAAACACCTTAATACTTAATGTCTACAATAATAATAATAAAAACAATCGTTTGGTTCTATAATGTAATATCCCTACGAATAGTAGTTTTCTATAAAATAATAGTATTTAATCACTAATAAGATTCTGATATAGATCAAGACCTTTCTGAACTATTAGGACTTTGTCAGTTTTAAGTAATTACTTCAGTACTGGTACTGTTTCAAATTAGTTTCTAGTTTCAATACCATTTTAGCATCAATCGTACATTTTGACAACCCTTCAAGGAAGTGTATCCAATAAAACTACAGTTTACATTTATCAACTATTCGGTTAATTGCACTGCAAATTCAGGTTTATCATGAATACAGGCCGATTCCGTCTGTGAAGGAAGAGCTCTAAAGGGCTCGGGGAGACATAGTAAAGCACTTTCCTTTTCTTTAACCTTATGTAATCTAGATCCACACATTTACAGATAGCCACACAAGACGATGCTGAGGAAAATCACTTCTGGTTGCTAAGTGCATTAGGCTGATTCTTCCCACCACTGGGCGTCATGGAAACCTTATCCTCAGAGTTGACTGAGATAGAAACTGTCACTACTGCTTCTCATCTATCCACCAACCCTCTTCTCTCTCCTCTCTTCTCTCCTCTCCCCTCTGTCTGTCTGCACCTGCTCCAAAATAGAAACGAAGAGAGAAAAAAAAAAGAAGAAGATGATTCAGTGGGCTCTAATTTTTGACACCCCTTATCCAAGAACAAAAAGTGAAAATGCAATAATAAAGTTAACACGCCTCAAGTTTTTTTTTTTTTTTTTTAAATAAAGTTGTTGTATCAGAAGTCGTCGAGACTCGAAAAGAGATGCCTTTTCACTCCAGACAGATAAGCAAGTGCTCAATTGCGTTTCTAATTTTGCCCTGCCAGTCTTTGTGCGCGGCTTTTCCCCTGCGCGGGCTGTTTCTGCTGAACCAACGCCCTCTGCCGGTCATCAGCAGATCGACAGAATCTATTCAAACGAGCCTAAAATGAAAACGCGTGGGGACTGTCTTTTCCATCAAATATTCTGCGTGTTAATAAATTACGCACACCATTACGCACGTCCATCTCATCAGGCCGCCTCATACAAAAATGCGTGATCCAATTACTGCAGCCTTTGTGGTAATGACTCTGCATTCCCTTGCTAGCGTTCTTGTCCTTTTAGCATTTGTTTGGCAGATTGTGCAAATGAGCTCCTGATTAGGCTGTGCAAATTTAAAACCAGGCCGACTTGAAGTGGTGGTCCAAATGGAAGAGGGCGAGCACGCCACGTGTGCGTTTAATCACGGCGGTAATCAAATCTAACCTCTGGCAAATGAACGAATTCAAGGCTGTTGCTGTAGTGACAGGTTAGACCACTAGGGGGAGACATTACACAGTCTACTCACCACAGTCACTTGATGCTGATTTATTTATTATTATTAATTATTATTATTATTATTATTATTATTATTATTATATATTATTATAATTATTATTTATTATTATTATTATTATTATTATTATTTTGACTACTGCACCGTTTCTTTGACTTTATTATTAGTTTATATCAGACAAATTGCTGTTAAATTAAATATCAATCCATTTTCTACTCACATGCTGTGGATTTGCGAAAGTAGAAAAAGATGAAAGGCTTATCTTATAAATAGCTGCATGGTTCAGAGAGGTTGGAGTGGCTTCACCTGTGGCGCCGCTTTGCCGTGGTCTTTGTTGTATCTTAGCTGATCTTGAGCCAGTCTTATCATCCTCTGTTAGAGCTGCTGAGTGCATGCAGATCTCTGGCCCAAAAAAAAAAAAAAAAAAAAACATAGTCTAATCTGTTCCCTTCTGGCTGCTGCATGCTTAAGTTTAATGGACATTTTTGTTGACTCTCGAAGCGCTTTGTCCACATAGAGAAAATCTACCAAGACAAATTATAGATAGAGGCTGTGCTGCAAATAAAGTCTGCTTAGTTTGAATTTGAATGGCTTTATTTATCAGGGAGAATTTGCATATAAACAGCCACCTACACACACACACACACACAAAAAAGGTGAAATATTTTGGCCTTCAGGTTAGAGCGAAGTTTTTCATTTTTCCACTAGTCAACAGGTTCATGTAAAACAATTCTAATTATTATAGTTTGTCTGTGCCCTTCAGTTGAATTTGCATCATTTCTTACTCGGCCGCGAATGAAAGAAATCCAGTCAAAATAAATGAGAAAAACTGCTCTTTTTCATGTTGCAAATAAGTGCATCATTTCACTCCACAAAACTAAGCTCTGTGTTAAAAGTGTGCGTTTTACTGGCGCTCTGTGCATCATCAGATTTGGCTTCCTGTCAAAACACTGTCCAGGCGGCTAAACTCTTGTACATAACAGCATTTGAAGTTCATTTTGGGATGGCAGGCTTGTAATTTGGTGACATTCGGTGGGCCTGCAAAGGGGGTCAGCTGTTGGGTCTCTTGCGTTGTGTTTATGTGTCTTGCCGAACGCTGAATCACTCTGCGCAGTTTGTGGCGGATCAAGAGCTGCGTTTGAGTCACCGGGCCCCTGTGTTTAGAGCCAGCGCGGTCACAGAGTTCAGAGATGATGCTGGTGGAAATGTTAAACGTGTATGTCTTTAGGGCCTTGTGGAGAGCTTGTGCGGAACTATATTTACAGTACGTGCGTGGGAGATGCAACAAACTATGATGCCGCGTTAAGTTTTAGTCACAAACCTTGATGACTTCACAGGCATTGCATCTTAGTTTGGGCAATTTGTCTGTTACGCAACTTTACAATAGTCCACAGGAAGTTGTTGTTAGTGCGCCCACACAAAAAGTGGCAGAATGTCCACTTTGAACACCAACTGCTCAGTATGCAGATATAGCCAAGTGGTGTCTGTCAGTGGTAGAAAGTAACTCGATATTGTGACAATTTCCTGAAGGGATTTAAATGAATAAAACCTTTACAATAACTGTGATTACAATTAAAGGTGCGTTCACACTTCCACATCAAAAATAGGGGACTCAACTGGGTCTAAATCTGGGTCTCAAATCAGAAAACACGCCCTTAAAGTACTTTTGACTCATTTATAGATCTATTTATTTTGCATGTATGGATTAAACCTCTGTTTTATTTGGAATCCAATACTCCAGTGGCAGAAATATTGAATTTACTAAATGGATTCTTGGGTAACAGTACTTTTACTCGAGTACAGATTTCATTTTTGGTGGCCTCTGCGTTCATATTAAACATAAAAATAGGAGTTTAGTTAGCAACTGCCAACTGTAGTCCATAAGCAAAGACAGAAAGCAACAGAAATGAATATGCATTTTTGAGTGACAGTACTGAGTAACAGTACTGCACTCGGACTGAACGGAATATGTTAATAGGTATTCAGTATTCTGTAACTTAAGTACTATTCCCGAAGCGTAACATATACGACTTTCCTCTAACTTGAATCTCCTTGTTTCTCCACAGACTGTAAGACGGACGCAACCTCAGACTCGAAGTCCCCGGTCATCAAGGTGGACCTGGCCCAGTCGGCTCAGGAGGTGATGGACGTGGAGGGCGTTCATCTGGAGGAGGGCACGGCGGAGTCAGCGTCCCAGGGCGAGGACTCTGAGCTGAGCTTGAGTTTCCAGGGCTACGTGGCCGAACTTCGCCAATGCCAGAGCAAAATGAGGAGCGTCCACATGCCCCCAAACGTCCGAAACCCTCCGGAGGGACAGGACTGCAAGGCGGAACTGTACAAGGCCACGATCGTCTAAATGCAAAAAAAAAAAATCAAACTATACTGATGCACTTTTGAAAGCCAATGGCACTGTTTTCTGAATGAGGATGACTCGATCCACGAGCTGCATGTAAAAAAGCGGAACATTTCCACTCCAAAAATGAATTGTTCTAGTTTTAGGTGTTGTATATTTGTTACAGATTCTGGTGTCTACATTTTTAGTATTGGGTGTAATTGTAATAGTGATGATTTGGTTTTGATATTGTTTCGTAATTGTATGAGCCAGAATAAGACAAGAACAACCATAAAAGAAGCTTGAAATTTGAGTTTTATATTTTTGCTGAATAGATTTTGATAAGGCATACTTTATAAATAATCATGCATAATTAGGACAGAACACCTCTATGCAATACATTTCTACCTACAGGTCTAAAAGTGACCTGAACCTGAATACATTTGTGTTAAGTCACATTCAATACAACTGTTCCTATAAAGAGACAATAAAATAGGTATGTCCAAAGTAGGCTGGTGGTGGGTTAAGATCAAAAGGTTTAGATGGTCAACATTTTGGAAAGTTTGGATAGAGGTTTCAGATTCTGCAAAAGGTCTAAAAGGTCAAAGGTAGTCACTACAGCCTGAAGGCATCGTATAGATTTACCTTCATGGAAAGCCAAAATGTTGGCTGCAGAACTGGAGAAACCGTTGCCCTTTTGGCCCCGTCACAGCACAGCGACACGATGTTCTTCCACACATATTTATTTTCACACATGATATTTGACCACTTTAAGGCTCACAATCAGATGAAAGGCAGCTCTACCTCGGGTTCTAGTTTGTGCTCTCAGTTTGCTCTGATCCAACGTGGGCCGTGCTTCCAAACGTGGGAATGTTGTGTGCTTTGCTTTGGAATGTTCAACATTATGGCATTAAACTTTAAAAGAGCACAATGTCACCTTTCGGGTCGGGTGCTTGTCTCCGTGGGGGTGATTACGCTCCACACTATGAGATACCCTGGAAACATGCATGCTTACTGTGAGCATGGCCACCTAACTTGCCACCTGCTGGTCTCCATGGAGATAGATGAGTTTAATGCTACACTGTGGAAAATTCCAGGCAAAGCAATAGCATGTTTTTTTTCTAAGTATGCCTTATGACAGAATGGTACATCTTTTGTTGGTTTATTTAAGTTGGACTCATGAAGGATTCAAAATCTCTTGGACATTTCACTATTTTCTTGATATTTTATGTTTTATAGTGTCATGGTGGTACCTTTAATACCTGTACTTCCTGTTTCTGTGGCTGCAGGTTGTTCAAATTGTCATTCATTAAAGAGCTTCAAGGGTTGTAACTGAAACAAACCTCATTCCGTCTCATACTTTTGTGAGTTCAGTTATTAACCGTGAGTTCACCTTGTAAAACGCCCCATGTTCACAGGTCAGGTAGTATGGTCCAGTGGTGGCGAGTAACAAGGTACTTTAAGTCATTTTTAAGGACGTCTGTACAAAAATACTTCCGTGAATACCTTTTGCTTTTACTTCACTACATATATATATACTTTCTACTCTTACTTTTTAACTGGACTGACGTTGAAATAGTTTTGTTGAGGGTTTGAGACAGCTGGAAACGCTAAATTCACGGTGACGTCTTGCCTAATGGTTCTGAGTGAAGCAAATACATTCAAATAGATCAAAATAAGTTGGAAAATGAAGTTATTGACCATTTCTGTTGGCCCAAAAAGGCTCTATTCCTTATTTGACGCTTCAGCAGCTCTTAAAGTCTGTGTGAAATACTTGTACATTTCTACTCCTACAAACCTTTCTGAACCTGTACTAGAATTCTTGTACTTGGGCAGATTGTTGCATGTGAACACTAGCGGTATTGCCAATAATGAACAATAATAAGCCTGCTCCAGTTGAGTTGGTCTGGTCTGGTCTGGTTCTGCCTCTGCCCTGCACGTGCTGTGGGCCTGAGCCTCCTGGTATTTTTAGCAGCACATCTGAAGCGAGCTTATTCCAGCTGGTGAAAATTAGAGGTTAGATTAAGGTTTGTCTTGACGCAGCATGTCACTACCGGAATGCTGACAACTTTCAGCCCTTGTGGTGGTTAACCAGGGGCCTTAAATTGGCACTGCAACTCTCTCCAAAGCGGCGCTGTTCATATAGGAACCATTTACCTTTCCAATCATTGATTCCAAATCCCTGGTTCAGGCACGCACATTGTAATTGTACTGTTCTTTCTGCAAATTGTCCTACTCCATATCTCAATAAGTTTCAACAGGTTTTACGCGCATCCTTTTCCACAGGTTTTGGGGAGTATTTGGGTTACCTGTGTACATCAGGTTTGTTTGACCGGGACAGCACGCAGAGGAGGAGGAGGAGGAGGAGGAGGAGGAGGAAAGAGTCCCCCCAGTGTCCCGCCTCCACTTTGGAAAACCTCTCTTTCCTCAGGGTCTGACCGTGGCTCGGCCCAAGAGCACTGCCGCGGCGTAAAGGTGCGCGCCAGCTGAAGATGCCTCCTCAACTTGGACGAGCCTAAATGACGCGGCGGGTTTACACAATACCGCATGACATTGCACGGGACGGGATCGAACTTGCAGGGTTTCCCGGGTCTCTCATGACCACGCGCCGGCAGAGCACTCTCAAACTCCCAGACATAACGTGACAGGACGCACAGAGCCGCTCCAGGACGCGTCTCTGAGCAGCTGCAAAAGGTCCCAGCATGCTTCTCCGGACTCTGCTGCTCCTGTACCTGATGGACACGCACGCGGTGAGTTTCACATGAACTGCGTTGTTTCATTAGATAAAGATTAACTCAAGTTTGGTTGTGCTTCAGCGTTTGTTGGCATCCAGTTCAAAAGAGGAACTCAGCCCAAGCCGCAAAGGTACGTTTTTGAAGTCTAAAGTTTTCTTTCTTTTTTTTTTTTTTTTTACAATTTCTTTTTTTTTTTTTTTTTTTTTTACAATTTCTTTTTGGGACACTTTCTTATGGCAACATGATTAACAGTCACAGAACATGTACAAAATGAGCTGTATATTCGATTTTATTTTTTTTTGTCTGTATCTCTTATCGAGTTTGAATGGATAGTTTTTAACACCATCACCAAGAACATTTTTATTCTGTTTGTGGCAGTTTTGACCACAACAGGGAAAGAGTGTAAATTCCCATTTCGTCAGGGAGGACGCGTTCATCACCACTGCATCACCGTGCTGTCCTCAAGGCCTTGGTGAGTCCTTCAGTCTGCACTTTGTCACTCATGGTGCGTAATGACCTAAGCGCCTTCATCACTGCAGTGCCAGTCAATGATAGTTTATTTAGACTCACAAACGGTTTTTTCCTACACCAGCTCATGTGAGGTTGCCTAATCCTAGACAACAATATAAAAGGTGAGTGTGCGGCAGGCAAGGTTGGATTTCTGAAGGCTTGGAAAATCCAAAAGCTGCAATAAAGCTGCAGTAAATATTTACATTTTGAGGCATGGAGACAAAAATAGCTTGTAACAACATGGTGATTAATACAACAACAAACACAAAGCAATTCATCCGTTTTTGTTTTTTTTATCAATATATGAAACGCTTCAAACAAACTTAAATTGTGACTGAAAACAAATGAAAAAACGGAGGTGAAAAATGATGAATAGTTTTCTTTTAAATTGAACAAAGAGGCAAAATTCGCCATGGACTCATTCTTGGCAGGAAACCAAATAAATACCATCACTAATCATTTTTATCTCATGCCAAATACGTTTGAATCGGTTTAAGCCGGCTCCCAGTGCGATGAGAAAAGCATTATGAAATTATAGGATAATGGAGGGATACAGGTAGGCGTGTCGTGATCATTTGTTGCACGAAAGGCAATAATAGTCATTTAGTGCAGAGTAACAGGGTGCAGCCAGGTAAATCTAATTATAGTTCTTTGATGAGGGATTCATGCAACAGACAAGGAGATGAAATGATTTGTGGTGGAATATTAACCCTTTAAAATGTTCTGTCATCCGCAAGGAGCACGACTGGAGGCAAGAAGATCATCCATAAACTAACATCGAATCGAAGTGCAAACAACTTTAAGTCTTTATAACAGAAAATAACCGACAATGTGCAATTTTTTGGGGTAAAAATATCTTTATCAAAAAGGATGAAAAAAAGATTCCAAACAAACATACAAATAGGCTTTAATTACAAAACAAAGAAAACACAATCGTGACGCAGACAAATTGAAATAAGAGTCCCATTGAGTCCAGAGTCGGTCAAAATTGTCCATTCCTAAATTGAGTCCGAGTGTTGGTTTTTCCATTTTTCTTTTGTCCGTTACATTGTCCGTCCAGTCCTTGACCATTTTTTTGTGATGGCCTTTTTCCCGCCGCCAATAGTACATTCCAGAGGTATCCATTCATTGTGTCCATGGCAAGAGTTTTGAGGCCCAAATACGGAAAAAATACTATTTTCTAGCCTCAAATTAGTATTTGAGCTTGTCAAAAAGCATATTTGTGGTTTAGTATGTAATATATAAGTAGCTGTAATTAAAACGTATTCTGAGTGTTGCCCGGTGGTCGAGTGGTTAAGGCACTGCACACATATGCCTGGCTCCTGGTGTTGATTCCCAACTCTGACATTTAATGCATGTCCTCCCTTCTCTCTCATCCCCCATTTCACTCTGCACTTTCCTGTCAATAAAGTACAGAGTTAAGATTTTAAAAATCTTAAAATATATATATATATATTCTGAGGTCAACGTTTCTGCAAGTAGTAAACATTGGGATTTTGCCCTCATCAAAAATATCTGTCATGATCTCCTTTTTAAACAAACAATTTATGTAAAACACAGTGGTAAATGAGTTTAATTCAGGCTCTGACATCACTCACATGTATCTGAGTGTTTTTAATTTGTCAAAACCACCTTGATTTGTCATATTTCGCGACATTCTGAGGTTCATTTCTCTATTGAAATGACATTATGCTCACTTCACTTTTGGCTCCATTGTGGAATTTAGAATGTTTTTACCTACAACACTTTTAAGGGTCTATACAACCGGAAACTTGGATGTTCGAACTTGGCGACCAGTGTCGTTGTGTCTTTGGGCAAGACACTGTATCCCTGAAGCCTGTGTGAATGCGAGTGACGCTGGTGTCTGGACAGTCTGTTGTTGGCGCCGAATGAAAGCAACATCTCGTCTACATGAGGTCCAACTGTCGGGAGCGAATTAACAACGAATTTGGCAACAACTGCAGCGTTTTGTAACCCGAATTGTAAATCTAACAGTCTTTGTTTTCATGCAGTTCTTAAATTGCTCAACGCCTGATTTGCACAAACGACTTTTCCTGTTTTGACAGCGCGTATACAGATGACAGATTTGCCTTTACGTTTTCCATGACATATTTATTAGATTTCAAATAAATAGTTGAGATGTTAGATGCAAATGGCAGCAAGTTGAAGCGATGCCATTCCTCGCATATACTCGGCCCGACGTGTGCGATCCACCCACGCATACTTTCTGTAATAGTACTCTGGATGTCCTTGGGAATTTGAAGCGTGAGGTCATTGTCACAAAGGTCATTATCCTGGAGGCTGAGAGAGAGTGGTGCAGGGAATCCTCTCAAATAGTTCAGTGAATGATCATTTGATTTGTGTTTTTTCAGGTGCTCTCTGACTCATAATTTTGACCGGGACAGGAAATATGGCTTCTGTGTTCAAGAGAGAAATGATCCAGAAGGTACCTTTTAATATATATTGGTCTCAATATATATGCTTTCACATGGAAACACCAATATTCTTCAATCTTCACTTAAGGACTTTTAATGACTTCATTTATCGACCTGAAATACATTGATTTATATTGGACATGGTAAAAGACTGGTTTCTCAAAGAGCGTTTTTCTCACACAGAGACGTAAAGATCAGCCCTTAAAGTAGCAGGGATTTGTTGATATCTAATTTTAAGTTTTAACTCAAAAGAATGAGGATTTTGTAACAATATGTTGACAAAATAAAGTTAAAATTAAACTTGGCTCTGTCCATTTTTCAGATTTACAGTATATGTCCCAAATGTACACATAAGATGCCTCATTTTTATAACAAAACTTTACATGATGAAAGGTTTGTCATACTTTTTAAAAAAAAAATTGTACTAATATTTGCGTACTATAGATGAATAGTTGATGTATTTACGTGTAAGATGTCGTCCTTTTCACCTGCCCTGTCTCGCTGTAAACACATTGACATTGCATTTTGTTTGTTTTGCAGTTCTCCACAATTCGAGACGGACCCTCGACCCGTGTCTGTCCGGCCCCTGTCAGAACGGTGGCTCGTGCTCAGCCACCGGGAGTCAGGAGTTTGAGTGCTCCTGTCCCGAGAGCCACGGCGGCCGGCTGTGTGGGCAGAGTAGGTGTTTGTCTCAGTCAACAGTGTCCCAGGGCGTCTCGACTGGGCACACTGCGGGACCCTTTATTCACCCACTTTCCACCGTTGTTTTTCTGCGACTTTACGACAATCTGTGCGCCACATGCCTTTCAGAGTCTGTTTGATGTTATGAAATGGAAATCATATTTAGTTTGCTTGTTTAACATTCCTCTGAGATTGAACTTTTTTTTTTTTGGGAGATCTGGCACAGCATAAAGATCATTTACTCAACTATTTACTCCTGCCAATGACACAGGAAGCATATGTCAAATAATGTAGTAAGTATCGGGCAAACAAAAATAAACATTTTGAATTCTGGTGCTAAACTCTGTAATACATTATCTTAAATCTGTGCACTGTCAGTATTTTTTATTTTTTTACAATTGTCACGCTTTTGAGTTTGAAAAGCATTGTCACGTCATTTGTGTGGGGTTTTTCTTCACCTCTCCTGTTTCAAATCGCAGGCTTTTATGTATTTTTTTGGTTTTTTTTCTGTCTGCTCCTTTCAGAGAAGTGCTACGAAACCGTACACCTGCGCTATTATGACACCGGAGAGTCTTGGGGACGAATTCACCTCCGTAATGTGGAACAGTGCACGTGTGTGGCAGGGGAAATAAGCTGTGAAAGGGTGTATTACACAGGTCAGTTCAAACGTGATTGTTTGTTTGTCTTTGGGGATCGGCGTGAAACTTTTGCTGCAGGTATTTTCACGCAATGAATCTGTTTTAATAAGCGTGTCAAAGGAAAGTGAGAAAGAGCTTGACAAAAAGCCAGAACTTCATTCACTTTTCGCATGCCTCATAAACTCTCCTCCTAGTAACAGTCCCACATCACCTCACAGCAGCGCCCGAGCCCAACCCTTTCTTTGATCGCGGCTCCTTAGCTACAGGAGTAACATGCTTTGGAAGAAAAGCCCGATTAAGTGACTCACAGTGACTCAGAAAGGGTACCGAGGACACACCCCGCTGGTCCTCGAGGTGCTCTCACTGCGCTGGTGGGACGTCCTCGGGCTTTTAACGCAGGCTTTGATGGCGTCACGCCCCCTGGACTGTTCAGTATCATCGTGACAGGGGATGGTCCTGCAGAAAGCAAGGTTTCAGCTCTCCAGACACGCACACAAGAACAAATGTGTGTTTTAAAATGTGTTACTCTTACTTAGGTCTTAAAAGAGCTTTAAAATACATGCCCCTGCTTAGACAGTGAGCACTAAATATAAATATGTGTCTAAAACATCTTGTTACAAAGGCATCAGCGCTAGACGTTTGCGTTCGAAACATGATGAAATGAAATATCAAAACTGACATGTCTTGTGTTTTCAGCATGCCGTTCCAACCCTTGTCAGAATGAGGGTTTGTGTCGATTGATCACTTCCACCGGAAAAGAAGTGTGCTACTGTCAACGGGGGTACAGTGGGCACGACTGTAGTTTGGGTGAGAAATGCTCTCTCTGCTGTAAATATAGAAGAAGAAGAAGAATATATGACTTCATAGTTGCGTCAGTGTGGACTGGCCTTTAGTATGCCTTGGTCGTAACACGGTTTGATTAACAAGTGAAGACATGAGCCTCTTAAACTGTGCTTCCGCGGTGCAGCTGTGGTTGTTAACACAAACAGAAGAACAAGCGCTGACACAGTCTAATGCAAAGGGGGAAAAGTAATTACATCGCAATTTACCAGTGTTTTATTTATTGGTTTACACTCGGGCCGTGCTGCTGGATGTGGTGTGACAGTGTGGTTTGTGCAGAGCCTCAGACGGAGTGCTACAGCAGGCGGGGCGCAGGCTACAGGGGTCTGGCGGGCACCACACATTCTGGAGCCCTCTGTCTGCCCTGGGACTCAGACCTGCTGTACAACGAGCTGCACGTGGGCACCGTGTTCGCCTCGCCGCTCAGAGGCCTGGGGGGCCACGCCTACTGCAGGTTCGTGCTCACATCATGACAACGCGACCGTCTCTGAAACGCACCTACTGTAACGTGGTTTAGGAATCGTTCGTCCATTATTCCTGGTTTTCCCCATTTTTTAGTCATGTTTTAGTCTTGCTTTAGTCCTGGTTTTGTATCTAGTTTAGTCCTATTTTCGTCCTTCGAGAAGACCTGTTTTAGTGTCGCTTTAGTCCTAGTTTGTCCCTGTTTTAGTCCTAATTTTGTCTCTGCTTTGGTCCTGTTTTAGTCTGGTTTTATTCCTAATTTTGTCTCTGGTTTAATCCTGTTTTAGTCTTGTTTTAGTCCTTGGTGAAGACCTGTTTTAATCTTGCTTTAGTCCCCATTTTGTCTCTGGTTTATTCATGTTTTAGTCAGGTTTTAGTCCTCATTTTGTCTCTGGTTAATCCTGTTTTAGTCCTTGGAGAAGACCTATTTTAGTCTTGCTTTAGTCCCCATTTTGTCTCTGGTTTAGTCCTGTTTTAGTCCTTGGATAAGACCTATTTTAGTTTTGCTTTAGTCCTCATTTTGTCTCTGGTTTAGTCCTGTTTTAGTCCTTGGAGAAGACCTATTTTAGTCTTGCTTTAGTCCTCATTTTGTCTCTGGTTTAGTCCTGTTTTAGTCCTGTTTTAGTTTTGCTTTAGTCCTTGTTTGTCCCTGTTTAATCCTGTTTCAGTCTTGCCTTTAGTCCTTGTTTTGTCTCTGCTTTAGCCCTTTTTATGTCTTGCTTGTCAGTTCAAAATAAATGTGTTAAAACATGAATTGTAACAGTTGAGGTTTAAGTTTCACAAGTGAATCTTCTGTAAAATGACCCACAAAAGTAAAGAAATGTCACATTCTATAAAAAATAATAACAAAACTGGATTTTTTACCATTTTTTGAACAGCCCAATAAGCCGCACTAAATACATTCATCTCTTTATAGTGTCAGAGTACTTACATTTTGTATTTAGCGTCTTAAAATCTCCATTACTTAAACAATTAGACTAACTGAAAACTCCTGAGCTCTATTGGCTTACATTTTAGACTTCATTTAGTTTTAGCAGTTTAAACTTAACTTTCTTCTTAACTTTTGCAACTTTAAATCAGCAGTGCATATTTCATTTTCCCTAAAACATGTTTAAAAATGGACAAATGGCGAGCTACATTCAAGGCAAACAATGAATTTAAACGTATCTCTGTGCTCTCCGCGCCGTTCCTCCTGCTGTCTTCAGTTTTTGGTGTTGCCATGGTAACATGCCTTACAAAGAGACCCAATGGCACATATCCCAAAACGTCCCAGACATCAGAGGGATCCAGTTTTATTAACATAATGTATATAAGGTCAAAGCAAAGGACACACTTTTGAAATATAAATGCAGTTCTTTGTACATTTTGTTTCCCCACATAAGCTCCGTAAAAACACCTAAATGGCTCGTGTAATGTGCCGGGTAATGCATGGTCATCAAACAGACCTGCTCCTCTCACTTGGCTCTCCATCTGCACAGGAACCCAGATGGGGATAAAATGCCGTGGTGCTACACTCTGAGCGACGGCGCCATCTCCTGGGAGTACTGCAGCCTTCCCTCGTGCTTCCAGCCTGTCTGTGAGTGTGGAAATGTTCTGCCTCATGTTTAAAGGAAGTGCATAGGTATAAACAGAAGGGTTTTTTTTTGGTTTTTTTCTGAGGGAACTGTTGACAAGACTGGAGTACATGTTGTCTGGGTTACGTCTAGCTGACAGTGTTGATAGAAATGTTTAGTATGTCTTGATATAGTGCCATATGGACGTGGAGTTATTTTTTTTAACATAATGTAGAATCTAGAGTATCTGATTGTGTTGGAAGCTGATTTGTGAGATTACAATAAATTCATTGTTTAGTTCAGGGTGAAGATTATAACAAAGCGAAGAGGAGAATTTTCAGACTGGCATTGGTCACATCTGCTATGCCTGAGTTTAATTTGTTTCTTTACTGAATTTATTGCATCCGTTGCTTCCAAGTTCTGAAGTTTTGGTTCTATCTTGCGATGGTAAAGTAGGGTTGTGCAACTAATCACATTTTAATCATAATGACATGTTATTCCTCAAATCAACTGCAAAAAAATGTGTAAAATAAACCCCCCAACAACACTTAATTTGACTGTGGTTATATTTACAAAACAGGAAATATAGACTTATTACCTTTTGACAGAACATTAAATAATAGGTCAAATAATAATGATTTAAATTTATGCCCCAAATCAGAATCAGAATTGGCTGTCCAAGGGGGAAATTTGTCTTGGGCTGGAGAACAAACTGCTGCAAACACAACATACACACAAGGACAGACATATGGTAGTGACACAGTACACACGGTGGATCAGCCATATTTTCACGTTTGGAAATGTAATATAAAGTTATTCTACCTCAGTTTGTTCTGAACCACCGCTATCCAAATGATTACATTTGCAGAGGAAATACAGAGTGTTTTAGTGGTTATGTCGTTGTCTTCGAGGCATTTACATCCGCACCATTTGTTGCAACTTGTATCATTTCCCACCTCTCGCCGTTTGCACCACGTTGTGAGCAGCACTAAAATATGCAAGGGCTCGCTTACAACAACTTCAGTTTTAATTAGATATCCGAATTTGCGAAAGTCAAAACTGAGACGCTTTGCTGAGTCACGGTCCTTCAGCAAGCGGAGCATGGTTTTGGTTATGAGTTGTTGTTTTTTTTGAAGGAAGTGGGCTCAAGGAGACCAGGGAAGTAGGATTGAGTCAGGCTGATTCAACATGTCAGGTGCAGCCAAATGTTAATGCAGTGAGTGGGCTCTGGCACAGGCGGCCCTCCGTCATGACGCCAACGGTATGCACACAATTCACCCGCTCCTACATCTGCTGTCCCCTCTCCAACATATGATTTGCAGCAAGATGCTCCTCCACCATAACAGGCCTGTGTTAGGGCTGCAAGGCCAATCGCAGCTGCAATTTGAGTGAAAATTGCAAAAGGCTGCAAGTATTTATGTCTTATTATGTAAAAAAAATAAAATAATGCTGTCTTTCATGGAAGACTTGCAAACGCTCAATAAAAGTATTTAGGAAACAACGTAGGATAGTCGTATTTGCAGTCAGATGTCAGATAATTGCTTTATTTCCTTGCAGCTGCTTCGCGGGGCATAACGAGAATACATCTAAATGTCGATAAGAGGCGTAAACCTAAAAAGGCCCAGTGTGGGAAGAAACATAAGAAGCGCCTGTCCATCGCGAGGGGCCGCATCATGGGGGGCACGTCGGCGCTGCCCGGAACGTACCCCTGGATCGTCGCCATCTACATCGGACACACCGAGTTCTGCGCCGGGACGCTCATCTCCTCCTGCTGGGTGGTCTCCGCGGCGCACTGCTTTTTCCGCAAGTACGACCGACGCAATCGACAGAAGTTGCAGTGAATGGGAGATCAGAATTGAAATGAAACGACAACAAAGGCGTTCTTTCAGCCTGTTGTTGGTCATTTTTCTTGTTTCCCATTGCGGCAGAAGTATAGTTCACCTGGCATGCGGTTTAAAGACTTTGACCCCTTCAGCTTTATGAACAGGCTATATTTAGACAAGCATTCAGTTCGAGGAAAACCTAAAAGCATGTCACGCACCCACATGCCCTTTACATAAGAATGCATACATTTCCTCCTTCCGTCATGCCAGTTCTCATTGTTTAAGGTCAAAGACTCTTATAGAAAGTTATCGTAAGGTAATCGGACATAAATAGCATCTTCTTCTAAGCCTTGGAGAGCTGTCTTGAAAACAGTTTTACTCTTGGTGTTTATATGTTTCACAAATGTTGAACGCAGCCTTAGTCATCGAGTTTTGATTTGTTCATCCTCTCACAGCCCGTTGAAGTCACAGATCCGCGTGGTGTTTGGACAGCACAGATTCAATGTCACGGACGCTAACACCAAAGTCTTTGGAGTGGACGAGTACATCTTTCCCAAACAGTTCTCCGTGTTCAACCCTACGCTGCATGACATCGGTAATTACTGAACACTTGCACAAATGCAGTGAGTCATATAAACTTGAAGACCTCTTGTCCACTTTGAGAAACCACAAGCTCAGTCATGAGGGGTATCTGTGCGCACAGCTGTGGATCCCAACAGCTGTGGCCCGCCACGCCAACAGATGCACACATCAACACACACAGTCATGGGGCAGTGAGGCATTTTCACGGGCCAAAGGAGTCTCGGAGTCTAGCACTTGCCATTTATGACGGTTCTGTTTTTCATATTTGTGTTTGTGTCAGTTTTGATCAAGTTGAAGAAGCAGGACGGACGCTGTGTGAGGAAAACCCCCTTCATTCGACCCATCTGCCTCCCGGACAAAGGCATGACCTTCCCTGACAACTACTGCTGCACTATCAGCGGCTGGGGATACATACGTGAGAGTGAGTGGTGGGGCAGCTCCATGGAACTTAAACAGTTCAAACCTCTCGCAAACCTCTAATTAGCAAAGAAGCATTACAAAGAAAACTGAATAGAATTTTAAGTGTGGCAAAAAAGTGCATAGGAAGTTTTCAAGTTTTCTAATGATTATTTAGTTTGGTGTGATAGAACCTTTGGTACATCAATCAAGTTGCAGTTTGTGAAGAAAATTGAAAAATAAAAGTTTCAATTTACAGAAGTAGAGCTGAGAAAAACAGGATCCCTCTGTGATGTCATCAATAAGCGACATTCTATCAAAAATGCAGAGACAACCTAAACAAAACATTTTTCAACAATCATTTAACAACATTGTATTATAATTTGCAAATCTATTGTGTAAAGGATATGGATTTTTGGCCCTTGTTTACCATATGGTTGCTAGGTAACAGTTATACCTCTGCCTATGTCACATCTGCTGCTCATGAACTAACATTATACATTATAAACCTCACCAAAATATATCAAACTGTGGATTTAGTAAAAGCTTGAACACGAGCATGTTAGTAACTGTGTAGTCTGACCCGTCATATGCACTTTCGATGACTTGGGATCAGCGTTGTTCATTGTCTTGAACGCCAGCGTGTAAAAATAAGATAAAAGTCCATAGGTAAATGTATGACTGGGCTGTAAAAGTGGTACCCGTGGTAACAGGGCTGTTTCTTGTCAGAGGCTGAGCGCTACTCCAGTTTACAGGAAGCAGGCGTCAAGCTCATCTCCCACGAATCCTGCAGAAAACCTGAAGTCTACGGCAACCACGTCACGTCCGACATGCTCTGTGCTGGGCTCAACGGCTGCTCTGATGCCTGCCAGGTAAATCTCCAATATAGTCCACTCATCCGACAAATGACACGCGTTTTTAGAGTCGCCAATTGGATTAATTTAACAACAATCGTTTAAAAGGATAATGACGGCCAATCTATTAATGATACACATTAATAGATTGGCCTAAATGTTGAAATACCTTTCTTCTTTTCTCATCTATTGACACGCATCAGACTAGAAGCATACATTTCAAGTTCCAATTGTCCTGGTAAAATCAACTGATGCTTAGCTATTTGTGGGAATTCATAAGATAAGACAAAAGGTAAATATTGTACTGTTATAATGTGGCCCACTAAAAGTATTTTCAATAAAGTCAGCGAAAGGAAGAGGATACTACTCCATTCCATTTGAATTTGGATCATAGTTTAATGACTGAAAAATCTCCAGCAGTTGCTTTCCCCGTCCTATGGCTGAGAAAGGTTGGTAA
The DNA here is from genome assembly GCA_015082035.1 of Chaenogobius annularis. NCBI lineage: Eukaryota > Metazoa > Chordata > Actinopteri > Gobiiformes > Gobiidae > Chaenogobius > Chaenogobius annularis. The sequence continues at coordinate 189,980 of BJKM01000038.1, forward strand.
ACTTAATTGAGCGTAAGAGTTTAATGTAGTCGCACTAAGAAGGAAGACATTTACAGTCCACTCACACGAGATGCTGTATTAAACATTCACACTTGAATTAAATGCCAGAGTTCAAGTTCAGAGTACAATTGACCTCTGGGGAAGGGTAAATCTTAATGAACAGCTCATGTTTTGTGTGTGCTTTGATCGCTGCATGTAAGTCTATTCATGTGCAGGCGGCCTACTCATCTGCGGTTTTCCCCAGGGCGACTCCGGGGGGCCTCTGGCTTGTGCGAAGGGTGATGTCAGCTTCCTGTATGGCATCATTAGCTGGGGAGACGGCTGTGGGCGCACTAACAAACCAGGAGTCTACACTAAAGTGATCAACTACATGGACTGGATCAATTCAGTCATTGGCCGGAAATCCAACACTTGATGAACAGACCTTTTGAGAGACTCTAGCTTTTATTTAATTCATTTTTTGTACTATAATATTCTACTGTATTTGCAATGTTATCTAACTTATCATTTTTATACTGTGAATAAATAAACTATGACATTATTTTACATATAGGCATGCATATGGTTATTTGTTTTGTCCTAAAGATAAGGGAAACGAGTAGCTGACAGGACACATTTAAATCGATCAGGTTAAACTAAAAACCATATAACTTTGTAAACGAAAGGTACATTTTATTCGGCTAATTAAAACATATGATATGATATGATATGTTACATGAACAGTATTTTAAATCGTTTTTAACGTGTAAAACTTAACGTATTCATTTGTAGTTGTTTGTTGTGTGGTTATAAGCCTATAGCTTGCCAAAAAGTCGCAGAATTTGGCCATATTTGATCAGGGGCCGCGGCAGGTGGCCTGGGACGGCCCAGGTGGCGTTGTGACGCTTAGTGGGTGGACAGCCCATGGGACAGACAAACAAACTGCCTGTCATGCCATTTTCCATGTGCAGAGCTGGGGGCGAGTTTGCGCCTCGCGAACCAAGAGCGCAGCTATTTTGAAAGTGACCCCTCAGTCAGGCAGCGCCTCTGCAGCTGTCAGGAACCATGACTGAAGATGACGGATTCTGTGGTCGTGGAGGGATATGCCAGACTTAGAGACGGGAAAAAGGTTCATATCAACTTTAGAACTGTCGATGGATTTAGAACAATTCAGTTTGCTCAGTAATCCAAACTAAAGGTTTGTGCACTTTGTTTTCCCCGCAGTGGAAAACTAGATGGATCGTTCTCCGCAAGCCGTCGCCTGTAGCAGGTAAACCTTGTCTCATTATTGTCCGCGTCAACAAAGTTTGTTTGCACTTTATATGAAGTCTGCTGAGCACGTGCGGCAGGCTGCTGCTTTGTGCGTAAACAAGTGCGCACGGACGCCGCTGCGTCACGCGGACAGAGCTGATACCGCTGGCGCTTGTCTTTATTTTTGTAAGGAGGTGGTTTTTATTGTTTTTTGGTTTTCTTTACTATGATGGACAGCGGTGAATGCTTCTGGTCTACGCATGACCAACCCAGGATGGAACACGTTCTGGCCTCTATAACAAAGGTTGTGCTGCCGTGGAGAGGTCTATGTAGCTGCAGAGCTCCACATTCCTCACAGGTCTGACTGAGGCTGTGATCCCGCATCTTTGATGTTGCTGTTATCACAGCTGTCGGTGCTCATGCCTCAGCTATGTGCATTAAGAAGCGTGTGAAGGAGAGACAAGCGCACTCGCCTCTGTTTGGTCAGTTGACACTGAATGTTGCCAAAAGTGCCAAACATCCTGATGACCTGCCACTACATTTCAACGACACTTTATCAAACTTTCAAATTGGAACTGGAACTTCAATCTGCATGCAACTTTTCAAACTCAGGCTCCAGAGGCTACAGCTGTACACAACTCATCTGTCAGCAGAAGTCTGTGAGATTGTGCAACTAACCTCTGCTTCATGCAGACAGTGTTTGTCTAAGTCAGGTTTATATCCCATGCCATGTCCCTGTTACAGAATATAAATGTGTAGTTTAATCTTTGGGATTTCCACAGATTGCCTTGGGCTGCTGGTTTATAAAGACAAATCAGAGCGGGCCCAGGGGAACAGAGAGAGGACCAGTGTGACTCTGGAGGAGATCTGTGGTGTGGAGACGGGACAGTGTTTTGAGGGTGTAGCCTTCACTCTGACCATCCTGTGCCTGAATCAGTGTTCTCTGCTGGGCTTCGACTCCAAAGAAGCTCTGCTGGGCTGGGAGGCCCGGCTCAGATACAGCCTGGGGGAAGGTTAGACACACACAGCACCTCTCATGTCACTCTTGCTTTTACTTAACAACACTGCTCCATGTGGGACAAGCTCCACAACCAGATTAGGTTATGATATCTCACAGTTGAAGTAACAGAAAAAACAACTCAAAAATTCTCACAGGATGATTTATATATGTGCCTGATTTACATTCAATCTATGAATGATAAGCAGTGCATAAACAGTCTCAGTGGAGAGGCTTGATTTATGAAAGCCTAAAAGGTGATCATTAGTTCTCAGCCTCGCTCTGTCTCTGTGGATATACAGCTTGACTCATGATTTATTCAAGCACAAGGGAGCAGTAGGCCAACTCTAAAGATAAAGTATTACACAAAACAACTCCCTATATTCAGTGAAGGAAAATAAATCATAAAGAAAAAACAACAACAATACTGCGATGTTAGCAGAGTCCTTTTGGAATGGCATTACAATTATAGAGGGTTCCTTTAACAGCAGCAAATCTGGAGTTTTCTATGTTGCCACAGTTGGACTAGTAAAGTTTTGTGATTTTAGGTAAACAAACCCTTTGACCTTTATAGTGGATTGTATTTAAGGATCGTAGTTGGAGGCAATGGTCCAAACAAATGTGAAAGCCGGTTGTGCGCGGCCTAGAGGAGCATTTGAAGAGGCAGAGGACGTAGGTTAAAGACAAAGCCTTGTTGTGTTTTTCTTGAGTGACTTGGGTCCGCGTTCTGCCAGCGTACTCCTTAAGAACACGATCCACATGTGTTTGAAAAGGGCCCTCTGTGTCTGTGTGTGGTCTCTGACGGTGGAGTGGGGCCAACAGTGGGCATGTCACCTGCCAGCGCGGGCCCGAGCCACTGTCCACACGGCTTTTATTGGGCCCTGTCAAACCAAATAAATCTCAGTTACACCTGAGGGATGACAAGGGCCACATGGCAGAGTTTCCCTCACCGCTGCCTCCCAACAGTTTCACCTGGTTTTGTTCGGGCTGATTTACCTCATCGCTATTAGATTTTGTCTGGCTTTTTCAGTTGAAACCTATATTGTTTAATATGAGAAAAAACACTAACGATTTTGTTCACTGTTGTGATAATGAGTAATTATACTATCATTATTAATCGCTATTACGGTCATGCAAATATCCATACACATATTCAGTCTTCAGTCTAAAAAGGCAACATTTTAATACTATAAACAGTAACAGCTGAACTGAAAATGTGTGTATTTGTTTAGGTTACATTTAAGACATTGGGAGAACAAGAGATGTGTGTTTTTGCTCTTCAAGTTTAATTAGCCGCAATCCTCAGTCTAAGACAAAGAAGTGTGATTGCTTTTGGCTTTCATTCAGAGAACGCTCAGGGATTTCCCTCCGGCTGTATGCAGCTGTTTGTGCGCGTCAATCCAGTGAACAATTTGTAACTTTATATTCTTTTTAAACATCTCTGCTGTTCCATATTCTGGCCACTCTACTCTTAATACCACTTCAAGGCCCAGATAAATGGAGAGAACAAACGAAAAAACGTCACACATGAGTTTGCAGATTATGAATGGAACAAATACTCCCAAACTTAATCTACAATGATCAGACAGGATTTATTAACAAATGACAACATCAGACAATCCTTACAAATAAAGAGCCAAATACAAAAACAACAAAACAAAGCCCTAATAATTAGTTTGGACGCAGAGAAGGCTTTTGATTCTGTTTGCTGGCCATATTTATTCAAAGTGTGAAACAAATTTAAAATCGACGATTGGGCTCTTAAAGATGGTCCAACATCAAGAATTAAAATCAATGGTCATCTGACAGATCCACTGACTCTGGAAAGGGGGGTGAGGCAGGGCTGTGCCTGGTCCCGCCTCCTGTTTGCTCTGTATTTGGAACCATTGGCCCAATTTATTAGACAAAACAATTCACATTGTTTCAATTGATGGGACAGAACTTAAAATTGCTTGTTATGCAGATGATGTTCTATTGTATTTGACCAAACCAGACATTTGCATATCTAATGTGATGCATTTTCTTTAAAAAAATGGGTCCAATGTCTGGATACAAAATGAATGTACAACCCCCTCTGACCTTTAGAATCTTTTAGATACATAGGTGTGGTTCTCCATAGAGACCTATCAAAAAATGATACCCCTCTTTTTTACTACTATAAAAACAAATCTTGAAAAATGGAACCTTATACCCTACTTAAGTCTAAGTTAAGGATTGATACTTTAAAAATGAATGTTTTGCCCTGGTTTCTCTATCTGTTCCAGACCGGCTGTTCGATGAGTGGAATAAGATTGCAGATTAGATGGTGTAAAATAATGAGTTTGATTGAGTAGCACATATGCTTAGTCGGAAAATTTGCAGTGGACAGTTACAAACAGCTTCTCTGCACTCTCCTCAGTCCACAGATTCTGTGTGGCTGTTTTACCTGGGACCAAGTTGGAGACTGGACCTGCCACTCTTCACCTGTGCAACAACCTGCTGGCTCTGGCTCGGGACGTCCCACCTGTCATCATCGGCCACTGGAACCTCCCGGACCTGCGCCGCTATGGACCAGTGCCCAACGGATTTGTGTTTGAGGGAGGCACCAGATGTGGATACTGTAAGTTTATAAGTGATGCAGCGAAAACATGTTTTGTCTTTTTTATAATATCTCACCAACACTGTATATATGAAGATACTGAAGTTATTCAAGGGCATAACATTACATTGTACACATCCTTTACTCTCCTGGAACTGTCTGACCCCATGGTCTCACGCCTGGGTTCAGACTGACAAACTGACTGTGAAGGTGCAGCTGGGTTTCTAAGAGGTGCAAAGACGACACTCTCGCATTAAGTTATTAGTTAAAATACTAAATAGAAGAAAAGTTCTCCACTAGTGCAAAGAAAAGGTACGAACATAAGTTGCCCACTCATTTTGAATACTTTTTAAAAAAATTATTTGGTTTAGTAAAGGACTGGGCACGTAATCATACAGTATTTGAATCGAGTTTTTCGAGTTAAAATCAGTCATTTCTGATCAGTTTGGCTCTTTTTACTCGAGATCGAGAGGTCGACAGCCAATTTGTGGTTTGGAGCAGAGTTGTGACTTTGGAGGAATAAATGGGACTGTTTCTTGTGTAAAATTGCTGTGTTGTTTATTGTTTATGAGTTATGAAAATAGTGATTGTTCAATTTGAGTGTGAAAAAAATAAATAATAACAATTATAATTTTGTGTCACCCAGCACTAGTTTAGTAACAACTGTAGTTTCACTGTGGTCTTATCAACTCATGGCAGAAATGTGTGTCAAAAGTAAAATAGAGAGGGGTTTTTGTTCATAATAGCTCATTAGAGTAGACGTGGGAGCTGTGTTTTTGTGTCTTTCTCAAATACATCAAATAATCACAGCCAGAGAGATGAATCACTCGTGGCTTTGAGTCAATAGTGAAAGAGAAGCTCTGGGGAACAGACTGTCCTTGTAAAATACTGTAACCGTGTCCGAGGGAATAAAGTAGGCATGCTAAAGGATGATTGGGTGGTTTTGGTAGAAACAGTATTGCGATTGTGATTAAAGTTGCAATTCATGTATTAAATCAAAACTAAAACCACCAGTGCACAGCTTTCTCCAGATAAAATGCACTGAGATTTGAAAACGATATAAAGAGCCTCCGATTTTATTTCTGGATAGAAAATAACCATCTCCATTACTGTGAGCGGCCTCTCCACAGATCTGACCCGTTACCTGGCCTGGAGACGTCACCGACTTGATTTATTTAATGCCGTACAGTGGAACGTTGTGAGCAAAACATTAACATCTTCACGGAGACGAACAGGCTCGCAGACCCTCCCCCAGAAAAGTTTCACAGTGCAACTTTAACATCTGAAAGAAGATTGAAATATGAACTGCTAAACTAAAGATTTATGAACTGCTATTCTAAAACAAAAATCACATCAATGCATAGAATAATATTTACTTATACTTTGCTATTTGCTTGTTGTGTAATTCATTATTATTTTGATGAATCGTGCGGCTCAAAAGTACCTACAACGTTAATTACACAGGCACAATTTTGATTTGATCCATCTGTTAGAGTATAAATGCTTGGAGGCTTGTCTCTTATCTGCTGTTGAGTTATGTTGAGTTTTAAAATATTTATTATTAAAAACTTCCTGTCAGTTAAACAAGCTCCCAAGAGGCGGCTCCAGCCATGAATCATTTATGTCCGTCAAAAGATTCATGGAGTAACAAAATGAGAATACAGAATAATTTAGCAGCCGCTGGGTGAATATTTTAATCTATTTTGAAATCTTTAATGGTTTGTCTGTTCACACTTCGTTATAGTTTTTGAGAAGAAGTTTCACTCATTAAAAGTTTTAATGCCACTCCCATTTCTGACATTGGGACCAGTTTATGTGATGCTGCTCAACTTTCTTTCATATCCGACATCTGGACTCTTACTAGCGTTTATGACGCACATAAACAACATTTGGGTTTGTGCTATTTGAAGATTTGCAGATGGCACCACGCGGTTGTACCTCCACTTCTCCTTGTGGCGGAAAATATGTGTTAGAAACTTTTAGGAGGCCGCCAATAGATAAATAATTACAGATGCTCCGCAGCTGGGTCTCTGTGGGTTTTTTTTTTTTTTTTTTTTTTGATTAGGTTTCACCGTTGACAGTCGACGGGCATTGCATTGATAGACATTCTTTTGACCTAATATACATAAAGGCATTAAATCCAGTGACACATCCGACTGAGAAAGAGTACATATTTCGGAAACAACAAAAATCTGAGGTGAAAATGGTGATAGATTTCGTTCTGAAGGATGAGGTGAAAATGGTGATAGATTTCGTTCTGAAGGATCTTTGAGGCGACATGACCGCTGGCTCCGAGAGACGTGTGCTACAAATAAGCGGCTGTGATTGTTGCCTGGTGCGCTCTGTGGAAAACACATACAGTTGTCCTGCGAGACCTGAACGGATCAATAGGTTGGCTTCGCATGACATCATAACATATGTTGATCATGTTTCAGCTTCGCGTTGCGGAGGACGTTTCAACATCCAAAAGATATATTTTGAGTTATATCGTTAGTTTACTGGATATGGTTCTTCATTTTTAATCATTCTGAAACCCTGCATTCCATCTGAAACTATGGAGATCAACAACTAATTTAATGATCAAAGCATTTTGATTGGACTATAGTATGAGTATGAACAAATAATGAGCATTTATAATACATTTGCTTACATAAATGTTATCGTCTGGGTGCAAAAAGTGCCGATTGGTTCTTGCGCTTCCCACTTGCCAAGCACCTCTTGGCAGTTCACAGAAGGAATCAGAGAAGTTATTTTTCATTTTCTGCCCAGACTAATGACTTAACTCGCCACCTGTTTTGTGTTGCGCGTCTCTCTGGGGTTTTCATATTCCGTTTGCGGCGCACCTGAGGCTTGACTGAACCCGACCGTTCCTAAAAAAAACGAAAAAAAAAAAACTGACGCTAACGATTTTCTTGCAATTATACCGTGAGTGAACTGCTAAGAAAAGAAATGACAGTGCATCATTTAGTTGGATCAGACACACTTTGCCTCTGACCTTTTGACCCGGGCGGTGCTGGGAATATACACTGGTGACGAGAGGCAGCACGCAGAGATGTCAGGAGATCCGCGGAGAACATGACCTCCGCTCTTCACGCCGGTGTTATTGGAATCCGATTTATCCGAACAAAGACGATGACAGCTTCTTGTTTTCCTTTCTCAACTGTGGCCATTTTCACCTGTTGTCCTAAGATATTTATGTCTCAGATACTGTCGGTCTCATGACGAAGAGATGTGTATTTCTATAGCGTCTTTCATGCATAGATTGGAGACGACGCTGCTTTCAATTCACTTGTCAAGTCACAATTACCATTTAAAACCATTGAGCTAAGGCGTAAATATTAAATTGTCATGTAATCTGTCTGGTTCCTTTCACTGTCTGGTCGGTCAAAGTGCAACCTAACACCTGACCTATCTATACATTTCTTATAAATGACACTATTCCTGTATTTCTTGTTCAGGGGCTGGGGTCTTTCTTCTTGCGTCCGGTGAAAGTGAGCAGATCAGTTTCCTGTTCGACTGCGTGGTCCGCGGCGTCTCTCCCACCAGAGGCCCATTTGGACTCAAGCCAGTTCTGCCAGGTCTGTACCGCCGCGCTCACTCGCTCGCTCGCTCACTCACTCACTCACTCGCTCACTCGCTCACATCAGCAGGACTTAGAATAGGGAACAGTTAATAGCCTGTGCCCGGGTTAGCAAACAACTTAGACCCACACTTGCCTTCTAAATACTATTTTGTGTAGCTCCTGGGCTGTCTTATTCCTAATCGGATGGCTTCCTGGAATTAGCCCATTTTAGGTTGAGTGAGTCAGAGGATTTATGTGCTTTGATGTGCCGAAATTATGACTGACAGCTGTTTTATGTAATTGGGTAATCCTTGGAAGCGATTTCAGTCCGACGTCCTCAGCCTGACTTAGGTGTACTGATCTTAGAATAAGCCTTTTGGTCACTGTCACTACCTGCGCCTGGAGTATATGACATTATTGTGTAAATTTAGCTGAAGTTAACAACACTGAGGGCAAAACCATATGGCGGACAAAGCTCTTTTTTCAGTAACATTAATGTCCCACTATGTGACAGATTTGGCCCATGACTGTAACTTGTGTTTGTGCATCAGAATGTTGTCATTGCCCGAAAAAGATTTCCTGGTGTGTTTGTTCCAAAATTACAGGGGTAAATTGTTGTCTAACCGATCACAATAACGAGGATCCTGTCCACCCTCTTTGTCCTGTTATGGCACAGCCTGACAGCATGAGGTCGGTTTGTTGCTGAAAATAAGGTTATTAGCTGATGCATCCTTCACTGACATTTCAATCATGTAAACGATGTTATATGATGAAGGTAAATTAGGACTCCTTTTACAGTAAATTAAATCAAACTTTTCTTTTCGGTAATCTAAGTCAATTTGCTGTCAACAAATTAACCAAGCCAATGCACTTCATTTGTTAAGCCATATAAAAGGGCAAAGTTGCATCAGTAAGGCCTGTGGCGTAACACAAATCAACATGCTTAATATGTTTTCATTACATGCCGAAGGCAGAATTACTGAGAAGGCAGAGGGCATTGTTCATTGTTCATTGTTGTATGTTGCTCCGAACCACCAAAGCACGTTCCTAGCATGTGAATCTTGTTCACTGACGATGGCAATAAACCTTTCCTGATTCTGATAATAAGTCAACTACTACCACAATTGCATTTTATTATGTAATAAAGGTTGTGAAATGCATATATATTTACAGTATTTTCTTAATGAGAAAGAAATCTGACTTTGTGTTAATGCGTGAGATTCAGCCAGAGAAAGCAGGCTACATTTGCATGTGTGAAGAAGCTGAGCAGGCACAGTCTCCACCAGGAAACCCTTTGTGTGTCTGTATCTGTCTGAAGTGTGAAAGTTAATCATCATGTGGCTGTGAACAAAAGTCACTCTGCTTTTCTATGAAGCTTTGTGCTTCAGGGCACAGAGGCTCGGGGTCAGACTATGGTGGGGAGCCTGGAGGCCAGTCCTATCCACATCTGTTTGTAACAAAGAATAAACCTCATTCTATTACATAACTCAGAAATGGATCATTATTATCAATATATATTTTCCACAACAAGGTCCTATCAACACTTTAGAGGATGAGACAAAAAATCTCATTCTGAAACTATGTCAGGGCTTTAACCATCATTTATTGACTTGAACTTTTAAATAATTTAGTTAAATATTTGATGTGCTGCCAAGGGCTGGAGGAGATTGCAGTTTGTATTTCATAACCTTTTAAATGTAACCAAAGCGTTTTTTAATTATTTGTCCGCTCCGCCTGCTGTCTACTTTTAACACCATTTCTCCCCACGCTAGCACTTTTAAAGATTTCTCTCACCCGTTCAGGCAACTTGGAGCGATACGTAGCGGCAGGGCTGTGCTGTGGAGGTGGATATTCTAGTTTCCACACATCGCGCTGTCCAATCACACGCTGAGCTCATGGCCCTATTATTGTAGCCTGTAGTAGAATAAATAGCTGGGACGATGTCAGGAGGGGGGGGGGGGGGGGGGGGCGGGGGTCAAAGTCACCGTCCGCAGCAGCAGAGAAGCCAACGCGTGCTAATCATGGCGAGCATGTCTGAAATCCTCATCCCAGGATTCCAGCGCCCTCCCCCCCTCGCTCTCTGTAGCACCGCGCGCTGCTCTCTACAAGTCTGCTCATCAAAGGCCAGATTTATCATACTTTACTTTCAAAAGTTACAGCAATCGGTGTTTTGGAAAATGTCAAATTGCTTGCCTCAACATTTGCCTATGTTTTTGAGCACTGACAGAAATATTAAACAGCACCACCACCACCAGACATTTATTACAAAGGGCCATAGACAGCCGTTTAAGGTGATGACAACCAAAATATATAGAACTGGTCTGTTAGCATTGTTCAAAGTGTTACATAAGGTTAAGTGCACTTTTGTGCTTTGATGTCACTACATTTTGCTGTCTGCTGTATACTTATAATGTTGTTTATGGTTTGTTGTCTGCAAATTTATATTATATTATGCTATATCATAATATCTAGTCCACCTGATACCTTTTAAACTAACTTAAGGAATTGGAAGTTGTTGTTTTTTAATAATGAGGGAGATGACATTGGTTCCAGTTATAAAGATTCTGGGTACATGACCTTGATGTCAGGGCGTCTTACCAGACGTGTTGCCGTGCTATTTAAAACCGTTGTAGTGGCGCCCAAATACTGCAAGGTGTTCTCCTGTCCAACCCTTTCCCTCTGCTTTCAAAGGCCTGCTGCCCTTGTTGCTCTATATTTATAACAGTACAAAGCATTTTCAAAGGTGTTTCACAGCACTATTTTACCTTCATACTTTAGAGTCACTAAAAAGTTCATATTTGGAAACCATATATATATAAATAATACAAAACTAGTCAACATATAGCCATGGTAGTATCCCTTACTGGAGCATTTACTTCCATGCTTTACCAATGTTGACAAGGTTTCTGCTCTTTACAGATCTCAATCTGAATCAGACAAATTCTGAAGAAAAGTTGAACCATGAAACCCAAGAGCTGGAGAAGCGTCTCAGCATGCTCTCTCACAGGAACAGCACAAGTCAGTGTTTTTTATCTAAACTCTTTATTTAGCTATGTTTAAGTTAAACTTTAAGTGAAAACTGCTTCATGTCCCTGCAGTCTCGTCAACATCCTGCCCCTCTGCTGGAGGAGATGACCGCAGTATCTCTGGTTCGTCCGACACCTCAGACACAAGCCAGTCCGACTGCAGTATTGGCAGCCGACTGGTCATTTGGAGTGACCCAGTGGCCACGGAAAACTCTGGCCAGCTCAGCACAAAGTGTCCTCCTCACAGCACAGAGAAGCTCTGTGTGAACCCTGGAGGTACGTCTCGGCCGGTGGTGAAGATCCCCCGGCAGCTGCAGGAGATTGGGCGGCAGAGCTCGTCAGACAGCGGCATTGCCACCGGCAGCCACTCCTCCTACTCCAGCAGCTTCTCCTCCTACACAGGCAGCATGGACATTCACTCCTCTGAGGACTACGGCTCTGTGCTCACTCTGCCTCCACATTTAACTCAAGATCTGCAGCCCTGTAGCTGTCCGGCTGCACCAGGACATGTGTACCAGGTGCCCAACTCTGTCAGGTACTTGTACGACACGCCCCGGAGCCTGCTACAGGACGCCATGCTACAGCATGTGGGCGCGAATCAGGACAGTGAACCCTCGTACCCGAGCCAGGAGGCGACAGAACACAGCGGGCCCTCAGACCAAAGCGGGCCCTCAGACCACAGAGGGCCCTCAGACCACAGAAGGCCCCCAGAGGACAGCGGGCCCTCGGCAGAGACTGAGACACAGTCCCCTACTGCAGAGGAGCAGACTGAGCCCACTGAGAGTCTGACAGTGACTGATCAAACAGAGCAGAGTCAGAAAAACAAAGTGGCGCCCTCTAGTGACTGTCACATCTGCAGCTCTTTCGCACCTGTCTACAAAGCCATCGTCACTGTTTGCTCAGCATGCGGCGGGTACAAGGTGAGAAACACACAAATCTCTCACTTATGATGCGCATACATTTGAATTATGTTAGGATGAAATGTTAGTATGGCCATCTGTTTGAACCATGACATCTTTCCACTTTGCACGAAGATCCAAATATACTTAAGGGAGCAGGTTTTATCGACTGTATCATCTGCTGAGCTCCTCTTGTCTGACCTTTGTCGTGTACAGTTGAAGTGATGCTGCTCTGTGTTTGGTGTCAAAGCGACCAACAGGCCCACGGCCATCTGTCCGCCATCTCAGACTTCATATTCACATATTCACTCAAAGCTTCAGTGTGCTAACCTGCAGTATTAAAGCTGTGATTTTTCTGACCGAAGACGTGACAGTGTTAGTATAAATACACCACTTACGCAGTAAACATATAGTCGTTTAGTGTTGTTTTTAAAGGGGAGATATCATGCAAAAAACAACTTTAGCTTTTAAACTTTGTTACAACCACGTTCTCTCATGATTAGTTTACTGTATTGTCCTGCAACTGAAGCTCCAGTGCTCTGAAAAAAATCCTGTTTTCACTGACCCCTTCTCAAAAATGAAATGAATTCTTGAAAAATGATTGTTCTTCAATTACACATATAGGGTGACATTCTTTTTATGTAGCCACTTTTCAAAAACATGTCGATGACAATCCACTGCTTGTTACAATGTGACCAAGAAGAGGCGGGGCTTATCAGTATGAACAGGAATTCAATGGACCCGTTTCTATTACTGAGCCGTTTTAGATCAATATTGCAGTTTACATTGAACAAAAAAAAAAAGATCCATCTAAAACCCGCACTTCAACTGTGTTTTCGTTTGAACTTGCTCTCCACGGACTGTACTGGATTCAACGTTCTTCCACATAAAACTGTCGACTTGTGCCTCGACACAATACTGTATCATTTTACTTTCATTTCAGATCCAGACTTTGCACTTTTATCCCTGCCCCACATTCTCTTTGACAAAATAAGTCAGTTGTGAAGCTTGTTTCTTCTGTCCAAATACTGTGGCCTGCTTGAGTTGTGCTGCCAAACTATTTATTTCCCCTTGACGTAATGGTTATGTGCCTACAGCTCCCTCTTCTGGTGGTGCACATAATCCTAAACAGCATTTTGCTTGATCAAAAATCACTGGACTCACTATATTTAATTCTTGCAACCAAATGCCATAGAAATAAATCAATAAATGAAATGTTTTTGCAGGTGTCACCGTGCATTCCTTCAAGTGGAACAGCCACACAGCCATTACCGGGTAAGTCTGAGCCAAAGTTTAAATGCATGTTCTTTGGAAGTATTCCGATGCATGTTTGCAAAAGAAAACCTGCTGCCACACCCAGTTGTGAACGATGTAGATGAGTATATTGGCAAGTCCCTGTACAGAACTGTCTGTGATGTTGGTATCGCAGCAAACAGAACAATAAAGGCGCGTGGATCGGGCAAGTCGAAGGCAAAATGTGAAGATTCTCTCTCACCGAAGAAAGGGAGAGACAAGCTCGTCAGTCTCCTCGCTGATATATTAGGCTACTCGAGGAAGGTAGATGGTCATAAAGTCAACGCCTATGAATCTATGAGCCCTGCTTTTGGGCTGAGACTCTGCAAATCCCGAGGCGTCCGGGTGCCTGGCATTTACGAAAACTGCGTGAGGTGTGAAGGAGAGCAGTGTCCACCTCTCCCTCGGCCTCCTCCCCCCGTCATACTTCTGAACAGGAACGCATCCAGTCCAGCCTGGCCTAAAGCGTCTGCCCCAAGCCAAGAGACGGTCACTGTCAATGAGCAAGGCCTGGATCACAGCCGTGGATCCAAAACAAAGGAGGTCGCTGGTTCAACTCCGAGCGCTGAAGGTAAGGCCCACGAGACAGTCTCGGCTCGGATACTATACATCTCTGCAATTCTATTTCCGTTTTCTGATATAAATCTTCTCTTCATTCTTTCGAGATCTTTTTCTTGGAGCTCCCTGAAGACTAGCCACACTTTTCATTCTGGCTGCTTTGTTTATTCACCTGCTTCTTCTCCGGAGCTCTGTTTGCTTGTTATAAAAAGCATGGTCATCTTGCATGACATTGATTTGTTTCCTGCCCTTTATCTTGTACTATCATTCACGACCGTAATACAACAGTAAGTAGATGTGGGTCAGAGGTGGGTAGTATTCTCAAATAAATATACTGGTACGTCTACTTCAAAACAACATTACTGTAGTAGAAGAACAAAGTAGTGGTCTATTACTCAAGAAAAAGTATTTGGAAAAACCACTACTCAAGTATAACTTAACAGTCAGAACGTAACATCTGATTCATAATTTGATGATAATGTAATTGGATCTACAAAATATTAATATTAAAGTATTTCTAAAGAATAAAATGTCTAACATTTAGGTGTAAGAAACACAAAATTATGTTATCAAGCTTTTGTCACTTAATAGTCTGACTCACAGTAGGAAAGGTAACCATATCTTTTAGTATTATTTCAATAAAAACTACCCACCCCTGGTCCACTTCTCTTAAAGTATGTCAGCTGTCTTAATAGATTTGTCAGCAATGATGCAATATTTATAGAATCAGTTATTATTATTATTATTTCAGAGTGTTTGGCTTCACGTCTCGCGCTTTATTGTTTTGACCAGATAAACATCCCTTTGGTAAAGACGAGCGGCGCAGAGCTGATTATGAAGTCATGGAGGGTCGAGCACTGGAGAAGAGCTTAGAGGTAGATTTTTCCCCACAGGATTCGATACATATAATATTCATTTGTAATTTCATGAAAATGTCATGAGCATGTAAAATGACTGCTTTTCTGTGGTAATAACCTGATCAGTACGCACATCTGGGATTTTCAGGGAGAAGAGAAAAGCAAGTATGAGTTAATGGGCAGCTGTGGCCATCAAAGGATTTTCCAGGAGACCGAAGGTGAGTTACATGTTAACATGAAACAGTCAATGTTAAACAAACATGTTAAACAAACATGTTAAACATAAAAAACAGAAAGCATGAATGCATATTGTTCTGGTCCGATATGGCTTTAGTGACACTGCAATAGCCTCTCTTTGACTGGTCTCTTGAATTTACCAAATACAAATGCGTAAACCGGCTGGATAATGACTTTGGATAAAAAATGACCACATAAAAAAAAGGCTTAATCCACACTTCCTAAGTAGGTTCATCCATTTCTAATGCAGGACATTGTATTTTATGTAACATTTAAGCAACTGAGTCAGGTTACCTCTGCCTAACCCACACATACTGTTATGATGCCATGATCCACCTGCTCTGATTAAAAGGGACAGTTGTCAGAGGTTGTTTGGACATTTTGGTCCCAGGTGCTGCCAGCACAGGGCAGCAGAGCCATCACTCATGTACAGCACCTTCACATGATTCCCAGGACCACAGGACGTGTCCTGTCGAAGCCGAGAGCCGTTCTACTATAACTACTGTGCATGTAGCACCTCGGACTAGGTCAGCTTTCCACTGCAACTGCCACTTCTCCGTCAGGCTATATATACATTACATGTATGTTCCTTGTCTGACTGAAGCAGCAGGCCTGTGTCAATCTGTTTACAAAGCACTTTGTACAGGATAGCAATTCAATTCAGCTAAATGTATTTTTGTAACGCCCAAAATCACAACAGAAGTTGCCTCGAAGCAGCAGTAGCAGACAGACTTTTATATACTCTGTGTCAACTGAACATTGAAGAATAATGTTCTGCTGTGTATGTGTATCTTCACAGCGTGGAGATCCAAGGCTCTGTTACAGCAGCAGTCTTTAGAACGTCCACATAACCAGAGGCAGTGTGTGGCTCTGATCAGTTTGGTGAGAGGTGCTGCCAGAGGCTGTTCTGATCTGACAGCTCTAATGGCCCCTGACCAAAGAGCCTCTGCTGGGATTCATATTTGGAGCCACTCACACACACAGTCAATCACAAGAGAAATGCCCTTTACAAAAGTTTTCAAACATTCTTTGGTCACATGTGCCCCAATGTAATCTTGGCTGTGACAGTTGGTTCATTTATTTGTAAGTGGTTGTGGTTCATGTGCTCTACTGTAGGTGAGGCTTATGACAGGTGAAGCTTTCAGGGGAATCCTGCTGTCACAAGAAATCTATCAAAGGCTGTAAACCAGGCTGACAGTGCACTTTAAGACAGCACTGTGGCTGTAATTTGTGTTTGACGGTGGATTGAGGCGGAGGACTTATTACCTCAGGACATCTTGTTCAACAAACAGATGATGTAAGCTCATGGCTGTGGTTAAGTACAATATAGATGTATTTATGTCAAACATGAGCTTCATTTAAAATGGCTAGAATTTATATTTTTGTAACATATTGTATGAGATGCTTTGCCTGATGTTGAAACTTAAATCCTTGTGTGAGTTTTTCCAAAAACCTTTAGATTTAACATGTACCATGTACTTTAGGGAACGTCTTTGTTTTCCCTCCTGACGCAGCAGTCGCAGACAGACTTCGCAGTGATGCAGTGACGTATGTGAACATCCCTGTTAGTCCCACGTCCAAGAAGCAGCTCAACTACATGGAGCTGGAGCTGCAGGAGATGGGCCTGGGGCCCCGAGGGACCGCCCCACACCTGCCAGCTCAGAGTGAGCAGCCACACTTCATACTACTGCAGAAAGATCTCTCTATCACCATGAGTACACCACGAGTACCCACGCAGACGATAAACAAACACGACAGATAATAGAGTTTCAGCACGAAGACTCCTGAAGAAATGAATGTTGTTTCAAAGACATAAGCATTACTTTCTCTGGAGCCCAAATCACATGAATGGTACTAGCCCCACTAATTACTTTAAATAATAAAAGTTGTAACACACACAGGTTACGTGCCTGAGTGCAACTTGAATATATTGACCTGATCCGATCCTAAAGATTGATTACAGCTCCTTGATGGAGTGTAACTCTGGTGTGATTGTATTATTTGACTGGCTCAGGGTTCGCCTCAGCTGTGCTCCGATCATGAGACGCTGCACTGTGCTGTAATTGACAGAGGAGGCGCCCATTTGCGTCAGAGCATTCAGAAATACAGACAGAGGTTAATCAGTGGAGTCGGTGCACTCTCATTAAAGCGTCAGCTGGGAGGAGGTGTGGTCATCTTGGCACCGTGCGGGGTCAAAGGTCGGCCTCATCACAGCTGTGGAATCACTGATAGCACTCGTCTTCAGAGCGTCACACAAACATACGCTCGGGGACATTCTCTTCAAGTGTGGCAAAGCTTACGCCTCATGGCATTTGATTTCACACGATAAAAGTATTACATTATGGTAATAGCACTGTGCTTGGGCCAGTGTTTGGTGCATGAGCAGAATCTCAACGTTGGCAAATGAATTATTTGCATATGTTTAAGCTTGGTGACAAATGTTAAGCGTTAGTTTGGCAGTGAGGGCAGACTCCCTCTCTCCCTGAACTCTGGGTTTGTTCCGCCTCAGACAGAAGGTCATTCAACTGACTTCCAAACTGCACTTTCTACTGGTCTCATTGTGTGAAATTAATTCCTATTTTAACTGCAGTGGACTAGATGTGGCGGCTCCAATGGGCAGATTTCATTGCCTCTGTAACTTCCGACACTGCCGGAGGAGTAGGTTATCGCGAACACAATCCCAACTTTGTCTGGTTCACATGTGTTTTTAGGCAAGACATTCTGTTCTGAAAAT
This sequence comes from Chaenogobius annularis, assembly GCA_015082035.1. Classification (NCBI taxonomy): domain Eukaryota; kingdom Metazoa; phylum Chordata; class Actinopteri; order Gobiiformes; family Gobiidae; genus Chaenogobius; species Chaenogobius annularis. The sequence continues at coordinate 207,951 of BJKM01000038.1, forward strand.
TTGAATGTTGAAATGTTAGTTAGTTGGACAGTTGGACAAAATAGTAAGCACCAATTAAGCTTTACAAATTCTTCATCACGAGATTATTAATGCTCTTCTCTGTCTTTTCAGAAAAGTGCTCCACTAAATACGCTCAGATCGACATCACCGCGACAGAGACGGCTCACAAAGTGGGCACCCAGCATGCACTGGGCCGGCAGGAGGGACTGCACACTTTGGAACTGAGAAGAAAGGCTACACCACACTGAATCTAACCATCTCTGAAAACTGGGAGAACCCGAAACCTGAACTTCCTTTTTCCTTTTTTTCTTTTTTCCCCACAATCACTCAAGTTTGTGTCTGGAACAGGATCTTCTCGTGATGGACCCCAGAGCAGATGTACTCCATTTATTTCACAACATAGTCAATACAATACTTTTTTACTTTAGTTTAAGAGACGTCGGCGCTTCCTCCAAATAAGATGAACCCCCTAAGAAGCACCCAAACCAATCTGAATATATTTTACTCATTTCGTATTCACTTACACTCTTCAAACTGAGCCAATCAGGCCCAAATGTATAAACATGAGGAGTACAATCAGCTCTGCATAAATGTTCACTGTGTGCAAAACGTCTCTAGTGCTACAAGACCAGCTCATTCATGCAACATATATGGATTAATAATACACGAGCTGTTTCCATCTGATTCATGCTTATTATAGGTGAATTTACTGTTGAAACGCCTGCAAGGACATCTTTCTCAAAGGTTTTAGATGTCATTTTGTTTTAATTACGCACATTTTAATCTTACTGTATGTATGACTCATAATATAAACATCTTATACATATTTAGTGTTACCTCTTCCTTTTTAGATTCTTTTTTGTACATATCTTTTTTGAATGGTACATGTGCTTTCCGAGATGTGACATGTAAAAACACAGTGTACAGAAATATGAAAGCCCGTCTCCCGCGGCAAAATATTTCTTTGTAAATTATTTATACTTTTTGGATGTGTTTTCAGTTCGTAAATCTAGTAATGTACGGGACTTTACCCAGGGCATTTGTAAACCTCTTAAATAATAAATGGTAAACTACTGCTTGTATTGATAATGTGTCAAAAAACTTTCAAGGTTGCGTTTGGAGGATGTGTTGGTCTTTCAGCATAATTTAAGGTTCCATTTTTGTATTGTTTGAATGAAAAATGGATAAACAAGCTTATCTTTTTCACATCGAGCAAGAGCAAATATTTTTTGTACTCGATTCTTTGCTCAAAATATGATATAAAGGGGAAGCTTGTGCAGCCATTTGTGGTCAACTATCTCTAAAGGCCTTGATTGTACACCATTTCTAGAGTTATTGGGCAACTTCATTATTCTCCACACTGTGTTTTTGCCCATTTTAAAACAGACTGTAGTTATGTTTTGTGTCCCGAGAATACACTGCTTTACCTGTGAAGCCAGTGAACATGTACTTTTATGGCGAGACCTTTTGGACACATTTATTTAAACTCTCCCTTTATGTTCAAATGTCACCATGTAAAAATGTCACCGTGAACGCATTCGCCGTTATCGTTTCACACAAAAGACTAGACTGAAGAGCAGTGACCTGGGGCTAACTCGCACGGTGCAGCTTAAAAAACTTTGCGCTTCACTCACTGGTTCAATTAAAGCTGGAAGGCATCGGGAACTGATGATGAATGGTTCCACTCACCTGCTTCAAATGCTACTGTCCTGCTGCACCTTCTTATGCGCCATCATCTTCACCACCATCATCTCACCCATTTGCAGTGAACTGATTTTCTATATTAAACCTGTGTCATGCTTTTGTCTGCTATATTAATCGATGACACACATGGCTCATTACTTTATATTTTGTTCATTTTAAATTTCAACACTGATCCAGCTTACTTCCTGTTGCCTACGTCTATCGTCATTTAAGAACAAATTTTTTTTTACAATTAAATAAGTGTGGAGCAGTGGCGCCTTGAATGGAGAAGAAGAAAGATTTCTCAAACGTCATGAATCACTCTAAATACTTCGGGGGCCATTACAATGTGCACATGCTCTTATCTTAAAAGTCAATTTAGCATAATATGTCTCCGTACTTCTTGTCTATGGGCATTAGTACTTACGAAATTCAAATATCTAATTGTAAGTTCGATCATTTGTTAAGAGAGGTCAACCTGTTCTTTGTCTGCGAGGGCTGCTTTTTAGGGATGACTGAAGTTTAATTGTAACATGTCACAAATGAGCTGCTAAGTGCATTAACATGTCCCAAACTCTGCATATATTACTGCGTTCTAATCCGCGGTGCTGTCCAAAGCACCTCACAGTACAAGAATTACAATAATTTGAAGTCGCTCCTCTTGTTCTTGTCACAATCAGCTTGGCCTGACAAGTCTGACTGCTTTTACTGCCCCGTTTTAAAAGCACATCTCAAGAAATGAATTATGTATACAACCTTTTTTATGTTTAGATTTGAAGGTGCACCATATGAGACTTTTCTGCTGGATGTTTTTCCAGTATGGCATTGAATGTATCCATCTAGCAATCAATAGTTATTCGATTGTAGGTGTTTATATTGGTTCCAATACTTTTTAAAAACACACCTTTCCGCAGATCTGACCAGTAACGAGCTGGTGGCGTCATCTATACAAGCTTAGAACATTACGCAATTTACACAATGGTGGAGAGAAGTTCTGCTTTAGTTCCAGTGAGACACAAATCCAATGTTAATAAATGCATCGGTTGTGTCCCATTCACGGTCAGGACAAACGGTGGGCTTTCCCAGCGCCTATCGATCCACTGATTGTCTTCCCGGTCACATCATATTGTCATTCATTTCACTCTTTGTCACTTTTGCCTCAATCAATTCCCCTGGCGGGATTAGATTACAGGACCTCAGTGATGCGGCTGTGTCGTAGAGGACGTCGCCGCCATCTCTGCAGATTATCATTGTCGAGCACAGTTTCTCAGGCGGTGGCACTCCTTCTGGTGGTCTTCAAATAATAACAAACAAAAGTCCTGATGTTCGTTTTTCATTCAGCCGAGTCAGGTCGAATTGAATTTCATTGTTAAATCGTGGTTTAGTCATGGATTTGTTACTTTTATTTGTTACTTTTTTAATTGCAGTTTAGCGCTGATTTACCCTTTTTATATGATAAAATACATACAATTGCCAGTTTAGTTGCATGTAGTAAGTAATATGTACAGATCAGCCGGAAGTTGGCACAGATGGCAAATGATGCCAACTCCAACCACCAGAGGTCATTAAAGCAACAAATTCCGAAATATAAATACAAGTTTCAAGTTCTGGTTCAACCCTGGTCTAATCCTGATGCTTTTATTTCATATTTACGTTCTGGTATGGTTTAAGCCAGGCCTGGTTTAGTCTTGGTTTATTCTATTTACTTGATTTTTGTCCCGTATTTTAGACGCGGAGTAATCATTGTGCGGTGGTCTTAGATGACAAATTTAAATCTGCCTAGTCCTTACTTCTTGAAGTGTGTATTATAGTTTTAGACTTGTTACTTGAGAGAATCCTTGAATAATCTCTGGTTCAAGTGCCGAGACTAATGCCCTCAATGGTCCGCTAAGCATCTTGGACCTCCTACCTCTGTGCCTCTAAGTAAATGTTACGCTTCCACAAATAGCCGCTGATGGCTGAATGTGTCGGCGGTGATTTGCTCAGAATGGTTGAAAGCCTGCAGGGTTCAGTAGCATTTCCAAATACAACCCAATAAACCGCAGCGTTGACCTTTCTGCGCTGGTCATTGGGCCACGCTTGTTGGCCTGGTTCAGCTCAATACGATTACACAGCCTAATGTCCACTTCCAGGGTCCACTCGACATAAGAAAACAGCATTTTACTGCTTTTTTTATGGCATAATATTTAAAGTATTGCCAATGAATATATCAATCAAAATCCCAATACAATACAAAATCGCAAGACAAAAACAAAAGCAGAAATAATGACGTTAAAATGTAATTAAAATGAATGAATTGTAGATGAAATGTCCTCAGTCAAAAGCACAGCTGAACAGAACCGTTTCAGCCAAGATTTAAACGCTGCGTCTCACAACCGATTATGACAATTGATAGTTGTATTTATGTCCCTGGGCAACGCTTGCTTTTTCCTTGGAGATCTTGCCACAGTGAGGAGCATTCAAGTCAAAGTCTTCGTGGAGACAAGCAGGGGACGGGCTCACCACCTTTCAGCAGTTTCAACACACATTCTGCTTCTCACAATATGATTCACAGTAAAAAAAAAAAAAAGAATCTATGGAGGTTGTTACATTTCTGACACGATTATAAGGTTTTCTTCTTTAATGTAGCCGATTACAAACAAATCATTTTAATCTGTGTTAGTAACAGACGCATTAACACATCAACAACTAGGTGAGTGGGTGATCGGTAATAAAGGCTTCTTTTTTTAACCACTATTCATACAGCGACAACAAAACACTCACCCACAAATCATAAAAAAAACACGATGAAACTGCTCCTGGCACCCTTTAAGATCCTCACTGTGTTCAGATAGAGCCCTTGTCAGCCCAATTCTCCGCTCAGCTCCTCAGGCCGTGTCTCTGGTTCTTATTCAGGTCTGTGATCCAGGAGACGACACTGACACATCCAGCGCTCCAGGGAAAGACATTTAGGAACTTTGTGTGTGTCATCGGGAACTTGAATTAAATACTACAGGGCGCATTTTATACTGGACTTGGTTTTAGTATAGGTTGTTGCATCTAAAGTGTATTTATGCCGCGCCAAACTAAATTGAACCAACTCTTAAATTGAGCCAATATGCCTTAACTCAACCTTTAAACATTTTATTTACAATGGTTGAAGACAAAAACTGTAAATGGTGATTGAGAGCGACGGTTGGTGTAGTTTGTTGAGCTTTGAGAATGTACTGTTTTGTGTAGTGTGTGGAATGCATTTTTAGTGTGTGTCACATGGTGAATATAACGATGAAAAATTAGCATTATGGCCAATTCAATAAACAATAGCAATCAACAATTCAAAGCAAAATGTTGAAAGATAAAAAGGAAGCTTAGGCTACATTTCTTCATTCTGTGAGTCATGGAACAAATCCTGGTTATACGTTTCGAAAAAGGGCAGTATTTCACCAAGACAAAAACGTAAATTAAAACTGTTTGCAGCAAAGAATAGCCAGTTTCATGGTTTTCAAGTCCAAAAAGTAGACGTGAAGGTTGTGAGATTATACTAAACGCAACAAATGACCATGAAAGAATGATTTTCTGTCATTGCACTTACATTTGCTCTTTACCACAACAGCTAAACACTTGAGTGGAAAAAACCTCGCTGACATCATCCGCACCTGAGTGTTACCTCACCTGTGACATCACCCGGTTTTCTGCTCAAGTTTTGATTTTGTTTCTGAGCGAAGTTGTTAGTTGTGTTTATCTCAGCGTGTGGCATGCTTCGCAGAGGGAGGTTGGGATCTTTTCAATAACACACTGATTTTGGGAAGAATCTCATAATTTATGCCAAAAGGATGAACGATTTGGTGGAAAGCGTTTCAGAAAGGTCTTGTGCCTGCCTTTATCTTTTAAGCCTGGGAGACGGTTTATTTTTGTTTACTGCATTCTTTCTTTCAATCTTCTCTTGGGACGCCCCAGCGGTTAAGCCCACGAAATAAAAATACATCATACTACACCTTTTGAAAGCTAAAAGGGCAAACTGGTTTCCAGGTGTGCTCAGAAAACCACATAGTCCAAACATTCAAATCAAACAGCATCATGTCTGGTTCCATCGAAATGCTTTTACATAAAGAAGACATTTTTCATCCATATTATGAACTGAGGCTGTAACTTAGATGCTCTGGACCTGTAAAAGGCAATGTCATCAGAATGTTTTGTCAGAGCAGTGACATGTGTGAATGAAGCAGAACTGAATTCCCTGCATTTTTGATCGGGCAATTTCCCTGGTAAGAAAATGCACGCGAGAATAAAACCATTTCTTTGGTTACAAGCTTGGTTTCCCAGGTTACGCTATACAGTTAAATTCCATTTTCCATTTAATTTTGAACAGACCATTGCCACGTTATTCCACTTCACTTTTACCCTCAATTCCAGAACTTTTAATCTACAAAATATTAAAGGGTCTATCTATTGGTTTTAGCTTCCTGTTATATGCAACATTTTGTGGACTTTTTACCATTTCTAATATGCATTATATTGTTTTATAGTGTTAATCCCTATGTTGGACGTTGATATACTACTCCACATTTTTCTAACAATTCCTTATATTATTTGCTAATAGCATTGACCTTTTTCAATTTGTTTTAACCTGCTGAACCGGCTTCAACATTGTTTAAAATATCAAAGGTTACCCTAGGTTTATAAGACTCAGAAAAGAGAAATGAAACGGACATTGGTGCTTCTTGGCATGGCCTTGCTCTAATGCTCAAAAGTGTAACAAAACTGTTATTACGCTGTATCCACATGCTTCCATGCGGTGTGGTAGTTCCATGTGGTAAAAAAAATCACAAGCAACTACATTCAAGCATGAACGGAATTTAAATGAACAAATGTAGACCTACAATTGAGAAGCACTCCATTATTATGTTCCATTACTGTCCAAAGAGCATCCACTTTGACCCAAATGCAGGCTGGGGGATGCAGTGGGATACATTAGGATGTGGTGGATGTACAGTACATACGCTTTTTTTTTTAGTAAATCCAGGTTGGGTTCATAGGCTTATGTGAGCCGCATAAGAGATATTATAAAAGGTCTTATATATGTGGAGGTATAACAGCCAGAAACCCACCAAATAGCCTTTTAGTACACATTCCTTGTATACTAAATACTATATGTAAAGTCTTTTTGCCACCAAGGTAAACATGTTGAAGACCAAGTGTGTTTTCTTTCTTTTTTGTAAACACATTTTTGGCAGTGTAGCACAAAATGGGGATGAGAGCGGGGAGGACATTCAGCAACTCATCGGAGCCAGGAATCGATCTTTACTGAGCAGCATGAGCAGGCGTTTTTCACAGCTCATTTTTCTAGTCTTGACACCGGTTGAAAAAAATGAAGAATTGTCAGTTATCAGAGGTTACAGTTGGACTTGTGAGTGTGAATCCGTGACAGTGGCAGAGAACAATGGAGACTATGACAGATAATGGCTTCTTACATCCTCGTGCAAAGAACATGTCTCAGCCTCAGCCGAGCACGCTGAGCCAACAATGCAAGTGTCGAAAATGTACTGCATGTTCTTCATGTGCATTTTAGAACTTGTAACGATAGAACACAACATAACATCAAAGTGTTTTTAAAATTATGCAGCACAAAAGAGAACAAATAGTCAAAAGCAAATTTGCCAGTTTGTCAGGGTTTATTACAGTTAAATACAATACAAAGACACACAGGCAGAGGGGGACTAGCTGTCTTATTTACGGAAGGTTTTAAATTACAGATTTCTTTCGGTGCTTTTATGTCATTTGAAGCATTGTGCTTTACCTATACGCTTACACAATCTGTTCATCTGCTCATTATTTTAATTTATGGGCAACTGCATTCCACTGGTTTTATAACAGACTTTTCTGACCTAATGTCTATTGTTCTACCCAAGTATGATCAGCTCCTCATTCTTGGCGACCACAATATTCATATTTGTTGTTCAACAACATTCTCAAATCAGTTTTCTGAACTCCTTGACGCTTTTGAGCTAACTCATATTGTTGATAGACCGACACATGACAAAGGACATGTTCTGGATCTTATCATCTCAACTGGTTTCACTCTCCTGCTTCCTGGCATTGAGGATATTGCTGTCTGCGACCATAAAGCACTTCTGTTCACAGTCCCACAGCAGCCCCTTAATACGCTGCAGTGTACATCATCTTTTACTCTGGCTCTCTAGAAGTGATTCTTCTGAAAAATGTACCTAGCTCTTAATCTGACAAGCCTTTAATGGTTTACATAATGCAGGACCAGCCGTACGCTTAAACTTCTTCTTTGCCCATTGTCAACGTATCCTGGACCAATTGGCCCCATACGTTAAAAAAAGCAGAGAAACTAGAAGAAATCCATGGTTGAAAAAGAAACACGTGCCCAAAAGCGCATATGTAGAAAGTCTGAACGCTTTTGGAATGCAAATAAATCTAAACATGCACAAAATGCTCTGAAATGGCACATGCAATCAGCAGATGGTGGGAAAAGCCCGAAACATCTATTTCTCTCTGAGATCATTACAAAGCAATCATAACCCTAGAGTTCTATTTATGGTCATTGCCAGTGGTCCGCCATCCTGTCCCCTTGATACTGACTCAGAACTTTCCCAAAAATGTCTTGGTAATTTTGTAACTAAAATTGGTTCACTAGGGCAAATATCAACCCTGATATTGACACACCATCACCTACTCCCCGACGACCTCCTTTTGTCACTTTCAGCCCCTTTCTTTCCTGGACCTTAAAGAATTTATTTCTAAAACCAGCGCCTCCTCATGTGAGCTTGACATTATTCCACCAAAATCTCTAAAGGAAATATTGCCCACTGTTGGGAGCAGCCTGTTACATATTTTCGATCTTTTACTCTACATTTTCCTGACTGCTTTAAATTGGCCCTCATTCAGCCCCTCCTTAAAAAGCATATCTTGGATCCACTTGTTTTTGTTTTTAGTTTTTCCTGGCCGAGAAGGAGGGTCTTAGGACAGAGGAGCTTGGGACATCTGTCTAAGGACACGGGATGCTGGGACATTACCAAGTCCCTATGAACACTGTTTATTCTGTTTTTCTTCTGTTTTTCACTGTAGCCCCTCGAGGCAACCGCTGTTGTGATTTTGGGTGTTACAAAAATAATTTGAATTGAATTGAATTAAATTGAATCTTAGAGCTGCTTGTGATACCATCGAACATGACACGCTCCTTGATCGCCTCGAAAATTGGGTCAGTATCAGGTACAGCTCTTTTATCTTAAATCGCTCTGATTGGACCTCCGGAACTCGGCAATGAGCTAGATGCTGATTTTAGGGACCTTAATATCAAACCTGCAACCAGAATTTTGGTATGGCGTTTGATTCCAATCTTAGAAGTCAGATAAAAAGTGTGGTTCAAACCTGTTTTTATCACCTTAAAGTATTTCTAAAATGAAATCGTTCTTATCCCCTCTAGACCTACAAACAGGTATTTGTGCTTTTATTCATTCACATCTTGATTATTGTAATGCTCTATATGTAGGTATCAATCAAAATGCCATTCATCATCTCCAAATTGTGCAGAATGCGGCAATTATGAGCTTTTCACCCCCCCTCTTAAGTCTCTGCCCTGGCTACCTATAACATTTCAAATTGATTTTAAAATGTTGTTACTTGCTTGCAAAGCGCTTCACGGGCCTTTCAGATTTCAAAAGTTCTGAACCAAGAGGTCACTTCTTAAATGTATTAACTGTTACCATGAAAATAATTCGATCCGTCTTAACAAAGGCTTCAGTTTCAGACAGGTGACACTGAGGTGATCTTATTTCTCTTTAAAGTGTCTCTATTGAGATGTTAATTAAGGTACAATTCTTATCAAAAAGATCATTTAAATGGAAATGAACACCTTGTTGATAATAAGCTACAAATCATGGCATAATGCATACTTTTAGTGCTGCATGTCATTAGAAGAGAAGGTTTCAAAAGTCTGGACAGTATTTTTGAACTGGATTTGCTGCATGCTTTTGGGACATAAAACTCAAAGCCTTCTGAGTGGTATTTGCAGTTGAATGTGTGTTTTGTTTTACTTTTCCACCCATTACAGTCCAAATATTGGTCAACTAACATTCTCTGTGTTCAAAATTCATCCTTACACTCTTTGACTTCAATTTGAAATAAAGTGCAAACGTAAGTGTGAAGGTGCCCGGAGCCCCTTCTGTGTGCACACTGTAATCATACCTTTTGTTTGTCCTCCACCAGACAGGGGCATGGTCCTCCAGAGCAACGGGAGACTGGGGCAGGGTATTGAGGCGCGACCCCACAGGCAAACCCACTCCTCAAACAGTGACCTTTGAACCCTCTGTTAACCTCATCTTGACCTCCAGGTGCCTTTGGGACAGAAAAGAACAAACATGTTTTCGATGGATTTTGGTACCACTGGGGGTCACTTGACTAGAGCACAAGAGAGAACGGGGGGATTTTTGACCCTCATTGTAGATTATTGATGGATGACTTTGTGGATCTTTGTAAAGAATCTTTTGATTACTTAATAATACAAATGGTGCATGTTAGTACTTATATTTTGTTGTTCTTCTGGTGAACAGTGACATTTATATCCTGGATTACTTTTCTGTTAGCTTTAAACTAATGGTATAAAGTTAAAGAATTGTAACCCAATGGTTCTCAAACTGTGGTGCAGCTACAAATGCGATATAGGCTTTTATGGATGGCAGCTACAAGAAGCAGATTGGGATCCAGACTGACTGCATGGGAAATGGAGGAGCTCATTAGTTTCTTATCATTTAGAGTCAAATCAAACTTCTCTCACCTCAGATTAACAGCTCATTGATTCTGCAGAAATCCGCATTGGTTTGCCGTCACACCCATTTGAGATGAGACTTAGTACCCTTAGTAAGTCTTTGTAAAGTATTAGAGAGTATTCTTGGTTGGCCAGGCAGTCCCATGCAATTTTGATTTGTTTCAATTCAATCGGTTTTAAATTTAAATTTTGTGGACTTACATTTGCATTGTAAAACTATTGCTTATAAGTTTTCCTCATTCTGCTAAAGTCCGGACAGTTAGGACAAGACGGTGAAGTTTGAAAGTGAATAGTACAATAGCATTAAATAACTTTTTTCACAGAATTGTATCTGTAATTTTACCAACATTTTTTAAAAGTCAAGAAAGATAAACTCCCTCTGAGAGCAGCAGATGTACTCCCTGAGTAAAGAGTGAAACATCCTCTTCAAAAAGGATCTCTGGGACTTATCACTGCTTCAACACGCTTTAGCACTTATATCTGAACCTTTTCCCTTTGCACTACACACTAATCCTGCGTCTATGGATCCGTGAGGGTCGGGAGATTTAAGAGGCTGCTGGAATCTTTTTGATATTGCAGAGCTGGAGTATGTTATTGTAGCACGTTTTTCTTGTTAAAATACGGTGTCTAACAGATTTATGGGGAACATATGATAAGGTTTGATATGAACTCCCTGCATCAGCTCTTATTTTGGATCTCGAGTGTGTTCTTTGCCCAATTATAGACATGTTATTGTAAAGTAACCTCAGCCTGCACTGTAAGAACATACAGCTATAACAAGGTTTGGAGATGGTGCTGTGTGGTGTATGTCATACAGCAGCATATATGCTCTCTGAAATCCCATTTGAATTAAGCTGCATGCATACAGTAGATTTCCATTCATTCTTATGTCTGATTTATGGTAAAAAGTGTAACTAAGTGGATATACATTTTTTAATTGGTAAAATGTAGGGCATCCAAATGTTTAGCTGATCCTGCAAAGAGAGATAAACCCTTTTTGTACATAACACGGGCTGTAAAGTCAATTGATGTGCCTTTTATATATTATTCTGATTTATTTAAAGATGTAACTTTTCTTATGGAAAGTCTAACAATGTGTCACCATGAAGGCATTATTGGAGAAAAGCAGCAACTAGACTAGAGAAAGTTTAATGGCCGATCTGAGAGAATTTATGTTTTTCAAGCTATTTTTCATCAATTTACAGATAATACATACTCACAAAAACATATGAAATTATTCTGCCATTATATTTAGCTGTTGCTGTTGTATATTCCGCAGGATTTGTGAATTTTCAACTGCTTATTGTAGCTCATAAATCTTACATTGAGAAGCGATAGAAAGAGTATTTTGAAGCTTCTAATGAGTTTAAGGCTATAAATTATATAAGGTTCATTATTTTTTTTAGAACAAATGAGCAGAACTACTGTACACCAACCCTTAGCTGGACAAATGGACAAAGCATCTAGGGTCTAAGGACAGGGGGTTCTGGGGCATTTGCTGATTTCCTAGGAACATTACAAAAATAAAATTGAATTGAATTGAATGAACAATTGGCTACATATTAAGAATGCACAGAATGAAAAAGTATTCACAGTATTCATTTCTCTGTAACTTAGCGCACACAGGAGTAGTTGCTGGCATTTGAAGGTCGGGTCTTTCCCTCATCTTGACATTTACGTGGCTCCTGATTGGTCGCATTCAGGCTTTTACCGCTGCCTTGCTCTCTGTGTCTCTTTCAATTAGGTCTCGCCACCCTGGGGCCAAACCGAACCTGCTGCAGGGCTTCAAGTGCACTACAGAAGGGCACAACTCTTCAAATGATATGAGGTATTGGAAAGTGGTCTGGAGGGACACATTTTCACGGGGGATTTCTGATTCTAAACTAAAAATGCAATATGTGGATCATAACAGACCTAATCATCCTTCTATCACACACACAGAATAAATTGAATATGGAGACATCTTTGTGAAGAATTGAGAGGGTTAAAACAAGTAATTAGTATCTTCCCAGGTTGCTCTGGGGGCATTGAAGGATGGGTCAAATGCAGAGGACTATCCTGGCTATATATCTCACAGCAATGGTAAACTAGTTTTTCATGCCTTATGTTTAATGTTGTTCTCTCTAATGTGAATCTCCCATTGCCCTTGGAGGTGGTTTTTCATCAAAAGGAAGAATGGGGAGATGAGTACTGAGTACTGCGTGAGGTCTACCACTGCAGACTGTAAATCCGATTAAAAGTGACTAAGCCCTTTTGGAGTGACTGCGAGGTAGATGCTCTTTTTGGCACAAGCCTTGACTTCCTCTGCTTTCAGAACGTCAACATAAATGGAGATTAGCGGGGCTATTCTCACATTCTTCAAAAAGCTTTTCAGAGCTGTTCCATGGTTAATTAAATACAGTCGACAGGGCTTGAGTTATTGTCTAAAGCTTGTTGACACTTGTAAAGTTTATGAGCATGACCACCACCAAAGCCTTGTACATCATAATTATAAACATGCCTCTTTGAGTCAACAATTTCAGCAATCAGAAGCTCATTCACTTGCAGCTAAAAAGAGGAGATGTCATCAGATGGGATTGAACTCATCTACTCAAGTATTCTGTAGCCGCTAATTAACTTTTTGAAATACAGCATTAGTAGTGGTTACAGAGGAACAACACTTGAAACCATCATCCTTTACTCAAAACCATAAAGGTGCATTGGTCTGCCACCTGCTTGTTTCCATGGAGAGGTCATTGCTTTACTTGAATCTTCCACAGTTTGGCATTGGAACGCCACTGGAACACCAGGTGCCACAGTGGGGCGCTAGAGGAAATGTCGTTGTGTCCTGAGGCGTTGCCTAGTAAAGCACTTTGAGTGCCTTGAAGGTGGAAAAGCGCTATAATAATTGCAATAATAAGAATATTCATAATGATAATAGATGGTATTAAATAAATGCATGACAGCTGACAACAACATCTCCATGGACACACACAAGCAATGGCAGATGTGACGTATAATAATAATAATGAAGTAATAGATGTCGTTGTTGCAATAGGTCATTATTTATATCGTCATTCTAGCTTTATTGTATTTTTGAAAAAGAACAAATACAGGCCAAAAACAATACGCTGAGAGGGAGCACAAAGTAAGTATAAATAATCTCGAGAATGTTTGACATACGGTCAACGGGGCATATTTGTCCGGATTGGTAAATATGTCAATTTTCAAATTGTAAAAGAATTCAAACTGCAAAGAATTCATTTTGTCATTGTATAATTGTCCAGCCTTGTGCTGCCCGGTGGTTGAGTGGTTAAGGCATCAGCACACATGCCAGGCTCCAAGTGCAGCTGGCTGCAGTGTTGTGAGTTTGAATCCTGACTCTGACAATGTGCTGCATGTCCTCCTTTTTCTCTCATTCCCCATTTCATGCACAACTTTCCTGTCTAATAAAGCCTTCGGACAACAAAAATCTTAAAAAAAAAAAAAAAAAAAGTCCAGTCCTTGACAGTCATTATATGTCATCCAATTCCTCTGATAGTCTTTTTCCTCCTGAAAAAAGAACAATCCAATGGTGTCCCAAATACATAGTTTTTAAATCAAGTAATTAATGTCAGTCCAATATTTATGAACAGACAATCCCAAAACACCTGATAATGACAGTTTCTCCAGGAAGAATCATTTCCCATGTGAATAATGTGGATGTGTTCATCCCATATTTTTTAAATAATAAAGTATTGACCATGTTTTATTATTTCATACAGACAATCGAGACAATTGCTTTTGAATTTGATGCATATTCCACTAAAATGGAAAAGAAGAAAAAGAAGAAGGATGTGGAAGAGCAGGGCTCTCATTTATAAAGCGTGCATATGTGTGAAATGGGGTCCAAATATGACGCACGTGATGTTCTATGTTAAGTTTGGGATTCATAAAAAGACAATTTGACGTGGGATTATGCGTATTTGTCCACAAAGTCTTCAGAGACAAAGAAGAAGGTGATCTGTGTTCAGAAAGAAGAGACTTTTTATTGTTTATTTTATATTTGCATGAGATATAAAATAATAGCGTATTACTGATTTAATCACAACTGCTTGTGTGGGGAATTACGAGGGTGTTTTGGATTCATAATAATGTTTTGTCATTTCAAAAGCGTCTGCACGCACATGCACTGGAATGCTAGAGGTGCTGGCTCATTTTGTTTTATCTAAAGAAAGTCTGGACAGAACACACACGGACACACGCACACACAAACACCGTTGGCAATGACAATGGCAATTTAGTAAAAACATCAGAGTTTTCCCTAAAGATCACACGTCTGTGTCTCTGCTCCAGCGACTCTCTGCCGCTACATCTTGGTCTCTGTGTGTCACTCAAAGCCGCTCATTATCAGCTCATCCTTAGGTAAATCTCATTCATAAGAGGATGAGTAAAATATTTTTGAAGTAACATCACACATTTCTCAAACTTCTCTCCCTGTTTGAGATGGTTTCTTGTTTTTTTTTCAGAATCCAGTTGGCCATGCGAGCACCCCACTGGAGATCCAGTGCAGATTCCTGAGCCATACTCATGATTCATTCATTTCATTTGCACACATCATTTACACATATGCTTGAGAGGATCCATAGATGAAGCTCGCGGCTAAGTACACTGTCAGCCTGGTTTACACTGCCCTTTGTAAATGTCCACCATGGAGAAGTAATGTTGCTATCACCAAACCAAAAGTCATTTTTTAATGCATTTAGTTGGTGCTCATAAGATACTAGAAATATAGCCAGTTCAATTTAAGCCTCTTCACATTCCAGAAAAAATAAGAAGGTTATTGAGGTACATATAGGACCAGATACACTTATAGGACCAGATACACTTATAGGACCAGATACACTTATAGGACCAGATACACTTATAGGACCAGATACACTTATAGGACCAGATACACTTATAGGACCAGATACACTTATAGGACCAGATACACAGACAGAGTGTCATTTTGTTTAGGCAACTGACAAAACCATCTGCTTAGGCACCTCTAATAAATAAATATTTTATCATTTCAGTTCTAATCTATAAAAAACAATTTGGTTTCTGAGTGAAAAAACAGTGACATTTTTGACAGAACTTGATAGGAGTAGAAATGCCTGCCGTGTGATGCAGGCCGCAACATCGGGAGTTCAAATTTCTCTTGACAACTTACTGCTTGTCATTCCGCAGTCTTATCCCCATTTTGCCCTTTACTATCCTGTCAAATAAAGCCTATGGGCCAACAAATATGTATATACTCAGGTAGAGTTTTAAAACAAGGTTCCTTAGTAACTATTTATAAAGCATTAATAAGTACTAGTTATTTGTTTATGCACTTATGAGGTATTTACTGAGATTTGACTTATATATGTTAATAAGCCATGAACAAAAGCATGTCTGTTATTAAACTATGTACAAAATCTTTGCAAGAATATTAATATGATGCTTATTAAATTATTTTTATAAAAGTGCTTATAAACAAACAACGTGCTAATTAATGCCTTATAAATAGTAGAACTACTACACATCTGTCTTAACACCACATACTTTCAATTCCGGGGACATTTTTACAGACAGATTCACGGCTGTGCCATGGGCTCGCCCGTCTCTCCCATTGTGGCCAACTTGTACATGGAGCATTTTGAGAAGAAGGCACTGACCTCCTTTTCAGGCATTGCTCCAAGTCTTTGGTACTGTTACGTGGACGACACGTTTTTGACAATCAAGAAACAAGAGCTGGAAGCCTTCTCAGAGCACATCAATGCAGTGGACCCGCATATCAGGTTTACAAGAGAAGATACTAAGGAGAACCGCTTGGCCTTTCTTGATTGTCCCACAATCAGAGGAGAGGAAGGGGAAGCTCCAGATAGAAGTATATAGGAAACCTACACACACTGACCAGTACCTGCTCTTTGGCTCTAACCACCCACTACAGCACAAACTGGGAGTGATCAGAACACTACAACACAGAGCACAAGAGGTGTCCACCAGCTCAGAGGGCAAGAGGAAAGAGGAAACACACGTCCGGAATGCTCTCTCAGCCTGTGGAGACCCGACTTGGGCTCTGAACAAAGTGAAGAGAACCAAAAAGCAGGACAAAAGGGACAAAAGGTAAACAGAACCAAGAAGAAGGGGTGTCTCAATCCCTTATGTCTCAGGACTGTCAGAAAAACTGCAAAGAATTTTTAGACAACACGAAGTCCCTGTTTATTTCAAACCAGTTAACACGTTAAGACAAAAACTGGTTCACCCAAAGGACAAGATGCCTACACAAAAACAGAGCAATGTAGTGTATTCTACCCAATGCAGTGAAGAAAGTTGTAAAGAGCGTTACATAGGGGAGACTAAACAGCCACTTCACAAGAGGCTTTATCAGCACAGAAGAGACGCGAGTTCAGGACCACAGAGTGCCGTGCATCTTCATCTTAAAGCCACAAACCACTCTATTGAAGACAGTGAGGTGGAGATTCTGAGCAGGAGAAAAGATGGTTTGAAAGAGGAGTTAAGGAGGCCATCTTTGTTAAAAAAGAGAATCCTTCGTTAAATCGTAATGGAGGTTTAAGATTCAACCTTCCCGTTGTTTATAATGGTTTGCTGAAACCCTGGAGACGCCCGAGGATGCTAAACAGGCACTCAAGGTGAGGCAGGGAACAATAGGCCCATCCCAGTTAAGTTTCAATGGGCCATTATCAGGAGGTCCCGCCCAGTGGGCAGGGCTTTCACAGAGTAGGATAAAAACAGGAGTTCTCAGACTTGTTTCACAGATTGAGAATGACTCTTGGATGAGAGTCGAAACGTATCATTTTTTGAGTCCAGATGACTACAACTGAATCTTTTTCTACAATGGAACACTCCTGGACGAATGAAGGATTACACCGACGCCTTATAAATAGCTTACTAAGAAACCCAATTTTAAAGTGTTACTCTACTCTACATAATATCAAACATTTCAAAGCAACAAATACATTATTACAACAATAGGCTTTTTCTCTGTTACAACACATACTTGACCATTCAGTTTATAAAATACTCTTATTTAATAATAAAAAGAATATTGTAAATAACTATACGACACAAACAAGCTTCCTTTCTCCAAATAAGCAAAACATTAAATGTCAACAAATAAAGTTTCACAATAAATCACTATTTCAATAATTGGTCACATCATACAGATGCTTTGGGCCTTAGGTGCACGAGGTCAACTCTGAATTTAAAGTGAATCTCATTGAACTAAAATGCAGTTAAGATAAATATATTTAGAATTTTGCTAAAAAAAATATTCAAAATGATCACAGAATAGCACATTTTTTAGGTTTATAATTTCACTTCCTGTTTGTAATAGATGACGTCACACTAGGAAATTACCCAGTAAACATTGGACAAAACCTCATCTAATGTCACCATTTTTTAAAATTCGACCAATAGAAATATATGAAAGCCTCTTTATTTTGTTTACTTAAAGTTGTTTCTTTTGTGTAAATTATGCCTAAACTTTGACTGCAGTGAGTATCCCAAGTGCGACGTCACTTCCTGTCATTTTTAATGTTTTCTCCAACAATTACCTCCTCAATTGGTGTAAAACTATCATTTATATGTACAACAAATGATGTCAAAATTTGAATATCGTAAAAACCTGTCAGGCACTTCCCGACAATATCCTGTAATTTTTGTTGACACAGAAAGTATTAATTCCTTCACCAAAACAAAGAAATAACTATAGTTCATTTTGAATCCTTCAGCCTTTTAGCGTCACAAACTGGCTCCTTATTGAAGTCCATGGCTAAGTTAAAGCATCTGACTGCACTTTGACCATTGACCTCTTCACTGTCTTTTCTGCTGTAGCTAATACGTGTGTCTGAAATGATGGGATTGCGTTTAGTTAAGCTCCTCTTTCACGCATGGTGGGACGACGCCATGGAGAGCGCCGAGACTGGATTGAATCACATGAGAGACAGTGTGAGAAGTGACGTCGGGCAATAGCTGCTATCTGCGTGAAGCTGACGGTAAAATTAACAGACGTTACACCTTCAACGCGCCAAATGGACACACTGTTCATAATTCACTCCGCACGCGACGGATTATTATGTTGGAGTGAAATTACAGAAGGCACTGAGTCCTTTTAAAGCAGCGCACGGACTATTACAGCACAGCCCTTGAAAGTGTCCAACCGCCGGAGTTTTCTTATTTATGTATTTGTTTATTGTATGAGTTATACAAAGTTACAGCCCCTGACGGAGGGAACAGACTGTCCTAAAGCTGTAAGTCACACAGCTCTAAACACAGACCTGGATGCACCAACTATAGACTTCAATTATACATTATCCCTTATGATGGAGGTGCACATCCATGGATTATTTTGCATACCGTACATGCACATTTGCGGTATTTATAGTTCTCAAAATTCAAAGGATTCCATTTCTGCAGAAGAATATGACCGTGATGGTATAAGTAAAGAGGCAATTTCACATACCTGTCTTCTGTTTGGAATAAAAAATAAATATAGCTATTTCAAAAATGTGTATTTTTATGGTGTATGGCTACAGGGTCACAACAAATTATAGTTTAGATTAAGCTTTTCGAACATGTCGACCTGTTTCTTGTTCCCTTGTAAGGATGTCACAATATGAAATTGTATGTTTATAATTCATGTGAGGAAAAAAACAGCATGATTTAAAGATAAGTCACGATTACTGAGAACAGGACCAAACAACAGTGAAGTCTTCAGTTTTCTTTCAGTCACTCTGTATTCCTCAAGTTTGTGATCACAGTTTTATAAAATTAATATTTCTAAATGATAAAAAATACAATGATTCACTTTTTGGACTGATTGAATAAAAAAAAGATACAATTTAAAAATGAACTAATTCAATACTTTGCATGTAAGAAGAGACAGCTCTACTGATGCAAACAGTACAATTTGCAAAGCTGGTTGAATAAATTTTTTGTCGTTGTGTTAATAATAAACATGTACCTACGTTGTGTTGAGGAAGTGCTCTCACAGTGCTAGCGCTAAAACAGAGGTGCCTGAGGGCCTCCCGAAGCCTGTTCATTCACTGCCTTACTCACACTCTGAGTCACACTTCTGTGAAAAGGACAATTTGTATCTGTTTGATTGAATTAGGAAAGACGTGCATAATGGAGATCCCGGCTCGCTTCATCTGCAGAATAACAATCGCACACACACAAAAACAACTCCAAGCTTGAACTTCAGATCAACTGAGACAAGAGCAAATATAAACATTTATTTAAAAAAGCACATTGACATGTCATTTACATGTTAGAGAGTGGATTCATTATAACAAAAGCAGACTAGCAAGGCTTTCAAATGGACATCTCCAGCCAAGTGCAAATGTTTCAGCTCATATTTCAATAATTATGCTAATAAGGTCCAAGCAAACTCATTTATATCAAGTGAGTCACGGCGGCAAATATTGACTTTATAAGATATTTTTAATAGCCCACAAGACCCCAAACTCCAGAGCAAACAGCTGGGGATTAGACAGAAAACATCATTAACACTGAAGTAATGAGGATGGTGTGTGCTGCATCCTCAAAGTCACGAACAATCAGATCCAAGCTGTCTGCGCTTGTCAGCTCTCATCTGCCGCTGTCCGGCACAATGTCATTTATGTAGCGAAGAATGTACAGCACTGGAAACAACTGTATTTGTGAAAACGCAAGCCTGTCCATCCGACGCAGTCTTTTTTGGGGAGCTAAAGTGGTTGATGGACACAGTATTCTGATATTAATGTATATTTATTACTATTATGATATGATAATATGATTTGAACTCTTTAATGATTAAAAATAACTCTGTTTTGATAGATACCTGATCCATGATCCCTGTATCCTTTGCTCTGATGTTAAAATGTTAAGTACAATCTTCCGTGACAGGGGAGTAAATAAACTTTTCCCTTGGAGCAGAAACTGTATAATAACTGTATACCAAAGTATATTTAACTTGCAATCAAAAGTATGCAGCACATTGCAATGGTGATAGAATGCAGAGAGCAGACCTGTGTTCTGGACGGGGGTCTGGCTGTTCTGACAATCTGCACCACGCAATTTGTTGGGAATTATATGTGAATGGAACTTGAATGTTACTGGGACAGTCACATTCTGTACTTGGTTGAGACACCCTGCAAAGTCTTTACAGACAGAATCAAAGCACTTCCTCGATCACACCTCACCCTATTTACTCTTTACTTCAAAAATGGTTGATTTTTGTTCCTCATGAAATTTTATTTGAGTTTCTGAAATTCCAAAAAATGCATTTTGCCAAAATTGTTTATCAAATGGCAAATAAAAACTTGCCTCATCAACTAGACTGATCTGTTGGTCCTGCCATGACACAGACTGTAACACCCCCCCCATGCTCTGCCCCACATTCACCAGCTCATGTCCCACTGCTGCTGCTATGTTTCAGATGACATCACAACATTCTATAGGCCAATGATATTTAATACAGATGAGAGCAGCAAAATAAATGTAATTAAAATGCAGGTTTTTGTGGTGAATGTGTCAAATCACTGATACTTTTTAGATATGTCATGGCCTGATACACTGTGATCAATAGGGAAACCTGGCCCTTGGGAGTATGACATCATCACGTTCTAGAATCTGAAAACAACCAATTTAGCTTCAGCCTGTCCCCATGACACTACACATGCTTTTATGAACCACAAAACTTTAATCAAGGAAGTGCATCAGAACAAGTGAGTCTCCAATAGATCATTGACATTTGAGCGCACTGAGAGAGAAAAGGTCCTTCTCAAAAATGAGGATATTTTGCAGTGGTAACTTTAGCTTTAACGGCGGCTCTCACAGTATTTGAAACAACAGGATGTAAATACTATTTAGTCTGCGACAGGAGGAGGTGGACAGCTGCAACAACGTCCAGAAAACAGTGGAGAAGATCACAACTGACCCTTCACACCCTGGGCATGGACTCCGATGACAGTTTGTTTCCCTCTGCCGCCGGACTCATGAACACTCCTTAACACTTCTTAATCACTTTAATAACTTCAATAACACTTCTTCTATTTTGCACAGCAGGTTTAGCACTGATAATCTGTCCATTTTTTAGTCAAACTTTCTTCTCAGCCCTCTATTTTATCATGATTTACATTTTACTATTTTTATTCACCGTTTTATGTTGCACCATTGTCAAAGCACTTTCCTAGTTTGTACATTTTGCGCACTGACAACGGCATTTTCTTATCATTACAATTGTGGTATTTGTCATTCCAACCTGGAGAGACTCAAATGAATATGTGATCGGAGATGAACGATAATTAACAACGCTTAGCCCCCCGGCAGGTAACGGTGAGCGATGAAGGAGGTGAAGAGCAGAATATGACAGGACTCTTCCCCCCGGGAGCCTAGACACTGGTGGTGAAGGTAAAACCTGAAAGAGAAAGGGGGGATGCGCGAGCTGAACTGCTGAATGGAGTGGAGGGTCTAAAACAATGGTTGAGGGGCCTACATGAGTGAAGCTTACGTTGCTGTTCAAAAATATTATAAAACCATGGCACTGAAACATGTATATTTTAAATAGACTCGTAAACAATGGTTATTATATTATTTCCAAATTGTATTCTCAGCAAAATTTCTTTTTTTTTTTTAGCAAATCCCTGCTGAGAGTCAGGATTTCAGAGAACGTTCCCTAAATTGTTTTGCAAAATGATTCATGGCAGAAAATTTGACAAATGTTTGAAGCCGTTCTTTGGCATTTTCTAAAAATGTCAGAAAGGAAATGAGTGAAACCCTTACATCCTTGCCTTTCCCCCAGATTGGAAGTCAATATTCTGTCTCTGTTAAATATGTTTTTAAAGACCAGAAACTAAAAAGATAGTAGACAAAATGGGAACTATGTTGACTTGTTGACTCAAAATGTAAGGATAAAGAGCCGAAGGTTAAGGGTCATGGTAAATATTTAGCTGTCTTTGATTTACCTTAAACTATGTAATTCTTTCTGCGGTTTGAAGTATTGGGATGAAAACTCCGGGTAAGGTCAGAAAATGTATTCGTCTGGAACATCACATGGGTCTATAAAATGCTGATTGGAGGTGGCTCATTGTGTGCTTGGTCAACTGCGTCACAATATTGCCTGAACTTGATTCCCAACTGTAGAATTTCCCCCCTTTTCTTTCTCATGCGTTTCTTTTCTCCTGATCTCAAACTGTGTGCAGAACATCCAATGAGATGAACAAATAGTCCATTCTTCGTAAAAAAAAAACAAAACAAAAAAGGTTGATCTTCGAGTAGAAATGTCTTTTGCGAGATGTGTGAGATGAGGTTCTTGCAGAAACAACAGAAACTATAGCGGCTGGTTTGCCAAAACTGTAGTGTGAACCGCAGTATTGTTGTTGCCGTGAACACTAAAACCTATTCAGTTAGTTATGTTCACTGTAGACTTGTTAGTGACCACAGGCTCATGCGAGTTTGAGCATCCACTGACAAACACAGAGCCAATCCTGGTGCAGCCGTCCTGCTCTAGCTGCTGCTGTGGCCGGCCTCGCATTGTGGTTACATGAGCTGACACCGCTAGTGGGTCTGGACCTTTATAAAAAGTGACAGGGAATGACTAACCCCATGTTGCTCATTGGAGATCAGGTTGAAAAGGTGAGCCAGGTCT
Source organism: Chaenogobius annularis (assembly GCA_015082035.1). Classification (NCBI taxonomy): domain Eukaryota; kingdom Metazoa; phylum Chordata; class Actinopteri; order Gobiiformes; family Gobiidae; genus Chaenogobius; species Chaenogobius annularis. Next base: position 231,041 of record BJKM01000038.1, read on the forward strand.
AATGAAGATAATTCACATTGGCACCGCGCTGCCATGCTGACATGGCGAACCTGTATTCAACCCATCCCGACACGGCCCAACTGCCTCTGCTGTCACTTACAACTGCAGCATATTTTACTGTGCTGTTCGATGGAGTGTCACACTGCCCCATGTGCCTCCTCGGATCCTAAAATTCAGCTGTGGAGAATTGTAGTGCACTCCACGTGAACGATGACGACGGCCGAGGTCAACAGCTAATTGAAACCGTAAATTGTGAGCAGATGCCAGCTATCGCAAGTACAGAAAAGGAGCTCTTTGTCAGGGCGGGTGTATAGCTCGTTACTGCAGCGGCAATGAAGCAGACAAGACGCTGTTTTACTTTGACCTTGATCTCTCTAAGGTGTTGGAGTCAAATGTGGACAATATAAAAGACTAGCATTACAATAAAGGACATTGAAAGAGCATGTATGGGTGGTTGGGCCACATTAGTTTAAGACATAATCCTGCTAAAATGTACATGAATTCTGATGAAATACAACTTATGACCTCGCTCTGAAATATCTTACCATATCACCCACCTCTGATTCAGAAAGTGGAGCCTTCTGTCACGGCAGTTGTCCTTCTCGCTATGGTAAAAACATAATGCTCACACCTGCCCACAAGTACAAGATAAAGACTCCCTCAATGAGTCACAGAAACTCTGCTCAAATCTACCAAAACGAACAACTACTACTATAATTGTTATCGCATTTGGGCAGTTAGCATTTGAATTTTTCACGCTTGTGAAGGCTACATGTGAAATTATTTTCCATGCTTGAGACGATACAACATTAGTTAGCATGTGGTAGTTTTGATGATTCTGTTAGCATATTTTGACTATTATCCAGCATAACATAACAAATAATGAACCAGTTCTGTAAGTACAATGCTACCTAACCACTAAATGTTGACTCAGTTTCTTATGTTTTCTAAGCAAGGCTAAAAACTTAAATCATAGTTTGTCCGGTAGATGGGAGGCAGAGATACTGTAAGTACAACAAACCGTGCCATAAAATCTATTATTATTATTATTATTATTACAAAACTGTGATAAAAGATAAAAAGTGACAAAAATATTTGTCCCGCTAAAGCAAGCACGATGCTATTCCACCTGACGGAAAGTATGAGCTTTTGAGCATGTGTTTTCAAATAAAAGCAAACCAGAAGCCTATTAATACAGATGAAACGTTCACATATTTAATACAAACTGACTAGTGATCTATCCAGTAACATCCTTTTTTTGCACCTAGGAGCGTGACACGTTGAAAACAGGCTGTCCGCGGAGAAGAGGCGACAGGCTGGGAAGACGCTGCAGGAGCTTTCACTCCCGCTCCCCCAGTCACGGCTCAAAAGTGCCTTTGCGCTCATTTAAGAGCCATGCCACGACTTAGCAAGAGCCTTGTTAGTACAGTGTCCTTTCAGAAGGCAGAGGTGATGGAAGCATGCACAGTTTGGGAAAGGAATATACATAGATCATTTCCTCAAATTGATTTGGTAAAAAGGCGTAGAAAAATGTCTGATACAAAAAACATATCAGTAAAACATTTGCACTATTTTAGTTTTATAACAGTTGAGCCATGTTGTCGTAGCACCTAAACCCTTGATAGTTAAATCTTCAAACCTTTTTTATGCTTTTTAATTTGCATTTACAGATTTTTTGCCCGTCGGCTTTTTTTTAAAAAAATTTAAGGGGACCATCTGCAGTCCCCTGGCAGGGAGAAGAATAACCCAAAAATATTGACAATACACAGATGTGACACTGGGTTGAACACAGAAAGTACACACAAGCACATACACTATTTACACAAGCTATCAAATCTACACTCTTCCACACACAGATACAGACACATACAGAGCCAGTACCATTGGAGCGTGGGACCTGAAGAGCCTAATGGTTACCACTCTGGGAGCGCTTTAGTTTTAAAGTGTTAGTTTTGAACATGTCCAGATTGTCCAAAAGCAGAGAAACAAAAGGTATGATTCAGTCATAAGGAGATGATTTTCTTGTGGCTCACACAGCGTTTGCAGGATGAAAACCCACAAAATCTTTTAAACAGCAGGAGCCAAGCCATTTAGAATTTAGACAGGACAGCATAGCATGAAATGGGGATGAGACCAAGGAAGGAAATGCAGCAAACGATCAAGAGTCTTCAAATGTGTTAGTTGAGGTTTAATTGTCAGAAAAATGTGACATGTCTGTAAAATGACTCACATCATCACATTATCCATTCTTTTTGTAGCTTTTTTTTCTCGATACGTTGCCCACCTCTACCACTGTGCGCGTTTCCTTTTCGTTATGCTCAAAAAGCATGCCCCTCACTGCCTTTTGAACCACTCGTGAATCACTGGACCAAGACCACTACCAACCACATAGGATTCTAATTTAGACCAAGAGCAGCATATTTTGTTTCCATTTTGCACAATAAAGATGTGGAGCAAATAAAAAGGAACATACTATTGCAACACCAAATCTGAAGCGCCATCTGATCAAAATTCTGTCTTTACTATCCAATCCCTTCAAAGCTATTTTCTATCTTTCATCTGCGCAAAAAACAATTAACATTTTGTGCCGATTCTCCCTGACAGTTGAGGCGCTTAAGTGTAAAGCAGTAATTATAGCTGAAAGGATCGGCCATGTCTCCAATCGGCTTGTAAATGTAGTTTGATGGCTGTCAGATCATCTCTCCTCTACCGTCCACGGCTTAACCCCTGCAAGTCTCTTCCACATCCATCTGGTGCCCGTTATAACACTGCATTTGAAAAAACATGCCAAAATGTACAGTTAAGTAGCTGCCATAAGACATAATGTAATATTCATAATCATTGTCACGGAAAACTTGACCTAGTTTGGCAATATTTTTTGACTTTTGAACTTTGCGGAGCCTTTAATGAAGAAGAATATATTAATATAGGGGGAAATGTGGCAGAGAAAGCTCATGAGCGAAGGTCATAGGTTCAATTCCCGAGACAGTGAGCACTCCAGATGAGGTAAGGCGGTGAGTAATTCAAAGCCCTGCCACTGAAATTGCTGCTATATTTTCCAGGCATTTTATTTCCTAATTATGAAACTGAGATCATTATTTTGTGAACTACTGTATCACTAGAGAAGAAGCAGATAGATTTTTATTTTATTTTTTAGTAAATGATCACTGAGTGTGATCATTTAGTGTGGGGAAAGTGTTAAAGGACTCATTTGCTGCCTCTAATTCAGAATCAGAATCAGAATCAGAAGGGGTTTATTGCCATTGTCAATGAACAAAATTCACAAACACAGGAACTTGTCTCGGCATGAAGGTGCAACATAAAACACTGATCAATAATAAAAACAACATATATGAAATCAAAAGGGCATGCATCAAGAAACACTTAAAAAAGAGATTAAAAGAGTTACAGTTAAGTGCAGTGAGTGTATGAATAGTTGCAGTTAAAGTGACAGGTGTTTAGAAGTGTTCATGAGTCCAACAGCAGAGGGAAAGAAACTGTTCTTGTGGAGGGAGGTTCTGGTCGGGATGGACCGTAGCCTCCTGCCTGAGGGGAGTGGTTCAAATAGACCATGTCCAGGGTGAGAAGGGTCAGCTGTGATCCGACCTGCTCGTCCCAGAGCCCTGGAGACGTACAGGTCCTGCAGAGATGGAAGTCTGCAGCCGATCACCTTCTCAGCAGAACGCACAATGCGCTGTAGTCTCTGTTTGTCCCTGGCTGTGTGGCTCCAGCGTACCAACACGGTGATGGAGGAGGTGAGGATGGACTCAATGATGGCCGTGTAAAACTGCACCATCATCTGCACTGGCAGCTTGACTTTCCTCAGCTGCCGCAGGAAGTACATCCTCTGCTGGGCCTTCTTGATGAGGGAGCTGATGGAGGGCTCCCACTTGAGGTCCGGGGTGATGGCGGTGCAGAGGAAGCGGAAGGAGTCCACGGTGGTGATGGGGGAGTCTCTCATGATGGGGGGGCTGGGGGGATGTGACTTTCCTGAAGTCCGTTGAGGGCGTTGAACTCCAGGTTGTTACTGCGCTGCACCAGGACACCAGCCGGTCCACCTCCTCCTGTAGACAGACTCATCCCCGTCTGAGATGAGCCTGATGAGGGTGGTGTCGTCCGCAAACTTGATAAATTTTACGGAGTCGTGGCTGGAGGTGCAGCAGTTAATTCGACTACAGAAAAGGGCTCTTAGGATTGCGCAGTGTCCATTGGAATGACCACATAAATCTATTGTTTGTACAATTTGTAAACCCCTCAGCTAATGTTCAGGGCATCAACAAACACTCTTCTGACCAATTTAGAGAATCTATTTCAAGACAGGGATGCTCATCATTAATATAAACCCAGAGGATAAAATAAATGATATCAACCTAAAGTTAGAGCTACCTTAAACTCTATGTGTATCTCACGTCGTGGAGTCACTCTCTGAAATGAATTAAAATCTTGCACAAACCTAGTCCAGTTTAAAAAACGCATTTAAAAGGGAGATGATGAGGAAATACCTGGACGAGAGTGAGCGATGCCCTCAGCACAGAGTGAGTCAGAGGGAGAGGGGTGTTGGGTCAGAGAGTGTTGGGTCTGTCCTGTGTCATGTTTGGATGTCATAGTACTGTTTTGTGTTGTATTCTATTCTATTGTTACAGTGTGTTGTGTTGAGTGGGTGGGAGTGAGGGGGATTGGAAATGTAAAAGCAATTGCTTCATCCATCCCCTTTTCAAACCATGCATCTGTGTCTGTAATGTTTTGTTATGTGAACTATATGTGCAATAAATAGATAGAACTTGAATGGAACTAGAATGGAACGAATCATGGTTAAATTGAAATAGTGATCTAGGCACAAGAAAATCACAATACCATTATCATTATTGTTATTATTAATCATGTATTTTTGCCATTTCATACACCCTGCGATCTACACAAAATATTTATCTTGGGTATCACCGGCCTCCTGCTGGTGCCAGAGTCAGGACTAAACATGGAGCTCAGAGACCGGCCTCCTGCTGGTGCCAGAGTCAGGACTAAACATGGAGCTCAGGGACCGGCCTCCTGCTGGTGCCAGAGTCAGGACTAAACATGGAGCTCAGGGACCGGCCTCCTGCTGGTGCCAGAGTCAGGACTAAACATGGAGCTCAGGGACCGGCCTTCTGCTGGTGCCAGAGTCAGGACTAAACATGGGGCCGGCGGTTGGTGGTTGTTGTGGTGATATATGATTGATGCATGTCGTCCAAGGTTTAAAAGTTAATGCTATAATTAATCTAAGACAAACAAACCTAATGGATAAAATAACACTACTGGAAACAAGTGCGCTAATAGCTCAACATTCTGACTGATGATGTCCTTTCATCTTGTTTTGCTAGTCTAAGCAATACAATTGTGATAAATGCTGATATTTAAAGGCCCCATTACCTCTGCTGATTCACCCATCTAGGAAAAATGAACAGCAAAGGTGGTTTTAATGTTTGCTTTCCATGTGATGAACAGGATTCTCCCAGAGGAACCTGAGTCTTGCATGAGGTGTAAAACGCAGCCGGGAATTACACCTCCAATATCAGTCTCCACTGTACACATTTATTGTGGCTTCTGAGAGAGCGCTATGGCGTAGCTCCTAAATCCCACACACATCTCTTGAGTCACCCAGAAGGAAAGGAAAATTCACAGCTCAGAAACCTTATCCGACTTGATATTCCATACAATGTGCCAGCAGGCTTTATTAAAATATGTGTTGAAACATCATCAAGGAAAAATATGTATTCTACAAGCACAACCTTGGCCATGGACATTCATTGCATTCATTGAATCATGTTGTGTGTCAGTGCTATGCGCTTCAAATGTCAGTTATCCAAATGCACAACTAGATATTACCTATCCATGGCCTGTTGATAGTATTAACTTTAATCTTGACCATAAAATTGAAACTTATTACAGTGGTATAATGTTGTAAGAGGCGGGGCGCGTGGGGCTATAGTGGATGGGAACAACACATGGTGCATCATTTGGAGCAAGAGCGCACGACGGTGACGGAAGGCACTGGCCGCTCCAGCTCCGGTGCGCACTATGTGTCGTGTGTCCGAGTTTACAGACTCCGACATGCAGAGCACTGCGCTCTTCAGCTGGACTCTGCTTTCACTCAAGATTTGAATGTGACCCAGAGATTATAACGCCACAATGGATTCACTGAATGGGAGCGGAATAGACGCGTTCACTGTGGTCCAGCTCAACGCGTCCTGGAGCCTGGATAGTGGATATTCATCTGTGTCTATCGCCGGCATTGCCGCTCTCGTGAGTTTCCTCATTATCTTTACCGTTGTTGGAAATATATTGGTGGTGATCGCGGTGCTGACGAGCCGCGCGCTCAAAGCACCACAGAACCTGTTCCTGGTGTCTCTGGCCACGGCGGACATCCTGGTGGCCACTCTGGTCATGCCCTTCTCTTTGGCTAACGAGCTCATGGGCTACTGGTATTTTGGGAAAGTTTGGTGCGGGATTTATCTTGCTTTGGACGTATTGTTTTGCACATCATCCATCGTGCACCTGTGTGCCATCAGCCTGGACCGATACTGGTCCGTTACGCAGGCGGTTGAGTACAACCTGAAACGGACTCCAAGGCGCGTAAAGTGCATCATAGTGATAGTGTGGCTCATCTCCGCGTTCATCTCGTCCCCACCGCTCATTTCTATGGACGGTGACAGTGAGAGCTCCCAGCCTCAGTGCGAGCTGAACGATGACACCTGGTACATTCTCTCCTCCAGCACTGCGTCCTTCTTCGCGCCTTGCCTCATCATGATTCTGGTCTATGTGCGGATCTACCAAGTGGCCAAAACCAGGACTCGGAGCCTGTCTGGGAAGAAGCCCAGGCCAGATGGCATGACACAGACTGAGAACGGACTGAGCAAAGGCGAACGGGGTGAGAACGGCCACTACCAGTGTCCACCCACACCCAGCCAACGCACGGTGACAGTGGGGCCACAGACCGAGGACGCAGAGATGGAAGAAAGCTCCTCATCAGAGGGCAAGGGTCAGCACATCGCCCCGCTGGAGGAGCCCAGTGCCATCGAGAGCGTGCGGCAGAACTCAGTATCCAAACAGTGCACGCGCATCTCCCGGGTCAGCAACAAGTCCATGGACCTGTTCATGTCGCGGAGGAAGCGCCGCAGGAGCTCTCTGGCGCAGAAGAAAGTGTACCAAGCCCGGGAGAAGAGGTTCACCTTCGTCCTGGCTGTGGTCATGGGCGTGTTTGTGGTGTGTTGGTTCCCCTTTTTCTTTAGTTACAGTTTGTATGGGGTCTGCAGGGACTCCTGTAAGATTCCCGATCCTCTTTTTAAGTTCTTCTTTTGGATTGGTTACTGTAACAGTTCCCTGAACCCTGCCATCTACACCATATTCAACAGAGACTTCAGACACGCTTTCCACAAAATCCTCTGCAAGTCCTGCAAAAAATCGTTTTAAATGTGACTTGTAGGCCATATGATCAAAAAGGAATTATTGATGTTTCCAAACTGTGTGTCACGCAGAATGTTGTTGTCCTTGCGTCCTGTGTTTGGTGATGGCAGCTCTCACCAGCTGCGCACTGATAGGCTGCCCTCTTCAGATTAATGAGCAGCACACTTGTTATTTCTGCCATAATGATTACTGCGTGTCTGCCCATTGATCAAACTCCGGACCATGCCCACATCAGCCCGCTCCCTGCCCCCGGGCAAATATCACATAATGAGCCCCCACTGACCCCATGCTGCTCTAAGTATATGGCTATGTGCAATATGTATTTATGAGATTTGAATTTCATTATGCTCAAGTTGTTACTTCATTGCTGCATATTGTTTTTAATGTGCACAGCCCCAGTGATACACTCAGCCTTGGGCTCCTGTGTAATGGCAAATGTGTAATATGGCAAAAGTGTTTATTTCATTTTTACAGAGGCAGCAACTAAAGCTTAAGTCGTGTGTAATTCTCTCAAAAGGAGCACTCAAGGAAGGGGTTAGGGGTGATCTTTTTTTTCCACTTTAATTTGCACAAATGTAAAAATCTAACAACATGAATATCTGTCCTTTAGTGAAATAAAGAATCCTTTAAAATAGATTGCAAATGCAAATTAACAGTTTTAACCATGACCCATCATGACCTCGCTAGAAAAATCTAGTTTTCAATGAAAATAAACATAAACCCAGTAAAGACTCGCTTTACAATGGTACAATGACATATTTTACATTTGTCCAAAAAATATTCTATATTTTACATGTTATAAGTTTAATTACCGTAGTAAGTCCCAGTCTATTGTCTGTTTAATGGAACAAGTAAGATAATGACATATTGTAAATTGTGGCAGAGGTTAAGGTTATACTGATCTAAGTGTTGGTTTGTTTGTTTGTTTATTTATTTGTTTTGTTTTTTGGAGGGGAAGTCTAAAGTCTGTTCATGTTTTAGACTGATTCACCAATGCCTGTTCACTGCTGCACCTTAAACTATTATATAAAGGGCCAATGCTCCTCAAATAAACATTTTGTTTTGAAAATGTTCACTTAGAGGCTTTTATTTCCAGTCTACTTAATTAGCATAACATTTTGGTATGACAAACATTGTAGCAGGTCTTTCTACTGTAATACATACCCATGATTGAGATTATAATAATGGGGTATGTATGACTCATACTACCATTGTTATGGGTCCATTCATACTTTTGTTTGGTCCTTTTGAGCCCAGCTCCTGACGTAGACTTAGTTTGTTCTAAATTTAGTCTAGTCCTGGCAGTTCCGGGTTTAGTCTTAATCTACCTTTAGCCTTTACCCTTAATCTACACTATACAGACATTCTTCTTTTAAGAATGGCAATGAAGATGAGTGAATTATTGCTAATTTTCTTTGTAATGGCAGATGCAGCTATGGCATGGTTTAGCTAAAAATTCAGTAACGGTGAAATAACTCCTGATGAGGTAAAAACATCAGTTATTTGAATCTCTGTGGCTCTTTTGAAATTAGTAAATGGCATGAATGTAGTTTTACTTCAGATGCTCTGGTCATATTTTACACTAGCATTCTAAGTATCGTCTTCCACCTAAATGTTAAGGAAAGTAAATTCTCTAAAACATTGACATTGTGGTTTTTTTGAAAGACAAACTTTTACAGGTGGACAAATGGTAAAGGTTGATTACGGTCATCTCCTTGAACTCCAGGAGAAAAGAGTGTGGCTGCTCACCCCTGACTCTGAGGACAGTAAACAAACAGCACATTATTCTGGCTTTTCAAAATCAATTGCAGTGAGTTTGTGTTTAAAGGTGATGAGATATTATATTGTACTGAGACTAATCTGGGAAAATAAAAGGAATTTTCTTGGCTTTAAATTGAGGTCAATGTGTCACTTGAAGAGTTGAGCATTACTTCAAACAGAAACTAGAGAAATTGTGTGACTAGCGTTACAAGCAAAGTCAAACCAAGGACGGCAATTTATTTTTTTAAATTAAAAACTACACTTTCCATGTAACAAAAGTAATAACTGCTGTAATAACTGTGTTCGAGTGGTTAAGGCACAGCACATGTCTGCTAGGCTCCAAGCGCAGCCGGCCGCAGTGAGCTGGAATCCCGACACCGACAGTTTACTGCATGTCCTCCCTTCTCTCTCATCCCCTATTTCACACTTTCCTCTCCTGTCTAATAAAGCCTGGGTTAGGGTTTTCTCAACTGCTTTCTGCGAGAGCCTGTCCAGATTGATAGTATGTAGAACTCAATTCAGAGTGAAACACATATCAATCTTGCTGAGCCAGGTTCAGAGAGTATTCCAGAGTATAGCTTTAAATAGAGATAAATCTGTTATCTTAAGTTCGGGAGCAGGACCACACCCCTTTTCACACCCCTTCCTGCAGCTACACTATTTACGCCTCCAGTTAACACCCACCTGTGTTCGTTACTTCATGCCCCTCCCTCCCACCCACTTTCAATTCTAATTATTCTAATTTATCTCCTAGATGGGGGGTACCGAGGCGTTTGTTGGGTGTTTGGTTCTCATTTGTCAATAAACACTTTGCATCATAGCTGGGATTGTGGTCCTTGCTAGTGTATGTTTACAGTAGTTAGTAGTGTGTTTGTACCCCTGGAACATTTCCACATTTTGTCACGTCACGACCACAAACTTGAATAAAATGTATTGCCATTTTTTTTTTTTTTTAAAGCAACACAAAATTGCAACCAATTGTGTAGTGGAAGAAAAATGTTACATTATTTCCTAATTAATAAAGAAATAAAAAACATAAAAGTGCAGAATGCAAAAGTTTTCGGACCTATTGCAGTCAGAAGTTGCTTGATGATTGCTGAAAAGCTTAATGTTGACTAAATGATTCAAAAGCGTCCACCTGTGAGTAATCTAATCTCTGTCTAAATGCAGCTGTTCTGTGAAGGCCACAGACACTGTTGTTTTTATGGGGTGGTTTGCTGATGGACAGGGGATCTGTCCATAGGAAAACTGTTAGTCAAGCACTACACAAATCTGGTATTTATGGGAGAGAGGACAGCCATTGTTGAAAATAAGCCAAAATAAATCCCGTTAAGAGTTTGCCAGAAGCCATGTGGAGGACACAGCAAATATGTGGAAGAAGCTGCTCTTCACAGCACATCACATGACTCTGAACACGCCACTGTCAAACAGTGGTGGCAGCACCATGCTGTGCGGCTGCTTTTCTTCAGCGGGGACAGGGAAGCTGCTCTGAGCTGATGGGAAGATGGATGAAGCCATCCTTGCCAGCGAAATGAATTCTCAAAATTTTTGTGAGTTCGTACTTCTGCCTATTTTAGGAGAAATACAGACTTTTTTTTTTAATTTTCAAATTTTATTTTCAGAAAAGTGCACATAATGGTGCTTTGTACATTTGTGGATGATAGAGATGTGCTTTCTGACCAGTGGATTTAACACAATTTAGATTTTTCTGCTTCTTCCACAGTTTCACAGTATTTATTAACATTGTGACGGCTTTTGGCAAGAAATGTTCCAGATTGAGAATGATTGCCATGTGAAGAGATCAATTCATATTGAGACACAGATAATCTGGCGTGAGCCAGGTTAGGATGAATCCAAATACAGGGCAATCTTGGAAGAAAACCTGTTGCAATAGACTTGAGACTGGAGCTGAGGTTCACCTTCAGCGGGACGACGACTCGAAACATAAAGCCAGAGCTACAACGGAATAGTTTAAAACAAAACATATTCCTGTGTTAGAATGGCCCAATCACAGTCTAGACCTAAATCCAGTCGAGAATCTGTGGCAAGATCTGAAAACTGCTGTTCACAAACGCTCTCCATCAAATCTAAGCTTGAGCAGTTTTCACTTGTATACCGCTGTTGCTCTTTCACACCATGCCAATACAATCTAAGTTTATGGTCGGGACGTGACCAAATGTGGGAAAGTCCATGGAGACAAGCAGGTGACTTCCCCAGGATGAGTTACCGGTCAAATCTGAGGCGAGCCTGTTCACAGTAACAATGTATGATTTTCAAGGAATGTTTGAGCAATAAATACACGAAACAAATGCAAGATTGATTTGACGCCATAATCGTTAACGCTATTCACAAAAGAGTTATCCAGTAGAGTGCAATTTGTTTCTCATGACTGTAGAAGATAATTTAATGAACTGTCTGTTTTTTCCTCAGTACCATTTATTCTTTGGCAATCTGACAATCTCGTAGACTATTAAAATGCGTTCCTATACAGTAGACTGGTTGTTTTATATGGGCTCTTGTCCTGTTACATCATGTCCCAGTTCTAATGCTTTGACTATTTCTGAGCTTATTGCTGCGGAAATGGATGTTGACATCCTCATTTGTGAGTAAACAGCCCATTCAAGCCTTCTGCTCCACGCTCCACGTGGGATATTTCTGATATATTTCTGTGAAAGATGAAAGTGCTGGGAGTGGGGCAACAGCACACCTGACTGACTTCAATTTTCTGCTAAAAACCTGACGCTGGCACTGAGGAAATGGCTGGCTCAGGGGAGATTCTGACCTTAACATCCTGGTTTAAATCCACATTAGATATTGTTTCTTTGTCAAGAAGACCGAAGATTATATACAGGATGTTCAAAATAGCAAATTAAACCAACATGTCGCAAAAATCGAAAGCACATTTACAACACACTTCATTGTCCAGCATCTCATATCAGTCTTGATAGTCCTGTAATGATCCAAACAGGACTATCTCATGGACAGAGGGCACTGTTAATTTAACAAGCTCACAGTTTATGCAAAAAACCTGTGTTGTGTCCAGCTGGATCTGCAGCTCCTGTACCTCTTTCCTGATGTGTGAAAACAGGCCGTGTGACGAGTCGGAACTAAGGCCCTGTCCACACGAAGCTAACTCAGGCAAATCCGTAAAGATATTTAGTCTAAAACAGGTATTATCCACATGGAGCAAGTCCCAGAGTGCAAAAATCTCAAAGCACTGGGTTTGGCATTTCTGCTGTTACACCGTATCCACTACTTTTTGGGGAAGGCCCGCCTCTTAACAACTTAACAACAGCAACAACAACAATGACGCTGCACATCGTTTTGTACGTACTGCAGACTTTGATTACCTCGTTATGGCTTTTGCAGCAAAACATGGCTAATGTATAACAAATGTGGATGTACACAAATTGTTTATAGACAAATGTTTATAGAAAACGTTTTAGAAACTATTACTGTTTTCTCTCTGTGTGGATGTGGCCTAAGGGTATTTAATGGTAGACACTCTGCTCCGTCAGAGTTGGGACAGGAGCACCTACAATTTTGTCTGAAGTTTTGACAATCCTATTAAGCTTGTGTTGTTCTTAAACTCTGCAGCTGCCAAACCAAGATGTGAAGCCGTGAGTGCTTTCAATAGTGCCCTTGTAAAATGTAGTGAGGTGAAAGGAGGGGAGTCCTCTCTGTGAGGACTACAATAATAATAATAGAAGAGTAACAGAAGTCAATGTATTGACCTTTTATCCAAATGTTGCCATCATGATTCCTGCTGTATGATTTTGCATAGGGCTGCCAATGCTATTAGCAAATAGGCCTAAATTATATACAGACTGAAAACTGTTTTCAAGCCACACAGAGAAAGGTTGTTGACTTGTTGGAGCGCATGAACATGGAACGTTTCAAATTTTATATAATATGTATTATAGCAGCAAACTTATCTGTAGTTCTACTTCGAAATGATCCCTGCACCAGTGTTAACCGACCGAAATAATAAATAGTAGTCAGAAGTAAAAGTGGGTGGGCGGAATAAGGTGAATACACCAGTAACTGTCACATTAAAGGTACCAGATTTCTGTCTCAAAATATAGTTAGTAGCGGTCCACAGTTATTTCTGACTTTCCAAACACATTCCTTGCATCCTAATCTTTACTGCAATGCGTTTATAAGAAGCATGTGTTACAACTTTGAGGTCAGAGCGGAGTGTTGCCGCCACTGTAAGGCTAACAATAAATGGCAAGCTAACAGCACACCAGCACTACTTCTTAGTTTCAGATTCAAACAGAACACAGCAGTCTTATTTTCACCATTAGAGTTGCTGTATTGGGGCACTCAAATCGAGTGCAGCCTCTTGAATATTACTTTATCATTCAGAAATTCAATCTCAATGTTGATACTAGGGAAAATGCTCGATGCTCAATATGATACTTTGATGCGTGTTTTTTCAGTGTTGATACCTGCTCAAATGGCTGCCCTCTATCTGATGTATGTACCTGTGGGAGATAAAGGAGGGCCTGTCATGAACCTCCACGTGAGAGCTGCTGCAGTGATGGACTATGTGTTAGTAACTCTCCCACAGCTGAGATCAACAACAGAGAAACAACAAACCAGGAAGTGAAAATGATGAAACACCTCTGGCTCCAACCAATTTACAACCTCGAGTACGAATATGACTGTGTAAAATGTCCAATCGAAAACAATCTCACGTACTTGCTTAGAGGTATTGTGTATTAAACATATACGTAGATCATTATTTTACATTTTGTTCATCGTAAACTGCAATATTGATCTAAAACAGCTTAGTAGTAGGTCCATGACTAATAGGTCCGTAGCAGGCAATGGATTTTTTTTACATGTCTACTAAAATTGCTACGTGTCGTGCGCCGCTCAGAGTGGATAGCGCGTATACGAGTTCAAATGCAGCTCAGACAATTTGCTACATGTACTTCCCTCTCTCATCCCCATTTCCCGCTACACTCTTCTGTCCAATAAGCCTACAGGACAAAAAAATGTTACCAAAACAATTGTTACGTGACACCTCTGAACCCAGGGTCTGAATTCGTTAATAATTGTACTGTACTCAGCCCTCAAATTTAGGACAATACAGGATGACTCAAACATGCATGAATCAATCAAAATCCTACTTTGAGAGAACACTGATATAACATGCAGGGTTAATACAAACGTGTAAGTTAAAACTTTATTGTCCCGCAAAAGGAAAATACATATAAAAGAACACAGTACAGGGTTATATATTACATACATAACGTGTCTCCTTTTTTAACATTAATAACTTGTCAAGAACATTCTCATTAAAAGTATTGATTATACATCATAATATTAAATGGTAGCAACAAAGCTCAAGTGATGACAGATACAATGGAAGAAGTTGGAATACAATCTATTGAGTTTGATGTATTGATTTTCTATATTTTCACACCCGTCCTCACAAGCTATCTCACGCTTTTTACAACACAACACAACACAATAAAATAAAAGCAAACAGAGCTTTATTTATTATTGTTCTTTGAAAACAACTGCTTTCTATAACACAATCGTGCAGACAGCTCCTTAACGCCCCCCTAAGTCACATTTATTGCTCTGTTTGCCTCAGTGAGCTCCCTCGCTGCGGGGCACTGTATTTCCAGTCCGGCCCAAAACCAGTTAGCACTCTGCAAATCTACTTTTGTGTAACACCTCTTTTACCATGGTTACGGTGTCCAATGTAATTATAGTAATAATTATAGCTGGCGGCCTCATCACCTAGAGCTCACTGTGAATTTGGTCATAATTGTAGGTGTAGGAAAGAGACGGACAAGAAAGAAGATGTGTCGATTAAAATGTGATAACTGCTGATGAGATGTAGGATGGACTATAGTTACTTTGATGAGAGCTGTGGAAAGGCTCCTGTACTTTGGGGAGAGGGTCATGTAATCAAACAGTGTCAAAAGAGCCTTACATTGAGACAGAAAATAACATTTCAAGTTAATAACAATCACAATGTATTGTTTGCGTTCAACCATTGCATTGTATGGCAAGGAAAAGGAAGTGATCTTAATAAAAGTATGAAATTATAATATTTCTTGGGATATTGTACTTTGCCATTTATTCTAATAAAAGCAGGCAAGTATTTTCACTGATAGTTTGCACAGATACGGACTTCTCATACTTGCTCTTCCTGCTGGGGGGGATAAATTACACATTAAAAGCCTCAGTGCTTTGGGGACAATGTTTTTGAGACAAGTAAACACCCTCTGCTTTATCCTTGTCCCCCCCTTATCAGCTGGCTCTTAACTCTGAAACAGATCAAGGTAGAACTCTTGAATAACAAACTCAAGGAGGTTTTCAACTGTGCCACAAAACGAACTGCAACAGTCTGTAACAACTTCTGATTCCCCCATGTTATACCCCGTAAAAGCTTTAGTTGTTGCTGAAATGTATCACAATTTGCTCTGATATTGGTAACTGGTTTCGAGTCTAGTCCAGAAATCGCTGGACTGTCTGCATTTACTAATAAAGTATCTTATCTTTCTCTGATTAACTAAGCTTTGGCGTTTTCCGCCCCCTGCTTCACTTTACTATGTGAAAAAGCTGTTCTAAAGCCGTGCCTGAAAATTCTAGCATACAACTACAACTATGAATATGAATATGTGCCAAAGGGTTTTTGAGAGCTCATTAAATAAATAAATAAATGCATACTTCCTCCTTTTGTAGTTTGTTCTCCTTCTTGTAATGTAAAGTCAAGTTATATTCTTCCATCCTCCATGGAGCAGTCTGCCTTTGTGTGCATTGTGTAGTGAACACCCTGCACCGCAACACAATTGATCTATCACTAGAGGCATTTACAGCGTTCAGGCAATTCTCTTGGTAACACCTTCAATGTTGAATGAACTGACTGACAAAGACATACAAGGCCAACATGTATAAGAAGGTTGTGGGAGTGGTTTTACAAGGACTTCCAAAAACAGTTTGCAGATACGTGTTCCAAAAGGTGTGGTTGCAGGGCCAGTATTAGATAAGAGGAAAACTGTTAAATGACACTGCAGTCACCCTAAATGTGTAATTGGAATGGATAAAAATGGATTGAAAAGTGGGGGAGAGTCCGGCCCCAGCTTTTCTCTATGGAGAGTTTAGTACCTGGAATGTTCCACAGTATGGCATTAAACTTATGCATCTCCAAGCAGACAAAACACTGGGTGTCAACGGCGTCTAAGTTTCAGGTCTGAGCTTTAAAATCAGGTCAAATTCATGTTTTTGATTTTTTTTTTTTTTGGACAAAAATGCATTAAAGTTGGATAAATGAATGACAAACTGTAGAACATTCCAAAGCAACAACATCACCATGAAGACAAGCAAATGTCGAACCCGCACTAGAAAAGTTTAGTGCACCTTTAATAATATATGTAGAATATATGTCTTTATTTAAACCTAGATGTACCTAATGTAATAATATTTTCACCACTACGATCGTCATTCAGAAATTCAGACCTTTACAAATTTTGGCCATACACATGCAATTTCTATGCTTCCTATTCTATTCTATTCTATGAAAAAGGTGAAATGAAGCAAACCTGTTTTTCATCTCACATTCATGGGTCGGAAGTTTGCTGGTTAAACCTAAACCTCAAGACGACTAAAGGGATTAAAAAAGAAAGAGGTGACCTATAAAGGATTAAAAGGTGATTTTGTTAGAGGCAGAAGAAAAAAGATCCAATAAGTGCAGCCAGTCAAGCATAAATGTTTTCAAAGAGATGCAGTCAATTTCCATATAAGGATAATAAACTATATAACAATGTGAGGAGCACAGGCCTCTGTCCATGTTTTTGAATGTTAACCCTCAAATGATCAAGTAGTCATAAACATTAAGATAAACATGAATGTGATGACATTTAAATTGTAATCTAATATCTTGATAGCCGTACAACAATTTTCATGCGCTTGAACTGTGTATCTACATGTATGCATTTCACAATTTGGAGTATACAAGCCATTTTACATTTTGTGCATCCGGTTCTGGGGGCCATGCCTGAAGACATTACAAAACTATGCCTGTCTCTCTCCTGTGAACAAGGCTGTGTGCTAAATGGTGCGCGGCCGCCTCCATCACAGAGTTCACGGGGAGAAAGCAGACTCCAAACTGCTTTTCCATGGTTGGCCTGCTGCTTTAGCCTGTCTGCTGTCTGACACTGAAGGGCTATACCACTCAACCACTCAACCACTCTCACCCTGTGTGATCTCTGGCTTTGTTTTGCCTTCTCAGGGGGCAAATGTTGGGCTTCACTGCTGTTATGGAGGGTCTAGTCAGTACATTGCAGGACTGATCCATCTGCTTTGCAACTCAGACAAGATTTATGCCATTATTTATCACATTAACTTTAATTATCCAAACAGGAACAAGAGCAAAGCAAATGGTCTCTGAATGTATCTAATCTAAATGAACTGGCTTAAAAACATGCTCTTTTTGGGTTGTAATGGAATGAATCTCTGGGAAATGCCAAAAAAGGATTATCACAATTTTCTTAAAAACAGATCACAATTCCAATTTTATCATTCTTGTACACGTTTATTTAGTTTATTTGCCATTTGCAGTTGTGTGCAAAAAGCTCAAGGTATGCAAAACATTAAAACCAACCACAACCTTCTGTGTGAAGTTTGCATATTCTGCCTGTGTCTACGTAGGTTTCCTCCGGGTGCTCCAGTTTCCCCTACCACTCAAAACATGTACAATGGGCTCCTACCCTCTGGGGCCCGGACTCCTGAAAACCAGACGCTACATTTCAGTGGACCTTCCTGGTCCTCCAACATTTTGATACTATGAAATAAGCAAGATAAAAAACAAGGATACATACACACAGTAGTTAAAGAGGTAGATCACATTTCAAAGTGCATTGTTCACGATTGTGAAGGCTTGTGGAAAGAAGCTTTTAGCGTGACGAGGTGTCATACATTTAATGGATCTATATCTTCTTCCTGAGGGAAGAAGCTCAAACATTATTCTGCTTCTATGACCAGAGTGGTCGTGAATGAGTCTCAGGGCTCGCTTTAAAAGTATAAATCCGTATAGAGTTCAGCAAGATCTAATGCTACGTTTGCAGAGCGGTGTCCAATTTGAATATTAACTCGATGTCTTGACGGCACAGTTTGAACGCAGAGCCTGGAGCTCAATGCACTGGTCGCGTTTTTTTAGCCAGCATCAAAAGTGAATGAGAAGAGCCTCACCATCTGCTGGAGCTGCCGGTGCGGCCGGTGTTTGTTAAAACAGAGAAACTCACATGACAAATGCACCACAACAGCAGATGGTCACAGAGATCACATCACAATCTTATATGTATGGTCATAAATGAGAGCTATTCTGGTTTGTTAAGAGGTATGATGGTAAACTGAAATAGATCACTTCCTTCCTCTCTTTTTTACCAGCAATTCTTCTGTATTAAAAATTGTAAAATAAACTTAACAGAAAGGTTCCATTATCCAGTCCACAGGGCACAGTCACACATAACATTTTCAAGGCTGCGTGCATTCATTTCACCTTGGCCTAGGATTCTCTTGTGTATCTTATCTTAAGTAGCACCAGAAACTACCTCTGCATTGATCCAACAACACGAGATCGGTCCGGCAAGAACAACAGCCACAGGACAAGGATTATGTTAAAAAGGGCCAAGCAAACAACACAGTGGGACAGGATTTATGACTAAGAAAAGAAAATAGGCAATTTGCAATTTAGTGCACACAACAGACACAAGATGATGTTGATCCAGGGTGGCAAAATATATTTCCATAATTTGTGAGAAAGTTTTGGTAAATCTATTTTCATTATTTTGTGCATGGTGGCAACAACACTTCCTCCAATGCAACATTTCCACCCAGGCTTATGAGAGGCTCAAACAGTACCTTGTGGCTTGAAAAGAAAAGCCTAGCGAATATCTTGAGATAAGAGGTTTTTTAGCAAATTCCAAAATCAAGAAAATGGGAAAAATGACCAAACAAATCAAGAAAATAAAACAAGTATTATTTAAATGTACTAATACAATTCATTATGATCTATGTGTTGTCGTTTTTTTTGTTGTTGTTTTTTTACTTTAATAACATTTGTAGCAGCATAACATTTTCTTTCATTTGATCATAAGCCTGCTGCTACAGTTTACTACCCATTAACAAAACTTATAGAACATGTCTTAAGCCGTTTTTGTAAACATACTTAAGGAACTATCGGTCTGTACATTCGAATAATCGCTCCCCATCCCATCGTTACACAATAGTGCAAGGGATCACAACAGCAGCAGTTTGGCTAGAAAAGAGAGGATCAAACTGTTTTTAAGATACATCATTGCCATGGAGATACAAATAGTGTTTTTGGATTCTTCACCCTTAGTTGCTAAACATATTTGGAAATGCCCCTACTCTGCCCTGCACTTTGCCTGTCATTTGAGCTGTTTCCAAGGTCACGTTTTTATGCAAATCATGACTCATGTGTTTGGGATTTGGTTTTGCACCTATTTTACTGTTTACCAAATCACTAGAGAAAAATAATGCATTCGTCTGTTGTGTCACGAGCCCTTTCAGTGTGTGCCTTCATTTTAATACCATCTCTCTGCATGTGCTGGACAAGCTGGTGGAAGTGGCACAAAAGAAAGGTTCAAAATAACCTCGGGTGGATTCGTGAAATATAAAGGCCAAAAGAAATCCATGTTCAACATTCCCTGCATCTGTCAAAGCCATTATGCCAGACTGGTGTATGTTTTATCCTTTATCCCAATGTTATACCACCGAAGAAGTATTAAAAGCAGGAATACAATGCCCATGTGCTATTCCAAGACAATGATGCTATAAGAAGTGTCTGTTTGTTTACACAATCAATCATCATAGGAATCGCATCAAATTATTTTATAATCCTAATCAATACATTTTGCAAAACTATTGTTATCATCAGTGACCACAACAAGGAGATAAATGATGGACATTGGTAACAAATGAAAAGTTCCATATTATATCACAAGTTAAATGAAGTTGGCTATATCTTACAGAACCTCATTTGTCATTTCCATGAGGTCTCCCATAAAAAGAAACAACTTCGGGACCACTAGAATCCATATGGAAGCCACTTGTTAATTAAGGCATGCAAGTAAGAATGGACCCCCCCAGGCCTGCTTCATTAGTCAAGAAGGTGAAACTTAGCAGATGTGGCACCCCAGACAAATGAGTCCCTTAATCAAGACCAACAAAGCTTTCTTTCATGATAGATCCAAGATGGACAAATTGAGAAGGGCATCGTGACTTAGTATTTTGGTGCAATCTTTGTCAGAATATTAAAAAGATCTTGTGCTGATAAAAAGGAGACATGTATGTGTAAAACGTTTGCCAAGTCAATTTACAAACCACTGAAAGTTTTACCATTATATTATTCAGTGGTGTTGCAAGGGCCTTTCCAAACAGACTCCACCCCTTCTTCTATTTACATTTGAACTTAAAATATATATTAATAACAATCAGAATCAGAATCAGAATGAGTTTATTGCCATTGTCAATGAACAAAATTCACAAACATAGGAACTTGTCTCGGCCTTAAGGTGCAACATAAAACACTGAGTAATAATAAAACAACTTATATTCAATCAAAAAAGGGCATGCATTAAGAAACAATTTAAAATTACTATACAATAAAAATAAAAATAGGCATTTCTATGTACACAAGTTTACAGTTATGTTTGTATATAATAATAATAATAATAATAATAATAATACCTATATTCCACCTATAAACATTAGTATGGTTCTTCTGCTTTGCAACAATAATGCCTGTTAGTTATTGCAGTAGCTGAACCCATGACTGAGAACATATGTCAAAGAAATTGGTCTCATCCATGTACTGGGGTCAAACTATCTACAGTCAATAGAGACCTGAATGAAATGTAATTACTGTAATAAGCCAGTGGTAGCCTAAGGACTGCTCTCTGGGGGCCCATGGTGATCAAGGGGTGTGTATTGCCTATAGGGTAGCTTCACCCAGGGCCGGCCCAGCCTTTAAGTGACCTAAGCAGCCGCTTAGGGCCCGGGGACGTTTAAAGGGCCCCCAATCTGGCAACCTGACTTATGCGAAGTGCAAGCGCAGCGTGCGCCACTAGCGTAGTAGCGCTGTTACTGTGCAGACAGCGTAGTAGTGCTGCTAGCACGGCAGCACACACAGCGGTAACATATCACGCACAAACAGCTTTTATTTGTAATGACAAACTGGCAACCAAGGCACCTGACCTGCGCTGATTGGTCAAATTCATTGTGCGCGAGCAGAATGAAAGCGAGACACAAACGTAACAGAACACGTGGTCTTCATGTCCAAAAGAATACATCACTCCGTGCCAAAAAACAAAAGAAGAAACACTTGACGATGAAAAGAAACTGCAATCTCCACAACACTCTCCAGGTACTGAACTTATTTTACAAAGAGACTGTTAGTGCTGCTGTCTGAAAGTACATGAGTTTGTCATGTTAGAGCTCCGACAGCGCTCTGAGGCTGGTGACGAGGCCCTGCCATGGGGGCCCCCCACATACCTGAGTGAGCCAGCACCACTCATAATACGTTTGAATGAAGGCTTTTAAGCATAACATTTACACCAGCCTGGTAGTGTTAGCAGCAGGTGAGGGAGTGAGGCGGCGTCCATGCCCCAGGTCACAAGGCGGACTCAAGCGCCGTCTTGTCCGGACTAGAATCTCTGACATGAAACTTTGGAATAGACAGTGTATGCCCCTAATTTCTTTTCTTTGCATCCCCTCTCTCTCCCCCTCTCGCTCCAAACACACAGGAGCCCGACACACGCTGCCCACGCATCACTGTGCGCTGCGTGAGAAAGCCTTAACCGCAGATCAGTCGTGACTCGTGATGTCTGTTTTACTCTGACTTCCTCAGAAAGAAGCGCAGCGCTGACTGACCAGAGGAACGTAAAGGTTTCTGCATATAACGCCCATCAGCCAATCACATCGCAGCATTGTTTCATGCAGAGGAGAGTCAGAGTCCAGTGTGTGATGTTCTGACCAGAACAAACATCTCATGTCAGCTTTATATTCTAATCAGCTTTTAATAGAGCAATAAAACATTTCAGTTTATTTAAAAAGCACCATTAGACTATTTGTTTGTAATTGTAATAAATTGGTAAATTGTGAAAAACAACTAGGCCTATTATATTTACATATGTTATAAAATAATATTATATATTATAATATCAAAGTGGCAGAAACGCAGTCTTTTCATGACAGGTGTGGCTCTTCACTTCTCCTTCTGTTCATTCTCTGTGGGAATTAGCATTTTGCACTGTGTAGTTTTATCAGTCTTAATTGTTAATCAATCAATGCTTATGTCATTTGTTTAATTTAATGTAACTTGTTTTGTCACTTTGGCAAGAGGGAACAGTCAGGAGCAGTAAAAGATAAATTAGTAAGGATAAGTATTACTTTTACATTTTCAGTTAAATAGAGAATGTACATTTTAACGTTTGTTTACTATTATATCACTGTCAATATTTGAGTTTGTGAGGTGCTGAAGTTTGGCACTTAGACCCCAGTAGGGAATAATGAGCGATGTGCAGTGGTTGAAAAAGTATTACATTTTGTCACTTAAGTAAAAGCACAGATACAGAGGCACATGAAAAAAAGTATTGAAGTACCCGTTTAAAAATGTACATCCAACGGTTTATTAAGAGTCAAATGTCGTGATTTTATTTTTCATCAGTGGAAACAACTGCATTTTTTTATGAATACATTTTTTTTTTTATGGTTTAGAATCCATAAACTTGCTAAAAATATATTTCAGTCCAGTTCAAAAATGTAGTGGAGTATCCAATGCAAAAACCTAAAAAGTTTAGTAAAGTACAAGAAGTTTACTTTTGTAGTTCCTAACTTTCCACAACTGGCGACGCGTAGGAGGTGCAGAGTAAGCTCGGAGATAGGAATCTTTCCCATCGGAGGTGAAAACAATTCTGCAAATGTGGTGCTGTGGTGGAGGGGGGCTGCAAGAGCTGAACTTCTGGATGGAGAAGCGGAGGTGCTGAGTTCAAAACAACATCATAATTATGCCTTCAGCTTTGGTCACTTTCCCACATTCAAGCATCGAAAGATTAGCAAAAAGTGAATTATTGTGCATAGTAACAAATGTGCGTACTTTTGTAGTACAGTTCTAATGTTTCTCAAATGCCATTTATAGAAACATAACAATCTAAAGTGTGAAAAAGAGCTTATTATGTTTCCGTAAAAGCTCATCAGTGCAACCACAAACAACAACCGTTCATCTCCAGTCAACCACTCCGTCCCAGTACAAGGGGATATTCTTCATAAAAATCGTTAAGAGAAACCAATTATCGTGTTACCGGCTGCGTGCTAAAAGGACACATGGCCCAGACTGTGTGCATCTCTGTCTGGTTTTCCACTGTGCATTGGACATGATTGTTTCTGCCTCTCACTTGAATGAATTGTCTTCATTTAGTGGATCGATATTGCTGCTAATGGCTGCTTCTAACCCCAGTCATCAGCTGATTGGGCTGTTTTGTGAGTCAAAGGAGGATTCCACTTTGGTCAGTGTTCAAGACAACTACACTTACACTGTGAATGTGCTACTAACTACAAGTGATGGTATTTGGATTGGAAGAAACCTGTTTAATTATGAATCATTTATATTAAAGAGATACCACACATGAAGTTGGTCTATTCTAGATTTTTTATAGAAACTTGAGTGAGTATACAATGTGAGTATCATTTTTCCTCCCAGTGCAATGCAAATAGGCCAGTGAAAGGGAAATGTGGTGCAAAGTTTGTCATGAATCCTTAAGCTAAGGACAGACTATACGACAGATTTTCCCTCTGTTTCAGTGGCGTCACTCCCAGGCATCTTAAATGGAAGTCAGCCGCAGAAGCTTCAGTCTTATGTGTGGAGCAGTTACGATTATGGCATCAAATTGCTGAATCTCTCTATTTACTCTTCAATTTAGATCCATTTCACACTGTTCATTACTGTCCTCTCTAACAAAGTCTACAAGTCAGAACAATCTTTAAAAAGGACTGTGGAGGGCAGCAGCACTTAAGGATTCAGTGTTTCCTTCAGCCACAGAGGCTTGGCTATGCTGATAGTTGAATCACTGCGGAAACTTTATTACATGCATATTTAATTATATTAAAGTAATAGGCATACTCCTTGTTGCTTCGGCTCAATTTGCTTTTCAATTTTATTCTACTTAAAAATTAGGCAAAGAAAGCTTCTGTATTGAATTTAATATCCTATTTGCACTGAATGGGGCTCTGGCCCTTTCACTCCGACAAGTTGGGGCTGTTGTGCAATATAATACAATATACTTTATTGTACTTTATTGTCCCCTTGGGAAAATATTCTTGGACTCATGCAGTAGTGCCTTGGTTAAAAAATAAAATACACTCATCACAAGTCACACTCACAGCAGAAACACAATGAACAGGGCATAGTTTCAGTTCTAGGCACTATGATTTGTGATCCTTACAGATGTAGGTAAAGAAGCATTAGCTTCCCTCCGCTGCTAACAACACCACCAAAGCAAAGCAGTATAGTAATTAACACAGGAGCGCTTATACCCCGTTCATCTCTCCTGTGGAGAGATGGAGCGAGGTAGAGCGACACCAGCAACACGAGGACTTGAAACAACAACTAATACTGACAATTCAAATGCCACAAAATACGTGCCATAACGTTTGTGGTGTGGGGTATGCCACTTGTGGTCTCCAGTCCGCAACTTTAAGTATGAGATCGGAAATGCTGTTTTAGTACAGCAATAGTTGGTTCTTATAAAGACCAAATGTTTTGACTGTCTCGTGCCAATTAACTGTAAATGGCTTTATTTATGTTCAGATTGCAGTCTTCGGGTCTGCGCCGTTTCCGGGGGTAACCACACATTCCGGCTGAGTGCTGTGAGGGGAAGCCGACGACAGCCTTTTACATTCAGAGCCTCTGGAGGACTGCTATTATTCGAGCACCTGCTGTATCCTCCGAGGCAGTTATCAGTGCAAATCCACCCTCTCACTAAGAGCTTCCTGCAAAGGTCAACTCTCTTTTGTTTGCTCAGCGAGAGGATCGCTCAGGCAGGACTAGGATATCATAACTGCCATATTATGAGGTGAAGACGACTTTTAATCACTACAGGGAAAGTGATAATCGTAGAGTAGTCATTTGCAGCCTATTA
Organism: Chaenogobius annularis; assembly: GCA_015082035.1. Taxonomy (NCBI): domain Eukaryota; kingdom Metazoa; phylum Chordata; class Actinopteri; order Gobiiformes; family Gobiidae; genus Chaenogobius; species Chaenogobius annularis. The sequence goes on from BJKM01000038.1 coordinate 256,426, forward strand.
TAGTATATCATGAGTCATGATGAAGAGTTAATCTGTATTATTTACTTCACTGGTCGTGGTCATATTGGCAGGACCCACAAGCATGTTGTCACTACAATTCACCTGCAAGCAACTGAATAATGAAGACAAGATAGGCTACTGTAAATTATTTAAACACAATCTGAACAAAATGGTAGACAAGGAATTACTGAAGTCCTTAACATAAAAGTCATGTGTCAAGCTATTAGCAACCATTCTCCTTACTCAGGGCAAGGCCACCTCTTTGGCTGAAACATTAAACAATAATTCAGAGAAAAATCCATTAGTGCGGAGGCAGCTCTACTAGCCACACTTGCAGTTGAGTAGTGGCAGATGCCTGGGCAAAAATAGAAATATCAGGCTTTTATGAACCAAACAATGAATCTACCCCTTTAATCAAATCATGTTGCGCTGCATCAATAAGCAAATGGTAGAAAGGAGATTTTAGAATGGGTTATCATCAAATTCTAGAACGTGAACGCAAAAGTGACCTAAAAAGTGATAGAAACGACTAGTGTGATCTCCAAAACAATGATATAAAGTGATATTTTCGCCCTTTTGCTCCGGCCAAACTCGTGGACAATATTTTTGACCCACGGCAGCTCTTAAAATGCCTCCAAATTCTGCAGGAAACTGGACATGGCAACACTGTACACAGACAAAGCAATAACTTTAAGGCTTTAAGATCATTCTTTCACTTCTTAGGCATTCTTGGAAAGGGACATCAATGGGGAGTTCCATTTAAAAATTCAATCTGTATTTCGAAGGTCAATATGTTTGTTTTTTTAAGCAAAGTTGGTGAAGCGTTTTACCCAGGAGCATAACGACAGTATGCACAAGGGGGAGGGTTGAACCAGCTACTTTCCAGTTAGTGGGTGAATGCTTAACCCACTACACAACTATCTGCCATTCTGTAAAAATGTGCTAAATAAATATCTGCGTTCGTTTCCTAAAATAACCCCAAAAAGCACCCTGAAAAGGCTCTTCATTCAAATTGTGCAGGACTGAAGATCTCAAGGCTGGTTTTCCTACAGATGAAAGTTTTTTTTTCTTTGCTTTGCAACATAAGTAAGATGATTTATTTTGATGATAAAAATCCTTTTTTAAGTGCCCATCGGTGTGAACAAAAAAGGCTGGAAACAATGCTGGATCCAAACCACGTCCGCCTTCCTTTCTGAATTTACACTTCATTATTAACGCTATAATACAGGTCTCTTGGTAATATTTTGCATTCTTTGTGTCTATGACATGAGTTTTGACATCCAAAAAAGAAATCTAGTTTTGCGTCAGATGCCCTTCCATCCTGACACAAGTGGTCCATTCATTCAGGCCTTGTGTTCATCCAGGCCGAGGGAAGTGTTTAGGCATTCGCTAATGATCAGTGGTTCTCAACCTTTTTCAGTCACAACCACCAAAATAACAACCAACAGCATTTGCAACCACGGATCTACAAGATATAATATGATAAAATGTTGCTTTATTTTTTTCCTAATGCAGGGGTAAAGGGTAGTGGTTGGAGGTGTTTTAGTGCTGTTGGTGCGCTGGCCTCCTCTGCTCATCCACGATGGCCAGTCTCGTCAAGAGAGTGGCTTGTTGTGCCATTTGTATCTCGCTCTTCTGAAAAGCAAGCGCTGACACTGATCGTTCTGTGTTTTTCAATTCAGTAATTACAATGTCCTCCCTGTCTTTCATCTTTTTCATGGCTCTAATGGTGTTGGTGACTTCCTATTTCAGTTGCACTTTGTCCTGTTCTGCAGCATCATATGAACTGTTTTTCTTTTTTCTTTTGTTGACCTTTTTTGATTCATGTCTTTGTCTTTGTTTTTCTCCATGCCTCTATAGGTGTTGGCGAGCTGCTGTTTGAGCTGCACATTGTCCTGTACTGCAGTCTTATAAAGATAGAGGATATCCTAGTGTGCCTTGATTTGTGCTTCCAGCTGGTTTTCTTTATTTTGGACAGTAACAATGGCCTTTTTCAACTCAAGTCTTTATCTTTGTTAAGTCTTTCCTGAGTCTTTAGCTTCCGGTCCAACGACTTGGTGACTTGGCACTGATTTTCAAGCTTCCAGGGAAGCAAGTGGCTAAACCAGGGTGCTAGAGGCTCGACCAGGCAGCTTTCCAAGGTCCAGATTGAGCCCAAATGTGATTTATTTTTTTCTCCATTTCTCATATTCACTAGCAGGGACCACAACCCCAGCTACAATGCAGAGGGTTTATTGACATACGAGAAACATAAACAGCACGAATGTATAGAAATGAATGCCGTTTTGGGGCTTCTGGCTGTAGGCTCCCGGGCCTCGGTACCCCCCATTTAGGAGCTAAATTTGAATAATTAAAAGAGGGTCGGAGGGAGGAGCAGGAAGTCACGAACACGAGTCACTGGATGCTTAAACAGTCTAACTGCAGGAAGGGGCATGAAAGGGGTGTGGTCCTGCTCCCGAACTTTAAGATAACAGACTTATCCTCATTTTTATCCAAGGACATCCAGTCTTTGATTATAGGTTCAGATTGTGTCATCCATTCTTTTTGTGATGGCCTTTATCCCTGTCGCTAAGAATAATGCTCCAAATATATCCATTGATTGTGTCCATGGCAAGGACAAATACATAATTCCAAAATCAGATTGAATGGCAATGTCAAAAATAGTCTGCAGCTCTTCGTTGAGTTCAGTCCAATATTTCTGAGCAACAAGACAGTCCCAAAACATATGGAAATGGTGGGCCTCCTGGCTGCCACAGTTTCTCCAACAGGCTGCATTTCCCTGTGAATAATGGGCACTTTGACATGGTGTTAGGACTGGTTGACTGTCTGATCCTATAATATAACACCTGGACAGTAGGAAATTAGGCTTATTATAACTGTCTGCAGATAGGCTAAATGTTTTTTTTTTTTTTTTTTTTTTTTTATTAGCATAGCCACACAATAATATGTAAACTAATGTGAGCATTAGCCAGCTGCTAACTTCCTGAAACAAACAGCTCAGCCTCAGTCTGGACTGATTTCTGTAAATCCACTGGGCTCTCCTGATCGCAGTAATTTATTTCTGCCGATAAACGGGGTTTTTGGCAATGTTACAGAAAGAGCCTTCCTTTTTTTAGAGACTTCTTTCTCTCTCTTTCTTTCTCTCTTTCTCCTTTTTTTTTTTTTTACGGTATAGTGTAAAACACATACTTTGAAAAGACTTACAACTACAGTAGGTGGCGGTAAATTCACCTTTTGACTGCCAACCGCCATTAAAAGTAACACAACAACAACAACGACGATAACAACGACTTTTGGTTGAAACAGCCCACAGCGGAGTATGCGGCTTTTGTCCTCAATTGGCAGTAGCAACAAGGGGGTTGCTGAGTAATAATCAAGATGTCAGTGTAATCCCTCATTCGTCCAGGAGTGTTCCATTGTAGAAAAAGATTCAGTTGTAGTCATCTGGACTCTGTTTTCAGAAAAAACAACTCTCATCAAAGAGTCATTATCAATCTGTGAATCGAGTCTGGGAACTCAGGTTTTATATCCTACTCTGTGTAAACCCTGCCCACAGGGCGGGACCTCCTGATAAAGGGTGTTTTTGGTTTCACTAGAGACTACTCTCTTTGTTTACTAACAGCCCTGAGATGGACTATCTACATCCTATGTAAACTGACTTTCGCTCCCTCCTCCCTGTGTACCTGATTAGCATCAGAACGCCCCGGGCGTCTCCAGGGTTTCAATACACTATTATAAACAACCGGAAGGTTGAATCTTAAACCTCCATTTCGGTTTAAGGAAGGATTCTCTTTTTTAACAAAGATGGCCTCCTTAACTCCTCTTTCAAACCATCTTTTCTCCCTGCTCAGAATCTCCACCTCACTGTCTTCAATAGAGTGTTTTGTGGCTTTAGGATGAAGATGCATAGTGCTCTGTGGTCCTGAACTTGCATGTCTTCTGTGCTGATAAAGCCTCCTGTGACGTGGCTGTTTAGTCGCACTATGTACCGCTCTTTACAACTTTTTCACTTCATTGAATAGAATACACTACATTGCTCTGTTTTTGTGTAGGAATCTTGACCTTTAGGGTGAACCAGTTTTTGTCTTAAAGTGTTGCCAACCATCTTGGCACCACTGGTGGGGAATTTGGAACATCAAGTGGAAAACACACATACTTTTGTGGACAAAGTGAAACATCTCCAATTGGACCCAAATGGTTTCATATGATGTTGTGTCCCTTTTCATCTGCATCCTGACCTCTGAGGAAGTAGCAGCATTTAGGACGAGACTGCAGGAAGACACCACCTTACAGGAAAGGACCAAACTGACAACTGAACACATCTGCAAACTACAACACATCTGTCTTAACACCACATACTTTCAATTCCGGGGACATTTTTACAGACAGATTCACGGCTGTGCCATGGGCTCGCCCGTCTCTCCCATTGTGGCCAACTTGTACATGGAGCATTTTGAGAAGAAGGCACTGACCTCCTTTTCAGGCATTGCTCCAAGTCTTTGGTACCGTTACGTGGACGACACTTTTTTGACAATTAAGAAACAAGAGCTGGAAGCCTTCTCAGAGCACATCAATGCAGTGGACCCGCATATCAGGTTTACAAGAGAAGATACTAAGGAGAAGCGTTTGGCCTGCCTTGATTGTTCCACTATCAGAGGAGAGGAAGGAAAGCTCTAGATAGAAGTATATAGGAAACCTACACACACGGATCAGTACCTGCTCTTTGGCTCTAACCACCCACTACAGCATAAACTGGGAGTGATCAGAACATTACAACACAGAGCACAAGAGGTGCCCACCAGCTCAGAGGGCAAGAGGAAAGAGGAAATAAACGTCCGGAATGCTCTCTCAGGCTGTGGATACCCGACTTGGGCTCTGAACAAAGTGAAGAGAACCAAAATGCAGGACAAAAGCGAAACAAAACCAAGAAGAAAGGGCGTCTCTATCCCTTATGTCTCTGGACTGTCGGAAATACTGCAAAGAATTTTTAGACAACATGAAATCCCTGTTTATTTTAAACCAGGCAACACTTTAAGACAAAAACTGCTTCACCCTAAGGCCAACATGCCGACACAAAAACAGAACAATGTAGTGTATTCTACCCAATGCAATGAAGAAACTTATAAAGGGCATTACATAGGTGAGACTAAACAGCCACGTCACAAGAGGCTTTATCAACACAGAAGACACTCAAGTTCAGGACCCCAGAGCGCCGTGCATCTTCTTCTCAAAGCCACAAACCACTATTTTGAAGACACTGAGGTGGAGATTCTAAGCAGGGAGAAAAGATGGTTTGAAAGAGGAGTTAAGGAGGCAATCTTTGTTAAAAAAGGGAATTCTTCCTTAAACCGAAATGCAGGTTTAAGATTCAACCTTCCAGTTGTTTATAATAGTGTATTGCAGGGTCGGCCCAAGCCTTCAGGGGGCCCTAAGTGAAATTTTCCTAGGGGGCCCCCCACCACATCATCAGAAGCAGTTTTATTGCCATTGTAAGTGAACAATTCACAAACTAGGAACTTGCTCCACAACGCAACTTGGTATTTCGCTGCCACCATCTCTACTTCCTGTACAAAAAAAACACACTATACGTAGATGTTGTTACAAATGTATTTGTAGGGGTGTAAAGGATCTACTGCCACATTCAACAGAGGGGGGCTGGGGAAATGTTCAGACCTTTTTCGTGTATTCTGGTGCATTTTAATGTCGTCCAGCCGGCTAAAGTAAAATTAAAATGTTGAGGTTGTAATTCTATAAAATGATGATGTGATTAAACTGTGCCAGGTGAAAGTGACTAAAGCCAGTTATTAATACATAAATATACTTAATTACTCAATACGGCTATGAAAAATAGTTGGATCAAATTGTGTTCATAACAAAATAAATGTACCTAAAACATCCGGCTATTTGTTGAATACCAGGTTAAATACCATAATGAACTTTTACCACTTGAGGGTCACAATGTATTTGTTAATACTAATAACTATGTGTTATCAGACAATTAAAGCAATCACCACTTAACATGGATAGACTCATCATAACATAACACAAGGAAGGTCAAGTACAAACTGACCAAACATCAGAACTACAAATATGATATAATTGTAAAAGTTACATTAAATTAAACAAATGGCAAAAGCATTGATTGATTAATAATAAAGACTGATAAAACTACACAGTGCAAAAATGCTAATTCCCACAGAGAATGAACAGAACGGGAAGTGAAGATCCACACCTAGGGGGCGCTATCATGAAAAGGCTGCGTTTCTGCCACTTTGATACTTTTATATTATAATACATATTATTCTATAACATACGTAATTATAATAATATAATTATAGTATAATTATAATTATGTTTCACAATTTACCAATTTATTATAATTTATAACAAATCTAATGGTGCTTTTTAAATACATTGAAATGTTTTATTGCTCTATTAAAAGTTGATTAGAATATAAAGCTGACAAGAGATGTTTGTTCTGATCAGAACATCACACACTGGACTTTCCTCAGCATGAAACAATGCGTTACATTGTTCCACTCGTCAGTCAGAGCTTATGAAGTCAAAGTAAAACAGACATCACAAGTCACGACTGATCTGCTGTTAAGGCTTTCTCACGTGGAGAGAGGGGGAGAGAGAGAAGACACGAAGGAAAGAAGCAAACTCTCAGTTAAATTTGAAACAATTTCTTAAAACCCGCTCATCTCTAACACACTGAGGCTGCACTGCTCGTTCTGTGTGAATGAGGGGTGTACACTGTTCACTCAAAAGTTTCATGTCAGAGGTTCTGGTGCGGACGAGACGAGGCTTGGGTCCACTATTAGTGACCTGGGGCATGGACGCCACCTCATTCCCTCACCTGCTGCTAACACTACTGGGCTGGTGTAAATGTTATGCTTAATAGCCTTCATGCAAACGTATTATTAGTGGTGCGGTATCGTCGAGTCTTTTCTTCTTTTGTTTTTCGGCATTAGAGTGATGTATTCTTTTGGAAATGAAGACCACGTTCTGTTGCGTTTGTGTCTAGCTTTGACAATCAGCGCAGGTCACGTGTCTTGGTTGCCATTTATTGCAAATAAATGCTGTTTGTGCGTTATATGTTACCGCTGTGTGCCGCTTTGTCCCGCCCTGTGGGCAGGGCTTACACAGAGGAGGATATAAAACCTGATTTCCCAGACTTATTCACAGATTGAGAATGACTCTTGGATGAGTGTCGAAACATTTTGTTTTTCTAAAAACAGAGTCCAGATGACTACAACTGAATCTTTTTCTACAATCAAAAAGATGGTTTTGGGTGGTACCAGCCCATCGACCACCCAGGTTGAGAAGGGTGTGTACCTATGTTCCCCAGTAGCTATGTTCCCCCGTTTTCTATGAATGGGGGAACATAAGTACCTCCTCAAATTATAGCATGGGCTACTGGTTCAGATTCCACATCCCAAATAGATGTGCATAAATGTATGGTTTTACAGCATAAAATATAGTAGCATTTAACGCTAACCCAAACCCTAACCCTAACATAGGTTTTGGAGGAACACAGGGCTGACCCCGGTTGAGAACCACTGAACTAATGTATAAAGTCGATATCTATTCGTGAAATGACATATTATGTATTTTCTGGGTATTTAGTATTAAACTATAAAATACATGGAACATTAATTAACATTTTGTTCATTGTAAAACAGCAATATCTAAAGCATCTAAAACAGTTTAAAAATAGAAACAGGTCCATTGACTTAAAAACAGCAGAACTGATTTGCCCCGCCTTTTTCTTCAGTGAATAAATTGAAATACAACTAATGATGAGGGAACTCTGTAATGACCTTTTAATTATTTACACTAGCTAACTAACCAAGTAGCCCTATTTGACATTTGTAAATGTCATGATTATTTAAATTCTTCCCCTTAAACCAAATGGGTCAAACTCAAGGCCCGTGGGCCAGATGTGACCCGCCAGACGTTTTAATCCGGCCCGCCGCTTAATGCGTCCCGCAAGTGGGACTTTTTCTTTATTCATTTCATTTTGTTCATTATTTTATAAAAGAAAACTCTCAAGCTGCTTGATATGCTGTAAATGAAATAAAGCTGTAACCCTCTTATTTCCAGTCAAATCAATCATTCTGGGAAGCATCAGGCCCAGTTTGAACTCCAAACCCACAGGTAAAAAATTACCCTAAAATAAAATGAAAAATGAATAGGACTTTTATATGGATTTTTGCATAAAAATCCCTACAACAATTTTTTTTGTGAATTTACCTTCAGCTTTAAAAGAGAATTGTCAAAACCCAAGTCATGAGTCCATGTTCCTGTTCCTGCTGCTGATGCAAGAAGATGGACTCAGTCTTTCACCTGCTGCAGATTTGTGAAACAGTGTCCACAAAGAACTATTACTAGGCTATATAAAGCTATTTATTCCTTATAGTTTTTATTGTTTTATTTTTTACGTTATGTTCGGCCCGCGACCCAGCCTGAGTTTGACACCCCTGCCTTATACCCTATTCCCTGTCTCTATTTACCACTCACCTGGGAGGGCCCGCCAGTCAACACCAGCTGCAACCTGTTCCAATCACCTCACCTCTGGTTCATCTGCAATCAAGCTCTGCTTGTAAACCTTGTTCAACCACCACACCCTGCGACTCCGTCAGTTTATCCTTGGTGATAATTATCTCCCTGGCTCCTTGCAGAACACTTTTGTAGTTTGTTGTATCTACTCTTTTTGTAATTGGATAACTTTTTATTTCCAGTTTTTTGCTTGCCCATCTTCATCTCTCCTTTCTACACCAGATCACCTTGTGGCTTCTGCTCCAACGGAACCCTCCCCCGAGCCACTCTCGCCCACAATAAACCTTATTAAACCTTTACCGTGTTGGTTCTGCTACTGGGTCCTTACATCTGCTATCACAACAGTGAAACACGTACTTGGTTGTATTCACACATTATGTTGCGTGTCAGTATGTAATAAACAGTTGGTGTACTGTCTACATTATATGAAGTGTGAAGAGTTGTGTTGATCTTCTGGCTGATGACATCATGATCTGTGCCGTCTCAATTACATAGTCTGTGAAAGTCAAGAACAGTTTGGAGGCTACATGTATCAATATGTTTTAGTTGTAATCTTTCCACAAAGGAGTGCCAAGGGACTGTCATTACTTTGCCAGGAATGTTCTACAGTATGGCATTACCTGCATTTATTCAATTAAAGGTGTTTTTGGTCAAGCTGAAGATCAGACCTGGTGATGGCATGGAGATAGCTAGGTTTGATACCATACTGTGGAACTGTTTCCCACACATTGCTGCTGTACAATACCTAAGAATAAAAGCAAGCAACATTTCATTGGAAGTCATTGGGTCTATTTTTATTGTCTATTTTCACATCACCATTACTTGTAAATGATTACTCTACATGATTTACTGTAGGCTGAACACTTTTTGTTCTTGTCTTATATGCGTTAATAAATACTCAAACATATCATTGAAAACATGCCTTCAATAGCCCTGCTCATCAGCGCTGGCACATGACGTTTATAGCATGATGCTGCAGACAGAGGAAGTAATGGGCATGCTATAAAAACATCAAAAAGTCATTAGGGGCCATTACACTTAATGTGTCGGGGGCGTCGCTATTTGGGATAGCAATAACACTGTAATCAAACGCACCATGGATGAGAGCGCAACAAAATTACCCTGACGTTTTTCCTAAGATCATTTTGTTTAGCAATAGCTGCTGTAACTTATGCAATAGACTGACAGCATTTGGAAAAGAGATTGGTGAAGCTTTTGATGGTGGACAATATGTTCACACCGGATATATTATTAGGCACAACTGAATAAGCTACTTGTAATTGCAAATCTCCAGTCACCCAAAAACACAAAAAAGCTTTTTAGTGCATTCAGACTAAATTAATATAGAGTGGTCAGCCTGTGTACATGACTATAATTTGGGTTTAGTCAATGGTTTATGAAAGAGAAACACTGCCATCCAGTGACAAAGTGGTACCAACACAAAACTGTGATGACTTTTCTGTTTGCAGCCCTGCTTGTCTTTATCAAGATGTTATTTGTTTGCCTGTAATGTTCCAGTGTGGTATTGAACTTATACGGTATATCTTGCATTTCTTGTTTTTATTGCTAGAACATGAAAAACATGCTCTTTTCTGGGGTCTTATTTATAAAGCGTGTGTACGTTTAAAAAAAATTACGTATGTGACTTTCCACACTAAGTTGGTGATCTATAAAAAGACATTTTAATGGAAATGAGCGGTCCGGTCCAAAAGCTCTGGACTTTCAGAGAATTCCACGCAAAGTTTTATAAATGAGGAACATCACATGGAGATAAGCAGGTGCTGTTACCTCCAAAAACACACGCAAAAATGTTACGTTGTAAGTTTGAGCACATTTTGGTATGAAATATATTAGGCAATTTAAAAACATCTGATGATTATTTTTTGTTAATTATTTCCCATATCCTTGAAACTGATTTTTATTAGTAGTAGTAGTATTTAATTGTTCAACTAAGATCTTGCCTTATGATTCATAAAGCATCTTCTTAAAACATTTAAAATATTCTAACCCTTAAATAGCCACCATTTTGTCATAAAGTCACAATATTTCATAATTCAAATATTATGAAAGAAAAAAATCACTCGCACACATCTCCCCTGCAGCACCAGTGATTTTATTTACAATATAACAATGTTTCAGCTCACGGTCTTCCTCAGGTAAATGGTTATATGTTGATGAGAAACCATCTTAAATAAGGTGTGGCAGGGTGCTCTTTATGAGAGGATCATTTTGTGCCAAAGTGCCCACAAAAGGAGCTTTTTTTTTTTTTTTTAACATTGTTTTGAATAGGTTAAAACAGGTGAAAACGTGTTAAAACATCACACCACAATTCTCTCCAATTGCATGCACAGGTTCTGCTAAAAACAACAACACAAACATGTGCCTATGTGTGTTAGAGGGTCAAAATATGCAACAAAATGATTGATGTATGTTTTAAATTATGTATATTTTAAAAATCAGTGTCACAAATAGTTTGATACACTACATGAAATATAAGAGCAAAGCTTTATTTATGTGTGCAAACAGAAGTTTAGTGTCTGTATTGAACAAATCTTTAGGTTGTCCAAATTGTACCATTGTGATGCCACAAAGTATTCTGTTCTGAGATGTCTAACGTGAATTCATTGTATTCTCTTCATCAAATTGTTCCATAATTACACTTCTTCATGTGCACAAAATGTAGACCACTTTTCATGGGACAACATTTATATAATGGTCCTGCAGGACAACATTTAGATTGATAGTCATAATTTGATTGTGTATAAATGTAAATGTAATTATATTGTGGATAATAATCATAATTGAATTAGAAAAGATGAGAGAGCATATCCTCTTAACATCAGCCTTGGTACAATGGAAATTCAGCTTTGGCTATAATCTGGTGTGTTTGCATTCATGATGTATCATGTTTTCCCTTAATATGCACTGCCCAAATCAAATAAATAAATGAATAAAATAAACTTGTTGGCGTAATCCCTCATGTCAACAATGTCAACCTGTCTATATTACTTTGCTGCCATCGTGTGGCTAATATCTGTACTAACAAGACAGTTTCCTATTTGTCTGTTTATTCTCCATGTGTTTTTAAGAGATTATTGTGATGTCAGTGTTTTGATTGTGTCTGATGCAGTGGCACGAACTGCATCAACACGTTGCAGAAATAAAATGTGAAAATCATAATTGTTTTTTACTCAATTCCACAAAGTCCAGAGTTGCGTTTATCACGAACAGTCGAGTGCTTTCTGTTTCCACATCACAACAAATTCACAAAGACAATTTATTAAATATGCTTACATAAATCTTGAAAGTTGTTAAATAACATGACGTGGATGGTTGTTGTTAAAATAAAAGTGCAACGGACGGGAAATGGTCAAGTTTGTAAAGTTGATAAATTGGCTGTAATTAGCCTGCTTTCGTTAATTCCCGAAGGACAATTTGTAAACGCTTATAATAGGTCTGACGTGAAGTTTATGAGAAATGCAGAGAGAAGAATGTGCACATTTTACGTTTATATTAAGGGCCTAGGTAATGATGGGTTTATGCCACTTTATAGTTCTTCACATTGGCCTCTTTGTGCAGAGGTTATGGGCCTACAAGATTTTTCAAAAGTTATTGCGATCCAAAAACTGAAACATTTTCGTTAGACACGATCCTGGCCGGCTACAGGCCATTGTTTTGAATTAGATTTAGTGGATTATAGGATATTTAAAGTTCGGTAAATTTAGTCTCATATTCTCAGATTCGGACTTCCGAGGTCAATAGCTCCTAAATGCAAAAGTCTGTACGGATCATACATATCCCAAAATACTCACGTTTACACAGCCAAGCGACTACAATCTCGTTTTTTTAAAATCAGGTGCGTATTTTGGGCACATGAAAATGAATTAAGCTACTGATGGGTAAAATAAGGGTTGTAGTAGATAGATATTGTCATTATTTACAAGTGCTGTGAATTTGGTGACTCTACATAAACACATTTTAAAGTTAATTATTATGATTAATTTTCATAATTAGTCATAGTTCATTAATAAAACACCAATAAAGCTTCATTTTAAAAAATGAAGGTTGCTGTGGTGTCCATCACGTTGTATTTATTGTGTTATTCAATTTGTATTGTTCTATTTGATGTTCTATTCCAGCCATAAAACATTTCCAGTTTTGGTATTGCTATTTGTTGTCAGTCCCTAAGCGCTCGTCCGGCTCCGGCTGCCCTTTCGGACCAGTGTCATTTACTGCGCCCAAAATACGCATCTGATTTTAAAAAACGAGGTTGTAGTCGCTCGGTTGTGTAAATGTGAATATTTTGGCTTGTGTATGATCCGTAAAGACTTTTGCATTCAGGAGCTATTGGCCTCGCAAGTCCGAATCTGTGAATATGAGGCTAACTTTACCGAAGTGCTATAGTTGAAGTGCTATAGCATGTAGGCCTAGTCGGCCTAATGTAAAAATCTACGATACAATTTCAAACTAAAGTAACACGTTTGTGAGTTTGACGACGTGCTCAGTCTGCGGCTGCGCAATTGTTCTCCACAGCGGGCGCATTTAGGGTCACATAACCCCCATAAAGGGGAAAGGAGGTTTAAAAAAAAAATAATTATTATTATAATAATAACAATAATGATACAATACAGATATTATGACAGTTCATAGCCTTTTCTCCAAAAATAGGCAACCACAATAGTTTAGCCTATTTTTTATTTTTAATTCATATTATTTCTTTATTTTATAAATGATGCGTAAAACGTTTCAGTTCTTTTATTGTGATATAGTATCATTTGCTTGAATTGGGCTACTGTGCCCTAAACACTTCCGTAATCCCTCCGCGCTCACACGAGGCCGTGTCCCGCGCGTGACTCCCCTCTGTTCCACGTGTTTTCTCGGTCTTCATCTTTCCTCACGACGCTTCACAAATAGTCCGTGCAAGATTTCAGTAAATGGACTAGAAGTCTTAACAAATCATCGCCAATGAATCTTGAGTTACTTTTGTAATGTCAAAGTGTCACAGACCCCCAGTATTCTGCAGGCTCTTTAACCGACATTCCCAGGGCCTAACCCACAACAGCATTTTGGAGAACAACATCTTTTCTTGACTTTTGCATGCGTGTTTTAGCTTTCAGCTTGATTAAAACAATATAACACAGGCCTAATGTTTTATGACCTTATATCTTAATTAAAACAATATACTTCTCATCACATTCAAATAAAAAAATCATTCTAAAGATGAATATTATATTGTAAGATGCTACATTGATGTTATGACTGAACCATATTTAAAAGGCGGTTGTATCCTAAGCGTAACTGTGCTGCACCGAGCCCGTCTCCGCCTGCTGCTTTGGGCCCATGATTTATTGAAGGCTATGGAGACGGTATAAGCCTAATATGACAGAAGTGCTTTGACCTGGGGGCAGTGCACTCGCCACAACCTCTCGTCTCCTCCGCTACTTTCTCACGCAATTCCTCCCACCTTTCTCTTATGGGTTCTTTCGGCTTCACCATTTCAGGTCATATTGAGTGTTTGGATATTTTTAGTTTGGATTCACTTTTAGATATTTCAGGAGAATCACTCAGGGTCTGCCCTCAACTATTTGTAAGGAATAAAACACACGTATTGAACTCAGATTTGACCCAAGGTTCCAGGAAGGACTAAAGACATTAGTGTTATTAGGGCGGTGGATGTTTTAGCATTGATCTGATGTCCCATAAGCCTAGGCCTCACCCTGGAGCAGGGGCCTGTAATCCATCACAAGAGCTCCTCCCGCCCCCCCAAGGGTCCCTGTACTTCCTGAGAGTGAGGGTACTCTACCTGATGCCTTCTTCACAGTCTGCGTTTTCACATGTCTGTGGATGTACATTAGTCAGAGTTTTGTTCTGTATTTGACTAATAATTTGTTGGATAATTTCATTGAATTGATCCAATTTCGGAAAAAGAAAAGGAAGTTCTTAATTCTAGTTTTGATTCTTCACAAACGGTACGGGCATTTTCCGTTGGTGCAATAGATGTTAGCCAAAATGTTTGTGATAGTTGGTTTCAGTCAAGTTTATGTCTAATTGAAATAGTTATTTACATGATTTTACTCTGCTTCTTTACTGGCTTTGTTTAGTCATAATTCAAAACAAAGAAACATCTATTTTTTTATTGGTGTAGGCCACGTGTTACCAATTTACAGGTTGGGACCGCCATGCAACCGACCCGGGACCCACACTGCTAAATGAAGTTAGCACTAGTTCCAAGCGGCTAAACTTGTCAAATCCGGGTTTTATATTGTTTGAGTATTGTGTAGTCTGACTTTATTACGATAATTTACTGTTTTTGGTTTGAAAACATGAATAGATATAGTGTCAGATTTTGAATAATGATACCCTCGCGACCCACCAGGGCATCCAGAGATTCTGTGTTTTTCCAGATTATTGCAGTGCTTTTTGCAGAAGTTTAGATATTTTTAAACACTCCGTTTTGCCTAAAGAATGAATACTATTACTTTTCTGGATTCAGGCTTGAATTAGCTCAGCTTTAGTCAATTTTAGTCAACTTTGAAATAAAATCATTTTTCATAGCATTCATTTGTGGTAAAAAAAAAAAAAAAAAACATTGACAGCCCTGGCATTTCAGGGTTACTAAGGACATGAACTCATTTGACGATGCAGCGTCCCTCTGTGCTGATCTGACAAACCAGCTCCAACAGGGGTTAATTTGCCGTGCAAGGGTTAAACAAACAGGCATTAGTAGTTTATTCCACTGTGGACGCTAATGCATTTGAGCTCTTTTCAGGAAGAAAAAATCTCACTAATCCAACTTTTCAACTTGAGTGAATAAGTGAAGCTTTTCCAAATGTGCTCTGTAAATGAAGGAGAGTATTTTTCAGTTCTTTTCAACACAACTGGGCCCTGGGTGCACTGGGGTGAGGACTAATGGGGATTAAGCAGCAGAAGTATGTGTCACATTGAATGGTTGTAATCTGGAGTGTTCTTTTTGTTGTTATGGAGCAGCTATAAAATGCAGATTAAGAAGGAGAGTTGATAGGTCTACGGGCTATGTTTTCACGCTGGTACCACAACGACCTGTTTGACATGGTCTAGGATATCCCCTTGTGCAGACTTCATCTTGTGTCCCGCACAGAGAGAGGCGAGGTGGCACAGACATGGGCTGGGTGAAAGGCGGACTGGTCAAAAGCCTGGGCTTCAGTGTGGCGTGAAGAGGGGCCGTTCTGGTCGGCTGCTCCTGTGCGGGACACTGGTAGACACTATTGCATTGTGGGTCTCAGCCTTGACCTCTACAGCTTGCAACACTCTGTTGAGGCTGTTGTGATGAGCAGGATTCCCCTGTGCACGCTCACATTTCACACGATAAATCTATACAGAATAAAGGGCTCATTTAGTACAAAAGTTATACTAGAGGTGACGTGCACAGACTGGTTCTCAAAAAGAAGAAGTACCACTAATATTTGTCTTTCCGAGTACCACCAGATCTAAACCCAGAGCATGTCAGGGCCAGGCCTAAATAAGCATCAAAATGGTCTAAAGTTAGACTAAACCTGCAATGTCCAAACTATGACCCCAGGGGACCAATCTTTATTGCTTGTTTGTTGTCTCTTTCTTCTTTTTCCAAAATAATAGGGCAACTAAAAAGTTATTATTTGAGTCATATTATACAACTTAAATAATTCAAATAAAAACATATTGTAAATATATGACTATATGTATCAGTACAACCTGAATATTACAGAATTATCTTGAATGAAGGCTACATAGTGATTGTTCCGTATGGAGCCTTTAAGCCCTTTGCCAAGAGTGATTAGGAGATTGGCTGTGCTCCGGCAGATATACCAGTAAAAGAAGTAGGCAAGAAGCTATTGCCAAAATAGCTTTTTTATGCGCAAAACAGATGAATCGTTGTTTGAATCGTTGGGGGAAAAATAGCGGCAAAGAATGCTTCAACATCCCTTTGACAGAGAGCCATGGATATAGTTTTCATTTTACACAAAAATGAACATAAAATGCACAGAAACAATAAACAAACATTTTGGTTTAGGCATTTTACATCCTAAAGGCTAACTTAAAAGATCATGTTTTGGGATAATAGCACTGCTGTGCAGTACCATGGCACTGACTGCCTCAGTGTTAATAATAATACTCCAACGTAAGCATATTCGACTTGATTGGACAATGATATTACAATGTCTTGAGGGTTCATGTCCCGGGTCTCATGTCCTGTACAATATGAGGAATAAACCTCTGCGTTAGAACTCCTGCCTCATGCCCCTTCTTACAACTCTCGAGCTATTTCAATAGAGCAATAAGGCAAACAACAGTAGTTCTCCCTCATTCTGAATGAAATGTACACTAATGACCTTTAATCCTAGTCCAACAGGTTTCTTTGTTGTTCATTAAATATGTGTTGAGCCTTTGCACTGACATGAGCTGGAGCTTTATAAACTGACTAATACTGCAAAGAGGCTTGTGTATACACGCTTAAGTGCCATAAAAATTGCACACAATTGCTAATTGATTCAAAATGATATGGTTCTTCCTTGTTTAAAGCAATTAAAAAATAATAAAAGTATTTTTTGCAGGTTTAATATTATGTTCATGAAAGAGAGTTGTAATGAGGCTCAACAACATGTCGCTGGAATGTTCAGACCATTTTTCCAAGCATCTTACAGATGAAAGTAAGCTTTTTGTAGAGTTTCAATCCTATTACTTTTCTAAATGCAGGCCTGGACTCCGCCACTGTTCAAATCTGACCAACATTTTAGCTTCAGATCTCATTTACTTTGTTAATCTGAAACAGGCTGCCACCTCACATGCCCTCTGGGTTACCATAGGGAAATTAGCTTTTGGGCTCCATTTATGAGAAATGGCTTTCAAGCCCAACACATTAAAAATAGACCTACAAATTATAAATTATATTACAAAATTGTATTCATAACTACAGATAAAATGTGTTTATATCAGCAAATCACTTGAAGAGAAACGGTTTTGTGGGCAAGATTTAAAGTATTCAGATTATAGACTGGGGAGGGTTGTAAATAGCACCACTTCAGCCAATTAGGGACCAGAATTAAGAATAATGCTCATATCAGTGTTTAGCCAATTTCTCCTTGATCTCACACGGGGACTGCCAGGGCTGCAAACAGGAGTGTTCAGATTTATTTTGTTTTAAACCTGATTTTGTGTCTTGAAATTTGTTTGTGTTGTAATGTTTCAGACCAAGTCACAGCACCTGTAATAGGCAAACTGAGAGGCCTTTTCCACCTTCTTATGTCAAAGCATTTTTCTAAACATCAGCTGACTGCATGGGGGATGGTTGTAACATGAAGAGTGCTTGTTGTGTCAGAACTATTTTTTAAAAGGCATCTATTAATGTCCCAAGAAGGTCTAGCAATCAAACCAAAGGCACAACAGCCAAAGATCTGCCATGTGGCTTAGAGAAATCACATTAATGTTACATGTCACAAGTTAAAGGTCTGTTAGACTTGCCCTTACTTTATACTGGTGCAGTAAAATAAGATATGGTATAAGGGGAACACTTTAACACACACACACACACACACACACCCACACCCACACACACACACACACACATACATACACAGTGCTGCAGTTAAAAAGAGTTTTGAAGTTATGCTCAATCACAGTTATTGATCCTTTATTCCAAATCTCAGTTATGAATTATATTCTCTTATATGGCCTTTGATTTCCCTGCTTTTGCCTATACTACCCTCCTCAGTATGTGTTACAACCTACCCCGCTATGGGGAATGTAGTAACAGGAAAACCATGCTCTTAACATCAGCTCATTGTATCGGTGATTATTTTTCCCAAATTTAATTAGGTACATTTTGTAGCCAAAAATATAGCTATCGTACATAAAAGTTTGAGAGCTGTAGCTCCAAAACTGAGTGAGTTATAGGTGCTCAAGCAAAAAGTGTGAACAACCATTCCCGGTCTCCTCCATAAATAAATGACTAGGCTGTTGAGCATTATAATAAATAAATACTTAAATAGGCCTATGTTAATATTTATTATTTAACCAAATGTTTGGTGTTCTTGGCTAGTTTAAAAGTTGCAGAAGAAAGTGTGTGCATAAACAGATGTAGCCAATAGGCGGTAGTGTGCTATTCCTCATGAAGCGTCTCCATCCGCAGCCCTCAGGACAAACAGTGCGTCTCCGCGCTGCCGGAGTCTGCCTGACCTAAATACAACATCCCTCGCTCCCGCAGGCAGCCTGCGCAGACTACAAGAGTGGCTCGGGACGAGACGACGTCTAGTTTTCTCAAGTAAATCTCATCGCTTCCTGTCTATACTTGAACCCACTTCGACTTATTGTGTGGATTAGAGCGACGTGGAGCTGTGGCACAGCGGGCGACGGGATGGTTTACGCAGAGGAGAGAGCACTCCGGGCTGAAAACAAGACACGTTCGCTGGATTACTCTTTATTTTAAACCTCAGACACTATATACGCCTTGGACACAAGCACTCATGATGCTTGACAACAAGGTGCTGAGGTCGAAGCCTGGTCCTTCACCAAAAGCGACATCGTTCCTTATTGAAAATTTGTTGGGTACTTCAGCCGAAAAGCGCGAAGAGCGCGAAGAGCGCCTCGGCTACAAGGATGGGGAGAAGAGCGTAGAAGACAATCTGGAGAAGGATACAAAAAGTGTAGATGAACGGGAGCTGCACGAGACATCACCCAGCGCACGCGGGAGTAAAATAAGTAAAGAACATTTGCTTTTGTTCGAGCCGAATGTTCGCAATGGAAATGTCTGCCTAAAGTGACCTATCCTTGTTCGCTCTTTTAGTTTGGGCTAAACTTTCTGATCTTTTGGATAATCTGGATTAAGACAGCCCCATGTTACTTCTAATCAACAAAACCAATTTAAAACATTTCTCAGTGAAATGTCCACGGTGTGCGTAAAAGCACACAGGCGAAAGTAGCGTGCCTGTCCACATGGGATGCGGCACGTTCTGTTGTTGCTTGGTGGGGCGTAAAATTCTGAGCCAATCCGAGAGATGTTGACATCTCCACGAACAAATGTCCTTTTTAGATTCCAAGTCTAATGGCTTCATGTTCCGTCGCAGGTTCGCTGTACCCAGATAGCGAAGATGGAGACCGTGAAAGTCGGAGTACGGGCCACCCTGAGGACAGCGACAGTCTAGAAGAGAAAGAAGACCGGAATGACGGGGAGGAAGAGGAGAGAACAGGTGAGAAAAGGCCAAATATGCCCGTGATTGTATTTATGTAACTGGACAAAAAGCTATGTAATCACGAGTCAGAAACCCTCTCCGAGCAGCCCGATTCATTGAATTCTGAGCCAGTTTTCAAACTCTCTTCTCCATTGTTGAAGTATCATTACAATTTCTAAACTGTATTTCGCCCGTGTATTATTGATAGACTATTTAAAAAATAAATAAAAACAAACTAAGAATTATTCAATTAAACGTCTAGTTGGTACATTATTCTTTCACTCCAGTTACACCCAAATGATTAGTAATTAATGAACCAAACAAGGCACTTCAATGCAAAGTATATTAATTTCATTGGGTCATATGTTACAGAATAATTTGTTTACCCATTATTCAACTCCATCAGTTTTGTCATTGCCAATAAACAAACAATGAAATGCATCTTAGCAACTCAATCCACAAGTTCATATAAAAGATAACAAACTTAACTTTTGTGAAATGAAATGCTGGACTTTCTTTTCCAGGTGATGAGAAGTTGGTGAGGAAGAAGAAGACACGCACAGTGTTCAGCCGCAGCCAGGTGTTCCAGCTGGAGTCTACCTTTGACTTGAAGAGGTACCTGAGCAGCGCAGAGCGAGCCGGACTCGCTGCGTCACTGCAGCTTACAGAAACGCAGGTCAAGATCTGGTTCCAAAACCGAAGGAACAAGTGGAAAAGGCAGATGGCAGCAGACATGGAGGCCAGTGCCGCAGTGCCCTTCACCGCTCAGAGAATTGTCAGAGTCCCTGTGCTGTACCATGACAACAGCCCTACACTGTCAGCTCCAAGACTGGCCTTCTCCAGCTCCCTGCACTACCCCCTAAGCAGCCCCTTCACCTCCCCAGTGTCCTACTTATCGCCACAGACTGGCCTCGTCTGATCTCAAGAAAGGGACAAGCCGATCTGTAGAGTTAGCACCAGATCTCTATCATTTTTATGAGTCCTTTTCACAAGTAGAGCTCTATTTTCAGATGTTCACACTGACCTGCAGTGTTAATGATTTGGATGTTTGTGTACGTTTATGAATATTGGGAGAAATGACCAAGTAATAGTCAAAAACACGTTTTATTTAAAAATATCACTTTTGTACACTGATATAGCAATAAAATCTATGCACAAACAGTTTTGTGGTGTTTTACTGTACGTTGCTATTTCAATCATTTGCAAGATATAGCATATTGTAAAAATGTGAAACTTCTCAACTTTAAAGTACTCTGTAAGTCAATGAGGAATCAAAATACCCAACCTCTTGATTGCGTGCTGACGACACAGCACTATATGCAATATACATCGTATATTGCGCATATCCCGCCCTCATCTGCTCCCAACGCCCCACCAATCAAAAGGCGCTGAGCACTTGTGCTTGGACCGCGCGCACAGCGCCTCTCTAGTCACAATCGAGGAGCGATGGTGGTTGGAGCGCGCGGACAGCACGGAGTTTGGGGACTGACGCAGGTGTTGGTGCTATGCCCGGGAACATGAGCAAAGAGCTCACGTTCACCATCGACCACATCCTCAACTTGAAACAGCGCGAGAGGAAACATGGCTGTGCGGATGCTGGGCACGAGGACGTGCAGAAACGGGACAGCAGCACCAAGGACACAGGTGACTACGATTTGTTTTCTTGTTTCAAAATCGTCAATGTTTAAGTGCTTAAGACTTTAACTGACTTGGCAAAGAATGATGCCTGTTGTTGATGTGCAGTGCTGTGGTGCTTTCATCACAGGCCTGTTTATTACCTCAAATGCATGTTCTTTTTGTCCAAATTCAGCAAAGACTGAGGGCACAGTCTCGTCTCCCGGGACAGAGAAGTCCGAGGGCCAGCAGACCGCCATGGAGTCCAAAGCTCCAGTGAAGAAGAAGACGCGCACCATCTTCTCCAAGCGACAGATCTTTCAGCTGGAGGCCACATTTGACCTGAAGCGGTACCTAAGCAGTTCAGAGCGCGCGTGCCTTGCGAGCTCCCTGCAGCTCACAGAGACACAGGTCAAGATCTGGTTCCAAAACCGACGAAACAAACTCAAACGGCAGCTTTCTTCGGACCTGGAGGACAAACACGCACACACACAGACTGTGTACAAGGACAGCCGCACACTTGGCGGCTGCCTGGTACCGATGTCCTTCCCAATGGCTTACCCAGGGCCCCACGCCGCACCCTATGTCTACTTTACCCACGGAGGAGCGTGCTATGGGCTCGTGGACGCGGATCTATAACCGAATACGCGGAAAAGGACGGTAAACAGGCCTACGTGGACTTTCTGTCTTCCGCCAAGAGGCCTGGCTTTTGTTTGGCAAATCATGCATGTGCCACTTTTATAGTTCATTATTATTATTATTATTATTATTATTATTATTATTATTATTATTATTATTATTATTATTATTATTATTATTATTATTATTATCATCAGTTGAATGTAGCTGGGTGCAGGAGCGGCATTGGCCTGGAAGATTATCACTTTTTTTCCTTTTTTTAATCTTTCAAACTGTATGAAAATGAGTAAAGTATGATAACAGTTTTTTAAAATAAAAAAGGACAGGATTGCTTTTACATTTACGTGATTTGGTGCAAGGTCAGTCTCCTCTCTGACATGCAGAACCCACGCCTATGTTCATTTTACGCATGGGTAATATTTCAAATTTATTTTGAGTCATCAAGTTTAAGGCTATAGCCTTTGTTTGATATAATTGCCAATTCAATATATTGTGTTGAAAATTATGTGATGTGAGGGGAGAAAAATGACACAGTCACACACACACTGACACACACACCACACACACACCTTTACATTTGCACAACAGCCTTTAGCCAAGCAGAAAAAACGTTGAAAATGCAATAGGTCTGAATGAAAACAAAACAAATATTTATTCATTCATTCATAGTTTTTTCCATAAACTACATTTCAAAATCAGTTTTACAGAACATTTTTACATTTAAGCTTATGGAAATAAATATAGAAGTAAATATGGAAGTCCCTCTTGGAAGCAAATCTTATATAACAAATGTTCAATATTTAGAATTCAGTGAATGTGTTAAAGAATGAATCGGCGTTTAAATTGCATGAATGGTTTAAATTGCTGATAATTTTTTCTGATAAAAAAAATTGCCCGAGAGAGATGACATCAACAGAAAAGTTTAGGATTTAATTTTTTCTGACGACACTGTATTGGATAATCTACGAGCAGTCGACAAAAACACATTCCTATTGCTGGTATATAAAAAATATTATTATTATTATTATTATTATTATTATTATTATTATTATTATTTGTTGTTATTGTTGTTTTTTATATTATTTGTTTGGCACAGAGCATGTTGAACACACTTTCTGTAAACACATTGGATTGTAGCCATGGGCTCAGTGCAGTGCAGGTCCAGACCAAACTGACTGAGGGTGCATTCAAGTTTCAAAGGGTACAAAGACTATTTCTGGGTTTCAGATGACATCAAAAACCATCTATAGACCATATTTAATTCATATGGGGCAGCTAAAATTAATACTGTTAACATGCAGTTTTTTTGTATAATAAAGAAGTTGTAGTGAGTCTAGTCACTAATAGAAATCTTCAATTAAGCATTTGTGAATTTACCTTTTAGATATTTCATGGCAAAGTACAATAATGCATAGTGTATTCTGATTCTTTCCTCCCATTTATTTATGACGTCTTCACATTCTAGAATCTGAAACATAACAAATACTCCTCCGTTTAGCGCCACTATTTAACTCAAATGAAGGGGCAAACATTTTGAATGATTAAAAAGACCCATGGACTAATTTTCATCCGTTGTTCCACATCCGCTCTAACAAACACCCTCTAATTTATACACCAGCACATCATCATCATAAAGGTGGGTGAAGTGTCTTGCCCAAGGACACAATTACAGTTTGCTCTACAGCCACCACTGCGGCACTCACTGTGGCATCTGGTTTTCCCAGCGGTCTCCTCCCAACCCTGCACTAACCGGAGCCAAGCTCAGCTGCTGATATCAGGCGAGAGTGGGAATTCTCAAGGTAGAATGAATTAGATTCATATTTTGGTGATGTTATATGTGCGAGTGACAAATACGTTATTGAATAAGTATTGTGTAAACTCCAGGAAGTAATGAGTAGCTCCAGAAAATATAGAAGTTATAGCCTGTCCCACAGACGGCGCCTGTCCCACAGAGTCTGTCCAAACAAAGTCTGTCCTAACAAAGTCTGTCCCACAGAGAGAGTCTGTCCCACAGAGAGAGTCTGTCCCACAGAGAGAGTCTGTCCCACAGACGGACAGAAGAGAGTGCTCGTGAAGGGGCTGCTTCTGAAGGCGTGGGGTGTTTCCGGGTCATCAGTCCCTTCAGAGTGGAGCCTCTCTCTGTCCTATCTCTGCGGCTCAGGGCCCCATGCTGTTAACCTGTGCAATGGAGCAGTCCTACACTTACAATTACTGCTCACTGCTACTGCTCTGTCCAAACTCTAAATACTGTGTGCTTACTGTGGCCCAAGAAGCTGCAAGCAGACCGACCCTTTAGCATTCATGCAAATTGAGTCCAAGTACTTACACCGTGTTGTAATGTCAATGGATTACTATAAATATATGAGTGTGATTAGCAAAACAAACAGAGCAGATTAATTGTCTTATTGCAATTTTACTCCAATAAGCTTCAAATAGTTGTGGGCTAACACCATACTGTAACAGACAGACTTACAGTAGATGTTTGCAGTTTGAATCTTGACGATAACTGCATGGTAACTGGTTACAAAATAGGAAGTTTTTTATTAACATAGACAAAAATTACAAATATGTTAATTCAAGGTGCTTAGTCAGATAGCTCATGACAAACTTAGACCTTAATATGATGTCTCTAAAGAGTAACAGCAGGTGTGAGGACGCTGCAGTGTAGAGCAGTTATGTTTTGAATGTGTGCTTGGCGTGTGCAGTGATGCCGTCGGGTGGAGCTTACCGTCGCCAGACTTCCTGACTCTGTCCCGCTTGTCTCTCCCATCCGACCACAGGGTTCAGATGACCGCTCCAGCCCTGCACCCCCGCAGTCTGTCAGAGGCCCAGAGAAATCCATTAGACCTGATCAAAACACTGCTCCGGGCCCTGCCTCCATGTGCACTCATTTACAGCTATCAATGACCGGCCATGGCTCTGCAGAAACTTTAATACACGCAATTGACTTACTGCCAAAAGCGCTGTTCCTGCAAAGAGCTGGAGTTATTCTGGGCTGTGTGGACCTCTGGACTCAGCTGTCAGCGAGTGCAGAGATTGAACATCTGGTTCTCATTCATGCCACTGTTGTTTGAAATTAGTGACGCTCAATTAATGAGGATTAAGTATGGCACTAATTTAAACCATTCATAACCGGCTAACAAATGCATACGCAGAAATTAAACGAATTGAGGTCTCACACAAATATCCCAAACACTATACCTGTTTAAAGAATGATGATATAACAACTGCTTCATTAGATTTCTGTAAAAAAAAAACAGAAAACCAGGAAACAAGAAAAATTACTGTAATTTTTAAATATTTGGAGGATCAGATCGTTTGGAGGGCCTGAGTGGGCGGGTGTGGGTTGAGTGCCAGGAAGTGAGTGGTTCAACTCTCACTCTGACATTTACTTGTGTTTGTGTGGATGCTTGCAACAAGAAGGGAATTCAGTACAAACCTGCAAATTCAAAATGCACTTGGTTCACTGTTTAAATCAGGAGGAAAGTAACATTGGAGTAAACACAACACAATTTCTTTCAGCTTTAGACACAATTCTCCCCAAAAAAACTGTAGTGTAGGCTAATCTTCCTGCTGGCTACTCCTAAAAAAGATCATGGCCTGAGATCTTGAGAGGGTCCTGAGTCACCCACTGCTCATGACGGCTTGACCCAGAATGGAAGAGTGGATCAAATGCAGAGAACAAAGTTTCTTAGACAGAGAAAATGATTAGTTTAGATACTATTATACATACCAGATAAGTGCAACAAAATATTGCTGCACTCCTGAATCTAGTAGGTCTGTAAAATAAAAAACTGAAACCCTGATACTAACCAACACTCAACTTAACATGGAAACTATACTTGATGATTAAACAAAATTCTACTTTTTGGCACTAAATTAAAAAATATATATATATATATATATATATATGTATATATATATATATATATTTTAGGAAAATTACGATCTATTGTTGCTGAGGTATTAGCATTAGTATTAGATATTGAGCCCATTCCTCAGGGTTGAAATTCAGTTTGAAATGTTGCTATTGTGACAACACTAGTACCCATCTCTGAGCCAAAAGGATCCCGTCTGCTTGTGTGATGACCTGACATGTCAAATCCAATGTAATCTGCTGCTCTGGCACTGACAGCTGTGACTGGCTTTTCCTTATCAATCACTCAGTGCTGCTCTTGTTGGTAACTGGATCTGAACACCTCAACTGTTGTTTAATAAGCCTCATAATTCATTTTACACTCTGCAGTGAAGCGCCTGTTTAGCCCGGAGTCTTCTGTGTGCATCCTCAAATGGGATTATAATTACAACCAATTACAGTTAGACGTGCCTGAGGAGAAACACGCAGCAGCCACCCTAACTGCCAGGACCAGCCTGCATTATCAGCATTTCAGAAGAATTCCCCAAAACAATATTTTTTTGTTCGTAATGCAATTGGTTTCTCACAGAAAATAGAATTGTGTCACGTTGTAATAATAAAGAACCACAACTCTAGAATAATAGTATCAAGACATTGGTGTCACAGATCAACCCATCCAAAAGTCCTCAATAAACTTGAAAGTAAAACAGTCTTGTCTCCATAAAAGCATCACCATTGTTGTATCTTGATCCTACAGTGGGATTACATTTCATAGGACTACAGCCTGCAAATGTGTTTTCTCTTAAACATCAGAACTTTTTGGTCTCAGAAAACAATTTAAAACTTGCATAGCTTTGAGGCAAAGCAGTTTAGTTGTTGTTGTTCCACAAATGTTGAATGCAGGCGGAAAAGAAAATAAAAGAAAATAATATATATTAAATCTGAAATATTGCACACTGAATAAATAAAATAATTGCATTAGAAGGCCAGGGCTGAACAGCTGCATTTTGTTTTACAAGCATTGTGACTGCAATTAGATTTGCATTATTAAGAACACATTACAGGTGAATATGTTCGTAGATGTTTATCTTTCTAAGTTTGTTATAATGAAACTGGATATTTTGTTTTTGCAGAGGACATTACAAGATATATGTGCAGCATTTTATTGCAACCAATAAGTTTTCAATATATGTTTGTTGTTAGATTATTTCTGATACAAGATTCTAGATAAAAAAAGAATCTGTCTGCATTTTCTTCCATGTCTCCTGTGGTGTCCTATACTCCGGGAAGAGTGCGGTTTGTTGGAAGGTCGCTGTGACGCTGCACTTTACAACCTAAACAACAGTCCATTCATTATGAGTGTAACGTGAGCGTGAGCAGAGGGACGTGGCGGTCGCGTCATCCTTTCAGACTTCTTATTGATTCCCTTGTTTTGGTGGACTTCAGCGGTCTGCAGTGACAGAGTGCCCGTGTAAAGTGAAAGGGGGCCAGGGGATTACAAAGAGCCTATCTGATGAAAAGGTCCACAGTGACATAAATAAAGCCAAAGGTCATGTATCATCTCTCTCAGGGGCAGCAGTGTCAGGGATGGTGTGTCTGAAGGCCCCCTAGTGGCAGCAGATGTACAGACATTAGACACAGCATCAGAGGACACACACACAAGGCTTGTTAGTTCCAGCTGCTGTGACACAAATCTGATTCTATTTGATATTTTAGATTAGTCTGGAGCCACAAAACACTCATTGGGGGATGCTGTAGATATTTCCCAAAAAAAGGGTAATTTAGAATAAATCATTTTACTTTTACTTTAGCAAAACACAATATACAATAACTCCAGGGGTCAAAAGCAACTAATTATCAATACTCATTTTTTGGAATAATTGTATCTGTTTTTGTGAATTTTTAAGTGTGTACTTGTACTTTCATTTGAGTATAATTTTAGTATGTAAATTGTATACATTTAAAGTTCCAATCGTCCCAAACCATGGTGGTCTCACCTTTGTCTCTGCTTCTTTCTAAACCCACAAACACACAGAACAGCAATGCATCGGTTGCTCTGATTGGCCAGAGATTTAAAAAAAAAAAAATGCAGATTCAGTTTAAAAAACTTAATTCATCATTTTTTAAAGAGACCGATAAAACCAAGCCCTCGTCGCCCAAAAAAAACAGATATAAAAGTATTCGGAAATCGTGTTAAAAAAAACCCCAAAACTAACTAGTAATTAGTACAAGCGCTAGTATGTGTACTTTTTACTTTTACTACAATTTTGGAAGCAGTATTTGTACTTTTAATTGAGCAGAAATATTCAGTACCCTTTCCACCTATGAATAACTCATAGCTAATGGTCAAAGCCCCATAAAACAGATGAGTTGTGTTTGGGAATGTCTTGTAGCCCATAAAAGACTCCGAAATGAGTGTGACTGCTGTGACTGTCAACAAAGACGCGTAAAGAAGAAGTTCAGATCGAGTGGCGGAGGGTGATCCAAACAAACAGCGGGCTCCATTTGCTTTGACATGTTCGGCGTAAGCGAGAGCAGCGGGTCGTTTGGTCGTAGCCTCTGGGATGAAAAGATCTGACCTCCACGGTTACTTGCCACTTATCCACTGTGATGGGTCCGTACTGGGTCAAAATACAAGGAAATATGGTGTGTTCGGGGGTCAGAGGTTAGGGGAATCTTTGATGTATGGTTTTTCAGATCACATACATATTCTGTCCAAAACACACGCCACAATCAATGGGAACCAGATACGGGAGACTAATGGACACAGGGAATTGGGTTTTAAATTCATATTGATACAGACGTGGCAGGACAGTGGGCTCCGAGGGGGTGAGAGGAGGTCATGGGATGCTTTGACAGCCAAGCCCCTCTTAATGGAAGACTATTGACTGGAACACAGAGGTTTTCAGTGAAGAACAAGCGATCAGGAGGCGCTGGGTCTGTGTCGCCGTGTGTGAAGACAGACGGATCAGTTTCACCGCTCAGGGATCTGGTGTGGATCAATACAGGCTTATTAGTTACTCACTGAAACCCTTTTCATCAACACTATGATCTATTCGAGAATAAAGGGATTCACATATTTCTCATTTTTGCAGTTCATGTGGTGTTTGGTCATGCGGCACGCCATTTGACCTTCAAGCATTTAATAACAGAGATGTGCAACTAACCACATTTTAATCAAGATCGAGATTCATTCATTTTCTAATTGTCAATGATCAGCTCTTTTTAAGTGAAAGTCCACAGCCAATCCTCAAGTCCGAGGTTTGGAGCAGAGTTTGAACTTTGGAGGAAGAAATTTGACTATTCTTAGTTGTTAAATGACAAATATTACATTTCTGTCTTGAATAAAACTGCCATCATATCGCTAAACCCTATTTAAAACATTGACCAAGCAATCTAGGGTCTTTAGCCGTTCAGTTGATCAGTTAGTTTATTGCGTTAACAAAATTACCAACATTTGTATTGGTCGACAAATTAAGCTATTTACATTTGATTTTACGCATTTATATGGGACAATAGTGAATGAATCATGAGTTTAATCTGCCTTTTACATATACAGTAAATACACTGTTTCCTAGTACTTTTAAGTAATACCATCACAGTTGTAGTCTTGTAAGAGCAGTTTGATACAGATACAGTCAGTATCTGTATCAAACATAGTATAGTATATAGTTATCTGGTTTTGGGAGCTTTTAATAGGGCCGAGCCACGCCTCCTTTTTAGAAAACGAATTGGCCAAAAATGTCTTTAGGGAGAAAGATAAGTGTAAAGCTGTAGTTGACTGGCGGTAATCGTTTTTTTCCCAGTTGTGTTTTAAAGAGTGACTGACTTGACCTGGAACAGCAGTGACATTTCATTGACAGCTGGTGTGTTTTTCCAGACAATTGGTGAGAGGAAAGCGATCTGTTCTGAAATCGCAAAAACGCGCTTCCTTCTCGACCGGCCCATGTTTCCATCGCTGCGCTCCCTCGAGGCGTCAGCAGCTGTGCACCACTGCACTCACACTCAGTGACAGCCTCAAATATCACAACACACCACCCGGCTCATAACATGGGAACTTTCTTCTGGCTAAACACAAATCATTGAGCAATCACACAAGAAGAGCAGTGAAAAGGACAACCACTCCCCGAGCAGACAGCAAAGGATGGGGCTGATGGCGCTGGCTGAGTGGCAGGCTGCCAGGTCCATGCACCTGCGCTTCTTCAGACTCTGCACACAGTGACACAGAGCAGGCTCCGGAGCCGGCCCGAGCAGCAGGAGGACAGTAAATATACAGCTGCGCACAAACAAGCACTCCCAAATGAGTCAACTAATGGTGAGAACTGTTTTCTAGTAGGGCTGTGTTTTAATCATGATCACAAATTATTGCTATCATCAATAACAAAAATGTGTTTCTAAAAGTTTGCTTACTTACTTAAAAAAGTACATAAATGACAATAATTAAACTCTTTTTTAAATTCTCTAGGCACTTATTTATTTATCTACAGTGAAATTTTAAAAATAGATCACTAAGCATAATTAGTAAGGGATATTTAAGTCTATGCTTCCTCTAAAAGTTAGCTTTTGAGAGTAAATACCCATTTCAAATAATCATTATTTCATTTTTCAGACCAGTTTTTTTGGCTACCTAATAGTTTTGACTGCTCACTCGTGGTCGTCTTCAGACTGTCACATTGACGACAGCGCCATCTGCAGTCCGACTTCTTTAGGACAGATGTATCCCAGGTGTGCGAGAGTAAAAAGGCCCCCTTGTCCTGGTTCATAGTTCCGTACAGATGGGGCTGTCGTCCTGCCTCTACCAGTAGGAAGGCCGTGCCAAAACCTGTGTAAATCAGCGGCCAAGACACGTCACAACAAACATGCCGTGACAGTAAGATTGGGAGTGAGCAGTCGCAACGGTCAGGTCTGAAAAAAGACGCTTTTATATGAATTATCAGAACTATCAAATGAATCTCATCAAAATTAAACTCAATTTTGACTACGCCTCTCATGATAACACATTTTGATGTGTGCTATAGTGCTACAGATAAATATTACAATAAACGATAATATTGTAACTACTTTCTGCCATTGAAAATAATAAAGTAGGATAATCAGAGTAAACACTTTTTTAAATGTATAATAAGAAATAAACAGTAAAACGAATCACTTATTTAGTATAGAAGTTAATTATCCAACTCTTTACAGCTCAAATTTTGTCGTACAACAAAAGAATCGCCACACGGTGTACACATGAGAACTGCTGAGCTCCAGAGCTCCAGGGACTGCAAATGGAAAGCAGCAGTAGCAAAATCTGGTCAGAGCATCTCTTCTTTTGTAAGATTAATTAATTTGAACATGGTCCATGACAAATAAAGACTAATCTAAAACAACTTTAAACTCCAGCTTTTATTGACTGAATAATAAGTTGATATAGTAATTATTGTGACCCAAACAATCAAACATTTTTAGTTAAAAAATCTGTTTAAAAAGTACAATACGTAACACTTTCCAAGTTAAATGTCCAAAGCAGTTAAGCACTTTTACAGCAAATAGGCAGTTTTTACCAGTGACTGTCAAGATAGTTCACTTTTACAAAGCCGCAGTGTAAATTTATAGCAGCAGAAAAGTTAATAAATGCAAAAGAAATATGGATATGTCATTTATTCGCTGAACTGGCAGTGTTGAATAAAGCTCTCTTCATGAGCATGCCACGCATGGCCAAACGCACTGCATGGCGAGGTATAAACATGGAAATACTGTGGTAAAAGTATTATTAGTATTAGCAGAAGCAGTGTCTGCCTTAGCCTCATTCAGACCCCCAGTGAAAAGTCATTTGTAACAGTCCAGCTCTCACTGTCTGAAGCATTCATCTGACACAAATGCAGCGATCCGCTCATGCAGATGGTGCAACAGAACTAACTGTTCTGCAGCTTATTTATATTCCCACTACAATAAGCATGTTCAGACGCTCAGGCCAGTGCATTTGCTCCATGCGCAGTAAGATCGGCTGCTTTAATAGACCTAAATGTGAGCCAAGTGTGGATATTTTAGTCCATGATATTTGAAGGTATAAGTGTCCCACTGTGTCCGACGGAGACAGCAGAAAGGCTGTGTATGCTACAGCCATTTACAGACTGAGTCAGTTTGACAGCAGCTTCAAGTCAATGTTTAAAAGTAATCTCGATGTGATGTGACACTAAAATGTGCCTTCAAGAACACCACAGCAGTCAACACCGAACATTCAAAAGGTCAAATACGACTGTGGTGCTAGAAAAAAAGACTCAAACACAAAAAGGCGTTTTATTGAAAAAAATGGTTTTAAAGAAACAAACAATTTGATTATTTGCTACGAAACATGTGTCTGCCTTTGTGTCCTTAATGAAGATGAAACTGTAACATGAAAAGACACATGTTACTGGCTCATTTTAGCTCATTTCTACTGCATTGCCAAAGTATCATCAAAACATTTTCATCTCTATCATCTCGAGATAATATTTTTTGTTGTTGACTGATAGGTCAAATTGACTTTTATATGTTCTAAGGGTGTTTCCACATAATTAACTTACTCAGAGTTGCTTTTGAGAGATTCAAGCTCAAGTAATCCTTTACTCTTCTGCATTTGAGGCTTGAGTGTTTTCACCCACCCCTATCCCCGCCCACTGCTCCGTACTTACTTGCGATATAAATAAACACACAATAAAAAAAATCCGCTGTTTGCTACGTTGAAATCCCACAATAAAGAGTAAATCGGCCTGTTTCTATTATTAAGTCGTTTTTGACAGTATTTTTACAATGAACAAATGATAAAATGTGGGCCTATGTTATAGTACTAAATACCTTAAAAAGCCTATTATGTCTTCTCTGAGTGCAGTCAGGTCTGCTTACTCTCAACATATTCAAATCGTGCTTTATATTACAGTATATCTTGTTAAACTGAATTGCTGTCACTTGCCTGTGGATTTAGAGCAGCAGCTTTAGGGAGGGACGTGCTGTCAGCCATGTTTTATTCAGCGCCTTGATCCCACAAACCTACAAAGAGAAGACACTGTGTTTACTTTATTTAGCTCCTCAACCTTTACCCGTTTTGCTTTTTGTCAGCCGTATTTACTGAAATTAACACATCATTTTTAGATACACAACAGAAGTTTGACTGTGTACAAAGTGAGTACCAATATAGAAAGTTGTAATTTTGGTATTGGAACAACTGAGAAGCAAAGTACAGTACAAGAAATGTTGAAACATACGCTCACTTACAAAACACAGTGTGGATAAGATAATATGTCAGATCAGAGACAGTTCAAACCTTTAAATGTTAGCTTTGTGGAGGCTAGCAATGTCAAATGTTTACTATTATAACCAGTTAAACGCTGTCACATAGTTCAAAACCAATTGTATTTCAAATCCATCAGACTTGGGCAACGATCTCATCTGATCCCATGGAGTGATTTTTGAAATGCTTGTCATTCTGAAGGGAAGTGGCTGTACAGATTGCTACGCCGCCATTAGGGAGCTGTATAAAGTCATATTTCTAATGCATTTTGCATGACCGCGGGGCTCTCCACTCTGGGCTGTCAGCTCGACTCTCGTCACCCGACATAAGTGGAGCAGTTGAGGGCTGCAGGTTTGGCCTCGCTGCCGCCACACGGAGACGATGCCAGGGAGTGCCACACAATTACACCCCGCTCTGCACAATTTCACAGTGTTTAGTCTCAGGCCTCATTTAACACACACACATTTGCAAATTAGAGACCAGTTATTCAGTGTTAGGAAAGATGGGGGAGATGACACTGTGTGTCTTTCTTCAACAGTCCAAAGCAAAAAATATTTCAAAACCTCCTCTCTGGCATTACAGTGTGTAACACATCATTAACAGACACAAAAGTCTGAGGACCGTGACAAAGGGGAGTTGTTACACGCCAGAGAACAGTCAAATCGGTCAACAAATAAAGTGTTTTTTCCTACTACATAAGAATTAGCCTGATTGAATATACTTCACATTTTGTTCAAATCCTCCGACCTCTGAATAATTCAAAAGCTGCTAAATTAATAAAATATTTTCATGTGAACGTGTATAATTTAAGTATGAATATTCAAGTTAGTACTTCAGGACTGGTCTTTCTCCTAAAGATTTTTCTTTTTGTCTTTATCTTTTCAGAGGGCTAATACACTTCTTACAGCGTATTAAAAGAATCAATAACATGGAGAGACTTGCCCATCGTAATATATGAATTGTTATATATGATATGCTAATGAGTCTCTTTTGTTATCTTATGTCATGCTTGTAATACTGAAGCCAAATTTATCCACAAGGAGACAATAAAAAGAAACCTGAACCTGAATCCTCCGTGTTTTCTAAAGTCGCTTCGCCAGAACTCAGACTCAAATATCCTTCACTAAAATGCAACTCAACTTACAAGCAGCTTTTGCCAAAAGTTTAACAAATTGGTCGCTAAGCCACTGTGGTTTTCAAACAACTTTGTTCAGAACTCTGGAATGGCTTACAGCCTCACATTTGAGGATTACACGAGGAGCCATTTTGCACTGGGCAGTGGGTACAGGCCTCTCTGGGCTTGATTTGAGCCAAAGAGCTGCAGGATGTGACTTAAAAGGCATTAATATTCTCAGTGGTGACCCGGTGGTATTTTAGATCCTTGTAGTTTGAAGTGACAAGCTTCTTTAGCGACAGAAAAAGTTGCGAAACAACAGGCTGGAGCTAACTACAAACATATTATGTAAAAGAGAGTGATGGATCGAGTGAGATTTTCAATGTTTCTCAGAACTATAGAGTTACATCTTTGGGCTACAACCATGCTAATGTCATTCAATGATGTGGCCACATGCAAATGATTTCATGTCAGAAGAACAGTTCCTCACATACAAAAACACTGCTAAACTCCTTATGCTGAGTGAACGTGAGTATGGATGCTTACGTCGCTGGAAAGAGCTTTATCAGAGCCCTCAGCCACTGGGATATACTCTAGCTGTGCCCTGTATATGTCAACAAGCTAAAGAAGATGTCATGATGTATTATGAAGAATGACCAACTAATATGATTGAAGGTCTAGTGCTCCACCCTCACCTGCACGATCACACTACAGGCATGCTCCAGTTTGACACACAGTTTAGATGGGACAACATGTTAGATGCAGTGAATTTAGCATGTTTTGGTCCTCTCTGCTCATGACCACTGTCTGATGTGATCTACGGTGCCTCTTGTGAACATCCTGTTTACCGTCAGCCCGTGTTACAACAGGGCTCCTCTGACTGACTCCATTTATGGTCTAATGTGATGTAATTGCACTTTGGTTGAAACCTTTGAAGGCTCGGTTTGTGTTGTGACTGAAGTAATGATGATTAGAGCTTGTTCACTTGTCACTAGTGTTTAGGTGAAGGGCCGCATTTTGAAAAACAGATTCATATTTTAATTAATTAACAGATCTTATGGCGAGTCAGATTATTACCAGCAATTCATGACAAGGATTTTGGCCGACCCTTTATCACGCAGGAGTTTGAGCTATTCCGTGTGTGTACTTTATTTACATTTTCTCCGAGGTAGCAAAATCAAACAAAAACACAATTCGACTGGACTGGGCTCGGGGCGTGAGAGGCCACGGACTCCACCACATGATATACATTACCAGGAGAAATGTGGGAGCCCATTAACACCGCTGTTTGATCTCTGTGGCACAAATTGATCCAAGGTGAAGAATAGTTGTGTAATTATGATTGATGATGACAGGAAGAGGAAATGATTTGTGCCTTGGGTCAGCTAGGAAAAAACCTCATATGGACTGGTGAATACAGTAGCCAATATACAATAAAATATAGTCCTTTATTTCTATGTAGTAGTAGTAGTAGTTGTAGTAGTTGTAGTAATATAATCTATGTTTCTTTTGTCAATGCGCTATTTGTGCGTTTCAGCTTCCCGTTGCAACATTTTTAAGGCTGTTTTTCTGAGTTAGTTATAGTATAATATAGGCTAGAGAGATTGTAGGTTCTGTTGCAGAGGCAATTGTGGCGGCCATCTTGCGAGTGGAGAAGCAGCAAAATTGTAATAGGAAATAATCAAGTGTTCAAGTGCTCAAATTGACACATAATGGTAGTTATGAAAATGAATATTCACTCTAAATTCACTATACTAGTCTATAGTTTATGCAGAATTAAACTATATTTGTCTGTGAATAAACCACAAATCATTTATTCTGTTCATTTCACTACTGTAACTATAAAAGAAGAATGAATTACCTAAACTAAAAATGTTTTTTTCAAGATTTGTTCACATTACTTTGGTAGAAATAAATACATGGATAAAATATGAAAAAGTCCAGTTATCAAAGTATTTAATTGAAAATGATAGTCCAGCTCTCTATTGGTTTATATGAGTTCTATTTTTCACCACAAAATATCACTGCTGGAAATGGATGTTGGATACTACAGGTTACCATGACCACAAACTTTCTAGCTTTCCCCATTCAACATGTATATATAAACAAAAATAATAATGTATTTGAATTTGTTCATCGCTATAGCAACGGTTCTAATTTTTCGACCCCAGATAAACATAAAGTTGACATTGACGCGACTATTTAGCTACAGTAGGTTAGTTGTAGTATTCACAGAAGTGTACCATCAAATATTTCTGACATGAATTTGAAAACATTGCACCCCTTGTACATATAGGATAAAATAAGCTCACTTACGTTTCATATTTTGCTTCAGGAGCGACAGGAGCGTACACTGAAAGAGCCACAGCCTGTTCAGTGATTCCCCACAGACGACAGTGTCAACATTTTCCACCATCGGCCTCAATTGAGCCGAAGGATTGTGAAGTGCCGGCGCATCTGTGACCCTGTCTAGAATAACTTGTTAAATTAAGTATAAAAGCAATCTGCTCCGGTTTCACTCAGTGCACCTTTCCCTGTGCAATCACCGCGGCAACGAGCAATGCATTTCACATGAGGGCTTCACGCCTCGCTGCCCTCTGGAGCGCTCAACCGAAACATGTTCCACTTGAAAAATGTTAATTTTACATTTTTAATGAGTGGCTGATGACTGGAGTCTGAGTTGCACTTACATGGAGAGACGTGATGCTCTAGAAAGCCTTGTGAATTTCATCAGAGTAAGAAGGAAAAAGAGGAAAACAGATTTTTACAATCAAAGCATTGTTTCAAAATAGTTCGGTGTTGGTTCAGTCAGTTGAATGGTATAAAAGGAGGCTGGGCTACATAATTCAATAGTCGATTTTGCTGTTTAACTGTTAGATTGCGGATTTGTTGTCCTGGTTTATGATTCATATCTCTGTCATTTCTGGGCTTATCGACAATAAACAAAGACTGGCACAAAGTTCAACGTCTTCTCTGTAAGCATCAATAAGCTGAAGTTTGAAAAAAAAAGTTTCAAAATAGCTTCAACGTGGTGCCATTATTCTACCCCAAAGGTTTGTTGTCTGTTAAAAAGACGTTAAGACATAAGACTAATATGAGCCAATCCCTGACGATTACCTAATTATAGGCGTCACCATTAGTGGATCATAAGACTGGCTGGAGTTATATGGCCTTTGCTCTCCATCTGAACGTTTCTTCACCCATTCCTCCTGGATCAGTCTCCACCATGCTCCGAGAAGGACAAGCTGACCAAATTTAGATCATGTCATGAATGTTGTTTTGAAGATTTGCCAAATTTGAATATCGATTATATAGTTTTAGTAAAAAATTCTGGAAAAAGAGTTGATCAAAAATAAAAATAGTTCTGTTGTAAAGGGTATGAAATGATGTCGGTGTAATCCCTCATTCGTCCAGGAGTGTTCCATTGTAGAAAAAGATTCAGTTGTAGTCATCTGGACTCTGTTGAAAGAGGAGTTAAGGAGGCAATCTTTGTTAAAAAAGAGAATCCTTCATTAAATCGTAATGGAGGTTTAAGATTCAACCTTCCCGTTGTTTATAATGGTCTTCTGAAACCCTGGAGACGCCCTGGGCATTCGGATGCTAAATAGGCACTCAAGGTGAGGCAGGGAACAATAGAACAATAGGCTCATCCCAGTTTCAATGGGCCATTAGCAGGAGGTCCGCCCTGTGGGCAGGGCTCTCACTGAGTAGGATATAAACAAGAGTTCTCGGACTTGTTTCTCTGATTGAGAATGACTCTTGGATGAGAGTTGAAACGTTTTGTTTTTTCTAAAACAGAGTCCAGATGACTACAACTGAATCTTTTTCTACAATGGTATGAAATGATGTTTCTGCATTTTTATGATTCATTTGACAGACATTTCCCATTTGGCTGACAATTCAACCTCAACTAATACGTTTACATTTCTGTTGTGATAACATAATATCGTCTTACTATTGTTATCAGGATTCTCAAAAACATCATCGAGATATTCCTTTTTTTTCCAATATTGCTGATTCCTAATCTAAACTCTAAGAAATGTCAGATTTGGGCATATCCTCCACCCCTAGTGCAAGCTTTATTTTCCCCAGACATGGCTTTGCGGCCGTGTGAAATCAGCCACAAAACACCAAGTGCTCTCACACAAATTCACTTGTGAACTGTGAGGTGATACAGTTGACCAAACGCGTGTGTCTAAAGGGGGTATTTGACACATAAATCTCATCTGCACCTCAGACTTTTCAGTGAGCAAAGCATTTGAGCTGGAGGTCATCTCAAATTTCATATCACTTTTCTCTCCCCAAAGGCCAAAGAGCGGTTCAGTGTTATTTCAGATATGGACTAAGAGGATTACCCCACAAAATCACAATTTTTAGGGTAATTAGCTTGGGCTCAGTGCTGTCATATTGATAAGTGCAGCGGATTTTGAGAAACAAGTAGGAAAAAAAACAAGCACTACGGCCTCCCCAGGGTCAGTGCCCACCATAGACCGGATTATAGCACCAAAGGAATCCCAGGAAGCGTGTATTGATTTGGCCTGACACTTGCTGCCACATTAAGCATAACCGCGGCCGATTTGCAAGGGCTTGGAGCATTTATCTGCCATATTCTCTACTGTCTTTAAAGAGCACTGAGAAATGGGCCCATGCCATAGAGGATTTATCAACACATAATTAGCTCTGTTCACGCCAGATCTCTTTGGATATGAATACAAGCTTAAAGTTCAGCTGCACATGACTATGCTTAATTAACTTGTTCACCTGAGCATGCTGCCATGAAAAAGCTGGTACGTTTGTTATAGTGATGGTTTGAGAGCTGCATGCTTTTGCGTATGTTATTTGTGCAATATTTTACAAAAACATTTGCTGTGAGCTAATGTGGACACACTGCAAACTTCACTTTACAGCACAGTTATATTGTGGTATTAGGAGGGGGAAAATAACATGGTAAAAAGTGCAATTACAGTTATTGCGTGCACATTTGTCAGCCATTCTTTACCCTACCTTCACCAAGTATGAAGACATTATTAGGATCCTATAACCCATCTGATGTGCAACGAATTATGATATGTTTTTCAATGTATTTATCTATCGTTTGACAATTTGTCTATAACATTTTGTGTTTTTGTACTAGCTTCTTGAAGAGGAAGTATACCAACTACTAGTTTTTGTGTTTCATCCTAAGACAAACTTTGGATTTATTTTCTAATTTTAATCAAAGACGAACTCAGCAGTAAAATAGACTTTACCCTATAGGTCAGTGCACCACTTCATCGAGTACTACTGAATACTCCAAATATCAGAGAAAAATCCCCCCACACTTTAGCCTGTGGAGACTCCATTGCCTCTAAGTGGCCAAATGCCATCTTATTTTATTTATTCATGTGGCTTCACTTCTGCAACCTTCGGTTTGGCTAGTTCTTAAAGCAAATATAAAAGTCTTGCCCCTTTCACAACTGTCGACTGCATCAAGTGTTTTCTCTTGTGTTTTCATTCTCTTGGGCATGAGTTGTGGCATAATAAGATATCATCATCTGCCTTTGTATTCAACTGCATCATGGGAAATGCAGTGGACGAAATATGGCAGGACAGCTTCACAGTCGCCAGGGGTGTTTTTCTAAGATCAGGCTGGAATCAGAAGTTTTGTCGGTTTCAGTTAACCAGGGCGCTGCTAAATGGCTTAAGCTAAGCATCAGTGCACCCAGAGCCAGCTCGCTCACATACAGCAGCATGACAGCTAAAGTAGCCCAGTGCATCATGGACATGTACCCAGCCCGAAGGCCCCAGGCTTTTTGATTCTTCATGACTGACTTTTAAGTGTTTTATCCCCGGGACACTGCAGTAATGTGCATTAAGATCAAGAACACTTATTTCCAATTGTGCTCAATGTTTTATTCTGACCTTAAATATGCCATTGTCTTTCGACTTATAATGGTTGAGAAACGGCCACATATAAGCTTGAGTTTCCCAAAAGCAGTTTTAAAATGGAATGGAATGTTAATCTTTCACACGTGCACCTAAAAACAATATTGAAATGAACTGTAGAAATATATAAAGTAAATCCCATGGTAGTTACAGCAGACCTATGCTTACTCTTTAGAGTGAATATGGACTCTTGAGCACTTCCTAACACCTGCCACTTGAACTACAATTTAATCAATCACTCACGGTCAATTTCTGCACTACAAATGTAAATTTAACTGTAATTCTTGTGTACATAGTAAGTCTATTTTTATTTTATACTGTAGTCAATTTTAACTGTTTTCTTTCATGCATACCCTTTTTGTTTTCATATATGTTGTTTTTATTATTGTTCATCGTTGTATTTTGCTGCTCTTTTTACTAGCAAATGCATTTCTATTATATGTGAACTTCATTTCAGACACAAATGTGGTCCGTAATAAAAAGAAGAAGACAGATAAATAAACAAAAACCACTGCAATCAGATTAGCCCACACAATTCTGGATGATTATAGTGTCTTGCATGCGCTCATTTGAGGGTTGGTCAGGGTCATTATAATGGCATTTTCAGACACCTCCAGGCACTGCTTGAATTTGTATGTCAAATATCTTAGCAGTGCTTCACATGTGGGGATGTGAGCGTCCACAAAGCTGACCGGCCCCACCTGGGCATCGCAGCAGAAGCCTAAAAATGTCATTATTAGAAGCCACTGTGCGGAAGGTCCCACGTCCATAGTTCCACCAGAGAGGAATCTATTATATCATTATATTTTCTGTTGAATTCCCTGCCATACTCTGAACAGATCTTAATAGTTCTGCATACTAGCACTGTAGGGGCTAATTATCACAAGAGCACAGCTAGTACTTTCAATCTTGCAATGATAGCTAAAGCATTGATTAATACCCTCTACTGTAAGAAAAATACACCCAAAGAGATCTTGCACATACTGGAGCATCATCACGTGGTGTTTCCTGTCATGAGAGTTCAATACATCCATGTTTCCAAAGCGTTTGCCCAGAACAGGGAAATCACAGCTTCACAGGTGAACAGAGCAGTGAACTACTGTCAACGGTAAACAAATCACTTCTTTTCGCACATCCCAGAAAAAGTGGGTTTATGCATGTGCACTTTATGTAGTCTATGTGACCAAAACAAACAGTATTATTAATATTGCTGTCAATGCATGCAGGCTAGGGTAAACGTGACTACTGATGTGTGTGCATGTTTTACAACGATAGTAAATCAAAAAACATGATCAATAAATCAGTAAATAGATCAAACTTGCCTGTAGGCTATATTTTGTGCATAATGTGAAGTTTTCTTTATAAAGTTTCTTCATCCTGGATCGAAAGAGCCAATCAAAGTGGTAACCAATCAGGACAAACCATTTACAGAACAACCCCTCCCACTGTGGATATCAACAGCATCATTTCCTCAACTGTTACATTTTTAATGTTACTGCTAAATATCATTGTCATTTCTAAATTGTTAATTAAGGTTACACTTTGCATTTAAAC
Organism: Chaenogobius annularis; assembly: GCA_015082035.1. Lineage (NCBI taxonomy): Eukaryota > Metazoa > Chordata > Actinopteri > Gobiiformes > Gobiidae > Chaenogobius > Chaenogobius annularis. The sequence continues at coordinate 298,125 of BJKM01000038.1, forward strand.
ATGAACAAATCTTAAATGTAGAGATTTCAAAAAGTCAGTGAGTGTAAGTTTTTCCTCAAGTTAAGTTTTCATATAGCAAATAAGGCCAAATTTAAATCAGAAAAATATATTTGAATATATTTGAATTTCTGTTTTCATTTTGTTAACATAGTTTTTTTTTTTTTATGTACTTACAGAGGGGATTTTGAATAACGTACTCAGTTTTTGGAGTAAACTAGATTGTGCTGAAAATGAACTAAGACAAGTTGAATCTTTCACTGTTTATATTTTGAGGTCCGAGAGTTACTAACCATGTCCTATGCCCCTATGACCTGAACAAGCGGATGCCCCTCGCTGGCCGCCCACTGTAAAAGCGCAGCAGAGCATTTCAGAGGCAAATCAAAATAAGTGAACACAATCAAACTTCAGACGCCGGGTGTCAACAAATATCTCATCTGGATCTTATTCCTCCTCCTGTGTTGCCTGTTCGTCTGGTGACCCCTGCCCATTACATTGGACAAGAAACCCCAAATAAACCAACATAAAGGGGCAACAAAGAAACTGCCCCAATCCCAAAATATACCGCCCAAGTTCATAAACACCTTTAGTCAGCCAAGCAGTGACTTTCTCCAACGAGCTGCTGGTTTTCCCATTGTTAGCTTGTGTTGTGATTACAGATCCCCCTCACTATTGAAGTCGATTCACCTTAACCTATTGGGGAGGCTTTTGTCATAGCTGAGAGGTTTTCTACAGCCTCGTTTGGGGGGTTTGTGTACACTCACGCTCCACTGCAAGAATTATCTTTGCTTCACGTGGTCCTTCCCGAGTTTGTTCAGGCTTCGTAACAAAGAAGAAAGTGGCTTATTATCACCCAGAGGAGATGTCTGCACATGTAATCGCTGATGTTAAACAAGCAGACGCAATTGCATTTGACATCGCACCATTATTAGGAAACGTAAAGCTGTTTTTGTAATTATAAAGGTTTGGCAGGGCTTGAGAAATATGTCTTCCTTATTGCCCTTTTGAGATGAGGAAGTAATTGACATCAGTACAACTTTTACAACTGCCCTGTGCTATGATCTTAATGACTGAAAGTGTGTTAACACTTGCACATAGACCACATCAAAACCAGGGCTAAACTGGAATTAAAGCTGGAACTAAACTCTCAGAACTAAGTCAACATTAGAACGAAAATTAGCTCAATTTTGGACCTAACAACAACCAACTACGTGTAATTGCACCCTAAATCTAGGCTTGGTGTTTTGTCAAATGTTTATAACAGAGGCTTATAAGAAATCCTGCAAGTTAGAACACGGTATTAAGTCTACAGTTTTTATGTTGAGTTTAGTTAACTATAGCAAAAGGAACAAGTTATTTGACAATGAAAAACAATTGCGGTATTTTTTTAGGTTTAGAATATAATATCACTGACATTGTTTCACTAAACAATGTAAATAGTAACTATGATTTAGTAGCACAACTTGCATGTGCTGTGACTTATATTTTTGTTCTGTTAGGCTTTACTTCCTTTTTGGTTGTTAGGTTTGCCATTGTTTGATGTCTGTTTCATTGTCCATTTTCAAACCGTTAACTCAATTTGGTGAAGTCCTTTCAGACGACCTCTGTTAAATTGAGCTATACAAAAATAATTTGAATTGAATTCCTTCTCGGTTTGCTTCTCACTTCGTCACGCAACTCTCCTGTTTTTCTGGGACCTGAACAAATAGTGCTCTAGATTTGACAGGAATTTGTTTAAGTGAGAGATTTTTAAGCCTCCTCTGCAACTTTATATGACATTCTGATTGATACAAGATTCATAAATAGTTAAGCTTACAACCCAATGTCTAGGAAAGACTAAACTTGGAGAGTAGAGGGGACGCTTAGCCCTGAACTCCAAAGAGGCGCTTCCCGCTCCTTGTCAGCGCCATGATGCTAATCCAACATGGCAGCTCAGGGCGGCTCTCTGCCTCTTTCTCAGCCTTAGAGAGTAATTGGTGACCCAGCACCCCACCTGACGGGGCAACTCCAGGAAGAGGACCCTCAAAAGTAAACAGGATCCAAAAGGTTGTGGCCACTCATACCAGCTTCAACGGATCTGTATAAATAGCTGAAAGACTTATTATACTTTCTTCAGGTATTTAGTATTAACCTATAACATATGTAGATCTTTATTTTACTTTTTTCCATAGTAAATTGTAATATTGATCTAAAACAGCTTAATAATAGAAACGGGTCCATTGACTGCAGTTCAAAACTGCAGAACACTTGTTTCCCAGCCCTGCCTCTGCATTGTGGCATTCCACCACAGCAAAAACTAAGGATTTCCATTTACATGTTTTTATTATTGAATCTTTCTTTTCTTTTTCTTTTTTCTTCTTTTTTACCATGATCTGGAATCAGAAGTTTTTGAATAACTGCAAGTCAGTACAGAGTTGTGGGTTGTGATAGTTGATAGGTGAAAACAGTTTTCTAAAATGCAGGACAATACAAGATTATTCAAACATTCATGAATCAACTGAAACACAACTTTGAGCAAGTTAATGACGAAGGAACACGATTAAACACAGTTAAAAGGCCATCAAAGAAGATTTGACAAAATATGTCCCCTTTAGGGTGTTTAAAGCCTATAATAGTGCAATTGCAGAACATTTTGTATATTTCTATCACTAGGTATTGATGAATGATGATGTTTAGTTATTATTATTATTATTATTATTATTATTATTATTATTATTATTATTATTATTATTATTATTATTATTATTATTATTAAACAGCATAAAGCAAACAAAAAAGCGTACTGCAACTGCTTGGTAAGATTGGGAGACAATGACTAAAATATGTGGATAAAAATAATATAAATAAATATAACTTTTTTATCCGTCCTTACTGTGTGAATACAATTTTAACTTTGTTTACAGTGCATTTAAGAACGGTTTGTATTACAATATAATATCTGAAATTTCCCCACTGTGGGAGAAAATAAGGGTTCTCTAATCTTAGTAATCATAATAAAGCTTCCATTGCTCTGCATAAATCTAGTCATAGTGTCTGTTTCATTTCCACCTTCTATTTTTTTGGTCTGGACTTTGTTGTTTGACACTAACCAGCACACTAATAGCTCTCCTCTGAGCAGTAGGGCTCATTATTTACAGTATTCTCTGGCTTTGGCTGATCAACTACAGTGCATGTGTTTGTGTTTTGGAAATCCTGGCAGAAGTCTGGTATTTCTTGTACATGCCTTGGATAATGGTTATGTTAGCAAAGCATTCACAACCACACATTATTTTTTTAACAGTCAATGTTGACCGTAACATAATTATCAAATTTACTTATTAATCTTATTTGTTGTTGTTGTTGTTGTTGTTGTTTTTAGGACCTTCATAGCTACTTCCAGTGTGTATTTGTCCTTGAAGCGCACTCAGATTTTGCATTTGACTTTTCTTTGATTAAATTGTAGTTTATTTATATTTCTTTTTTTTCTTTTTTTTACTGTTCTAACATTATCATTACGTGTTTGCACGTTAACTGAGCATTTTAACTGCTGTTGGGTCTGATGAAGTTGTTGTCTGCCCTCTAGTGACGGTATTGCCACATTGCAAGTATATCAGATAAAAGTCTTGTAAATCAACTCAAAACATTTCTTTACAGTTGCCTTGAAAAAAATGTTAGATTCATACATTTTATTGAACAATTTACCATGATGCAGTGTGCAGGCAACTTCTTCACCAAAAAAGAAAGCACAAAAAGCTTATAAATTTAAAGAACTAGACACAATATTTGCTAGATTAAATGTCACTTTTCCCCCTAAATGGTGTGACTTGGTGATCATTTAGTAGGAGGTGTGCAAAAAAATAGTGTGCCGTATCTGGGCTTCAGAACTCCTGCCATACAACACAATAAATGGATACCTTTGGAAAATACTTTTGGCAGAAGGGAACAAGGCCATCACAAAGAAATGGATGACACACACAGAACAAATGATTTAAGACTGGACACAAATTATAATTGACATTCGGAAAATGGAAAAAGTACATTCAGACTTAATTTGCAAATGGATGTTTTTCTCTGTGTGTCTTGTTATTTAATCTGACATGGCAAAAAAAAAAATACAAATGATCTTCAAAAATACTTATAGTGTCACCAATACTGGGTTATACATTTCTGCATACAGTAAAAATGTACTGCCTGTGCTCGGATAAATATTAAAGCTGTGAGGATATTCCATGGTTTACCTATGCTGCACTATTGTTGTTTCAGTAGCCATGTTGGAGGGGGTCCACCGGGCATCATGAAGTAGCCCCACCACCAGGGCTTCTCCACTCGCTCCTCGCGGTTCTGAGTCAAATCTGTTGCTCTCAACGTGTAGCGCTGGTACTGGCTGTAGGGGTCAAAGCGCTCGTACGTGCCCATCGAGGGGAGAAAGTCGTCCTCCTCTGGTGTTGTGGACCCTGTAGAGTCTGTCTGCAGAGTGAAGTCCACCCGGCCGGCCGTGTGCATGTTTGGAGGCAGATGCACCTTCTTCACTGCTCGAATGAAGCCGGGAGCATAAGCGGCGACTATGTGGATACCCGGGGTAAGAAGACGCCAGTAATCTCCATTTTCAGCTGAAACATTTGACAAAACATTTTAAGCAATTCCACTCAGGGCCTATTGCATGCGCGTGAATAATAACATCCACCTTTTTCTTTTTGATTTTGTAAAATTGTCTAGAAATACATCAAATAGATTAGTACTGAAAATTAAAAGGCTTGAAAAAAAATCTGAATGTTTTGAATGCAACATATTTTAGAATATAGCTTTAATTTCTACCGAGGTAGAAATTCATGTGCGGCTCACCACCACCACAAAAAAACAGCCATAAGACATAAATAGAAGCATTAGTACAAGAGATATATTAAAAAAATATATAAAAAACTGTATTTAGTTATTTAGATCAAAGATACAGTCGTTCATAGTCCTGAGATTTATCGTAAATAAATTCTTTGGAAATATTGAATCCTCTATAAGAAATCAAGCCTACTGGTGAATCTGTGTTTGTAAGTTTCACCACTGATCCAGAGTAGGACTCCACTATCTCAACTCTAAGGTATGATAAACAGCCTTTACTTTATATTTTCTACAATAAAAATATAGATAATTTCCTATATTTGATCACATCTATAGTACATTAACAATTTATATTACGTAATACATCTGATTACCCCCCCTCATATTTTCTAATAATTAATTAAAGCCTGGCAAAAACAGCTTTTATGTCAACATGTATTTTCTACAGTAGTATAATTTTAAAGTATAAAAGTATGTAAATTGACATATCACATAACATAAAGTAAAAACATATCGTTTGGCGTTAAAATAACACATATTCAATATTATGCAACTCTCCTAAATGATGTGCTTTACCAATGAAAAATATTTGTCAGTCAAAGTGGTTTATAGTTTATAGTTGTTGAAAATGACCTGTGATTATGTCATGCCTAATTCCTCGCACTGAAATACGAGCCCCTTTGATTGCATTTCCCGCCTCGTCTGTGACAATGCCTTTGATCCCCCGATGAGCCTAAAAGGAAAAATAAAGTATTGCATTAATGAAGAAAATGTGCTTGACTCAAACTACAACTTCACAGCACCCGGGTTGTGTTTCATATGAATATTTAAACATAAATAATACAGGGCTATATAGTTTCACTGCATACACAAAGTAAAAGAATATATTAAGAAAATTGCTTGAGATCAGAGACTTACTGCCTCTATAAATGTTAGCAAGGCCTCAGAGTTTTCATGCCAGCTGTTGAACAGCTCCTCTTTAGGAGGAAATTTGTCACAGCCGAGCGACACAGTCACCTCAAAGCAGTTAGTGTGGAGATAGTTGAAGTCGGGCATCCCTAAACAAAAGAGAACAAAACAAAGTTAAACAGATCATGAGCACTGCAGGGCATTCTTTAATTAAAAACTCCATCAGTAGTTCCAAGCTATCTAAATCCTTGGTCTATACTGACCTCTAGTGGTATTCATACTCACCACCGGCAAAACTGGACCACTGTGCTCCATTTATTGTTCCTGTTCTGCTTCCTCTTCGTGATGATCCACACTGTGCATTTTCATTTGACATCCTTTCATGGGACGTAGCATAGATTTTAGAAATAAACTTAAAAACCTAGAGATAAAGAAACATTAAATTCAGTTATGTTTAAGCTCGTATAATTACTTTTGGATCCCTCTTCACCTTATCGTCAGGTGTGGGGGAGAACATGTTGTTCTCCAGAGGGTGCCTGGACAGGTCGTATGGGTAGGACACCACCAGGTCCCCACTGTGAAAGTTGGCAGAGAGGACAAATGGGATGGAGCGTATCCATTTCATCACAGCATAAGTCTCTGGTGCCACCTTAGTTTATAATAATTCATATGTTAAAAATAAGCATAAGAACTGTCAGCAACTTTACACTAGCATGTATAAGATGTCATACTGTACCTTACCAAACCAGTAAAAGTCTGGGATAGGGACGTGGTCAGTGCGATATCGCTTGTTTTTGCGGCGGCGGTAAACAATGGATGTCAGATCAGGAAAGTTTCGGTTGAGGTCGATGTTCTGGCCGTTGGTTCTACCAATGTTCCAGTTTTCAGCTGCACTGAGACCCTGAGAGACATATGTGGAGTAACACTAATGCAGATAGACATTCCACCTACACCCCTGAAAGACCGCTTGTGTACCACTCAAATTCTTGGGCAACCGCTCTGTGAGCAGTAGATCTGTAGACAAGCTCACTGGATCGTATTTTTTCGAGTTTGAGTGGCTCCAGCTCTTGGCCTGCCAGCCCAGGAGGAAGAACTTGTGTCTCTTGACTGAGATAGGCCATAATAAATTCCAGTATTAAAGTCTGAATCCAAGAATAGTTTCTATTCTAGTTTCTAACGCTGTGAGATGGTCAGAGATACACAGGTGCCTTTAAATCTACTGCGTTTATTGAAATCACTGAAATATTTTTGTGGTTGTCTGCTTTTGATGTGAATGTTTTTCTATCCTGTGCTGCAGAATCCGAACCTTAGTGTCTGGCTTTATTAATGGTTTTATTCATTCTTTCTTGTATACAAAATAAAATGTGTTCCAATTCTTGTCTTGGCCTACAGCAGATAATAGTTCATCCGGAAAGTAATCACAGTGCAGCCCTTTTTCCACATTTTGTTACGTTACAGCCTTATTCCAAAATGGATTCAATTCATTATTTGTCTCAAAATGATACAAACAAAAGCCCATAATGACAGGAATTCTTTGCAAATTTATGAAAGTATTCACAGCCTTCAAAGCACCTTTGGCACTAATTACAGTCTTTTTGAGTAATGCTGCAAGCTTGGCATACCTATTTATGGGTAGTTTCTCCCGTTCTTCTTTGCAGAACCTCTCAAGCTCCATCAGGTTGGTTGGTGAGCGTCGGTTTACAGCCTTTTTCAGATCTCTCCAGAGATGTTCAGTTGGGTTCAAGTCTGGGCTCTCGGCCACTCAAGGACATTCACAGAGTTGTCCTGTAGCCACTCCTTTGTTCTCCTGGCTGTGTGCTTAGGGTCGTTGTCTTGTTGGAAGATGAACCTTGGCCCCAGTCTGAGGTCCAGAGCCTCTGGAGCAGGTTTTCATCCAGGATGTCTCTGTACACTGCTGCATTCATCTTTCTGTTGATCCTGACTAGTCTCCCAGTTCCTGCTGCTGAAAAACATTACCACAGCATGATGCTGCCACCACCATGCTTCACTGTAGAGAAGGTACTGGCCAGGTGATGAGCTCTGTCCAGTTTCTTCCAGACATGACACTTTCTATTCGTCTATTCAAGCTGAAGAGTTCAATCCACCAGAGAGCTTTGTTTCTCATAAGTCATTTAGAATCAGAATCAGAATGGGTTTATTGCCATTGTCAATGAACAAAATTCACAAACATAGAAACTTGTCTCGGCATTAAGGTGCAACATAAAACACTGAGCAATAATAAAAACAACATCTATGAAATCAAAAGGGCATGCATTAGAAAACAGACTTACTGAACACGAAGAATTTACAGTTAAATTTACACTTGTAGTGCAGTGAGTTATTGATTAAATTGTAGTTAAAGAGGCAGGTGTTTAGAAGTGTTCATGAGTCCAACGGCAGAGGGAAAGAAACTATTCTTGTGGCGGGAGGTTCTGGTCCGGATGGACCGTAGCCTCCTGCCTGAGGGGAGTGGTTCAAATAGACCATGTCCAGGGTGAGAAGGGTCAGCTGTGATCCGACCTGCTCGTCCCAGAGCCCTGGAGACGTACAGGTCCTGCAGAGATAGGAAGTCTGCAGCCGATCACCTTCTCAGCAGAACGCACAATGCGCTGTAGTCTCTGTTTGTCCCTGGCTGTGGCTCCAGCGTACCACACGGTGATGGAGGAGGTGAGGATGGACTCAATGATGGCGTGTAGAACTGCACCATCATCTGCACTGGCAGCTTGGCTTTCCTCAGTTGCCGCAGGAAGTACATCCTCTGCTGGCCTTCAGGGGTCTTTTTGCAAACTCCAGGCAGCTGTCATGTCTCTTGTGGCTTCTGTCGGTCCACTCTACCACACAGGCCTAATCGGTGGAGAGCTGCAGAGAAGATTTGTTCTTCTGGAAGGTTCAACTCTCTACAGAGACACGCTGGAGATCTGTCAGAGTGACCATCAGGTTCTTGGTCACCTCCCTGACTAAGGCCCTTCTCCCCCAACCTCTCAGTTTGGCCGGGCCCAGCTCTAGAAGAGTCTAAACTTTTTCCATTTACAGATGATGGAGGCCACTGTGTTCAGAGGAACCTTCAATGCTGCAGAGATGTTTCTGTCCCTTCCCCAGATCTGTGCTTTGATACAATCCTGTCTCGGAGGTCTACAGACAGTTCCTTGGACTTCATGGCTTGGTTTGTGCTCTGACGTCACTGTTAACGGGGGCGTTATATAGACAGGTTTGTGCTTTTCCAAATCATGTCCGATCAACTGAATTTACCCCAGGTGGACTCCATTCAAGTTGTAAAAGCATCTCAGGAATGATCAGTGGAAAAACAATGTACCTGCGTTCCATTTTAGTGTCAGGGCGAACGCTGTGTATACATATGTGCCGGTGCTTTTTTGTTTTTAAAATTGTAATAAATTTGCAAAGAATTCGAACAGCCTTCTTTCACGTTGTCACTGTGGGGCATTGTTTGTAGAATTTTGAGGCAAATAATGAATAGAATCCTTTTTGGAATCAGGCTGTAACATGACAAAATGTGGAAAAAGTGCTGTGAAATGTGAACACATTCCGGATGAACTGTACAATGAATATTCTAGTCAAAAACAGATGGGAATCATAAGATTTTATAAGCATTATAAGCTGCTTTACTATTGTCATGGTTGCTTGCATTGTCCACACCCAGTAATGACTAACACTGTGGAAACTCACATATCCCTTTTGTTTTACATTGTATTATTGTACTAAAATATGTATACCATGTACATATTCTTGGGTTTCAGATTGATGAAAAGTTAGCACTGTTGCCATAGCAATTAACAATTAAAAAAAAATACAAATCTATATTATGAATGGCGAAAAGTCCTCAAAATGTCGCCTATAAACAGTGGCTGAAACCCATGAATACCAAACAGATATTGTGTTGATTTGTTTCAGCTTCTTTCATGTAAAATTGTACCTCATCATCACTGTAGCGGCTGTCCTGCTGCGCTTCCGCCGCCGCCGCCTCGTACCCGTCGGGGTTGAGGGAGGGCAGGATGTGGATGCGGGTGCTGTTGACAAGGGCCTGGATGCGCTCGTTCCCCTGCAGATACTCAGAGCACAAGTACTGAGCCAAGTAAATCAGCAGCTGCCGGCCCACTGCCTCATCCCCGTGCATGTTCGCTACGTACTTCATCTCTGGCTCCACTACAAAGGAAAAGACACTGGCCTATTTATCTGTGCGGTAATCAAAGAAACATGTGGACATTTCTTTAAACTTTACTTACGCAGCACGTGTTGGCCCGGGTTGTTGGAAAACTCTATCACAAGCAATTCCCTCCCTTGAAAGCTCTGCCCAATGCTATATGTTTTTGCAATGTGAGGGCATCTTTGCTCAGTGCGCTTTAAGGTGTTGGTCATTTGGGTGTAGGATTGATAGGAGAACTGCATCCTTGTCGAGGGGTCTTCAGAAGGAATCATCTCCATACTTTCGTTGTGGGCCTCCAGTTGCTGCTGCCCTGTAAATGATGTAACATTTGTAAACAGGGCAAACTTGTGCGTTATCCATCATAGATCTGCAGCCTCAGTTCTGCGAGCCAGGTTTTAAATAGGTCGCAGTGTAGCCTTGTGTTTACAGCAGAGTCTGTGTGGAGTGACTGTGTAAGTCATCCATCATGGAGCAAATATCTACAGTGAATCTGCTGAGGCCTGCTCTTACTATAAAGCACACATCTTCTATTGCTCTGGAAACTGAAAAGGGCATCAGCTACAAAAGGAACATATACTGTATATTATCTGTAATCTTAATTGATATAATTATTTGTATTGTATTTATTTGTAAAGGGACAACAAATGTGAATGGACCTAATGCGTGTAAATATGTAAAGAGTATAGCCAATGTAGCTAAATTCCATCTTCAGTCCTTTGGCAGAGTGATGTCAAAGTATCTACAGGACAAATATGCAGTAATAGTCATTATCACAGTGATTACATTTTTAAATGAATAGGGGTTTGCAGTCCCTGTTCCAAAACAGTATAATATAAAATAAAACAAATCGGATTTGACAGGATTAGACAGAAAACATTTCAAATGAAAGTTTTGTTGTTGTTTGAAAAACCTGATGTGAAACTACATTTAGTGTCATTTTAGTCAGCAATGTATTCATAATTTGTTTGAGCGAGAAAAAATAGGCTCCAAACTAGGGGTGTATAAAACTATATATATATAGATATATATAAATATATCTATATATATAGATATTAATACTGTTGTGTGTTGTGCGTACTGTATGTATTTGTGACGCCTTGAGTCGACCTGATTTTGTATTAGTCGACAGTAGAAAGGAGAAGGCGTGGAGTGACTGAACAGTTTTATCTGCCTTTTCACTTCTAAAGTTGCTGTTTACAAGTTAGACATAGTGGTTTTTGTACAAGTTTCTATGAATTTTGAAACCTTTTGCCAGCGCCACACCCCTGTTTAGTCAATTAATCAGTACAGGGCATGTCATTAGTCGACCAACAATTTCTTGATCCGACATCAGCCGAACAATATATCAATTATCACATACTGTGAATTGATTGTAGCGAGAGACATGTATTGCATCGAATTGTAAGGCCCCTCTGCTTATGTGATTCTCAGTCCTGCTCCAAAGCCAACCAGAGTATTTGAAGGAGAATTTTAAGCTACAAACCAAGGGAAAAATGTTGGGGTTGAAACTACATAAATATGGACATAATCCCTGAGCCAAGAATCTCACATAACACATTTTTGATCCTGTTACAGGTTTGAACGCTACTCTCCAGTTGACATTTACGACCAGATTCTAGAAACTATTCCACAATGTATACATATTCAGCCACTTTCCTGATGTTCCAATCATATGGGTCACACATGAAGCGGTTTGTTTTTCCACAAACCTAATGTTCACTTAAGGAATTTACAGTTGTTTTTACAAAATACTTTCAGACATCAGCGGCTGTTTTGTGGTGAAGTTAAGGGTCGGTTTAAGGCAGACTCCTGCTGAAAACTCAAGGAAATAGCCAGAGGAAAGAGTGTGAGGATGTGCAAATAAGGCATTCCTGATGGATGTTGTCTTGAAATGAACCACATGTGTGCAAACCAGAAACTGCTGGATAATAAAGGATTAGGGACTGTTAACTGTCATTGTCACATCAGAGATAACTGTCCAATGTGATCAGAAACAGTCACAATAGAGTTCAATCTAAGCACTTACTGTTAGGTCAGTGTAAGTTCAGACTGATTTTAAAATATTCAAGTTTTCCAAGATATTATGGGAGGTTGGGTTGTGTTATGGAGCATCCAACTTTGCTTTTGCATTCCCTCTGTGATTCGTTTTGAGATGTCAATTTAGCATATTTTTGGGGGGCAATGGGTGACCAGTACTCAGATTAGTGAAGTGAAACAGGAATGTATCATAATGTCCTGACCAAATGACCACATATCCTGTTTTATTATCATTATGCATACTGAGTGCAGATGACTACAACTGAATCTTTTTCTACTATGGAACACTCCTGGACGAATGAGGGATTAAAACGACATTATGCATACTACTTCAGACTTCTACACACATGCTCTGATATACAGCCAGATATGATAGCTGTATGCATTCAGGGTTACTTTTTTAGAGTATAGATTGAACTGAAATTACTTTTCAGTTTAGTTTCAAACCGAAAATGGTCACGGTTATTGTTTGATATTGTGACATGAACAATCCCGATTATCGATTAAACATATGATCTTGACATCCTTATTATGTAGCGGTTCATATTTTATTTCTTAGAAACTATGGGCCTTGCAAAAGAATAGAAAATGAATCACTATCAATCAATTGGACAATGACTCAGAGGTAAAGACTCTCACCTCACAGCAAGGTGCTGGGTTAAAAAAAAGTACTTTATCAATCATTTTATTGCCTAACAATTCCAAAAATAAACATCAAACTTTACACTACAATATAATAATTACCTCTAAGTCCTTCCAGTGGATTGTAACAGCCTTCTTCGTCACTGCCAAAGAAGCGATCACAGTCCAGGAAGTAGGGCCAGGCCATGCTGATCTCATCAAAAGCGTGACTGCACCTCCTGTGCACGGCCTCACACGTGGACCTGCAGGGCTTCAGGACTTTTCCATCGTCACAGCGAGGGGCCACCACAGAGCACCCCAGCATCCGAATGTCCGGGTTGCACTCCCCCCCAAGCAGAGACTCCACCACGCTCATGAGCAGGTACTCTGCTCCGGACTCTGCCTCTAGGCGAGTTTTGTGTCCCAGAAGATTCGGGAACATGGTTTTGGTGTAGGACATATCGTCGCAATAGGACAGCAACACATCTGTGCATTTGGCTGAGGAAAACACAAATCATTTTCAGGCAAGAAGTGAAAACCTGATTATTCACAGCAATGGCTAAAACTGAGTCATCCTACAGTTTCAGAGTGATACAATTTCCTTTTGTCAAGTGATTAATTAATGATCCTGCTGTGGCTTATTATCTCTGGAAATTAGAATTTTAATATTTTATACAGTCATTGATCATCTAAATATATCATGATAGTTTTAGGCCAGATTTTTGAGAGTATGTCTGCTCTAAATGATGGTCTTATCTGCCTGGTGAGAAGCACAAATCCTGAAATGAAATTGATCCTCAAACCAAATTGGACAATTAAGGCGCCTCAAAGAAGTTAGAAACGCACTCTCTGTATGTGTGTTCTCAGGAGTGTCTCTTTAAAAATACAACAAGGCCTACATTAACATCATAAGATAATAAAAGCATTCACATTGTCCTGGTTTCATCCCAGTTTAGTCCTGATGTGGCCTTGGTTTGGTCTTGTTCTTGTTCTGGTCTAGTCCGGGTGTAGCTCTGGGTTTAGTTCTAGGTTTATAATGCATCCTTAGAGACTGGTCTAGTTCAAGATTAGCAATTTTTCGAAAGAACTGAGTTAAATCCAAATGTTGTCCCCATTTAGGTCATGTCCAATAGGACATTTGAGGTAATTTATTTCTGTTTTCTTCTTTTTCTTCCTGGTTTAGTCATGCTTAGATCATCAAGACCAGATTAAATGAATCAGATTAAGTAATAAAGAGTGTCAATATATAATACTTACGTTTATCCTCCACTATTATTGGCCTGCAATGCCCTGTAAAGAAAAGACAGTCTAGTTACCAACATGGTGACAGACACTAGATGGCACTAAATGGCTGAATGGCTGAATTGAGTCACGTATTAAAGAGCAACACGATCCATCACAGTGTGAAACGTCTATTGTACACAGTCTAATCATTATAACTCGTGTCTATGATGCCTAAAAAGACTTATCATTTCATTTTTTAAAAATACTTTTATATATAAAGTTCTTGAGCTAGACCCTAGCAAACCCAAGTCATTTTACACACATTTAACAGACATTTTATTCTGCTACCAAGCAGCACATTCTTATGACACGATAAAGTGAAGTGTGAGCCAAAGTCTATGTGTGTAAAAAGTCAAGTTTCATGCAGGCAAAACAAATTTAGGCTATATCAAATCCTAATTTAGATTAAAAAAAAAGTTTACCTCGGACTTGGGGGTCACAGCGTGGAGCACTAAAAACTCGCGCTCCAAACTGGATCAAAAACAGCAGGATGAAGCCCATGTTACTAACTGTTAGATTCCTTTGCAATGCGGCACGTCTTCCAGCGGCATGTGCGTCTCTCCTGCGTCTTCAGAAAGTCCTCGGCTTCGGGAAAGCTGCGGTAGTATTCCACGCATTACGGTCAACTATCAAATTACACACTGGGACACACTTTGGATGAGCGGCTGCGGGCTAATCCAAACACGTACAAACAAACATTTCCCAACATCTCCGTTTCATGCATTTTTACCATTGCATTGTTGTCCTTAGCAAGAAAAAATAGGCAAAAGTTTATTATGAAATAGCATACAATGAGAAAAATAAACATTGGGGTTGTAAAAGTTGTACAAAATAATGCTTGTAATCAGGCCTACCTCTTAACACTTTAAAGGTGCACTGTGTAACTTTTGTGGCGGAAGGTACATCCCCTGCTTCTATGAAAATGTTATTGCTTTTCTTGGATTGTTCCCCAGTGTGGCATTAAACCTCAGATGAGACCTCAGAGTCAGATCTGTGGAAAGGTGACAGTAAGAATGCATCTTTGCAGGGTAATCTTGCAGCAGTAAAAACGGTTGTAATTTAGTAAATACAAGCTATAATATAAGTTTAATGCCATTGTGCAGAATAGTCGAGGCAAAGTAAAAACCATGGAGACAAGCAGGTGGCAGACCATACATGGTGGACGTTTAAGAAAGAATTTGAGGTTGTAAACATTGGCAACAGTGTGACAATATATCATAGGGCTGCATAGTGTAGATACTACTGACCAAAAACTTCAACCTTAACACTTTGTGCCTGTCTGACTCAGATGAGCTTTTTACTTTGCATCCAGCTTTGCAAATGTCTGTGGACAATCTATCCCGTGTACGAATCTTGTCACGGCCACCTGACTCTGCTTGTGTTGTACCTTTTGAACTAATTACTGTGCCCGCTGCTTCTACAAGCTGTTGAAATTGAAATTAGCATAATAGGTTGTGTGAATATTCATCATACAGCCAGGCAGCAGCACCCTTGGGCGTAAGACTGCATAGGATGTCTTCTGAGGAAACTTGGCCTGTGGCAAAGCTTAAGTTAGACCAGAGTATTAAAGTTCAACTGAGATTAGTTGTTTGTTTAGATTAATACACATTTGATTAACTGCATCAAGATACACCTTGCCCAACGTAGAGAGTGAAGTTTCTTTGTAGGCTATATTTCTGAACAAATCCAGGGAGGTAACAATTTTACGTACCTGTTACAAATCATCACAATCAATGAAAGGTAAATGACTAGTTCTTGTAATAAATGTGATAAATCCTCTTTTCTATCACAATGTTTTTCCTAAGTAATTCTGTGGACTTGATTCCTGAGCACTCACATAATGAGTGTTGTGAGTGGCGGGGGGAAGCATCATTAAATAAAAAACAAACAGCATTCTTGTGTGGGTCAACACATTTACACATTTATCATTTTGATCTTGCTTTGAAGTGTCCATCGATTTTACCATTTCAGGTTAGTTACAGGCCTACAAATGAATAGGTAATCAAGATGCAAGTGAATAGTATGCATAAAAGTTCTTGAACATGAAAATTCCAACACTTGTTGCGAGAATTAATTAAAACCTTTGGTTATTAAAGTCTGAGAATGAATGGGACTAAGTAATTGGTAAGAGTGACCTCTGACCTGTCTCTGTAATTAAGCTTGGCAATAACAGAAGCTGCTCTTCGCACGCAGGTCATACCACGCGGTGCATATCATTTGCAATTTAATTACACATTACAGCAGTGATCCTGAAAAATGTGGTGAAAACGTTATGTGGTTTACATAAAGGAGCTCCAAAATATAATTGACCAAAAACATCAAAATTTCCATTTTATTGAACACTGAAAATGGATTTCAGTCATTTGTCACAAACTATTTCAAATTGATTCATAGCAATCAACATACCATCTTGTTAGCAGGTTGCTGAAATATCTATTTTTTCATATCTTTGATTAAAAACCACAACTATTAAAAAGAATATGAATCATTAATCAAATTAAGTGATATTTGATATAGGTTACAGCATCTAACAGCTTTAATTGCACATATTCAACTATTCGAGAATGACACTGCCAATAAACAGCCAGTGGCTTACACTATAGAAATCACATGTGCATTAACAATTTGCAAAATTAACACTATTCCAAAAGTAAAGCAGCTATTCTGGAACAGCTGAAAAGTCACATTCAGACCTGGCACAGACACACAGTGTGTTAAAGCACTTACAGCAGACCTATGCTACATCACATTGCTCCTCCGTCTCAATATATTACTCTAGAAAAAATATCCCTGTACAGTGCAAAATATAGAACATCATGTAAATATCTCTACAAACATTTCTACACAATAACACGGCTCTGCAAAAGTGGACTATCTGGTACATTCAAGCTCACGGTAGTATTCTGGTGTATTCTGGTGGGTGTTATTTGCCTTTGGCTCCTGTGGCTAATAACTGAGCAAGTCGACAAAGTGCTTCAATATTCAGTGACACTGGAAACAACTGCACAGTCAAATACAACAAACATGGCGGTTATGAGCTGCAGTTGAGACTGGACTCTCCTTAATTTGTCCCTGAAGTTTGGCAGTGAGCAAAAGGTCACAGATATGGATTCACCATGATCATAGTGAAGTGATTGGTACAGCACACGAGGCCTCTGAAGACGTGCAGCTGTGGAGTCCCCCAGCTGGGGATTACACTCAGTCTGTGATTTATTCAACGCAATTGATTTATTGGAGCCGAGTGTCTTTATGATTAATCACAGATCTTTATTTACCAATTGTGTCGGAGACTCCTGCCGTCCATCCTCCCCCTCATTACTGTCATCTCAGTCTTCTCCGCCCACATCCTGTTCTTTCCGCTTGCCTTGTGCCCCCCACCCACACTCTGTCCCTGCTCCATCCCTCTGTGCTCTGCTAACAATATCTTCTCCTGAGTGTCTCCTCCCACCCTGCACCAGGAGCACCTGTATGTGAGGTCTGCAGACTGAGGTCCACGTGGCTTTAGCTGATCCTCTGCAGACAGTAGTCATTCTCTGTGTCCAGGGAGCTATTGTGTCCAGATGAGGGGTAGAGGTCACGGCGCAGCAGCCTGTTGACCACTGTCACCAGCACTTTCCTGTACTGCTGACGCAGGAGCGAGTAGGCAAACGGGTCAGACGCAGCCTTACTGTAAGTCAGGCACTTACTGATGATTCCCCAGTGGCGGTTTATGTCCACAAAGGGGAGAAGCTCGGCCAATCTGTGGAGACAGCAAACAGACCAAGAACATCTATTTAGCCTTCGTTATAGTCTTCGTTTATCAACTATAGCCATGAACCAACCACAAACAATGCAAGGAAATAATGGGGAATTAACAGTACTAGTTTTGTTTGCATGATTAATTTACTGTGTATTGTGTGTAAAGGTAGTTTACTTGAATTATATCTGAAACATGTAGCCATTCTAACACAGATAGATGTTGCTTTAACACAATATTGAAGAACATACAAGAGTTTAGGTATTCCTAGTTTCATAATGTGCCTTCTTTCCCCCTTTCTTAAAGTGTACCCCACAAATGTCACACTGATGGATACGCAGCAGCATATGTGACCACAATATTCTGCTTCAGGTCAGATCCACCAGGCTTTTCTCTCCTGTGTTCTGTACATTTCATTTGATGTATTTCTAAGGAAGCCATCTGTTTACAGCAGCAATGAGTCATTTCACGGGTTCATAGAAATGAGAAGAATAGGCTCCAGGTAAAATGTGAGCTCAGCACCGGCTGTAATGTGGTTATGTAAAGCAGGTGTTACATTTGAACTTGTCTCATCTTCTGTGACAGATCTGAATCCACTGATAATGAGAGTGATGGAAGCTGGCTTTATTTGATCGTTATCTGCTCTTATTAACATTGCTGTGTCATTAATGAGCAGCTCGTTTATTAGAGCTGATATGTAAGTTACAAAGTAAAGATTTATAGTCACCAGTCTTACCTTGTAATTACATAAGGAGCAAAGCAAATGATAAATGAACCAATGAAGATGCTGATCTTTTTA
This sequence comes from Chaenogobius annularis, assembly GCA_015082035.1. Lineage (NCBI taxonomy): Eukaryota > Metazoa > Chordata > Actinopteri > Gobiiformes > Gobiidae > Chaenogobius > Chaenogobius annularis. The sequence goes on from BJKM01000038.1 coordinate 316,482, forward strand.
GTGGCTCTCTGTTTTCTCCTCTTTTGCTCTGCTAAGCATCGTTGCTTCACACTAAAACAAATAAAGTGCTCATTAGTCGAGTTGTAAGTTTTGTAAATGAACAGTAATTAATGTTTATGTGGAAAGCCATACCTGGGGTGAATGTCCACCAACAAGAAAAGTGTTTGCATTGTAATAATGTCAATTCTCTTGCAGTGAAACCGGGCCACTTTGAGCACCTTTAGGTAGGTGAAACACAGGATGAGCAGCGACAGCATGAAGCTAGTGGCGTGGAAAACCACGGTGAAGATTGTAAACTTAACCCTGTCATTGCCCCCCTGGCTGGGCTGCAGAGTGCACGACGCGTACACGTGGCTGTAGTCTGCCCAGGAGAAGAGCAGCGCCGTCAGGGAAAAGGTCAAAGAGTGGAGCCATGAGTAGCACACCATCACCATAGCGTCTTTGTAGCGCATCTTGGTGGAGTAACTAAGCGGGAAGACCACCGCGATCCAGCGGTCGATGCTGAGTGCGGCCATGCTCAGCATGGAGTTTGCGCTGAGGAAAGTCTCCAAAAAGCTAACCGTGTGACACGCGCAGTCCCCAAAGGGCTGCTGCTGCCACACGATGCCCAGCGCCGTGGCGGGCATGTTCAGGACCGTGATGAGGATGTTGCACAGCGACAGGTTCATGGTGAACACACCGGGCACCTGCCGCCGGATCTCTGTGCTGTACACGAAGCATAGCAGCACCAACAAGTTAGACAACAGCGAGACGACTGCGACCACGACGATGAACAGTGTGAAAATAATTTCAGCAAAGTCCATGTCTCACTCCAAAAAGTCCTCTCTCCGGTCACCGGTGTCACACATCGTTTATCGATGGTTCTGCTGCTTGACAAAGGTCTTAGTTCATCTTTTGTGTGCGCCCCTCCGTCCGCTCCAACTTCCACGAGAGCTGTCCAGAGTGCTGAACCCAGAAAACGTACCCCCAAACATACTACGAGTCTGCGACAAATCCAACTATTACCAGTGTCACACTTTCAGTCCACTACAAGGTCCAGGGAGAGTTCAGGAGATGTGTCTGCGCCGCGCAGTGAGTCTGGAGTCTGAGCAGCTGCGCACAGTGAAGTATGTTCAGGCAGTGAGGTGCAACGCGCATCAGGCGTAGCGAGAATTAGGTCCGTCCAAAGGCAAAAAACAAAACAAAAAACACTTGTCCAAATAAGTCACAATAGTATTCTCATTAAAAGTCAAAATATCTCATTCCAATCTTCTATGTCTCCGGTCAAAGACAGACAAATCAATCCATGTGCACCGAGATTCCCAAAGCTTCCTGTCCTTCCCTAAAATCAATGCAGGTTTGGAGGCAAATACGGCGATGCGCGAGGATGTGGTCTAGATGGCACCAGGTGCGCACGTGCACCACGGAGACAGGGGGCAAACCGATCCTATTCCTCACACCTGCATTATTCATAAGCCCCTGCACTCTGTCACAGTGGGCTCATGCATTATGGTTAGTGAGCATTAGTTTGGTAAATGCACAGACACAACATGCACTCATTTATTTATTTCATCACACCTGATTTTATGTAACACTAACTTGGCACTGTAGGATTAAAAGTACATTTGGATATGGAAATAAAATGTCTTATAAACAAAATGCATTTATTTCTCCCCTTCCACTAATCACTGTTGGCTTACTACAAACGTCATCAATAAAATAAGTCAAAACGTATTAGTTCTTGTGGCACCATAATATGATCAGTACACTTTGTTAACATTATTCCAAAAGCAGTTTTTGCTTTTGTGCTGCTTTTAGTAAAGTTTCTGTTGAAAAAAGTGTCAATCAATTTCTAATAGAGTTTGACAATAATTAGCAGTTACTTTTTACTTGAAATTCTAACACATTCACAGCTCTCGTTCTCTCTCCACATTTATAGATACTAATAATACAGAAAATCAAAATAGCTATGGGTATTTTTACAATGTCTAATTAAAGACTGAAATAGAAAGGAGCCTAACAAACTTGTGCAGCCTCTTGTGTTGTGTTGGAGTGTGTTACTGAGCCCGATGTGGAGAAGCCGGAGTAGACTGTGACTCAGTAGGTCAGACGCAGCCAGGAGAGCTTTGTATCACCTCGCTCACTACTCCCACTTGTTATCGGCTTGTTTTGGGCTCAAGTTTTGCCTGCCTCTTATGTGATCTCCTTTATTTATTTAGAAGGAAATGGTATCACAGAAAGCACTTTACCCACTGCCTGGTTTTGTAGTATTTAAAGTGACAATGAATCAGTTGCAACGCACAGGATGAAAATAGCCTGGTTTTATTTTTCATTCCAAAACAATAATTACCATGATTTCTGGTAATATGCAGTTTCCAGAAACCACTTTTAATCCTATTTGAGTCATATATTTCACAGAACGCTCTTCCTTGAGTGTTTTATTCTCTTCACATTAACTGTGTTCATCGCCTTTTTAATGCACATTTTGAAGTATCCGATAAGTAACCAGAGGTGAAACAAATATTGCACTGAGAATTTTACTGTCTAGTCTAAAATCTATATTGAAAAATATGCTTTTCTTACACCTACTACTTGAAAATACAAAAACAATTAGTTTATGTTTTGTCTTTCCAACTTCAACTGATGAATCAGATGTTACGTCCAGGCAGGTATTCTTACATTTACTTGAGAAGAAGTTTCCATAAATAAGTTTTTTGTCTTACTTAAGTAATTTCTTGGACCATTATTTGTATTTCTGCTGGAGTAATATGATTTTAAAGTAATATCATTTTTGGCAATCCTACCCACACCTTGAAACAATTAACTGTTATGTAATTACCACTATTACATACTATTTTCTCCTATTACCAAGCTATTACTGAGCTATAAAGTGCAAGTGCTGCCACTAAAACCACTACTTGGACGGACATATGCAAAATGAGACCAGACCACCCGTCACAAAGCACCTATGGGTGATGCCAGTCATTCCCTAAGAACAACTGATCCAATGGTCGGGGGAAAGCTACAGCTGGACTCATTTGGGGGAAAGTCCAAAGCTATTTATAGTTGTGCTGGGGTGCCACCTCCAATATATATAACAGCTTTATTACCTAACAAGCATACGCCACAGATTTTCACAGCGTCTCATGGCTTTTCAGTCACTTTGAGTTGCAGTGATCTGGTGATTGCCTTTAAAGAACAGCTTCAATGCTCTGCTCTGGCTTTGACTTTCATAATAATACAAATTGCAATTGATTTTCAGTCAGTTTCCAGCACAAAGGAGAAAGGGAGACGACAGGGGTTATTTTCAAAGATAAGATGAGGCTCACTGTAGGTTCAATTAGAAAAGACAGGTCCTTGAAGCAAACAACATGTCCTAAGGATACAACCTACAATGTTTCAAACAATCTCTAGCTCTATTTTTAATCATTCTGTTTGATCATTTTACTTTTATTGCTGATTCTATTTCGTTTTGCATGTTTTCTCTAATTACATGAATGTGTTGGGTGGTATTGCCATCTCTTTGTTTCTAGTTATGCATAATGCAATTCTCCCTTTTCAGGTGCCTGGAATGTTCCACTGTATGGCATTAAACCAATCTATCTTGTATTTATTCAATTTCAGATGTTTTTATTGCTAAGAGTACATGCGTTCTAATTTGGCTTGGAGATAGATAAACAGATAGATAGCTAGATAGATTAGATAGATCAGGTTATCGTTGTACTGGGAAACATTCTAGGCAAGTGCACCTTTCAGTCGGATGCCTTTACGGACAACTTTTCCATTTCCCCAGGCTTGAAAATGGCAGTGTAGAGGTTTTTAACCTTCTATTGCTATATTAAATTGAGCTGTTATGATAATTTGTGTAAGAAAGAAGTGTGTGTCTAACATCCAACTTGATCCTCTTGAAGTGGTCAATGACATTGTAGGTTCTCTCTGAAAACCTTCGTTATACATAAGTCTTACAGCTTACATAAGGCACTGTGACCTTCTTTGTGTTCACCTTTAGGCACAGAAGTGCTTCAGAAGTGGAAAGATGTGGAAGTGGGATCTCAGCTCATAATTAATCTCCCGGAGGATTTCCCGGAGCAGGGAATGCCACTTGTCTGAGAGTAGTCTCTGGAGCGCTGCCTGAGGAAGAGAGAGGAGGCGAGAGGAGGACGTCAGGTCACGAGTTAGGTAACTGTCCTAGAGTTCCACCACAAGATACAGTACAGACATTAGAGGCCTTCAGACTGCTTCATGGACCGTAACGAGCTAACTTAATGTGCACTGAGGATGGAACAAGAACAAAATGTCACAAGTTTTTGTGATTTATTTTTTCATATGGCTGCCATGAACATTACATTACAGGTTATATTCGACTGCTGAAGTACAGTGCATCCGTAAAATATTTGCTTATGTACATGTGCTTTTCGTGTTTTTTACATTTTCAATACATTTGTAAAGAATTCTAACAACCTTCTTTCATATTGTTATTATGGGGTATTGTTTGTAGAATGTTGAGGCAAATAATGAATTTAATCATTTTTGGAACAAGGCTGTAACATAAAAAGATGTATTGTTTTGTGGTCCCAATACAGTGTTCTTGTTCCACCTTTAATGTACCAATGTAGTGATACTTAAGAACTACATCAGCTTAATCAGCTTAATCATCAGCATTTTTCTCCAAATATACAAGCATCTATGAAATCTGAAAAGGTCAGCTGTTGTGATTTTCTGTCATGTTTTGGTCCAATTTAATTTAGACTGTGGCTAAAGGCTACAGCACCTCAAATGAATGCCATCAAGTAGTCTGCTCAATCAGCATTTCATCTCAACAGCGCTGCTGCTGCTGCTGCTGCTGGTGGTGCATCTAGCTGCATATAAAGCACAGTTGTCTGCAGATCAATACTTAACCTTTTGGTCAAATGACCTCTTTGTTTCATATTCTCAGCAACAAATGCACTTTACTTATACAAATACAAATCAATGCCATTTAATTTCACTAATTCAAAAAGGCAAAACTAATATTTCCGTGGAACAGAAGAGCATAACAAAAATGTGGGAAAGTTTGATGAACAGCAGAAGTACCTGGTAGTATATGTAATTGGCTATTAACTTCTTAAAACCTCCAAGCAGCTCTTGTTCGTTTTTCATGTGGGTCATGCCATATTGAGTGCATATACCTGAACAGGGTGAAATTTAAGGTCAAAAAGCCAGTAGCCTTTAAAGTGTGCTGTGCTTGGACACATACTCACATGATTCATTATGAACTAATCAATATTTGTTCTTGAGGTCACGTGTAAGAGAGGACTGAAGCTTCCAGCTACTTTAGAATGTGTATTGTGCTTGGCAGTGCAACGTGCTGTGATATCCAGGCCTGATAAGAGGCGTAGGCCTGTCGTGAATGACAGCTGAGGATTTTGTTTACAGGGTTATAGTGCGTATATAGTGCGTGGACAGATGGGCCTCCTCCACACTGTTCACTGTGTGACAACAAATCTAGAGCAGCCCAGGAACAAAACTCACTTCTGCATCTGCCTGACATATGCCGTTTCTCACTGGTGACAGACAATAACATTTATGTTACTAATAGCACCATGAACATATCTAAGGTCAATCACTCAAACTAAATTCTTGCATTGTCAAAAGTCTTCAAAAACCCATGATAAGGTTGGGTTCATGTGACATAATAATATTTTAAACAGTTAAGGATGATGCTTTTTGAAAGTCATACTGCAGATATTTTTTTCCTGATGTATGTACATTTAAATTAGACCAAAAATGTGCAAAAGTTTAAGAAAAGCAAAAGTCTTCTCAGTCTGCAGGTGAAGTGAAATAAGGATATCTTATACTTACAGAAAAGTTTTTGGACCCAACCTCCAACAAATAATAAACCTAATCAGATTCAAAACATTTCAGCATAGTCTAGTTATACTGGCGTCAAATCAACCAATGTAAGTTGTGCAGAGACATTTCTAACTAAGCTAAGTTCTGCCAAGTGCAAATTCCGAGATGACAGCTAGAAGTATGCACATAACAGCGACGGTCGAAGCCCATTTCATACAAAAGCGAATTAAACCATTCGCATTTCACTGTGTTTTTGGTTGGCAAACAAAACGGCATGAAACAGCTTTGAGTACTCTGCAGCTGCCACAGGTAGAGGCTTCAGATGAGTCACGTTCCCATAGCAACGAGGTATCTCACCATCTCTGTGGTGAAAGGACTCAATGTGGATGTAAATATCGCTGACATCAGATGTGCCATTATCTGCCAAGAATATTACAAAACACATTTAAAACACAGATTAAAAGAAGTAGATTGTGCCAGTGCCATGGAGGGATACTTTGGACAGTTGGTGAGTTGAAAGTGTCGTGATTTTACCTGCTACAGTTTGGTCAAAGGGCTCTCCTACTCTTTATCGAACACGGGCCCCCAGCAGGTGTCCAGGGCACTATCAGACCTTTGTTCTCAGTCAGCAGCTTTTATGTGGGGGGCTAGAGGAGCAGACAGGGAGATAGCAGGGGTGAGCGTGGAGCAGAAATAGCCCACTTTGACCCAGTGAGAAGGACAGACCCCATAAAGCCCCAGCTGAAAGGACGCCTTTAGTGTTTTATTAATGATCCAGAGGGGCGGTGCTCTGGCTGGTTATCGATTCTCCATCCACTCGTTCATGCAGTCCCTCGCAAACAAGTTTTAAATGCAAAACAAAGCACTGTTCAATTTTGGAAACATGTGCCATGAAGGCTTTTTTTGGTCTGTGGTTTGAGGCAAGATAAAAAGATTATTTGATGAGGAAGATATGACGTTTTCAAAGAGTGTGGCTTCCATTTGTGAGTTTTGACATCATACATGTTGATTTATTTTTCTTTTTAAATACAAATTCAAACATACTCACACTATAAAGGGTACCTTTAACTTACTAAAAACACCTTTTTTTAAATCTATTTTTTGATATTAGACCTGTTGCCTTTGTGACTCTGTGGTATGGGGCTTAGAGTTAGGGTTAGCTAAAATACCCACGATTTACTATATTGTACAACTGACCAAATATCATTATTCCCAATTGTTTAGTAAGTTTTTTCTATATTGGCTACAAAAATATGTCCATGTCTCTCGGCTGGCGGGATCCCTCCGGGGGGGCTGGAGGAAGTGTCTGGGGTGTGGTCTGGGAGTCCCTGCTTAGACTGCAACACCTGTGACTCGGCCCAGGATAAGCGGAAGAAGATGAATGGATGGATGGCTACAGAAATATTCAAGTGAAGTCACTATAGCAAATGGTGTTATTTTATAATGTTAATGTGACGAAGTGGTAAGTCAAAATTGCGGACAAACAAAAGTCACAATTTTAGTAAAAAGTTAAAAATAAATTGAACCAATTGTCAATGATCATACATTATGAGTTGAATTCCATGACAATAAAACAAAAGACACCAAAAAGCTTGATTACATGTTTGGTTTTTTTTAATAAAATCTAGGAAAATGTGTGTATTTCACAATGGAGAACCACAAGATCTCATTGTTTGGAGGGAATGTGACCTGTTTTTTTTATAACACCATGTAAAAGTGTTCATTGCTCACAGGGAGGGGCTGAATGTTGGAGAAACTGTGGTTGCCAGGAGGGACATCATTATCACGTGTTTTGGGACTGTCCGGGTGCACAGAAATGAATAAGGCACTGCAGACTATTTATTTGACACCACCAATCCACTCGACTTTCGAACTATGTATTTGGGCCTCCGAACCCCTGCCATGGACAACAAGAAGGGATATCTTTGGCAGATACTTTTGGCAGCTGGGAAAAAGGCCACCACAACAAATGGATGACAGAAACGACACTGACAATAAAGAATTGGACCAATAATTGACATACGGAAAATTGATAAAATCACATACGGACTCAAATCTTGGACCTTAACCTTGCTCTTGATTTTTATGTGGATGCACTATTCTTCTTAAAATGAGTAATTTCAAATATACATTTTATCTTTTTAATACTTGGCCGTGATTGGATAAATCCACAAGGTTGGCTGACCAATAGGATGACAAGTGGGTGGAAAAATGTCTGTGTTTGAGGCATAGGACTGCTTTAAAATGACAAAAACACAAAAACACACATGACGATAGATCATTACAGGGGTCAGAATACAAGATTAACAAGCCATATTTGAAAGTGCTATCTTTCACTTCTATCATTATATTGCCTAGTCTTGTTTGTAGCTGTCATGACTCAAAAACAATAAGTGCAGCAGTACTATCAAATAGCTAGTAAGTATTTGCATTGGATATAAGTGACATTCCAGGGATTTGGACCACTGGGTCATAAACATGTTATTGCAGAGGGTTCATGACCACAATTGCGGTCGGTCTTGGTTTGGCAGAGTGGACCGTAACCTGAGCGTGTGAGGCCGAGTGACAGCGGCCCACTGAAGCACATTGAACAGACACGTTGCATTCATTATTATTAGACAGGAGCGCTTTGAAGCCAGCCAGAGCAAGAGACACAGAGAGACCAGGCCTGATGCAAACGTGACACAAGACAAGTTTCTGGAAAAGTGTCCCATAAAACAACAACAAGCAAGATCGTCAAATCCGTCTGAAAAAACGATATGACCTCACTCCAGTCTCCTAAAATGGAAAGTTTTGTTAAGGTAATTTCCTCATATTTATCATGTTTTAGTTAGTGCATAGTCAAAGTTTCCAAACTCACTCAGACTTGCAAACGCGAAATGTAGTTGATTTTGTGGAAATGTCATGGCTTTATAACAGTATTAATCAAAAAGTTTCCAGGAAAAACAGAATAGCAAAAACAGAAATGTCTCGTACAGCTTATCCAAAAATGTCCCTTTGCTCTCATTCACAAGTACCACACATACAGTACACATTTACTGAGAAACACATCGTACTATTGCAGTAGTATGTTTTTTAGAAAAGGCTGTAAATCAAAAAGCAGTGCTATCAACAAATGAATCACAATTGCAATGTAAGTGGTCTAAATTAGCAAATTGAAAAGGCAGCTATTACTAATAGGTAACATAATGTTCTTTGCAAACAAAGTACCCAGTCACTATGGGGCCATGTTATTTGTAAAACTTGCTAACCCAGTAAAGATCTGTAGAAACATTTTCTGAAATAAATGTTTTTGTTTTAATTTGGATGTTCATTTTTTATTATTCTCAAGTGTTACTGCTCCTGTAAATCCACCGAGAATGTTAACTGAATCTCAATTTTAAAATATAAATTCAAATTAAATCTCAATTGTAACACTAATTGTAACACTAAAATGTAATGAGGTATTCTAACAAAAGGCCCTCTTCAAATGTACGCATACATTAATGCACTAACTTCACTGGACCCTATACCAGAAAAGTTCCATAGTACACCTTTAATTTGGATTAACTCCAAAGTGTCGTTACATGGGTATCCTGTGTGCTTTATACCGACATCTTTACATAATCTGAATTTCATTCTGTGAGAACAGAAGATGTGTGAGGCATTGGCGTGTGTTGCTGCTGGTGAATAGATTATGAGAATACATCAGTTTTACGGCTGTCCGTGTGTGTCTATGGTAAAATATGCAGTGTAAGCATTGACTCACTCCTGGATCCAAGCACACATGATTACTGTGGCTGATTTCCTCAAGTTAGCAGTTAATCCCGTCTCATCTCTGTTTTACCTTTACTTGAAACACAGAATAGGTTGTATAACATGGGGACCACTCCAGGTTTCTGCACTTCGTGACTTTACATTCATTTTCTCCCCTTTTCCCTGAATGTTACAAAAAAAACAAATGTAAATCAAAGTTATGAATAAATAACTGCTTTCCACATCCTCCAAAAATAGTTAACCCACATCAGTGGCCTGCTTTCAGCCTACGTGGAATACATACTGTACTTAAATAATATATAATGTTGCACAACAATGGTAGGACCTCAGAGGAACTCTTTTGGAAGCCCCCCAAAAGCTGTCCACACAAGAAGCATAAAAGAAAACTGCGCTTGATACCAACTTTACATATATTTGCTACAATATATATATCACCATTATTGTTTGTAAAAAGTGAACTGTTACTGTGAGATTCTTGTATTGAGGGGGCTGCAGTGCTGTAGTAGTCGTAATGTTGAAGTAGTGTAGTAGTAGTAGTCGTAGTAGTAGTAGTAGTAGTAGTAGTAGTAGTAGTAGTAGTAGTAGTAGTGGTAGTAAGAGCTGAGGCTTGAGACTTAGTCAAGTGTAGTTTTATTTATTTATTTCATGAGACAGGGACAGTGTACTATACAGTATATCAGCAAATATTCATTGTACCATGTTGTAGCACAAGTTCTAATTTTACACCTAACCATCTTTTTTGTTTTGTCCACATTCCGCACTTCTAATTGACCAATATAACTGTACAAAGTATACAAATATGTAAGAGGAGTGTCATGAATTTTGGCTTGACAGTATATTTTGAAAAGGCGTTTCCACTCACGAGGGTGTGAACTGTAGTGACTCACCCAAAATGAGTCACAAAGTCTCAGTCTCCGTGCACAGATTAGGACATCCAGCCTGCACCTCCAGACAGCCCATCCATCCTCAGTTATTTATGAAGATTAAACGCTGGTGAGAGGAGTTCAGATGCATGTGTTACTATAGACCTGGACAGGCAGAGGCAGGTATAAAACAGTCACTCGTTTCCCAGCCTTATTTAAAGACTTTCATGAAGGCAGCCGAGAGGGAGTTTCACGGTTGAGTGGCCAGAAGTACAAGAGTGTTTTTTGTACCAGCCAGTCCCCCAGGACCGCTCTATAACTGCTCCCACAGCTGGAGCGGCAAAAACAACTATTTGGGTTTTGTCAAAAAGCTGCAGGCTGCCCTGGAAAAAGATGATGTATTTTACAACAAAAATAAACCCATGACATCATGAATTCTTCAGGCTTCAGTGTACCATGTGGATTTTTATCAGAGTATTTTTTTTTTTTTTTTTTTTTAAAGAATAATATTTTGTTAGCTTTAACAGATTCAGCAAAACAATAATGAAAGGCTTTAAGGCACAACAGAGAATTCACCCCTGAACTACCAGATCACTTCATTTAAACGTGTCAATTTTGTATAAATAATTATGAGTATTATTTTGCAGGATTTAGATGCTTGAACATAGCAGCAAAATTCACTTCTCAAAGCTACAGTTGATACTTTCAAGAGGAAAAGCATCAATCAGTTTGTATACTTTTCGAGCAAGGTCGAGCATCGTTATCAAAATGCATCCAGTTTATAAATTGTATTCAAGCCTATTAATTATTCTTACACATATTTTACTTACCTCTAATTTATCATAGTTTATATGTTTTACTTTCATTATTATCATTCATTGTTTTATGTTGCACCTTCAGCCAAAGCACGTTTCTAGTTTGTCATTATTGTTCCCTGACAATGGCAATAAAACATTTCTGATTCTTTTGTTTTTTTCTAAATTATACAAGAAACACTGAAATAGCCTTGTGCATATGTTGTTTTGGTTTTCTACTGGGAACGCATCGTGAATTCTGTTTGATTAGAGTGATTCACCGGCTCAGTACAAGCCTCAGACCTCCCCTCACATTTTCAAGCCCATCACGACAAAATTGATTCTGCCACGGCGGCCACACATGGCATGACTTTTTCAGCGCGACCATGCAGTATTAAGCAGTGTTACATAAGACTAATCAGAGTAAAGGAGTATGAGGCTTTGAGGAACCTCCACACCACTGAGCAATTTCCCGTTAATCTTTAATCAAGCATAAGGTGCCGTGTTGATTCCTGCTCTCTCAGCCACACCAGGGCTATTTTCAGCAGGAATCGCCCCCTCTGAGCAAGTCTTGGGAGGCGGCGAGCTTTAAACGCAAGGAAGAGGACCACAACATTCCCGCGCAATTTCATTTGAGAACGCACACTTGTTTTCAATCATTCAAGTGAAGGCTATTTGCAGTTACAGTACTTAATGCGATGCAGATGGTTTTAATAACCCATTAGAGACTATTACCTGATATATGCAACATAATTGAATGCTGTTTAACTGTCTGTTCAAAGCGTTCATGCATTACATCGTATCCATGCTACGACATTAATTAGCCTGTTGTCCATTGTGTTTAAATCATGTCAGCAGTGATGCCATACAACTGGATATAGCAAATGTGTCTTAAGGTTGCATTATTTTTTCAAAATAACACAAATTGTTTTTTAGGAATGATCAAATCTGGGCAAAAATGAAGACATAAAGACATAATCTCCATAGACATCGGCAAGTCATACCCTCAAAAGTACCACAAAGTACCACAAAAGGTGTAGTGGAGAGATTTTGAGAGGCAGACTGTATTTTTTGGTATGGATAATTAGTGTGGTTGGATTGGAATATTATATTACTAATTCTATTTTAGTTTTTAAATTCTTTAAATTATGCTTTGCAGCAACTAAATTCAATATATATATGTTTTAATCTCCTCCAAATCTGGATAAATACACAAGAATTTTAACTCAAAATCTGGGTGGTTTAAAGCATGCATCAAGTCCATGTCAAGGTCACTTATGTACCTTGTTTGTTCCTCATAAACTTGGCTTGAAGTTAAACATTTTTTTTTTTAAATACTGCATTTGGAGGGAAATGTGGTCAATAGGATGTAAACATATGGCTTGCACTGTTTACACGGCCTTTTATCGACAAGGCAAACATTTTGGAATAAACCAATAGGAAAAATAAATACATATTTGCACTTGTACAGGTCAATAACTTATTAGCATTTACACCTTGTGGCTTGGACTTCTACTAACGTGTTCTGAAATGAATGCAATTCTTGTATTAGTTTATCAATTTAATGACAATACTTCAGAAAAATTGCAGTTCGATTCATTTCCAAAACTGTGCAGCCCAAATGCATGGGACCATGTGCCTTCTGTGGCTCGAGTCGCCAGTGGACATAAATATTGTGTCAGCATGCACGTTGTATCATATAAGCCACAGAGTTATTGAATAAAGTGGACCAACCAGCTGCCATCTGGGTCAAATCGGCCGTCGCCCACGGTAACAACACCCGCTGGCTTTGCCTCTATGGAAACCTAACATTTTCACTCGCAGCCAGGCTCTTATGTTGCTCACATGTCTTTTCTCACTTTATCATGGGTTTGCTCCGGGAGCCAGGTGCATGCTGGGAAAGGGGTCTGGAGCAGGTCTCCTGTGATTATCGGCTGTAGGTGTGATGTCATGCAAAAAAGCACTAAAGTTTCATGAGTCAGGTTGCATCACCTGGTTGTTAAATTGATATTTTACCAAATTGACAATTGGCAGGTGTAATATCAGGTAAACCCAAGGTGGACAGGACTGATCAAATCATGGTGATGATTGTGCTAAAACGCATTGACCACTATAGTCAGCAGTTTCTAATGTATATATTATTATATTATGTATTTTACAAAAGTATGAAACACATTATTGTGGAATATATATATATATATATAGCAGACTGAGAGGTGTTTTAGATCAACATCTCATCAGATATGAATGGGCAGGATTAGCACTAAGTGGCCCCTTGAACATGTAATGAGACTGACGTGAGATGAGCAGTCACTGTAAATTTTTCAGGATTCAGGAGAGTAAATGTCATGTAAATGTGGCATATATTGAGTTTTAATTCCATATTTTATACCTCAATTGGGGTAAACATTGAAATTACAGTCATATCTACAACTAGTCTATTTCTCAAAATGTCTCATTACAGGAGCAGCTGTTTTGCAGATGCACCAGGTTAGTCTGCCGTACCGTAGACTATCTCTGCATTTACCCTGGTGAGGAGAGGAGCAGCAGGGGAGGCGGGTGAAGACAGGGAAAGTACAGGGAAACACAAACACATCAGGGTATCTACTGTATGGACTGGTACAGGTGACTTCAAGCCCCATGAAGCCTGAAGGGTGAATGATCAAGGAAATACCAAGTTTTATCTTTATTCCTTGTGAAATTGGCCATGTTATATAATACTCATAATATTGGCCATTTGTCTTTTTTTGTTCTTTTTTGCTGACTGTATTGTTTTAATTTTGCAAACAGCCATCATATAGAATTGTCATGATGATTGAAAGAAATTGACATTTTCAAATCCTTTTGCCCACATACTGCAGATGCAATCACCTCTGCTGATTATGCTGTGATTCAGTGATATCTTTTTAATTTTATAATTGCAGGTTAGCATCCTACAGAGTGACTAAGCTGCTCTGCTACAAGGAAGATTAGTCAGATAGCCTTTTCAATGCAAAATAGTTAAGTGTTTTCACAAATAGCAATAGAAAAACCCACCCCCCTGCATAATTTACCAACACCTGATAAATCTGTTTGAGATATGGATTATGTAAGATGTCTGAGGCCATGCAAATATTTTTAGAAAGAAAAAAAAACTGGAAAGAAAGAAAAAAAAAGATTTTCTGAGGCAGCGTTAGTCAAACAAAAGGCGTGATGGCAGTGACAGCTGTCAGCCTCAAAGTCCCACCCGGTTCACTTCTTCTGTACGTCTAAAATAATGTCCCCGTGTTACATGGAGCCCCATGGTGCCACTATGAATAACGCATGAAGGGAACAGGGGCAAAGTTGTTGGTTTTGTCGAGAGACGCAGCCACCTCTTTCTGACCTAGATTTCAGACATGAAGAGTAATTTTTGCTGTCTGCTAATGTGCTTGCCTTTAACTTTCATTTTTGCTTCAAGTAGCAGTAATTCCTTTCCCCCAGGCAACAACTACCTTAGAAGCAAGACTGGTAATTTGCAGTTTATATCAATGTAAATCAGTCAAGAATGCACTAAAACTAAGATCATAAACCCGTAATGGACTCGACACTGTAAACATCAGGCCTGGATAAGAGTTTGAAAAGGAAAGTGTGTTTGCATAATTGACATGGTTTACATAGCTCACACTGAGGCAAGATACTGCTATTTTTGGGCAATTTGCATCATGTGATACACCCAGGCCAGACCAAGTGTTGCCAGCTGGTTATTGCAGCAAAAATATCCCAAAGAATCTATTCTTTGCTGTTTTTTTCCTTTCATTATCGGCCATTATGTGCAAATTCTCTACATCTGCGCTGAAAACAAAGCCAGTCACAAACAATTATAGACCTTACTTTTATGACAACTGCACTGACTGCATGTTGTTAATCAGTTTGAATACTTTTTAGCCCATGTGTAAACTTCATTCTCTTTTTTTTTTAAGTTGACTTTTTAACCTATTTTGTCAAATTAAATATTACACTCTGCCATAATGTTTAGAACAATGTGTTATCTATTCACAAATATAGCTAAAAGTGTTGAATTAGAGGTAGACCATATATGGATAGTAAAAAGGCAAGGCAAGGTGAGGCAAGTTTATTTGTATAGCACAATTCGTACACAAGGCAATTCAAAGTGCTTCACACAACAGGAAAAATGCATTACAATCACAAAGACATGGCAGAAATCACAAAACTGTTTAAGACATAAAAGAGAAGAGTGCAAAGAAAATAATTTCAGTCATATGCACAGCCAAACAAAACAGTTTTTAGTTTAGATTTGAACATTGTCAGAGTAGAGGCCTGTCTCACATCTTCAGGACTGTTCCAGATTTTAGCTGCATAAAACTGAAACGCACATTCCCCATGTTTAGTCCTGACTCTGGGCACCAGCAGGAGGCCGGTCCCTGAGGTCCTCAGAGTCCGAGATGGTTCAAATGGCACTAACATGTCCGAGATGTACTTTGGTGCTAGGCCATGGAGAGACTTGTATACAAGCAGAGCTGCTTTGAAGTCTATTCTCTGAGCCTGAAGCCAGTGCAGAGACCTGAGCACAGGACTAATGTGATCATACTTCCTCGTTCTAGTCAGGACCCGAGCAGCAGCGTTCTAGATGTACTGCAGCTGTTTTACAGCTCGTTTGGAGAGGCCAGTGAGCAGGCCGTTACGAGACAAACGCATGGACAAGTCTCTCCAAGTCTGGTTTAGACACTATACTTTGGATTTTGGCAACGTTTTTTAGATGGTAAAAAGCTGCTGATGTTATTGTTTTGACGTGGCTGGTAAAATTCAAGTCTGAGTCCATTATTACTCCCAGATTTCTAGCTTGATTTGTAGGTTTTAGAGCGAGACTCTGGAGGTGACTGTTAACACTTTCTCTTTGTTTCTGTGGGCCAAAGACGATGATTTCAGTCTTGTCTGAGTTCAGCTGGAGAAAGTTGTTTTGCATCCACACACTGATCTGTTGGATGCAGTGACAGAGTGAATCCACTGGTCCATATTCACCTGAAAAAAAGAAATGATTGCAAATACAAATGAAACAAGTGACATTTAATTAATTAATTTGTCAGACAATACGTTTAAAGACATGTTTTAACAAATCTATTTTGGATTGATATAATATCACGTACTATCATTATACCCCCCCAAAAAGACCACCCCTGTATTACATTTAAATTTTTACATGCAAATATCAAAACCTTGAGTAAAACACTCTGTGCTTCTAGTTTGTCATGACTTAAAATCATTTTTCAAGCTAGCATAATATCATTCCAAAATAGTTTATTGATTTATTTTCATGAGAGCTAAAGAGCTGAATTTACCTCATAAATGGAGCGTCACTGAGCGTGGATGGGCTGTTGGAGATCAAGGAGACGTTGGCGGTAATCTGGCTCTGTTACTGGTCCGCCTCCACAGTTGCCACGACAGCGCATAAACAGCCCTCATCATGGCTTACTGGTGAGGGGTCTGATGAGGTCGGGGTCACCAAGTCAACGCAGAGGTGGGAGCTGGGCAGCACGAAGGTGACCGCCTCTGCTTCCCGCTTGTGTCCTGCTCATCGACAATCAAATGTAGTGCAGCGGGTCAATCCAGTCACATGATGTTTGCAACTGCAGGAAGATTCAGATACATTGATTTCCTCAGAGAAGCAAACCTGAGGGAGAAATGATTTAAACAGGTCATTTAAAGCACAGTATAAAAAAAACAAAAGTTGCCTGTCAAAGGACAAAAATCGTTACTTTTGTTTTTGCACTTGAGTTTTCACATTTTCATCAATATTCACAGGCACTGCCATCACACTCCAGGGGATATGGGAGCGTCCACTAATATGTCACTAGGATGAGGACATCCCTTTCAACCGCAATATGGATTGTTGATGTCTATACAAATAACAAAGACTTACTGCCTTTGTGAACTGTTTCAAACTGACACCAATCAAATTCAATTACTCTAAATCAGGGCTATTTAATTATATTTTCCATGGGGCCAGATTTTGCGTTGGGCTGATCTCTGGGAGTCCGACTAAAAAACTGCACCACAATTTTAATATTCATATCTAATATCCACAAACAACTCGCAATGGTACTATTCAACAGAAATCTATTGTGTCACTAAAGTAAATACAAAATAAAACAATATTGCTCTGTCACATAAAAACAGGACTAAGGCAAAACCCAACCCAGGGTCAATCAAAAACCAGACTTAAACTGGAGCAGATTAGAGCAGCAGATCGAAAATAGACCTAGTCCTGAACCAAGACTAAACATAATATGGTAGGTCACATCAGGCTTAAACAACGTCTCAGGATCTGAAATAGAAGTATAAGATCTTAACTATAAATGACATTAATATCTGATTCAATTGATGTTAAAAGCAGAGAACATATGGTACTGAATAACAGAGCTAAGGACAAACTCATCTTACCAAGCAATATGGTCCAGCTCATGGCCCATTTTATTTATAGTCTCGGACGGGGATGAGACTGTCAACAGGAGGGAGGTGGACCGGCTGGTGTCATGGTGCAGCGGTAACAACCTGGAGTTCAACGCCCAGAAGACAGTGGAGATGATCGTGGACTTCAGGAAAGTCACAGCCCCCCAGCCCCCCCTCATCATGACAGACTCCCCCATCACCACCGTGGACTCCTTCTGCTTCCTGGGCACCACCATCACCCTGGACCTCAAGTGGGAGCCCTCCATCAGCTCCCTCATCAAGAAGGCCCAGCAGAGGATGTACTTCCTGCGGCAGCTGAGGAAAGCCAAGCTGCCAGTGCAGATGATGGTGCAGTTCTACACGGCCATCATTGAGTCCATCCTCACCTCCTACATCACCGTGTGGTACGCTGGAGCCACAGCCAGGGACAAACAGAGACTACAGCGCATTGTGCATTGTGAATTTTGTTCAGTGACAATGGCAATAAACCCTACTGATTCTGAGCCATATGTATTGTTTCAAGTGTTATAGCAAAAAAGCAACATTTTCAACACACCTGTCCATAGGAGGCGTTTCAATTCAACAGAAACGTGCTAAAATATGCAAATACATTAAGTATCAGACAAATGTGAATTGGCAGTAAAATATATATATATATATATATATACATATATTGTAATTTACCACTTATTAATTTCTTTTTTTTTCATTGAATTATCAGTTTTTTGCAGCATTTTTTTGTATGAACTAAATATTCAAATCTTTAAAACAACATTCATGATATTATCTATATTTCAGCGCATCTCATACTTTCATAATCGACTTTATGAAAAAATAAAATACCACAAAGAAACGTATGTAGAAATGTAATAAGCAATAACAAGTCACAAATAACACAACTGTGACATTTTACCATTTAGAAAAATAAAGGTATTGGATGGTTTTAAAATTTTATCAGAGTTCAAATCGCATCAATGATTTCCTCAGAAGCCCTGTGATATTTACAACAGAGACAGAGCCGTCCTCCCTGCATTCATGAGAGTCCTTTGTGATTCAAACCTGAAAGACGTCTCCTTTATTGTATCAACGGTGTGCATATTTTCCTCTTGATAAACAAACAAATCTCCCATGATGCTCCTCTGCTGGCCCAGAGCAGGTGACATTTGAAACACAGGGTGACAACAGACAGTTTCAGAGAAGCCCAGCGGTGGCGTGCATCAGTCCAGAGGGCAGGGACCGCAGCACTGCCCTACGCTCTCCTCCAACAAATAATTCATGGCCTTAACATTTATTTTGTTCAAACGTTTTCACCCACCCCCTCCTCCGTGAACCTCAAAACACCTCAGAGGTCACCAACCCGCCTACAGTATGCTTGTCCACAGCATTTGGCTTTCAGAGCTTCAAAGCGAAAGAGTCCTAGACGATGAATTGAAATAATACTAAGTTAAAGATGAAGCACCCAACTTTTTTCTGATAAATAAGTAAATTATCTTTTCCCCAGAACTTTGTGACTAAAAACGAAAAAGTCCTAGCACGCTGTCGTCATCTAATTATAAAACATTTTAAAACATTCATGCATGTGAATCTTAGTGATGTGCCAAAGAGTTTATGAGGGCGAGGGACTAGTCAGACAGATTTAAATATCGACATCCTCCTTTCACGGTTTGAAAATTAGGTACCCCAGCTTTAAGTGTTGTGAAAAAATGATATTAAGATTCAAATATTGACAGGAAGAGTATGTTTATATGTCAACAATTTTCACTTTTTAGTTTCTTCAGAGGTCTGGTGGAGGGTAGGAGGTCATCAGGCCCATGGGCAAAGGCGCACTGTCCGAGCTGTAGGGGGCAGCCTTGAGGGTGGTGTGTGTGGAACCAGCACAGACGAGTTTTCAGGGCACCAGGGGCGACGGGCCTCCTCCTCACGGCCCTGGAGGGCTTCATGTGGCGCCAGTCTCGTATGTGCACCTGCCCGCCTTCCACTGAAAAACAGGGAACACAGTACATTTTTTAATTCCTTTAGCCTCCGATCTTCTGTAAAAGCACTTTATAGTTTTAGGCAGGTTGGCAGCTTAAAGGTGGTGTTCACGGCTCTTAAAATGAGCTCATTTGTGCCAATAAATAACAATGTGCCAAAAATGACGAGCAAGTTCAAATTGTTTGAATGCAGTTTGTTAAAATAAGCTACACTCTCCCCAAACCACATTCTTAGAAAGTGAAATATTACGTCATGGAGCTTAAAAGTGTCTAGACACTGTATACTTTTTTATTTTTATTTTTTGCAATATACAAAATACTATGCAAAACATACAGTAAATCATAAAACGGAAAAACAGGGGGAAGTTTCAGTACAAGGAAAGAAGAGCGGACCAGGAAAACCTCAAATCGGCCATATCAGACCACTGCAAATGGGAGAATCCTGTCATAGATTGGGACAACTCAAAAATAACTGGAACAGAAGAACATAAGTACAAACTTTGTATATGTGATGCAATAGAGATCAGGAAACAAGGCACAACAACAATGAACAGAAATGAAGGAGATTTAACGCTGGGACACACTTCTCCAGAGACCACCAGGCAGCGGGGGGCGTGGCCAGTGTGGCAGATCTGTCAGATCAGCTGATAGGTGACATGTCACAGCAGTCGGATGATGCTTCTGAGGAAGGTGACAGACACTCACCCAAACATATCAAGGTAAAAAACTACTTATTTTGTCTTTATAAATAAAACAAACAAAACAATAACTAAAAGAAGACATGATGAATATCATCAATGTGAATACACTTTAGAGTTGTCCTTTTAAGCATACTGATGTCACATTTGACATTAGTTGTGGCTATCAAATAGTTACTTAGCAACCATATTATTTACATAATATTAATTATTTACATTACACACACAACTCACTGGAAGTGACACTGCAAATAACGAAAAAAGCTGTTTGTTTGTAAATGTGTATCTTTCATTTTGTTTTGTCTTAAAATTACCACCTACATCAACTTAAAGCACAATTACTCTTCTCGCTCTCCATCTGGCATTGAGCAGATGTTTCCATTTACCTCTGAAGACCTGGTGGTTGTTCTTGAGCAGTGTCTGTAGGCCTCCACACTCCTTTTTGAGTCTCTGCAGAGTTTCTTGCTGCAGGAGACCGGCTACTTCACTCACCGAGAGGGTGCCTGAAGAGAGAAAACACAGACAGACAATGAAAGATAAGAATGGAGTCACAAAGGGTCGGGAGGGGTCAATCAATACAAAATTCATCAGGATATTAACACACTGAGTTTTTTTTGTAGCAGTGAAGATAACAGTTATCGGATGTAGACTACCTATCCGATCAGTTAATCAACTTGAATAACTTGAAGAAATTGTAGTTTCTCACACTTTTTATTTGTATTCAGGAATATTCTTTAAAGGCGCACTATGGAATATAACTAGGTTCTGCAAACATTTAACCCTTCACCAGAGAAACTTTTCAGGTAAAGTGTCTTAGTGGACATTATGAGGAAACATGAATCAGTTTTTTGGACCTTATACTGACAATATTAGACATGAATAGTCCAGTTCCTCAGTTCTCAAGCAGTATGTTCATCAAATACTGTTTTACTCTTACTAAAAATGTGTTAAAACACAATTCTAAATCTACTAGTTGAGGTTTAGTTAGCAGACAAATGTGAAATGCCTGTAAAATGAATTACAAAAGTGCAGGAATATCACTTTATGTACATAAGATTTTTTAGTTTTTTTTTTACTATTTACCATATACCAGTACTTGATCTTCACATTTTGCATATCCTCAAAACAACGTTGAAGATATTATCAAAATTTCAATATCACTTCTACTTGTTCTATTATTATTTATTATTATTTCCTTTTTTTGGAATTGTTTGGCCCGTAGGCTTCACTGGACAGCACAGTGTGAAATGGGGATGAGCGAGGGAAAGACGCAGGAAATTGTCGGAGCTGTACTCAAACTCTCGACTCCAGGGCTGGCTGCACACGGAGCCTGGCATGTGTGATATCCACTCTGCCACAGTAACAGTACTCTTTCTTACAATTAAAATGTTTGGCTACTGTAAGTCTACTCACATGACGGCTATACTTGGAACATTTCAGACCTAGAAAGGGTAGTTACGATTTCACAGTGCCAGTCAGGGGGTTGTGAACTGTGCTCAATTAAAGCTGCTCCAACAAGCTGTCAGAGCCACCAGCGTGCAACATCTCAGATCCCCTTCTGAGACCATGAGTCAATGTCTATCCCCCCAAGAGGTAAAGTAAATTTTTGAGGGCAGCACACATCAAGAAAGGGACAAAATTGGGATACTGTGATGTGATGCGATGTGTTTCAAGCAAAGTAATGTATTCATCGCACAACGTGGTTTGGGGGCAATTTCTGGCATTTCTGGCCTTCCTCCCGCCACATGAGAATTCAATCATGGCTGACCTTTGGTTTGTATGAACGACAGTCTCCCCGTCATGTCTGCACTGACATATTGGACATGGCCAAGCAACAGCAGGGTTTCTAATACTGATCACTTAACTAAATTCTGAGCACAAGAAGAAAACTGGAAGATGAAATTACAACCAAACACAAGGATTTAAATTGTCCTCTGTTGTCGTTTTAGGTAATATATATAATTATTATAACATAAGTATCTACCGGTATTGTTTTACAATAAAAGACAATCAACCACACTAATCACAAGACAGGTCAAGTCACGGGTCTTCGGTCTCAAATTCAGAAGCAGGAAAAAAGGTCAAGTGTAAAAATCTGAGCAAAGTTGACAGGGCAGATCTATTGTGATGGCTTGGGCAGTGGCCAGAATCTATCGAAGGAATTAATTACTGAAGAGTGCAAGTTAGGTTTAATAACCCCTGTATAACATGTTTATTATTATAACTTTTATTTATTTACATTTAATTTAATTTTTAGTTGTTTTTTGTTTCAATTTAGACACCTATATTGTAGACCTTATCTAAAATGCTGTGCTCTACTTTCTAGGTTCACTTCAGTTTGTCAAAAACATACTGTCCGCCCAAACCATTCCTAAATATAGTTGAATAAATTAGTTTGTTAGCCTTCCAAGTTTGCAACGCACTCCCACATTTACAGACACACTTGCAATGCCAACATGTAGTGTGAAAGTGGGCAGTCTGCCGTCCTCTTTGCTCTGACGCCAGGGAGATCCAAGCCCTAATATAATATCAATACAGCATTTAGATCTGGCCTTTACTGCCAGTAAAGTTAATGGGGATTAATGGGAGCGGGCTGGTATTGACAGAACAGGGCCCGCTATGAATGCCTCCGCTTCAAATACAGTCGCGCTTGTTTCAGGTCCAGAGAGTGGCATGCTAAATGTCACAGCGGTCAGTTAAGGAAGGGGGGGGAAAGATAAATATGTGCAATGACAAATGATACAAAATGGACAAAAGAAGACAAAAATGAATCACAGTTTAAAGGTTTAATATGCACATGCCCTCAAATGTACCAACTACTATGTTGATTTATTTACAATTACAAAAACATTTTAAATATTGTCAAAGTTTTTACATTTTCTGTCCTGGCCAAATGAGCTCCTCACTGTAGTTTTCAACAAAGCCAAAATGTCTCTATGATGTGTCTTATTGCCAGACGCTTTTCTGCTGTTTTTTTTTTACCGGTAATAATACCTGATGCTTTATAGAGAAGCACATCCCACACATTTTCATTTTTCTATTATACTTATACCAACTATTTGAACATACTGTAGTTGCCTTGTCAAATGAGTAAAAGTCTGGCTGTAGTAGGTCACTTGAAGGGACACGGTAACAAAATAGTTTTAGTCCTACATTATGAATGAGGAGTAATTGTGGGTGCAAGTGCTTGAGAGTGGTTCAAAAGTTTGAGTTGGACTATGTGACATAGCGTAATCTGTCAATAACATACTCTACTACAATCTAGGGATTTGTTTATGCTTTGTCTTAAAAAACGCACCATCAAAATGTATAGTAATTCATCTGCCTGCGTGAGTAAAAATGTCTAGAAAGTAGTTCAGCTCCCTGGTATGCATGTCATGTCAACGTACGCTACACAGAGACCAGGATCCTCAGTGTTGTTACATAACTGCATGAACCCCGTCCGCGCTGGAGTGTACATGAATAAGTAACTCAAAGCAACTGTAGGCAACCTCGCGTGTGCTTGTCTTTGAAATGAAAATGAGGCACATTTTTACTTGAATACACTGATACAGGCTGTAACAGAAATAAGACTGCCATCAATGGAAAACTGTAAAAGCTGGTGTCAATTGAATTTTGTATTAGGAAAATGAGCCTGTGTGCAATTTTTCTGTGTATAATTATGGGTAACGTCTGAGCAACTTTTCCAGCGCCATCTGCAGAAGATATTTCCTGAAACCATCCAAATATAAAACAAACACTACCTTGCGCTCTTTGAAGATAAATGAAAGATGGAAAGAAGGGAAAACTCAGAGACACTTTCAGAAGGGATCTGAAGCCCTCTAGATCTGGTTGGTGTAGCCTCAATTTACCCTTTGTTCTAACACACATAACTGGTCGGAATACCTCCATACAAGAGCACACTCATGCATAAATCATAGCGGCTGGTGCATTATTCATCCTGTCATCTCTATACTAAGTTACAGTCTTTATATCTTCCCTTTATTTCGCTTTGTCATATCCTGTACCCCTAATTTGAGCAGTGACACCGGAGCGGGTTGTGTTTTAATCATAGTCGGCCCCTTATCTCCTCTCTTTGTGCGCGGTGTACGAGGGGGGGTGCGTGCTCTGACAAAGGTGAGGCGTGGGAGGCGTATGACTGTGGACTGCTCCAGTGGTGCGGGAAGTGGCAGGCGAAATGGTAAAACTCTGAGTTCAAAGTAGCAGTGCTTAGTGTCGGTAGGGCTCTGCTGACTGACTGATGCAGGGGGAGGAAGAGGAGGGAGGAGACGGATTGATGGAGGAAGAGACAAAAGGTTCAGGCTGACAGTGTTAGCAATAACCTGGAGATATTTAAGGCGTTGCGGTGAATCATCGCTTTTGTTTATATCAGAGGGAAAGATATTAGGGCAAAGTTGCAAATCTTTTTGAAATGAAAAGTAGTAGAAGTGGAAAATGACTCACTGTCTTCTATAACTTTCATTGGGCGCTTCAGAAGACAAAAAACAACAAAAAGCATGTTGCAAAGTGGGTGGGTGCCCAGTGACAGAATTGTTGGTGTCCCTTCCACTCATCAAGAAGAATGTGGGTTTCATTATCAGCGTTGGTCAGATTACTTCGGAAAAGAAATCAAATTACAGACTACTAATTATTCCTTTAAAAAGTAATTTAATTACTGATTACTTTATTGCAAAATAAATTACATTACTGATAACTATATATTACCTTAAAACCTGGGTCACAGCTGATATGAATCTGTCACCTCATGCTACTCTGGATTACACATATTTTTGGCGGAGAAAAAATAACTAAAAGTTACTAGGGTTAGTAACTTTAAATGATATCGCGTTAGATTACTATTACAGTAACCCCTCACTGCCTATAGTGTTAATGGATTATGGTTTATGGATTTTCGTGTTAGAGTTTGTCCATAATTCCCTATAATCCCAAAAATATAAATAAGAATTCCCTGAGTAAATCTACAATAAGTGATAATTGAATATGCCCAAAATAATGTGGCTAAATTAATAATGCTCCGTCTGGATTTAATTAGCGATCACTCATGCGTAGGCATTTTTGTTTAGCTTCTGTCTGTGGCATCATGGCGTTACCTCCTCTGTTCCATTCACCGTCCCCAGCGCCGCCCGTCGTCATTCCCAGAAGCGCATGGGCGACCTGCAGAACCACGCCATCGACCACGTCCCGCGGGAGAGAGGCGCAGTTCCTCACAGTCTCAACCTTATCTCGGGCCTGAAACCCTGCTCCCCATTGGCTCCCCGGGGTTTCGCAGGAAGTGTTGTCATGGCAACGGTGTTCGTCACTCCCGATGTCCGACCTGTGAACTGTGACCCCAGGGGTGTTCTGGCGGCTCTGAATGTAGCGAGTTCTTTGCTGCTCTGCTTCACTCTCGGCTGATTGACTGTAGTTTCTCGACTTTCCCACGAGACAAACCTGTGTAGGAACACAGTACAATACGTGAAGACACCATGAACTCTACAATTAAATAAAATCATAATTATGTCTCAAATGAAATGTTTTTATGAACAAAGATGGATTACGTATATTAAAATCCCCACAAACACCTGCTAGCACACCAGTGTGTATTTTAGCGTATAACGGCTAGCAGCATTAAAGCGAACAGCCCTTTGGGAACCATAAAGACTTGATTTACTTCCATCCGCCTCTAAATGAGGCTCAGGTGGGAAAAGGCAGTGATACACAGCTGAGCTCGTCAGAGAAACGGACACAGTTTATGGCAATATAGTTTTGATGTCTTACATGAGCTCTGCGTACTTTGCATTCAACCAGGTGCATTAACAAGGCCATTTAATCAATGGAATGTGCATATGTCTTTAATATATAAATATATTTTTGAACCCAGACAGAAATACATTTATATTGTTCCATTGTAGAGGCATAAACTGCCTTTAAGTATGTTTGTTTTGATTTATATTAGTCCGACATAAATAAACTAATAATATACATCTTGGATATGTTAGTGCCATATGAATCTTTACGGACTCTTGAGAACCTCAGGGACCGGCCTCCTGCTGGTTCCCAGGGTCAGGAATAAACATGGGGAAGCAGCATTTCAACATTACGCAGCTAAATTCTGGAATACCCTTCCTGAGGTCGTGAGACAGGGCCCATTTATCCATGTTTAAATCTGGGATAAAAACATCTCTTTTTTGCTGTGCATATGACTGAGGGAATTTTATCTGTATTTTACAATTGATAATATATTTTAAATATATTTTGAATGTGATTTTGTTTTGCATTGGGATCTATTTTGTACTTTGGTTTGTATCTGTTTTTATAGTTGTAAAGCACTCTGAGTTACATTTTGTATGAATGGTGCTTTACAAATAAATCCTGATTGAGCTTGATATTCTGAGACATCAATTTACTGAAACTGTTCTAAACCACTCAAAAAGAACAGAACAGGATTTGGTGGTCGTAAGTCCGATTAGATGTAGTGACGTATGCAGGTATTGATGCCTTGACATCAAATAATAAAGATCTTTGGAAACGGAGGCTACAAACCGAAACCGTTAAAAAAAACAAAAAAAACATTATTATTTATTCATTGTTAGTTTGTTAAACCCATCTGACTAATACAGCCTTGTGCGCATCAGGGTTGTTGAATAATCATAAAGTGTTACCCGTTTGGTGGATGGTATTCTCAGACAGTCTTCCTCCGTGCTGAAGCCGCTCACTTGGCTGACCTCGCAGATGAAGTCGATGTATTCCTTGTACTGCGACTTCTTGCACTGGCGCCTCTGGTATTTTCCATAAAAGTCAAAGAAACAACAAGGGAGGACAAAGTAGCAGCAGGAGTAAGACGACCTAGAAGGGAGTGTTGTTTGTTATTTTAGACAATCATTTTAGGTTTCAAGTTTTATATGTAGAACTTCTGGGTCTTAGATTAATGACATTAAGGAATCTGTAATGGAAAAGAAGCAACCTATTGTCTATTTAAAGTTTGTTTTTAAGTACAATATAAGAAATAATAGTTACGGCTTTCTAGTACTATCTCATTTTCATTTTTCAAAACAGCAAAAGGTTTTACCATAATCCTATTCTCAATTTGATACCTACTAATAAAAGCATCAACATAATGAGATTGGGGAGTTTGGCTCAACGTTGCCATCAGGTGGTCAAAATATGAAATACAAATAAATTGCATATGGGGGGCCTCCTTTTCACACATTCTCCCTGAGCTCATAATGTGATTCCAATGAGAAAAGAGCAGATGGCACTCGAGTTTCTGAGTGAGATTGTGTGTCTTGATGACTGGCCTGGCAGCGATGACAGGGATCCATGGTGTGAGCTCGTCCGAGTGGTTCCCAATCAGCCAGTCCGTACCCGGGAATAAGAAGGACTCGCTGGGCGTAATTGCCTTTTCCTGAAATAGCACAAAAAAGAAGAATCACGAAAGAGGAGGCTTGATTTTAATCTAAATACATTTTTGGGCCGTATGAGATTAGTAATGACAAGGACAGGACATTTTAAAGGATGCTGCGAGATAAGATTTATTTCACAGGGTTTTTAGGATACATTTTACAGGCCTTTTGATACTAAAATTATGAGTTCAATCATGCTTGTTGACTTACACTTTCATTTTTGCTTGACTAAAATACCAGTTATAGCTGGAGCAGGAACTGAACAAATTATGAAAAATATAAAACTATAAATGTCCAAATATGACAAAAACAGTTTATTTTATACATTATATCGGTGTAATCCCTCATTCGTCCAGGAGTGTTCCATTGTAGGATTGTCTTTTTTTACAATGTATACATTATCGAGGATTTTGTGGCCTCTTCTTAATACAAACCACACCAGTTACAAGTCTGTGTTTTCTCCACTCCAGAACCAACAGCTTTGTATAAAGGCTTTTGACTTCAGCCCCGAGGAGGCCAGAGAGATTGCAGATTGCCTGGCCACATCCACTTCTACAGAAATCAGTCAATAATAGATGATGTGAAATGGAGTCAGCAGCTTGTTGTGAAAAGCTCCGCTCTGGCCAAAAGGAAGACAGGAAAGTGCTGTTCCTATTGTGGTTTTCTCTAATTGTGTGGGTTTACATGATTAAGGCAAAATTTAATCCCAATCCGGCATTGTTAAGAAATGTGTTAATTGCTTGCAATTCATGATTTTGCAGTAGCTGTAAAACTCTGCATGCAAACAAAATAATTAGTATTTTTATAACTTTCTGCTGTTAAAATATATTACAGCAGAAATTTTGAGAATCAAACAATAAAACAGTCATTGGTCAATAATAGAGAAGCAGATTAACCGACGTTCACAGAAAATAAGTAAATGGATAACCCCTGTCCTTAGACCTTCCTTTTCGGCAAGGAAAAACTACAAAAACCCAGTGAGAAAAGAAGAAACCTCGAGAACCACAGTGAAGGACAGATTCTACTCCCACGGACAGACAGACTGCAGATGGTCCAGGACCGACCCACATCCATTTGCCAATAGAGACTGTGGAGCTAGAAACACTCAGAGAGAGGGAGAGAGTGTGGCTCGCTTAGTACAGCTGAGGTCATCCAGGCAGAGGAGAGTCCAGCAAAGAAAATATTTATTCATGAATTAATAAACCATTATACATTCACTCCATACTCCTGTCCTGTTCAACTGTTTGTTTACACTGTTTTGAGGTTCACTTGAAACTAATCTTGAGTTCCTACCGAGTACTCATTCGTGATGAGGGAGTTGCTGCCAGAAAACAATGTTTTTAATGGCCCATTACAGGGCTGTTAGGGTAGCAAAGATTAGCTGCAGGTGAAACTTAAAACAGTGTAAACAGGCAGATTAACAAGACAGGCTATTATCAGGAGGTTCTGCCCTGTGCACGGGTTTTACGCAGCTCAGAGTAGAATAAATATGGATTGAGAATGACTTTTGGATGAAAGTTGAAACGTCTTGTTTTTCAAAAGTACAAAACTACAACTGAATTACACCAACTCTATTCCAACCTTTTTTAAAAGGGATTTTTTTGGCCCGCAGGCTTCATTAGACAGGACAGTGTTGCATGATATAGGGATGAGAAGGAAGGACAGCCGGATTTGAACTCACAACCCTGCAGCTGGCTGCACGTGGAGCCTGGCATATGCACTTGACCACAGAGAGGCACTATTCCCGACTATTTCTGTTGAATCATTTATAACTTTAAAAAAAAAAAACTTTGAAATTTAAACTTTAAAAAAAAAAAAAAAAAAAAAGTTTGTAGGGCAAACCTGGCCATTATGGGCCCTCAACCTATTTTAATCTGGCCTCCCGCAAGTTTTTGATAATAATTGTCACTCTTTCTTTATCCATGTTTCTTAGTTATGGACCATGTGTCTGCACTTGTGTCCTTATAAAGATGACATGAAATCAATGAAATAATAGATTACATAGCCCATATTTTACAGAAATGTGCTTATAATTATGAAAATTTTGATTGCGGTCCGGCCCTCTGTCACTTGCCTGGATTCGATTATGACACTCAGGGAAAAGATAATTGCCCACTCCTGGCAGGGTGTGCTGTATATATGTGCCAATATTATGGAAAGCTAGACTTTGCTCAAATTTCTTTTTCTTGCAACTTTCTGTGTTAGACCCCACAGACAATTAGAATGAGCAGCCTCCTGTAAAAGGCTGTAAACAATATTAATGTCTTGGTTGGTATGAAATAGAATAAAACTAAGTGATGTTGCAAAACAGCCTATAGGGTTAGGTGGCAAGGAACATGCAGGCCAACTAGCTGGCCATGGTGTTTTGCATAGCCATCTCACCCTACCTTTTGTCCATTTCACACTTACTACTTTACAGTTAAGCTTATGGGCCAAAATATTTTTATGAACAAAGAGGTTATCTATTGTAAAACAAGATTCAGGAAACATTTTTAACTTTTAGCTTTAGTATGTGAAAATACTCTCTGTGAGTGGGTTGAAACAATGAGGATTCCCCTTATTTTGTGAAGAGGTAACTTCCGTAATAACACTAATTATAAACCTGCTTGAGAGTTGAAATTGCCTCTTTTGTTCTGCCCGCCCTGCTCACCTCTAGCACAGTCTCTCTTTTCGGGGGCCGTACATGTCCCAGATCTTTCTCCTCCGAACGTCGATGCCCTTTCCAGGGTGCTGCAACACAAGACAGCATGACAGTTACTGTGTAATTTTAATTAAACCCAGCTATCTTTGCTTTTGTGTAACACAGTACAGTGAATTTAATGCACGGCTTTCTTTTGAGGCACATTTCAAGATCCCTGTGATACTGGTTAAGCTATTGGCGGAGGTGTACGCGGTCTCTTGCTTCTCCTTCGCTCTCTTTTGCACTGCGCGCCATTTCTGAATCCCTCGTACCCCCTCCTTGCTCGCCTTGAAATATAATCACCCCCTGCTCTCATTGTCTTCCCTGTACCTCGGCGTCTTCAGTAGATCCTCCTCTCCATAATATCTCTAATCCGGAGTGTCCTCTCGCATTTTACGCTCCCTTGGCCATGTTGTTTTTGCCTCGTTCTTCGTTTTGTTCGCAAAAAACATTAGGCGTATTTTATAAGATGTACTCAGGAACTCAATTTAATAAGAGGAAGGTATTGTTTTATGTACTCCTGTCTCCGCCGAGCTGCAGCAGAGAATGGCTAACACTCCGCTCTCTTGTCCTCGCTAAATTAAGCAAAGTCTTCTTCTCACCCCTTCATTGGTCAGTATGTGCACCAGAAGGCCATTTCCGCAGCCGAGGTCCACAAAGCCCGCCCGCAGACTGGGGGTGTTAAAATCAGCGAGGTTTTTCTCTCTTCTATCCTCAGCCCACAGCACCTGCACACACCATAAACACTCTTTTGTTCTCTTCATCATTCATGGTCACAGTGTGACACCTGGACGCCCACATAGAACAGACTAATTGATTTGGAGGATCCAAGACATTTAACACCCTCAAACTGATTGATCTTGCAGTTGACCTACTTTTAGCACACCAAAGGATAAACAAAATGAGAGCAATAAATGGCAAATGATGGTGCTCATAATTTGTTGTTTATGTAATGTGACTGTATGAAAGTGTATTGAAATATTTTTTTTTTTTCATACAAATTACCATCTTATTAAGGTTTAAATTGCTCAAAGTTATCTGCAAAAATTGTACGAGTGTCCCTTTTATATTTGGACTTAAAAAGGTTTTCTTTGAGAATGATTTTGTCCGAACACATTTACACACCAGTAGATATGTAGCAATAGCAACGTCTTCATACACAAACTTCTCTGGATCAGTCACTTCTGGCCAAACCTGACAGAAAGGAACCAATCATTATTCTGTTTCAAAAATAATACCAAATAGCTTTAAACAATGCTCTTACCTTAACCATTGCCTTATACTTGTTTTTCAGGTGCTGGTACATAAGGCTGTATTTTTCCACAGGCAGCAGAGACAAGGTGCTTTTGAACTCACTGGTTTTACATTTGGTCGCCCATCGCATGAGTTTAGGGAGCAGGTCTGAGCTCAGCCAGGGCAGTTTGGGGTAGGCAACACCATCAGAAAACCATTCGCCTGGGGACAAAAACATGGAGCTCCAAAAACCTGTATAAAAACATCAGAGCAAGACATAAAACATTTTAGAATGCAAGTTATGTTTTCTTTCATGACAACACTGTACTTTGGACTCACCACTTCTCATTGTCCTGACAAGTAAGTTTGAATTGATAAATGTTGCTCTCTTTAAAAGACACCTGACCATCTGCATCCTCCTCAAATGGAAGAAAGGTCACTTGTGGGGAGCCAATGTCTAAAGAAGAAAGGAAAATAGTTATGGAATCATGCTTTTTAGTTGTTTCCCCCTTATAACTCACCTTTACATTTGAGAATAGCTTCTTTTGTGTTGCTTTGGCCCATAGCAGTTCACTTTAGGGATAAAAGTCCTGACACTGTAGCTCCATTGTTTCCCATTGTCGTGTGTCTCTCTGGGTGAGGGTTGACTGTTCAAAAGGTTTTGCGCTTTATTTGAAACGCCATCGACAATTGCGCCCAAAGCTTCTCTGTCAACGTCTCGACTTTCCGTCTCTTTGACTCCACATAAACGCTTGTTGACAACATGAGGTTTCTTTATCCAAACATCGACAGCTGACCAAAATCCTTCATGCTGAGTTTTACATTCAGCTGGAAAATGTTATATCAAATTGTTTGGTCATAATGTAACATCAGGCGCGAGTTTAGGGCAAGTTAACCATGAAAGAATAATGTCTGGTATTTGCAACAAGACTTTGATTATAAGAAAACGCAGATTTAGTGGGTCGTATTCTTGTGTTGACTAGACTAGACTAGTTAAGCACCAACTAGATAGGAATAATCAAACCATTAAACCTGTGAAAAGCCCATCTCAGCACATGACAGCGGCGACTAAACAAAAACATTGTCGCTATATGATGACGCAAACACCAGAGTGGTTTGTCTTACAGAAGTCAGCAGAGGGCGCTGTGGCACGTTGTCTAGTATGGTCAGTGTTTTTGTTTTTTAATTTTACTATTAAATTAATATTATTCATAATTATTAAAATATTCCTTGATTTAAATGTATGTTTACTGGTGCTATTATGTTGATTGGTAAACACTGATTTCAGCTAATTAAGACCAAATAGACCCATACATTGTGAATTGTACAGGGTGTATCTTTTAGTTTTAGTTTTTAGATTATTTATTTGCCATTTGCAGTTAAAAATCACATTGGAAAGAAGTGTGCAAAAAAGCCTAAAGCGCACAACAAGACATCAGAAACAAAAACACAAACAAACAATGGACACAAACCACAAACACACTAAAAGTACCATAAAAAATGTCACACTGTGAAAGTAAGCAAGCTAAATTAATATGTAAGGTTAATGAAATACTTTAAGTCAAATAATAATAAAAACAAGTAAAGTGCTAGATCCTAATAGTTAAAGTACATTGCTCAAGCTCGTGACGGCTTGTGGGAAAAAGGCAAGGCAAGTTTATTTGTAGAGCACAATTCGTACACAAGGCAATTCAAAGTGCTTCACACAACAGGAAAAAATGCATTAAGATCACAAAGACATGGCAGAAATCACAATCTTAGTTCAAGACATAAAAGAGAAGAGTGCAAAGAAAAGCATTTCAGTCATATGCACAGCCAAACAAAACAGTTATTAGTTTGGATTTGAACATTGCCAGAGTAGCGGCCTGTCTCACATCCTCAGGAAGACTGTTCCAGATTTTAGCTGCATAAAACTGAAACGCACATTCCTCATGTTTAGTCCTGAAAAAGCTTTTGGCATGACGAGAGGTTTTACATTTAATAGAACGATATCTTCTACCCAAAGGGAGAAGTTCAAGCATGGCTCTGCCAGGGTGATCAGAGTCCTGAATGATTCTAAGAACAGGCAGATCACAGTTCACAGTTTCTTTTTAGCTGAGCTAAATTATGAGTGGGATTTGGCAAACATGTA
Source organism: Chaenogobius annularis (assembly GCA_015082035.1). Classification (NCBI taxonomy): domain Eukaryota; kingdom Metazoa; phylum Chordata; class Actinopteri; order Gobiiformes; family Gobiidae; genus Chaenogobius; species Chaenogobius annularis. The sequence continues at coordinate 350,232 of BJKM01000038.1, forward strand.
TTACAACAACTATAGTTCAGTGTGTGATATTTTAATAGAAAGATGGGAAATAGCCTATGCATGGCTTTCAGCTTCCTGTTAGATGGAATTTTTCCCATATATATATATGAGAAAAATTATATATATATATATATATGGATGTAATATTTCGTTTTAAAATTGTTGATTGCAATGGAAGATTTTCACCACTCTGAACCCCATGGATAAATCATTTGACCATAAAAAAAAAAAACCTGGATCTGTGCAGAGGTAGGTATAACTCAGTTACATTTATTCAGTTAGGCTACAACTTTAGTTAATAAAGAAACTGTACTTCTTGGAGACGTTTTTGGACTGCCTACTTTTACTCCTGCTTACTTGAAACTTAAGTCCTATTTTGTTTGCAGTGACAGTACATTGAGTCATTTTTTGGTTCCTGTTTCCACTATGAGTAAGTTTACAAGTGACGAAAGCTTTGTGTTGACAATATAAAATAATTAAATTATTTGAACATTTCTGTATCTGGCCGTTCCTTCAGCTATGATTGCGTTTTTCAAATTTTTGTGTTCTATCCCTTGAAAATACCAGATTTTGTGCTTTAATTAATGTTTTACATTACATTAACCTCAATTATAAATCACATCTTAGGTCCACACCAGACATTTACTCTTACAGTGGCTCTTACTTGAGCTGTGGTTCCCCAAATACTTTTTCACTCATACTTCAGTAATTTCTTAGATCACTACTTTTTACTACAGCTTGAGTGATATTGTCTTTGAAGTAACGTTACTCTTGCTTGTGTACAATGTTTGGCTACTCTACCTACCTCTGATTGTATTACCACCTCTGAATCTATGTATGAAATTGTTTGGTACACTACCATGTTACATCTGAGCTATTCATTACTGAGCTATGGACTACTGTCTCATATAAGTTACTCCACTGCCCCTTTTTTGTCTCATTTGAAGCTTACAATGCATTTTCACAGCAGTGATTTATGGTCTGTCTGCCCACCTGTAGTTCAACCTGTCTGTCACACTCAGTAGACAGAGCTTCCCACAGAAATCTGATTCTTCATAGTCACATAGGACTTTAAGAATCTACAGCCCACGCTCTCAAATGTGCTGTTTGGCAATTAGTGAAAATAATACTCTTGTGTAACCACTCGAATTGGCTGAATGACAGTTTGCGATCATGTTCAAGTCTTAAGCTTTGTTACTATCTGTCATTTTTAGAGTTGGTTTGTTTCGAAGTGGAAAGTGCCTGATTTTTTTGTAGATTTACTCTTTATAGAGTTCAGGGGGTTTAGATTTGATACTTTTCTTCTCAATCGACAATCAAAACATGTTCAAACATAATGGGGAGTATCAACTCATAACTGGTGACTAGTGGAAATGATTAATTTCTGATTAAATTAATAGTAACATTATATTCATACACAGATACTTAGATATATTGTAAGCTGCATATCTTTAATGAACTGGTGTCAATACTCTGAGTCAAAACAAGTCATTTGAAACAACATACATAGTCCTGTGAATCTCATATAACCTCACTGAACAATACCAGAGTTTTTTTATCCGTGCTTTTAATTTCACACATGAAAGAAGTGTAAAAAGATCTACGAGGCGCTCCCCCTTCAGCACAAGTTTTTTTACCCAAGTGCTGCACAGAAAAGGCCATTGTGTTTGCTGAGTAATTCAGGCACAAAGGGTGGAGCAGAGTGGAGAGATACTGTGCCAGGAAGTGCAAAGAGCAGGCAGCAGGTCCTACAGTCACTTTGTGCTTCTCATTCAAATACAGCAGGTGACAATCTGGTCAAACCTGCCCCGCAACAACAAGCATGAAGCACAAGAAACACTAACCATTGGAGTTTTTTTATTTGACTCATTACTCTTTGCAAGTTTCATTTAAGTAATGGAAATAAATAAACATGATTATGCATTCGCTAGATTCTTATGACTAATGAGGTGACCTAAGCTTGACCTGTATTTTGTTGTGAATATTAGGCCTATTATTCTTTGTAATATTGTTATGAGACTAGTAGTTAAATCAATTTGAAAGCTTAGTGTCGCCTCTTTAAACATAGGCTATTGCATTTGGCATTTGTTAGGCTAGTTTATGCCTTTTAAAACAGCTTTTTATATAGAACTTTTCAACAAAACTTAATTTTTAAGAGCTAAAAGTACTGGTTTGGTACAGTAAGTCGTGGCCTATAAAAGCTATTTTTTTAGCTAAACCCTCAAAAAAGTAAAGAAGTAGTAGTTGTTCTGTAACGATACAATTAGTACACCCAAAAAATAAATAATTATGTTTTTTATGTAAATCTAACATTTTGTACAATTCATGCGGCGTCAATGAAAAAGTGGGGCCTGGCTCTGCAGGTCAACCAAAAGAGAGAGATGGTCACTCTGCCTCGAGCATGAAAACTATAGTAAAAAGCCAATTCAGCGACTCGTATTGCTTCTGAACTACCGTTATTATGAGGCAGTTGAGGGGGCGCCACTCGCGTTTTTCTGTAACCCCCATCACATTACGGCTTCTCTGATGGAGGCTCAGGTGTAGGAGGAAGGGGCGTGGTCACGCTTGTGAATCTGCGTAAGGCGGAGTAACGCACGAGTCGAAAACACACAGGTAATGCATTTTGTCATGAGTCACTGTGGGGAACGTTTCATTAAAAGCTGTTTCCCTGTTTACGAAATACACGAGTTGTTCTTGTAAGTGGGATTTATGAAGATTTGTCATTGTATTGTTTGAATCAGTGCGGATCTTTACGCAGCGTAACTGGAGTTGGTACCAAAATGGACAGTTCCTCCTCTTTGTCGGTGTGGAGCTGAAGACAGTTGACAAGGAACAAGGAACGAGATTGTTTTGGTTGAGAAGTAAGTGCATTTTTGGTATTACAATTTAAAATCTAAGACATCTATACAATTTGTAATAGTTCTAGCATGTAAGCAAGAAATATGTGTATGCTTTCAAGTACAAAAAAAAATCTATTTTATTTGACCAAGATTTTTCCATTCTTCAGACATTATTAGACAGTATTGTAGCCTAGATGCTGTGTTGATCTAATTACTTCTAGGTTTAATTTTGTATTCTGATTAATAAGTAGTTTATGATAATATAGTCTATTTCTCACATTTAACTGAAAGAGCTGGAGTGAGTTTGGCTTCAAATAAATGTGAACCAATGAATATAACATTGCACCACTGTGGCTTAAAATGCACAATACTATCTATTTTAAACCCCCTTGCTTTGATGTAGTCATTTGATTGCATCTCCAAGCATAAACAAACCTTTATAATGGTGGGAGTGCTGGCTTGAGTAAATAAAACAGCCTTTTAGAAGCTATATAATGGTAAAGGCTTGCAGTTCATTTACTCCGTTGAACCTTTGAAAGTCACACATGCCATTTAGCTGAGGGAGTATTTTCAGTAGCCGGCTGGGTTAAAGATTGATCAGAATGTACACAAAGACAACACAAGGGTCTCTCTGTCAACTCCTATCTTCAGTGTTTTTATTTTAGTTCCTCCCTTTCGCTGGTTGGATTAACTGTAATTGGGAGGTGTCTGAAAATGCATTGCAAGCCTGGACTAGTACCCTGTCGCACTCCTCAAAAAACCCTATTATGTGATTATTAAACTGGGATAGGTGCATCTACTTTGACAAGTGCTTTGTTAATTGTTTATTTTTCCCAGAGTTGCTGACAGGAATGTTGAAGGTCTTCTCTGAGTCATAACTTTTAGGCATGGACTGATAAGCGTGTAGTTTTATGGTGTACAATTCAACCCATGATGATAATATACTGCATTCTTGTTCACTTTCTATTTTAATTTCCAGCAAATTGGATGTGGATATTATCAGAAGCCATTATAGTTTCCTGTGTGACAGTCGTGGTTACATAAAACTGTGGACAAAATCCGGTTGAACTGGTGTTCTTAAACAACTATTGAGATAATGTTTCTACCTCCAAGGTTTCTTTAGACAGCTCGTTCCCTAGAGCACAAAGCCTGGTTCAAAAATGACTGGACTACCAATGTAGAATAGAGCACCTACTTGTGTCTTTTGTTCTTGGGGTTTTTAAATTGTTAAACCTAAATTATACATTTACATTGCAACTTTTGTTTTCATCCTTTAGTAAGAACCATCATGTTTATTCTTATGTCTAAAAGGAGTTATTAATGGTTGGGCCGAATGATAAATGAAGAGTGATCCCCCATTGGACTAAAACACTATGGGCTTTTTGTGGGTCACCATAGTAACTTAGTAAAGCTGAGTGGGAGTGAGCTTTTTAATTACATGCACAAAGACCTGTAAGACCCTGATTTGGTGTTGTGGCTTTGGGCTGTGTCTTCAGACAGTGAAAGATATAATTTCTTTGTGAGGCAATAGACTGCAGCTTCTAACCTTTGCCTTGTCCCAATAGGCAGGGGAGGGCCTGCCAGGTGGGACATGCTGATGGACCAGGACACGCAGTGGCTGTACCAGCTCCTGGCCGAGGTGCAGCTGGAGAAGTTCTACCTCCGCGTCCGAGATGGTCTTAACATCACACGCATTGAGCACTTCGCCTACGTCAAGGAAGGAGACCTGGAGCAGATCGGCATCAGCAAACCTGGTCAGTCGCTTCCTTTCAGTCGAGAAACACGTTCATCTTCATTGCTGCAGTGATTTACTTTATTTATTAACACCGTCTTGTAAGAGGAATCGGAACCAGTGTATAATTTTTGGTTGTTAACGTATCTATGAGGTAGTGTTCAGAGTGGGTTGTAAACATATGCAAATCTTACAGTACGATATTACCACAATATTCATTTCAAGGTACGATATTTATTGCAATATTGGGGAGAGATCTTCACAATTGTAGAAATGCTATTAGAAAGCCTTGACAAGCCTTAAGTGCAAATCGTTACTGTCATATTCCAAAGAATTATGGTATGAAGGTGCTTAATAACTTATGAATATGAATAAATAATATTTTTCACTGGAATTGAGCAAAGTATCATGGTCCTTGTAGTTGTTTGTTGTTGCAATAAAACAATGCAATTAAGCAAAGGATATTCTATATACTGTATCGTGACAGCCCATTATTATGGTAAGACTTTTGACGATACGATATTATGATAGTTAGGTTACTGTTACATCCCTAGCTCAAAGCAAAAATATAAATTACTGGCATTCCATACCAACATATTTCATGGATATAATATCCATGAATCTATCTTAAATCTAATGCTTATCACAGCTTTTTGAGTATGTATATGTACATTTTAGCTGTATTTACGTCTGTAAATTATGAAGCTGCGAAATGATCTTTCAGATTTAAACATTTGTGTAACCTGATTTCATTTCATGCATGAGACCGTATTCACTTCTGTTTGCCTTTCCAATAGCACAAAGAAGATTATGGGATGCTCTGAAACGCCATAAAACGTCACGGCCTCGGCCAGGGATGAAGGTATGCAAAGATTTTGTCTAATTTATAATGAATATTCAAAAGCTGTGATGATAGGAGCCTTCATTCAGTTGACTGATCGACAGTTCCCACAGGTGTTGACTGGAGAGGGGACTCCAGCTTCAAACCAGGAGGTGTCCAGCAGCCGGATGCTGCCCTCTCTCATCCATGACAGTGAGCTAGCCCTGGGGGAGAAACTGGGCTCGGGGTCCTTCGGGGTGGTGCGGAGGGGGGAGTGGCACACACCCAATGGGAGAGTGGTAAGAAACTTGATAGTTTATGTTGTTTAAATTCAGGAGATTCTGCTACCATTAAGGCTTTGTACAATGCACACCTGCTTGTATCCGTAGTTAATATGAAACACAGGTGTACTGTGTATGAGCAGCAAACTTTTCCTCATCGTCAAATTTAGGTCCAAGTTTAAAACATATTAAACAATGTTTTCTGATGTCAGGCTTTAATTTTATTTGAACTTTTTTCAGTTGCCCGTAGCTGTAAAATCTCTTAAAAACAGCAGATCGGCACCAACAGACACACTGTCAGACTTCCTCCAAGAAGTGTCCACTATGCAGTCATTAGACCACCCCAACATCATTCGACTGTATGGAGTAGTTCTCACACAGCCATTGAAGATGGTAAGATATTTTGATCTCGGTCTGTTAAAATGTCTTTGTCTCAATTAAACTGCAATTTTTATCCTTTGTAGGTTACAGAACTAGCTGCTTTGGGTTCCCTCTATGACACCTTACGTTCTCGTCAATATGAATACCCTCTTTTGAGACTTTGGCTGTTTGCAACACAGATTGTAGCTGGTATGGACTATCTAGAAAGCCGGAGATACATCCACAGGGATCTGGCAGCAAGAAATGTTTTACTGTCATCCCGAGAAATGGTTAAAATTGGGGATTTTGGCTTGATGAGAGGACTGAACCAGGAGGTCGATCATTACGTGATGTCAGCTCACAGGCGCATCCCGTTTGCATGGTGAGAAATAAAGAGCAGCTTAACTTGGACCAGACTAAACTGACTCTTATACTGTAATACGCACATGTATTGAGGAGCAAGTAAACCCTTTGTCCCCACAGATGTGTTAGATCAGGAAAAGGGCATTTGGATATTTGGAAGAGGTGTATCAATGAATTGTGGTCCAATGAAGGAACCAGTTCTAAGCAACTGAAGTCCAATCCAATAGGCAAGCTACTGTAGATTTATTTGGTTATGTGGTTACTAGGGGTGGGACGAGACACAATTCCCACAAGACGAAGCACGAGATTGGGCCCATGAGACCCGTATTACCAGTATTACCAAAGGCAATACTGGACAATCTTATCTCTTAAAAGAGACGCTTGTAGCATGAGATCTTGTCCTATTCATGGTGTATATTACTCGTTCTAATAAATCTGTTGTATTTTAGGCAGGAAATGATTCATAACTATGCCTTAATTAAAACATAACTTTCTGCAGGTGCGCTCCAGAGAGTTTGCGTGTGGGCTCCTTCTCCCACTCCTCGGACGTGTGGATGTTCGGCGTCACTTTATGGGAGATGTTCACGTACTGCGAGGAGCCCTGGTTTGGCCTGTCAGGCAGACAGGTATGTGCTTGTCAAGTCGCTGTGTGGACTACGATGACTGCGTTTGTGTTTGCACCATTAGGCTTGTGCACGTCACGTTTGGAATGTGCTTCCACACCCAAATGTATTATTTTATGAGTAATGCCTAACGCTGTGTAATGTGTTACTTTCTTTTGATATAGATTTTGTGGCGTGTGGAACGAGAAGGGGAGAGGTTAGAAAAGCCAGCAGATTGTCCTCAAGAGATGTACGCTGTTATGAGAAGGTGCTGGGCTGTCAATCCTTCTGATAGACCTAATTTCACCCAGCTTTGCACATTAGTAGCAGAGGTTAGCCAAAGACAAATAAACAAAGACATTGATTGATCATTTCTTGAATAATAGATTTAAATATAAATGTCTTTGTTCACAGTCTAAACCAATGGAAGTACAAGCAATAAGGGAGTTTGCTGAACCCAGAAAGCTTGAACTTTTACCAAATGACTTGGTGACTGTCGTTGATCATGGGTGAGTGACGGGGCAGAGGGGCAGTCTGTGCACTGTCCCGATTTGGGACAGTGGGGCATTGTTGAGATGAAAAAGATGTTAAAACAAGATCTTTACGAAACCGGATTAGCTTTTTTATATTCATTATGAAAATGCTTCTAAATTGCGAAATGATTCATTGCATATTGTTTGTTAATACAAAATGATATGGTATGAAAAAGTCTGAGTTAAATTAAATTTGCTGAGCGTTCTCTTTTTTTCTTAATAAAGGTGACAGTGCAATACATCTTGTTTCATACAGGACTAAAGTGGTACAATCAATCCTTAAAACCTCTATTTTGTGTCCGTTTTTTCTAGTCTGGATATGCCAGAATGGAAAGGTCAGAACCAGCGGACCCTCGGCGTTGGCTGGTTTCCCTCCATTCTCATCATGCCACGGCCTCAACCTGCCGCTGCTGCTGTTGGCCCCGCCCCCATACCAATCCCGGGCTCCTACATCTCACCACCGGTGAAGGGGAGTCTGCAGCATATTGGACATGGAGACATCAAACCAGAGCAATTCTGGGGCTCACCAGACGCCGTAGACCAGTGAGTGACAGTGAAGCCCTAAAGTACACTGTTATAAGATATGCGCTGTCAATGAAATGTCGTGAAATTGTGAAAGATTATTCTGTAATTATGTTGTCATCTGCAACAGTGTTTGGAGGCCTGGGAGGGAAAAGGAAGGCTCCAATCTGCAGAAAATGGCAGGTATGAAATAACAGTAATAGTTTATTAACAGTTACAATTTAGACAAGAGTGATTTTAAAAACAAAGTCCAAAAAAAAAAAAAAATATATATAACATTAAATCCTCCTTATTAATTTAACCTTTACTATGCACTGTAAAAACTGTGAGAAAATGCCCTTGGGTATTACGGACTAACTTATTTTGTATTATAGGTAAACTAATTTACTTAATGTCCACTCTTCTATTTGCTGTTGAATTGTAATACTGATTCTTTTGTCCACAGGATTGTCCCAGAGCCTGGAGTCGGTCCTCGGCGGAGGCCGTCCCAGAGCTAATACGGTGGACGTGGTCCGAGTGGATCGATACGGAAAACTCATGCCCCCAGCTCAGAGTGTTGTGACCCCCCGGGACCCGCGCAGATTCAGTGAGGCCAGCATTGGGGCCCCTCCACGCCCCCCTCCACCAAACTTCAAGCGCCTAAACATGAAGCCCCAGAAACGGCCCAATCTCCAGCAGATGCCACAGGGCACCTCCTGGCCTCCACCAGGCGTCATATCCCCTCCTGCACATCAACCTCCACCACAGCCCGTTATGGGAAGCGGTAATTTGGCTAAAATGGCCCCATTGGCTCGCTCCACCCCTCAACTGGACGAGTGCGACAACAGCAAAGAGAGGGAGAGACCCAGGGAAAGGGTGCCTCACGTCTACAGCACCAAGGACTCGCTTATCTCACAGGTACAAGACGGTTATGGTCATTTTATATAGTTTATTTGTAGAGCCATATTATGAACCTTATGTAATACAGGTAATGGAGGCGGTTCATGGAGTGACCACAGAAGAGGTCCACAACACTCTGCAGAGGTGTGACTGGAACCCTGTGAGAGCCGAGCAGCAGCTGAAGGTAGGCTCTAGTGTTTATTCAAAATGATCAAATCAAGTTAAGTCAAGCATGGCTATAATGTGTCAAATTAATTTAGGTGTAAAAGTAGATTGTGTACAAAAATGTATCAACACATATCAAATAAATAACTCATTGATTAAAGAGAGACAATAAATGACAATCAACCTCAAGTTATTATATAATCCAAAGGTGTATAATTATTTTGATTTTGTCACAACTTGAAATGTCATTAAGTGGAAACCTCCCACATATGTAACACATAATCAAAATACAGTAGACGAAAGCGCTAGCTGTTCTTAAATAAATGTACTTTTCCATAGATTTTTTATGGATCTTTATCATTTAGTTTACTTTAGTTTAGCTTTTAATTGAAGGGACAATATACAGACATTAAGCACCAGATTATAGCTAAATTTTGATATTATGATGAAGCTATATTATAAACTTTTCACAAGGGCATTTCAAGTTTTTTCATTGTCTATTCAGGACATTAAAGCTAATGTAACATTATGGTCTTTTCCCATGTTCTTCAGATGGAGCAGCTCTACTCTCTCAGCCTGTGCTCCAGAGAGGACTGTGTGAGGGTCCTGTCTAAATACCAGTGGAACCTGCAGCTGGCCAGCCGATACCTGATCCGATGGTCGCGGGACGACAGGCCAGGCCCCAGCGAGCGTGATCGGTCTCAGACTAGCGCAGAGAGACGAGTGTGAATAGCTGAAGCTTGTTTTTCCTTTCTGGATGACTAGCTCAGAAAAGAGACTGGTTCAGAGAAGTGCAGGCCTCACCACTGTGAATGTACAAAGGAGAAGTGTAAAAATGACTACCGGTAATTAGCTTCATAGTGTTTTTATACTTTTAATAAGATTTTATCTTGTACATTTTATTTATATATGTGTGTATGTATATATATTATATATATATAATTATACATACATACACGTGTGTATATATATATATATATATATATATATATAATATAGAAATTTTATATAATATATATATATATATATATATATATATATATACACGTGTCTGTGTGTATGTTGTATGTATGTGTATAATGTAATATATATAATATATATATATTATATATATTATATATAACACATACATACATACACACACATATATATATTTATACATGATATATATACACATATATATGTATATATCTTATATATATAGATGTATACATACACATGTGTATGTATATATGTGTAGACGTGTATATGTGTTTCTATATATAATATTATAATATATATATAATATAAATGTATATATATATATATATATATATATAATATGTAATAATATATGTATGTGTATATATATGTATGTGTATATATATGTATGTGTATATATATGTATGTGTATATATTATGTGTATTGTATATATATATTGTATAGATATATATATGTGTAGTGTATATATATATGTATATATATGTATGTTATATATATATAATTATGTGTATGTATATATGTATATATGTGTATGTATATATGTATATATATAGTATTATATAGGTATATATATATATATGTGTATGTATATGTATATATGTATAGTATATGATATATATGTATATATATGTATATATAATATATATGTATAATATGTTATTATGTATATTATATATTATACTATAATGTATGTATTATATTATGTTATAATGTAAGTGTATATATTGTGTATATATATGTGTGTATTAATAGTATGTTATATATTATTTATATTTATTATGTGTATTTTGTATGTTGTATATATAATATTTATATATATATATGTGTATGTATTTGAATAAATTGTATCAAATTATGAGCAGCATTTTGTCTGTGCAACTAGTACCAACTAATTTGCTGTGGTTATCATTATTATGAAAACACATTTTACACATGTTGGACAGTTGGGAATCTTACTGGATCACCTTCAGAAGGGATGTGGACATTTGTAGACATGCCACAGACCCTGTACGTCCCTTCGTTCCCAGTTGGTGGTACTAGAAGCAAGACTTTTTAAACCATAGACGGTGCATTTTTTAAAAAGATTTAAGTTCAAGATTTTTGTTTCATTTCCAATAAATGTATTTTTTTAGTAAGTGTGGACTTTAACATTGAACTGCCTTAACATTTATCTATAAAAGGAGGAAAGAATTTCTTTGTGGTTCCTTTCTCCAAGTGAAAACAGATGTTTCACTGGGCAATCCCCAAAGTTTCCCAACACACTTACTGTACCAAAGAAACACAAGAGAATGACATTGACATTGGTATACTTTTATTTCTAAGAACATTTATACATGTAAAAAATTATTTGTAAATTATCCAACTAAAGACCAAACAATTACACAAAATTAAACATGATATTTCTACAATTTGGCTGAGGCATTGGTGCGGAGGTAAGGGTTTTTAAGTGGCAATGTTACACATTAAAGGCAATGGCGGCAGTTCTTTTTACTAAGAGGACTTCAGTCTTAGTCCAAGGACCTAGTGGCACACCCATTTCACATCACATGTTCTGAAAAAGGTTTATGTACAAAACTGGCCCACACTAACCTGTCAAATTATTTCTCTTTCTCAACAAGTCTTTGCATCATACTGAGACTGAATGGGGATGTCCACTGACTAGTGTCAAACAGCTTTTTCCACTCGCAAGATCATAATCCACAATGTTCTAATGTAGACAGTCAAAGTTCAGTGTCTATAGCAACTGTATTTTACATTAACTGACATTTGCCATTAGACGGTGAAAAGAGGAAGAAAAGCATTTGTAAACAATTTAAGTAAGGGCACTTCCAAGTAAACTGAACATTCATACTTCAAATCCCTTAAAAGGAGGACGTCCCACGCAGACTTTTTCTTTAGTTATTCCATTTTGTCCACCATCTTCTAAAAGAAAACTCTTAAGCTGCTCGATATGCTGAACATAAAAATAAAGCTGTAACCCTCTTATTTCCAGTCAAAATCAATAATTCTGGGAAGCATCAGGGTCAGTTTGTACTCCAAAGAAAAGTTACCCTAAAATAAAATGAAAAGGACTTTTTTATGGAGTCCGCATGGAAATTTTTGCCTCATTACAAGTCCCTAAAACTCATTTTAGTGAACTTTTAAAAGAGAATTGTCAAAGCCCAATAAATGCTAAAACTAGTGTCAATCAGTCCTCACCTCCAGACACCAGCTTTACTCCTTCATATATTTAACAAAGAAAATCGTGGCAGGATTTAAAATCTGATTTCCTCTGTGCAGAGCTTGTTTCTACTTATATTTAGAGTAAAACAGACATCAGAGTCCAAAACTACAGAGTCTCAGCTACACAAAGGCTTCAGCCAATTGTTTGTGCTCCAGAGGGTTCAGGAACATCTTCAGTTTGAAATGGGGCTCATTTTTTCAGCCGTTTTTTGAAAAATAGGCCCTAAGCATAAGGGGTTAAAGCTACTTGCAAACTTTAAAACAGTTTCAATGTTATAGGGCTATATTGTAAAAGGCACTTTAGCAATATAACAGATAGGCACAAGTGTTATCTTAAGAAATGCCAGTAGGTTAAGCCATTTCAAAAACAAAAATTTTAAAAAGGAGCACATTTTTCAGTAGGTACAAAAGTGTCTTTTAGATATACACAGTACTGTGCAAAAAGTTTAGATACGGTTAATAAAGTCTCTGAATGATAAAAGGATATTATGCACAATCCACATAGAAACTTGCTTTAATGATCTATCATTCCTACTATATTAATCTTTGACAATCACTTAAAAGCTAAATATCTAGTCAAGCTTTCTTAGAAAATAGCGTTTTAATACATAGCAAAAACCTTTTGCACTGTGCTGCTACTGTATAACTGGTATAAAAGTCACATCGGATTTTATTGTGATTGTTTAAAAAAAGGTTTGCTTTGGCTGGATTTTTTGTTAACGGAAGAACTTAACCAGAAAGTCCTTGCTTCCATGTCGTCTTTGTAGGTTTCACGAAAATACAGTGCTGCGCTGGTTTGCCTCGCCGACCTTCTCAAAGAACATGAAATCCTGTTTAGATAAAATAAAATAGAAACTTAATGAATGACTGGCATGACATGAAATAGAATAATAGTTTAAGATATCAACTTACAATGAGGAAGCAGGTGCCCATGAGCACGGCCTTCATCTTTACATCCAAATCTAACGGAAACTGAATGCCAAAGTTGTCTGTATCAGTGAAGACTTCCTTTAAGAGGCCGCTCCACTGCTTACTGATGCGACCAATGGGCTGGCTTCCATCTTTTCCTTTTAACTGGGAGACGACAGGAATGACTTTAGATTCTGCTTCAGATCAAGTAGTACAAGTACCTTCTCTAAAATTGTACCTCAAAGTTGACGTCTCCGCAGCAGTTGCAGGCAAAGCAGGGCCCCTCTAGTTTTAGCACGGTCTCCTTGTTGGGGCCCTGAATGGAAAATTTGGGCAGGAACGGGTGCCAGTCCTGTTTGACATAGCCGATTGTGGTCCCAGGTGGGGCTTGGACCTCCATCTATACGAGGTGAAAAGAATACACAAGTTACATACAGTGATGGAAACAACGCTTCTAAATGAATCTAAAGAATTTGGATCTTCTGTCATTTGGATAGTTGAACCAAAATGCAAACATAATCATGACAATAAATTGTTTTAGTCAATGTTTACAGTTTTTATGCAGAGGTTTTTTATCAATGCTTAATTGAAATTGCATTTACTTTTATGTTATACGGGGATATTCGGGATTGTGTCATAATTTTTTATAAACCTATATTTATTGTAACCATTTAAAATCAAAATGTCTTCAAAAGTCTACCCATAGCCTCTTGGTACTGACCGCTATAAATAAATCATGCTGTTACAGGTCACATGGTATGTGAGGAATGAGGAGGATAGGTGATGGACTGACTGCCTCATTGTGGCCTGGCATAACATGGGTAATGCGTCTCACATGGCTTCTGTCAGTGCAGTAAACAGATTCACGGGGTCTGGGGAGTGGAGCGGGTGCAGCGGGTGCAGCTTGTGAATGCAGGGTGAGCAGCCAGATTAAAAGGGAGGAGAAAGTGCTCTGTGCGGTGAAAGGTCAAGGGAAGTGGAAGATGTAAAAACTATTAGAAATACTTAAAGCTGCTGGAAGACTAACCAGGGTGTCCACATAGAACAATTAAAATCTTAAAGTTAAAGTCTTATGTCTAGAGCTAACGAACCTGTTTTGTTCATAAGTACATGGAGTACTGCATCGCTGTGTATGCTAATTAAAAATGAGTAAACACACACTGTATAGATACTATGCAAATTAAAGTGTTGATAGGAAATATTGATCAATAGAACGACCTGTTCTAGAGGCGCTGGTTTGAACTGTAACCACAGTTAATGACTGACTGATATAGACTATTGGAGTGATTATTAATTGTGACATATTGTACACTGGCACACACGAGTTAACCATTGTTAATGTTTGCAGAGGTGTGGTTAATCTTTGTAATTATGAGCACTTGACAATGGCCTTTGACATATTGCTCAGACCTCTTGCAGGCAGCAGGGGCACCAGCAGGACACACAGCGGAAAGGTCTGACAAGTCGGATCACTTCTCGGTCCATGTTGTCCTTGATTTTCATGTCGAAGCTGCGCAGAGAGCCACAGCAGTTCCTGGTGCAGCAGTCGTTCTTCTCTTTTGCAGTGTAGATCTTCTGGCCCAAGCTGTTTTTTATCTCATACTGGTTATTGGTCTCAAAGCCAATAAAAGCTGGGTGTGCAGACAGAACACAGAAAAACACTAAATAATGATGTGTCAAGAAAGCTGAAGTAAACAAAAAAATACATACATCTGTTTGCTTTGTTAATGATATAAAACTGATCAAATGTGACAAGAGTAAAAATAAACAGCCTCTACCTTCTAAGAGTTCCACTTTTTGGTGAATTAGGATTTGGTCAACCTAAAACCAGGATAAATGATGTTAGTCATCAGAAGTACTCGCCACTACTATTATGATATCTTTAATATAAGCGCCATTCTGACATAAAGTCACATGTCCATTTGCAATGCAAAAGACCAGATGTCATATTGCCAAATGAGATAAACAAGAAGCAAACTTCCGTAATCTGAGGAAAAAAATAGTAAGTCATTTCCACAGTCATACAACACTGCTTAATATTTATTTTCTCTCTTATTGGTTTGTTTCAGAATTGACTTGATAATGTGCAGCGCTGTTGCTTTGTTTTTTTAATCATACGTGCTGCATGAAACCAGAAACCATTACATGATAAAACAACAATATAGGAGGTACATGGGACGTCACACAGAAATAAAAAGGCAAACTCTATTTATAATTGCATTATTTAGAAAATATTCCCCCAAAAATGAATGGAAGTAGCATAGTCCAAATCTAAAGCTATTGATGTTTTTTTTCAAATGGGCCTGACAGTTACACTTTGGTTATGTTTGCTGTAGGGCTTACCTGTGTGAGGTAGTCCAGTCCTGGTGGGACAGTGGGCCCCCCGTTATCTAGTGTGAACACTCCTTGGGGTCCTCCATACTCTGGCCCGGCAGCTGGTCCAACGGGCCCTGGTTGGTACATGATTGGAGCTGGACCTTGGTTGAAGCTCATGTTAAAGCCTACTGGGGGCGGAGCTTGGTTGTGATCTCCATATCCTGGCTGAGGGACTGGGTAAGGTGCTATGGCGTGGCCCGACATTGGGTAGGGACTTTGTCCAGGAACACTTGGGTAGACTGTGAAAATAAACATTTATGACCTTACTTAGAATTCAGTAGCCATTTTGTTATGTTAATGTTATGTAGATGTGGGAAACAAGAGCAGGTCGATTTAAAATGTCACTGTTCCTGGATTTTGGAGGATACAGTGCAAAACAACTGTTAACTAATAGGCAACAATTCCATCTAAAGTGGGCATGGGGCAGTGGTTCTTGGACTCCTGCAGACACTTTTTCAGAACCCAGGAGATAATCCCTGAACCTTAGAGATCATACTCAGAGCCAGTAAAGTCCCCAACCACAAATGCGCGTACAGCCAGAAGTTTGTTGTTACCATTGCAACATGGACACCGTTGGGATGGGACTGTTAACTTATGACTGTTAAGTAAAACTATCACACTAAACAGTCCCATCGCCTATCAATATTTTGGATGAAATCTCTTTGGCTGCCAGAGCTAGACAGTGTTGTTAGTCAGAGTTCATTAAGATGTGAGCATACGTGTTGGGCTCATCCAGGTTTCCCAACTGTCACTGAAGACCCTTTGACGCTGTAATCCACCTGTAATCCCCAAACCTCAAACTAAACATGCTTACTGGAACACACACAGTCTTACTTGGATATGTTCTTTTTCTTCATGCAGAAACTAAACAAATGCATTTAATTACTTTACATGTGTGCACAGTATTTTATTTTATTTCTTACACAATAAAGAAAAATACAACAAGCAGGCCTAACTCAGTTAAAAAACTGTTTTGCAGCAGGTTTCTATTCTGCGGCAAAGGACAGAAAGCCACAACTTCAACAACAAGCTCGAACCACCACAAAGACCATACAAAACCCACATACGCAAACAACATGCGATCAGTTTCTCATGTTTAAAAACCTCCGGAAATTCACTCACAACACATTCATACTAGGCAAGGTGGGTGAAGTGTCTTACCAAAGCGCACAAGGACAGTTTGGCGTCATAGTGGTGCAGTGTTCCCAGTGGCCTCTCATCCAAGCACTAACAAGGCCCTGCTTATCTTCTGAGCTCTGGCATTGACAAGGTGGGATGGCCAAAGGGACTTGTGCCACAGTTTGCAGTATAAAAACTTTACTTGTGTCTTATGTCTATTAGCAAATCATACAAAAACAGCCCATCATGACAATCTAGGTGCAGTGAGACTAAAACAAACAACTTGATTGTATGACAAATATGGTCAAACGACATCTTTGATTTATATAGGAATTTGCCTTTAAACTGACCAATACCGTGTTGTGAATACCACAAGCGTCATAGATGAGACACAAATGTAAACAGACTGTTGTATTGGCACACAACATTCATGGAAACTGGCCCGGCCGGTTTTGATCGTGTCAGCCGGACAACGACGTGAGTGAAATCCGAGGTAAAAGCTGAAAATGATCAGATGTCCAAAGTAATTCATGTTTGTGATCTGACCGACGATCCAACGTATCCAACTGCTCTCAGCAGACCGTCTGCAACCGCACCGTGTACAGACGTTTAGTATGTCGAGTGAAGGGGCTCGTCGCACAGGCCCAGCTTTCATTAAATAAGTCTTACACATGGAAACGGGGGAGGCACACCCAACTGACAACGGTGATTGCACAAACATGTAAGGAATGTTTATACACAGTTTACTAGTTTTATTGAGGATTATTCTGGAGTCTACAAACAGATCATATAGGGACCAACGTATCCAATGGCAATCATTCCAGTGGTAAGGTTCATTCTGTGATGCAAATTCGGACTCAATGGAAATGCGAGAGTACAATGCAAACTGTAATCTTCTTTCCAGTAATAAATCACTTACCGGGGCCGGACATGGTAAAAAGTTGATGTCACGAGAAGTAAAAGGAGGTCAGATTTCCTCCCGGTCTCTATGGGCAACAGAGAGAATGAGAGAGGAGGGAGCTGGACAATCAAAGGCAACCACAATACAAGAGTAACACAAGCATCAAGAAAGTCTGGCCTTCAGCTTTATGGGGCACTTTATGACCAGCAATTTAAACATGCGGTCTCTTTCCACTGGCGATCATGTGATGTTAAGTGTCAAAATCACACAATAGGGCGTGATTTTCTCTTTGTCCCAGATTAGTAATTGGTCAAGACTTTGGAGGGAAAGGTGGGTGGGGTCTGGAGGTTCTTCTGGTGAATTCAGGGCAGGGGGGAGGGTTTGTGTCATCTCCTTTTTTCCATCACCCTCGGAAATAACAAGAAGCACGTTTTATCAGAGCTCACGGTTTGATTGTGTTTATTCAACACTTCATTCGTTCAGGAGTGTTGCATTGTAGAAATGATGATGACCTTGACATCCCTTATTTTCTACTCTTATTCCTTTACTTACTTCGTGTTCTTCCTGGTGCAGCCCGTTTGTTTATTTGTGTATTTAATGGGTTGAAGCTTTGTTGTTCTACGTTCTAATAAAAAAATACATATATAGCAAAACAAAAAAGATGAATCTTTTTCAACGATGTATTCAACCATACGTAAAGACCAGACTTTTCTCTCCGCAAAATCTTTCAAATCTAACTTCAGACAACATGAACAAAGTGAAATCTTACCTTTTAGTGATTGTGTGACGCTTAAACGGGTGGTTCGATTAATTATATGGTCAAATAAAGGTAAAATCCCAAATAGTCGGGGTCTGCAGGAGATGTTTTCTCGCCGTGTTGACTCTAACTTGTCTTGGTCGCCAGCGCTGTTGCTCTCGCTCCGCCCCTCGATTCTTTTTTCCCAACGTCCTCCTCTTCCTCCTCAGCAGATCTGTGTTCAGACCATGGTTTAGACGGCCTCTGTCGACTTGTTTCCACAGCAAGCATTGAAAACAAACAGTTTTATTTCAATTGGTCGTGTTGAACACACCATCATAAATTAAGCGTGTTGGGCCAATTAATGGACAAATGTGGATCTGGGTTAGCCATGAGGTTTCGGGACGCGCGGGACTCCCCAAAGCGAGCCCCGCGGTCTTTCTGTTACTACAAGATAAAACTGAACACAGACGCTGCTGCATTACAAATGTATAACCACAAGAGGGCGCCAGAACCACAAATAGCTACAGCTCTTCGCTAATACAATGTTATATTTACACTTTTGGGAAAAATTTAATGTATTTAATTAGGGAATAATGAATGCCTGCATGATTATCAAAGGTTGTATGCACCTAAAGGCAGCCACATCTTTGTCAGTCTGCCCCAGGGCAGCTGTTTTGTGAGTGGCATGACCCAAAAACAGATGTGCTGAGCTATGAATGAATGCAAAGCTTTAAGTGCTTCATTTTTACAATTATTGGTGATTTTAATTATTTGCCCAAATAAAGATACACACTGTCCCACTTTAGCAAAGCCTTATTGTTAAGTGGAACAGTGACAACTTTTTCAAAATAAAATCAAAAAATCGTATTTGTGCAGGTTTTTATAAATAAATATTACCTTGCATTTTGATATTTTGTAGAAATTCAATGATCTGTTCGTTTTTTTAAAAAGTTATAGCCATAACATTTATCCAAAAGCATTAGATGCTTACACTTTTTCACCGGTAACTTTCATATAATCATTAGTCAGGTTTCAGAAAATAATCTCATATCCACAAAACCTATTATTTTTAACTCTGCACACAATGTTCACTGTTTAGTAAGGTGAATTGTAAGTTATAAAAGAGCATGAGTTTTCAAATACATTATACAGCATGAAATAACTAGACGCCGAGTGACTGTGTAATGCATGGCCATATTATTCTGTACAGATGCCTGACGATGATGTCATTTGCAGAACACATACTGCATTTTACATTTGTGCATGAATGATATGGTTCGGAAGGAAGGGCTTATCAAGTTGCGTAAGTGTGGTGTGAAGGGAAAGTTGTTTGACTGGGTAAGGATTACTTGTTCTGCCGACAAATTCAAACCAGGGTAGGCAGTTTACTCTAAGGTTTATAAGGTCTATGGAATCCCACAAGGAAGTGTGTGCAGCCCTGTTCTGTTCAATGTCATGATAAATGACATCTTTAAAGATGTAGATCCGTCTGTTGGAAGAAGCCTTTATGCTGACGATGGCGCACTGTGGGTGAGAGGCAGGAATCTCCAATGTTATTGAGACGAAAATGCAGAGAGCAATACAGCAGGTGGAGAAGTGGACTCTCAAATGGGGATTTAAGTTGTCCGTACAGAAATCCCAAATGATTAGTTTCTCTAATGGGCATGAGAAAGTATCTCTTAAACTGCATGGACAGGTACTTGAACAGGTCAGGGACGTGAGATTCCAAGGAGTCACCTTTGATGAAAAGCTTAATTGGCGCTGCCTTTTTCATATCTGACCTTGAGATAGCCAAGAAGAGGGAGAATGGGCTGTGTCTACTTTACAGTGTCAAGACGTTGTGATAGCTTCCGACAGCCTCTCTGCACTACAAAGCATTCAATCAGGAAAATCTGATTGCAGACAGGATATTCTATACAACATCTTCTATCTGATGCTCTCTCTGTCCAGGAAGGATGTGAGGGTCTCCTTCATTTGGGTTCCTGCACATGCTGGGGTGGATGGTAATGAAATGGCAGATTTGCTGGCTAAGAATTCCCTTTGGCGACCGTCAATTGATGTATTGGTTGGACTAAGCAAACCTGAAATCAAGCCCATTATTAAGCGTCATGTGTATGAACTCTGGCAGGACTATTGGAATCGTGATACTGGACAACATCTGTATCAGATACAGAGTAGTGTTGGCCCATGCAGATCCATGGGCAGGAACGCGGGGGAAGAGAGTGCCTTTGCTCGCATGAGAATAGGACACACTGGGCTCAATTGGTCGCTGAGTAGGATAGGCAAACATCCTACCGATCTGTGTGATCACTGTCAAGAAGCAGAATCTGTTAAGCATGTGCTGCTCCACTGTTCGGCATATGAAAGGCAAATAACTGACTTGTCCTTATGTCTTCTTACAGTCCAGTCACAGGGATCATGTGGGGCTATGGTTACTTACTTATGTAACACGGGGTTAATTGGAAGATTGTAGAATTGGCAGCGTCGTTGTGGTGTTGCACGCTCAATTGCCGACTGTCATGGAGCAAAAGTGACTCCAAGAGTCACAACTACAGTGGGGGGGCAGTGACGTGGCACTGTGGAAGCCAGCTGCCGTGGAAAGCCAAAGAAGAGGAGGAATGATGCGCCTTTGCACCAACAACAACAACAACTAAAGAATGGGGTCTAATGAATAATGTCGGTAATGTAACATTATGGATACCAACCGCCATAAAACACCACCAAAGAAGAAGAAGACCATGAGTACTTAAACTCCCATAAATGTATACAGAACAAAGATTAATGTAAACTAAAGACTAAAATATCTTGAAGGAGAAGTCACGGTGCTGCAAGCGGCGATGATAGCTCCCGCGCGTCCGCCATCGAAAGCTGATCGCCCCGACATGTCTGCGTTCTGTGTGTACTTTTTGCTTGCCTTTCAATGAAAACACGGCTGACACGATCTAAACACGTTTTCTTTCTCGCCCGTCTCGCCGCAGATCCAGCGCTGTAATAGTAATAGCCGTGTATCAGAAGTCCTACAGCGACAAATGTCCAGATTTCTTCTTCTTCTTCGGTGGTGTTTTATGTCAGTTGCTGGGGCACACTTAATTTTTTAGACTTTATTCTTTAGACTTTATTCTTTAGACGGCATAATGCATGGCCATATTCTGTATAGTTGCCATGACGATGATGTCACAAAGCACCAACATTCCGCCACTCTAAGAGATAGGGGAAAATCCAACGTTTGTAGATGAAATCACAAGACCGATACCGAAAGCATTAGGAGGAATCACACGAGAAATATCTACAAACTGAACAAGAAATGCGACCTGTGATACGTGCCGAAAAACGGGATAAATATGGAAAATATAATAATAAAATACTCTAGAACAATAAGTGACTGCATTCTCACTCAATAAATCATAAATATATAGTGCTATTTTGGACCCTAAAGACAATTTACATTGACCACAAACTTGACTATCCCACTTTTTTGTCCCAATTTGTCTCATTGTATAAATATTTTAAACAAACCAAAGGTAATTTATAGCTTTTATATATATATAAACAAATAATACAATAAGATTATAGAACCAAGTATCATTGTTTCATTATCTCTTCTCTCTGCCGTGTCTAAATGCAGTGCCTGCTGTAATGCACTTATAGGGTGGTAAACTTGGGTGGGGAATGTAGGAAGTTTAAGGAGCATGTGCCCACCAAACAGATTTTTTAAAAGACTGGTGAATAAGAGAGATTTGGCTCTTGATTTAGCCGACTACTCTCAAAAACATGTTCAAACTGGCAAGATATTGTCCATGTGTTGGGCAATCAAAGTCATAAACCCACTGTATAAAAGACAATCAAACCCAATGACTGTTAATGAGCTCTGTGGCTGGTGATGGTTTAATCAGTCTAGTCTATCTGGCTTCTACCCTTGCTGTCTCGCTGCCAGTCTCCCGATGGTTTATTTACACACGCCTGATCCATCAGCACTTGTTGGTGGTCCTCACTTTCCCCAAAATAGAAACAATTACACAGTGCGGGAAATGAGGAAAAGTGAAACGTGTGCAAAGGCTCATATGCCGTGAGCTGCCCTGACACGTCCATTCATCCCTGCATCCCTGCATCCCTGTCGCCTCGCTGTTTTGTTCCATGCAGACACGCTCAGGGAGGGGCAGCCCGTTTGAGAGGTCTGCAATGGACAGTCATTTAATATTGCAGATTAGCACACCATGACCGTTTTTTCTTTTCATTACTAAAAATGGTGAAGAGGAAATTACATGGACACACAAGATAAAAAAAATAAAAACACAGAGGATAAAATGAAATATGATAATATACACATTGTGTATACAAGTAGAATATAAATAAATGTATAATGTGCGTTTCAGTTTTATGCAGCTAAAATCTGGAACAGTCTTCCTGAGGAATGTGAGACAGGCCGCTACTCTGGCAATGTTCAAATCTAAACTAAAAAATGTTTTGTTTGGCTGTGCATATGACTGAAATGCTTTTCTTTGCACTCTTCTCTTTTATTGTTCAGATTGTGATTTCTTCCATATCTTTGTGATTTTAATGCTTTTTTTCCTGTTGTGTGAAGCACTTTGAATTGCCTTGTGTACGAATTGTGCTCTACAAATAAACTTGCCTGCCTGCCTGCCTATAATGTACAATATATAGACCTGTAGCTCTTGAAGTGCTGTATTATATATTATATTATTATATATACCGGTAAGTGCTGTGAGGTGCACATACATTATATGTGTATATATATGTCAGAATCAGAATCAGAAATTCTGATTCTATGTGTTCTATGTGTTGTATGTTCTGATTCTATATGTAATATACATATACACATACACATTGTGTGTGTGTGTGTGTGTGTGTGTGTGTATATATTATTTATTTATTTATTTATCCATACATTTTTGTAATCTTTCTAGTAGTTTCTTTTTTAGTCCTAGTTTAGCCCAATACCCATATCCAGTTATAGACCTGGTTTTAAATCTGGTGGTACTCGGAAGGCAAAATATTTTCATAGCTGTTACTTGGTGTGAAAAAGTGAAATGCAGTTTATCTAGAGAAGTAAGCCTATGGATTGGTAGTTTCTTAGGCCCATTGATTAAGCCACCTGAAGGCCCAAGAAACCATCAAACTCCCGCATCCTCTACAACGTCTTATCCTAATGCCATCTTAACTCATGTCATCAAGTCTAAGGGCAGCAGACAAGGGCGTGTAGTGGCTCATTGTATTTATGTTCGTGCGACGTGTTTTGAGATGTTGTCAGATGTTACTAAAACTCTGAAATGTGTGGGGGAGGTTTGACCCCAGTAAGGGGGACAATGCCAGGCAGCAAGATGTAATCGTGTGTCTGAAGTCACACAAAGCCTAAACAGCCAATGATGCAAGCCCACATCAACCCACCCCAGATGCAGACAGTATAAAATGTCAAGCATGAGATTCAGAAGAGTCCTGCCTCCAGCATCCTCAAGAGGAAACCACAGAAGACGCCAAAAGTGAGTATAAATAGATACATACTTTATTGATCCAGAGAGAAATTGTAGTGCGTTCTTTTGCTCACCTTCACGCATTACATACATAAAAAAAAAATGTAATAATTAAAAAAGTTTTATAACTACTTAAATAATTCTATATTCAAACACTACTATGCACTACTAACACGTCACTCACGTCAGCAATACTTCAATCAATTTGCACTGCTAGTTTTGTTATTCTGTTCAAACTGTAGTGTTTATTTTGTATTTATATTGTATGCATGTTTTACTTAGTCATTGGTGACATTTTAACATTACAATGTAATAGCATTTTCTGATCCTGAAACTACATGTCCCACTTGTGAAGATCAGAAATCATCATTCTGCACATCATTTGGCACAGTTTGAAAATGGGAGGAGGAACTTTTTTGTGCAAATCTTAAGCATTCTCCAAATCTAGAAAGAATTCGATACCCTTGCTGTGTCCAGATGTCTTCAGTAATATCCATCTTTTCTTATGTCCAGTGTATTTGACTTATACCTGTTTCTTTAGATGCTTTGCCCCAGAGTTGTCATGTTATTACTGACTTTGCACTGGTTGATGAAAGAGATATCTGCTGCTGCATCGATGACTAGAAACACAAGGGTATGTCCTCTCTGTCTTGCGTTATGCTTGTAATGTGCGGGATTTTGTTCATGGAAACCCAACTTGCAGGATCTGGAGACTTTGGCACAGGAAGGGGAACTATCCACAGGCGATGGAACAGAGATGGGAAGTGATAATGGTCTTTCACAGGTTGAGACTCCCCATGCTCCGACTCAACACCCTTCAACTCAGAACCAGAACCAGTTTAAGTCCATCCGCAGAAAAAATGAAAAGAGGTAACTTTATATAGCGTTTTTCTTTTGAAAATGGGCGGTTTTCTTTGCCCCATATACTGTTACAGCTACTGAATAGCTACTTGAATCCTTAAGCAAAACTTATTTTTTTAAAAGTTACATTTTAAAAATGTAATTGATTTCAGCAATATATAATGGAAATACTGTGACTTTTTGTCTTTAGAAGAAAAGTCGGTCCTATTGATTCAATCGGCCGGTTTAAGATGTGACGACTGAAAAACATAAAGGTATGTTTTACTAAGGATAAGTATGAAGATATATTTAACTTTGCATAACATATCTGTCTGTTTCAGATTTAATGAGTCCTCAACCGTACAGGGGAACTGTTTATAAATGTGTCTCCCTCTAGTGGAGACAGCCAAAATGACACTGTAGCCTACTGTGCACAACTTTTCAAAATAAGTTTTTCACTCACTATTGTGCAATTAAAGGAATATAACTGAATACAGATCTTATTTTTTATTTCTCAAGCTACAATTAAAGAAAACAATATCAGACTGCAGAAAATATAGAATTTGCTTGGGTAGTTTTATCTTCACTTTCACATATGTACAGTTGTCAAAGAACAGAATATGTACAGAGGATCCAAGTTGAGAGTGCAATTGCTACTAGAGACTCCTCAAATCTCTCCCAACACAGTACACAGTAAAATCAAATATAAACAAACAATTCTGCCACCAACATGGCGCCAAATTATTTTCTGTACACAACTTTGTTCTCCAGCTGAGAAGGAGCCATCTCACGCTAAAAATAAATTTAGATGAAAACAAACTTTTACAGCCATTCTCTGTTAAATCTCCCCGCTAATGTAAAATAGTTAAGCACTGCCACACAGCTACTTTACATCCTCATGTCTTTCAATGAACAAAAGCACAAACAAAACTAAACACATAACTGCATTGAATATTGTTGGCTATTGAAGATTGATTAATAAGTCAGCAAGGGAGAAACATTAAGCGCTCAATTATAAGTGTAGATAGTTGCATGCCTTTTACAGATTAAATGAACTACAGTTCAAATTCTCAGTGTATGCTTCTGAAATGGTATTTGGGTTTATTTAAAAGTGCCATACTGAAATTAATTAATTAATTAATTATGACAGTTAATGGTAAGCAATAGCAGTTGAAAACGTATAATCATTGAATAAGCTTCTGTCTGAGATGTCTTCACAACCCAAAACTAACCCCCCCCCAAAATACAATCAAAGCAAAGCTAGCATCCTGCCTAGCATTGAAACGTGAAACCAATGAAAAAGGAGGGAATTTTTAAAAATTATTACCATTTTGTAAAATGCCCTGATTTAGGTGAACATCTTGCAAACTAAAATTTAGAGAAGAGAAATGACCACTGATTTGTCAAACTGCTTCAATAAGTATAATTCTACAATTTGAAACTCTAAGCGAATGAGAAATGTGTGAAAGCACATGACATATGGCAAGTTATTACATTAGGATTTGTTCGGTAACAAATTAATCTCCACCGTCACTACCAACCTCTGTCCAGTATACACAGTACCCGAAGAAAAAAAGTGTAAAATGTAAAAGATAAATAAGAACGATTGTCAAATTATATCCTACAAACTGACAATTCTGTTGCCATTTAGGTCATAACTCAGGCTGTTTTGGCTGTAGGCATCAAAGAAATGAAATTGTAAAGGACAGAGAAAAACACTCCCCTGTCCTCATCACTTCTAGGTGTCCTTTTTGTGTCCTGATCGCCGCAAGTCCCTGCACTTATGGCAGTAAAAGATGTCAGGAACATTAGACTTCTTGATCTTTGCACAGGACAAGTGCACCCAAATGCTGCACTGGTTGCATTCAATCATCGGTCGCCCAGCAAATGGTTTGCCACAATAACAAGTGATCAAGTCCCAGGAATCATCACCTGAAGAGGGAAAACAAAACAACAAACATTAATAATGTTAAGAGCTTTCCTAAAAGAGTTTATTGTTCAATATAACTGAACAACATATATTTTTAGACAAAATAAGAGGAATAACATTGTGATTTGTGCAGTACCTGATTCAACCATAATATCTTCATCTGCAATCCAGGTCTCCCCCTCACTGGAACTCACTTCTGCTTCCCTCAGAGACTCGTCTGTCCTCGTCTTGCCCAGGCTGCCTGGCATGGATGCAGAGTGAGCATTCAGCTCATCTCTACCCACTCGCATCTCTGTGTCCGTTTGATTCTGCCCTGAACTCTTAAGCTTCTTGGCTTTTGGCTGTTTGGAGTTTTTGCTGCGTTTGATGCGAGCCCTCTTTTCACTTTCACTGCTACCACTGTCAGCTGCTGTCATGGCAGAACCTAGAGAGAGCTTTTTGAGTTTCTTCTCTTTTTTACGCTCCGCTTTAGAGCTGGCCTGGCTCTCATACAGAGAGTCTTTGAGGCGCATCTTGTCCAACAATGTGCTGTCCGAGTGCATACGACGTATGTTTTTGCCCTTGTTGGCTCGGGCTTTGCGGACAAATGTATGGATGGTGTGGATGTCCGAACTTCCATCGGCCCATGGGTTTCCCATAGAGCTGCTGCCTCCACCGCCATCTGCAGACAATCCTGAACTGTGTGCAGAGCTGGACGACGTTGGAGACCATGAACTCTCCTGTAAGAGTAATTTAAACATAGTACTGCTTTCATTCATCAAAAAGGCAAGACATTTCTGTAACCAGTTTACCTCTTTAGGACTTGGGATATAACCAGCATATGCCAAAACAAAGCTGCAGAACTTGTTGAAGTCCTCTACTGTCCTCTTTTTCTTCTCTGGAGGCTTGAGAAAGAAATCAAATACATTTCTCAAAAACATTTATATAGAGAACAAAATAATCTTTTGGCTGATTCTCTAGTGCAGTGTTTCCCAACCTGGGGATGGGGAGCCAGAGAATGCAGACGGTCCCCAAAACTTTGTCTGGTCAGAGGATCAGATCATCAAATTAATAATTTGTGCAAATTACAGTGTAAAATTCCCAAACTAATGATTGAAAAATTTGTATGGTGAATTTGTCGAAAATATATTTGTTAGTAATCATTTATATCATGTGATATATTTGTGGTAGCTATAGTTTGAGACAGACTGGTTGTAGTTTTAGACGTTCATGCAGAGGGGCTTCAAAAGAAAAAGGTTGGGAATCAAATGCTCTAGTGAATAAAATCATGCAAAAAATAAAAAAACAACTTACCAAAGGCTCTGCTTTGCACGTCAACAGTGATTCTGCAGAAGAAAAGTTACAATGGGTTAGAAATGTTGGAATAGCTTCTTTTATTTGTGTGTGTGTGTGTGTGTGTGTATATATATATATATTTTTTTTTTAAAGTATAAAGTAGAGTAATGTCCATTGCAAAAGTTTTAAATCTTATGGCAAGACTAATGTTTTGGATGGAAAACAAATAAATTATCCAATCAAGATGCGTTATTATTTCATGTTATCAAATTGTATGCATAGATTCATGGGACTGTATATGTATAACTTCACAGGCCACACAAGCACAAATATGATATACCTCTTATTTTTTGTAAGAGAATATTCCATGATGACTTTTAAAAATGCATACTCACTTTTGAGTAAACTATAGAAAAATAATTGAAGTTCTTCCTTTATTCACATGCAGTGTCTTGCCTCAATAGTGCTACTGTCAAACCCGTATATTGCATTGAAGCCCCTGAACGGCTAAAACAATTCAAACCAGCAATCACGTAATCAATTTATTCAACTATTCGCTTCTTAAACTAACTTTAGTTACAAGTCATGTTATATTCTTTCATAGCTGGTGCAGTCTACTTTAAATGGCAACGAGTTAACGGAGGCTAACAAATGGGCATTTACTACTCTTAGTGGACACTATGTCGTCTTATTTTGCCTTCAGTAAAATGAAAATAAGTCCACTTGCAGAATTCTGTGTAGCGGTATGTTTTTAAACATCAAACCTCAATTATAAGCGATAATATTATTTTACGCGCTTAAAGCTAACCTGATTCTCAAGAGTGTGCTAACAATCAGCCATAAGCTAATGACACAAGCTTAACAGAAAACGAGGCACACCAAGTTACACAAGTGCAGAAAACGACAAAATACAAGTAAGGGCATAATTCACTTAATACACGACGTTTTAGTTGCGATGGCAAGAAGTCAATGTCTT
Organism: Chaenogobius annularis; assembly: GCA_015082035.1. Classification (NCBI taxonomy): domain Eukaryota; kingdom Metazoa; phylum Chordata; class Actinopteri; order Gobiiformes; family Gobiidae; genus Chaenogobius; species Chaenogobius annularis. Next base: position 379,088 of record BJKM01000038.1, read on the forward strand.
TATTGGCTCCACTTGTATCTTTGTTGGAGTGGCGTTTGTTCTGCGTTATTAGCCGCTGTTTGGCTCGGCGCGTTTACAGACAACGGACAACAGACCACATCACAGTGCAAAATATGCATTAGACTTACGCGTGTTAAACCTAAGTGCACAAACAACGTTGATTTTGAAGTTTTAACCATTACCCTTGATTTAAAATGAATGTAGGCTAAAAATGTACCATGCGCCACCAGCGTTAGCCTTTAGCATTAGCTACCTCCGCAGGAGACCCAGGACAATACTGTCAGCGGAGAAAGTGTTTTTTAAAAAAACTACAGTAATCTCACGTTAGTAAATTAACGGAACATACCCTGGTGTTCCGACATTATGTCAAGCATTGTCGTCTTTCCCACTCAGCCCGATGTGGGACAGAAGCAGGAGGCGAGCTCCGGGGAGCGGTGGCCGTCGAGTTCCCCCCGGCGAGTCTTCACTTCACCGGGCAAAAAAGAGGCAGCGAGTGGCAGCCCACAGACCAAATACCTGTGAACTATTCAGTAACTAAGCCTTTTCTTGGTGGGCGTCCATCCAGAGTCCCATAGAGGTGTCCCTACACCGTGGACATAGTAGCGGTGACAAAATACTAATTCCTCCACCGCTTAACGTGCTACGCTTCTCCGTCGTCACAGCATTTATATAACTATCGGTAATCAAATATAACTGGAGTCTTAAAAAATGCAAGGTTCCCGCGATTGTTGATCGCTTTGGGTCCAAGAAGAAAACTTTCAGGTAGTTCTCCTACTCGACGCTGTGCGCATACAAAACGACTGGAGTTTTGACTTTAATTCCGCTCAGTCTCGTCTCTGCGCGGTAGAAGCTCGCTAGGAGCCAGCGCAGTGGTTTTCCCGATGCATCATGGGTGATGTAGTGCAGTTAGCGATGTAAGTAGTGTAAAATGTCAGGTCTACAACTACATCCCCCCAAATTACAAAATAAGTTGCGGTAAAGTGAACTCTGGGACATGAAGTTTTTCAAAAGTAGTCACTCACTTGGTAGCATGACGCGCTAGGTTAGCAGATGCATGTTGTATACTCGGACAGGACTGTGAAATTACTTTTTGTGTCTGTTAATCATGACGTGATGAAGAAACTATCATGAATTTGCAATGTGCCCTATTTTGCTACGCGTTATTGATTGGATTATAGAAAACTGCAAGACGAACACAATGCTATCCTGTTGAAGCTACACGCATCGAGGACGATAACATGTTACTTGAGCTACTACAAGGAAGTGATTGTGGAGGATTTCTACTTATAAAAGGTATAGCTAAGCATACATGCTTGTATATCATCTAGTTGACTCATACCCACCATTGGCACTTGCCTATTTATTAATAATGAAATTACATTTCTTCCTTGGTGATTAATTTACAGATTGTGCAAATTATTCTGGGAGAAGTCTACTGAAAAGCTTTATCAAAGCTGCATTGCACAGGTGAGCAAGACAATACTTTTAATAACTCAAAATATTGTTTTAAATAACGTGTGTACTTAAAATCTTTTTCAGAGACGAGAATGTCCATATACTCCTGTTTGAAGTTAGTGAGCAAGAGCTAAAAAATGGATTAAAAGAAATTCCAGTTCAAAGGTACTTTAACAATAATAGTGAATACAAGCTATTATTTAATATGGTCAATTACAATGCAGTCTTTGTCCTTTTTGTTAGGTTGCAAATCCATAATGCCTATGAAGACCCCCTTGGTTGGACAAATAACACTACTTTCACAGCTCAGCACTTCTGCTTTAACAACCTTACACAAATATTAAAACCGAATTCTCAACAAAAAGCTTCAACTCTGGTAATAGATTCCCTCTCCTGGATTTTAAGGCATGTTAGTACTACGACCATCTGCTCAACACTTCATCAACTAAAAAAAGGTAATCAACATACTGAATGTGCCCTATTATTTATTAAAAACAATTAAATTGTTGTTTTTGTGTTATTTAGGGGGCACTGTGAGAAATATTATGGGTCTGCTCCATGCCGATCTACATCAGAAGGGCACTGTAGGAAGTGTATGTCATCTTGCCTCTTCACTCATCACTGTGGCACCTGGCAATGCGGGAGACAATTGTGTTGCAAAGATAACAAAGCGTACAAAGTCTGGAAAAGTGCTTCAGGAAGTAAGCTTTTTTTGTCATCTATTTTGCACTATTTTTCAAACTAATTCTGGTTAAATATTTCAACAGGAACATGCATTTCGCATTAATGAAGATTTAACAATAATGGTATTAAACAAGTCACCAAATATCGAACAAACTGTGCCTGAAGAACACCAGGTTTCCATGTTTTAATTTGTAAATTTTGAATTACGAGTGTTTTGTAAGTTAAATTATCCAAGCCTAATTGAGACGCATGTAATTTATATTTCCAGATGGATCCAACTGCAAATTTGACATTTAACTTGCGCTTATCAGACAAAGAACGTGAAGCAAAGGAGAAACTTTTACTTCCCTTCGTGTTCAGCAAAGACAAGTCCGGCACCTTCACAAGTACATTTTGTGAACAATATGTTTAGCCCTGAGAAATTATAAATGTTTCTCTTGTTTCACAGAAAAAGCGCTCTTCTTCACTCGGGTACTGGTTCAGGACGGATTCTGTATGAGCCTGATGCCAACGATGACTATGATCAGGAAGATCCAGATGATGATCTAGATGTTTAGACATCAAATGTATAACCACAAATGGGAAGATGCTTTCAGCACTTATGCTATTATTTTGTACATATCATTTTTTCTTTTAACTTTTGATGTTAATAAAAAAATATTAACACTTTGTGTGAGCCATTGTAACAAGTAATTATTATCCAGGTTATGATATTAAGTTAAACATGCAGCATGTGTAATCATAGCCTACGATGCACGTTTTGATATTTGATCTATTAAACTATCGGTTTATATGTAACAATGAACATATAAACTAAAATGATTTCAAACTGTATATCACGCCTCTCTCTCTTGCGCGCGCCTGTTTATTTTCAGCACACGTGGACGTGCTGCGCGCGACCAAGGGAATTCTTGCGGAAGTGACGGCAGGGCGACATGGCGGCTCGCTGTTTCATTCCGGATTTCTACTGGACTACAAAATAATTTTATCCGGACCGGCTTGACTTTGAGCAACTTCGGTTCAGTGTTTCTCTTCAGACTCAACAAAGAGCGACGGCGCGTTACCACAGGACCTGACTGTGAAGAGTCTTGCTGCATTTCTTGTGTATTTTTGTCCAAGGTTCAAGGTGGTCACCCTGTCGAGCTAGCGGCGGCTCGGCTACAGGCTAAACCCTGCCTGTGCACTGCTAGCTTCGGAGCTGCGTGCTAACTTCATACGGCTGCAGTCGTTTTGCGTTAGCTAAAATTTTGACTACGGCCACGTCTGTATTGTTGCCATGTGGGTGCACTTTGTTTAATGCGAATCGTGCCACAAGTGTGCAGAGCGGAGAACTCACACGTTTGCTTGGCCTCTTCTGGTTGAACTGCTCGTTTGGTGACTGTGGCTAAACCATTTTGAATTGAGCAAGTTTGGAGAGTCAATATACCAATTACTTAAACCAAGGACTTTACTACACCCAATATTCAAGTTTGGTGGTCGTGGGGTCTTTGGTGCTGTTCATCATGCTGAAGACCCGGCAGTGTTTACTTGGCATCCGCACTTTTCTCGGCGTTACGTCCAGAATATGGGGCTTCATCATGTACATCCTCAGGAAGCACCTGAGAACGGTGAGAAGGACCAGAAAGAGCGACGCCACCACACTGTATACATTATATTCACATAATAACTGTGTAAATATGGATAACACCTCACACATGCTACTTCCTCTAAAGTTTTATTCATTCTTTGTGAAACATCTTATGGGTTCTACGTGCTATGGAATAAGAATTTTGTTTTAATGTTATTAAAAAGTGAGAACAGATGCTAATAGTGGTAGTCCTTTTATAATAATAATAATAATAATTAACATTTCTTTTGGGAAATGCTGTGTATCAGAGGGATACACATGTTACCTGCACCTTTTATTGCTTGGGTAAAGTTATCTATTTTTATCTCTTAATTTGATAGTCTGTATGTGTCTCTGCACGTGCACATTTGTCCCCAACAGGCTATGTTCACATGCACACCCAAATCTGATTTATTATATGATTTCTTTATATATTATTTAAATATCATGCAAACGACAAATGGATGTGAGTAATCTGAGGGACCCAAATCAGATCCGATTGCTGTCTGTATATCATTTTTAAAATCTGGTATATAGTCAGATAGTCAGTGCTTAAATTGGACCTGGACAGACACAGTGTAGTGAACTAATCATGCAGTGTAATACGAGTGGACTTCGGCTTTGACTCCTATCAACTCAACAAAGCTTGGAGGAGGCCCCCGTTGCAGTAATCTTTGTTGAGTTTACTGTGAAGCAGTAACACTTGCAGGTAGCCCACAGGCTCTAGAGTTAGTGCTCCAGTCACCATTGTGGCTGTAAATGGGATTATGTTGTGCACACGGAGCGCTGCGTTCTGTTGTTTACGGTCTTGATGTTTTCTAACTGTGACATAGATCGACTTGTGACTGTTAATTCATTAGGTGCATTAACACGGAGGAGGAACTTTGTCAGAGTTCAAATTATATAAATTACCCCTATTGTTTTCCAGACAGTCCTAAAAGCATAGAGACCTGATCCAGACATTAAAATTGTAATTCACTAAAGCTCTATTGGATTACAATTATTAGGCCAGGTCATAATCCTTACCTGCTACTTTACGTAAACACTTTGAGATGTTTATTCATTAATCTCGAAGTCATCTGTTGCTTAATGCTTACTTGTTTATCCCTTTATTGATGAGAACATATAGGGCTGCAACTAACAATTATTTTCTTTTGATTAATTGTTAGCTTCTTCTCTTCACAATTGCCATATGAGGACATCATTATTGCAAACACATGCAGACAAAAAACATATTTTTCATCAAAAACCCTCATTTTACCTAAATTGTGTTATTGTGACACGAGTTCATCTTATCTGAGTCATAAAACCTTCTCTCAGCACGTGGCATGTGTTGGAGTCTGTGTAGTCCAGATAATAATTACTCCAGAACTAAATTAGTTGATCATTCAATTAAATTTATTGAACTTGATTTAGCCTTAGTGAGGTAGTTATTATGTTGCTTTGTTAAGACCAGAAGTCAGCAAAGTTTACTATTGTAAACAACCATGCTTGAGCGCAAACCGTAACGAGACAAATATTAACGCCAGATTAAAGCTCTTCTAATTTGCGTGTTTAAAATCTGAACGAATGTAACTGTTTAATCTGACAATTAATGAAAGGAGAGCGGCAGAGGCTTTCCCCTGGTGGCCCCGCAGCTGCTGCACCCAGAAGGGTTTCCCAGGGATGTTCTTCAGGCTGTGAAGGGAGGGGAAAGACCTGGCTCAGAGTCACCCGGCAAGTCTCCCTCTGCTTGTACCCCATGCGCCGCTGACACCCACTGACAGCTGGAGGGGTAAAAATAGTCCTGTTAAGAAAAAAAGACTGGACATCAACACCTTTGCTCACAGGCATTTATAAATTGATAGAAGATCTAGTATAAATATTGCATTGGGTCATTCATAAGAAGTTTACCGTTAGAAAAAAAAAAATCAGATGTTGAAACACAAAGTACTACTACTACTATGTGCGTGTAGAAAGATGTATATTTCAAAATATTACATAATCCACACCTGGTGATATTGTGTTTTGCTGCTGGATTTATTCCTTTTAAAGTCCTGTGATTAATGAATTTATTTGCTGTTGTTTTTTCCAGATAATCCAGTATCAAACGGTGCGATATGATATGTTGCCTTTGTCTCCAATATCCAGAAACCGACTCAGTGAGTACCAACATTTTTGGATAAAGTGATTTTTTTGTTGTATATTTTATTGTGTGGGACACCAAGCACCAGAAATTTGTATTGTTTGCTTAATGTAGACACCAGAGTGCAAGTCAAACCGGTCGGTCCGGACTCCGGGATGTAGTGATTGTGTCAAATAAACCCATTATAAACCACAGGCATTGCTTGACCCGATTCTAAAGACCTTGCTCTGTTAAACAATTTAGTTTTGTCGAAGTTTATCATGTAGTTCAAATCAGAGGTCATTCCATCCTTTTTAAGATTTTCACATAATCATTATAATAATATAAGTTTATAACATTGCTATCGCCCACTTCTGCTACTTCACAGGAGAGTGGAGGTGGCGATGTATCAAAAATCAATAATGTAATTGTTGTTTTGGAGCTATTGAGTGTATCTATAATTTAAAACTATTAATAATAAGATCAAAAAGAGAGTACTATCTCCCATAATCTCCTCAACAAATGATCCATTCAAGTTTTGTATGAGATTTGAACCTCAACCAAGAAATTTACAGGCACATATTTGCACAGTCCTGACGCATTGTTAAAATATCGCCTGGATATTGTTATAGAGATAATCCCCAAAAAATTCATGAAATAATCCTTTGTCACCTACCTACGACGGAGTATAAGGGCCAACCCAAATGAAAACAATTGCGGGGCACTACGAGAATAAAACTCGAAAATTAATGAGAATCCTCGTCGTACCTACCCCTGATTTACAGCAGTAGAAGTTGTTTTATGTCGTACTCTATAAATGATAGTGATGAATAGCCACTTATCTCGAGTGATAAACCCTAGTTTGTTGGTTAGTCCCATTCAATGATAACAGGCATGGGCATTTAGAATTAAGCATGCTTCCAGTCTGGAAATGGGCAGGAGTGAAGGAAATACAAATGTTAGTTTGTGCTTTTCAGTTTGTGTTCGGCTGGAATAAGCTTCTCTTGTGCCAATAAAGGAACATTTAAAGATCATTTGACCTGAAGAATTACATTGCCTGTCTAACCTCAGAAGCATGTCTTTCCAGTTTTGTAGTATTTTCTTTTTAAGTTGATTCTAATAAAGTGTGATAATATAACACAAAATAAAGTTGAACACTGAACCTCAAAGTTCTTGTCATTGTGGTGTTTGGCTCATTATGAGCTACAGTAGTTGTTTCTGCCATGCAACTTAAACACTCAGGTTCTTGCCAAAATATATGGGTCTGTAACAAATCTTTCGTTAATTGAAAGGTTTGTTTTCAGTATCTGCAAAAGCTGTATTGCCATAGTCTGTGAACAAAATTCACAAACTAGTGTTATGCTTTGGCGATATTGTGCAACCACAAAGCAATGGGTAATAGTAAAATATATAATAAATATAACCAAAGATAAAATAAAAGACCTGCATAAAAAGGTTTGAATTAGAAATAAACATAATTCCTATTTGTGATTAACTCTAGATGCAGTAAAGAGGAAGATTTTGGTTTTGGACTTGGATGAAACACTTATCCATTCACATCATGATGGGGTCCTACGGCCCACAGTGAGACCTGGCACACCACCAGACTTTATCCTCAAAGTAAGAACAGGCATGTGCCTACATGTTTAAAGATGTTTCTTTCAAATAATCTTTCTGCCTTTGTACCTGCAGGTAGTCATTGATAAGCATCCAGTCAGATTCTTCGTTCACAAAAGGCCTCATGTGGACTTCTTTTTAGAAGTGGTAGGTGTCAAAGGGTCACAGTTTGAATCCAGACATATTTGGTTATAATTATGTCACATGTTATTTTATTTTTTTCACTTTTTATCCACATCGTGTACGCTAGATTTACTGTTGAAATGCAAACAAACTTGCTATTTGTGTTCATACAGGTGAGTCAGTGGTATGAGCTAGTGGTTTTTACTGCCAGTATGGAGATCTATGGCTCAGCTGTAGCAGACAAGTTGGACAATAACAGAAACATCCTGAAACGCAGATATTACAGACAGGTATGTCATTTATATTGCATTATATTGCAAATTATACTGAATAAAGATTTACTATTTGCTCTTGTACTTTCGTCCTCCTTTACAGCATTGTACATTGGATCTAGGTAGTTATATTAAAGATCTATCTGTAGTCCATGGTGACCTATCCAGTATTGTTATCCTGGACAACTCGCCTGGTGCTTATCGTAGTCATCCAGGTGAGTTTTTGTGTGTGTGTGTTAGATTTGTAATGAGATTGTAGACGAGGCTTATTCCCTCATTTGCAGTACCGCGTAGCATTAGGAATGTCTATTTCTCAGGCATGTCTGACTGACAGACTCTTTTCTTCCTACAGACAATGCAATACCTATTAAGTCTTGGTTCAGCGATCCAAGTGACACTGCACTTCTTAATTTGCTGCCTATGTTGGATGCACTAAGGTAAATTGCACAGTATTTGCTTGTGATATATACAGTTTTGTAGTTAAAAAAATATGTTTCACTATTTCACAAAATATTTTACTATGGGACACTTAATAATAATAATAATGTTGATGACGATGATGATAATAATATTATCTTTGAGTGGAACCAAATTTAAAAAACACATAACAATAAATAAGTTTAGGTATATGCGAAGAATGTTGTAACTTCATCATAATTTGATGACTATACAAACCTGCCCCATCAAATCATGAATTGTATGGTTTAAAGTCCAACTGACAACAATCGTGTTTTTGGTGTTGAAGTATATGGGGGAAAGAACTTTTATTCAATTTAAAATGGAGCTCGAGGACAGTTTCTATGGAGGAATTTGCTGTTTAAATGTAATATTGCAGATTTGTTGTCCTGGTTTATGATTCATGTATCTGCAATTACTGGGCCTATCCACATGAAATTCTGCCAGCACAAAATAAAAACGTGCAGGTATTTGTTCACAATAACTTCAGACAGTGGTGCCATTATTTAACCCCATGTGATTGTTGTCCATTGAATAAACTGCACTATTAGAGGTGGGAAATGTCACTCTACTACGCTAAATGGGAATATGATTGAACATGTACCCAACTACGCATACTTTGTCATCTGGATTGATGATAAACTCTTTCAACAAACACATACAAGAGCTGACAAATAATCTTAAAGATTGTCATTCTTCTTTAGAAATAAAAATGTTTTCCTCTAAATTGTAGAAAGTTAATCCAGGCTAGATTTCTCGATTCTAGATTATGCTGACATTATATATTCATTCTACAGCCACAGTGTTAAAACCCCTGAACTCAGTTTATCATTCAGCTCTAAGGTTCATTACAGGAGAAGGATACAGAACTCACCACTGTGAATTATATTCTAAAGTAGAATGGCAATCATTGGATGTGAGAAGAGAACATCATTGCAATGGACTCATTGGGAGTTTGCCTGATTATGTTGAATGTCCTTTTTCTTCTCCACGCCATATTCTCCCTCTGCACTCAATTTCTGTTTTTTTCCAAGTTTAATTTGTAAAACTAACGCTGCTGATTGACCGCTCATTTGGCATAAGGAAAGTACTGTGGTTTCAGGTTAATGTATATGTTTGTATAGTGAAAATTTCATTTTTATTGGTTTACTTGCATTCAGATTATACTTGCCAGTTTAACAAGATCTGCTTTAAAACATAGGATTAATTCATTGTGGCAGTTTGAGAAGCTAATCACTAACGAGTGGGATACTAATGAGTATAAAACATGCTTCATTGGATCAATGAAGTGTATGCCAGGTGCTCTTCAGGACCACACCGAGGCAACGCACTGGACAATCGGCAAAACAAGAACATCTTCTACAACTTTGGCAAATCCCTTTTTCAATAAAAGATTTTTAATGTGTTTCGGTCACGTGGAGCCTTCTTCAGGACATGAAACTAACTTTTATTTTCAGAATGCAGTTATTTCCCCAAAATTAAAGGAATTAATTGCTGCACTTAATCAGGCTTTGAAATGTGCAATATCGGTAAGAAAAAGAGAAAATGCTGCTCTTGCAGTGTGTGCATGTGTGGTTTTCTATCATATCAGTGATGTAATTGAAAATAATACTCTAATTGGATGTAATGAGTTAGAAATGCATTTAATGCAGGTATTCAGTGTTCTGGAATTAAATAAATGTTTAAGTGTTCTATCATCATCTAGCCATCAAATTTTAGAAGGTGAAATCCACACAACCCATCAGGCAAATGATCGTGGATAAGGCTTGTTTATGTTGACATTTACTCTCCTATTCTTAGGTTTACCGCTGACGTGCGCTCCGTCCTCAGTCGAAACCTCCATCAGCACCGCCTTTGGTGATGGACGCAGAGGGGAGGTCTTCTCTCTTTAGCTGGCTTCTGTCCTGCCCACCACTCCCTCACAGATGACCCACAAGCCCTAGTTCGGTCTCCCAGGTTCAACCTGAGAGCGGAGTGCTGGGGCAAGCGCCTAAAGACATGGACAATATGGGATCACCACAGCCCACAAGCGAATCTGGAGGGAGGAGCCAGTGTGTTTTTTTTCTTCTTTTTTTTGTTTCTTTAATTCTTTCGTATTTTTTCCAAAATAAATCGGAGCCTCTCTGCCTTATAGCTCCTGATACTGACTGAGCATATGGAGGTAAGCCTGCGTATGTGAATGCTTGCCGAGTTTGTTAGTCATTTTTAAACTTTTCTGATGATTGACAATAGTGGGAAAGAAGGATCCACAAAGCAACATGGACAGATTCCCATTTCCCCATCTCCAAATGTTGCACTTAAGCACACATAATTTACCTCCACCGCAAATGATTTTATGATCGGATAACTTCCTGAGGCACCTTGTCTCTACACAAGAATCATTTTATGGTCAAATGGATCAAGATGTGCTTGCAACACAAACATTTTTGGGACAACTACTCATTATTCTCTTTTACTGACATAAACTTACTTTTCAGGGTTGCTCAATGGACTTTAATAATAAAGGCTTGACCGAAGATTTGTGAGAGAGAAAAAATTGCTTATAATATGTGGACTGCAGTGTCGCCTTCCATATCTGATTGTTTCTCTATACCATTATATAAAATCATATGACTTGTGTGCAAACCATAACATTTCACTCCCTCAGTTTTGACATTTGAAGCATCCTGATTTCGTCTATTAAGAATTGCACTTAAGTTTCTTATCTCTCTTTTTGTTTCAGTCATGTTTTTTTTCTTTTTGTATTTCAGATTTGCGACCTCCCCGTTAAGTTTTTATTCTTAACTGTTCACTTATTAGGCCCTGATTGTTAAATGCCTTCTGAATTATGTCAGGCTTGTCAAGGCGCTCCACAGCTTCTTATTGGCTCTGTCTCCAGGTCTGTGTTACTAATAAAACACTTGTCAGTATCGACTTGTGCCTTCTGGGCTTGTTTCATTTACATTTGATCAAACATTATTCACTGTAAACTGAGGAGGGGAATAGGCTGTTTTGTATTCGTCTCTCTTTTCAGCGTACACGATTGGCAACTGAGGAATTGAGGAGGCAAGTGATGAGATGGAAGGTGTCCAGTTTGTTCTCCTATTCCGTTTTCTTGCTCTAGTGCCTTCTTGTGGTTGTAAGTGGAAGGGCACTCACTTCCGTTTTTCAATTTGTAATAGATGTAATTATTTCTGAAATTGCCAGGAGTATGTTAAATTTGTTTTTTTGACTGATCAACTTTGAAAAGCAGTGTTTCCCATAGATTCCTGGGAGACTATAGTGATGGCACAAATCATTTTTATTTTAATACTTTAATCTTGTATAATTTGTGGCGTTTAAATGTTGCTTGCTTATTACTCATTTAATCTTTAAACCGTCCTTTTCTTTTAAATATTTCTGATTACACAATGGGCAACGTTTGTATTATGCTAATGTGGTCCATATTGTTTTTAGACTAAACTTTGGGGAGGCCACTGGGAAACACTGAATAGCTTTTTCAATTGACGTTCTTTCCCGTACATGTAACTATAAAACTAGTCAAAATGTAATTAATTTAACATTTAAGCTGTGAAAGAGCTTGAAGTTATCCTGCATTAATTGTTGCCTGTTGCACCGTGTTGTTGCGTTTCCTTTCCTTGGTGTTTGCTAACACTAACAGGGCCTCGGTCATATGACAAGGGCAGAAGCCGCTCCACTCCTCAGTCTCACGGCGCAATAAGTAAACAATTTGAAAATGAAATGATGGCACAAGATACGAGAGAGAGTTGCCCAAAACACACACACAAATAAACACATGTGCATGATGTGTTCTCCCCCCCCCCCCCCCCCTTCTTTTTCAAACGATAACGATAAAGTAAAAACATCTGAACCCAATACCGCAAAGTAGACCTCATGCTACGTCACGATGTTATTGTATCCTTCCGCCGCTGTCGCACAAGGAAAACAGCTGGGGCGAGCTAAAGGCTAGTTAGCATCGTTTGTTTTTGTCGTGTGTGTCTCGGCGATTTGGGTCGACGCTTTTGAGAAAACCTTGATTAGACATCTCAGAGTGACCGACTTGGTGTCTGTCATCTCTCTAACAATGAAGTTCCAATACAAAGAAGAGCACCCATTTGAGAAGAGACGGTCTGAAGGCGAGAAAATAAGAAAGAAATATCCGGACAGGGTCCCAGTAAGTAGCTAATCTCTGCTAGCTTCTTCGTTCTGTGCTGTTGACGGCAAACCCAGACATCCACTTTGTTAATACCCAATACCTTACGGATAAATAATGTGTGTGTTTTGAAACATACATTTTTAATTACGACTATATAACACGTCTAATATCTAACCACTTTACATGATGCCTGACGCGTTAGTAAACAGCACATTCGTATGCTAACACAGGTAACGCAAACGTTATCCGTCGAGTATTTTTTAATTCGTCTTTTTTCGTCAAGCACACATTTACATACTTAAAGATTTAGCTATTTTGTTATCATGCATTTTGGGTGGCTAACAAGCGTACATCCTCGTAGGAGTACGGAGGAAGTTGTTTTAGATTGTGTTGAAATCCTAAGAGCACTGCCTTAAAATAGTTGGGTGTAGAATTCCTGTTTACGTCGTCCAACGCCTGGTCCCTGCTTGTCCATAGTCCACTGCGCTTAGTCAAAATGCACTGCGCCCTTAAGACAAGATTTTTAGTATCTCTCAGAATCATGTGTTTATCTGGTGATGCCGTTGATTGGACACCGCCACAAACCAAAAAGTTTAAGTTTTTCATTCTGTACTCTTGGAAATTAAACAATAACGATGAATTATTTCTGTAATTGTAACATAGATATTAGTTTATTAAATGTAACATATTTATTTTTTAAAGGTAATTGTGGAGAAAGCCCCCAAAGCCAGAATAGGAGATCTGGACAAGAAAAAATATCTTGTTCCTTCGGACTTGACAGGTAACATACATCTAACATGATCTAATTTCAGTGCATGTTATTGGCCTTGCATGACAATGAATCTATTACCATTTGCTGTCCTCTTATAATGTCGCTTTTCTTAAAAACATTTTTTTCAGTGGGCCAGTTTTACTTCCTTATCCGGAAAAGAATCCACTTGAGAGCTGAAGATGCCCTCTTCTTCTTTGTAAACAATGTCATTCCACCAACCTCAGCTACCATGGGACTGTTGTACCAGGTTACTGTCACATTTCTTGCTGAAATGCCAAGTGATTTAACCCCCTAAAAAATCTGTGTTTATTTTCTTTTTCTGTTTTTTACAGGAGCATCATGAAGAGGACTTTTTCCTCTACATTGCCTACAGTGACGAGAGTGTGTATGGGAACAGCCAAAGGGAAATCTGATCCCACTACCATCCCCCTTTTACCACCACCTCCCCTTCCCGACCTACACCAATCATTTAAATATTAAATTCAGCTCAGCAGCCTAAAGTTCCAAGCGGAAGTATGTCAAATGCACTTTCACCAACCATACATTATTCTTCTAAACATTCAAGTCTTTGTAAAGTCTGAATTGTATTTTTCTCCATTATTTTCTTCTAATGCTACTTGGGTTAGGTGGTCTCATGGCCAGTTTTTGTGTCATAGATAATCATGCTTAATAACACTAGAGACATTATATGGTATATTATATGGTTTAAAAATGTCTTAATTATAGTTAAAGAGCCTTGGTGTGTGCTTAAATTTGTGCTTGAGACCATTCTAATCCTTGATTGATAATTGAATGAGAGCTGGTTGAGGGGTAAGTCCTTGTATCCACCATTTTTAGAGTCTGACAGAATATGAATCCCTGTCATGCAGCAGTTTGATTCTGAAAAGAAGTGTTAGAAAAGTGATCAGAATATATTGTTATAGCTACCACTGATATTTACCTAATTTAAAACTCCCCTAACTGAACTTTGAAAGGAGTGTAATAGAATTCAGACTAAATTATCATCTTCTGCTTTCAGTGGTAAAAAATATGAAAATATGTTGATTGCTATGATTATTATTGTTAATTTTAGATGGCTTACTTTCTATAGGTATTGTAAAGCTGAGTGCAATTTTCTTTTTTATGTTTTGTGTTTTGTTTTTTAAAGGAAAAAATACAGATTCTGTATACTGCTGCATTATTAATGGCTCTCTTCTTCACTCATGAACATACAATAAAACAATGTGAAATGCAGTGTGATTTGTCATTAGTACTTATACATGTGGATCAACCCCCCAATTCCTGAAGAGCTTCACTTTCATCAGGCAACAACAATGAGACATCCTGGAATTCTCTTTTGGGGTAGACTTATGCATGGATTTCAGAATGGTGAGAAATGAGGACTGTTGCCATCGTGAATAACGATTTATATATAACAAAATATATATATTTGGAGTGGGGAAAAGTCATAAGTATTAAATGTTGCATATAACAATGCATTAAAGAGAAAACACAATTGTAATCAAATGTGTTAAAAGTTTGAACTATTATATAATGTATAGTCCAAAAATATTTCCGGACAGTAAAGGGATTTTGAACAAAAACTACAATTCCCATAATACAGCACGGTCTGTGGTTTTTTTTGCACTCATACCGGAAATTAAGTTGCAACAACCGGAAGCAACTTTGTCGTGTGTTTTTATTTTGTGGGACGAAATTTTTGTTTGTAGCGCACGTATATTGAACAAATCGCACGAAATTCTCACCGTAAATCGGCTTTATTTTTTCAAAGCAACATACAAAGCAACAAAAGTAAGAACTGTTTCCACATATACTTTACTAGCGGTAATATGGACAGTGGTAATGGTGTCCAGTTAGGCTAGCTTAGTTAGCTACCGTGCATAGATATTTGTTTTATAAATGTGTCTTACAACAGTTACCCCAAGCTTATTGTAGTTTTGAATTGACAAAAATCAAACAGACTGATGCCACATTTACAAGACAGTAACCTAGACTGTTATTACTGCTTACCACTTTAATGCTAACTGTTAGCCATATAACAGCTGTGTTTAGGGTTTTTAAAGTACGTGAATTGGACTGTTACTGTTTTTTTTGTACTGTTTATTATATATATCATTATCATCGCCAGCTGGCCCCTCCACTGCCCGTCACTATGCCTGCTCTGTTGGAGAGACCCAAGCTGTCCAACGCCATGGCCAGAGCCCTCCACAAACACATCATGAGGGAAAGGGAACGAAAGAGACAAGGCATGTATTTTGTTTTACACACTGACTTGCATTTTTTTTGCCAACCTAAGGCCATATTGTTGAATCTCTCTTCTACAAATTGCTAAAATGGTTTTCAGAAGAGGAAGAGGTGGATAAAATGATGGAACAGAAAATGAAAGAGGAGGAAGAGAGAAAACGGACAAAAGAAATCGAGGAAAGGATGTCTTTAGAAGAAACCAAAGAACAGGTAAAAATATGTAGAACAATGCAGAGACTTCACTGATTGTTGGTAACTGTATCATTCTTTTAACCCTCTCAAAAGGTTATGAAGATGGGAGAAAAACTTCAAGGACTTCAGGAGGAAAAACACCAGCTCTTTTTACAGCTCAAGAAAGTACTTCATGAAGAAGAGAAGAGGCGCAGAAAGGAACAGAGGTAAGTCTGAAGGCTCAGTGGGGAGTTTCTTATAGTTCATATGAGTTGTTTGAAATTTAATTGAACCCATTTGTTTTATTGCCACCAGTGACATTACAACACTGACTTCTGCTAGCTATCAGCAAAGTCTGCCTATGCATGCGGGACAGCATCTCCTTAGCATTCAAGGTAATTGTTTTTCTGTCTTTTCTGTTTCCATAAATGAATCTCAGATTTTTTTCAGTTCTGATATTGTTACAGGTAGTCAAGTCACCCACAGTCGACCTGGAGCCTTACTTGGAGAACGAAGCAAGCAGCTTTTCCCAGCTACTGTTATTCCAGTCAGTTAGACCACTTTTATTAAAATAAGTGTTACCACTGTTTGAAAGATTTTACATTTATGAGTGTCAGTAAAATTATATTATTTTTTCTGTTCTCAGGGGCGTCATTATCAGACCCCAGGGTTTAGCTCCAGTTCAGGGGAGCACAGCCAGTTCACTGGAGGTCAGAGTGTGCATGAGCCTTATGGTGTGGCACAAGCTCAGCATCCCTCCACCTATGCTCCCGGACCTTCTGTACCCGTCAGCTTTGCCAGCAGCTCACAGATTAGAGGTATACATTACAAATGGCAACTCAATGACTGCGAGTGTTCAGATTAGTTCTGAATTCAGAATTTCCTTTCTTCTTTTTAGGCGCATCTGCATTTCAGGCAATGCAGTACCTCCCTCATCAGCAGGCCGGATATTCAGTTCACAGTCATTTCACTTCTCAACCTGGTTTGTTGGTTTTTCTCAAATACATCTACATTTATCCTTTTGCATACATATTTTTTTCATTGTTATTTTTCTGTGCAGGATACATCCCCGGGGCTAGTATACCTCTCCAAAAGCAATTGGAACATGCTAATCAACAATCAGGCTTTACAGATGCAGTAAGACAACTTTTAATCAGTCAAATACAACTTAAGACACGTTTATTCATTATAGTAATTATTTACATCTTTTGTCAGGGTACTTTGAGACCCATGCATCCCCCAGCTATGCATCCTTCGGCTCCCGGCCTGTTGCCCACGCCGTCAATGGGAGTCCAGATTCCCACTGCTAAGGTGGGCACATTAACATCAAGATGTATTTGAACACATGACAAAATAACCTCAAATCTAGTCAGTTTTGGTCAAAAACAGGGATAGTTTGGGTCAAGTTTTTTATTTTTTATTTATTTTTATATTATTTTTTTAATAAATGTAGTTGTTGCAATTTAAACAAAAGGAGGACCTAAAGTGCAGGACCAGAAGTAAAGCCCAACATTTATCTTTTTTAAATTCATTTTCTACTGCTTTTTTACGTTTGGGGTTGCAGGTGACTAGAGCCTAGCCCAGTGACTTTGGGCCTTAGGTGGGGTAGACACTGGACAGGGGCCAGGTCGTCGCAAGGTTACCACAGAGATATAGACGCACAGACAACCATTCACTGTCACTTTCATTCACTAGAGACAATTTGCTGTTGCCAACTTTACCTAACACATGCATGTTTTGGACGTTGGGAAAGCCCAACATGAAAATCCAAATTCTAACTTTGAACAAAGACATTGGTAACGGATAACAAAAGACAAGGGGAGACACAGAGCTTAAATACGCTAGGAAACAAGGAACAGGTGAAACACATTAGGGTAGAATGGGCCATTAGTAGATGGTAAGTAAAGCTAAAAAAAACAAACGCATAAGAGTCATATCAAAATAAAACGCCATGGACATGAAGTGAGTTAAAATTTAAAGGGAAAGAAGCCCAAAATAAAAGGATCCATGACAGTCGTTCAAAATAGAAAAAAATATATACTTTTATTAGTTAGAAATATCCAGGCAGTTGGTCATAGTTTTAGATAATTAATAACTTTCTCTTTTGTTAGATGGTTGCAAAAATGTTACGTAGACAAAATCTCTGACAAACTAGATTAATTTATAAAATTACCATTGTTACAAATGAGTGAATACTGCCAGATCTCACATTGAATAATAGTTTTATCCTTTGATGTTTATGTTTTTATGCTCAGGCCCCTTTCCAGAGCTCTCCTCAGGGGGCTCCACGTCATGGTTTTCTCCCTCACAGTCAGAGCGGCCAGAGATTTTACCACCATGGCAAGTAACTTAAGGACCAGCTCTTTGGAATACTCACAAAAGTATTACGGTTGTCTTTTAAACTTTCTGATCTTTAGACTTTGTCATTTAAGTGCATTTCTTGTCAAGTTAATTTAGTTAATCATGCTGTGAGCTTCTGTAAAAAATATTTTAAACTCAAGATAATGAAAATGTGTAAAGTGCTTGCAATTGCAATGTAAAGCCACTTTTACGTTTGTGTTCACCATTGTAAATACCATGTACAAAGCAGCACTGCATGGACATACATCTTTGTACTAATGCTTTTATAGGTTTCTGACAAGGGTTATATGGAAATGCAGTAACTTATTGGGCCCACTGAGTAGTATAAGTGGTAAGATGTATAGTACCTTGCTTACAAGATCAACAATATTACAGCTGAAATACTGACTGAAAGTAGAAAATCCATTTAATTATGTAGATTTAAAAAAAACAAAACGTTTTTTTCTTTTTTAAACCTTTATGATATTAAAGAAAAATGTGTAAACTTTAACTGTTGTATTGTTTTATTTATTTTGGCCATGGACAGATGTTTGAACAGTGTGGTCTTTGAACAAGAAGTCGTGATGCCAAACAACAACACAACTTATTTTCTTAATATCCCATTCAAAGTTTTATGAGGAAGATTGTCAAAATATATGTGTTAAATGTTACCACAAGCACAGGAGATCAATCTATTTCCTGTAGAAAACTACACTCTGAGGATTTGCCAGGCTGCAGTCCAGTATGGCACACATGCCAGCGATGGTGGCACACACTCCACAGAACATAGAATAATGGTGAAAAAGAATAATGGTGTCTGGTTTTGAAGCCCTTGATGAATCAAGGATGTCTAATGGAGAGTTGTTTTTCTCGGTAGCTTATCTACACTTGTAGTAACTTTTACTAGCTACTTTTTATACCGTAGTTGGCTTATTGATTTATTACTAAAATCTAGGTGAAGAGGGGGCACATAGTATGAAAAACAGATAAGAGTGAAAAAGGGGGAAGATAACATTGATGAAGCAATATTCCCTCCTTTCCCCCAGGCCCAGTGCATCTTGTTTATCCCTGAAAAAGAATTTAAAATGGAAGATTTGAGAAAGTATAGCAAGATCAGGAATTAAAAAACAATCATTCAAAAGTGTTGTAACACAATGGACAGACTGGACTAAATATTGCACTCAGATTTAAATGTATATTTGAGGATTTCTGAGGACCAATCACTGTCGTGTAGATCATGTCACCCTCGACAAATGTCAATTATTCTGGCTGTGCGCCTTGTATGCTAGTGCACGTTAGAGACTGAGAGCTACGCTTGAAAGTGAAGACGAGCTGGTGCATGGACTCTTTGGAAAAACAAACTAACTTGCAAAATATTGCCAAATACTGACATTCGGAAGTTATTGACATTATTTGTTATGTTAAAATGTTGTTCATTCGTCAACTCAGAGTTTTAGTTATGTATAAAACAAAATTGTATTCTTAAAAATGTTAAATGTAGTAAACAAGAACACTAAATGGTTAGATCAGGCAATTAAGTAATAATAATAAAATGCTTCTATCCCCAAATCAACTATTTTAATTTTAAATATCTAAAGCCTTTAAAACGGCATAAAACAAACGTATGCATGCAATACCATTAACACTACAAAACATTAAGGGGTAGGCAAAGCCAAAGTAATACACAATGCTTTATCAATATGTCTATTATGAAATGTATGTAAACACAAAAATTAAAGAAGCAGTGAGATAAGAAAAAGAATGTCTGACACCACATCTGAACAGTTGGCCCTGATAAAATTCCACATGACATATATAACAAAATGTGCTCTCTAAGTTGAAAATAATGACCTTGACTCTTGATCAGAATTGCCTTCCCCTTCCTTCACTGAAGAAGAGCACATGACATCAAAGAGTGCATTGGCAGGGATCATGCTGTAGCGCGGAGTGCGACACCCAAACCCCACACACACTGACACGACGCTCACACACAGACTGACACACGACCCCGGGTGCAGGCTCAGTGCGGCTGCAGGAGGACCAGAGCTCTGCATTTACCTGTAGAGACTTATTTACCCAGGGCTTTGATGCCAATCGCAGCTTCTTCATCCATGGCATTAAGAACTGTAATCTGAAATGAGGAAAAATGAATATGGTTGGTAAATTCACAGTCATTTAAAAGCGAACGAGACATTGGATGAATAGTAACAGGAGCTTCTCCACGCTGGAGTTAGCTCATACGACTTTAACAAATAACTTGTATCCTTACTTCAATGAATTAACTCCTGGATATATATATATATATTTTTCACATTTGTTTTAGTTATACAACTGAATTTGGCTCTTCACTTGTAGTGAAGAAAACAAAAAGATAACACTGCACTTTTCTCTGATTGGTTCACTCCCATGATCCTGCCTTGAAGTACATTCAAACTAACTAGTACCACTCTCAATTTCTCTCATAATGGAAAAACAGAGAGAAGTACTTTTGGCTGGCCTGGCTATGTCTTTTGCCAATGTTAAATTTAGTATTTTGAAACCAGTTACAGACCAGGATTTCCTCTCCAGCCTCGTTCTTGCTCTCAATCTCTTTTCCCAAATCTCCCTCAGGAATCTTCAGGTCCTCTCTCACCTCACCACTGTCCTGAAGCAGAGAGAGGTAGCCATCTTGGATTCCAATCAACTGTCAAAGTAAAAACAAATTTTAGCTTTAATATAATTATTTCTGAACTTGTAGATCTATGTACCGGTAGTTTAAGGGGGGGGTCAAGACTGGTCAAGACTGGTCAGGAATTAAATTATAGAATTACTCAGAAGAAGCCATGTTTGATAAGCAGTCTCTGAGTTGGCAGGAATGCTCAAAACCATATCAATCCATTATGAATAATTTTTTTGTTAAAGACGAAATCTTTGTGCGCCTCCAGTTTAAGAACTGCAATGCAGTCACAACTGAACCTGGGTAAGCTGTCATATACTGATACTGCAGAGGACACATCATATCAAAAAGAGCCCTTTTGGGTTTATTGCCAAGTGCTCTCTGATATGATGATTGGCTTGATAATGAAAATACAAATTGTCCATCTGGTAAAATACTTTTACTTTTGATACATAAATACATATTTAAAGTAATAGTATGTACCGTAACTTTCTGCATGATTACACAGAAAAATATTTTTTTCAAAACCATACTTTAACCATAGAAATAGATACTTTTTATGCTATAATGTGGAATATTATAGCCAAAGGAAAAACATTTCCCTGGCAACAAGCAGAGGGAGGGTTGTAAGTGCAAAAAAACATCTCAAATGAAAAACACTTCCTCTATTTTAGCATACATTTTGGCTAAAAAGTTTTGTACTGAGGCTTTAAGAAAAAAATATTACTATCTTGAATAAAGATACTCTTAACTATTGATTATCGTTACTTTTTTTTTAAAATTCTGATAGTCCTCTCACCTGATAATCCATTCTCTTTATGTTAGGAACATCCATGTTGTGGGTGGAAGGGCAGATATCTTCATATTTTTTCCCAGAGAAGATGTCAATACCAACCAAATGCACCTGTAAATTACATTGTTGTCCGTTAATTGTATACAGAACACATTTTCTATCAGTTTACATTTGTTTTGGGTCTAACGTTCCTAGATCATTAAATAATGTATGGTCTCTTTCTTAAATAATATACTCTCTTCCATTGTTTCTTGAGTGTTTTAGCCTTCACTGACCTTGGCATGCCCATGCTTGCCAGTTTTGGAGGTAGACATCTCAACAATCTTGCATGGTCTTCCTTTCAGCACAACAAAGCCATTCTTTCGCAGAGCAGAACACTGCATGGGATAAGTGGCAGATGCCCCGGCATCACCCGTCTGAAAGTCCAGCTCTGCATCTGCCATAGCTGCTGGAGAGAGTAATAAACATCTTCAATAAAGTTATACAGTGTTACATGTAGTTACATTCAACAGGGTAAGGAAACATTTTTACAATTAAATCTGCTGACATGATGAGTGGGGGACATAGGGACCTATTAGGGGAGAATATTGGAAACGTTAGAAGCACTTCAGAAATGTGAACATTAAAACTAGTTTGAAAATGATTTAGTTCATTATTTGATCCTTTTAATTAAAATAAATATTTGACAAAAGACAAAGTGTTTAATTTTCCCATCTGTGTACATTCAGCAAACAGTGTTATAGACTTATCAGGGACAAACCGCTTTCTGGACAGCCTTTTATCTGGTGAAAAATTATACTATTTTTTAACATTTTAATTTTCGAATTATGGGACCATCAATTTGCCGTTATTAACTAGATACCCATTCAAATAAAGTTGTGGCACACCAGAGCGTGTCCATGGCTTGGACAGTCGCCTCGCCGACTGTCACGCCCCCTCGCGCAACGTCCGCATGGACCCGATTTTCTGCTTCGGCGTCAGGGGAAAATGAGCGGGATTTCCCAGCAGCTAGTTCAGATTTCAACTGTCTGCAGCCGCATGAACCACAGAAACTCTAAATACTGCCAACGGCTTCTCCGCTGCCCTCCACGCGTCTCATTTCCGTGCAATATTGACATGCGTGGTAGTAGAATCCACGCTCCATCCATGCGCAGTTGCGCACTGTCAGCGTCAGGCATGGATCTATTCTAAGGCCCCCAAAGGTCCATCAGAATAACATACTTTGATTCATTGTTCATAGTGTCCATTCGTTTTGTTGCCTGGACAACAAAAAGAGTGATCTGCTCGTGAAATACAATCTTCAATTGAGAATAGAGCTTAATAGTATTTCTTTGTCCCGCTGGTGGACAGTGTAATGACTAAGCTAATACTCGTTTTGCGGTCATCAGGCGAGATCATATGTGCCTTTAAATGTCCTCTATCACGAGCTCACGCCTGCACGTGCACGCTGGAGCCATATACATCCTATTTATACGTTGAACATGTACTCTCAAGTTGTTTAATTATATTATAGGACTAGGACTATACTTTATTACATTACATTACATTACATTACATTACATTACATTACATTACATTACATTACATTACCAAAGCATGCCGGTCGCACACGTCCAATCCCGAGCGTTATGCCAATCTGCCAGGCCTATTTAAATCATTGCCTATTTGCCATTGGCTATAGATGTGGACAGATGTGCGTAGCTTACATCCCACAAGAAACTTACCCTAATGATACGGACTCTCCCTCCCTGTATCCGAGTTAAAAGGTCGGTTAATTGAGATTTTGCCTCGTTTTGACGTGAATGTTGCTGTTTTTCTATTCAGCTTCAGCTTTGCCTCTGCGCCTCTGTCATGCCTCTGCCCCTCTCCTCTCTGTGCAGTGAGAGCTGCACAACAGCTGGAGCCAGCCACAGGGCCGAAAAGAGCCTGCTCCAGACCCCTCTATGTTATGCCACCGTTCGTCTGAGGCCCACTCCACCTTCTCAGTCTACCTCATCAGCTCCACTGTCATCTGCCAGCACGGCCTAAAAGCGTTTCCCCCTGTTACTGTCACAATAAAAGCCTACATTTCTGTTGATAGTCCTGTGTGGTCGTGTGGAACAATCAAAGATCATCAGGCGCAGTTGCATGTCTCATCATCCAGTTTAATACTGGAACTACAATTATTAGGCCTGGGCGACTCGATTGCCTGATAGGCTTATAATAGACTACAGCCTGTACCAAGAACATACTATCTGCACTTACACGTACCGAAAAGTGAAACTTTAATTGAACGAGTTTTGATACATATGTGGATTACAAGCAAAGGTTCTATACAACAACCCAAAATATATAATTTGAAGACCCCTTTTTGGCGGAAGGTGGTTTTAATAAATTCTTGCTAATTAACATGTCGGTGTAATCCCTCATTCGTCCAGGAGTGTTCCATTGTCGAAAAAGATTCAGTTGTAGTCATCTGGACTCTGTTTTAGAAAAAACAAAACGTTTCAACTCTCATCCCAGAGTCATTCTCAATCAGAGAAACAAGTCTGAGAACTCCTGTTTTTATCCTACTCTGTGAGAGCCCTGCCCACAGGGCGGGACCTCCTGCTAATGGCCCATTGATTGTTCTATTGTTCCCTGCCTCACCTTGACGTGCCTGTTTAGGCAATGAGTGCCTGTTTAGCATCCGAATGCCTCGGGCGTCTCCAGGGTTTCAGCAGACCATTATAAACAACTGGAAGGTTGAATCTTAAACCTCCATTACGATTTAAGGAAGGATTCTCTTTTTGCTAATTAAAGTAAGATTAACGCTACATTTAATTTTCATGTCCATGAAAGAGAAACCTCGGTACTTGGGATAATCTACGCGTGCGTAACTTTAATTTAACGCGCAGAATTATTTCCTATTCACAACTTCATCGTTGTCTGACCTCACCAAAGCTTTTGCAAGATTGCATGAAACTTAGTTATAGACATACTTTATTGATTACTAAGGGAAATTATTTGACAGCTCACAAATAGCCTATAGCAACTAAGAGAAAAATAAATAATATTTTTGTGAATTCTGAGTGAATTTTGAGTGCTGAATCGTGATCATTTGCATTCATTTAGATTATTTGTTGTTGTGTTGAGTCCAGCTGCGTATCCGGTGCCCAGTGACAGTCACTTTAAACCTGGCAGAGCTGCAGTTTAAAGATAGCATGACTTGTGTGTTTAAAGGTGGGTATATGGTTTTTCTGGTGGAGGGTCTGCCACGGGCTTGTCAACATGGAGATGTTGTTGATTTGCATGGATTGTTCCACAGTATGGCATCACTTCTCCATGGAGACAAACAAGCACAAGACCAAGTTACAGGCTAAATCTGTGGAGAGACGACCCCGCTCACAGTAGAAATATGTTTTTCTTGGTATTTTGTATACAGTCAATAAAAACATGTAGGCTACGTAAATTAATGCTAGATGGATACGTTTAAGGCCATTCTGTGGAACATGTTTGTGAAGTTGCTCATTGAGGTTGGCTATAGTTTAGTTTATTTATTTAATCAGACAGGGACATCGTACAATATACATTAATCTTAATAGACGAGATGCATTGTACCAGGTTGTAGCTCAAATGCTAATTCATCCCTGGGAAGGCTGATGTCATAAAAACATTCAATGAAAATTATACTATAATGACCAGTTTGTTTTTTATGATTTTTTAATTTATTTTTCATAGCCAAATAGAGAGAACAACAACAGGCATAAATCAGAAGACATCCAACAAAACTAAACTAAAGCACATGTAACTTTGCCCACAGATTTTTTTTCCATTAATCGAATGTCCAGTACAATGTTAGTCCAGTCAATGATTGTCGGTCCAATTTGCGTCATCCATCTCCTTGTGAGGGCCTTTTTTGTTGCCATCAGGAGGATGCCCCAGAGATAGCTGCTGGTTGTCTATAGCAGGAGTCCTGAGGCCCAAATACATCATCCTGAAATCCAGTGGGATGGTGATGTCATAAATTGTCTGTAAAGCTGTATTGATCTCAATCCAAAATTTCTGAGCAACAGGACAGTATAATGAACGGTTCATCCTAAAAATCTATAACCTCACGTCATCACAACAGCATTAATATCATCCAGGACATCACACTGAGCCTCTCCAAAGCTCATGCATACACACACATCAGTCCACATTATGGGAGCAAGTTTGGTTTGAGAGAAGCCATTTTTCGCTAGGTGAGAAAATGTGTAATAGTTTGTACATGTGATCAGCTCTGTTGGTAACAGCCACCACACAAGTATAAGCCGAGTTTCCAAATGTCGATCCTGCACTTGCCGCACACACTCGATCAGGTGGCTTGATATAGTCTAAATCATAAATCATGGATTAACTGCTGTAACACCACAATAATCGCCGTAAATTATTATAATATTTTTTTAGAAATGTATTAAATTGAATACAGAACAAAGAACACAGAACAGAACAGGAACAGCAAGAAAAGAAAATCAAATTCACACACCAGGAACTTGCTTTGGCAGTAAGGTGCGACATACAACAATGAATAATAATAATAATAGCAAAATATATCAAATATGGCATGCATAAAATTAAGAATGTACAAATAAAATGAAAAAAATAGACTTCTGGTCAGAGTATATACACAATATTTAAAGTTGGCCAGAGAATAGAGCAAAAATGAGCCGTACAATGGATAGTTGTTGATTTATATAATTGTTAAAGTAAAGAAACTGTTCTTGTGGTGGGAGGTCCCATTTTTTTTTATATATATAGTAGAATGGCTGTTCAGATTATTGATGCATTTATATAATTTAGATATTGATCCCCTGAAAAGTTCTTCAGCAAATTTTCAGTCATAGGATTATAATGGTCATTGCTTTGTTTAATTTATTGGTTAGATCACTTAAATGTAAGAGTAAAGTTTTATTTTTGGACATCAGGGCTAGAATTTGGCTCACTGGCCGTTGTGGCAAGTACTACAAGCCTATTGATGTGTTCACAAACCATAATAATTGTGCCTGTCCATTCAATATGACTATTTCATATTTTTCTATGTGCATCCTGATTAAAAATAATAGGCTAGGCCAATGGTGGCTATTGAGAGTAATAGAAATCTATCAATATTTAGGCGATATTTTCTCTACTAGTCTGTGCTCCATCAAAATAAAATCTCAACAACAGTCTCAATGCCTCACCTCCTTTCCTCAGCTGTCACAGCTATACATGCTACATAAATACCAACCACAGGGAGATCGGAACTCAAAAGTGAAGGGTCCTTTATTGGGTCTCTCTCCTCTTTGGGTGGGGTATACAGATTAGAGTTGAGGATTTTTTTTGGCGACAAAGAGGTCTAGAACGCGCCCACTGTCGTACCTGCGCTCCACCTGTCAATGTTTCCCTCCCAATTGTTCAGGACCATGTTCAGGACCCACAGCCAATTAGACACCTACTTCCGGATTTGTAGCCAATTAGGGCGTGTCTTTTCTCAAGCTCTCCCAGGGGATGTCGGGATAAAACCTAAGGCAACTGTGTAGAAAACTTTTGGGAAGAGTCTAAGGGAGGGAAAACAAGTGTGAAAGTGTTGTAGCCTTAGTTTGAGTGCGAGCATGACCGACGCCGAGGCGCAGAGCGCCCCTCCATCGGCGCAGAGCGCCCCTCCATTGGCGCCAGTGGATGATAAACC
This sequence comes from Chaenogobius annularis, assembly GCA_015082035.1. Taxonomy (NCBI): domain Eukaryota; kingdom Metazoa; phylum Chordata; class Actinopteri; order Gobiiformes; family Gobiidae; genus Chaenogobius; species Chaenogobius annularis. The sequence continues at coordinate 406,184 of BJKM01000038.1, forward strand.
ACAGCCGGAGAGAAAAGTCATAGGTGGGTGCTCCAGGTGGATTCGCACATTAAAAACATTCGCCACTTTGAGTTTAATATTGTCAGAAAAAAGTAGGAATTGCTTGTAGGCTCCAGACATGTGTGTTGCAGGTTCACTTTTTTTCTTCTTGCGCACAAACCGTAATTTATTTCCATGCTGCCTGATCTGGTCTGCTTTTTGAAAACACGTGTTCTGTACGTGACTCCTGGTGCCATGTTAATTTTAATGTTACTATAAAGGCCGTGTAAATGGGGACGTTTTGATGGAGAATTTCAGCTTCTTTTTGAACGAACACTATATTTGAAATGCACATATCAGCTGTTGCATGCGTCACGGAGGTACTTCCCCCCACAGGTGGAAATGATTGGGGTTTACGGTAGATTTGTCAATTAAACTTTAATTCTATAAAAGCTACTTTTTAAATGGGTTCAATGCAATTTGGCCTCTGTCGAGGACTGACTTAGCAATGCAGTCTTTATTGCTTATACAGTTGAATCTCACTCTTGACCTGTTTTGGAGTGTTAGTCAATTATTGACAACTTGTACTGGGCTCTCGTTCTTGTTCACATGACAAGCCATTATCAAACTTAGATAAGCGATCAGTTTTTGTTCTTAATCATATATTTCATTGACAAACTCTAATCACTCTTCTTTCCCAGCAACACTGGTCCAAGGCACAGTTAAATGGTTCAATGTGCGAAATGGATATGGATTTATAAACAGGTAAATTGGCCTACTAAACTCTCCCAATTAAATTTGTTTTATGTAATATTTGGTTAACAGATTTGCCTTCATTGTAGGAATGACACCAAAGAGGATGTATTTGTCCACCAGGTAGGTCAGGAGTTACTTTCATACAATTTTTATTTATTTACTTCCTAAAGAAAACGTTTCTCACCAGACTGCTATAAAGAAGAATAATCCTAGAAAATTCCTCCGCAGTGTGGGAGATGGAGAGGTTGTAGAGTTTGATGTTATAGAGGCAACCAAGGTGAGAATTGTACGTCTTTAATCTCTTAAATCATTCAACATTTTGCTTGTTTTTTATGGTAGGGCTCAGAAGCAGCCAATGTGACTGGTCCTGGTGGCGTGCCGGTCAAAGGCAGTCGCTATGCACCAAACAAACGGCGTTTCCGGAGTAGGTTCTTCCCTCGCAGCCCTCGTCCTGAGGATCAGCCCATATCGGCTGATGGGACAGAGGGGGAGGGAACGGCGGATGAGGGCGCTAGACCCCCACCTCGTCGCCGAAGACCACGCAGACCAAGGCCTCAGGATGTAAGCAGTGTCAAGAGGTTCAACTTATTTTTACTCGTGGTTTGGTTGTCTTCTAAGTGAATAGTAAACTGAAAAAGCGTGTGTTTTAGAGTGAAGCTGTGGAGCAGAATGGAGTAGCCGAAGGTGATCAGACAGAGCGACCTCAAAGACGAAGGTTCTGGCGTCCATATCGGAGGTGTGACAACGTTATTGTCCTTTTCAAACGTCACAAAGGGTTTACGCTGTTCCTTTTGCTCTTAGGCCATTCAGACCACGTCAACCTGCAGACCAGTCAACAGTGGACCAGTCTACTGTGGACCAAGCGCCACCTCAGGAGGGTGAGCACTCTGAGCAGGGACCCAAAGAACAGGAGAACAAAGCGACAGAGGATGAGGTTCCACAGACCAATGGGGACGTCGACGACAGTCCAGGACAGAAGCCACGACGGCAGTCCAGGCGGCGCAGACAGAGGAACTCTGAGTCCTCCACCTCTAAAGTAAGTTATTAAAATGCTGTGGAGACTTTTGCTTAAATTGACTGCAACATTGAAATTCATATACATTTTTAATTATTAGAATGATACAGAAAAATCTGCCTCTGAACCTGAAACGCCGCCTCAGACCTCAAAACCGTCGGACCTGAAGGCTGCATCGCAGTCGCCTAAGACTTCTCCTAAGTCATCAAAATCGCCAACAGTAAGAAGTTTTTGCTTATCTTCAAACTATTAAGATGTCCATGTTTTTAAGTTTTGAAACCTGTCTTCTCTCACAGCAGACTACATCCACAGAGTGATCATCTAGGGGACAGTCAGGTGACCCTTGGCGTCAGGTGAGGCCCAACTCTGAATCATGGAGTTTTTGAAACATTTATTTTACGCCTTTTTTTTTTTTTTTTTTTTTTTTTTTTTAAAGGGATTAAGGATTTAAGGATATATTTGAAACTGTCCAATCGTGTTTTTTTTTTTTTATTTTAATATTTTTGTTATAGATCCGTGGGTTGTAGACTGAAACCTGCACTGCTCTTCCCTCCCTGCTCTCCCCATCCTCCTGTTCACATTGCCTCAGTCACCCTTCACTCCACTTTGAGTCTCAGGCATTACACTCTTGTCTGACAACAATGGGTGGAGAGGAGTAGGTGCTAGTAGTGGGTGCATATTTATGGCAAAACAAATGTTTAAAAAATGTATAAGAAAATGGGATTAGACAAATTCTGCATGGTGCCCCAGTTGTTCCACCACTTAAACAATTTTCTTTAATTAACAAGATGAAACGTTGAGAGATCTGCTTGATTTTCTTTCAACCATTTTAATTTGGTTGAAGTGGGATAAGCCAGCAGGTGTGTGGTGGTGCGTTCGTAACTTTTTACACATCAGTAAATCCCATTCCTTAGTTCGCGGGAGGATTAATGAAAACTTTATTTACTATGTTTAACTGTTTTTTCTTTGGAGGGGATTGTGTGCAATGCTTGTTTATAATAAATCATGTTTGGCAATCTTGCATCAAGCCCTGTTTCAATTTTATTTGATACGTTTTATAATGTGGTTCAGTAACTTGGGCGTAAAGGCATGATTGCAAATTAAGGAAATGGTTGTGCACACTGAACACCAATAAAAAGGCCATGCGCTATATACAAAGAATGAAGGACACTCAACCTTTTGTGCAATAAATCAGGTGGAAAATGGTGGAAATGGAAAATGTTGCTGGTGAGGAGATATGAAGTTGGATTAGTGTGTGTGTGTATGTAGTCTATAATAAAACTAAGCTTAACAAAAAAAAATTCTTACTGGAAATGTAAAGAACTAATGTAGTTCCCCCCCCCCCCCCCCCCCCCCCCCCCCCCCCCCCTCTCAGCTATACAATGCTATGCACACTGTTATTTAACAAAAACTATCGCCCCCAACGCCTCAAAGAATATTTCAAGGTCTTGGTTCTTAAAATGAATACAATTGATATCTCAAACAAAATCCATTATACTTTTTACCATTAAAACATTTTAAATTGTATTGCCCACAATTTGCTACTTAAAAAACCTCAAACGTTCCAGTCTTTTTTTGTAACCATGAAATATACACCCATGATTTTAGCAAGCTCTTGTAGATAAAGTGCAGGAATCAAAATCATCTTTCAAACTGTCATCACCCTGGAATATCTTTCTTCAGTACCTCAGCAGTTGTAGTTTTCTATTTTGCCTTCTACTTTGGTAAGACGATCTCTTTAATCAACAGTCTTCAGTGGTTGCTGGTGTCTCCCAAATAGTCGAGTTCAGTGCTATCCTTTTCAATTTCCCCGTCTGTATCCATGTCTAGTCCCATGTCCAAACTGACTCTTCTGTTGGATGAGTGGAAGTTGGATGCAATTTGGTCAAATGTCTTGCCTCTTGTCTCTGGCACACGGAAAAATGTGAAGATGAGGAAGAAAAGCAGGAGCACTGCAAAAATCAGGAAAACATAGGGCCCAGCAGCATTCTGCAAAAGAATATATTTTGTTAAAAGTATTCGTAACCTGCTTTATTATTGATCATATGTAAAAGGTCTGTCCACAAGTCATGATTACCATATTTTCATTCATAAATAAGTTCGTCCTCAATTCAATCAGGCAAGCCCTCAACATCTGATTTAAATGGTCCGAGTAAAACTAAAGATTTTAGTGTAGCTTTAAGTGTACTTACAGCCACATATTGGAATCCCATGCCTATGATAAAGTTAGCCGTCCAGTTGGAGCAGCCAGCTACGGCCATGGCAGCCGGCCTTGGACCCTGCGAGAACAACTCGGCCACAAAGAACCATGGGATAGGGCCCGGACCCACTTCAAAGAATGCCACAAACCCAAAAATAGCCAGCATACAGATGTAACTCATCCAGGGAACATTTTCCTGTTGCAGGCATAATAAAAATATCTATTATAAGCATGTTTTGAGGAACTAAAAATGTAGTGAATAGCTGAGATACTAACCAGTAAAGCCAGAGCGATGGTCATTATAATGGCACAGACACACATGCCGGCCAGTCCTAACATGTGTAATGTTCGCCGTCCCATTCGCTCAACCAAGAAGAGCTGTTGATTCATTAAAAAACTATGTAAATTGGTACTACTTGAACATTGAATTATTTTTTCCCTGCCATCATCTTTGCAAACCAGATTGCAATTATGATGCAATTAGATTAACAATAACTCTACAAGTTTGCTTAAAGGTAAACCCATTTTAAGATGAAGAAAATGCTGCTCTCTTGTTTGCTGTTTGATAACTACAGTAACAGTAATGGAATCACACGTTAATACACTTTCTAGTTTTACTGTTAAAAATAGGTAATAATAAACACATTTTACATAAAATTGCCAGGTGTTTTTCTCAGGTAAATCTGTGCTTATTACTAACCGAGACCACAGTAAAGGCACAGTTGACCACGCCTGCTCCTATTGTGGCGTAGACTGGACTCTGGACCCCTGCTTTGAGAAAGATACTGGTGGAGTAGTAAAATATCTGAGCAGAAAAGTGAAGTCAAAATTTTACATTAGATATAGTAGTAGACAATATTGTTAGTGAGAGCTGTGATTATGTGAACAGAAAAAGTGTCTATGTTCACTGGACAGACTTACAGCATTGACCCCTGACAGCTGCTGTGAGAGCTGCAGCATGATGGCGATGACCATTGGCTGCCGGTACATGGTCGAACGAAACAGCTCCAAAATGGACACCTTCCGCTCCATGTCCATCCTGCGCTTCTCTTCTTTCATCTCAGCCAGCATGTCACCCACGTCCTGCCTCCCCGTTAACCTCCTCAGGCCTAAACGAAAAGTCATTATTAGCAAAGAAAAACACAGTATGAAAAACATTTGTTGCAACATGACTTTACTTGAATGAAAATCTACATTAATACAGTAGCTAAAAGTTGTGTTTCACATGTCTTCACCGTTCCATTTGGGCAAGGTATTGGCTGTATTGTTCATTTGTTTTATAATTGTTCTTAAATCATCATACCAAATACTTGACTTGAACAACTTGACTTGTACAACTTGTGCTTTAAGACGATATTAACTGTTCAATGCTTGGGAACAGTATATATGCACTTGTCAATATTTTCTTTCACACTCAAATCAGTGGCTTTCACACCATAAGGAATTGATAGATGAATTTATTTAAGCATGATCAAATATTCAAATCTCACCCCTCTTGGCATGGTGCTCCTGACATCGCACAATGTAGAGGAATCTTGGGCTTTCAGGACAAAATGGCAACAGTGCCATTTGTAATACAGTTGGCACAACAGTTAGACCAAGAAGCACCGGCCACAATTCTGCACTTCCCAATAACGATTCAAGACCTAGGATCTGAGCAATAATGACTTTATTACAATGCACGCTTATAAGTAACTTAAACATTAGCTGACAGTAGGAAATGTAATCATACCTGTGCTAATAGAATACCTGTAACAATAGCCAGCTGATGTAAAGTGCCCAGTGCCCCTCGTAAACTTGTAGGGGCAATCTCACCAACGTACATGGGTGTCAAACCAGAAGACAACCCTACAAAGACAAAAGTATGTGTTAAGAGAGTGAAATATCATAATAACAATAATATAAGTATAAAGTGAACTGTACCCACCACAAAATGCACCGATGATGAAACGGCCCATAATCATCATTTCAAAAGAATGACACAACTTGGACAACCCCATCAAACTTCCACCGATGAAAGCAAATAAATTGTTTACCAGCATGGCTTTCCTCCTGAAATCATACACAAAGATTCATAGTATAGGTTTTAGGTAGTTGACCACTAGATGGCAGCCTCCTTTGACCCATCCTTGATTGTTTGACTGTTCATCAAGCATTCACCTCAGAGGCCAAAAGAGTAGGAGAATATAAGTAATTTTGGTTTATTTATAGCTTTAGATCACTGTTGCAAGTCTTGAATTGTCTAATACCGTAATGATGACGATATAGCGTATGGAGATAGGCTTGGATTTGGAAGCATGTTAAGCGGTCAAAGTGACTTCAGCGTCTGCCAATGACTTTTTAGCAGGCCCTTGTCCTCAGTCTCCCTCGTCGCCCCCTTGGATCCTCTTTCAGTCGATATGAACTGTGGCCGGTCTGTGAGCCTCAAGCGTCAGATCATTAGCCTAGATCAGGGGATTCTAGTATCCCCTCAGCCCAAGACTGAACCAGATTAAAACCGGACAAGTATAGGACAAAAAGGGCTAAATCTGGACTAAATTTGGCAGAAAATAACCTTGCACAAAGGCAGAATAAGCTTCACCTCAACAGGTTTACTTTACGGACTAAACCGAATTCTAGAACAGTACGGGAACTCCGTCTAAATCAAGAAACCAAGATTCACCAAAACAACAGCTTGCATTAGAAAGCAGTTTTATGTTAAACAAATTCAAGCCTGGAAACTACCGGAATAGTTCCTTTTAATCAGCAATGAAACATTATAAAAGACAACAGGTCCAATAGAGGACTCTACTGAACATGTTTTTAGTGGTAGGCAAACCATTTCACCAAGACACAAGGAGAAAAGGCAGAAAAGTCCTATTTGGTCCAGACATTAACACTAAGACTTTGTAGCAGTGAGGCAAAATATATAAGATTTGTAGCAGGGAGGCAAGATATAAGATTCTATACATACAATATTCTAAAAAACATTGAGTATATCTTTTAGTACTCTAAAGTTCAGTAATAAAACAGACAATAATCAAATAACACTGTTGTGTATTTTGTTACCTGCCCAGCCACTCGGCGGCAAAGCCCACACAGAACGAGGAGATCATTCCCCCAATGGAGAAGATGGCGACGGAGAGGGACCACAGAGAGGTGAGTGTCCCCGTGGAGATCGGCTCGCCATATCGATGTATCCATGTGGCATTATAATCTGCCTCTATGATCTGGACAAAATCACAAAAATTAAACAATGTGGATATATTTATTTATGACCTTTAAGCATGTTATAATGGTTTTCCCTCATCATTATCTTACTTAAAAAGAATATGACAGGGTTTCAGTTAAAAAAATAAATAATAATACTTGGTTTGGTGGGACAGTACCTGTGGTTAAAATGCATAATAATATTTATCATATCTTTATCATATTTGTCAAGTGGATGTTTGTGAGGAAAAGTAGGGGGGAAATGACAGAAAGTAGTGGTGAATTCATAAAAGGAGTCCCTCCATCAATGTCAGCACAGTACACAAAAAAGTTGTACACGCAAGGAACACACCAATTTGACAATTTAAACACAAATTTAATAAATCAAAATATATAAAACCAAAAATATTTTCAAGTGTCCAATCATATCTTTTGAGTGAATTAGGCGAGTTATAGCTTTTTTAACTGAATGGTTGCCAAAGGTAACAGTTCTGGAATGGCCATCTGCTGCCCATGTGCAACCAGGAAGTAAAATTATAAACTTCAGCCTGATGGTCAAGCTTGGGAAAATGTCAAATTACATTTTTTGCTAAATCTTAAATATAAATGTTAAGTCTGTGTCATCCCTCATTCGACCAGGAGTGTTCCATCGTAGAAAAAGATTCTGTCGTAGTCATTTGGACTACAGAATTATGTTAACTAACATTTGAGTGAAATAAGTATGTCTAACCTGTCATGTGCACTTATCACCTATCCCGGCCTACAGCCCTATACTTACCTCTTGTGTTGTAATGTGTCTAACAATGTCAGCTATGTGTGTATTGTATATTTGTAGTAGTAGGTCAAAGCAAGTGTTGTTGCCCGCAGATGCCTGAATGCTTCAAGGCCAGTCAACAAAAGCTCACCTGACATTACTGTGACCATAACATAAACCGTACCATGAACCCACCTTTTTACATTTAATAGTGAGGGAATGCAGGGTTTGGGTGGGAATGTTTGTGAGAAAGTATCATTGGTAACTCACTATGTTATGAATTTAATACCAGCATCTATTACACTGAATGTTGTTTTTTGAAAACATATGTCAATTACAGTACTACAAAAGCAAATACAAAATGTAATGTAGAAGTTATAATGAGATGCAGGCCTACTACATTGAATTTGATTTGTTTCATCATAATATCCAAGGTTAGCAGTTTGATCATAGCTTTGACCTTGCACGACAACACTTGCCTTGAATGAATATGGTGTGTGAATGATCGTCTTACCGGGGGCGTGGAATGACAGCCTTGCTTACGCCAGTCTACCCCAGGGCAGCTGTGACTGAATAAGGCTGGGTACATAAAATTTTCCCATGTGTACAATATATGGTTTTTGGAACCTATACCTGAACAGTACTTTTTTGGTACACCTTTTTCTGTATTAATCATTATCTATATTAACAAATATGAATTATAATAAATTCCATTGAATATGTGTTTTCTATGAGGAAAAAAAACTATTGTTTTCATCCGTGACTTTATACAGTTCTCTCCCAGAACCCATCAGGCATAAAAAATATTTTCAGTAGCTTTTTTTGGCAATTTTGGTACCATACTAGAAGTTTTATGCGGTACTCGGTGTGGAATGAATATATAATGCATGTGGCACTTTGAGAGGCTTTTCATATTTTATGATTTCCTTATTCTATATTATCCAGGCCTGGACATGATAGTGTAGAACAGACTCGGGTATTTTGTTGCCCATCGCCCACAGCCAGCCCTTGCCTGTTTTAATCCGGCCCTCAGCAGGTTTTTGATTATAATTATAATTGTTATAGTGTAGTAATAAATTACAGTAGCCTATATTATACTATATTTTTACTGTGACATGCCCAGATTTGAATGTGGTCCCAGGAAAAAAATATCTGCTGTTTCTCCAGTTTCTTCACTGCAGCGTAAACCAACATCCTTTGTCTGGCCCTGTTTCTCCTCAAAGTTTATTTTCTAAACACAGCGGCACACAGAATGTTGTGGTGTCAAATACAGGAATTACATTGGGATCGTCATAAATGTCACAGTGCGTGGTGTAAGCCATTTGAGCTCTGGTGTTTTATGGACCACTCTGTTCTGTGTGAAACAGTACCTTCTGGGGTGCGTTGATGACTCCAATGTTGTATCCAAACTCCAAAGAGCCCAGGACAGCCGTGAAGACTGACAGAGCAAGAGTTCCAGTCACTGTCTGAGCACATGAAGGCGTTTACATTTGTGGTATAGCACCATTGCACACACAAACATATGCACTAAATATAACTGCCATCCCAGAGACCTCTCATCTGTGTAACACTGTGCATTTGAACTTTAACTTACCTTGAATTTCCCATCAAGCCCTGGCACCTGTCTCTACAATGATAGACAGAGTGACCTTTGGGAGAACAGGTCTTTTCTCTTGGCACCCTACAGAGTTGTTTCATAACAGGCAGCAATGAGGTACTCAACTGTAGCGTTACCGTTGCATAAATGTTATCAGAATTATATCACTGTTTATATTTGAATAATGAGAATCGTGGCTTGATTGTTTTAGCTGGCAGAAGTAAGGTTGGTAGGTTTATATTTAAACTATAGTAGAAAATATTTTTTTCTAACGCTAATCTTCGTCATAACAAGTTACAATAAAATGTTTTATCATGTCAGTATAGTTGCTGAGCAATTGAATCTACAAAAATAAAACCCTACCTTACTAAATAACCAAAGTCCCCCCAAAAAGAAGAAGAAGAAGAGTAATAAAACTATGCAGTAAAGTATTTTAGTAAAGGACCATTTGAAGGACAAACATTGTTTATGGAGGAGCTGGAGGAACCAGACGAACAACTGTAGGACGTAAAGGGCTGCAGCTCTAGCTTTGATAGTTGGACAAGGTCATCGGAGAACCTCAGGGTTGAAACGCCGTTTAAGCAATATATAAAATACATATAGTTGACAAGAATGCCCGGATATAAATAAAATCTGCTTATTAAAAAGGGGTATATATTTTGTTTTGGCACCAGCAAGCATGCTTAGTGCGCAAATACATGCGTAAAGAGAACCCACATCGAAAAAAGTTCTTAACTGACTGCTCATATTTGGTACACCAGATAATATTAAACTTACATTATAACAATATCAATAGTGCATAAATCTCAGTTACCTCCCCGCCGAGTTGCTGAAAGCCGGCCGGCATGACGTTATAGCGGCTTCCTTCAGCCACAAACGAGACACACTCCAACAAAGTCGTTCCAATTACAATGCGAGGACAGAGAGATACGGATATCACCAAACAAACAATGACCACGAGAGAAAGTGCCTGCGCGTCTTTGGCAAGTTGTCGTGGCCTGTTTCAAGTTTGAGTCGTGCGTCGAGGACCGAGCGCAACACCCCCCACGTGCGTAATGGATGGGTTTGTAAAGGGGGAGCAGAGTGGGCTGATCTTCAGATCCAGTTACAGAGGTGAAAGTATGAAGATGAACTGACAATTGCCATGTGTAAAAGTGCACCTTTTTTTGTCCACTGCATGCCCACTGCAAATTAGAAGCTCCTGACCACTGCGCTACATCATGTATCATACATTTTTTGGGTCAATTTCACCTTTAAAACATATTTGAAAAAAGAGATATATTGGTGTCTCTATAATATCAACAAATTGCGAGTTTGAAATATTTATGAATGACAATCATAACAGCAAGTTAAAATAACCAAACAATGGAGTCCTTTTACATATACACAAGTATGCTGTTTTAATTAGTTGGTTTACATTTTTAGAGCTGACATGCTCTTCTTGCCAGCCCCAAGCCCAGATTAATTAAAAAAAAATGTGTGTCAAGAAGGGCAACAGACATGTCAAGTAGGCTAATTCATGCAAACTATTGAAGGCATATCATTTGCAATAAGAAAATTGTGGGAAAAGTTTAGCATTTTATTTACAAACATAAATAGTTGATCACATTATGGGTCATTTGTCTCAGTTCATCTCTAGTGATGGACCTCAGACGAACCCCGGTATGATGACTCACGCTAGTGTGTCCCCCCCACCATCCATAAAGCCCTCTTCTATATTAGATCACATGCCAATGGGGTCACAATACATACTTCACCCATGCACACAACAAAGCCAGTCCTCCAGAGGCAACAGGTGGGCACTATATTTGGAACATGGCATCTGGCTTAACTGTGTAGTTTGTGGGTTTGGCTGTTGTAGTTGATCGGCAAGTCTGATATTTTGGGGGTGTGTAGGGGGCGTTGTCAAAAGTGCAGAAAGGCGTCAGTGGAAAAGTATATACTATGAATACATTTATTATCAATGCCCTTTCCTGAGAGAGACACCCCTAGTGCTCCACACAGCGCATCCTTTTGCCTTTTGGGACACTGGGGGGAAAAAAAACAGGGGGGGGGGAAACCTGACACTCTTCATTTTTAAGCCAAGGGCCCCTAGCCAAGTCATGTGTGAGCGTAGGACTAAATGTAGAGGAAACCTAATGCCATCAGGCGTGTAGCCCTACCAATATAGTTTTGGAGTTTGAGTTCCAAAACTGTGGTATTACAATTTCACTCTATGTCAAATTATTATTATATTAAGTATTCAACTTTACTGTCCTAATTTTAACAGATGATGTCATTTTATATGTAATAAGGGGGGAAAAAGGGAATATCCCACATATGTGTTATAAAATAATTACTTCAAGAGAATAGACATAACCATTATCTTTGAAAGATATTCTTATACTGCAAAATCCAGGGCAGCAGGTACAATTATTGCAAATACTATTCCAATTGTGACAAGGCCTTGAATAACCACAACTTTGAAAGCTACTAGTATTGCTATTGTTAATGCAACTCTTTTAAGGCTACATTATGAGTCCGGAAAGTATGGATTTTAAAGTCATGTCATGTCCAAACTATGGATGTGGGTTGTCTGAATGTGACTGACCTCAACATCCCAGTCATCTGCAGCAACAGCCTACGTGAATATGTCTTCCCTTTTCTGACCTGAAGGGGGTGAGCTGGTTCAAAACACGTCAGTGAATAAACTCGTGACTGGGACAGGTGTTAAGGTGCATGACCGCTGTAAAAGACACATACGTCAACACACAATTATCAGTAGCCCACAATGGAAATGTAGTTAATTGGCAATTACTCTATGAATGTACTTAATAATACATTAATAACTCATAAGAAAAAGAAACAAGCAACGCCAAGAGATGATCAGCAAATAAACATTACTGTCAGTTATTTAGATGTCTTAATATTTTGATTTATTTAGTTTACCTTTTTATATTCTAAAAGTCTTGTTTTTCACTTACCATATTTATCTCATTCACTCACTCACCCATGGCCCCTCCTCCGTCCTTGTTGTGATGCATTCAAATCCCGTCGTTTTTCAGCAAGTTTTCATTGTATTTTTCTTTATGACTGTATATTATTTAAAGCCAAACATTTCATAGTTTTGCCGTACCTATTTAAGTTATGCAATTATCAATTTCACAATCCAATTTCACACATTCACAATCCAATCGTCATGCCCGCTGAGTAAAATCCCATAATTTTGAACATGGATGGTTTTGAGGCGTGTTCGGGAAGAGGTTGAAATGCGCAGAGCCAATCGACGTTGTAGTTTCCGGTTTAATCATATTGGTCTGTACGAGGCTGCTGGGTTGTGTTTTCTCCGCTCTGATTGGACACTTCAACTTTTGTGGCTCATCCAGACGAGGCGCAGCGAAATACGAACGCGCCCAGCGCTTCTATTATAATAGACCCACGGGCGCCACCGCTTGAGAGCAGTGTGTTTTCTGATTGGCTGGTGGAGATTGCTAAAGTGCTGCACTTCCCCCTCTCTTTTTGTGGGAATCCCCAAACAACGTGCTCGCTTGGCCCAAAAATATTTTGGATGCATAGATTCCCTTTTCTGCCACCAAAGCGTTGACCAGCGAATAATTGGTTTGTAAATGACTTTTGTAGACTATTCTGTATACACGCGACTCATTGGGTTTAGTGTTGGCTTTGCACCATTAATTTCGTCGATGCGGAAAAGTTAACAATGAGTTTGCGTTAATATGTCGAGTGAACGCTTTATCTTTTGACCGCTGGTTCAATATAGTATTTTTTTACGATTAAAAAAAAAATCATGGATGTATTAGTTACGATAAATCTCCCGCATACTATTTACAAATTGTGCTTGTAAGGTTATGTTAACCTAAAGTTTTAATTGAATGAAGCTCGTGATGTAGGCCGCCCGAAAGAAAATGGACGTCGACTGTTAGCATCATAATAGCGTTCATGTTAGCACCTTAACACCCTGTGCTAACCCAGTAAGGTTTTTTAACGACGATTGCGATTTATATTCTCCAAATAATGATGCGTATTTGAAATGAATGTACTCTTCATTTTTATGTAGTTTAACTTCAACAAGGAGTGAAAGAGCTTTTCTTTTTTCTTCACTTCCTGTTTTCGCTTTTTAGGTACTTTTCCAAGGCTTTACGTATTATGTTGGTAAAACTTTGCATTTTGGATGTATTTTACTAGCCACTTTCAATTTCCCAAACAAAGTCTTTATTTAAGGGGATCATTTTAATTGTCTTGGTCCGGTTTATCGACTAACTCTACTGGCCCAATTTCAAAGTAGATCATAATCTGTCATTACAAATTGTCTAGGGTTACTGTAGTGGCTGGCTGTGTATTCATCATACACGCGCTGTCATTTAAAGGTTTATGGACCTGATCCACCAGAGCTCATTTTGGTAATGAGTTTTTCTATTCAATTATACAGGTTTACTGGCTTCCAGCTATGGCCGACAATAGTTTCTGGGAGCTATGGGGCAACATGTAAGTTTATTATTAATTATTATTATAATTATTATTATTATTATAATTAAAAATATATTCTAATGCATTACACAATCTTTACCACAAGTAATAATATGATTGTCTTTCTGCTTTTTTTTTAAGGGGGACCCCTCCAAACTTGACTGCTGTTGCTGATGTACTTGTTAAACCTTTGCTAAAAATTTTAACACTGATAACTGCTTGAATAATTCTGATTCATGTAATCACTTACAGGATTTAAATGCCCTGGCGGAAGGGTTTGATGAAAAGATTTTTGAGCTGCATAATGAAATCACTCCTAGCGTGCCCCCTTCTGCATCTTCTGTCCCAGAGACCTGCGACTATCCAGGGGACTGCAATTTTACTCTTCGGTTCCATAAATCAGGCACTGCTAAAAGTGTTACGTCCACGGTTAGTAATGGTTGAATTTTGTGATTTAGCTCAGGAAAGTGGTTATTATTGATGGTAGATGCTCCAGAGGACAAAGCATTTTCAATTTAACTTGCTTCCTTAGGATTTGATAGAGAAAAATATCAGTTAAAGTGAGGTACAATTAATTTATTGAAGTTTTGCATTTGAATGCAATTCTTTATCTGACATCCAATTGGTGTTACATTTTTAATGTAGAAAAATGAGAAAGGTCTTACCTTTTTTGAAGCGTTGTTAAAAATCATTTGTTCGAATCTTTGTGTTCCCATTCATGTGGAATCGTTCATTTCGACGATTCGCTAAATTTGCAGGTCTGTAGTCTGTCACTGCTTTGGGACGGCCAATGGTATTTGCTTTTCCTGGGTGACTCAGCCAGAACCCCTCTGCTGTTGGTCAGTGTAGATAATGTTAGGGTGGTCTGCACTGTGCCCCGCACTGTGCCCCCGCCTCTTGGTCCTTGGATTTGCATGGCGCAAAGCTCAAGTCTGGTTGTAGAGCACTGCGCTGACATGACGGGACATGTTCCTGCTCAGACTAACTCCCGCGCCCAAATGGTTAAAAATGAGATGAGGAAAGTTATAGATGTCGTTTCATTTACTAGCTCCAGTCAAGAAAGTGTTTAATTTGTGCATCCTTTTTATATTAATATTTTATCATATTTTTTTATATTCTTAAGATGATAAGTTTTAGTGATTTCATGCACCTTTTTGCTAGACTTTTTTTGCCTGCAACATTTTTCCTTTAATGCAACTAAAGACTATGTTTGTCTGTCCTTTTTTTTTTCTCTCAGTTTTCGGAAAGCCTAAACAAGTTATATTGCCAGCTGGCAAAGACTAGCCCAGTTGAGGTGCTGGTTGCCAAGGAGCCTCCACTGGGCTCAGTGTTGAGGGCCACAGCTGTTTATAAAAAAACCGAGCATGTTGCTGAAGTGGTAAGACGATGTCCCCACCACCAAAATGAGGACCGTAAGGAACAAGCCAGCTTACAATTGCATGCATTTATTTTGGAAGGAAATCATTTTATGTTTGTGTTTTTAAAGAGATGGAATTTAAAAGCCACTTGATTCGGATCGAAGGCAGTCAGCTGGCTTGTTATTATGAAGACCCCAGTACAAACCGTCATAGTGTGACGGTCCCCTATGAACCACCTCAGGTAAGGTTCCTTGCAAATGTGTAAAATTTATGCTTTAGGGATTTTTATGTGAAGCTCAGTAAATTTATGGTCTGTTTTGCATTTTAGCTTGGCTCAGAAAGAACTACTATTCTTCTGAGTTTCATGTGCAACAGCAGCTGCATGGGGGGCATGAACCGCCGTCCCATACGCACCATCCTAACGCTTGAGACTCCAGAGTAAGTTTTTTTTCCCTATTTAAACACTTATTGTTTCGAATGTATACAGAAAGTGTTCGTTTATCTGTAATTTAATTTTAGAGGGGTAGTCCTGGGTCGCAGGAGCTTTGAGGTGCGTGTCTGTGCATGTCCCGGAAGAGACCGCAAAACTGAGGAGGAGAACCGCAACAAGGCTCAAACCGATACAAAGGGGAAAAAAAAAAGTATGTCTTAAACAGAGCTGTCTGTTCTTATTTTAATGAATCTTATTGTGGTTTTCATGTACATTTTTGCTTTGAACAGAAAGTGTCCCAAATGCATCAGTCCCTTCACTCAAAAGAACTAAATCGTCTTCAAGTGGGGAGGACGATGAAAAAGAAGTTTTTATTTTGCATGTGAGTAAAGGAATCTTATTTTCTTCATCTTCACTTTTTTCAAATCTGAGTACATTGATTATTCTACATTTTATTTTCAAGGTGCGAGGCCGTGACCGGTTTGATATGCTTAAAAAAATCAATGATGGTCTCGAGCTGTTGGACAAGGAAACGTAAGACCCTGATAAAGACAGCAACTGTTAAATTTTTTTTTTTTTTTTTTAAATTGCCGATTAAGGCACCAAAAGAAGCACACATCTAAATAGACCCTACGCTAGGATTGGTTGTATTTTTTCTTAATGCAATGTATTAAAACTAATTTTGTCTTTTACTTTTTTCCACAGGAAAAAAAACAAGCCAAAGAGTAATGTCCCCGTGCCACCCAGTGGCAAAAGACTACTACTGAAAGGGGACAGTCAAAGTGACTAGTCTTCATGACATTTCTTCGTTTTATACCCTTTATTTGTAAGCTGATTCTTTTTATGTTAAATGGCCACTGCCTTTGACTTGAATGTATGTTGCTTTCTGTGAACACTACTGTACCACAGATTCCCCATTGTGATGGGCCAGTGTTAATTACTTTATTGGATTTATTATGCTAACTGTTTTCAGTCAACATACAAGTGTGACTTCATGGCAAAAGGTAATAACAGCAGGACTATTTTAACCACAATATCATATTTGCCTGTTTTTTAAAGGAAGTATCTCTAGTGTTTAGTTATTTGGATGTTTAAAGGCCATGACAGATTATGTAACTTGGGTCATTTTGTGTGATTCATCAGACCAGATGTGATGGGTTGGCTGGGACACCCCATAAAATGTTAACAGTATTAGTTTAGGACTAAGAAAACTCCAGTTGAGATTATGGATTGACAAAATAAGTGTCATTAATTAAAGTCGTAACTACATTTTCCAAAAGAGTCTGTCCCCTCAGCACTTCACTGTGGGATGTCCAGCCACTTGCTTTTGACATAACCACTTTTTATACTGCCAAGTATATTTAATGGCATTCCTTTTTATGTAATGTTTTTTAGACTTTATTTTGGGATGTTAGTTTTGTATTTAAGAGATTTGTTTCTATTTTTTTCCCCTTCATGATTGTTTTCTATTGATTTTTATAACGTTATAACGGTGTTGTAAGCCCAAATAAAGTTGATTTGAAAATGTTTCTTGCATTTCTATTTTCATTGTACAGCTGACATTATGTTTGTAAATATATTTGTAAATGCCCGGCCATTTAAAACATTTTGCTGCTACTCTATTTTCCTTATGTAGTGTTTCTGGCTCTCTCAACACAGGCCACAATAAAGAACATTCAGTCGCCTTGTAAATTTATACACGTTAACGGAATCACCATCTAACTTGTCTTTAGACCTGGTTTCTAATATCAAGATTGCATTTTACACAAAATTTTCATTATTTTTTTTTTTTATACACCCAAGCTTACTAACATGTTCTGGTCTTGCTGGGACAAACTACCTGGTTGCGACTTTTAACAGGAAGACATTTTAAAAAAATGTTGTGACATAATTAATGGTTTGTGACTTATGTTCAGGAAATCAATATTGAAATATATTTTGTTTTTCCAAAATAAAATTGAAAATAGAGATTGATCAATATGAAGAAAATAATTTTTTTATTATGTTGGTTTTCAGAGTTTTCAGGTTCCCATTTTATAGGAAATTGATATATGGTGGTTATAGTTAATCATGGTTAAAATGCAGTTTGTATTATACAAGAAGTTGGTGAGTCAAGCCACTAATAGAAATGATCAGATCAAGTATTCGTGAATGAACCTTTGTGACATTTTATGGCAAAATTCGCTGTAATCAATAGGGATAGGTTATGACACATTACATATGTTGTCTCACCTGACCCTACTTATGGCAGTTAACAGAATTTCAGTATTTTTAGATTATTTCTAATTTGTTACTTCCACACTTTGACGTTATAGTTTATGGAAAGTTGGACTCAGTGCATTTTTATATTATTAATTTCAATTGTATGATGTAGTGCTGTTTAATTGCATTAAGAGTTTGTTCTGTATTTGTTGTTCATACTGCACACTCATTTCTTGTTTTCTGTCTCCAATTTCCTTCATACTTTGCATGCTGAATGGATGAACATGCAAAACAAATATCAATGTAATCTTTTATCTTTCATATGTTTTTATTTCCTGCATTTGGGGGAGCTGTATATATTTTCATAATACAGCTCTATCCTTTCATTCAGAGTGGAAGTTGGATATGTTCAGAGGTCTTTGGAAGCATTTGATGTAGGATGTTCAAATATAATTCATTATAAGGTGAGGATTTCCGAAACCCAACAAAAAATGGCAAAAGGATCACAACTGGTCTTCTACTGTGTTTGGGCCATCTGGGGTAAGTTTTTAAATTGAGTTGTCAAAATATATTTCTGAAATTTAAAAAAAGAAAATGAATGCCATATATTTCTTTTATGTCATAAATTAATATTCTCCGACTTACTGTTTCAGTTATGATGTTGACATGTGGCTCAGCAGAAAGAGAATACTTTCTTCAAGACACAAACGCAACCTGGGCTGTTGCTAGGAACCATTGCAAGGTACATTATATTTTCATGAGTATAGTGGTGCAGTACTTTTAAAAAATTGTACTGTAAGGAAGTACAGATAGTATGATCATCTTTGAGCAGTGGTGGAAATTACAAAAGTAATAATACTGTACTTAAGTAAGACTTTTAGGTGTCTGTACACTACTTTAATTAATAACTATTTGACAATTGATACATTTGACTTTTACTTCACTACATTTTAGAGCAGATATCTGTACTTTCTACTTCACTACATTTTATAACTAGGCTGTTTGAGATCGGCTGAAATGGGTGTTATTTTGAGCATGTTCATAGTTTGAATTAATGTTCCAATACAAATAAAAACAGCAATAGAAAAAAAATTGGAAATTGATTCAAACGTTTTTGCTTTAATTAATTGTTCTCAACATCTGTCTGAAGTTGTAGTCAGGTACTTGATTTGTTCACGTTTTACTTTTATTTGAGGATTTTTAAAATGTACTCTTTTGATACTGTATCTATACTTAAAGGGACAGCATGTAAGATGATGATTTAAATTGTCATAAACTTCACCAATCTGTATCCCCAGATATGAGCTAAACAAGTTTAAATCAAATACATTCTTAATCACATAAATATTGAACATGGTGTCCACATTGTTTATGTTGAAATTTGGTGTTAGTTTTCAAGACAATTCTCCAATCAGAAAGCAGAATGGGCCTCACATGAGTCTCTCATTTGGGTTGTAAGTTCCAATGACTAAATTCCAGCTTACCAAAGCCCAGCACCTTCTTCTTCCCATAGTGTTACATTACCACCATTCTTTAGACTTTATTCTTTAGATTTTATTATTTACACTTTATTCTTTAGACATCATTCTTTAGACTTCATTCTTTAAACTTTATTCTTTCTTTTCGACTGTGCCAGAGAACTGCATCTGTAGCCAATCAATCAAACACAAACACGTGTCTCTAGGCACGTCGGTATAAACAAGGCCTGCGCAGATCCAATCGGTGTTAGCTAGAACAATCCAAGCGGAATCACCCAGCTGGAGCAGCCGCTGCAACTCCCATGCTATTATAATTATAAATAAAAGCATATTCATTTGTTTACTTGAAACTACCCCGTTTTGTTTTTTTTCCTTCCTTTTTCTGTGGCTCAAATACCTGCCCTTCGATGGTCATGATTATCTTCATTAAGTTGCCAGTTGACTATTTCGTTGAGTTTGACGTCATCGATGAGTGCGTAGAAAATGCCATTTTAAACACTGAAGTTGCCGTTCGTCTTTACAGCAGACTTTAGCTCTGACCTCCATTGCAGCCTTCAACTCTCGTCGATTATCCAGATGAGCTAAACTTGTCTGCAGATTAGACTCTGGAAACACAGGTTCAGTAGTGATTGTAAAGGGAATAATACCAAAACACCCCCATTATAGGTAGATGAAGGGTTATCATCCGAAACATATTTCAACATACCATACCGAATATGTGAGATATTTTCAATTTAATGTTTATACAATGGCAAAGCAGGACAAAAACACAGATTTAAACTCTTTTTTTTTTACTGTTTGCAGCATATAAAAAGTATGTAGGAATGCTCTTTATCCAAACAACTTTTAAATCTTGTCATTATGTTTTTATGTCATATCTTATTTAACACAGCTCTGTTTCGAAGAACTTGTGACTCTGACTCCAGACAACGGGCCATTTATTGTGCACAAGCTTTCTTCTGAATACTGGATCGGCCTCCGCAAGCGGCCCGTGAACGCATTTGACAACTCCACCCTCTACTCCTTCAATGACACCACCTCATTCTGGTCTCGCTGGGCAAATGGGGACCCCCTAACCTTTCAGAACTGGTACCCAGGCTACCCTGTGTTCAAATCCCCTTACCCCAAACAAGAGTGCTGCAGCTGCTCCTGTACCTGCCCTTCACAGCCAACCGTCCGACCTACAACCATCATCACACAGAATATTACACCTACCTCTTCCACCAACCCTACAGTGACAACAAACAGTACTGACTCCAGTCAAAAGACTACGAATGATGGGCAAAATACTACTGCCTATATGAGTAGGTGTACAAATTATTCTGTTGAAAATACTAGTACTCCAGTTTCTGTAAAGCCAAGCTCTGTTCAAAGTACTAGTACTCCAGTTTCTGTAGAGCCAAGCTCTGTTCAAAGTACTAGTACTCCAGTTTCTGTAGAGCCAAGCTCTGTTCAAAGTACTAGTACTCCAGTTTCACATAACACCAGTTATCTGTAGAGCAAGCTCTGTCAAAGTAAACTAGTATTCAAAAAAATCACAACCATTTCTTGTAGAGCCATACGCTAGAGCCAAGCTCTGTTCAAAGTACTAGTACTCCAGTTTCTGTAGAGCCAAGCTCTGTTCAAAGTACTAGTACTCCAGTTTCTGTAGAGCCAAGCTCTGTTCAAAGTACTAGTACTCCAGTTACTGTAGAGCCAAACTACTCTGTTAAAAATAGTACTTCCTTTAACACAACCGAAGTGACACATTTGCCTATTCTAAATGCCACCACTGAAAACACGAGTGAAACACCAAATTATATTGTTCTAGCTACTACTATCAGAAGTACTAGTCAATGGACAACCTCCTTTACCTCTGCAGCCCCAGTTACACACACACCAATGGTATCTGAGTGTGACAGAAGACCAATGCTGTTCCAAGACGTGCCTGATCTGGATAAGAACTATATAGAAGATAGCTGCGTAGCCATACTGAGCTTTGGAGCTTGGGTAGAAAAAACATGCTCGGACCACCTGCCTTTCATTTGTTATGAAGGTAATACTCACTCACTCACTCACTCACTTTCAGCAATTGTGTGTACTACTTTCTTATATACCACACATAGTATTTTGATAAAGATGTGAAATAGATTAATCACAAATTTGAATTTGAATCAAACGTGGTCTATGAGCTAAAGCAGTGGTTTTCAAACTTGTTCAAACTAGTACCACCAAAGATAATACCTGGCTTTCTGAGGACCACCAATTTGAAACTCGGACTATATCAGGTCTAATTTAAATGTGGTCGAAGATGAGAATAAACCTAAACAATGATTAACATGAAAGAGGGCAAAAGCCGTGAACTGATTTGTCTCTAAATGAAACAAATACTCAAACTACAGAGGTCCCAGCGTACCACCAGAGGTAGCACACCACGGTTTGAGAACCACTGATCTAAAGCCTTCCCTTCAGCAGCTCTCCTAAGTTTTCTTTTAAGACTCAGCTAGATCTTTTGTATTATTTTATAGAATTGTACCTTGTCTTTAATTATTAGAAAACAAGTAGTGTGATAATATTGAAAGCATCCAAGATCTTTCTGGTAAAACCCTAACCTCTAGTGGTTGTGGAATATGCTTCATTCAAGGAAAATGAAGCATCCTAAAGTCTCTATCCTGAATTGCAGATAAGTTCTTTGGCGAAGTGAATGTGACTGACATAAAAACGACCAGTGCTACACTCAAATGGGAAAAAGCGCCGGGTGATATTGACCATTACCGTGTGGAGGTCAACAATTTACAATATGATGAGGTCCAAACGGATTTGTCCATTTCTGTCCGCAACCTGACCGCAGGGACCCGCTACAAGGTTGAAGTGTTTCCTGTGAAATGTGGACGAGACCTCAACTCAGAGAACGGCACCTTCTACACAGGTGTTGGCTGGTCTTCTCCTCCAAATCTCGCACTGTTTGCTCTTTTACTGATCCTGTTTTCTTTGTTGTTTTGTTCAGTGCCCAACAAAGTGTCAGACCTCAAGATCGTAAGCGTGACTGAAAATTGTGTTTCTCTGAAGTGGAACAAGTCTTCAGGTAATGTGGATAGGTACTCGGTTATCACAAGGGGGCAAACTCCACGCAATGTGATGGAACCCAATGCAAGTATCTGTGACTTGATCCCTGGGAGTTTGCACGACTTCAACGTCCAAGCAGGATTCAGCAACTGGTCCACGTGGAGTTTTAATTCCACAATTTCTGCATACACTAGTGAGTAAAACGTTTAGTTATTAGTATTATGAGAAAGTGCATTTATTATTGCTTTATTCTCTCATCAGAGCCTGCAAAAGTATCTAACCTGCGAGCACAAAACATCACAGAAAACTCCCTCTTTTTAGTATGGGACAAACCCAAAGGCGATGCCACAAATTATTTTGTCAGTTGGTTTTATAGCAACGGGTAGGTGCTTGCATAATGTTTCTCTTGGTTCACTTAGTTAGATTCCCTGCTGTAACATGACAACACCTTTTTTCCGTTTTCCAACAGGGGACAGGTTGTATCAGGTAACCATAGCGTGGCGGATAACAAACTTGGAATCCAGTCTCTCCCCAGTGGCACCCGGATTACTTTGAAAGTGACTGCGCTGGCAAATTACAGCCTGCAAGGAGAGAGTCAGACAGTGGAATACTTCACCTGTGAGTGTATGACAGGGTACGTTGAACCAAAGTAACACGGTATTCATTCATTACATTTTGTCCTGCAGGGCCAGAGAAGGTTACAGAGCTAAAGCTTCATCCCACAAAAGACTCGATCAATGTTACATGGAATTATAATAAAGGCTCTCCAAATTTTACTGTTCAATTGCTTTTTGAAAATAAAAAGATTGAAACGGAAAATATTAACAAACCCACAGTGCAGTTTAAAAATCTGAAAAGTGCAGCCTACTACACTGTTACGGTCTACAGTGTCAGCGGAGGAAATCTAAGCAACGGAGTCAACGAGTCCATCTTCACTTGTGAGTTACTCTTGTCCATTGCACCATTCTGACACTTGCTCCCATATGCTTTATTTTGAGACTATTTCTTTTACATTTTGTTTTCAGTACCAGAGCCCCCACGTGGTCCTGTCCTCAGTAATACAAGTAAAACTCACCTCACCTTCACTTGGACGCCGCCTCTAAACACAAAGACAGTTGACTATGTGGTGTCTCTTAACTCCACCTTCTGGAACATTTATGAGAATGACACTTTGAAGAATGACACCATGTACACTTTTGGGGGTTTGACATCAGGGAGTAGCTACAGCTTTCAAGTTCGGACGATGGCTGGCACTCTCCTGAGTGATCCTATTACACTCAAAGCTCAGACAGGTGAGGTGAATGCGACTGAACATGGATCTATACATCAGAACCAGAATCAGAATCAGAAAAGGGGAACTTAAAGGGTTAACTTTTTAACATGCATGAATCAATTAAAATACAACTTTGAGTAAACTAATGAGGAAACACGGTTGACTTGGTTGTAACAAGGTTAAAGCTCATTAAAGTATATCATACATAACATCGCCTCACATCGATATGTGTAGAATAAATGAATCAATCAATCAATAAAGATATAACTTTAGATCTGTTGCTAAGCTAACACTTCCTGGAAAACATGCAATAACACAGTACACGGATATTCATATGAGGAAAAACTGGGCTGGGAATTTTCACTTGCAAATGATGTCCCTGTTTATTGCTATGTATTTTCTCATCCTGCTTAGAGCCTGCTCTAAAAGAAATCACATTGTCCATGGTTTGCTCCTCTGTCCAACCTTTGCACTGTAATGACTCAACAACGAGGGACAGCGCATTTGCGAAGGTACTGCTCTGTCTGTGGTTTATACAGGTACTTGTACACACTTTTTTAACTTCTTTCATTTTCACATTTTCTATTTTATTTCAGTTGAAGTCCACCTTTAAAAGTGTGCTCGGGAACAGTGTTCACTGGAAACTCATGAAAATGGAAGGTGCAAATACTGGAAACTAATCTTCAATCCAATGATACTAATAATACTTTATTATTTGTTTAAACGTGCGCTATGTAACTTTATGTTTTCACGGAAATGTTACGTTCCACTGTATGTAAAAAGACATATCTATCTCCATGGGGACCAGCAGGTGATGCCATCAGGCCAAGATACAGGTCAGATCTGAGAATGCAAGTTGTTGTTGTTGTGGTGTAACTTTTAATGGCGGTTGGCAGCCAACTGAAAAGACGCATTTACTGCCACCTACTGTAGTTGTACGTCTTCAAAGTATGTGTTATACCGTAAAAAAAAAAAAAGGAGAGGAAGAGAAAGAAAGAGAGAACGAGAGAGAAAGAGATTTCTTGGTGATAAAAATACCTTAATTTGTATAAATGCAAGCTAGGTAAATTGAATACTGTACTGTGGAACATTCCAGAAAAATCAATCATCATACAGTGGCGGTCTCTCCACCAGTAAAGTTACGTAGTGCACCATTCATTTATATACATATAATTGTGGTTTGTTGAGAGCTTATTTACATGATCTAAATTGTTTTCGTTTTATACACATAATATAAATTTAAGATTGTCTCTTTTTCCTTTGGTAATTTTTATGTTGTCATTTTCAGTTGCATTTGTATTCAATAAATATCGGACAATTATTACCCTGATTTTGATGCTCAATTTGAGAGTTAACAGATAAAGAAATGACACGGAGATCAGATTATTGATAAAATGGTTTAGCAAGACAATGGTTATATCCCCTGGGTGCACCAATAAACCCAATCAAAGGAAATATTGCAACAGTGTGCGAAGTGCAAATATAGAAACAATAGAAAATTAGGCCAAGAAAATAACCAAAATACAAATATTAACATAGGAAAATATATAACGTAAACCACAAAAACAATTTTTTTTTTTGCAAATGAGCCAAAACAAAAAGTACATTTATTTGACAGAAAATGAACAAAAACAAAACTAATGCGTAGATAGAATAAACACAATAAACACATACAGTAGCTCCAACAAATAACTTAATTCTACCCAAAAAAGGCAATTCAAAAGCACTGTTGCATAGTGACTCTAGTCTAGTCACTTTAGTCCATATCCACAAAATAAATAAATAATACAATACATAAAAACAGACAAAGACAAGACAACATCTATTTTCTCCTTTATTTTATATTTTATATTATAGCATTACTTTTGTCACATGCTACAATCAGACGCACAGCAGAAACAGCTTTTTATTAGCTAATATTTCCCCCGAAATGGAAAGGTGCATAAAATTTGCCCTCCACCTAATTCACTGTTCAACAACATGACAAGTTCAGTCATTCCAATGTTAAATATTAACTACATAAACATAGACTAAACCTTTGTGGCCCTTTGAGGCAACCACTGTTGTACATTTTATGTAATTAATTAAATACAAAATACATAATTTACAAAAGTGCATCAATGCATTAAATATCTAAGCGAATATCAACAACTTTCTTAATGTTTTACCACATTTTACATCATAGTGGCATTTTCTTAAATCAAGAAAGGAAAATAATACTTTAGCACTTGCTGTCTTTTCTCGCATTACATTGAGCATTTTTAGCTGATCTGTTATTCACTATTTCGGCACTACATTTTCAAAGTGGCTAAAAGTAATTCTGGATGTAGATTACTTTTTTTATTACAGTTTTACCACTTATCACAGTCTGTCCCATGATTCAATGAAAGTGCCCGTTTTACTGAGGCTTTGAGGCAAGATTCTCATGACGGTGTGTCCATCTAGAGGCGCAAACACCGGATACAGCTTGCCCTTGAAGCTCCCATTGTTGAAGGTGTAGATGTGTGATTTGGTCTCAGCATTGTAAAACGAAATCTGTCCCTCTTTGTAGTCAAGGTAAATCCCAATTCGCCGCGGAATAAGCCTTACTGGCAGCTCTGTCTCTGGTTTGGTGCAGGCATAAAAATGGGTAGCACTGCGCCACAGCACCCAGTATTCCTCTTTAGGACTCATGGAGAAGCGGCCCTCTCTTTTGGAGTTGGCAGTGGTCAGTCCCACTCGCCATACGCCCTTGCTGCCCGTGTCCACCTCCCAATAATGGCGTCCGTAGTTGTAGCCCTCCCAGGCCAAGACGCAGGGCTGCGTGTCGAATCGTTGAGAGTTGTTGGAGACATCGGACCTGAACTGGGCCTCTTGAACTGTACGGTTGTCGTCTGATAGCTCCAGCCAGGGATTGTGGGTAAGAGGGTCCAATACCACATCGGCTGTAAGGACAGGTGATGGTTAGTATGTTGCTATGCATTTGAAGAAAACAGAATTAAATGTAAATATGTCTTATGAACCTTATGAATCCAATAATATGGAAGGCACAAATAGTAACATTTAGATGATGAAATATTTTGGCAGTAATTTATCAAGGTAGTTAGAGGGGAAGTTGTTTCACATTATTTTGTTTAATTATTCATTCACTTTGGTGGTTACTTTCCTTGTGCAGCTCAACCAAGGAAAAGTTATCATTTATTCACATTTTGCATATGTATTACATTAAATGAAAAGACAAGTGTTTCTGGTTCTCACCCGCAGCACTGCAAATCCAGCTCCACACTGTGGACATAAACACAAGCGTTTGCAAAAAGGTTTAAGAGAATCATTGTTGGTTTCACTTTGAAAAATTGTTTTGTACCTGAATTGGGGATGTATCTTGGTATCCCAGCTTCCCAGGTCTTTTGCTTTGCCTGCAGCCACAACTGAGGGATCATCTCCTGAAACAAGCAGAAAGTAGGTTACCTTTTCCCATAAGTGGCAGTAATTTACAAGACTATAAAACTGAATGTAAAGGTATTGAAAGGATACTTTGTGCGTTTCAAACTGAAACCTATTGCAGATTTACAGCTGAACTTTGTGCAGATAAACCAAATTGCCATTTTCCATCAGCCCACTCAGCGCTATCAGTTGGCACAAGCACAGGTTTGAGTCATATGCCAGCAGGTTCAATATAATGATAGTCTTTACTGGGTCAAATGATGAGCTGGAGTTTAAAGGTTAGCTTTTGCATTGATTTCACCCATTTGAATATAGAGTATTTGTAAAGTGCTCACCATGCTGTCCTCTCTGAGCAGGGACCATGTAATAAACTCCATCAGTGGGAGCAGGTTTCCCAGGCGTTTCTTTTTGAGGCCTAACAGTCGAAGCACGCAGCCCAGCTTCTCACTTGGCACACCACAACTCTGAAAGAAACAAGCCAAAACTAAATCTCAATGATGCAAATCTTTACTTAAGATAAGATGAACTAAGACAAAAGAACGTATCTTTTTCTCGATTGTATTTTCGCACAATGGAGCACAGTTTAAAAACAGAAGGAGAATGGAGACAAGATTTTTTTAGACTTAAATCAAACTGTGCAGAATAGGTATGAATTTTTTTTGAATGTACAGTAAGTGGCTACGACCACGGCTGTGTGCAGTGCAGCAGAGGGACAGAACAAGTGACAGGTCAAGTTACTTCAGTAAGAATTGCTTCAAATAGGTCTATTATATATTTAAATGTGCTTTGTTCTCCGCAAATTAATCAACTAAATATATGTTACATAAAACTAATAGTGAATGGCAAAGGAACCAAATTTATTAAAGTACTGGCTGGATGCTTTTTGGATTTTATTTATTATGGCAACTCTGTGTAGCTTTGTGAAGGTGGCCCATCACCTGCATGACTCAGTAGAAAGCCATACTTTGGAACATTCTAACCAAGGAATATTATAGTCAAAATAACAACAGTTTTTCTTTTCTTTATCTTTCTTAATTTTATGACTTTCTTTTAAAACACGTAGAACACAGAAAAACAACAGTTTTTCAGTGCAATAATAAATTCCAACATTCCAACAATTATTATTCTGCTTATTCTTTATTAACGTTTCTGCACAGTCTTCATGAGGCGCTGAAACCTGATTCATGGGCTTTAGATAATGCTCCATTTAAGTAAATCCTATTATAATTTGAAAAAGCATTCAATTTTTTCTTTTTTTCCCCTTTAGTTAAATACTGAATGACATTTTGTGATTTGTGATACTGCTGTTTACGGTCAATTGAGAATGTTTAGGTTGGACTCTTTACCTCTGTAGCCTCCAGGAGCTCCTTTGCCCATGCCATGATTCTCAATTGAGCATCCTCTTTTGGATTCACTTCCTTCTCTTGCGTTCCCGGACCTTCACCTGGTTTTGAACTCTCCTTTAGAAGCTGAAAACACAAACTTTTTAAGCAATGGGACTTAATTGGTTCTTTAAAAAAAAAAAAAAAAAAGATTTGAACAGTTACCTTATCAACATGGAGGGCTCATCAGCCACTCCATAATTAACTTCCTGCTCTCTCCAACTCTTTCTGCCCACTGATCCGAGGTCTGCTCATCTCTTTTGCTGCAACCTTCTCTGGTCGTCTGCACCCTGTCACAGAGTACAGACTAATCATTTCCTGTGATGTGTAACATGTGTCATAGCAGACAGACGCATCATGCAGCGGAGGGCACTAAACTTCACAATTGCTGTGACACCCTAACCGTGTGAAAGGTCACGGGTGTAACTGGCAATTAAGTCGTATCAGTTTCTTTGTCACGCACATCGTTATATTGTTTCCTTGGTAACACTAAACTCTGATATTCACTTTGCAAATTATACGGAATTTAGTCCCAAAAAATGTCAGCAAAGTGCCATCTATAGGCAATTCAATTTGATCTAATCACTCACACACCGCAGAAGTCTGTGTAGCAATTTGCAACAAGAAAATGAAAAGCCCCCATCTGAAATTATAGCTCAAACTCTGAGCGTAAACTAAATTAAGCCATGGTTATTAATCAAAACTGCTACCAGATTAAAACAAACGAATATGTAATAGATATTGCTCTATATGGATTTTTCCTTTCTCTTTTTATTCTCTTTTTATTTTTATTTGCCAGGCTGGTCCTACTGAGATTCGACATTTTCAGGGAGTCTACCACAGACGGGAGTCTATCAAGTTTGGCATAAAAACACTCCCAAGCAGTGGTGGGCTTCAGAGTGGGACTGAGAACTGGGCCTACCTCTAACGCTACAAGCAGTTCAATGATTAGAACAATCAGTAGCTTAAACAATGTCATAACACTACGTGAATAACAGCCTACCTTACAGACTTGGTCCACCTGCGCCTTCCAGTGCTCGATGAACTGCACACATTCTTGGAGACTGCGCAGACCCCGCAGACCCTGTTGTCGTGGGTGTTGCTGCGGCACAGACACGTGGACATTACTAAAATGATTTGGTCTCTTAAGAAACCTTCACGGTTTAATTGACTGCGTGGTTTACCTGTGATGACTTGGAGAATGTGCCGAGTTTGGATGGTCTGCTGGGGGTGGAGCTGTGCGGCGGAGCGCTCCATCTGGAAGAGACCACCGGACCACGCCGATGGAGCTGTGTGCCGCGCTTGTCGTCCTTTAGGGCACCCGGAGCCTACGTACAGGACATAGCACAGTCCACCCCCAAGAACGTTTTTAAACAGTGTTTAAATTGAATCATGTTAAAATTGTGTCAACTAGCCTTCTTACTTTTGACAGGCTTCAAAATGCTTTGAGCTCCATGGGCCTTGTCCCAGCGCTAACGGAAACAAGGACAGAAGATGAACAAAGTAACAAATGTCAAAGCTGGATGCTTTGTAGGCATTTAAGTACCAAACACTGTTCTATTTACAGTTTACATTAAGTACATTGATTTATATTCAAAAAAATAAAATAAAAGAGACACTTTAAAAGGTTAGGGTATATATTAACAACACACTTATATATATATATATATATATATATATATATATATATATATATATATATATATATATATATATATATATATAATGGTTTAAATTAAAATCCATAAAATGAATACAGATTACTTTTAAAATAAAGTAATATAATAATTACTGGAATAAGCTATGGTGCAAAGGACATAAATGAAACTGGAGCTAAAAGACCAGCTGTAGATGAAATGATCAGTTATGTCATAGGCGTACCTGTTGTTGGAGCAGTAGATGCGGCTCTGGCGACGCTTCAGAACTGACAGGCGCCTGAGCTTCTCCAAGCCTTTTATAGACATCTGCACCCCCCTCCTCCTCAATCTTCAACTCTTCAGTTCGTTCACCTCTCTCTCTCCTTCCCTCTATATCCCTGTCCTTCTTTGCCTCTCTCTTTCTTTCTGGACTCTGGACTCTTTTATGGCCTTCAGATCAAATAAACTGATATGACGCTTCTTGGGCTGCCACTGGCACGTATGCACTGAGGGCACCCATAAGGTAGAAGGTGGACTTTTCAACCCAGACAAATCTCAGTTTTCCAGAAGTTACACAACAGCCATAACTACGTGTAAAGTTTGTATACAAGAGTTTATCTCTATTCTTAAATAAGCCATTGGCTTCCTTAGTGACCCTAGCTGTTGTTGGACACACAAATACACTTGGCATGATAGGATAATAAGAACGTTTTAGTTTGAGATTTAATGTAATATTGGTAAATAGTCACATTTACCAATCGTATTTCTACCTCTCTACTCAAACACTTTACATTTAGGAACTACTCACTCATTCACACACACACACACACACACGCATACATTCACATAGCAGTGTGTGCAGACACCGGGGATGAGTTG
Source organism: Chaenogobius annularis (assembly GCA_015082035.1). Taxonomy (NCBI): domain Eukaryota; kingdom Metazoa; phylum Chordata; class Actinopteri; order Gobiiformes; family Gobiidae; genus Chaenogobius; species Chaenogobius annularis. Next base: position 437,245 of record BJKM01000038.1, read on the forward strand.
GGTTAAGTGTCTTGCCCAAAGACACAACAAAAGCATTCATCTGTGGAAGCTGGATTCAGTCCACCAACCTGTGGGCAGTTGATCTGACCGCTCAACCAACAATATTTACGTCAGGAGCAAGTTTCGACCCATTATTAGCCTCTTCAATTCTTTGTGATGCAACCAGCCACAAAATCAGTGCTAATTAGTATTAAACTATAACGCACATCACAATTGTATCATTTATTCATTTTTTTATTGTAAAGTGCAATATTGATCTAAAATCGGTCCCCTGACAAAAATGAAGAACTGAGAGCACTTGACCACCTCTTTGGATTGGCATTTCACTTGAACAAGAGTTTAATGTTTGTGTTTTTCTTGTTGAAAATGCCTGTGTGAATAGGGACAGTAAATACAGAGATGTGGGAAAAGGTGAAAGGTGAAAGGTGAAAGGTGAAAACAGACATTTTCTGAGCAAGCCTCAAATGCAGAACAATCCAGGATTATTATACAGAGTAATGTAATGATGAATCTAATGATGATATTATAACGTGGTTAAAACCGCAGAAAAAACTATTTTACATAATATGTCCCCTTAAAAGTAATGGCTTTCAAAGTAAATTTGCTCAAGAAACAATGAAAATCAATTAAAGGAAATGTCTTTAATGGTTTTGTGAGTTGAATGAATTCGATATATATTTTTAATCCATAAATGATTCATACTAAAAGATCATTAGAAAAAGGTAAAAACTAAATGATGCACAAATCCAGTTTCAATTTCATTTATTTGTAATCTATGACACGAGTCCACCTAAGTAATAAAAAAATCCAAACCATTTACTCACTCACTGATTTTAACTCATAGGAAATGGATTTTACAAAAGTGGCATTGAATCTTAAGAGTCAAAAAGTAGCCATGGTAACTTACAAATATTTACATACAAGTATAAAAAATGAAATGTGTTCAATTGTAACTTTTTGTGTCTTTTAGTCCCCAGTCCAAACTTCCTCAAAGCTTCTTAATTCCAGTTTTTGAAAAATTGCTTGAAAATGATGGTCTCTTTTCCTTGTGGCAGTATCTCGACCTATAAAGAGTAATTACACATTTACTGTTATTGCCTTTGTGTACGCAAGGATTCCCAGCTCACATATTATTATTATTATTATTATTATTATTACAGCTATAATGGTGTAAACTTAACTGAACCAAACACAGCATATTTACTTAAAAAGGTAAGTAAACCAACCTGTGTTTTCATTCTGGGATAATTCATTTGTTCAATAAAGTTATCAGCTATTTGTAGCGCCACTCTCTTCTCTTCAGCGTTTGCACCATTACCTGCAAGTGAAGTTTCGAACAATAAAACATGTTTTCAAATGTCATCTCATACGTTGGCGCTGTGTAGGTTTACCTCTCCAAACAAAGATTTTTCCATTGGCGCCATTGTCCAGGATGAAGCAGTCGTCACGGACCAGCAGCTCCTTGGCAAACGGGCTCTTCTCCGAAACTTTGGTTGTTGTCATTGATCCCGTTGCATCTGACACCTGTAACAAAAAGCCATATTGCTTTTGTTATGCTAAAGCCTTATCATTTCTGAGGTTATACTGCGTTTGCGCTGTGAGTTTTACATCTGCATGATTAATTCAAGCACAAAAATACAGACACCAATAGTTAAAAAGAAATCTAAGTGCAGTTAAGTGTTTGAAGACAGCATATGGACCATATGAACTCCAGTTTGAGTACAACGGTTACACTATAATATGAGTTGTATATATTTGTGGTGCACTGATAGTAAAGCTCACTGTACCTTGTAGAGAGACGCAGAGTTTGAGGCGTCTGCTTTGCTGTCTTCCTCAGGCGTGCTCTCAGCCAGTGGCGGCATCTTCCCCAAAACCTACACAGCAAAATTACAAGCTTTTAGTAAAACTTCATATTTTCACATGGCAGTTCTTCTTTTGGGAGTGTTTTATTCAGTTTTACCTTGAGCATCTCCTCTGGCTCTTCCCCCTCACAGCTGTCCACAATTTTGGCTTTTCCATGTCGATCGGTGTCGCGGATGAGCGATGCAATTTCCCGCACTTTCTGCTTTTCGAAGATATTGGCCTGCGAGCCGATCCAGGAGACGATAGTCTGGAGAGCACAGTATATGGGTAGCAACGGTGTAGTTCGATTTTAGCCCTGGTTTAGCCCTAATTTAGCCCTGGTATAGTTCCATTATAGACTGAATGTCCCAATTTATCGTGGTTCAGTGTTGATCTGCCTTATCATACGTTTGGTATTAGACAAACGTGACATAACAAAAAAACGGTGTATTTATCGTTTTAGATAAAGAACAGCTTTCCTAGACTAACCACAGTTTATGGACCCTCCAAACACCACCAATCATACAGTAAATCAGCACACTGACGCATAGCCATGCTAAGGGTTAGTGGGCAAACATTTTAACCAAATGATGCTACACGTAACAACTTTTCCATAGCAAAGGTAGTCCTCTATAATACTTGGTCCAGTTGAAATATGCTTGACTCCATCCTTTACAGAAAGAATAGAATGATCCATGTTCTCCTCCATTCTACTCAAATTCAACCTGAATACTGTATTTTTACATATTTCTCTTCTGTTCTTACAACATCTCAGTTGATTCCTGTCAACATACCTTCATTTAAAACATGTCACTCTCCTCCACCCCATCTTTATCTTCTCTGGCACTAATGTAGCCTCCCAAATCTTTGCTCAAAAGGTACCACTCGACCCTGATGTAGCTTTAGTCTATAAAAGCATTGATTTGTCTGTGTTTTCTGTTGCCCCAGTCTCCCTAATTCTTAAATACAATGCAGGGATTAACATTGCAAATGTTTGTAAGGAACATTGTGACAGAGACAGATTAGTCTACTAACATCTCCGAGGTCGAGGATGAAGCAGTCGCCCTTGTTGAAGCTGGCCCAGGACAGCTCCACCTCCTTGGCACGGATGTTGCGTTTCCCTTTGATCTGGTACAACCTCTGCACCGGTCCGGAGCCCTGGGTCCTCCTGAAGCCGGACTCCACACCACCCTCCTGCGAACACGTCCGATATTGATTTAGGCTCAAGGCTAAAACAGGCCTTTCCACCGGGAACTTGAACTTTTGCACTGACGCTGTGGTATAAAGTAATAAAAGGATAATAATCTTTGTGGCATTATATTATAGTAGATAAAATCAACATGAATTTGATCACAAGATAAATGTAAAATCATCCCCCAATGGCACTGAAGGATGGGTCAAATGCATAGATAGATTTCCTTACAGGGAAAAGGAAGTATACCTTAAAAAAGTAAGAATAACCAAAAATATAATAAATATATGACTTATTTATTTTAAAAAACTATACCAAATGTGTGCTATCATAAACCAGAGAAGTCTTCACATCTGGAACATGATGCTGACCTTGTAGCTGACTCCTCTGGGAAACAGTGCCATGAACTCTGGGGACTCGTAGCCCTGCACCTGCCGATGCTGCACCGGGTCTCCCCCCAGGTAGTTGTCCAGCTGAGTGGCCAACATGGCACAGGCCACCTGCTCATCACGGGACGACTTCTCACCTGTAATGTATGTTTATGTTAAGTAGTTTCCCAAATAGCATACCTTGTGAGTGTTCAGATATAACGTAGGATCTTAAATAGAAGTTTGACAATAACCATGACAAAGGGTTAGCTTGGGTCAACTTTCACTATGTAAAACGACTCTTGTAAAACTTCAGTTTTGCTGATATTATGAACCTGAACATTTGTAAAATATCGTAAACAACGTTGTGTTTTGTGTGTTTTTTAAGTTAGAGCTCTATGTTAACAAAATTGCATACAAAAAAAACCCTCTAAAAGTGTTAAGCTTTGTTTAAGAAAATTGACGTTTATAAAAAACTGCACATCAAATGATTTAAATCAAATAAACGAGATACATAACATTTGTTGATTATCTTTTTAATTAGACCTATTTTGTTAATACGTTTGTAAGTGAAGTCATTTTTTTTGTAAATAAATATCTTTTATTCTAATTATACATATATCCATGGGTTTCAGAGTGATAAAAACAAAACAAAACTGAAACTAAGAATTTATTAAAGCTTTTTTTCATCCTAGTATTGCTGGATGTAGGGATGTAAAGTTGAATTTTGACATCATGAAGCTGATCGATCACAGTGATGGACATGGTTTAAACATGATTATTGTTGACGTGGGGCAGAGAGGTTAATCTGTCAGTCACACATGACCCAATGACACTGACAAAGGTGAAGGGTCATGGAAAGACCGGCACCGAAAAACAGAAGAGCTTTGGAGAGGAGCGTGCACTTGGCCAAAACAGAGCCTTCTACGATCTCAGTGTTACCTAAGCACCGGATACATGCTGGAAACAACAGGCCTATTTGAGTACTGTAACAGGTGTCATGTATATTTAATGGGCGCCGCTTCCCTGTGCACTGTCATCGGGCCGTCATCCCTTTGCCTGGAGCTAAGGGTCAGCTTTGTGTCTCGTGTGTCATCAGTGTTAATGTCACGCTCATTAGGTGCTCACCTGAGGGCCGAGGCCACGCAATAAGGACCACTGAACCATGGCAGCTCATCCTACTATATATTACTATGTGGATGTTGTTCATAAGGCAAATAAAAAATATGTAAATTAGCACCAAATTCAAATACAGTTTTAGATTAAGCACCGGTGTTTATATTTCTGCATACCTTTAGAAGCTAAATAAAGACATCACTGTTGAAGATATATTGCAAAATACTTATTAATCCGTTTTATGCAATGTAGTTCTGGCGACTGGTGAAATATTCTACAGGTTTGGGAAGATGAATTCTGACACCTGTAGTCAAATGTGATATACTATGATATACTGAGATGATATAAGATGATATACTATGCTTTTCAGGTACTTATTGAGCTATAACATAAGCTGCTCATCTAAAACGGCTAAATAATAGAAATGGGTCCATTGACTTCCTGGTCAAAACTGCAGAACTGCTAAGCCTCTTTATAGTGACATTTCACCGTAACAAGTAGTAGACTGTATATTTTGTTTTTATTTTGTTTTTTTAATGGCTATGTGACATTTTAGAACCCGACATGAATGACCCTGAGTTTTACTTTTTCAAATAATTGCCCAGCCACAACTGCAGAACAATGCTGGATTAATCCAACATGCACGAACCAATAAAAATACAACTCTGAGTAATATAATGAGGGCGTAAGATAATGAGGGACTACAAAGTCTCATTAAAAGTTAATTTATAACTCAAAGATATCAGTAAATATTGTCATTTAAAATTTGGTTTCTACAAAACAACATAAAAAACAAACTATATAGTGTTTGTTTTAGTTATTTATGTTCATCTAGGGCATAGGACCAGCAGTTAGATGATTTCACCAAGTTCTTACCAATCCACATGTGGAGGTCAGCCCCGTTCACGCCGCGGTTTTGCAGCACCAGATAGGAGTCTCCATTAAAAAATGCTCCGATCTCGGTGGGGTCCAGAAGCATGGCCTTCATCTTCTCCACCCTCCACACCCAAAGGCCCGGCGTCCGAACCTCAGGACCAAACTGACCTGGAACCGCCTGGATGGGGAGCATGCTGCATGGAGACACAAAGTTATTGTTACTGAAGTATTATTCCACTAAAGGGGGATAGGAATGAGGAAGTGCAAGCAAAAGTAGGGATGTGAAAAATAAGTAAGAAGCTTGTCACGAAATACAAAAACAGGCAACCTACTTTTATTGTACACCATATTGTACATAAATCACTCTCAATTTGTGGCTTTTGTGATGAGTGTCATTACACCACGTCTTAACACAAAATGAGGTCTTGTGTTGCGGGATAGATTACATCACTTTTATGTAACTTGAAGCCAAAATGGGCATTGTGCTGTGGTGTCAGTGCAAAAAAAACAAAAAAAACAAGGAGTGGCAATATGCAAGCTGTATCACGCTGCAAATAAGAATGTGAGTCTACTATATGCATGCTGCCTAATTTATTCAAACGAGGAAATGTTAACAGTGAAACTAAACCACAAGCTCGGCTCTCTTTCCTCTTCATCCTGTCTCTGTGTGAGCAAACTTGCTTGAAAAAGTTGCAAAAAGGTGATATTGTTCAGTCTATATCTGTAAGATCTATTGCCTTGATTAGGGAGATCTAGCTAGATAATAGGCATTAGACTGGGGTTATCTCTGTGATACTTAGAAAGGCTCCAAGACGTAACCACAACCAATAAACAAATGCAGGAAAAACAACCCCACATTAGCATGATTGCTGGCACACGTGTTACTTACGTCAACACACGTTTTAGAAAATGTGTATTTAAAGTGATGAATGGTTAGCATAGGTGCACAGCAAACCGTCAGCATTGTGACAAACATGCAGCTCTACTTGTTGTTTCCCATTCAGATAACTTTATCATTGTTGTTACCAGATAAGATTTAAAATGACTCTAAATCAATGTTTGTTTGAAGGAAACAAGCCAAGAGGAGGAGTAGTTGAAGGCATCTTGTATCACAGTGAATTCAACAGAAGAAGGACCTATAAGGTTAGAGTTACAATGCTTGAACAGGCAGGGTAAAAGTAAGTAAAGTGTGGCAATTATTTTAAAAAGTCATTGCTCCACTTAACTGCATAATCTCGTCTGGTACTTGGATTTGCGGTAAGCTCCATTCTGACTCCATCCTGTGTCCCAACTGATCTCTATTGGCGTTGGCGTTATTGTGAGCGCGTAGAGACCCAAAAGGCCTGGTTGTCGGTTGTGTTTGCGCTCACTTGCCCTGGTTAGCTTATATGCACCAGGTAACAGGAGCTGGTGTGATGAAAGCCAACCTGCAGCCCGTGGATACGAGGCGGGCGTCCGGGGGTGGATAGGGTCGGGTTCCTGGTTCCTGGCTAAAGCTAAACACCAGGCTGATAATTACTGGGAGAGCAAGCTGCTGTCACATCCATCTTTCCAATGACTTTTACTCAAATGGCTTAGCTCCATCTGTGGTCCATCAGTGCCAAAGAACTGTCGAAAACGTCATCTCTGAAAATGGTGTAGAACTGAATGTGGTATTTTTATTTCTATTTTGGCTGTATACTGATCATCATCATCATCATTATCATCATCATCATCAATGAATTAGATATTTAATGAATTAAGTTAATTTGACACACAGGATCAGAGATGGACTATAGTTCAATCATTTATGAAAGTATAAATGTAAGGCTTCATTTAGACTAGATAGTTTAGCTTTATTCTATTAAGGAATTTGTGACATTTTTGTCTTAAAGTTAAGTTAAAAAAAAAAAGCTATATAGTTGCACATGCACACATCACACATCTTAGACTTATAAAGCAGTGCAATGCTTCTGGTCTTAACAGTAAGATTGAACCTATATCTACATCTAACTGGTTTATTATAATGTGCATCAAAAGAACCATGCCTTGAACTTACTTAAAAGCATATCTTGCTTTGTTGTATTTTGACCCTTAAAACACCTTTTCTCAGTTTGTGCAGGCTACTAGTGCAGAAGGAGCAACAGCACGAGACTGACTCAGTGACTCCACCCTTGGTTTAAGGAAGTAGTATTCTCATCTTCTAAATAACAGTAATTAAGACTGACATGATACTTAGTGACTGACCGCAAAACCTTTAGATAAAACAATTAGGAGTCCACTGCAAATTTAGAATGTTAAAACTGACTAGAGTTGCGCGAATGACAGATTTCATTGTGTTACTGCCGCATTCTTTCACTGAATTCAAGAGGAATGCAAACAGAAGATTGAATGGGAGAATAGCTTAAGGCCGAACAGACGAGAGAAAAAGTAGAAAACAACACTTTACCTCACAGTCTTACCTTGCAGAGTTCAGAGACAGATGTGGGAGCAGACAGCTGAGAGTGAAGTGCAAGAAGTGGCTCGTACTAAGGGAAAATTATTCTTGTTCGCAGACAGCCCCAGATATGTTTCCTGTCTGCTTCATTGTGGCCCTGCCCTCTGAGACTCTGAGTCACAACACAACATGGAAAAGAGTGAAGAAATGTGACATTGGGTGAGGTGTTAGAGAAAGAAATCTCTATAGGAGTTGTTAAATATGCAGCCAAATAATCATTCATTATCATTATCATTATTATCATTATTGAGTGACTGCGTTATACATAGTTCTAGAAGGTCTTTTATTATTATAAAAACAAGTTTTTTGGACAGCTTCACAGGCCGCATTTCTTGTCTGATTTTCCTCATTCAAGGTTCTTTTTGTAGATATTTTTGTAGATATTACTTTTGGTATTCCTTGATATCTTTCGGGATTTCTCATCAAAGTTGCAATTTTCCCTACGTTTTCGAGTGGTGGAATAGTAGTAGTTAGTTCTAGAACTTGTACGGTAGTTAGTTCTAGAACTACTTTGTAGTACTTTGTCATTCTAGAACTTTACTGACAGCTGACCCTTCTCACCCTGGACATGGTCTATTTGAACCACTCCCCTCAGACAGGAGGTTACGGTCCATCCGGACCATGACCTCCCGCCACAAGAACAGTTTCTTTCCCTCTGCTGTTGGACTCATGAACACTTCTAAACACCTGCCACTTTAACTACACTATTCATCACTCACTGCACTGTCACTTTCTGCACTACAACTGTAAATTTAACTGTAATTCTCGTGTACAGTAATGCCTATTTTTAGCTTTATTTTATACTATAGTCATTTTAAATAGTTTCTTATTGCATGCCCTTTTGATTGAATATATGTTGTTTTTATTATTGCTCAGTGTTTTATGTTGCACCTTAATGCAGAGACAAGTTCCTATGTTTGTGAAGTTTGTGAATATGTTTTGTTCATTGACAATGGCAATAAACCCCTTCTGATTCTGATTCTGAACTTTGTAGTTCTAGAACTGTGTTTATGTTTCATTGTCTTCAAAGCCCATGGGATCAAAACGGAAACTGCATGCTTTCATGTGACGTTCCTCTCTTTCTCTATTTTTTCCTCTTTTTTTTCAACAAAAACACCCAAAAATAAGCAGGACCAGGGAGAACGTAAGGTAAGTAAAGGAATACAATTAGAACATAAGGGAGTGGCATAAAAAATAAACAATGAAAACACATTTATGAAGAGAATATTAAGGCAAGGCAAGGTAAGTTTATTTGTAGAGCACCATTTTTATATAAGGCCATTCAAAGTGCTTCAAACTACAGGAAAAATGCATTACAATCACAAAACAGATAAGACAATTAAAGAGAAGAGTACAAATTAAATCATTTTGGTCACATGCACAGCTAAACAAAACCATTTTTAGCCTCGATTTGATTGTTGCCAGAGTAGAGGCCTGTCTCATATCTTCAGAAAGACTGTTCCAGATTTTAGCTGCATGAAACTGAAACGCAGATTCCCCATGTTTAGTCCTGGGCACCAGCAGAGAGGCCGGTCCCTGAGGTCCTCAGAGTCTGAGATGGTTCATTTGGCACTAACATGTCCGAGATGTACTTTGGTGCTAGGCCATGGAGAGACTTGTATACAAGCAGAGCTGCTTTGAAGTCTATTCTCTGAGCCACAGGGAGCCAGTGCAGAGACCTGAGTACAGGACTAATGTGATCGTACTTCCTGGTTCTAGTCAGGACCCGAGCAGCAGCGTTCTGGATGTACTGCAGCTGTTTTACAGCTCGTTTGGAGAGGCCAGTGAGCAGGCCGTTATGAGACAAACGCATGGATAAGTCTCTCCAAGTCTGGTTTAGACACTATACTTTTGATTTTGGCAATGTTTTTTAGCTGGTAAAAAGCTGCTGATGTTATTGTCTTGATGTAAAAATGTACTTAATTTTTGCAATTCATTTAAAAGTAGTAAACTTACTAAGTAACTTAAGTACTTAAGTAACTTGCCAAGGAGAAGTTATAGCTTCTGCAGTAAGGCATTTAACTTATCAAGATCCATGGACACAAGCAGGTGACACTACCAGGCAAAATAACAGGTCAGATCTGTGGCGATGCCATTACACTCAGTAAGAATACAATTTTAAAACATGAATAATGAAATAAATGCTCGATAGTTAATGCTTTACTGTGGAACATTCCTGGCAAAGAAGTAATATGGTATGGCGGTAGCGGATCCCCCCACCAGAGAAGATACATATGACACCTTTAATTCGGTCACTCACAGTGAAAGTTATGAATTTTGATAGACCACAGATTTTATAATTGAATTCTCAATAAATAAATAAATCAATTAATATATAATACACACATGTATATATACACAAACACACACACAAACACACAAACACACACACACACACACACACACACACACACACACAATTCAAAACATATATTGCTGTGATTACTGCAGTAAATTACGTATTAATGACGGAGATATCAATTACCAGGGCAACCCTTCATAAACACACAACCTGCAATAATGTGCAACCTGCAATAATGTGCATCATCTTTTCCACAGAGACGCGAGATCAGAAGGTTTGGCAGCAGCCCTGAGTCATTCTGGGATAGTCATTACTAGTTTAGCACATCAGTGATCACCAAAGGTCTCCACTCAAACTGCTTGTCTGAGTTGGTCAGGACTACAAATTCCTTTAGTTCTACAACCTCCTCAAACTTCTGGGTAATGTGTCTTTTCCCACCGTGAAATCTTCTGTGACTCTGAACAGGCCTAAAACTAAACAACCGGACAATTTTTGACATTGAAGCTAATATGAAGTTTACCTAAAGTGCCTCAGAGCCACTATCATCAAAATAAATCGTAACATTGAATGACTTGTGGTGGCTAAGTATTGACAAGCGTACTCACGTAGTGCTTTTGATGCGATGTGAAGTAAGGCGTCCCCTCGTGGCGGAGTTGAAGCTATGCAGACACCTACAAAAGCTAAGCAGTACTGTAGTACTGTAGGCCCATGTGGCTGTGTAGTGAATCAGAATTTGAACGTGTGATAGTCCTAAATGCTGTCTGATGCCGTATCACTTTCAAATATTTTAAAAAGTAAATTTTAATTAGTAGTTTCAGAATTACCGTACATTTATGAACTACACACTAATAAACTAACAACTTTCCCTAGAAGACCTATTTACATCAACACTTTTTTAAACTGAAATACCTGTATTACAATTATCTAATGTGCTGCATGTTGTGTATTTGGACAGTCAAGGAGAAACCATGAAGAGCATTAGTGACATCTTGTGGCCAAAGTCCACAACTTGATTTAAAATGCAATAAAACCAACAAAATATTTAGTAAAACGTTTTTATTAATTTCCAAGTCCAAAAACAAACAGAACAAAGACACAGAATGAGATAATGAGCTGATTTCTATACAGTGGCAATTAAGTTAAACCTTCGTTTTTGCCAAGACAAGTCAAGTCTTTCTTGAACCGTGTCTGGCCTCACACACTCAACATTCACTCTGCCAGGAGTCCTGATGTCCCAAACTCACTAAACAGCGCACTGAAGACAGCAGCAGTGGGTGCAACTGGGGGAGACAATGGAAAGCATCAGCCCACCAGTTTAGTAAGTGCAGTGACCGAACCAAACTGTCAATTTAAGGCAGTCTAACTCAAATGAAAGGCTATTAATTGGGTACAGGACTCCCAGTAACATCAGAAACAGTCACCCGTCCCATCATTTCCCTAGTCACAGGAACAAACGTTTGTAGTAAAAAACAAAAACACTGATTTCAGAAATTGGGACTTCCAGTGGATGAAGGGGAAGAGGATAATCAGCTAATACTTCATCAATTGAAAATAAACATCTTAGATATTTCAGTAGCGTAGACATGTCCACCCCCCATAACCAATGGGTTCACACTAATGTAGTGTCTTTGCAGAGGCGTTCTGTGCCTCATTCAGACAAAGTTTTCTGATGGAAATGACAGTTACCCTGTTGTGTTGATTGCATTTTCAGCGTGCCAAAGGCCATTTTTTTCTGCCAAGTAAAAATATTTTCCAAATGGAAAGAACACTAGAAAATTATAGTTTTCCTACAATCCACTGCCCCTTCATCCACGGTACGAAAACATGAGCCTCTTGTCAACAGGTTTACAAGTCACCAAAAGCAAACAAGAAAAACTAAATTCTTATTTTGCTCCATTTGAAATTACACAATAGTTCTTTTTCTTAAATAGTGAAGTGAATTTCCCAAATAAAACAAAAAAATTATACATGTCAGCTATCTGAAATGGGGCAACAATTGTAAAGCAGAAGGATTTTGAAAAATATCAACCTAAAGCTTGATTAAACTGTATTAACATTTGCTACTCATGCAAACAATAACAAAAGCAGCAACTTTGTAATCCACAAGCCCCATTCCTCTCTAGAATCAAAATTAAAGACAGAACAATGTTTCTGACTTATATTTTCATATAAACTTTTTAACTCCCATTGTAAAAGAAAGAAATATGGAAAATTGTTTTGTTCTTGCTTTTGACGCAAGACAAAGAGGATGCTGGTAGATGTAATGTGACATCTTTTAGGTGTTGTTTTTGGGGGTGTAAAGGAGGAAGAGCAACGCCTACATACACTTGTGTAGTTTATGTGGTTTGTATTGACAAGCGGTAACCACTGTCTGTCTCCAGTTACCCCTGAAGCTGTTGATCACTGAATTCTACGATCTAATCAGTTCACTGTTTTTTGAAACATGCCCACCTGATGGCTGTTTCAGGAGGTTCTGGGCAGGGCCTACAAGGGAGTAGAATAAATATCTGAGTTCCCAGACTCGAATGAGGGATTTACACCGAACAGATGAATGACTCCAACTGAATCATGAACTTAACAAAAACTGATGAATTTTGGGAACATACTGTACAACATTACTGGAGAACAGGAGAGAGACAGGTTGCCATAAACTAAACAAGTTAGAGGGACATCTTCCTTTGTATTTCATACCCTCCTGGGTCTGTAGTTTACAACTTGAACACCCCATGTGAAAATTGAAAAAACTAGTTTTGAAAGGCAGCCTTTTTTCCTTCAGGCAAAGCAGTTCGAGTCTTTTACATAATAGTTTTGATTACAGTTTCTTCTTCAGGCTGGGCCCGCGTCCCGCAGCAGGCTCAAAGATGCTGTCCTGTTTGTTGTGAGGCCAGGGGTGAGTGGGTCCCCATCAACCATTTCGGCGCAGCTCAGTTGTTCTCCTCGTCACTGTCGTCGGGGCTGATGGCCGGACTGTAGGTGGGCGACGTGGGACTGTATCCAGGAGATGTTGGGCTGTAGGTGGACCCTTTTGGACTGGTGGGGGAGTAGGTGGGAGAGGTGGGGGAGTATTTGGGGGATGTCGGAAAATAGGTGGGGGACGTGGGGAATATTTGGGGCTTGTGGGGTGTAGTGGGAGACGTGGGTGAGTAACGTGGGCGAAGTAGGGCTGTACTTGGGTGTAGTTGGCGAATAAGTCGGAGAGGTCGGCGAGTACTTGGGCACGAGGGTGGGGGAGTACTTTGGTGACGTGGGGGAGTATTTTGGCGAGGTGGGGGTGTACTCCGAGAGCTCGGGCTGTAGGATGGGGAGGTAGGCGCTGTATTTCGGAGACGTGGGCGAGTATGACGGGGAGCTTGGACTGTACGAGGGCGAGCTGGGCGTGTTAGGGTCGGCGACTGAGGCGTGTAGCGCGGGCTGGAGGAGAGAGGTAGGACGGAGAGGTGGGGGAGTAGGAAGGGGACGTGGGGGTAGTTTGGGCTGGTCGGGGTGTAGTTCGGCGAGGTGGGGGAGTAAGAGGGGAGGTGGGAGTAAGAGGGCGATGTTGGAGAGTAACTGGGCGACGTAGGCGTGTAGTTGGGACGTGGGACTGTAACTGGGGCTGGTTGGAGAGTAGGAGGGAGACGTGGGTGAATGGATGGTGACGTCGGAGAGTATGATGGGGACGTGGGGGAGTAAGAGGGAGATGTTGGAGAGTATGAGGGAGACGTCGGGGAGTAACTGGGGAGGTGGGGCTGTAGCTAGGAGATTGTGGGGCTGTAGCTAGGCGATGTGGGAGAGTATGAGGGGAGGGGGAGAGTAAGAGGGGGAGGTGGGTGAGTAGGAAGGGAGAGGTCGGAGAATAGGATGGAGATGTGGGAGAATACGAGGGGAGAGTGGCTGGGAGGTAACGTGGGGAGGTGGAGCGAGCCTAGGAACGGCGAGTTGTCGGCTGTAGAAGAGGGTGATGTGGGGGAGTAGGAGGGGGAGGTGGGGGAGTAGCCGGGACTCTGAGGAGTGTATCCACCCGGAGAACGAGGCTCGTAGGCGGGAGATGTGGGAGAGTAATTGGGAGACATGGCTCCACCTGAATAAAATTAATAAAAATTTTAAAATTAAAATTGATCAACTTTTGTTAAAACAGCATTTCTTTGATGTAATTAATTATGTTAACTTGAGCCTAACCTGGAGAGGGAATGTATGGGCTTGCAGGGCCTGGTGAACCTGGGGAACCAGGAGTAGGGGACCAGGCGGGTGAGTACCCTGGAGAGAACCCACTTGCGTCAGATGCTGCACTGGGTGAGAAGCCCGCGGCTCCTGGAGTCATGCCACTGCCTGGTGAAGGCGCAGAAAGGACAGTGCTGAGTAAATGAAGCTGAGAACAGGATTACAGACGAGCTGAAGATCCACTTACCAACACTGGGAGACCAGGCTCCATAGGCCGGTGTGGCTCCTGTGTTCCAGGGGGTCATGGCAGGTGACATACCGCTCATCGGGCTAGGCACGGAGCCAAAGAACATGCCAGTGGCTGCAAATAGGATTGGTGTCAATACAGAGACAAATGTAATACATTTGGTGTCAATATTATATTGAATAGGGCTTTATATACACACACACAAATGGAAAATAATTGACTTACGTCCAGCCACACTGATGCCAGGTATATTTGTGGGGATTTCCATGCCATATTTGCACTTCTCAGCATCCAACAGCAAGTCAAAGCAACCTGTTCCTGCTGGAGCGAGCTGTCCAAGCATGATGTTCTCAGACACACCCTTCATTGGATCAACCTCACCATGAGACGAGGCCTCCATCAAAACATCCACCTGAACAACAATACAGAAACAAAAAGTTACAGTACTGACTGTTACATCAAATATGAAAATTGTGTGATCATATTTGACTCACAGTCTCCTCAAAGGAACACTTCATGAGCGGGCCTGTGTCTTGCCGGTTGATGCCGTGACGTGTGATGGCCATTAAATGCCCTCTACATGTCATAGTGTCACAGAGCAAAGCCAAGTGACGGTAGTTCACATAAGAACCATCAAAGGAGATGACGTGGTACAACTCCCTCTCCAGCGCCTTACGCACAGCCTCAATTCCCAAGACCTACAGAAGGAGGATCAATCAGTTGAGAATATGAACTGTATTTCCCCTATATATATTTTGGCATTATCAACTTTTTTGTACCGTGAAGATCTCCACAATGTCGTTGGAGGTTGTTCTGACTGGGTCCACGTCTTTCTCGCTGAGCACTCTCATCAGACTCACACCGTCTGTCTCAAGGATCCACTCCTGCAGTGCCTTGAACTCTCCATCCTCTGTGATGATGATCTTTTTCTTGTTGTCCGTTTGAGGCAGATGCATGTACACCTAGGGAACAGGGGATCAGAGTTAAGAAACATTTAACGCAAGTGAGTCAAGTTTATGGCTTGCTGACTGCTATACCTTGCTGATCTGTTCAATTCCTTGAAGAGTCATATCCGTCAGCATGTTGGACTCGATGCATCGCAGAAACACATCATCATCCATTTTATCCACCACCTCCTCGTCCTAAAATAAGAAACATTCGGTTACATTAAAATGGGATTATCGCAAAATGATATCATTTTTTGTAGTCATTTACATCTTGGAACTTGTTTTCATCGCTGTTCATAATTCTGATGCGCAGCACCAACTTCTCAGCGTTGTCGTCATTGAAGATACAATTCAGGTCATCTCCAAAACCTTTTCAGGAAATAAGTATTCGTCAGGATTACTTAAAAACGCCACAAAAACCATTTAAAACAAATTCTCACATTTCTGGGACACTCACCTGCATTAATCTTTTCTGCAATCTGCTCCATAGTTAACTTGCGGTCAGTCATGTGTTTGCGATCAAGCTCAATGCGCAGCAGCCACGGTGAAATACGAGTCACATCAAAGTCAGGCATCTCGTAATACACGTTCACCCACTCCTGATCCTCTGCCACCACTGTGTTCTGAGGGTTCGGGTCATAGTAGATGGCAGTATTTGCAGTCACCTGAAACAATTGGATTTCATCATCAGGATTCTTATCCATTTTCAACATGCAGCATTTCTATACAAGTGTTAAATGTTATGGAGCACTTACCTTTCTGAGTGTAGTGTGCTCTAGTCGACAGAGAATGTCCTTGGCGCGCTCAGCATCTCTGGCAGCTTGGCCCAACAGGAAAACGGTCAATGAAGGAGTCTTGGGCCTCTTCGAGATGTTGATCAACTCTTTTAGACGAGGCACACCCAGCGTTACGTTCTTGGCTGACACACCGGCGTAATGGAAAGTGTTCAGTGTCATCTGAGTGGCTGGCTCTCCCAAAGACTGAGCAGCGAGAGCACCAACCATCTCACCAGGATGAGCCTGAAAATTAGAGGGAAAATTAATGTAGTGTTATACAATTGTAAACACACAGTAGCATGAAAGCAAGTACATACAATTGACTGATTGAACTTTGTCTCAATCTCTCCCAGCAGCCAGTCAAATGCCTCAGTAGAAAGGCGGAACTCTTCAGTCATGCGCCTGGAGCAAAGTGTGGAACGCAGGTGGATGTTGAAAAGCAGAGTGGCATTTTCTTGAGCCTGCCTGCTCAGCGGGTCATCGCCGTTTACAATGACTAGCTTCTTACTGAGATCCTTAAGCCCTGAGAATATGACAAAATTAGACTGATTTTAAGTCATCATTAGTAACATCACTGATGAGAAGTTGAAGTGGTCTCTCACCATCAACCACTCGCAATGGGTGCAGGTCTGTTGGGGTCCGTGTGTTAATACGGAAGATCTTCTGAGCATTCCAGATCATTCTGGCCAAATTGCAAGGAAGCACCACCTGTACAATAAGAATAAGAATCATACATTTGATTGAATATTGAACACATTGTTTGTCACTATTTACAGTAGTAAATGTTCACTGAACAAACCTTGCTGTCACCAGTGGGGAAAATGGCTCTGAGGACATCACGGTCTTCCCTCATTTTTTCAAACTCCCTTTCCAAGGCACTCTGAACATGTGCATTGGTCAACACATCTTTTACGAGGTCTTCCTGTAGTGTTCGCCTCAGTGCTCGTTCATTGGTACAATCAAATCTAAACCTTTATGTACAAAAAAAGTCAGTTAAAGCAATTGTTATTTTGTTCATTAATCAGTGCCTATATTCGCTTACTTCTTGTCAAAGGCTTTGTGTGAAGGCTTGAGTGTCGCCAGGTTCTGAAATTCGACGTTCTCTCCAGCCAAACCGTCCTCCCCGTAACGCAACTGTACCACTTGGTTGATTGAATTTCTGACTGTGCCGTCGTACTTTACCATGACAGACTCCATAGATTTAATCAGACGACGCTGGATGTAACCTGGCAAAAAAACAAAACATTTAGAAATGTTGTCATTTTGACAACATTTCCTATTGCCACAATCATCCCCCGACATACCCGTCTCAGCTGTTTTGACAGCTGTGTCAATCAGACCCTCTCGTCCTCCCATGGCATGGAAGAAAAATTCAGTTGGGGTCAGTCCGGCCAGGTACGAATTCTCTACGAAGCCTCTGCTCTCAGGACCGTAATCATCCTTAATGAAGTGGGGCAGTGTGCGGTGTTTGAAACCAAAGGGGATTCGTTTACCCTCAACGTTCTGTTGTCCCACCACAGCAATAACCTGAGTAGGGAGGAACATTTTCAATGTAATCAACAATAATAGCGTTCATGTAATATCACAATATTCTCGAATATCTATTAGTTGGATATTCATTTTCATAATAATCTACCACGGCCCCTGCCCATCTGAAATTATGACGTCATCAAATTCTAGAACCCATTAGTTCTAAAAAACAGGGGTGTTTGTGTGAACGGGACATTTACCTGTGAGATGTTAATTTTGGAACCCTTTGAACCTGCAACCACCATAGACTTGAAGTTGTTGTACTCGGACAATGACTTCTGCGCTGAAGATCCAGTTTTGTCTCGAGCGTCGTTGAGAATACGATTCACCTGGTTCTCAAAAGTCTGTCTTAGAGTGTTACCAGGAGTTGGCTCCAATTCATTATTGTGGGCTTTCTCAATAACCTGGAAAATGACAAATACAATTAAACCCCAGCTGTAAACATTAATGTAGCATGTTAACAGCATGTTATACTTACTTCTATCACATCTTGTTTGGCTTTCTTGATTGTATTCTGAATGTCAAGATATGTCTTTGCATCAGCAATGGAGTCACCAATACCAATCGAATGGCCTGAAGTCCAAATAAAAGTGATGTTAATAAAGACAATGGTTTGTAAAATAGTAGAATAGTATAATAGAATAGAATAGTAGAAAATCTCAGCATGTTCCTCTTACCCTCTATAAGAAGCCAGTTGTTGACCACAGTTTGAATGTTAGAGTAGAACAGTCTAGTAATATCATGACCCATCTCCAGATATGAGATGTGGACCAGAGAGCCTGCTGACGTTCCCAAGGATTTCTTACAAAGAATGCCCATGATCAACTCGCCATTCTCCACAATAACCTACAAGACAGGTTCGTAATAGATGTCAATTAAATGCTTCATTTCAGCCAATCTGCAGTACTAGTGTAAGAAGTACCTTGGTGTCACCAGGCGAAATGTGCTTAAATGGACCACTATCTTCCTCATCTGGATGAGTGCTATGTGTGCGAATGACATTGATGTGTCCAGGAATGATAAGGCTGAAGATCTGCTTGCCTGTCCACAAAGGACGTGGTTTGAGAATGGCTGGCTGAGGCATTTTACCGTCCCAGGTGGACAAGAACATGAGAAGGTTCATCACTTCACCCTGAAGTAAGAAATATCAGAATGAACAATCCATTTCTGTGAGAGAACAGTGGCCATCGTTCACTTTTTACCCTCTCTAAGAAGACGTCTCTTTTGGTAAATTTGCGCACTGCTGTAAGCGTGTCCTGCACAATACCCATGACAGGTCTATTGGACTGAGGTGTCACGATCATACGTGGCACCATGGCCAGCTCCTGAATCTCTGCTCTCGTCTCCAGCGATTGTGGCAGGTGCAAGTTCATCTCATCACCATCAAAGTCAGCATTGTATGGGGTGGTAACACTGGAGGAAGTACAATAGTTGCAAACTTTGTCCAACAAGTTACTTCATAAAAGTTAAGGCTTTTATTTAGTACCTGAGGTTGAGTCGAAAAGTTGACCACGGAAGAATCCGTACTCTGTGTCCCATCATAGACATTTTGTGAAGTGTAGGCTGACGATTAAAGATGACAATGTCACCATCACACATGTGTCTTTCAACCTATGGAAAGAGAGGAGTTTAATCAGACATAATTGTACCTTAATGCACCACCATAAGGCCTCCAAAGGAAACTTGCCTTATAGCCAATCTGCAAATGAAGGTCACTTGGTTTTGGGTGAAACCGCAAGTCAATTCTATCTCCATTGTCTCGAATAATGTATTTGGCTCCTGGGTACTGACTGTTTCCTCTTCGCACCAGCTCTTGTAATCTGTTCAAGACAAAAATAATTCTGTGAATAAAAACATTTACCTAATTTTTTGTGTGCAGTTGATAGCTCTCTACCAAGGGTGGATCCTATTCTTTGCTCTCACAATCTACATTTATTAGGGAATTTAAATATATTTGTAGTCACTTTGTAGTCACACTGTTAATTGACACAATTTAGCCTGCCATGTGAGACGTATCCTCAGTCAATAGTGCATCTAGAAATATTCTTGTGCTGGTGCAAACCACCTGTGCCCCTACCCTTGCTGTGTAGTGGAGGCGTAAATAATGATTATTATGATTTGTGCTTTTCAGGGTTCCTTGTGTATTTGTACACTGTTTCCTCTAAGTAAAAGCTGAAAAACTAAAGTTACTCAGCTCACGGCCCTAATAAACAATTTATTTTCAGAGCCTGATGAGCAACTATGGAGCCCGTCTTTCACAGAAACTTTACAAACATAATAACCAATACCAAAATACTGCAATGTCATTTTTAAAAACACCAATAGATTAATTAACAGTTCTTGTGTGGATGTATGTTTTAAGACTTCCATTTAAGGAAAGCTTTCTCAATATAAACATAGCTGTGTGGTGGCGTTACGTTGACACATGATACACATGTTTTGCTAAAAAGTTTGATATGAAGGCAGTCTAAAGCCGTTGTGATCAGGCATTGTTTGTGTTTGAGTGATCAGCTGTGTCACTGCTCACTTATGGTTCTCGGCCCAAATCAATTAGTGATTGATAGAAGTGTACATTTTGTGAAAACATGTAAGAATCTCGAGTGGCGACAATGTGGATGTCATTGAGAAAAATATAGTCAACTTATATGTTGAATTCTATGTCCTCCCTCGATGGAAACCTAGGTTTTCATTAACAAAAGCAGAAAAGCTCTCAACCCACCGCCTAATTGTATTACAAACAGCAGGCTTACCTGTCATTGTTGAAGGGGGTGACGATTTCGGGAAAAGTCATATTGGCCGCTATAGATCTTGGGACTCCGACTTGGTCAATTTGCAGGTTGGGATCAGGTGTAATGACAGTTCGAGCAGAGAAGTCCACACGTTTGCCCATAAGATTACCTCGGACTCGTCCTTCCTTTCCCTTTAAACGCTGTTTAAGGGATTTTAGAGGGCGACCAGATTTTTGCATTGCCTAAAATAAGAAAACATTAAACATGGTCTTACTATAAATTTTCCATACTTGCAAAAAGTTTGGTACACAAGTATACACACCCTGGGCAGGCCTGGAAGCTCATTGTCCACCATCGTAGCTACATGAAACTGTAGAAGTTTTACATCCTCCGCAATAACGTGAGCTGCAGCACCACTCTGCTCGTTTCTTCGGAGCTGGTTATTAATTTTGACAATGTCGGCCAATTTATGGGTCAAATCATCCTTTTAGATAGACAGACATTTAATGTAGGCTTGATGTTGTAATCAAAAGTTAAAAAATAACAAAAGTCCTAATCTGCTTTGTACCTGGTTCCTTGCGGAGCCCTGCATGACCACAGCAGGTCGAACAGCCAGAGGCGGCACAGGCAACACCGTTACAATCATCCATTCAGGGCGAGAAAACTTTGGGTCCATGCCCAAAATGATGTCTTCTTCATCTGAGATACGCTTGAAAATTTCATGGACACGCTCTGGACTAAGAAGGATTTTCTTCTCCTGAGAATCCTCATTGACGTGCTTCCACTCAGCATACAGCTCCAGACCAGAGCGCCTGATCCGAGGCTGGTAACGCCCACAGCCACCATGACCCTATATATAAATACATACATATTAAAAAACAGGTACATTTTTTAAGTAGGTTTCTATCTGAACATATCGGCTTTTGTGTGGAAACAAATGATCCAAACAGTTCCCACTTTATTTTTATTCTTTCATTGAATCCACTTCATGGACGTCTTTAAACTTTAAAATGTGTTTTCATCCCATTGGGACATAAAAGCTCACCATTTAAAATACCACTGAAACACAAACTTTACAACCATGTACTTTCTGTTTTGTTATGAAATTTCATATGTCCATTAAATTAAGCAAGAAATTTAAAACATGGCTATACGTGTAATAGGTATTTTTAATACATTTAGGCGAGTTTCAAATTGATATAATTAAATGTATCCTTAACTAAGGAATTGGGAGTCACAAACAATTATAATTCAAACAATTATACCTTTTCCTTAGTAATGTCTTCCTCGGTCTCCTGCTGTTCCATCCCAAACTTGTTATCCATCTCTTCTCCTCCTTCACAGATATTTTTGCCTTTGCAGAGTTCATAAACGTGTGTCAATCGCTTTCTGGGTTGACCTTTGGACTTGACAAGAATGTCTTTGATCTTTGGATTGTTCTGGAGCAGTGAAAAAAGACAAGTCAGTACCAAACCAGACAAACATCACCCATAAAACAAAAAGAAAAACAACTTACTGAATCCACTAACAGCTTTGAGCAAAAGAAGCACACACAGCGTAGAACCTTCATTATCTTTGTTACGAAGCCAACATGGAAAACTGGTTTTGCTAGCTCTATATGTCCAAAGTGGCCTGGACATTCTGTCATGTTGCCTGCAAAATATAAATTCAAATGTTATTTCATGAACAGTTTTCCATCACTGAATTAATTAAAAGCCAAACAAAAGAACAAACCTGCACAGGTCTGACATCTCCCACTTCGTTCAATAACGCCTTGCCTGGGGTCCATAAGGCCACCAAGTTTAGGCCGCCCTCCTTCAGTTGTTTCTGGGTACTTAATTCCCCCTTCTGTAACTGACATCCGTTTCTAACGAGTCATTAAAAAAAAAACGTCCGATTCAGTCATATACATTCTCATACAATTCAAAGATTTAGCAGATACTTTTCATTTACTTGTCTAAGAGAATAAGATTTCATCTTCAACAGCGTAAAAAAACACATGACAAAACTAACTTTGCAAGTTATGTTTATTAATTGGCTAGAGTGCACAACCTATGTGGGGAAAATATGACCTGGCTTTGATTTTTATTTTGGATAAAGAGAGCAAAAATTATTCAGTACATACGTGCACCAGTGTTACAACAAAACAGTAACGTTAACCAAGTAAAAAAAAAAAGTGCCTTATTAATGGGCCAATGCCTTTAACGATAAAAAATAAATAGTGTTTGATTCATGAGTTAGCCAGGTTTGTAGTTGTGTTATTGTTGTGCTTATAGTTTACCAACTCCTAGCCTGATGCTAGTTGCTCACAGAAGAACAGCTAGCATGCTAGGCTAGGCTAACGCAGTTTGCTTGCTAAATAAACACAGTACAAGTAAGATTTACCTCGAAATAACATACAAGTACACAGTTACTGTATGGTCGGTAAAATGATAATGCAAAACCCCGCTGTTCCCATAAAAACCTACAAGCTCATCTGGGCTGATGATGCCGAACTGAACTCTCTTGATCGTGCGCAATGGGCATGCGCTGTCGCCGGAGGGCGGTCCGTGCATCCTGTCTATTCAAAGAGACGCGTCCTTCGTCGGCACGCCGCTTTGTGAGCAGGAACAGCCTCTAAAATGTTGCCACGGCTCTGGTCAGGTCGCCAACGGTGACCGGAAAGTCTCCGAAGGCGATGTCCCTGGGACCTCAGTGGTCGGCTGACTTTATGATCGATTTACGTTTCTTTACTCCTAAGTTAAACGGCCACCGACCGTTGCCCTCCCTTTTCCTGATCTTTACTGTGGAGCGCTCTGAGCGCTTCTGAGAGTCAAACTCGCCAACGCTTGCTTTTATAGAGCGAGTGGCTGCTACGGGGTTACAAAGCCGTGGAAGCAGGGTCTGCCTCTTCGGAGGGCGGGACATGTTACTCTGTAGTAAAACGCTCATTGGCCAGTCAGGACTAGGTAATGAATAAATAATTTCAGCACACGTACGGCCAATTAACAGGCACGTTTGTATTTTGTGGCCAATGAGAATTTAAGGCGGGCATTAGTTAAACATAGTCGATTTTTTATTGGCGTCACAAAACACAGTAGGCGGTTCTACTAACAATTTGCATATATTTTATGAATATTCATTTGTGATAGTTGGGATTGGCCATTTCACTCCTAAATATTGAGCAAACGACAATAGGGAGCCAATGACTACGTAGAACAGTATTCGTTTTGAATAATTTCAACAAAATCCGCCCACTTTCCGACAATTGCCGATGTTTGCCGAGGTCATTTTCTTCCCTCTGAGCAAAATAAAAAAAAATCTCTGTTCTGCCCTTCGTCTCGCGCTGCATCAGGCTGGGCGCTAAGAAAAGAGGCTCAGTACTGAGGCCTGTTCAGTTCTAAGACAAAACAGCATATGTTTGTTCAAATACATGCAAGTATGAGTTGAAAATATTTTTTGTGAATTATTTAAATAGTGTTTTGCGATATACGTCGAAATTTTTAGCCAGCGGTTTTTGAATTTTTGCATCTCTGGGACTGCGGAGCAAGCCTCGGACTCGCCTGCGGCCTTCACCCGGACAAAGGAGTGGAGGTTCCCCACGTGCATTTAGGAAAGTCTCGGGAAAGCCTGAAGTTCAGATACTGCCTGTATTTTCACATTTTACTCACTACTTCTGCTCGTATGTGTTGTATTTGTTATATTCTTATTATTTAACGTCTACAGAACATTTTATTTTTAAATATTCTTTACAAACTAGTACATTTGTTTTAAGGCCACGTTTAGCATGTTAACCCCTAACTGTTAGCTAAATACTAAAAAACAACATTGTGGTGGCTTCTAAACTTTTAATAGGCTATTCTTGGCCCAGTTGTCACAACAAGATTGTAGCCGTAAAACTATCGCAATCTCATAAAGGTAAATAGTCAATATATTTTGTGTTCGATGCTAAAACAATGGACTTTACATTAAACCATTATTAGCAAAGTTAATAACGAGGTATAGTACTGTAGAGCAAGTAGTTAGATTTGTAGCTAAATGGGTATATTTCAATGTTATGAATTAATTCTCAATTTTTCCGTCAGTTTTAGAAATGTTAGCATAAGCTAAGTTAGCTCGTGTAACGTGACATCTCCAGCTAATACACTTCTAACACATTGCAGATAGCAGTTTTTTTTTTCTTCAAATATCGGTCTATTGTGCATTAAACGTAGAAGGCTTGCAGTTAATATCGAGGCTAGTGTGATCCAACAGTTTGTTTCACAGCTTTTTTTAAAGGTTCAAGCCTTCAGTTGAACACTATCAACATGGCGGCGAGTGGCGATGTGCTTCTTGTTGTGGACAAGAAAGATGGAGTCTGGAATATTCCTGGCCTTTTTTTTTTTTTTTTTTTACTAGGTGTAGTTCACTGATCTATTCTAACGAAATAACTAGTTTAAAGTCGGCAATCGACCGAAGTTGTGAAAACTACTGTGAACTTTGACCAGTGTGAGTCCAATCCTACAGTCGACAATTGTAGCCAAGTAATCTAGTGTAGTTTAAGCCTTTTTAGTTTTGCGAGCTGCTATTTCAGACCTTGGATATTTGGAATGGCCTTATAGTCGACAGTAGCTATTTAAACTGGTCTCTCAACTCACTCTTTAACGGCGTTAAAACGGATTACCATCTTGTCCCTTTTGATCAAGGACTTAAATATGTTGTTACACTATCTATACATGTTACGTGTTAATTATGTTAATATATATTTTTTTTTTTTCTTAAATCTCATCCATGTCTAGATATGATTAATGTAATTGTCTTACCTGGTTCAATTGTGTTTACATAGGTTCTCGTTGTTATGATTTCAAAGTGTATGGAATGAAGTTGTGTGCCAGTGCGTTTGCTTTCAAATAACTTGTAATAGTTTGAAGAACTCATTTTCCCCTTTTTAAATAAAGGTAAAACCCAATTCAAAATTGCATTGTTTTCTTTGTGTTATTTATTCAAAAGTGGTTACTTGTGAATACATCACGTGCCATTCTTATTTTTTGATCGATTTTATCATCTTAACAGCTTCATCTGGTCTCAATAATAAAGCACAAAATACAGTTCCTTTTTTTTTCTTTTTTTTCTACAGTGAATCACTTTGTTCAACATTCCATTTCTTTACCAAATGGCGCCCTCCTCTGGTTCATGTTGAGAATACACTGGAATAGCATTGCACAACGAAAACGTCAGTACGGAAGTGAGTCCAAGAAGCAGGGCGGGCTCAACGGAGCTGCACACAACTCAGGCTGCACAACCAAGTCTCCTGCCTTGGGAGGTTCAGAAGCCATAAGATAAGAATTATATTACCAACGCACTTAAATATACCGGTGCATTTAATGCAATGCATTTTGTATCCTTACAAAAAAAGCAAAGTCCCTCCAGCTACAAGCTATCCATGAAAAGGTAGGCCTTGACTTGTTGAAAGTTCTTCATAACCACTGATCAAACAATTGGTCAATCTATACAGTTAAGTACATAAGCAAACATGTCCTTTTTATATTTAGAAACTGTTAGTTTATACCTGAGGCTTATTTAATGTAGGGAGAGCTCTTGTCTTATGTCAGAGCATGACGTTGGCTGTTGGAGGGGGGGCCCCATGAGGAGAGAGCGAAAGCAAAAGGTACAAACTGCAGAATGTCTAATATATTCGATTTTAAATAATTGTAATACAACTATACTCTCAAGATTCACGAGTATGGACAGACACAGCAGTAGGGCTGTCTGAGTGTGATATATGTCGTAGATGCTAAGTTAAGTAGTCTGTTGTTGTTGTATCTGGGTTTCAGATGACATCCTATAGGCCAATATTATTTAACACAGACAGGGGACAGCCAAAATGAATGTTTAACATGCAGATTTTTGTTATATGGAGTTCTGGGGTCTTATCACTATACAATTGCGTGACACAGTTTCAGGCATTCTCTCTATGAAAGCATACTGAAAAGGCAGCCCCAGGAGAATGTCCTGTTCTCTTTGTAGGTCTATTTGTTTTGGCAAATAGCTTTTAGTCTTAATTCGTACATACCTGTTGTATTGTGTGGACACAAAAATACACGTCAGACAGGCTATAGTCTAACACCTCTTTGTTGTAGGCCTGTCTGAAAAGAATATGACCTGTTTACTTATAATAATCAGGGTGCTAAATAAATTGCTTAATCTTTCCTCTCGTTCCAATCCTCTTAAAGAACTAATCTAGGGTAGCTAGGTTTGGCCCAAGCCGCATGCCACAACTGAGCACTATTCTTTTTGTGACTAACTCTGACTTTCTTTAGTCTTTCTTCTTTGAACTCACTTTTGCAGAGTTGGCCATTCATCAATCCAATCTCTGTAATTCAGACAGAATGAACAACATTCTGAATTATACAAAAACTCTTTGTTAGACACACATTTCACATTCCTGTAAACTCAAATGTTTTGCTCTTGCTGTGTGGTTCTTGTTTCGATTTTTTTTAAACATCTGATATCAATAGTTTGGTTATGGTCTGTTTTGTTCTCACTGCTACTTATTACAACACATGTTTGATAAGCCTGTACTGTCGGTCAGTTTGTATGTGACTGAATCGTCTGTGCTATTTAAAATACCAGGCTAAAAAGAGGAGTTGTTCTTTACTGTGCTTTGAACCACAGCCTGTCTAGAAACAGGAAGCATTGACGACCCGAAGTGCAGCAGCACACAACAACATGCAGCCACTTCCTCCTCCTCACGGCAGAGCTACAGTTCAGCAAAACAAGCCTCATGCTTATCACAAAATTATGCACCCCTCCCTCCCTTCCCTGCTTGGGCCGCCCTGCTGAATGGCGCACACAGACAGCAAGCTTTTCACCCCTCCGCCATGTCCTATGTGGTGTTCTCTTATTCTTTTATAACCACACCCCCCCCCCACACTGTCTCTCTATGCCAGTACAGCATGCCTGAGTAGCTGCCTGGAGATGAAGGAGCTAATTAATTTGATTTAGCCCTTCTCTCCAATTCTCTGGCAGTGGAAAAAGCAGCCGCCTGTCCTTTGCTTTGCCCCCACCTCCGCACCATATCAAGCACCCCTCCCAGATGAATTTCCACCTATCCTTTCCAGTCTGTTTTTGGCAGCGTACACTCCAATCACATTCTCTATTCCTTGTTTCTTCCCCTATAATGAATGCATTGTTTACTATATACCTCATTACACATAGCATGCTTATGTCGCACTTTTCTTTCATCTAAATCTTTGTGCATAGCTATTATCTTCTATATGTGCCTTGGGACTGTCTGTGTGACTCAGCAAAGCTCCTCTGCTGCTCAAACAAACATGCTTGTTTTATGGTTCAATGCGTCCGTTTCATTTCGGCATTATCCAGTGTGGACCTGTCAGACGCTGTGTGATTAAACCCACCTCTGTTACCTGATACTTGGTTAAATGTATCCATTATGTAAGACTGAAAGACCAGAATAATTGTCAAGTCATAACCAGCCTTGTGCAGAGGAAGTGATGCTCAGAGCAGCAATATACATACAACAGTAAAGTGCAAGGAGAAAAAACTAAATTATAATGTAAAAACAGCATATATTATATATATTTATATATTGTTTATTCTGTTTTTCCGTTTTTTCCACTGTAGCCCCTCGAGGCAACTGCTGTTGTGATTTTGGGCGTTACAAAAATGTATACATTATTTGCTTGCACCTCCAATCAGAAGCATAGCAAAGTATATAGCAAACACTTTATATTATGGAGATAGTATTGAACTTTACTGATTGAAATTTGACTTGATCACAATCCACAATCAATAGTAATAGCATGCATGCAATAAAATCAGGTTAAAAACACGATATTAAAAAAGTATAAATATAGTGCAAAACATAAACAACTAAATGTACAAAGCATACATGTCAAAGTATTTCTAGTACACGCACTCTTAGACACTGCATTAGCTCCAGACAAGTTTTTGCATGCTCATCACATGCTTTCCTCACAGCTGTCATCATATTGACTAGGCATTTTAAAATCTCGTTGTAAAATCTG
Source organism: Chaenogobius annularis (assembly GCA_015082035.1). Lineage (NCBI taxonomy): Eukaryota > Metazoa > Chordata > Actinopteri > Gobiiformes > Gobiidae > Chaenogobius > Chaenogobius annularis. Next base: position 465,792 of record BJKM01000038.1, read on the forward strand.
AATGTAAACATTTGTAATGCTTATCTGTACTTGCAATTCCAGAAATGCCTGCACTTTGGTGTCGTTTTACCGCCCGTCCCCACATGTCTGCTCTCAGGCCACAGAAACAGGAATCGCTGCATCGTCCTTGTGCAGCCGCTGCTTCCTCTTTAAGAAACCACTGACATTTGACCTCTTCCACTCTCCACTTTGATCTGGGTCCAAGTCAGCTGGAGAGCAGGTTAGTCAGCCCTTCTCTGAGATCACTGGGGATGTTTACAGATACTCTGGCATAACTTTGGACATGTTCACCAGCCATTCATTATTTAGTGTTTTTCACTCTTCATTGCTTACTTAAAGGTACACTAGGTAACTTTTCTGGTGATGTTGGATGTTTTTGCTCGGCCTGGAATGTTCCCAAGCAAGGCATGAAACGTTTCTAGTGTTTATTATATATGTGTTTTTATAGTTATAAAATTATTGTGAGCAGGCCCACCTCACCACAGATTTTACCTGGAACCTGTTTTGGTGGCGGCATATGCTTGTCTCCGTGGAGATGGGTACGTTTAATACCTTACTGGAACATTTCAGGCAAAGCAATAACATCTCTAGGGGGAGAAGCAGGTGACGGACTCTCCATTTGTCAAGTTACTCAGTGCACCTCTCTTAAACAATACATATACAAAATAATCCAATCCACAATAACAGGCAGAATAATAGTGTTATACGTAGGTCCTCGACATTATAGTACTGGTTTATACAATGAATTTGCAAGGTTAAAATTGCATCACCTAAACAAAGGTCTTTGCAACACAACCACAAAGTGTGAAGCCACCAAACACGAGGTACAACATGCACAACAGTCCATATCTGTTCAGTGAGGTCTTGGTTAACTATACATATTATTTGGCAAGACTTATTCTATTCATAAAATGTCTTTATATCAGATAAACTTTATTTTAGCTCAATCTGTTAACTGATCTATAATCTATTATTAACAACCTAACCCTATCATTTTACTAAATGTAAATGTTTTTATTGATCATGTTTGACTTGAACAAGGGATGGCACGAGGACAATTGGTCAATGTGTTGACTGTCTGAAGTTACTAAACATGGCTAATAATATGCCTTTCCTTTCACATTTTTTCATATACAGTCGTCTAGTTCTCTCTTTCACACCAGCATGCCTCAAAAACACGCAGGAGGGCATGAGAGAAGAGGACAAGGAGGAGAAGGAATGGGAAAGAAAGTTTGGCCAACTCCAAGAACCACCAGAGGGGTCACAGGAGCAGCGCCCAATCCCAGAGAGGTTCCCATGGAGACAAGTGTGGCAGCGTACAATGAGGGTGAGAGAGACGAGAAAGAAGGAAAGACCGGGAGGGGGGTGGCGAGAAAGAAGGAAAGACCGGGAGGGGGGTGGGCGGGAGTCTGGCGACACGGCTCAGTCAGTTGGTGGGTCTAACTGTTTTGTGTGTGCGTGTGTGCGTGTGTTTGGGGGTGTGTTTGTCCTCAAAAGGACAGTGGGAAGTATGATGTGTTATAGCAGAACTGGGCGAGAACCTTAAAACCTCCACTTACTTTGATTTGGCTGCCATGTCGATGAAGTGGAGATGAGAGGAGCTGTCGCTGACCATAAGAATTACATCTGGCGGCTGTTGTTGAGCGGTTACAAATCATTACTATCAATATTCAATTGTGCCTTTTACCAAGTGTCTTACTCTTACATTAGCTTCTGCCATTTGTGTTAGGAAGGTTGACTATTGGAGAATTGAATCATTCAATCAAAACTAACTGACGTTTTTGACTACGGGATGGCAAATATGTCATAATATCTTAGAAGTACGGAGCTATATTTGTTTTGTAGCTTATCTATGTGTAATTGTTGTTAATAGTGAAAGTTTTGTGATGACAAACTATTACGCGTGAACCTTAGTGTTGCATAGAGGTTGTACTAGACTGAGCCCTCAACCAAAGGTGTGTGGTGAAGCATTTTTGAAAATGTAGTCATTCCCAAGACTTCAGCCACACAGTCTTCAAGCCGTGGCATACTTTGACCCATTCTTGAAGTCGTGCTGCTTGGGCCCTTACTTTGTTTGAAGTGCACTTTTCAACCCAGTCAAAATCCCCTGTAATTTTTTCCTCAGCTGCACTTGTTCCACTCTGTTGCCCGCTGCCTTTTGACTCCAGCTGTTTACCACTTTGTACTTTCCTGTATTCGTCCCAACTCACTTGTAACTCGCGCTTCTGTCTGCCTATCCGTCCGCATGCACAGAGTTTGTGACTTGGCGTGGTTCCTGTTTGTTTTCAGCCATTTTGGGGACTTGCAGTGCTGGTAACAAACTGCTTAAATGGCGTCGTCTTGCTTGCTTGCCTGTCTGCTCTCCCATTCTCCCTCCCTCTCCCTATCACTGGGCTTTGTGTATATAAAGTACTGTGTGTATGTGCCCAGAAAGGGGGAACAACACTTCCAAATAAAAGGAAGATTGGATTCAGCAGCAGAGGGGTTGAAGAGAGGGGGGTAAAAGAGAAAAAAACACCTCGAATCGTGTGTCAGAGGCAGAAAGTAGAGAGTGTGAGAGAGCAAGCAAGTTGGAGTGTGAGAATCGCTCCTGCCCTCTGTCTTCACACAGTGCTGGCTGCATGTGTGTGCCTGCGTATGTGTGCACCGCCTCTCCTTGTGCTCTCTCTCCCTGACATACTCGGACGTGCGCATACACAGAGCGCAAGGGGGAGAGAGGGAGTGTGAGGGGAGCCAACACATCGCAGCAGAGATGCAGCAGGAGGTTTTCAGAGGTACGTTCTCTCCTATGCTTGCCTTCCTGAGAGAGAGACAGACAGAATAAGAGGAGTAGAAGCTGTGCTCACTAGTTTTCCTGCTTATTTTTTCTTGCTGCTGTGACGTTGTTTTCTGTGCTGTCTTGTTAGAAAGTGCCTGAGCTCGGGGTGTGTTGTGGGTGTGTATTTTTATGCCCTTCGTGTTTGAGAAAGGCATTTGTGTACGTGTTAGTGCCTACACTGGATGTACCGAGCTTCTGCGTGTGTGCCAATAACAGGCCTCTTCTGCCTCATCCTCCCCTCTGTCGCACCACGCAGTTCTTTTTCAAAAGCGATGACTCGTTTGAGGATTGTAATGAAACTTTTAATTCTGTAGACGCTCTTGCGTCTGTAGATTCACAGAAAAGCGGTTTCACACTGGAACAAAAATTAAGTCATTTTAGCTTTGTTTGTTAGTGGGCCATCTCCTTTACTCCGGTCCATCAACTCGCTAACAACAGTCGCTTGACAGTTTTAGACAAGAAGTTGTGGATTATAGTTCAAATCTGTAAACAAAGTCTATGTGTCTACATTTTTACCAGCATGCTCTTTTGCTGGTACTGCTCTCTTGTACAGCAGCAGAGGGCATATTGATGTCACCAACCCCGTTGTTTCTGCCCTAAGCCTTACTTTTTTTCTTTCCAAAACAACAGAGCATCTGCTGCCAACTACTCCACATTCCTGGTTTCCATGGATGCCATGCCGAGTCTCTGAGCTTAATGTATGGAAAATATGATCAACTGTGTCAAAGGGGTCATAGGTCAGACAATAGGAAATGTAGGTTCTTCTCGCTGCTGCAGTTAGCGGCAATAGTTTGGCCTTAACATGACAAGAAGGAAAGAATGTTGTAGGTTTATCTGCACACTCAAAAGTACACCACTACTCAGTGACTACTTCAGCTAGAACCGAACTATATACAAATTATTTGGTAGTTTCAAAGCAAACCCCATTTGAGAATTCCACACGTCTACATAGATTGTGCATGAAATTGGAAATATATTTTAAAAAGAAAATAATTTCCTCAAAAGGATCGCCAGTGTTGTATGGCTCTGCCCTGATATTTTTATTCTTCAGTATGTCCCATGATTTTTTTCATTGAGATAAATTATAGGAAATATGCCGCGTAGAGAGACTGTGGAGAGTATGGGTTTTTAGACATGGGAGGTTCACTGGTGTGTGAAGTGGCATGCAAAACACCATGATACGACCAATTACATGTGAGGAGAAGGCGAGAGCGGGTTAAGGGACCTTGGGCAGTCATTCTGAGGTGATCTGAAAGACAAGGAAACCCTGACACGTGAACATGGCTTAAATGTGTTCAAAGTTAGCTCTCTGTTCGCTGTTCACACTTAGTGTCTCTACCTTGTCCACTACACCCATGTTGAATCCAAGCTCTTCTTTCTTTCTCTTTATCTCAACTGGCTATCGCCCTTACGCTGCTCTTACTAACGATGCCCCCCCCCTTTACCCCTACCCACACACCAATGCACTCTTGTCGTATGGACCAACTGCTGTTGCATTTGTTAGGCCCCTCTGGCTGCCCCTCTCTGGAACTAGGCCCAACACCTTCATTTTCCCGTCATGGCCCTTGCAGCTGGCTCACTGGCTGGTAGACAATGGCCCCCCATATTCAGCCCACATGGATGCCCCAATTAATGCAAAATATACTTGTTCTTAGGAAACTCCAATTCACTGTTTATTTAATTTAACTTAAAAAAAAGGTTTTCAATTTCAAACTAAGAATATTCTGTATTTATTAAATAATGATTTAGTAATTACTCATAAAGAAACCATTACTTTATTTTTAGTAAAACTTTTTCCCCCCGACATTTTAATAAAATAACGTAATTTATTTTACACATTTCCTGTGACAGACATTCAGAAAGAAACTGGCTAGTGTGCATGTGAAAAAGTGTGGAAACTGACTCCTAATTGTTATTTGTCAGGCAGCAACAGCACCAGCCACAGTGAGAAACAAACAGATTGCTCAAACGGCTGGTTCAAGGCCTCGAGCCACGGCACCAGCCAAATCTGTGTATCCATTGTGCAAGTCAGCTTTAGCTGTGATGTTTCCAGTCCTCATCAGAATCATAGATTTGTCTTTAGTTAGTCAACAAATGTAAATGAATAATACGAACTTCGAATGATTCATGTCCCCTTTATATTAATCTTGTTAACTCTGTTCTGTCAGGGTCCCCAGACAGAGACGTGGAAATATGGCAGCTGCGTATTTCCTTCCCTTGCTACCACCGTGCTTTATATAATCTTTTCTTTATTTAAGCGTTTTAATAACATAGCTTTGACCAATAGCACATTTACATAGCCTTTACTGAGGCCTGTCACATTTAGACAATGTGTCGTGCAGCCTCTGTAGTGTGTGTGCGTCACTGGGAGATACAGAACAACATAGAGGGGGCGTCATACGCACTTCCCTGTCCACAGCACAGGCATCAGATGAGATGGTGAATTTTTTGTCTCAGCGCTGTCTCTTAGTGTGTGTCTACCCACTTGTAGCAGAGTGGCGCTCTCCATAAGGGATTTCCCTCAAATCTATTGCTCAGCTAAAGCAACTGACACTAGTTTCATTTCAGAGTAATAGAACAGCACAAGGCCGATGCAACAGGATTGAATATTTCCAGTTAAACATATATATTGTGGCCTGCACATCATCAGCAAGTCATTGCTAAAGCTCTTTAGTCCCAATAGTTTGCACTTGTACACTGTGTTCAAAGATGTCTTGCACTCCAACTTGCCTTTTGGATTTGAATGTGATTTCCAAGTAAAATAACCTGGCCCAATAGCCATGGCGCCTATGTATACTAAATATGATTTTTGTTTACCTGATTTCCTGGGCTACTATCAGTCTGACACTCTCATTGTCTCCCTCACTTCCAATTTTCTCCATCTTTTGCTTTATTACGACCTATCACTCTCTTCCTCACCCTTTTCCTCCCTTCTCTTCTCCCTGCAATAACAGTGCTGACCTAGTTTCTGCCTGTTCAGGGCTGCCTGTGGAATTTTACAGCGGCCTGCCTTCCTGGCTGCTTTGCTACTTGAAAACGTAGGCAGAAAAGCATGACTGAGGATTTTTCTTTTCATCACATCATTACGGCCTCATACATTCTGTTCTAATGGCAAAACCCAACACAAATAACAACTCTTTCCACCAGGCTGTAGACATCTTTTACACATGAACTATGTCCAAAACAGTCACATTTGAATAGAAATAGAAATATCCCGTTGCTTGTCCACAGCTTAGCTAAGCTATGAGCTTTTCTGTGCTGTGCACACGCATGCAATCTTCCTCCTCTTCTGCCCCCCGCTGCCTTTGCCTTCACAAATAATGGTCAGAGTCATGCATGGCAAATACATGCCAGTGGCAGCAATGGCTAAAAAGACTCTTGCACAAATGGCAAACAGAGTCAGACTATCCTAAATATTATTCAGGATAAATGTGGATGCTTGTGGATACCTTTATTTTAAAAGGAATCTAATTTAAAATGCCTTCTAATTAGGCATATGGAATGTTAGGGATGAGGGTGAGATAGATTTCTGGAATGTCATTCTGTAGACTTGGCTTTGGCACTCTGAAATTTAAACCAGCACTGCTGCAGATTCATTCCTTCCCTTGCCCTCACCCTTCTCTAGCTTCTCACTCACCATTCCTGACTGTAAGAGCATTAGGTTCTTTTTCTCCAAGTGTTCAATGAGTATCACATTTGTAGAACCTTTTGTTATTCTATTACACTTAAATATTGATTAATGCTATTTTTTATGTTTGACTTGTCTTTCAGAATGTGAGGGCTGGTCATGGTGTCGGATAAGAAAGTGTGGGACCCCATCCATGCGGGCCATTCTTATGTAAGCACCGACCACCTGATGCCGGTCTAAAGCCCCTCTGCAACGAACGACAAAGTGCAACAGAGGAATTGAAGCTGTCATCTGGGATACCTGTCCTTCAGCTCAGGCCTTGGATTTCTCCTTTATTAAAAAAGCATTCTGTTGCCAGCAGAAGTCGAGGAGATGAAGGCTAAAAGACATGGGGTTCGGGGAGAGGTTGTTATGGAGGACAGATTGGAGGACATACCTGATGGACCTAAAAATGCAAAAATCACCCTCAGCTTCCCACTTAGTGCTGCCCCACTCCCCTTGTCACTGAAATCTCCAAGCCACCGGCGTAGTTCCTCCTCTTCTTCCTCTCCTTCTCCACAACGGCGTCGGCAAACCTCCAAATGCTCAGACGAGGGGGCGCTATGGAAACTGGATTCTACTACAGACGTCAAGCACAGGCCTTTTAAGCCTCCCAGGCGTGACAGCTCTCCATCCTCCTCTCCTTCCTCCTCCTCTTCTCCAATGACTGCTCACACAATCATGAGAAAGGACATCAAATCCCCACCTCCACTCAAGTGCTCTAAACTCAGCCCAGACACTCCGTTTCATAGATCACCACCAAAGTCTTCCAGCGGGGCTCTGGAGGGCTGTTACGGTGGGGATGTATGGGATGAGCGACCCAAGCTGACCAACGGTGCAGCCTCTCAAACAGCTCAGATACTCTTCAGCTTGGGCTCAGCTTATAACAGGTCTGGGGACGCAGAGGGAAGAGAGAAAATAACCAGAAGACCCGCTGGCAAACCCGGAGGCTCTCATGGACCAAGTCTTCACCCTCCCTCTCTGCACCTTCCTCCCCCTTTACCCCCACCTCCCCCTTCTGAAGGTCTCACTGCACCCTCCCATCCGACCTCCTACTCCCCGCCAGACAGTCTAAAACCTGAACTCATATGCGGCGTGTGCCACCGGCTTTTCAGCACCGCCGCCTCCCTCACAGTCCACATGAGGCTACACCGTGGCAGCCGCGCCCTCAGCTGTTGCTACTGTGGCAAAGTGTTCATCCACAGCAAGAGGCTGCAGTCACATGAGGCCTCCTGCCGAGTGCCAGAGCTACCCTCCAGCACTCTGGGCCCTCCTTCCCTCACCAGGCTGCCCAAAGAAGAGCCATTGGAGGAGGGAGAGGTGAGAGTAGAAGGAGGGGTGATTGTGGCCCAAGCGGATATAACTAAAGCACGGTCGGGAAAGAAAGCACAGAGTCTCCTGGCACAAATCCAAAGCGATGATGCAGCAGCCGCGGAGCTACTAGCGGGTGATGAGCACCATTTTGTAAAGGTTGTAGATGGCAATGTCATCTACTTCTGTTCTGTCTGCGAGCGCTCCTACATGACCCTGTCCAGCCTCAAACGCCACTCTAATGTGCATTCATGGCGGCGCAAATACCCTTGCCATTACTGTGATAAGGTTTTTGCTTTAGCCGAGTACCGCACAAAGCACGAGGTGTGGCACACGGGGGAGCGCCGCTACCAGTGCATCTTCTGTTGGGATGCCTTTGCCACTTACTATAATCTGAAAACACACCAGAAAACCATACATGGCATTAACCCCAGCCTCATCTCCAGTGAAAAGACAGCTAATGGAGGCTATAAGCAGAAGGCAAATGCCCTGAAGCTCTACCGCCTTCTTCCCATGCGTTCCCAAAAGAGACCATATAAAACCTACAGCGACAGTTTGCATAATGGACTGCTGCTGCAACCAGCTGAAACACCTTCTCTTCCTGTGCCTGGCCTGGACTGTACTCTCGGCTCTGGAGATCTACAGAGTCTCTTGAGTGGGGCTCACCCTCAGACTGTTAAGCCGGACCCCGATGACTTCCCCGACAGCTTCCCTGTTACTGTGCCTGCTGAGCAAAGGGACAACTCCGGATTGCCTCAACTCTCTCAGACAGAGATATCTCACATTAGAAAGCATGATGGTGAGGCATCAGACACTGAACAGGGCAGGGCAGGTGGCAGCTTTAAAATGTCCAGTAGCAGCAGAACCAAAATATCCAAGACAGGTAGATGGCCAGACACAATCATGCCTTCTGTGATAACTTATGGCCACACAAAACCCTCTGTAATAGTGCATGGGACATCTGTGTCCTCCTCTGTCATTGTGCACAGCAATCAGGTCACATCTGGAAATGACAAAACCAACTGCTCTTCCTCTTTAAGTTGTGGCCAGGCTTTACTCAAAAGCAGCCCCAAATCGATGAAAAAGCAAAGGGACAGCGTAGAAAATCACAGAAAGCGATCTAGAGACAGTTCAGATACAACAGATGATGGTTCGAGAGGTAGACGAGACACAGACATGGGCACAAAATCATTACACAAATCACGCAGGTCGCACAGTAAAAGTGAAATAAGCACTTCAAAACAGCAGTCCCCAACCATAGGCTCACAGAGCAAAGATGCAGGGCCCCTGTGCCAGATAACAGTTCGAATAGGAGAGGAGGCTATTGTGAAGCGCAGCATTTCAGAGACAGACCTTAAGAGAGACAAAACCCTCTCGCCTCCTAAAAACAAGCGCAGTGAGACATCATCTGGGAAAGAAGTTAAAGATTCCCGACACTCACACTCCCACCATCACCACAAACACCGCCGGGCCAGTTTAGACACACAGGAAACGCATAAGAAAGAGGAGATTAGGGAGCATTACAGCCCTGATAGAGTCAGAGAATACTACTTCCGTCAAGAGGTTCGTGAGCAGCAGGACAGTGATCATGACAACGAGGACAATTTATGGCGACCGTACTACTCTTACAAGCCTAAAAGAAAGGCCCATGCACACCTCCAGAGAGTGAAGAGCTGGCAAAGAAAACTTAAATTCAAGCGCTCTTTGCGGCTTAAAAGGAGGGTAGACAGACTCAAGAACCTTGTAACTAAAGATACAGAAAAGTCAAATAATGAGGAAGAGGAAGGATTAAGTGATAGGGCTGATACAATTTTAAAAGCTAAAAAAGAAAGAGGTCTAAAGAAAAAGCATGATTTCTCAGTTTCAAAAGAGAAAAATATAGATGCAGATGAGCAAGTTAAGGAAGTCCAGGCTAAAACACCTCCGCCTCCTCTCTGCCCTCCAAAATCTCCTCAGTCTACCGCAGCTGCCCCCACTGCGATCAAAAGACGACCCTGGACCAGTGCAAATGCAGCTGAGTGCGGTACATGTGGTCGCTGGTTCTCGAGCTCCAGGAAGAGAGACAAACATGAGCTGAGCCATCTGCTAGAGTTTGTCTGCCTCTTCTGCAGGGCCACTTTCCCCTCCACAGAAAAGTTGGAAGACCACCAGAAAGCCCAGCATCCAAAGCCTGTCGAGTCCCCATCCCAGTTAGTGGCCCCTAAAGTAGCACTTTCTGATCCAAGTGAAGGAGTTAAGCTAAAACAAGTCCCATCTCTCACAAAATATGATGAAGATAAAGGGTCTCATGCAATAGATCGTATTTCTAGTCCCAGCCGCCTAAGTAGGAGGGCATTATCTAGGCACACTTGCCCACAGTGTCATAAAGTGTGCAAGACGTCGTCAGCTTTAAACAGACATATCCGGCGCCATGAGTTAAGTAGTTCCCCAGAGAGAGATGACAAAGAGCCTGAAACACAAATTATTAGCAGGGAATTACAGAGTGGGAATGAGCAGGTGCCTTTAGCCCTCTCGGTTTCAGTTATTAACTATTCACCGTCAGAGCTACCTAGTTCAAACGATAATGGTTTTCAGAATAATTTAAGTAAACAGTCTAATGAGCCTAAAATTATTGTGGAAAATGTATTTACAGAGCCCAAAGAAACTGAGAAAAGAGACCATACCCCTCAAAATGACCCTCCGTTAGATCACCCCATTAATCTCGCACCTTGTACCAAATTCTCCCCTGTTGCACAAAGTGTCTTGATCATGAACGAATCCCAAGGCCTAGATTATCGTACTCCCAGTAAGCAAAACTTAGTTGCTCACAGCCACGGATTGCCCAGCCCTGTCCAAAGTCCCAACAACACCAGAATCACCACTGCTGCGCCACTGCCTGTTTCCATGACAACAGCACCCACCTCTGAGGCGGGATACAGGAACCGCGATGGGGTCATTATAGACAGAGACAGACAATATGGGAGTGATAGGTATCTGCACTCCGGTTTTGAGGAACCACCTCTAGTGCACCATCTCAGAGTCCAGCCTCAGTCCAGGTGTCAATCTCCCAATGAAGCACAAGACCTGACTATGTCGTCTCTGCGTGCCAAAGAGAGAGAAATAGAAAAAGAAAGAGAAAAACGAGTGCAGCAGATGAGAAAGCACGCTCTGGACAACCACAATGCTTTACTGGTGCCTAAAGAGGAGCCTTTAAGCCCTGTGCCGTCCCCCCATCATATGCCCACTCCCACCCCAACCACTGTAAATGGCAAATCTGCACACAGACACACTCCAAGGTCTCCCTGTCGTACTCCCTCTACTATAGGACAACCAACTGAGTCCACCCGACATGCTCACAGCACACATGAGCGGGCCTCTCAACCAGATGGGGCAGCTGTGACTGCTGACCGCCCCTCTGCCCATGCGCTGCCCCTCCCCAGGGCTCCACAGGCCCCAGCTGACACTGACCAGAACAATGCAAGAGATTTCCAACAAGTGGAAGACTATCCCGACCAGGTGTACCCTCTACCACTCACAGTACCAGACAGCTACCGCTCTGATAAAAAGCATGATGACACCCTGCTAGTGCCCTCCTATCCTTCTGGGACGCTTCCTTTTGGTCCGTTGGGGAAAGTGATGGTTCCTAATGGAGCAGACTTGAGTAAAATACCCTTCTACCCAGATCCCTACCCCCTGCTGTACGGACCTCAGCTGTTAGCCTACCCCTACAACTTAGCTGCTCTTCCTGTTGCTCTTAACATGATGGCTCCTGGTGGAGACAAAGTAGAACCACTGCCTTTCCTCCCTGCTATATTTAACTACGCCACTGGGCCCTATATGAGTGCAACGCCACACCCCCTTGTGGCCAACACTACCCTCTACAGTAATGGCAGCAGTGGAGGCAAAAAACAACGGGACAGCACCAGCAAACCATAGGACAAGATACACCAAGCAGACAGGCTGTTTTCTGAGGGAATGTGTTGGTGTGGGCTCACTGCAGCAGGACCCCTCCTCTCTTGTATTCAGTAGATCTGAGCTAGGCACTTAATAAGAGGAGTGAAACTTTACTCCTGCTCGCCCTTGCACCAGTCTCTCCTGTCATTCTGTAGTGTGTCATAGTCCTAGAGCTTGATTCTTCCCTCGCTGTATTATCTATCTATTATACCAATATGAACTGCTAACAGGGTGTGTTGTGTGAAACATTAGTTCAGCTTCCCTTGATAATAAGGCACTTCTGGAGTGGCATGTGTAGGCACGACTAGACAAAACACAAGTCTACGCTGAAAACAAAGTGAGGCTTTAAGCAATGGCAATACTTGTATGTTGTACATGGACAAGTATAAAGGGATCTGTGCATACCAAGTATGGCTTGTGCAGGTTTTAGTGCATAATGGAAGTGTGCATTACTGTGAATGAAAGGGGATTTCATGAATGAGTTTATCATTCCATGTGGTTTGAAGGCACACGCAAATTCCTGCTTCAGTTGAAATAGTTACTGTGTTGTGCACAGGGCTTCTAAATGTTGGTCTGAATGCAAGTACATGACAATGACGGATCATCTGCTCTCCTGACGTCTCAGTGGAGCTGGACTAATCAATTCTAGCATTCATCATAGTTTATGTCATGTGCACCAAATAGTTAAAAGGTGCCCACTTTAATGGGGCACTTGTAGCTGCTTTGGATATGTAGCTGGTCACTGGGTAAGAAATATGACTGATGGACCATTGCACTTCCATTTTATCATCTCATATCTATCACTTTAAAATAGTATTTACCAGTCAGCCGTTATTTTGTGAGTAGCTTTTGTTTTGCTGGAATAGTGAATAATTTCCCCTGGATGAAGTCAATGACAATATGGAAGGAGAAAACGGATTCAGGGTATTGAGGTATTTCAGTAGAGGTAAAGACAAGGGCACAAAGGACTTAGGACTGGGACAAACCGCTCTCATGCCGAGGGCACTGTAGGGTGAGGCTGAGCACACGGGCCAAAGTGCCCCAAGCTCTTCTGTTTTGGGGCTTTTTGTTCCATGTTTTGTTCTGTTTATATTTGTTTTGTTAAACTGTTATTGTTAATGTTGTTTAGTCCTCTGACCTGATGGAAAGGGGATGAACCTAAAATAATGAATGTAAATCTAGTCGTGAGGTTGATGAAGTACAGCACAGCTACATTATTGCTAGAATCAGTCTTTTTTATTATTTGATACAAATAACCAGTTAAAGTCGTATAATATCTGGTATGCATATAAACAGTAGTTCTAGAAACTTTGGTTCTGTATTCACAAAGCATGAGCAGCACTTGCTTCTTAAACATGTATATCCTCACAGAGGTTGACATACTCACTCACACACACTTTTATTTCTTTTCATTTTCTGTTGTTTCATTCTGTTGTTGTACTGACGTGTACTGGGATGGCTTTTGGATAGAAAAGGAATTAAACATGGTGACCAAAGGGTACACAAACGGTTAGAGGCCTTTTGCATTCCAGTGACAAAAGTGAAATTATGATTGAGAAAACCAAAACAAACCTGCTAAGGAGCATATCCTTCTAAAAGCATATGGTCCACCTGTGTTGTTCACTTTGGGGGTTTAACTCATTGTACATGCCTTGCTGTATTTAATACAATATCTCAAGCCATTCCTGTAGATGCACATGTTGTATTTTTGGACCATTACTTATAACATAGTTCATCGGTTATCATACAGAGTCCAAAAGCATGCAAAATGATGTATTGTAGTGATTGGATTGAAATCTGGTGGTCATTTAAACTATTTACTGTATGTTTTAGTTGAAATGAATGTGCCTCTGCTTGGATAACAATGTCTATGGTGAGAAGATTTCCAGTTTCCAAGTGTTAAGGTGCCTTGTTATGGCAAAAGGAATTTCAAAAGTAAATGAACGAATATTATATTATGGAGATTTTATGGCTTTGCTCTGAAGCTGTAGATGTAGGGGTGTGGCTAAACAGTTTTGGCATTGTGTACATGTCTAGGGTAATACTGTGCCATATAGAGCTCACAGAGTTTGTTAATGTTATTTTTAAAGATGTTTTAATGTTGCCTGATGACTTTGTCTTTAGATTTGATACAACAGCTTGTAGCCACAGCTCCCCAAAGTCTGTAGTCTCCTTTTTCTGACATACTTGTTCTCTCGCTCCCTCCTTGTTTATGTCTACTGTTTCATCTTGCTGCAATCAAACAAAATAAAGTATTAACCTGATGACCTATAAAAATAAACTTTCTCTGTCTGAAATTGATGCAAGTAAAATTAAAATGTTTATTTTTGTATATATTTTTTTTAAACTAATGTTTTATAACTGATATGTTTGTAATGATAAACATTTTAGTAATCCAATGTGTTTAGTCACAATTCTCCATTGTTTATGAAAATATGTTCATAAAATATTTGGCAAAAATAAGTTTGTCTATGAACATAATGACTTTTTGTTATTTCTTTTGGATGTTATTTTGGACACTTTTTAGTCTTTAACTTGTTGTTTGCTTTGTGTCAAGACAATTCTTATTCAGTGAGTACAATTAACAAGATAAGTCTTTATTTATTTAGGTTCCCTATAATCTAGTCATGTCTCTGCCGCCTACTACACAAACAGGCCTCAGAGAGATGAATCAAGGTTTCTGTGTAATGGGTAAACACAGCGCTGTGGTCTGCCTCAGGTCACTCACCCGGCCCACTGTTGTCTACGGTAAATGAATCAGCAAAGCTAGACTGAGACTAAATGCAATTTCTAGCACTATTATAGTTCGTCCACTGGGCATTTATGCATATGTATTTTCAACTACACTTTTGGACAATTGTAAACACAAGCACACTACCACAAAAACTTGTCTTCCGGGGATCAATAATATGCCCTGTCCATGCCCGTTTGCACTCTGTACTCCAGGACACAGTATCAATCCCACTCAAGGCTGCTTCACATTTAACAGCAAAGCACCTGAGTGGACACAGAGGGCCAAGGTGTGGAAGAAAAGGTTCAAGAATGGCATTGAATTGGAAAAGTATTGCTGGGGGCATGCTGCTCACCCTGGGGATCACTATGTTGGGACAAGGAGCAGATGGACAAGAGAATGGCCGGGATAAGGTATGTTTAATAAGAACACAAAAGTAACAGAAGATGCACAAACACACAACCAGCTGTGACGTGTAAATGTGTTATAGAAAGAAGTCTCTGGGTCAGGAGTTTTCTATCTTGGCCAAGACAGAGACATGTGGAGGCCATTGGTCCATATAACAGTAAACCTGAGTGAGATCACCAGGTCTGTTTCGAGGCTTCAACTTCATATTTGAATCTTTATTACAATAGAATAAAAGTATAGACAATATGTTTGGTAAAAATTTGTAACAAGTCTTTTCTTTCAGTATAAAGTCAATATTTCAGCTGCGTACATTTGACCCAGATGGCACTGTGTTCTATGGAGACACCAAGAGCGGAGAGGACTGGTTTGTTTTGTCCCTAAAAGAGGGGTTCCCATTGATGCAGATCAGCAAAGAAGGCATGCTGCTTAGCGTGACAGGAGGCCCCAAACTCAATGATGGAAAATGGCACACTGTAAGTTTAATGCAAAACGTACCACGACTTGACTGAAAAGTCTATTTTTAGTTTTGGTCATGTTTGTTTTATTTTTATTCTTGGTAAAAAATAGCTGGAAGTTAGCAACCAAGGAAAGTTTGTGGTTTTGGTAGTGGACAGGACACAGCCACTGGTGGCTGGTCTACAGCCCAAAATGAAAGAAGAGACCCTTGCTGGTGCACTCCGACTAGCTCTTGGTGGGATCCTGATTAATACAGAAAAATTGCTTGTTCAGGTATTGTTGACAATACATAGTGAACTGTTATAACTTGTACATTTGCATTACCCATAATATTTGTCTTGCTGAAGTACAAGCCACAGTTGGATGGCTGTGTGCGGGAGGGCAACTGGCTAAACTTGAGTTCTCCCTGGAAGACAGAAGAGGAAGAGATGTGGCAATGCCATGAAAACATCAAACCAGGCAGCTACTTTCCTGGCAAAGGCTTTGCTGTGTTTAACTCTTCTGGTTGGTACATTAAATACTATTGCGTTGTATGTGGAATGCAACAAGCATTTCACAGATTGAGAATCAATACATTTTCTAATCTATTATATTTTTCCCCAGTTTTTCCCACTCAAACAGAACAAGGGATTAACATTGAATTTTGGGGGGATTTTAATGAAATGGAGGGGACAATATGTAGCATCAAAAACCCTGGGCACGGGCCAATATTTTATCTAATGGCTAATAAAAGTACAACGGTATGCATTTAAATCAAGTACTTTTGACATTATTACATGTTTTCATTGTATGTAGGAGATAAGATTACTGCACACACTACATCTATTTTTGTGTGTGTAGGAGCTCACTCTCACCTTTGGTGCTAGTAGACTCATCATAAAACAACAAGTGTTCAAGAGACTGATGATAACCTTTCAGACGGATGTACTAAGGGTGGGTCTGGATGGATTTGAGTCCAGCGCCATGATATCAGTAAATGAGGAGAGCCACGCTGGATATTCAGACATTTGGGCCGCAGGTTCTCTTTCCATTGGAGGTCTCCTAGGTGAGATTTTATTTGTAAGTTATTTAAAGAAATTGATGGCTTATTTAAGTGACACAATGTTGTATTTGAAGGTGAAGATGGCACTGGAACTCAGTTCTTGACAGGATGCCTGGAAAAGATCCAGATACAAGGGAAGAATTTGGATATGGATTTAGCAGTCAAAGAGATGTCAATCTACTCCCATAGTTGTCCCGCCTAGTCATATTTCATTGTAGTCTTAAGTGAATTTCACTATCAAAATTGTATTATTACGTTTTTCAAGGTTAAGCCTTTGCATAGACTCTTTACAACAGAATCAATTAAATGTTTTCAATATCACCCTCCTGCTTCAAGTCAAGTCCATTGATGCTAACGAGACACTAGACACAGATATATTAGGGTTCCTTGCATTGACTGAAATTAACTTCCTGGAGACTGATCTAACCTTAACCATAATTGCTACTTATCTAACCTTAAGCTACTGAACTTAAGGTTCAGTAGTTCAGTATACTATGTTTGCGTATTTACCTCATGGGCTCTGATTTTTGGTACCCACAAAGCAGAGGGTCCCCATGAAGTAACTATAGAGTGGATAATTCAAGCCTCAAAATCAATGTGATAAATATACTTATACACCAAGACTTTGTCGCCATCTAGGGGATGAATGTAAACATAGTAAAATCAATCAATCATCAAACCATTTTGCGGCTGTATTTCTTTTCCATATTTTTCTGTTAATGTTACCAAGGACTGTAAATACAATTAAATAAATGTGCAGGTATACTGGGTTCCTGTAACAAAATCATGGGTGTGGTTGAAAAACAAAATCATATCGATGGCACAGACCTGCCGTATAGAGTCTCTATTGTCGCAAACACCAAGTGTCGTAAACTGGCCGTCCCTGAAGATGGCGGCGGAGCTGCATCCGCGGAGCGGAAAGCTGATCGGCCTGTCCAACTCCAACCGAACCGCCCGGAGAAACCAGCCGGTCCAAGAGTTCAACCATGGCCTGGTGCTCAGCAAGGAGCCCCTGAGGGACCGGGATGTCTTCACTGTCCGCATTGATAAAAAGGTAAACAAGGCAGCAGGCCGCGGCTACTGTCGCTGAGTCTGAGCTGAGATGAGGCTCCTGGGCCGGGCAGGGGTCTGCTCTGTGTCCGCTCTGGGGGGCATTGACTCCCGCTGCAGATTATAGATGATCTGACAGCTGGTATGTTGGATACCCGTAATTAGACGCTACATTAGAGTACTGTTATTGTAGACAGGAGGACTGATAAACACAGAAGAACACATACGATTATTTAGCTGATGATATCACAGTGGTGCCGCTGTTAGCCGCTAATGAACCGCGCCTGGAGCTATTGATGGCTTAGCCTGTGTCACTGACTGGATGTTTATGGCATAGTATTATGTCTTCATGTTTAATTGGCGTCCTGGTTGGTGATCTCCAGTGCTGTAGTGGGTCCATTACTAATATCTGTGCTTTCTGGGCAGAGCGAGACCAACACCGGAGCTGTCCTCCGCTCTTCATGTCTGCTACATTTATAAACTCTATACTGAATATATGCAGGCTATGGTCATTAGTCACAGTGGGAATTGCAATTCTGCTGGTGTTAGGGAATTTGTTAAACTACTTTCACTGTCATTCCTTCTGAAACTTTGGAAGTACTCAGTCATTGTCCTCATGCCATGCTGCTTTCCCACATGAATGTGTGGATCAGCCACACATGCCATAAACATGGATCTAAAGCATAATTACAGAACAACTTGAAAAATGCACAATACCAAGAAAAGTGAAGGCAGCCATTATGAACAGTGTTTTTTCTTGTGAAATGCCTCTTGTCTGTCATAAAATGTATTGTTAAAGGCGAAAAAAAAATCAATAACGTTCCATTCAAGCGAATGATAATAACATCCACTAAGTAGATAGGCTTAGGAAATGAATGCAAGAGAGTGCAGGTAAATTAAAACATTTATCAGAGATTAGTCTGAGTTAATGGGAGTCCTGATAGAATGTTCAACAGCAGCTGATCCCAGTCAGTACAAGATCGTACTGAATCTGATACTGAATGTGAAACCTAGATGCTGTTGCTCTGTTGTAACACACCTCACACAAAGCAGTGCATTTTTGGACTAGTAGACTAGATTAAGTCAGTGTTTTTAATTGAAATTTAAATATACCACTAGCGATCAATAAGGTGTCAAATTATCTTAAACGTGGGGTTTAGTGTTTCTGGGAAGAAATTGATATTGTTGGTTATGTGATATGATTTCAATGTCACCCAGACAGCCGGGTTTTTCTTTTTTTTTCTTTTTTGTGTGTTTTTTGTGTGTGTTTAGCAGTTTTAAATGAATATATGCATATTATTGTATTTATTCATTGCTTCTCAAAATATCTAAAATATTTCATCTAGTTTGAATAGTCCTTTTTTTAGTATCAAAGAGCCCTCTGGAGGAGCAGGAGTAAAAATAACTCATTTTTACAAAGCAAGACAAATGTGTAAAGTTTGTAGCACTGTATCTCTCGCACACACACATGCGTGACTGATAAGATGAATACCAGTTACTGCTTATAATCATTACTTTGTAACGGATGTGTTTGAGTTGCCACTCTTTCTGGTTGTCACTTGTTGTAAGTTATGTTTTGGATGACAAAACATAATTTTTCCTAAATGTGTGCCAGGTGAACTCATGGAGCGGTTCGATTGAAATTGGTGTGACTGCACTGGATCCAGCTGTGCTGGACTTCCCTAGTAGCGCCACAGGACTTAAGGGAGGCTCGTGGATTGTGTCAGGCTGCTCCGTGCTACGAGACGGGCGCTCTGTTTTAGAAGAGTACGGGCGGGACCTGGATCAGTTAGCTGAAGGGGACCGTGTGGGCATTCAGCGCAACTCTCGTGGAGAGCTCCACCTCTGGGTGAACGGGCAGGACTGTGGCGCTGCAGCCAGTGGACTACCGCCCAAACTATGGGCTGTGGTGGACTTGTACGGAAAGTGCACCCAAGTGACCGTGGTGAGCTGTGAACCGCCCCCAGCCTGCGTCGAGAGAGAGACTGTGGAGCAGGACGAGGATGATGAGGAGGAAGAAGCGGAGGTGGTAGTGTGTGGCACACGTGAAGACGCTGGAATCACAGCACTGATGAATGTGGCAGCAATGAATGGATTCATGAATGGAGACGAAGGTAGAAAAGGTTGTTAATATATTTGTTGGAAATATCTTATTGTTGTTTAATGATGATTTATGAACCTTTGTTATGTCTGTATTTAGTGCCTGAGCTTTGCTGCAGTCACAGCAGACCAGACAAGTTTCCCAACAACCTTGAGCCAGAGACAGGTGAGATCTCATTTAACTAAATTAACCTTACCTAGAATTAAATGTCAGGCTAAATGCTTGCTGTTGGTTTATTTTTCAGTTTTAACAGAGCACCAGCTTTTTGATGTATTTAACAACGCCATAGTATCTTTTTACCGTTCGGAGGATGAAGGTGGAGGGGAGGATGGAGGTGGTGGAGGCGGAGGAGGCGGGGATGGGGGTGGTGGTGGCAGAGCAGGACATACAGCAGGCAGCGAATCGTCGTCCAGAAATGATCGAGGGAGCAGTAGTGGAGGAACGACAGCTAACAGTGACACTGGCTCTACGGGGGGAGGGGGAGTGGACGGAGGGAGTGCTAACAACAGTCCTGCGGGCAATGGAGGGACAGGACCTGCTGCTGTGACTGGAGCCATGACCACCAATGATGCACTACTGTTTCACGAGAAGTGTGGGACTCTGATCAAACTGAGCAACAACAACAAGACAGCAGAACGTAGGAGGCCATTGGATGAGTTCAACAATGGAGTGGTCATGACCAATCGACCGCTCAGACATAACGAGATGTTTGAGGTGTTTGTTTTTATTCATAATATTTGAAATGTAATCACGCAATTTAATGGGTAATTTGTAATTGTGTTTAGATACGTATTGACAAACTGGTGGACAAATGGTCAGGATCCATTGAAATTGGTGTAACCACGCACAATCCAAATAATCTAGACTATCCTGCGACTATGACTAATCTGCGCTCAGGTAAATTTATATATTGATGATATGTTCATTCAATATATTTTGGTCAACGTTTTTAGTTTATAGTGCATTTTCTTATTGTCAGGAACAATCATGATGAGTGGCTGTGGAATACTTACAAATGGGAAAGGGACACGTAGGGAATACTGTGAATTTAGCCTTGATGAACTTCAGGTTGGTCTCATATTTACAGTGCATGGCTCACAGCTATACTGGTTTGGCAGCAGCCGTGAAGATTTCATGATATGATACGTGACTGCTGTAACAGCTCTAATGAATGTCAATATTTAGGAAGGAGACCATATTGGCTTAATGCGTAAGGCCAGTGGAGCACTGCATTTTTATATAAATGGAATAGATCAAGGTAAGCTTGTTCCACAAGATTTCTTCCTACATTTTTGTACATTTCAGTATCGTGAGGAATTTATGTGTGGTCGTGGGACCTGTGTTCCAGGTGTTGCGGCAGCCCAAACACCGGGCGTGGTCTATGGTGTCGTTGACCTCTATGGTATGGCTGTCAAAGTCACCATTGTCCACAACCACAACCACAGTGACCGTTTGCGACGCAACAATGCCATTATGAGAGCTTTATCACCAGACGTAGGCCGAACCAGACCTGCCCTGGCCATCACTCCTGACACTGAAGCGCCTGACCGCCTGCTGTTTCATCCAAATTGTGGCCAAAAAGCTGCCATCATCAGTGACGGCAGGACAGCTTTAAGACCATAGTGAGTGCACTGCTGCGTATTTTATGTTTTCTCCTGACTGTATGGCTATGCTTATCCATTTGATACATTTGCCAACAATGAATATGATGTTTCAGTGCCATTGATGACTTCAACCATGGTGTGGTGCTAAGCAACCGGCCTCTGCGCTCCAATGAGGTGTTTCAAGTTCGTATTGATAAAATGGTAGACAAATGGGCAGGATCTATTGAAATTGGGGTCACAACACATAATCCCGCCTATCTTCAGCTGCCCTCCACTATGACCAACTTGCGTTCAGGTAGATTTTTCAAAAAACTTAACTAAAGTTAAGATGTTACAGCAATGATATAAAAAGATGAAGCAGAGGACTTAAAGTTAAAATTATTTGTGTTATTTTTTTATTTTTTTTCCTAGGGACGTGGATGATGACAGGGAATGGTGTGATGCACAATGGGACAACAATATTGGATGAATATGGGCACAACCTTGACAGACTAAAAGTAAGTCATGCGTTTAATACCAGTGACAGGCTGCTTTATATGAATGTCCTTTGGATTTTTTAGGCAGGTGATACAGTTGGTGTTGTGCGTAAAGAAGATGGCAGCCTTCACTTCTTTGTAAATGGAGTGCCTCAAGGCCCAGCAGCCTGGAATGTACCCCCCAGTGTGTATGCTGTGGTGGACCTTTATGGTCAGGCAGCTCAGGCAACTATTATGGATGACATGGGTGAGGAAGTGGTTTTGTCACTGGTTAAAACTGATGAACTTGGACTCTTGTTTAAAGTCTTACTATTCTTTCTCCCTCAGTTGACCTCCCTCCTCTTCCAGAAGACAGCTCAGATGGGCCCATAGCCTTGTCTCCTGGAAGCCCCTGCTCTATTGCTGGAGTCACTACCACCAGTGACTTGCGTTTTCACACGCTTCATGGTAATAATGCTGTAATCACTAATGGGGGGCGCACTGCTCTTCGCCAGAACAGCCGGAGCGAGTTTAATGATGCTATTGTCATTTCCAACAGGTAATGTACATACTAAATAGTTATACATAGATTTCATAAATAAAAAAGAGTCAAGTTGGGATATTTCTGTCTTGCAGGTGCCTTCGTGATGGAGAACTTTTTGAAATTGTTATTCAAAAAATGGTTGACCGCTGGTCGGGTTCAATAGAAGCTGGTAAATAAATGACCAGGAGCTTAATATTAAAACTGCAAATGATACACAGTGTTCACCACTTGTGTTTTCAGGAGTGACAGCCATCAGGCCTGAGGAACTGGAGTTTCCAAACACAATGACTGATATTGATTATGACACTTGGATGCTTAGGTAAAGAAACACTGAATTAGATTTTCATATGACATGTTATATTATTTATAATTCATGTTTTTCTTTGTTACAGTGGGACTGCTATTATGCAAGATGGTAACACAATGCGCAACAACTATGGCTGTGATCTGGACTCTCTCACCACAGGGTCTCGTATTGGGATGATGCGCACAGCCACTGGAGACCTACACTATTACATCAATGGAGTGGACCAGGGAGTGGCCTGCTCTGGTCTTCCTTCAGGTAAAAACAAACGTTTTCTGTTTAAATAAAATGCATAGTTTATTATGATGATGATTATTATGATTATTATTATTATTAGCCATGCTCATTTTCGGCACTTCTTTCTGCAGAGGTGTTCGCAGTGATTGACTTGTACGGCCAGTGTGTCCAAGTGTCCATCACCAGCTCTTCAGGCCCTCTGGACAATAGCCTGTGCACCAGTAATGTCACAGAAAACAGCTTTCCTATTCACTACCCAGGTCAGTTTTGTTCATCTGTGCACTAAGACCTTATGATGCTGCAATGTTGAAAATATCAATTATCTGTTGATATTAGTAAAACAAATCAACCCCTGTATATTTGTTTCCAGTAGCAGGTGTAGCCCATCGGTTTCACAGCAAACATGGTAAAAATGTGGTGCTGCTTGGTGAAGGCTGGCAGGCCATCAGAGTTGGAGGATACTCACATGGGATTGTGTTCAGTGCAAAGGAACTGAAAACTGATGAATTGTTTGAGGTGGGAAGGATTTGTCAAAGTGCAAATAGTTTTTACTTAAGTCACTTGCATAACACTTTATTCTTGTGTCTTTTCAGGTGAGGATCGATGTAGTGGATGAGCAATGGAGTGGTTCACTGCACATAGGGCTGACCACTCTGGCACCTCCGGATCTGCCCTCCTGCCCGCTGTCAGGCCTCTCCCCTTCCCTCCCACAACTTCGAACCAAAGTCACCTGGCTTCTGAGCGGCAATGAAGTCAGACGCAACGGAGCATTACAGCGGCAAAACTATGGCTGTTCACTGGACCGGCTCACTGTAAGCAGCCATTTCCTCATCCTGCTCTCAACTTTAAAGTTTTAGTGCTGATTCCAAGTAATTCATAAAGTTAATGGATTGACCTTTTCTATGGACTGTTTTTTTTCAAGCACTTCTGCACAGTAACCCTTTCAGCCGTATGCTTGTTTTTCAGGTTGGAAACCGTGTTGGAGTTAAGCGGTGCAGTGATGACACAATGCATATTTTTATTGATGGTGAGGACATGGGCCCAGCTGCTACTGCAGTTGCCAAGGTAACGCATAATACCACACATAGGTCAGTGGATTTGGCCTTGGTGATGCATTGTACTTCATGTCCTGTTGCAGAATGTATATGCAGTATTGGACCTGTACGGGAAGATCACTGCCGTGTGCATAGTCAGTTCATCTCTCACAGAGGATGCAGAGAGTGTGAAAGGGGCGCCAGCACACTCTCTGCCTCTCTCTTTGTCCTCGGACAGCTGCAGCGAAGGGGAAGAAGACAGCAGTCCCATGAGAGAGGTGTGATGACAACGGCATCATCATTTTAGTGCCATTGTTTTCTGCACAGTTTTTGGGACATTGTTGTGTTTTTGTAGGTGGAAAGCGAGCCGTGTCCATTGGTGCCCACAGTTATGACATTTTTAGAAAATCACGGCAAAAACATCCAGCTGACCAACCAGAGCCTGTCTGCCTCCCGAGTGTCCAGCTACAACCAAGGTCTGCTCGTCACGGCGCAGTCTCTGCCTCGACAACAGCTTTTTCAGGTAACTTGAAGATCCGAGTAGAACATTTACTTATCTATTGTAGAAAAAGATTCAGTTGTAGTAATCTGTTTTTAGAAAAACAAAACGTTTCGATTCTCATCCAAGAATCATTCTCAATCTGCAAATCGAGTCTGGGAATTAATTTTTTTTATCCTACTCTTTGCTGGCCCTGCCCACCGGGCGGGACCTCCTGATAAAGGGAGTTTACGGTTTCACCTGGTGGGCAGGGCCTATACATAGTAGGATAAAAGCCTGAGTTCCCAGACTCGATTCGCAGATTGAGAATGAGTCCAGATGACTACAACTGAATCTTTTTCTACAATGGAATACTCCTGGACAAATGAGGGATTACAGACTTGATTTACTTATCAATTTTATTTTATTTTTTTTACATTTTCAGGTTTTTTGATTCTAAAACGTTCATAGACCACATAAGAAGACACAGAGAGCCATAATACAAACATTTTAACATAGTCCTAATTATGTAGTCCGGCGTAAATGTCCCAATTGGTCCAGAGTGTGTCAAATTTGTCAATTTTCAAATTTAGTCCGAAGGTAATTTTCTAACAAAAAAATTGTATAGCAATCAGTCCAGTCCTTGATTGTTGGTTGAGTTTGTGTCATCAATTTCTGTGTCATGGCATTTTTCCCTGCTGCCAGAAGTATGTTTCAACTCATCTAACTTTAACATCTCACAAAGGAGTTGTTGGCTTTCACAGACCCAAGGTCATCTACTGAACGCTATCATAATGAAAGATAAACCCAAACATACCCTTTTAAACGACTCTTAATTATCATACATTGTATTTCCTAGTTTCAGATTGACCGCCTGAATCCGTCATGGACATCTTCGCTGTCGTTAGGGGTAATAGGCCACTCCCCTGACCGGCTGAACTTCCCCTCCACCGCCTGCTGTTTGAAACGATCCACGTGGCTGCTGCAAAGGGACTCTGTCTTCCACAACTCATTAAAGGTGCTAATCTATACCATATTGTTTTGCTGTCTGTATTTTAGATTTCAGTTTTTTTTATAAACATGACACAACTAATCTATTTATGCTTTTTTTTTTTTGTATTTGGTCTATCACCTACAGATATGTGAAAACTATGGCCCAAATCTTGACACATGTCCAGAGGGCACGGTATTGGGCCTCCTAGTGGATGTTAACAATTGTCTACATCTTTATGTCAATGGAATGGACCAGGGAGTGGCAGCTCAGGACATCCCTTCACCCTGTTACCCCATCATTGACCTCTATGGCCAGTGTGAACAGGTCAGGCGAGCAGTTTTAAACACAACGTTCAAGGACCTGCCCATTCTAATCCAAATTCGTCTTCATAGATCACCATAGTAACAAACAATCTGCCAGCTGTTGGTGGAGAGAGCACAGAGACCCGCTGTCAGGGTGATATGGAGAAGGCTGACATGGTTGATGGTAAAGAGTTTGTGAATTGTGATTATTTTTCTTTTGTGTTTATTGCACTTACACTTGTTTTATGCCCTCTTGAATAAAGGAATCAAAGAGAGTGTGTGCTGGACGCCACCTCCGGAGGTCAACCCCAATAAGACGTGTGAATACCAGGCTCTGTGCTCTCGCTTCAAGGATCTCCTCATGCTCCCAGGTGAACTACTGTGGAGTTAGTTTTGATTTTTGACCAACAACTGTATTAACACATTTGTTGTCTTCTAGATGGTTACTTCAGTGAAGACGTCAAGTACAATTTGTGCTACTGTGAGTCGTGTCATAAGCTTCGGGGTGATGAGGCATATTACAAGAGAGGAGAGCCTCCAAGGGACTACGCCCTGCCCTTTGGGTGGTGCCGCTTTGCCCTCAGGTAAAACCACTAGAATATAATTTCAGGATTACATAGAGCATATCATTTATGGCTTCAATTATATCACATTTTAACATAATCATGAATGCAGGATAAAAGCAAACTGTGAGGCTTCAAATGCTTTGAAAAAGTGGCACATAGCGTACCATGGCACTAGTGTCGGTGCTTTACGACGAACACTGGACCATAACCAGTTGCTGTCTGGTAAGTCACTGAATGCCTTGTTAAAACATAGAAGCATAGATAGATTTATCCAGTGGATGAATAAGTGATGAATAACTTTTGTTATTGCAGGTGCATCATCTGTATTTACAGTGTCCCCTGTTAAAACAGAGGCCCCTAATGACTACAGTGAACCAGAGGAGAACAGTGCCCCGGGTAGAGAGGTCCCCAGGGTGCGCCTCTCTCCCACAATGCGTTACTCTGGCTTAGAGCTCTTTGCTCCTAAAGTGCAGTAAGTTTTCTGACATAACTTCACGCAGCATATTATGGTGTGATTTTAGCAAATTATTCTGTTTCAGATTTCAAGACCCCCGTTCTCACCGCTGCCACCAGGCCCAGGTGGGCTTCCAGGTTTGTGTGCGTCCTGGGTCCTACAAAGTGGGACCTCAAACTGTCAGCCAGAGCGAGCCCCTGGACCCCCGCTTCAGTAACACAGAGATTGAGTGGATCACTAAAGAGCAAGGTGGGACGATGCTCTATGGACTGCTCATACGAGTCGAATGAACACAAAGAACATGAGGGACATTTTGGTTTTAAGAAACTAAAAAACCAAATCCAAGCCCTGCCTTGAGCAAGAGACTCATCCGGCTGATTCCTCAGTAGGTCGTAACAAGCATTAGTTTTTCCTACTTTTGGTTGTTTGCTCTTGGACTCTTTTATGCCGGGGCTATGGCGGTTTGAAGACACTGCCTGCACTTTATGTTTTGGACATTTGTGGGCAATTTTGTAAAAGTGAACTCATCGACACAACATGTTTGTTAATCAGCTGCAGATATTTTTTTTTTACTTTCACTGGTCACAGATTTTGGCACTTAAATACAACTTCTCACCTCCCAGTGTTATTGTTATAAGTTCAGCTAAAAGCTCCATCTAGAAGCTTTCCCTGCCAATCTGCACATCAACACCATCTGAAAATGTTAAGAAAAGGACCCAGTAGTGTTTTGAACAGAACAGAAGAGAAGAGAAATGTTTACAGAAGAATAGGCTGCAGACCTCATGCTTGGGTCTCTGACTTCTCTTATCTTATAGGTACAACTGGAAAAAGACAATGCACCTTTTTGAGAAAGTGAAGATTGGTGTATTAAGTTTCAGCCTTATGTTACAAAAGATCAAATTAAATGTATTTACAAATAGACTTGACTAGCCATGTAATATTATAAAGGTGGTTTTTCAAATTGTTTGCCCAGAAACATATGTTTACACCGCCGTACACACAACCAGTTGTTTTTTATTTTAATCAACCGTCAAGCCATCATCACAATCCACTGTTTACAAGTGAATGTTATTTAATTAGGGCTGCTGTTTTTCTGTGCATATACAATTGGTTTACATTTGTCAAAGATGTCTGGTTTTATTTAATTCTTTACATCCACACATTAACTGAACAGCAAAAATATTTTCAAACTAAGTGCGTTTTTCCCCTCATTTTTTCAAAGCCTGTTGCCAATTTCTAAATAATTATGTTACAGCGTGTAAGAAGGTTTTTAAATGCACAGTATCTCAAGTAGCTGTGATCCAAGTGATAAATCTTTGGGGTTTGACAAAGAAAAACTTCGAATCAGAAAATGTGAAAATATACTTTGGGTTATTTCAACCCAATGCTGCTTTGTATAATTTTATTTGTATAATTTTGTTTATGTAAGTTGTGTTGTACAGGCTGTTACATATCAAATCATATCTTCCTGATTTATAAATAAATTTTAAAACTGTATGCAAAAAAATAAGAAAATTTATCCTAACATGAAAAAAATTGAAACGTGTTTGTTTTCAGATTTTATTTAGGAAAAACTGGTTACTGACATGTTATTGCAGCGTTGCATACTTGACTCATTTGCACGTTTCTAAAATGCTGTTGACTTATAAGGCCAAAAGTGTTTGTCCTGACTTTGAAAGAAAAAAAAAAAGTATAAATGTAGCAGCTCCCAATTGACCTATGAAAAACACACAATAGCTTTGAAGCATTAAAATAATTGATCCACTGTAATCCTTTTGGGTTGCATAGTCTCTTTACTTTGCCATTTTAGTCAATATAATATTTGAAGTTTATTGAGTAAATATTGAGTTTTTTTGTGCATAATTGTTCAGGAAAAATATTTGACTGCAAACAAATTAGTTCGATTTCTTAATGGTTCCAATTTTAACCTGCACAATGTTACTAAATGGCAGCAAAAAGGTGACAGAAAATGCAGCTTTGATGGTGTAATCCCATTTCCGGCAGGGTCTCTATGAAGGTAATTTAGTGAACCAAGAACATTGGAAACAACAGTAGAGAGACACGGACAAAATGTAAAAGTTTGGTTGAGCTTCATTCAAATGTACATATTGACAGCACACACGCACACATACAGTCAGTCTCCCAGGTTTGCCAGGAACAAACATAACCTCACACAAGTTTAAAAAAATAGCGAAAAGTTCTTTGTACACTTCCACATTACATGTTCCTCAGACCCTGATGTACTGCGTTCACTCTCAACTGAAAGGTTAAGCGTCAAGCTACAGAGTGCTTTTATCAAAATTTATGATCACAGTAGTTCAAATAAAATATTTCACTTTGGAATAAATAAATAGTTCAGACACAGAATAAACTTCAGTGCAAACAATCTCAAGACTCCCAGATATTTTCAAGATGCAAATTTAAAAAAAAATATTTAAAAAAATGCTTTGCAGAATTCCTCTTCCAAATAAATATAATTGCAGGAACCATCACAGCTCACAAAACAGACTTTGTGAAAAAGGGAAAACATTATTTAACGGTCAATCTCACTTAAAACTTCAAATAAATATTTCAAATGTTATAAAATTAGCTTATCTCCGAGGACACTCCTTCACATAATTGGTGATCAGCAGAGACAGACGGCTTTTAAAAAGTTCAAATTTGACTAACGCAGTGCAACTGAGAATAAGAGCTTAACAGCAAAACAGCACAAAGTGAGAGCTCCCAATGTCTTCCTCGTCACCCCGGGAAACCAAACTACACATCTAAAGAAACATTAAAAAATATATGAAGGAATCGTTTCTCCAGAAGGTTCTTTGTGGCTGGTTTTTGGAGGTCGCTGGGTGAGGGTCAACATACAAACGGACAAAAGGAGGTCGCTAACGAGGAAGAAGGAAGGAAGGCGAGCAGCAATCAAGTTTTTCCATTTACAATACAGATTTTTTTCCCCTTTAAGACGACTTCAGAACTTTTTGGGGCCCCAAGCAGAGGTTTGCTTTGGGGCAATGCCAGTTCCAAATGTTGGGAAATCCTCTGCACTGCTCATGTCAGGAGCCTGCAACCAAAGGACATGGGCATCATAAGTAATTACACCGCTATATAAGGAAAACTAACTAGACTGTGCTGTGCTTTTGTACCTTGTTCCCTCCTGCGTTCCATGGGGCGTCCCGGACCACAAATCCTTTGGCTGGTCCACCGTCGTCTGCTCCACCTGCTCCCCCTGGCCCTCCTCCATAGCGGGACGGGGGTTTCATGTAAGCTGCCAGCGTCTCTGTTTCGGTCACACTCAGCATCTGCAAAGAGTAAAAGAGAAGTTTTCATATTATACAAGGTTCTCATATCTTTAAAATGCTTCGATTAAACTGAAAACATGTCAAGTCCCACAATTAGAACCTCATCATTATGTCTCTCCAGATGTTGTTCATTGGCAGACAAAACTATTTGGACACTCACATATTCCTCCTCCAGATTAAGAAGGTGGTCAATGGCACTGTCCACAGTCTCAGGAAGCCCGGTCACTGTCACTTTATCCGGTTCATCAGATCCAGGCTGTGGAAACCTAATATCCACCTGGATGAAAACGCAGAGTGAAGAGATTTGAGACCAGAGCAGAGAAGATACACACAAGTGTTATTACTACTAGTGAACCAGAGTGCCGTCTGACCTTAAACTCCTCCATGAGCTTGCGGATGGCTTTGCCTCGAGCACCAATGATGCGAGCGTGTGTCCGGGGGTCAAGGTGGACGTCCTGACTCACCATTTCCTGCAGCTCAGAGACCAGCTGCTGAATGGCCTGACGAGCCTCCTCCACATTACGCTCATAGCCTGATATCACAATAAGGTCCTGTGCAAAAAAGATTGTTTCATGTTTTGGGTGAGACGCAATGTGGTAAAACTATATTGTTATAATTTAATATCTTCGGACCTGCTGCTCGTCGCCTTTGTCTGGAAACTGGATGCTGACGTCATGGTCTTTTCTGATTTGAGAAATAACTGCTCCTTTGCGACCAATGATCTTAGGATGAAACTTGGGATCAACAGACATTGTGACCTTAAAACTGCGCAGAGCCTGCAAAAGAGACTTTGTGTTAAAACCTAAACATAATTAGTGTGCACTTAAATTTACAGTCCATACCCTATCTTCCTGTTCAGCTTGAAGTTCTTTGACCCTTTCAAGCAAACCCAGTTTAGCGCGCTCTACATTAGCTGCCAGACCTGTCACCTTAATCACATCAAGCTGCCTTTCGGGCTGTGGCACCCAGATATTCACCTGCAAAGACAAATAAAAATTATAAAGTTGTGAACACCATATTCTTATAAGTATAATTGACAACCGGTTTGGTTTATAGCAAGCAAACCTCATATTCCTCCATCATTTTTCTGATTCCACTTCCCTTTTGACCAATTATATAACGGTGTAGCTCATACGACACATGCACATCCTCGGTGATGGGCACCAATGCCTGAAAGAAAACAGTACAATTTCTCAATTAGTCATTGAGATGTAACAGCTCGCAAATATAATAAGGGCCCTACCAACAAAGCTGCTTTAGCGATTTCACACTTCTCAGCTCGTCCTGAGATGGCGATGATGTCACACTTTCGAGGGATGAACTCCGCCTCAGGACTGATGTCACCATTTTCTTGAAGTAAAGCATCCTGGCCTGCAATTATTTAAAAAACAATAGGTTAGGTGTCTTTATTTGTACCCTTGAGTAACTTGGTTTTCAGTGATTAAGAGGCATCAAACATGCACACAATATAAACACGGACATAGTGGATCAATCAATGAATTAATTACGCAGAGTGAGCTCGTTTAAGAGGACAATAGCTGCTGGGATGAAACTGTCTCTATATCTTTTGGTCCTGCATTTTGGCACAACCAGTCTTTGCCCAGATGCCAGGGCCTGAAACAGAGCGTTCAGGGGGTGGCTCCAGTCCTGCATGACACTGGAGCTTAGTCTCTGCAACTGCTGGTGAATACAAACTCCATGCTTCGTTGTGGCCGTCCAATCAGCTTGTCAGCTCATTTCACACTCTATGAAAGTGCATTTTTGTTCTTCACAGACGCCAAACCAAGATGACATGCAGAAGGCCAAGATGGACTCAATGAAAGCAGAATAAAACAAAGACATAAGAGTCTTGTCCACATCAAAAGTTGCCTTGGGGCAGTACAGGCGCTGGTGCCTTCTTGCACACGGCCTCACAGTTGACATCAAAGTTAAGCCCAACAGTCTGACCAATGACTGTGACCACTTCATAACTGTGTGTGCCTTTTCTAAAATCGGCAACCATACCTTTAGTCTACAGAATCAGAATTTATTGCCATTGTCAGTGAACAAAATTCACAAACATAGGAACTTGTTTTGGCGTTAAGGTGTAACATACAACGATGAACAATTAAATTAACAGTTAAAATTTAGTTTAGTAAAAGATAAAAATAGACTTACTCTGTACACAAGAATTTACAGTTATATTTACAGATGTAATAATACATTTTTATTTAAAAGCGCCTTTCAGAACACCCAAGGACACTGTACAAGAGAATAAAACAACAGAATAAAACAACAGAATAAAACCCACAGTACAGAACTGGATGATGGTGTTGATTGATGGTGTTGGAGTGACTGAGTTATGTGGTGTAGGATTGTCTGAACAGGTGAGTTTTGAGTCTGGATTTGAAAAGTGGAAGGGTGTCTATGTTGCGGAGGTCAGGAGGGAGAGAGTTCCAGAGCTGAGGAGCAGAGCGGCTGAAGGCTCTGCCCCCATTGAAAT
This sequence comes from Chaenogobius annularis, assembly GCA_015082035.1. NCBI lineage: Eukaryota > Metazoa > Chordata > Actinopteri > Gobiiformes > Gobiidae > Chaenogobius > Chaenogobius annularis. Next base: position 498,056 of record BJKM01000038.1, read on the forward strand.
AAGACGGAAAGAGGGGACAGAGAGCTGGAGAGAGGAGGAGGACCTGAGGGAGCGAGAGGGAGTGGAGATGTGGAGGAGGTCAGAGATGTACGGTGGAGCCAGGTTATGGATAGCTTTGAAAGTATTTAGGATATTTTGAAGTGAATCCGTTGTTTTATGGGGAGCCAGTGAAGTGTTTGAAGGATGGGGGTGATGTGATGGCGGGAGGGCGTCCTGGTGATAATGCGGGCTGCAGAGTTTTGGAGAAGCTGCAGTTTCTGGAGGGATTTATTGGGGAGACCAAAGAGGAGAGAGTTACAATAATCGATCCGGGAGGTGACTAGACTATGGACAAGTGTGGCTGTGGTGTGAGGAGTGAGAGAAGGACGGAGACGAGAGATGTTGCGAAGGTGGAAGTAGGCAGAACGAGTGATATTGTTGATGTGGGAGCGGAAAGAAAGGGTGCTGTCGAGGATGACACCCAGACTCTTGACTTGAGGGGAGGGGAGGACAGTGGAGTCATTGATAGAAAATTGTGAAACTGTTTGATTTTGAGAGAGTGGAAGGGGTGCCTACCAGTAGGACTTCGGTTTTAGAGCTGTTGAGTTTGAGGAGATTTGAAGAGAACCAGGAATTGATTTCCTGCAGACAGAGGGGTAAGAGGAGGCTGGTGGAAGTGATGCAGTGGGTTTAGAGGAGAGGTAGAGCTGGGTGTCATCCGCGTAGCAATGGAAATGAATGTAGTATGTAGTGTAGAAAGTGAACAGTGCACTGAGTGGTTGATAAATTGCAGTTAAAGTGGCAGGTGTTTAGAGGTGTTCATGAGTCCAACGACAGAGGTCCGGAGGGTCCGGATCCCCTCCTGCCTGAGGGGAGTGGCTCAAATAGTCCATGTCCAGGTGAGAAGGGTCCGCTGTGATCCGACCTGCTCGTCCCAGAGCCCCGGAGACGTACAGGTCCTGCAGAGATGGAAGTCTGCAGCCGATCACCTTCTCAGCAGAACGCACAATGCGCTTAGTCTCTGGTTGTCCCTGGCTGTGGCTCCAGCGTACCACACGGTGATGGAGGAGGTGAGGATGGACTCAATGATGGCCGTGTAGAACTGCACCATCATCTGCACTGGCAGCTTGGCTTCCTCAGCTGCCGCAGAAGTACATCCTCTGCTGGGCCTTCTTGATGAGGGAGCTGATGGAGGTCTCCCACTTGAGTCCTGGGTGATGGTGGTGCAGAGGAAGCGGAAGGAGTCCACGGTGGTGATGGGAGTCTTGTCATGATGGGGGGGCTGGGGGGCTGTGATTTTCCTAAAGTCAACGATCATCTCCACTGTCTTCTTAGCGTTGAGCTCCAGGTTGTTACCGCTGCATCAGGACACCAGCCGGTCCACCTCCCTCCTGTAGCCAGACTCATCCCCGTCCGAGATGAGCCCAATGAGGGTGGTGTCATCCACAAACTTGATCAGTCGTGGCTGGAGGTGCAGCAGTTTGTGTACAGGGAGAAGAGCAGAGGAGAAAGTACACAGCCCTGTGGAGTCTTGTTAGCATTCAAAAGCAGGGAGGACTCCTCACACCATTTCGCAAAATCTTGTACAATTATCCCATGGCTGGTCTCCCCCTCCTGGAGTAGGCGCACACTGACAGAGTCATTAGCATTTTTAAGAATGAACCTGTTATCATAGTGGCTCTGCAGCAAACTGGTATACAGGATGAACAAAGGTGAAGGGACACGCCCTAGTGGTGAAGTAGAGGAACTACAGACCGGGTCAGACCGCACTCCATTGACCCTTGTTCTTTGCATCCCGTCAGTTAGAAAGCTGAGAATCCATGCCACAAGAGTCCTGCTCAAGTTGAAATCCTTTGAGAGATGATTGTTTAAACTATGGTGCTAAAAGCTGAGGTAAAAAATCCACAAATAAAAGCCTGGCATTTGTGTCCATCCAGGTGTTTAAGACCCAGAATCAATAAAGAAACAGTGGCATCCTTAGCTCCCCTGTGTGGCCTGTATGCTAACTGTAAAGGGTCAATCAGCCCCTCAGTAGACCTCAGGCTTCAGCTCTAATCCATTTTCTCAAATGTTTTCATAACAATCGATGTAAGGGCAACAGGTCTATAGTCTAACTGCCTTTGGACGGTTTTGTTTTTGAACAGGGACAATGTAAATGTATAAAACTTGTTAATATAAGTAATGCAACAGAAGTATAAGCAATTTTGCTGCAGCAATTGAGTGTTTTGTCTGACCTGCAGTGCTCTCTTCTCTCTCAGGGAACTTTATTTGGACCTCGTGCTCCCTGGTGATGTGCTGAATGCGGCAGCCCTTAGGGCCCATGACAGCTCTGTGGTAACGCTGAGGGATCGCCACTTCGACACTCACCTGGGACTCCTGCTCACCACACAAGTTGTTGATTAGAAACCTACTAGATAATATATGAATTGTAAAGTTTTTTTTATATAATTACCAGGTCCTCAATAATCTCTTGTATGCGTTTCTTTGCAGCCTCAACACAGTCTTTTGCCCCTTTGAGAGTGACTTTCTGACTGTTGGATCCAGTGCGAGGAAAGCTCACAGCCACACCCCCATACTCCTCAGCCAGCTCCCTCAGGACCTGTCCCCTCCGACACACAAAGTGTCTGTGGTGTCGGATGTCCACGTTCATAGTATCTTCAACAACATCGTCCTACCCAAACACCAGAAGAGGGGGATGTTACTGATTTTGCCCATTTTAATTCAAACAAGACACGGCCAATGACAATACGTACCAGGTTTTTGAGCAAACACTCTAGCTCTTTCTGTGCCTGATGAACAGCTTCCTCTTTGCCCACGATGGTGATCAGTTCTTGCTCTACATCATCTGCTGATGGAAAGATGATACGGGCCCCCGTTTTGTCTCGTACTTTGCGAATATTAACCCCTCCTCGACCGATCAGGAACTTGTGGTACTCTGGCTTTGCTTGAAGCTCAGCAGTGAAGTTGTTCACTTGCTGTAGGACCAGAAAGGAAAAAGAGTGGATGGAAATTATAACATAAAATGTTTATAACGTTCATGTCGCATCTGTCATCAAATCACGTTCCTATGTTGTGAATTTTCACTAGCGAGGGCAATAACTAATACTCCGTTCCTGATAAAATTATAACAAATACTCCGTATTGATAAAATGTGCCCCACCTTCTCTTCAGCCAGCTGCAGCAGCTGTTTTTTGGCCTTTTCCACTTCACCCACTGGTCCTCGGATGGTGACCTTATCTGAGCCAGAGCCTTCCGAAGGGAAATGGATGTGAACGCCCCCACAGTCCTCCATGATGGAGCGGACCAGGCAGCCTTTGGAGCCAATCAAAGAGTTGTGCAACTTGGCAGGAATACTGACCTCCGTCTCCTTTATGTTGGCCTGAGAAGGAAAAACACAAGTTATGGGAAAGTCTTGACAGTTTTAACAACAGTAATTGCCTGTGTAGTGTTTAAATATAACTCCTCTCACCAGCTCTCTTTGTATTGCCAAGATTCGATCTCTGGCAGCCTCACAGTTGCTTTTCTTCCCTGTGATAACTATCATCTCTGAGTTACTATTTTCTGTTGGAAGGTCAATCTTAGTGTTGGTCTCTTCCCGAATCTGCCAAGAGGTATTTGCATATTTAAAATTATTGAGTATTTGATGCTCCATACCTAAAAAGGCAAACTCTGTGGACTTAAAGAGTCTAGATGTGAGTATAGGTTACCTTTTTAATGTTAGCTCCGCCTTTACCAATGATATTTTTATGAAACTGCTTGAAGATGGGAACAGAGAGTGAGAAGCTGTTTTCGATCTACAAAGAGACCAGAGATGTAAAGTTGACTGTTACTGTGCCACTCAGGTCAAGTGTCACATGATAAAAAGGGGCGCATGGGTCAATACCAAGTCTGCTATGATTTTCTGGAGAAACTTGGCACATTTCTCCACTTCATTCTTTGGTCCTCTCAACTGGACAATGTCACTCTTCTGTGATGGGTCAGGGAAATTTATAATGACCTAAAGCATTTGGGAAACAGCATTAATTTTATGTTGTATATGTCTAAACAAAATGTACTGTATATGAACACCTGTACCTCAGGGAACTTGTCTCGAACCTCCTTAATCTTTTCCCCTTTTTGGCCAATGATTGTCCGATGGTATTTCTGTTCTACAATCAGGTCTTTGGTTCTTTCATTTTCCTTAGAATGGGAATAAAAAACATTTTTCATGGCGAAAAGGTTTGAGCTGCATTTGCGTTCCATCTGTTCGAGCCCTCACCATTCTTTGAACCATCTCGATGAGTTCTCTTCGTGCCAGCTGGACTCCTTTAGGGTCTCCTTCAATCCGGACCAGACCACTTCGCTCTGAGTCCTGAGGGATTCTGACAGATACTTTGTACTGCTCTTTGATCCGATTAACTAAAAATGAAATCATAATGATCTGATTAAGGAATTACGTTTAATGAAAGAACTGCTGAGTCGGGTGTAAGGCTGCTAGAGTAATCACAATCAAATCAACTGCTATTAGCAAATTGATAACACTGCAATTATTTAGTGTTATTTAGATCTTTTTATTTTTTTCACATACAATTATATATGTCATTTATTAAATGTAGAAAACCTGCTTCCCATGTAGTTTAGACTTCAATAAATGTTCCAAAATACATAAGATTTAGCACTTTAGCGTCTGTTAAAAATATAAATTGCAAATTTAAATCATAATCACACAGAATACTCACTGTTGACTCCATTCTTTCCAATAAGATGTCTGTGAAAACGCTGATCAATGAAGACTTCAGTGTAGTCCATTCTCACCAACTAAAAACATGGAAGAAAACAAACAATAAGCATTACGTGGGAAGTTATTGGTTATTGGTTGTAAACAAGCTTGTGCGTCTGACCAGGTCCTTGATGATCTCTTGTATTTGAGCCTGCGCCTGCTCCACCTCCTCTGTGGGTCCCTCCAGACTGATGCGCTCTTCTCCGTCTGTAAACTCAATATGCACCTACACACAAATCATTCCCAAAGTTATTGTCGTTTCACATTTAAATTTGTTTTGTATAAAGTCTACCATCTTCTTACCCGTGGGAGCTGCTGCGTGATCCGCCCAATGTTCTGCCCTTTTTTGCCAATGATAAAGCGGTGCAGCCAGGCAGGAGCCGTCACCTCCACTACCATCACACTCTTGGCCTGAACAAAAAGAGTACAAATGGTACAAAAACTTTCCTTTGGATTTCAGAAGATTTGATAAATTTAGCACTAGATTAAATTATTTTAGATATATTACAAATTAACATTACTTATGACAACAGCAGAATGTAGTTTAGTCTTTTTAGCTAATGTTATTTAATTGTGTATACACTAAAGACAGTATTATTATTCTTTCGTAAAAAGCCACTGCACTTCTACTGACAAGGGGCTTGGTCCAGGTTTTTTGGGCATGAACAAGCCCACCATCTCATTCAAAGCCAAATTGAATTACCGTTGTTTAGATTTGATTTAGATTTGTTCAAATTTGATCCGTACCTTTGCATAGACTTGAGTCAAAGCAGGGCCCAATTTATCAGGCTCCCCTCTCAAAATGATGGTTTCAGAGGCAGAGTCCAGCGGGGGCATCTCCACCGACACCCCAGTAGCCTCAAGGATCTCCTGCAGTGTGTTCCCTTTAGGTCCAATGATGTACTTGTGCTGTGACTTCTTCACTTCCACCGAGATTGTTGTGGTCTTCCTCTTCTGTGAAGCGGAGAACGAGATTACACAGTGATTTAAACATCATCCGTGGAGAGAGAAACAGGGAGCTCATTGACTGAGTGATTGAGGAGCTCGTTAAGGGTCGGATGCAAATACAACAAATGTGAGGAATGGCAGGAAACAGACAACACTTAAGAGATAAGGTCAGGTTTAAAAGAGGAAAAAGAGTGCAAAACAGATGAGCTAAGCCTGAGGAAGTAATAAAGCAAGACGATGAGACAACAGGAAGAAATGGGGAAAAACTATTTGACTCGGGATACAAGCAGTAAATAAAATTAGCATTCATCCTGTTGTTCCCGAAATGCATCCAATTTTCTTTCCACCCTATCTGGTTCCCACATCACCAGTGCCTTTTCGTCTTTTACACACCTTTTTTGTTCTCTCAAGTTGTTTTCTGCATTTGTACCTTAATTGTGTATGCTCACGTCAACAAACACGCATGGAACAATCTAAACAAATAAGTCAGACAGGATGTAAATGTCACCATCAGTCACTGTGAAAGCACCTTGTCATCGTAAATTGCCCGGATACGGTTGAGTGCCAGTGCCACAGCTTCCTTCTCTCCAGTGATGACGATCTCGTCTTTGGGCAGGCTGGGTGGGGGGATGCTGATGCGTGCCCCTGTCTCCTGGCTAAGTTCCTGCACCAGGCGGTTGTGGGCTCCAGCAATGAATGGGTGGAAGGCCTTTTCCAGGGATAAACGTTCCACAGCTCGCTTGTCCTGTTGATGGAGAAAAATTTAAAGAAATGGGAACATGTGTCTTAAAAAATTTGATAAATAAACTTGGACACATTCGAGTACCTGTTCAGCTGAAATTAGAAGAATTTCATGTCGAGCCTTCTCAATTCCCTCTTTGGTGCCGGTGATGCGAATGTTAGCACTGGGATCATCAGGTCGAGGTATTGCGATCTTAGTAGCAGTCTTCAGTTCCAGCTCCTGCAGTTTCTCACCATTTTTTCCAATCACAAAACGATGGTGCTCTTTGGGGATGGCAACCGTAGCCGAGGCCTAAATTATGTTTACAAAAAGATTTTAAAATTCACAGTACTTGCCTTTTTTAACTAAATTACAATTACAGTGAAAAAAAGTAATAATAATGCAAAATTATATTAAAAGTAGGGGTGGGCGATATTACGTCCAACAGCTTGTCAGGTTTAATAGTCAAACAAATGTAAAATGTCTGTAAAATGAATCACAAAAGTGCAGAAATACCACCTTTTTTATGTTTGTTCTAATTCAGCTCTTTATTTGTGTGCAGGTTTTACTACAAATGATATAATCAATATTCAAATAATGCACATCTTCAAAACAACATTCACGATATTAGTTAAATGTTGATATATTGCACACCTCTAATTAGAAGTAATAATTGATGAGTTTTAAACGTACTTGTGTCTGCAGACGGGCTACTATTTCTTTCCGAGCTTTCATGACAGAATCCAGTTTTCCAGTAACCATGATGGACAGGCCTTGGTCTTTAGCCAGGGAGAGTTCGATGTGAGCTCCGGTCCGTTGCATGATGTCTAAGCAAACCTTGGCCTCCTCTCCTTCCCCAAACTGGCTGTTGTCCTTGTATCGACGCTCCTCCAGGGGGACATGGAAGACCTTGACACAGAAGGAAAGAGGGTTCATGCCACGTGTACGTCCAGTGTTATTTGGCCAACAAAATGGTTTGCACAAAAAAAGAGGAATTTCACAAAACTTGACTCAGTATGTGGCGTGCAATCAGCAGGGTTAAGACTAATATGTTTATTTTATTTTATTTATTTTTTATTTTTTTACAAAATAACCTCTATCTGTACAGAAATGCAATACACAATTACTGATGATGCTTTTACCTGAGTGATCACAGAGGCTTTGATGGGCCTGATCTTGCTGCCCATGCTGGCTGCTCCCCAGTTTTTTCCCCTGGTGTGCCCTTCTCTGGGAGCGGAGGGAAGGCTTCCAGGTAGGTCGGGATATAGGCCTCATCCTCCGGGACGCAGCCTGCACCACAGAGAGACACGTGAGAAGGACAATATATTGACAACATGTAAAGCAGAAAAACAATGTGTGCAGTGTACTTCGTGGTACTTCATGTATTAATAAATAGAATAATGACAAACCAGTGTTCTCCTGGTCTTTGAGGCCACTGCGGTGCTCCGCAAAGCTCTCCGGTGTCAACACTGCCACTGAGCTCATGGTTTAAGACTTGTTCCGCTGTTCCACTGCGACAAACATTAACAGACATGGATGTAAATGCACAGTATAAAAGTGTTACTTCAAACAACCACAAAAATAACAGCTGCTTCTAAACAACAGACCAAAGATACACCAATAACAAACTATAAATCCCTGGCAAAAACATGTTCCTCTAGACATTCAAGTTACAAACTGAAGATTGAAAATGTGTCTAAATCTTATCCGTTTTAAATTCCTCACAGTAAAAATTATTCTGCATGAGAAAATCCCAGAACGTACCTGCAAAAGGTCAATTGCCAGAGAGTCCGTCCAGGTAACGTTTACCGCAAACGCTTCAGTCTGATTTAGTTTTTCAGCTCCTAAGTGCAGAGTATGAAAAAACAAAGCTATTAATACCCAAATAACATTGCACCATCTACTTACTCTCCCTCACTGAATAGTAGAGTATTCTTTGTTCAAAATTCATATAGATCTTCATACAGATGTAAATTCACAAAGGAAACACAACGCTTCGTATATTTGCACCTTCGGTTTGTATGGGAATAGTTTGTATGAGATAGATAAGTATATAATTACATATATACAAGTATATACAAAGTACATACTTTAGTCATCTTAAATCATAATATTGGTATGCAGTAGATTATAAAATAATACACATAACACGTTACATATTAATATTATTAATAATAATAATAATAATAATAATAATATTAAATGGTCAAATATTAAATTTCAATTACACAATTAACCAGTCAACTCTAATATTAATAATAGATCATTTAAACCCACAAAACGATTGACAAAGGCCATTTGGCTTGCTTGAAAGAAATATCAAGAGAAGACAAACATACAGGTTCAACAGTGGATGGAGCTCCATAATGCTGTGTCTTTGTGCACCGCGCTAGCTCTGCGCTAGCTCGGCTCTAGCGGAATATCTTTCAGCTCCTATAGCTTCAGCTTGAAGATGCAGTGCATGGACGGTCGGGTTAGCCACGGGGCTAAATTCACATCTGCTGTAGTTTCTGGTTTAAACTTGAGAGTTGAATATCTATAAACCGGTTTGCTAAGTTCACACATGTAGCCATGTTCCGATCTGAGCCTGAGATGATTAGGCACAAGGACTTTCTGATAATCGGCTAAAAAACAAGCCAGGCGGAAAGAGCACCAGCCTCCTCAGCCGCTAGCTAAGGATGCTAACCTTTACAGTTGCACACTAGGGTGAAAGGACCGGCATTTTATCATTATATTGTAATCAATCACTTTAATTACTACGTCGATACACTGACCTGAAGAAAACCCATGATTATAAAATCCCTACCGTACAGAGAGAAAATCCAGCCGAGGGTGTGTGTTTGACAGGTGCTGGTGTAAACACAGATGTGATTGGTTCAGCAGCATTTCCTCTAATCGCGGAAGGACACAGGCGCGCGATGCGACTCACGAGGATAAAGGAAATGCCGCAGTATCTTTACGCAGTAGGAGCAGCCTAATGCCACAGTAAAGCTAGAGAGATTAGGTACTCTGTTACCACGGCAAATGTGGCGGCCATCATGTGATTGTTGAAAGGGCAAATTCTCTAAAGAATGGGGCCAGAAAGTTCATTAATAAGTGTTTGAATTGACATATACTGATGTATTTTCAGTCCTAGCAATATAGAGAATTCCACCTGTCTATGTCACCCTAAAACACAACACTACACTCTATATTTTCTGCAGAAACTATGTTTGTATGAAAATATACCATATGGAGACAACCATTGATAATTATTCAGTTTACGTCACGTGTATTACTAAATAAGGAAGTTTTTTTTTCAATATCTTTTCATCTTTTCATGATAGTATTATAGCATGGGCTTTAGATAAAGTAAAAATTAAAAAAAAAGTCAAACTATCTGAGTATTTAAGAGGCGATTGTAAATAAAAAAGTGCAGCTTCCGCATTCGCATGAGTTCTTGAGTAAAATGTTACCGTCAGAATATGGCTGCTGAAATTGAATGTTGGTTACTATAGGTTACCATGGTGATGACTAGTGTCTTATTTACCGCATTGTGAGCATCCACCTTAAATAGTGCCATATAAGCTTTGCAGAAGCTCACTTCTAGTTCATGTTAAAACATAATAAATGTGCACACTAAACCACGCATCAACAAAACGCTTCAAAAACCAGTACTTTTTCTACACACTATTTAATTTTATTATGCCGAGTAGCTCACGTCGTTCAAACTGACCGGATCTACGTCTCATTCATGATCCCTGCTGAGCTCTGATGGAGGAACACTGGAGTACACTACTTTGCCAAAACATGTTATAAACAATGACAAATCTACATGTAAGCCGAAATGATGTAAGTTAAATACGTTTATGCCTTTCCAAAACAGGGCGCTAGGTGGAGGCAAGGAACAGGACAGTCGTCGTACTAGAATGAAGGGAAGAAAGTAATCTAAATTTATTTCAATGGGAAAGGGGGAAAAAAGTGTAGAAATATGCGCGATTTGAACACTTATCAAAATAAGTTGTGTATGAAAAAAGCACAATCTCAAAATGCAACTTAAACAAGGAGACGCATAAAAGTGCACGACTTTATTCGCCAATTAAAAAAACAAACCACTTTTTTTTATTGTAGTGCCTGATTATTGAACTAGATTATGGCTCATGAACATAGATTTACTATAAGACTCATCCCTGATCATAAACTGCACCCACTTCTACAAAGTTACTTACTACAACCTAAAAGATCGCAGTAACAAAACATTACTCGACCCTTCAAAATAAAACAGTTACACGGATGGCTTGTGCAGAGAGAGTGAGTGATGCGGGAAATACTTTAAAAATTGTTGTTTGCACTAAAGACTAAACAACTATAGGCAAACATGTATTTTTCCGTGCACTTATTTTATTTTCATTATTTGCACACTTCCTTGGGCGCGTTCTGAATTGACTTTTATTTGATTGCACTTCCGGGATGTTCCAGGCGTTGATGGAGACAGACTGACCACCGAGGATCCACTGCCTCCTGTGCGCTCCTCCTGGCTCTCATACGAGCTGCAGCGGTAACAAAGAAGACAACAAGGGGGATGATGCGTACCCTTCTGTCAAAACAGCGTTAGCACACGGGACTGGTGGAAGTATTTCAACGAAAAGAAGCCGTGGATGTTGTTTTTATGACTGCTGTCTTACATCTTCCCGAGGCTGAAGTTAGAAGTGACCGGGGGAGCTACACTTTGATCTCTTCTGTGATCTGAAATAGCGTTTTCTCAGAGATGGTGATCTGCTAAAATCACAGCACAAACCAGACATTTGGAAAGATCTGGAGAATATTAGTAAGTTTGTATTAATTTGTCTTTAGAGTGTCGTATGTGTGTGTGTGTTGGACCTTTGCACCTGTTCTCTTGAAGGAAGTAGCCTGAAATGTTTCCTTGTACATAACTTCATTATATTGTATAATGGAAAGTTAATTCGTCAACATTACTTATCACTTTTTATCACTGCAATTTTAACACACATCTGCCTGAATTTTGTATTCCCTTGGTAAAGTTTTACAATGGGTTCTTCTTCATCTGTGGGTAACAGGGCAGAAATTAGATTAAGATAAAATAAGATAAGATCACCTATATTTGTCCCACAATGGAGAAATTCCAGACAAATTAATAGACAAAACATATTCTTTTTGTCCTTTATCAAGTGAAAACTGGTCAGAGGAAAGGCTAAAATGGTATTTACTCAAATTTTAGGGGTACCATAGCTAAAGTTCAATGTCACAACAATTCAGTCATAAGTCATAAAAACTAATTATGGCAACTGAATTCCAGAGTGAATGTCTCTCTTGCACATTCCTTAAATGCATGACCATTTGTTACATCCTTTTAATACACGTCAGAAGGATCACGTGTCATCTACATGCCAACCCGGACTGAAATGACGGTAATATTTTCAAGCAGCATTCCCTGTGTATGTGTGTTTCCTTTTTTGCATCACACTTTTCCGTCTGCTGTTCCTGGCCAACGTGGAGCTTCCACTGTCATCACATGTGCGTTGGTGGATACTAGCCAACCACTGTGTGCTACAGCCCCCCTGTACCCACCAGCCCATTAGGCTGATGAGGGCTGGATCTTAAATACAGGGAGGTAAACCATTCTTTACAGTGTGAGATAAACAATGACCCACTGACCCAGCCTGATAGTGAAATCCTGCAGACTGGACACTCAGAGCTCTTGAACTATCATACTAACCAGGTCAATACAGGCTAAGGAGACAAAAGAAGAGGGGGTGCCATCAAGAATCAGGGGGAAATGTAAGCAAGTGTATTTAGTCCAGAGTAGCACAGTGACACAATAGCCATGTTGTCTATAAATGCTTTTGCAGTGAACACACCCAGGTTTGAGTGGATTTAATGTCACTCTGGGAACAATGAGCATGACCTGCAGGCAAAAGTATCCCTGTACATACGGTCAGAGCCCCACTAAACAATGTACTGTATGATGTCTTGTTTGGTATCAGTAAGTAGGACTGCAAAGATTAATCATAATAATCATGACTAGTCAATGAAATAATTGTAATTGTATTGTGCTCTGTCATTATCGTCATCTGAACTATACAGACTAAACACATACCAAAATACTTTTTCTCAATAACAAAGACAACAAAGACAACTCAGAATATCAAAACACAATCATTTCTGATTTCCTAATAATACAGTTAATTAATATTCTCTATCTAGAATTCTTTAGTCACCATATATCAACCTTTATTTAGTTAAAAGTGTATTTCCTTTTTTTTGCTCCCATTTGCTAAAACAAATTTAGCCCAAAGGTTATTTTTAAAAATGTTTCAAACATCAGTTATAATTTGAGTTCAGTTCTTGTTGGTGCAGTTTGAGTCATCCATTGTTTTGTAATGGCCTTCTTCCCTGCTGCCAGGAGTATGCTCTAAAGCAGGGGTGTCAAAACTTTTTTCACCGAGGGCCGCATTTTGAAACTTATACGGAGCAGAGGGCCACTGACAACCCGCCAATTAAGAGAATCATTCGAAATTTAGTATTCGACTACGTTTCGATGAGCCTCCACACCTTTAATAAGACTTGGAACATTAATATTACATTGGTATAACATAAACATTCTACAGTAAAAAGTACACATTTTTGTTGTTTGGACCAACTTAGCAGGAAGCAGGAGGGCCAACAAAAGTTGGTTTTAGGACCGCATTTGGCCCCCGGGCCGTCGTTTGGACATGCCTGCTCTAAAGGTATCCATTTATTGTGTTCATGGCAGGAGTTTTAAGGCCGATGTACATATCTATGTAGTCTATGAAGTAATATCTATGTCAAATAGAAATAATTGTATGACTAGTCGACTGCAAAAATAATCCGTTGCAGTCGTAAGTTTGAAATGAAGATCTGCTGAAGTGCAGATGAATATGAACATTGTCATGAGTGTTGCAACAAAACCTGAAGAGACTTTTTAAAACCCAAACTGTCGAAGTGGTGCAGTCATGTCTCTCAAACTGGTCTTACAGGCTTGTCTGCTTTCTTCAGTTACAAACAGCCAGTGCCTGCCGGCTGTATTGACTTAAGGGAGCTATGCTGAAAGAAACGTCATATCCATCCAGGCTGTTGGCTCTTTGCCTTTGTTCACCTGTCGGCATTAGGCTTTAAACACTGATTACATTCTTTAAAAAGTCAGGATTTGTCCACAGGTTCATATGCTATTACTGACCTGCCAAAATGAAAGTGCATCTAATACCGTGTCTGACCTTTTGGACCTCCCTTTTAAAGTAATATTCAGTTTTATAGCCCTTTGAATTTTTAGTGCTCTGGTGAGTTTGTAATGGCTGTAATGATAAATGGAATTTATAAATGACACTGCAGTTTAGCTAACTAATTACATTTTACTGACCATTAATCCTGTTGTGCACAAGAACTCATTCTCGGATGCTCTTAGACTAAATTTCATGCCACCACTTGCTTCAGGAACAGAGATGGCTGCTCTGTGTGACTCATCAAATGACTAACCCACAGTTAGTTCAGTGTTACATCAGCTGTCACACACTTTTGAAAATATAGCCTTAGACTCTGAAGCCTGACCATTTGGTCATCTGTTAGCGCTATGATTTCACTTTGACATCACTGTGAGTCTATTTATACACCATTTGAAGACTGAGCGTTTGGTTTGCCATCTTTACCTGTCAGCTGAAGACAGTTGACTTGGAAATGCTCCTGTTTGGGAGATGGATTCATGGCACGCTGCAAACTGCTTATAAAATTACATTACAGAAGGTGTCTATATACATCGGTGTGTGTGTGTGTGTGTGTGTGTGTGTGTATGTATATATATATATAATCTTGTTAATGAATTAAACTTTCTATTAGGGTTGTCACAATGCTAAAATTTAAAACTCGATTTCTCGATAAGGAATAGGCTCGATACTCGATATCGATTCCTATGCCACAGTTATAGCAAAACACCTAATTTCTTAAAATAAATATAATGTAGTTCTCAACACAAAATAACTTCCCATGGGCTCCCATACTGTTTCTGATAAAGCTCATGATCATTCTATAACTGTTCAGGAAAGGTCACATTTTGTCCTGTTTATGTCATCTAGTTTCCATACTAGTTTTAGTATCGATTAGTTGCTGATTTTTCACACTTTTGACAACTCTACTTTCAATAATTAACAAATAACATTTTTTATGTCAAAATGTGATTGTTTTGTGTTGCTTGATTTGCCTTACTAAATGAAATGAGGTTTATTTGCGCACAGTGTACACTGGATGAAATCCGCTGTTAATAATTAATGGTTTGTGCTCATTAAACCTGAAATGTTATGGATTTATTTGATTCACTTTACTACCTTCCCTGACAGAGTTTGGTTGGCATTTCTCTGTGTAAACATCGATATTTAATGCTGCTGACACAGTCCGTCTCCTAATGTAAATTAGTAAGCACATGCTGGTGATTCATAAAATATTTAGGAGCTGAGTAGATGGACTTTGAGCGGAATTCTGCGTAATAAGAAAAATATAAAAATATATTCTCGTAAAAGGATGGTCTCTTAACTGATCATTCACAACGTTTATTGAACACCTTGAATGTGAGCGCACTGTAAGAGCTACAAGAAATACAAATAATATAATTAGATCTTACAGTAGCACATTTATCTTTTAGTGCTAAATAATTATTATGTGTTTCAGTAAACTTGAAATATGACTTTTGTCTGTGTTAAACATTAAATAAACCTTCTAAATTGCATTGATTAACCTTAACATTAGCAAAGCTAATTGGCGCCGTCTTCTGGGTGAAAGGTAAAATATAATGCATTTTGGGGTGAAAGGTGAAAATATAATGCATTTGCAACTTACAAAACATGTAAAATACAAAATAAATTTTCACAGCATTCCCACCAATCATTAGAGCTTAATGACAACCAAAATGTAGAGCAAAAATGATCTCCTGATGAAGTAATGACCTTCAACCAAATCTTAAGGGGTAAACACATTAGTACATATACAAAATAAACTGAATTTAGAATATTATTCAAGTCTCTTGGAGCAGAACCAATTACTGCAACGGGCTATTAACGAATGACTGTGTCCCGGAACAATGTCCTTTTTCAATCTGTTCTCCATAACGAATCTTCACTTTCCATCCTTGTCAGTTACTGTGTCCGTTACCTTTTCCATGACAACATCTCCAACTTTCAAGTTTATCCTTGGATTGTGCCATTTCTGCCTTGTTGCAATATTAGCGAGATATATTCCAACGTGACAAACTGTTCCGTTAAGTACTGCACCTTTTGCGTCCATACATGTCCTCTCTGATGAATTTACCTGGCGGTGACAACACAACCTTAGACCTCATCGTAAGCAGATGATTTGGGGTCAACAGTTCTTGGCTGTTAGGGTCATTTAGATTGTCCACTGTAAGAGGCCTACTCTTCACTATAGACATTGCCTCATAAAAGAATGTCCTTAGAGATGCATCGTCCATTCTGCCTGATGAAAGTGCTGATGAGCGAAGAACGTTTCGAATTGTCTTTTCCATACACCTCCTGCATGGCTTGAATGAGTGTGCATAACGAAAACATACTGTTTCTCAGCTAATAAGGTGGTAAGTTGGTCAGAATCTACTTGTTCCAGTTCATATTTTGCTTCTATAAAGATGCTTCCTTGGTCACACCTTGTTTCTTTTACTGCTCCTCTTATGGCTATGAAGCAGCGGAGGCCATTAATAAAGGTGTCTGTGATCATGTCGTCCAACATTTCTATGTGAACTGCTCTGCTGCAAAGGCATATGAAAAGAAGTCCATAATGCTTAGGCACTTTGCTGGCTTGTTTTGTTTGAAAAGGACAAAAACAGTCCATTCCACAATATGTGAACAGTGGAGATGGGTCTAATCGTTGTGATGGAAGATCAGCCATCTTTTGTTCCTCTGTGCCTCTCCTTAGCTCATAACATTACACACTGGTGCACAAAAGATGCAACGGCCTTGTTAATGCCTGAAATCCAAAATCTGATCTCGTTGAAAGTCTGTCCTTTTCCCTGATGTTGCACTTTGTGGAAATGAGCAATTAACAGTTTGTTGACATGGTTATTCTTTGGGACTGTGACTGGCTGTTTCAAAGTAATTGAGAATGATGCATTTTGCATCCTTCCTCCGACCTTAAGGTCCATCCTTATCAAGAAAAGCATCAATCTGATACAACTTGCTTTTGCGAGGAAGTGTCTTTCCATTTCTGAGCTTCTTTATCTCTTTTGCATAGACATCAGCTTGTAGGTCTTAGAATAACACATTGCGCTTCCTCTCTTTCTTGTGCTGAACTGTGGGTTGTTGTCTTGTCTTTCTTTGCCAAATGAATGAGTCCAGCTATGGCTTTTTTTAATTTGTACTGTGACGAAAACTTAATCAGCTTGTCTGACAAACTTGAGTGTTCTGTTTTGAGTGTGTTCAGTGCTTGTACCGCTTTGACTTCTGGCTCGCCGAGGGGAATGTCCTTGTCAACGTGCAGCAGGAGGTGTTTCTTTGTCCCATAGAAGGGACATATTTCCACTGCTCTGTTACTAAAACTCTGTTAGACACAAAGGTATGAAAACAGCATGCTTATTGATGTAGCCTAAAACGACTTTAGATTCTGTCCAGAAATACTACCTGTGACAATCCAAGCTCATCCTTTACAGTGATGGAGACAGCAGCAGCTAGCAGTTTGAGTCTCGGTATAGTTGTGACCTTAATCAGAGCAACTCCAGTCTTTGCTGTAACTAAAGTACAATGTACATCACAGTCTTTGTTTGCCTCAAATATGAACTCTGCCCATAACCATATACGCTTGCATCAGAAAAATTATGCAGCAGTTTTCACATCTGTTCAAAGTCTACAGGAACATAACAGCGAGGTATTACGATTTTTTTCCTAAGTTAACCAAGTCACTTTTCCAGCTATCCCATACTGATTCAGAGCATCATCACAAACCATGCCTTGTTTGCAAGTCTCTTGGAGAACTCTTTTAGCTGTGAATCCAAATGGGGAGACGAATCCCAGTGGGTAAAGAGATGTAACCGTGGAGAGGATACCACACCTTGTGGCAGGTTGGTCATTGGGGCAAAAGCGAAATCTAAAAAAGTATCTGATTCAATGTGCCAGTGTATGCCTAGCACTCTTTCAAGTTTGAGTCATTAAAGGCTAGGTCACAGTCTTGCTTTGGTGTGGCACGTTCAGATGGAGGAATGCTTTCTATTACTGTTTGGTTGTTACTCACAAACTTGTGCAGTCTGAGGCCACCTGATGCGCATAGTGTCTGAGCCTCTGTTACCAGCTGAATGGCTTCTTTGATGTTTGCTTTGCTTGTTACACCATCATTTATGTAGATGTATCTTTCATGATGAACTGCAAAGCAAGAGGAAACAGAGTCTCGTTCTCTTTAGCAAGATGCTTTAAGCCGTATTGTGCTAAACATGCGAGTACGGTAGTGGCCAAACAGGTGCTCTCTCAGTCTAAACTCGTGTGGTTCAGTGTTCTGATTGCCGTTTTTCCACTATAAAATCTTAAATAGTCCTCTGTCAATTACACATGAGATTAACACGTGAAATTGGTGGAACATTTTCTCCTGATCAACTCTTGGGTTTGCCTGGCTTTAGGGGATGACATATCCTGTGGTGCACTCATCTGCATCACATCTTTCTCATGAACTTGACATACTAGTGCTGCCTGTGGTCTAGTGGTTAAGGCGGCAGCACACATGCCAGGCTCCATGTCCAGTAGTTCAAATCCCTTTGACAATTTACTGCAAGTCCAAGAACTTGAATACTGTTCTTTGTACTGTGACTCCTTTGACAGTTTACCTTTGAGACTTTCTAGTTGAACAGTTTTCATAATTAGTTGTCAGATAAGTGTGGTTTCTCCTTAAACGGAGCGGCTTTTCATAATGTCTTCTTTGTTTTTGTAAGTCTTCCTTGAGTGTGTTTGGAAGGAATATCATCTTGTGACACTGACCTCCATCCTTGTTATATCTTTGACGTCAGACTCGAGAATATTGATCGATATTTTAATAGATCTATTGTGCTGCTTTTCAACTAACTGGAATTGTAACTTCCATTTTGAGACACTTTGTGGCTGTTACACAAGCCTATTCAAAATAAAAGCATTGAAAATATTTACAAATGTTATAATCTGATAAAGCAATAAACATAGCTCAAAGCTTGAGGTATTTAGGCAAGGCAAGTTTATATTGTAGAGCACAATTCGTACCAAGGCAAGTCAAAGTGCTTCACACAACAGGAACAAAATTAAAATCACACAGACATGGCAGAAATCACAAAATCTTAATTTAAAAGTGCCATTTTCAGGCTGTCCGTCAAATAGTTCAAGACATAAAAGAGAAGAGTGCAAAGAAAAGCATTTTCAGTCATATGCACAGCCAAACAAAACAGTTTTTGTTTAGATTTGAACATTGCCAGAGCAGCGGCCTGTCTCACATCCTCACGAAGACTGTTCCAGATTTTAGCTGAGAAGATTATCGCCTACTCATATGCTATAGTATTAAGATTACACTGTTGTTGGTGGGACAAAGTTCAAGTTTCTTCTAAGGACTTACATTATACAGCTCAGGGTCTAAGCTGATGATTAATCTCACTTTGGAACGTTGGAGTATTTTTCTCCATTGTTGTTGTTTATTACATACAATACAAATTAGGATAGCACTTGTGTTGAAAAATGCTCAAATTCCAAACTCAGCTCATTACTAGGAAAGGATTGGAACTCAATATTCATTTTGATACCAATTGATAATAACACTTTTTTAGACAAAATCATTTTCAACTCATAGGATTGTTGTGTTTTATACTAGTTCTGAGTCGGATCAAGACCATTTAAACCTCAAAATATTCAGGAAAGTTTGAATTGTTGTTATTGTTATATTTTACAGTATTGCTTATATATGAATATCTAGTTTCAGTACTAGTTTTAGTAATGATTAGTATGGTATAAATGACACATTGCATCTTCTTACCATTAAATTAAAGCTCTGATTTCTTTGTGATTTTGAATTTGCACACTTTTCCTTGTTTTTGCAGATGCAGAAAACAACATGCCTAAAGCGTCTTAAGCCTCCAGAGCCTGGCCCTTGTGTGGTCAGTGCAGCAAGTGAAAGCGTCACTAAACTGAAGAAATTATGTCCAGTGGGGATCCGTTCCTCCGACCTCCCTCACCTCATCCAGAGGTCCCCCCAAAGTCTCTTCACCTAGACTCTCCTACGCTGGGTGAGAGAGGTAGCCCTGCGAGGTGCTCTGCAGGGATGGTGCAAAGTATGGTGACAAAATTCAGCAAACAGGAGCCAGCCCCGAGTGCAGCCGCCACCAAAAACACAAATGGAAACGCAGAGCCTATATACAGACGAATTTCAAGGCCGCCGACCATAAAACCAAAACCTGGACGTCTGAGTTTGCCTCTTGTACCGCCTCCGCTGCCCATGAAGAGAAGCAAAATCTTGAAAAAACAAGAGAGCATTGGGGGAAATGAGGGGGACGGTGCCCAAGTGGAAAGGGACCGATCAGGTAAAGTCTTTGCATCATACGGCCTACTATATTAAGTCACTACTTCATTTCTTTTTATATGAAGATCCAATCACACAATGTTTTTATTTGATTTTATTTGAGCACTAATTATTATTCATTCCGATGTGACCTTCCTTCTTTATTCAGTGTCATTGTTAAGTAGATTGGAGTAATCAATCTAGATTTAGAACCCCTCAATGGTGG
Source organism: Chaenogobius annularis (assembly GCA_015082035.1). Lineage (NCBI taxonomy): Eukaryota > Metazoa > Chordata > Actinopteri > Gobiiformes > Gobiidae > Chaenogobius > Chaenogobius annularis. The sequence continues at coordinate 518,198 of BJKM01000038.1, forward strand.
TCTCATAACTGAAAGTTGACTTGAATTTTTGAAAGCAATTAAAAGCAGCTGTTTAGAAGTACACACAAATCCAGACATACTTTTTATGGCTGAAATATGAATCATAATTGAACTGAAAGTTGTTTTAATAATTCAAAATATCCTGTCTCCATGGTGTATTAGTATTATGTCTAGTAGTAGTAGTTTGGACATCTACATGCTTGATCAGAAATGCTGATCGATTATGACGAAAATTGCTGATTATTTTGCTAATTGTCTTGTTTAATCTAGCGTTTATTATTTTGATTCATTGAATAGTTGGATTAGTTAGATTGCAAAAGGCTCTTGAATATAAGATATTTACTAAATTTGACCCAGATGAAAGTAAATTCATGCTTGAGGACATCCTGAGTATATTTACAGACAAAACCTTTTTTCATCAAAAACACAAAATCTACATGTGTCTGACGTAATCACTGCTCTGTCTGAGCTCTGAAACCAACATTTCATGTTTTGGAATTTATGTATTGTCGAGATAACGATTATTCTATTACTAAATTACATAGTTGGGATTAATCTGTTAATTTAAATTTAAGTTAACAGTTTTAACTTAAGTTAAATCATTTTATTAGTAATGTTTTGTGACACTTGTGTAAAAGCCTAGATTAGAAATTTGAACTTTGCTCCAGGTTTTGAGTGGCAGAACGAGCACAAATATTGTTCTGAACCGAAATTAATGAATTGTATTTCTCGATTACAACATTTGATTAAATAGAGTAATACGTTTGATTAATTGCACTCCCCTACTTTCTTCAGTTCTCTCAATTGTGTCTCAAATGTGCACTGACAATCTAAAATGGAATGACTTTTGTACCCAAAAATCTTTTTCAAAATCATTAAGCCATGATTCTAGGAAATAAATTAGGATTCCTTGTTTCTTTATGACGTGTACATTATTGTGTCTGTTTGTATGACTGTGTATGTTCAGGGTGTTGTTAGACTCTGTCAGGTGTGGTGCTGCTGACTAATGAAAGCTCTATTAACTGGTTTGTGAAGGTTACCTGTGCAGACAGGTGCAAATCACAGTCAAGACATGTTCAATGAACATGACTCCGAGTAGCCCATGCAAAAGAAGATGTATTTTAATATTGTTTTTGTTTAATGAGGAAGCACTGACATTTCAATAGCTGATGTGAAATGCAACATATAAAATACAACAGGGTTATTTTTATTATTGTTGACTTTAATACTTATGAATGCCCATGGATGCTACTGTAGAATGTTTTAAATGAATTATCTGTATTGATCCTCTCCTGCCCAACCACTTCATGGTGGATTTTCTTCGTAGAAAGCAGCAGATTTTCTTTTGCGTATTTTTATGTTTGAAAAATTCAATGCTTTTTTTTTTTCCAATTACGTATATATTTGCATTTTGTATTATTTATGTGTAAAGGGACTACAGTCTTGTAAAGATTATAGCCAATGTGGCTAATTTCCATCTTCAATCCTTTGGCAGGTAAACAGGACTCAAAATGTTCAAATGAGTATGTCATATGTGTGGATCGGTGATGGGTGCAAGCGTACATTTTCGAAGCACTCAAACCAGAAATGGAGAGCAACATTAAAGGATTACTCAAACACGCATGAGTCAATCAAAATATGACTTTGAGTAAGCTAATGATGAGTGAGTGAGTTTGAATAATTTGCATAAACCTTCTGGTTCTGGTGACTGGGCTAATTAGTATTTCCGTTTTCATTCATTTCCTATTGTCAATATTGTTTCATTTACTATGTATAATCCCCACCTCTTTGTTTTGTCTTGCAAAACCTTCCATCAATATTTGAACATACCCTTTAATGCATTGCAGTGCTGTATTTGTGTGTTGGTGATGTGCTGACTGGGCCGCCCTGTTTGTCCAGTTCAGAGACAGACCGGTGAGGACAAGCTTTTAGTGCTGCCGTGAAGTAGTGGGCAGTAAAATGCAGTAAAATGATTGTGCTTAGCTTTAGGCCTAATGTATTTGATATGCCTCCAGGTTGTCTGCAGTTTTCCCATTCTGGGACAAATAAAGACCCTCTTAGATTGATTTTGTTTTTGAAATAAGTGTTTTTGTGTCTGATGCAGAGCCGGATGGTAAGGAAGTGGAGGCACAAGTGTTCAGAGTAAGAGATGTAGACTCTGAGCCCCACCAGAGCACCCCCCTCAGTCCCTGTTGTGAGCCATGCTGTACCTGTGTGTGCCACCTCCAGCGGCCCGGCATGATGCTCATATGGGTCCCTGTAGACTCAGGGAAAGAGGAGGAACACGAGTTTGCGGAGTCAGAGGTGGAGGAACCAGACATGGATGAGAATGGAGCAGAGGACACAGACCAGGTGGAGGTTCACCAAGAGGAGTCTGACACTGAAGATGAAGTGGACGCGCTTCACGATGAGCCTGAAGACAAAACAAGGTTCCAGCTAAATTTAAATGTACTGTTGGCTGAGGGCCACAGGAGGCGCTCCGACCCAGGGCCTCACGCAGTTCTAAGTACTTTGACAGAAATTCGTGCTGAGTCTCCTCCAATTCCTCCAAAACGTACACATTCTCCTTCTCTCATGCAAACAAACCTTGTTAATGAAGAGGAGAACATTTATGAGCTTAATCTTCCTTTGGTTGACCCCACTGCTAAAAAGAGCACAGCTGAGTGCAAAGAACTGAATATCCCTTCGATCACAGTCAGAAAACCACGTCGATCCAAACTGTCCTACAGCACCTCAGACCCAACGTCAGAGTTTCAGACTGATTTTGCTTTAAGACTGGAGGATGTTCCCCCTGCTGTACCGCCCCGCATGCCCATTCCACCCGACACTCAAAGCCTCACACGGCTGCTCCGAGGAGGCTTTCAACAGCCTATAGGGGAAGAGGCACAATCCTTTTTGCGCCCATCCAGAGGCACAAGTCCCCAAACCACTCCTCCCAAAAGCCCTCTTGTCCCTCACAGAGCACCACCACCACCACCCAAGTCAGAGCCTCGCAGACTGAGCACTGCCTCAGTGCAATCACTTCCAGTCCCTCTGAAAAAAGGTTTCGAGATTTATATTTTACATTAATAATATTACATACATTACACACAGCCACATGACTTACACATATTGTACAATTTGTCAGCCCAGATTATTCATTTGGTCCTTTTCGTTATTTTATAGAAGAAGAGCTAAATGAGAAGGATGAGGATGAAAGTGAGAACACGGTGGATATACCGTAAGTCTTGTTACAATCTAAAGTTTTAGTACACATTTTTATGTTCTATTTCATTCTTTTCTTTTTTTTTGTCTCAGGCGTCCGGTTAGAACCCGATCACTAGGAAAAGGGGCTTCATTGGACAGACTACATGAGTTCAAACAAAAAGAAGGTAAAGCCTATAAAAGCTGTGATGCCAAATACAGTGCATGAAGTTTTGTCAGGAATGCATTTTACACTGTAGATGTCATTGTTGTGCTTATATGTACCTCATAATCGAGAGCTATTGGATCATTTTTAGTCATGAACTCAACATCCATTCCCCACATTGCATTAGATATTTAATACTGACTACGTTGTTTGTTTAAACTGTTGCTGCTTGCAGAGCCCTTGTACCAGACGTACCGCGACAGTGTCATCACTAAAGAGATCAAGCGGCAGACCGTTTGTCGTAACATCAGCAAAGCTAGTGCTGACTTCCCCATGGAAGGGGGTCTGCGTCGGCCTGCTGTCAATAACAGGTCCAGTCCAGTGCCCACCTCAGCCCAGAGCACCCTGTGGCAGGACCTTCAAGCCGTACGGGACTCCGGGGCTCTGGAAGAACTCAGCCCTGAACAGTGTAAATACCAGGAGGTGAGGAATCAGGAGAGGTGGGGAAAAAAAATCAATGTTTTTCCACACATTAGCCTTCAGTGGTGAGCTCTGGGGTGTTAAATTACTGTAAACTTTAATGTAATAATATGAGATCCATAATGTTTTATACAATACTGCTTTGGTCCATGAAGGCTTTTACTGTCAGCCGGACTCAAGAGTAGGACTGAATACTGTACTATATTGTAACGAGGGGGGAGAAAAAGTTTAGATATCTGTGGAGTACTCAGTTGCATTTATTTGAGTAACTTTTGAAGAAATTGTACTTTTCGATGTAGTTTTGGACACCATATATTCAACTCTTACGTGAGTAATATTTAGTTTGAAGTAAGTCTCTTATTTGAATGAAAGTTGTGGTTCCTCTTCCCTTTGTGAGTAAGTCTCAGTGACAAAAGCTTTATGTTGACAATAAGAAATGATTTGAACATGATTTGTGTTTTTCTTGCACTTCTCCATCAGATATGGTGAAGTTTTTCTTACTTTTCTGTCTTTCCTTTTTTTGTGTTTACCAGGGTATGTGCATTATTTAATGTTTTGTCCTTCAAAACAGGTCACACTTGAAAAAGAGGTCTCAATCTCAGTGGGTTCTTACCTGGTTAGATAAAAGTTCATACAAATGACATGATTTTTAAATTATAAATCAAATATACATGCATACAGTTCACAAGTACAGTACACTTGCTTGAGCAGTAGTATCCCCAAATACCTTTTTTACTCACACTTGAATAATTTCTTGGACCACTACTTTGTCATTTTACCTGAGTTATATTATTTTGAAATAATGTTACTCTTACTTGAGTAACATTTTTGACTAAAATACCCACCCTTTAACTAAAACTTGTAAGCTTTATTATTAATTATTTATTTCAAAATTCTACTAAAAGAATCAGTATTTTTATTGCTTTTATGAATATTATTACTATTATTTTATGGTTATAGATAATCAAATAACACAAAAATACATACTAGTATTAAAATTATAGTACCCAGCCCTATATAAGAGGGTGTAATGCACCTAGATTTGTGTGCTGCTACATTCTCACTGTGCTCCCGGTCACCCCTGAATGTCACCCTAAATGGGTTTTTACCTGGTAAAATAGAGGTTGATTAATAAATAGAAAGAAGCCAACCCAAGTTATTATTTACCAGTACTACTTTTCTGTTTGTCTGACAGAGTATGTTTGAGGTCTTGACATCGGAGGTTTCGTACCTTCGGTCGTTGGGCGTATTGACTGAACACTTTATGGCAAACCGGGAGCTGGAGGAAACACTAATTATCAGGGACAAGAAAGTTCTTTTTTCCAACATATTGAGGATTCGAGAGGTCAGCGAGAGGTAAGAAAACGAGCATCCAACAGAAACAGTCATTTGTTTAGCTATTATAACATAAAAGTACAATTGAGTTTTGCTTTCTGTTGTCTTATGTCCGTTGTTTTACTGAACAGGTTCCTGAATGACCTGGAAGATCGCATATTTGAGAAAATTGTCTTCCCAGATATTTGTGACATCATTCACTACCACGCACAGCACAACTTCCCTGCTTATATTGACTATGTACGCAACCAGATCTTCCAAGAGAAGACCTACACCAGCCTCCTGTAAACATTTAACACATTTCCTTGTTCCATGTGTATGTTCAAAGATAGATAAAACAAAAAATCTGTGTGTTTGTATGTGTATATTTACAGAAAGAACAATGTACAGTTTACAGTGGTTATTACTCGTCTCCAAGAGTCCCCTCAGTGCCAGCGTCTTCCTTTTATGTCCTTCCTGTTGCTGCCCTTTCAGAGGATCACACGGCTCAAAATGCTCATCGAGGTTAGCGACATAATACAGTACACTAATGTAGATATGACAGCAGTAATGTTTTTGTCCATGATGTTTATGTATTCATATGGCTTTCACTGTATCGTACTTTACAAATCTATGCATTTAGCTTGACAGCAGTTGTTTAAAACCCTCCAACATGATCTATAATCCTTATTTGCACTAACAACATACAGACACACTTTTGCTCTGATTCAAGAAACTAGAAACCCTGTTGGTTCTGACAGTTGTTGTCTATTTCAGAACATCTTAAAAAGAACAAAGGAGAAAACTAAAGAGGAGGAGACTGCCTCCAAAGCGTTGGCTTCTGTGGCAAAGGTAAACCCAAGTCCATTGCTCCTCTAGTTGTCCTTCGATTTTTTGAAATTATATTACATTTTCTTTTTACTGACAGATAATAAATGAGTGCAACACAGAAGTCGGTAAGATGAAACAAACCGAGGAGCTTATACATATCTCACAGACTCTCGAGTTTGAGAAGCTCAAGGTCAGATCAGTGTTTATATGTTGGGTTGGATTCTGTTGTTTATTCTACTAATGAACTGTGTCACATGCAGGCTGTTCCTATCATCTCCCCTACGCGTTGCCTGGAGAAGAAGGGAGAGCTTCAAGAAATGTCCAGAGGAGCGACTCTCTTCAACATGAGGGCCAAGTTCAACCCTGTCTACCTGTTCCTGTTTAATGACCTTCTCCTGATTACCATAAAAAAGAGGTTAGCAGCATGATAGCTCATAGTAAAATACTTCCTCATAGTTGAACATGGAAAAACATGGAACAGAAAGGAGAATAAGATTTGTCCTTCTGCTTTTTAGTTCAGAGCGCTTTGTGGTCACAGATTACGCACATCGCTCCTTGGTGCAGGTGGTGGGGCTAGATGATGTCAGTAGCAACAGTGGCATGTATGAGAACTGCTTCAACCTCATTCTACTGGAAAATCATCAGAAACGTCTAATGGAGCGGCTGTTAAAAGCTGCAAGCCGGTAACTAGCAGATTTATATATTATACAGTAAATATATAAAAGAACGGCTATAGATATAATCTTTATTTAACAGTTCAGACATGGAGAGGTGGATGGCAGCTTTCCCCAGCCCCACAAAACCAGACGAGGATGATAGTGAAGTCATTTATGAAGACTGGGGTAAGTGTGCAAAGCTTGATTATATAATATACTATAATAATACCATAATAGTAATGTTTAACGTGTTTGTAATTGTTGTTGTTCGTATCAGACTGCCCTCAGGTGCAGTGCATAGAGCAGTACGTAGCCCAGCAGGCCGACGAAATCTCCCTGGAGCCCACTGAAATCATCAATGTTGTCAAAAAAGGCGGCGAAGGTAAGAAAAGATTTCAGGTTTTAGTTAAAGGTGCACTACGTAACTTCGCCACTGGAGGGCCGCTTGCTTGATGTTATTGCTTTGCCTGAAATATGCCATAGCCTTGCATTAAACGTATCCATCTCCATGGAGACATGCAGGTTTCACCACCGGGCCAAGTTGCAGGTCAGAGCGATAGAGACGACTCCGCTCACAGTAAAAATGCATGATAAAAGATGAGCTTAATGTCATACTGTGGAACATTTAAGCCAAAGTAAAAGCATCTCAATGGAGACATGATGGTGGAAGTTACACAGAGCAACTTTAAAAGCATTGCATCATTTTCTGCACTTCTTTGACATACAATTATGGCCCGCGTTATGTAGCAAACTGCAACGTACACTACTCGAATACTTTTGATGCCTGTTTGCAGTCGGCTAGACAAAACCACGGGGGCCAGTATTTCGTTTGTTTGGCTCAAAAATGGCAATTATAAATGTTGCCACCGATGAAGAAATAATGCAGCACAACACATTATCGCATCAGTACATTCATGTCTGAGCGCTATTAATCAACTCCCCCCTCCTCCTTGCTTGTACCCCAAAAAAAATCCACAATCCATCATCTTTTACCTCAGCAGTTTATTGATTTGTTATACATTTCTTGCATGAACAAAACAGAAACCTCCCCTTGTTTTCCCTCCCATCCCCTTCCCCCCAATTCGCAGGCATGTACCTAGGGATGCGCCTCTCCGACGGTCAGAAGGGCTGGTTCCCCGCAGAGAACGTCATCGAGATCACCAACGAGCATGTGAGGAGACGCAACCTACGGGAACGCTACAGGGTCATGCAAGCAGCAAGCAACTTCACTCACGGCAAGAGTCGAACTGTGAACTAAATCAGGAAACTAAAGCTGTGTTGACTTTCAAAACACTGTAGACTTTCACCAGAGTCATTGTTTCTATCAGGAACTGAAATATACATAAGAGGAAGGGGACGAGCGTGAATGGAATTTCAACTTTTCTGAAAACGTGAGCAAAGAGCAGAAAAAAGTGATGTATTGAAAGACGAGCTAAAGGCTCTTGTAAAGAATGTAGTTCAATCATTTTATAATAATATGAACGGTAATCCCAAAACTTTAATGTAAAGCATAGTTGAGGTTGTGAATCAATTTCTCAAGAATGTGATCGTCCAAATACAGAGGACTCCTGTATAAATCTATATTTGAAGAGTTAAGTTGCAAAAAGGGACGTGTCAGTTTTCTTTTTATCCAGTATATATATTTTATGGGATTTGCTCAAGAAGGGATGGAATAAGTTTTATAGCACTAAAATAGATATGGATTTTAGACAGTAAACTGTACGCCTTCAGTATTGTTTTGACCTCTTCGTTTCACTAAACTGCATGTAAAACTCAGGATCATATTACCAGTTTGTTAACTAACATTTTGTCCGTCATTGTGGAACAGTAGCGCCCTCTGCAGTTTTTCATTTGTAAATGTTGTAAATAACAAGTTCCAAAGTAGTGATTTTAATAAAACATGTTTTTATATCAAACTTGGTTCAATATTCAACCATAAACCAAAACAGACAATTTAACAGCCACAGATACAGTAATTTAAATGTTTTAACTTTAAACTGTAAATTTCCAAAACAGAAAAACACACAACCAATATCCCATAAAAAATAAATTATTGTTGAATAGTTTCAAGTTTGTTCAAGCCCTAGATTCAAGAGCCCACACAAAGCCTCCAGTTCAGATGCGGACAACACTCTGACATCAGAACGTAACACATCATCACATTTTACATTACAGCTGTCACTTATTGCACCAAAATGAGTTAAAAGTGTATTTGCTACTTCAAGTTCTGTGTCAGACCACTGTTTTCTGAGCTCAGCCTCTCTTGAGTGTGCAAAATGTCTGTACGTTTGTTCATTGGCCTGACCCGAGGTGCTGCGTGGAGCCGAGCTGAATCTATCCACATGTGCCTCTTCAACCTTTGACTGGACTTGCGTCCCTTCCCCATGATGAAGTTTGAGAAGGTTAGTGATGGTCTGATCCTCGTCTTTTGTCAGCTGGATCACCATCCACATGCGGTTACCGGGGTGCGGCCTAAGTCCCATTTCCCAGGACGAGCAGCCCAAGTTTCTGCAGAGATGCTGCCCACTTCTGAATGGATCAGAGCGGTTTGGTGGGGCCACAGACGCAGACATGATCGGTGGAGGAGTGTTGAGCTGGAAGCATTCAAAGTCCTAAAAATAAACATAACAGAAAGCAAACTTAGGTGTTACAGGGGTGTTTTGTAATCATGAGCAATAGATTTAACCAAACACGCAGTAGTACTATGATGTACTGTGATGAAACAGTTTACAAAGAAATGTGATTTTATTTTTTGCCACATTGACCATCCCTGTAAGCGCCGTTTGAGTTGACCTGGGGCTGACTGACCCAACCCCTCATGAAAATCATACAAGGCATCATAAGCCCTGCTCAAAGTGGGGGTCTGGATGCATTTGGCGGTTGCGAGATGATTGGAAAATATAACGACACACTGTTTTAAAATACATTTTAAATTAAAACCAGTACGTCTATGAAGTCAACTAAAATAATGCAATAATTCAACCTGATTTTAGAAGTTTTGCAACTAGAAAAGTTTGGGAGCCCTGGAGAGCAAGATGACACGCCTCATGTTTCACGTTCATGCCTTCCTTACCCTCATCTCATTGATATGTTTGGGTATTCTGGTCCCACATATCATTGTTGGATCTGTGTAGAAGAACTCTTGTGGAACCATGGGGTGGACTGTGGAAAATACATGACAAGTTGATGTGACACTTCTAATCCTATGTTCTATGTTCTAACTGCATGTCATGTTTAAGTATGTTTCTTGCCTGTTTGGACGTCCCCATGCTGTCTCCGACCTGGATCTGAGTACAGAGACATGAAGGAGGGGTGGTGCAGGCTCCTGTTAGAGTAAGGTGGCACGACTCTCTGATTACGCTGCAAGAACAAACGTTAGACAAAGATTTCACTTTGCCTTATTAAACGTGCATTACTGCCTTGACTTACGACACAGCGCCTGTCTTTGGCTTCCATGTTTTTACAGTCGTAAAGATGTTTTCTTCAACTTAATGCGGCGCACGTGATTAGTTTGTGACGTAGTAAATAATAAAACACCTGCTTCCTTCTCTTCGGGGATAATTAGCGCCCTCTTGAGGGAAATTAAGTTCTCAAACTACAAGGAACAGTATTTTGAAAAAAAAAAAAAAAGACTTCGTTCTTTTCTTATTAAATTCTGACCAAACGCGATAGATTGCACAGGTGTTTGTCTTCCAGATTAAAACAAAGTAATTGCTAACTGTAGTGAGGACTGTAATAACGGGCTGTATACGGGGCAGGGTGGGACCTCACAGGTACACACCTGATTTGCCTTTGATTCTCTTCTGATTCCTCCCTGATCGATCGCTGATCTGCAGGTGTTGCTTTAATGGCCGTTGGCAGCCGAAAGGTGCATTTCCGTCTTCCGTAGTTGTATGTCTTCAAAGTATGCGTTTTACGCTACAGCATTGACAAAAAAAATAAAAACAAAAGTGCGCGAAAGGGAGAGAAAGACTCTGATCTGCATATTACTACTTCTTTGGTGCTTTTATGGCGGTTGGTATCCATAATGTACTCGCACCGCTGCTTATATTCCCCCATCTTCAAAGCACATGAGGTCATCAAAGCGGAATGGAATGTATGTGACATCATAAAAGCACCCTATCATGCGATGGCTGGCGCGCCCTCTGCTGGACATTTCCCAAACTACAATGCATGTAAACAATTGAACTGAAAAACAAAAACAGGTTCTACAGTCTCTTTTGTACAGCGCCCCCTGTACAGTCTACACAGCCATATTATTGAGCTAACTGGCTAACGAAGCTTGGTTAAAAACCCCTTAAAAAGGAGGACGTCCCACGGACTTTTTCTTTAGTTATTCCATTTTGTCCACCATCTTCGAAAAGAAAACTCAAGCTGCTCGATTTGCTGAACATAAAATACATTAAAAAATAGATGTAACCCTCTTATTTCCAGTCAAATCAGTAATTCTGGGAAGCATCAGGGTCAGTTTGTACTCCAAACCATCAAGTAAAAAATAACCCAAAATAAAATGAACTTGTATATGGATCCGCCTGGACTTTTTTGCTTATTACAAGTCCTAAACAAATTTTTTGTGAATTTACCTTCAGCTTTTAAAAGAGAATTGTCAAAACCCAATAAATGCTAAAACTAGTGTCAATCAGTCCTCACTCCAGACACCACCACCAAATATTTAACAAAGAAAATCTTGGCAGGATTTAAAATCTGATTTCCTGTGCAGAGCTTGTTTCTATTTATATTAGAGTAAAACAGACAGAGTCCAAAACTACAGAGTCTCAGCTACAAAGGCTCCAGCCAATTGTTTGTGCTCCAGAGGGTTCAGGAACATCTTCAGTTTGAAATGGGCCCATTTTTGAGGCGTTTTTGATAAAAAAAGGCCCTAAGCATGTTACTAGTCCACCTGTGTTTACATGTTTCCTTTGCAATCTCAGACAATTACTCACATACTTGTTTGGTACATAAACATTTATTTTTGATAAGACACATTCAATTAAACACCAAATCCGTTACTATTTAAAAAGTTTAAATACAAATTAACACATTTCCTCAATATTTTAGTTAAAAAGATGTTGCCGTTTGAATCCTAGTCCACCCAAACCTGGAACAAAATGTATAAACTTTGTATTTATTTTTTCAAGACCATTAAACATTTGCATATTAAAGATATATATTTTTCAAATCCATATTTACGCTTCGCCATGACTTCTTGTAGATGTTTTAAACCTGAAACCTTCATGTGGCGAGCTGAGGAATAAAGGCTTGGTTGTGGTGATAACACTGGGAATTTGGTGGTACTTGGCAGAGCTACATAAATTATATTGTAGTTACTATTACATTCTTTGCTTTGATTCACAGGCGAGCCAGTTTGTACCTGTTGCAGACTGTGAAGTGTGAATGATCAGTCCAACTCCAGGAGTGTCTGATTCAAAGGTCATTTCAGAGAATAGTCGATGGAGACTAGATACAGGATATGTGCACTGCAGGAGCACTCTGTAAAAGGTATGTCTTCTTGATTATCATGGTAAGTAAAAGTGGCAAACATCAAGAGTAACAGACGCACCTGTCTGCATCTTCACTGGGTAACTGTTTACTGTAGAAGATCTCGTTTTCATAGGTGACTGTTCCCTTCCCCTTCCCAAGCTAAAAGAGAAATTTCAATGGGCTTTTAACCTGGTTATAACAGTGTCACATTATTGGTGTACTTAAATTGATTCATGCGTGCTCGAGTAATCCTGTATTGTCCTACAACTGAGACTTGAGTGCTCAGAATTTTCCTGTTTTCACCTACCTCTTAGTGTGTGTAAATTAAGACTACGAGTGATTTCGGGTTCTATAATGTCACATTTGCCCCTTTTCAAAGTAAGCAAGCCACTGGTTACGGTGAAATGTCATTATGAAATCACCATTATCAGTTCTGTCAGTCTCCTTTAAAAGGTCTTCCTCCTTAATGCATTTAGTTGTCTGTAGTTTTGACTGAGTAGATAAAAAAACAAAACAAAAAACTGCACTGGGAGATCATTTTGCTGGAAATTAAAATAAAAGGGGGTGCACGCCTCCCAATAACGAGATCGTAGCTTCAATTCCTCAGCCAGACCAGACCAACATCACATGCACGTCCACCCGGAGTAACCGTGGATTCTCTCCGGGTTCTCAGACTTCCTCCCACCGTCCAAAGACGTGCATGTCTTAGGTAAATTAGACCTAGTGAATGGTTGCCTGTGTGTCTATGTTTTAACCCTGCAACAAGCTGGCCCCTGTCCAGGCTGTACCCTGCCTAAGGCCCAAAGTCACAGGGATTGGCTCCAGTCACCCATGACCCCGAACGGTGACAAGCAATAGAAAATAAAATAAATCAATTGAAATAATTTCATGGAGGAAAGGAATTTAACCAAGTCAGATAATTAAATTAAAAAGTGTAAATTAAACAATGTTGCTCATCTGAAACGCAAGCAATTATACCAGATGTTGTGAGTGTTTTTACCTTGACAATCGAGCCACAGGCATTCATAGGAAACGTGAACAGGGCCCTGGTGGCGTCAGCCTCCCTGGGCCCACAGCTTTGGTTTCGCAGCTTCATTTTGGCAGGAACCCCTCCACTCGCAACAGCCAGTGACAAGTTGACCACTGCTGTCATCTTCATGTCAGTTGAACACACTACAGAAAATGTTTTAATACAAAACCAATAAATCACTCTGGCTTAGTGGTTATGAAGCGTAGCCACAAACCCAAAGGTTAGTGGATGTCCAGAGAAGCACTTGATAAGCATTAGTCTTATTACGGCAGTAAAAAGTGTCATTACCCAGGAGTTCATTAGCAAAGAATGGACACGTCTTCACAATTGAACTCTGTACTTCAGAAGTTTCCCGATCTCGTACATGGATCTCAAAAGTACTTGTGAAACCTTGCAAGCTGAAATTCTGCCAACAAAATAAGAATAATTAAAAACCTAGCAAATAACAGTAAATAAAAAGCCGGTTTGAGTCTTGCCTTTGTAGATCCAGAGGAGAGTAGAGGCACGACTAACTCTAGTGCCTGGCTGTTATTGCTCATGACAAATCCTAGCCTTGTGGCCAGCTCTGAAGTCAGTGGCTCTCGACCTAAGATGATCTCCCACTTGGAGTTGGACGCTTTGTCAAGTTTAAAGCTAATGTTGCCTTCTGAACAGGATGCATCAAATTGCGGAGGCGCTGCAGATAGTAAAGTTTGCATTCTAGCAATTTCGTAACAGCATCTGACTGAATTTAAAAGAAGACTTACTAAGATTAGGTAAAATTGCCACAAAGAATGCAGAATGGTGGTAAAGCTCTTGTTCAGGTATGACCATCAGGGTGTAGTTTATGTCAAGCTTGAACTCAATATTTTCTTTTGAGAACTGGAAGTATTGTTTGGATGGTTATAAAAAAGGGACCAGAATTCCAATTTGTAGAATATAGACCATTACCTTTTGAATGACTGGTGATTTGTAGAAAGGCACCTTCAAAGTGTGGCCATGCGTGTCGTTTGGATGAACAACATTTGCCATTGAGAAGGCGCTATTATTTTGAAGAGGTAATTGAAAATGTTGTCCATTTAGCTCCAACGAAATCAGGTTGACATCTTGTGGAATATCTCCAAGATAGATTGTAAAATGGTGCTCCTCCAGAACTGTATCTGTTCCAAAAGTACATTTGAGAAAGTGCAAACTGAAATTGAAAGATTATTTTGCCATACGGTTTTCGTCCTTGAGTGTCTGCATCAGAAGAGGAGTGCCCATTGTTTTATGAGTGCGAAGTCTGGTTTCTATACCATCTTCATCCACTGAGAGTTGCTCCATATAGAAATCAAAGCTGAAGATTTCATACAAGTCTCCAGATATAACGCTCTGAAAATGTAACAAAAATCTGTACCATTTCATTTTCTTTTACCATGTTAAGAATACACCACATTACCTTCCTGTGGCCTCCCTCGGCATCATAAGGGATGCTGATTTCCACTGTGCTGTTGTGCATTTCCATTAGATAACCTTTTGTCTCTGCAACTGAGGGCTGCATGAGGTTACCGTTGAGTCCAAAGCTGGAGTTTGTCACATGGAGACCCGGGTACAGGACATCCGGAGTCTCCCACAACATGTACCCTTCATCCTCAAAAGTGGCTTCATCTGTGTAGTAATATTCAAAGCCTTGCTTATCCACTACTATTCAGGAGAATTGAGATTAAATCAATGCGATACTGACACACTGAGCACGCAGCTGCAAGGTCGAAGAGGAGAACAAGCCAACTTTCTCGGGAGAATAGAGTGGCATGGACCACCTCTACTGGGACCCCATCAATCTATACAAACCATAGTTTATAATAAACCAACTATGTGTATATTTTAGATTTGAATTACCACTGAGGTGAATGAGTGATTTTGTCCATAAGGTGTCCGAAATACAATCCTGCCACTTATCAAGTCAAATACGTAGCTTTGACTGTGAGCCTCTTTAAGTGACGTAGGTGGCAACTGCTCCCCTCTTCTCTGAAACGTCACCTGCCAGTCTGCAGGAGAGAGACTGTGACCCTGCAAACGAGGCCACAGTGTCACGTGACAGTGAGCTATTCAATTATGAGAGATGACAAAATCAGGAGGAAACCACACAAGTTTAAGGTTGTCCCAGTTGTTCTTCGTTGTTGAAGATGGGCAGGAGATTTCACTTCTTACAGAAACCTGTACATTGCAAAACCATATTTGATCAAAAGTTATCCGCTGCAAGTTCTGAAAGTGTAGATCATTATCATACTTCCATGTAGTTGACTTCACAAGTGACCTCTCTGAGAGACCAAGGTAGAGATGGAGAACAAGTCCTGTTCAGGGCATGTGTGACCTCTTTCCCTTTGTGGTGTGCAATCAAATTAAAACTAAATGTATACGCCTCATCTACCTATAAAGACCACAAAAAGCTTATTTCTGTAGCGTTCAATGTGTAAAACTAGTGTTTACCTTGTCAGTATGACAGCTGAAGTAAGACGCTCGCAGCTGCACATTCTTTTTTCTATGAATAAATCTGACGGTGTATCCACACTTGGCCGCATATTCCTCAGTAATGGGATGGACACGATTTCCATCTAGAGACAGGTAATATTTTATAAATCAATGGACTCATTCAGCATAGTATGTTGCTGTGGTTAACTCACCGACAGCCTCAAAGTGGGGATTCTTCCCAGTGAAGTGTTGATCAACACTGATCATAAAGTAGCGCTCATGGCACATCATGCCGACTCCTGCAAGACAGAAAAGACCAAATCATCATCAACTGACGACGTGCAAAAGCATGTGAGCTGAAGTTAATTTACCTTGGGGAACAAATGTATATTTTGCAGTTGTATAGATCCCTAGGGTTGATAAAAGACTGAATGAAAAGAAAAACAACATGTCATCATTTCATTAATTGGGCTTGAATGTTACAAACTTGGGGGCTGTGTTTACCTGAAGTAGAGAGCAAAGGCCATCGTCATTGGTGCAAGAGCAGTGTCTAAAATGAGCTTTTAGCTAGAAAATTACAGCTGCTGCCCAACACAAGCTCCCCTGTCCCGCTTACAGATGCAGAACCTGAGCATGTTTTATTCCACTTGTCACTGATTTGCTCTGATTGCTCATGAGCTGCACATGTGGCTGCAGCTGGAAGAAGAAACGATGTTATATAAAGAGTGCTGAGAAACGACACATCATTATTTGACCAGTAAACCCACATCTTTTAGCTTATGGTGTACAGCAGCTGTAGTTTGCTAGAAGTCCCACTAGCTTTAGACACTGCCAGCACTTTGAGAGTTATGGAGTTTGGGTTCTGGACAAGGTAAAGGTTCTGATGAATTGTTGTGAAATAATCTTTTAAGTCATAATTAACTTTGTTTGAACTTCTTTGCAGTTTGCTAAGGTTCCTACTTTTGTGCAGAGTGGCAAATTCTGCATTGTTTCCAGATGGTGAGATTTCAAATAGTTAACGGAAGCAAAAACACTTGTTTTGACTCTTAAACCGTGGAATGTGCTCTTTCATGCAGGAGTTCATCGCACAGAGTGTCATGATCGTTTCTTCATGATAGCTATGGATCTCTCCTTTACTGGACAACAGTTTTACTTTGAAGCTGTCGGTAAGTTCTGGAACATGGTTTCAATTTTTTTTTTTTTTTAAAGAAAACCAATGGAATTGTATAACGGATGCATTAACACATGTCAACTCCTTGTAGATGGCACAGGCGTGTTCCCCATCACGGAGCAGTATGCAGCACAGTGTGGCTACACTGTCACTATCCTCCATGTACCAGGCCTCGTGGAGCTGCGCGCTTCCTACTTCAGCTGTCACACCACAAATCAAGTATAAACACTTTTATAGACCTTTTTGTCGAACTATTGTATCAAGATGTGATTCTGTATTTCAGAATGACAACTCTTTCACTTTCGAATTTAACCTGGTTGTAAACCAAACTGGAGAAGTCATTTCCTATGCATTGAATGACACATGCACACCAGATCTGCCCTGGTCCCCCAGAGAGGTCACCTGTGAGGTCAACTACCTCGAGGTAAACCGGATCAAGACTCTTAATACAATGTTGCAATTGTGGGGTTCATTCATCAGTTTTGTTGTTGTAAAGGTGTCGGTGCAGAGTGACTTATGTCCACTGGGGCCAAAGCCAAATGTCTGGGACACAGCTCTGGAGATGGTAATTTGTACAACCCACAAATGACATCTTGCAAATTTTAATTATTTCCCCCCCCCCTAGGTCTACGGTTCTGCTTCTCCTGGCTGGCAGGTGGTCTTTTTAACTAAGGATGGAGAAAGGAAGCCCATGAACCTCACGGAAGCTCATTGAACGGCTACACTTTAACTATGACTGAGAAAGAATGTGTTTAGAGCGGCTTATGGGCAACCGCACTCATTCATCACTATGGTAACTTCAAAGACTGAATTTAACGTCACACTCACTTTTGAGAGTGTTGTTCGTAACTCCTTGCAGATTGACGGGTTCTCCGTGGAAGTGGTTCACGCTATTCTGTTCACGAGACAAGACTGGCTGCCTCCTCGTTGACCTTGTTGGCTGCCACAATGTGTAAGTATCTTTATGTCTCTCCATCCATTGACTGGTACTTACACTTTGTTTTGCAGCTGAATCGCTGGATATCGATGAAGGTTACATAATATGGGAAACGCCAAGACTCTCTACCTGGTTTTCACACCACCAACTTCAGCTTTGGGCTCAATGGAGAACTTTGGGGGCCCACTGTGGCGACAGAAAATGGTTACAATCTAAATGAGTCGAACACCAGAGTCAAAATTGAATTCCCTATAATGCTGAAGGAACATACAGAATGGTATGAGCCACTAACTGGCCACCATTAAAAATGCTTGAATTTTATAATTTAATTGTTTTTTCTTTTTCCTTGTAAACATTTTGTAGAGTTTAGTGATGGTGACCTATATGACCTTTACACCTTTGATTTTTACATGGAACAACTTGCATCAAGTAATAAAGGCTTGGATACAAGAGTCCGCACTTACAGAAAACTATCCTCTCCTCTGATAAAAAGCAGTCTCTTCACAGAAAAACCGTAGTGCCCTTTCTTTAAAGTAATGAATGCTTCTCTAAAGTTTTACAATTTAAAATTTTCCCTCTTCCAGTACTGTCCCAGATGAGCAAATGTTTACAGTGTACCTCGGCAATGTCCCTGGAGACGTAGAGTTTGGTTTCAGTGCAACTCAAGGACCAAGAATTTAAAGGTCCTTTTGTAAACTCGAGCTTCTACACGCTGGCCATCTCTGTAAACTCAAACGCTACATACTCTTACGCTCTAAAAGTCCCCTTTGACAGCCCATTTTGTCATCAGAAAGGTAACGTTTGAATACTTTGACTCTTTGGTTTGTTTTGTTAAACCATTTTCTCTTCTGCAGTTCTCGGCTAAAAATGAAGCCACCGAGCTTAAACTGAATGTAGTGTCACTGTAATTGTCAGGCCTCAGAATGAGCCTTATTCCATCACACCCACGTCACGGCGCTGACGAGTCCGTAAGTTCCGTGATTTTCTTAGATGTGCATTTTGAAAAACTTACACATGAGCTCAAATTGTAATCCCTTTTTTTGAAACAGCTTTCCACAATTTAACACATCCTGTTCAAAGACTGGCATCGTTTTTGAACTCTACCATCAGCCGTCTGACTTCCTGTGGGACATCACCGTGGGCTCGGAGCTGTTGACTTCTGAGCTGGCTGCCAAACGAGGATATATCCTGAGCAATGACAGCCACATGCTGCAACTAGATGTGCCCTTGTTCACCCAGGGATACGAATATGAGTTTGGCTTTCAATTTGACACATGCTTCTGTCTGAGTCTTAATCTTTTGACTAATCATTATCTCAACCACTACAGAAATGTCAGTTTGGAAGGCTTCGCGGGCACTTTTGGAGACTCTTATACGGGATCATAAAACATTGAGATCCAGAGTTCATCTGTTGAAGACGTGCATGTTCACAACTACAGAGATTGTTTGTAAGAAAATGGATTTTAACTTCAATAATGAAACTGAGTTTTAGTTTCAGACTGATCCATTTCTCTCATCTCTATCGTATTCAAGATGGTTCTGACACTGGAGGAGACAAGTGACCAGTGTGACGTTCTGTGCAAAGTATTGGAAGACATCCAGATATTGGCGACCAAACCAACCACACTCTTCGATGACTCTTCTGTGCGCCTGATGAAGCGCACGAGAAAAAGGGCACGCTTTGACTTTCCACTTAACAGCTGTGACACTAGAGTAAAGGTACCTCTGCAGTTTACCTTTGCTCAGTTCACCATTGGTTATGTATTTCTCTTTTGTATACTTTGCTCTTCCCAGCTTAATAAAGATTCTGACTTATGAAAATGAGATCTCTTCAGCTTGAACTCCTCCACACTTTTCCAGCAGGTGTGCTTTTGTTGTTTGCCCACTTTTAAATGCTTTCAAAGTCAACTATAGAATTCTTGTTCGACAGTCATCCTCGCTCCAGTGTAGCTATCCTCTGATGGAATCTTCCTCATAGTCTCATTCAGCAAAAACAGTTATTCTGAAGCTGGCTTGGAATATTGTGCATCCCTCAATCTTCAAAAGGTGACCTATAAACGCTGTTACTGTAGTTCTGAAATCGAAGTTCCCCCTCCATATAATTTTTTTTTTTATTCTAGGTCTGCCCATTCCAATCACAAGTCCCACCACCAAACCTTCAAGATCCTACAGAGGAGGCCAGTCCACCATTAATACCGTAAAGCAGAGTAAAAATCGTCTTGGTTACAAGTCTCCAATCCAATACAATCAAAGTGTCAAGAACGTTTTAAGAGACTCTTCAAAGAGGTCCAGTATTAAATACGCCGCTTTCATCAATGTCAAATAGTGTCTAATTGTGTTCTCTTCCGCAGCAACTAAAATTCTAGAATCGTTAAATTACTGAAAAATCGCAGCTTAATGATCTGACGCCTCGTAAAAATAAAGGTTACTTTTCTTAAAACTATGGGTCTTTGTCTTTCAATTAAGCTTCATATTTGCAAATAGTATATTAGGGTACGGAGGCGCGTTAACGAAATGTCTAAGCCAGGCACTTAACCGACTCCAGACCTCCACCTATATCCCAAGATAGCACTGCAAACTCCTCCCGGGGGAGCTCAAAGCGCTTTCCCAGCGCTCAGCCCAAGAGTCCCTCCATGTGTGACCTGGGTCTTCGCACCGGTCGGGAACAGGCCCGAAACTCCTCCCTTGGGAGGCATCTGGGATAGTATGACTCAAAGCCACACTCAGCTGCGCTCCATGTCACTGTGGATGAGCAGACAGCTCTACTCCGAGCTGTGGTATCTAAGCCTCCTCACCCTTCCTCTAACCCTGGGAGCGACCAAGCCACACCTGAGAGGATGCGGAAAACATCTTCTATCCGATCGTATAGTATCTCGTGATCTTGTCCTTTCGCGCTCCACTACCCAAAGCTCGATGACCATTGAGGGTCTACCGAGTGAACGTAAGATTTCGGACCGCCGGTAAATCGAGCTTTTGTCTTTCAGACTCCGGCTCCTTCATCACAAGTCCCGTATGGACAGCGACCGCATCACTGCAGACGCTGCATCAATCCGCCTGTCAAGCTCACGCTCCACACCTTTCTCTCACTTGTGAACAAAGACCCCGAGATACTTGAACTCCTCCACAATGGGGGCAAGGACCCCCCTACCCACTCGCTAGAGTGCAAGCCACCTTTTCCATCCGGTTGAGAATTCATGGCCTCAGAATTTGGAGTCCTGCTGCTCGTCATCCCGGGCTTCTTCACACTCGGCTGGCAGCAATCTGTCCCAGAGATATGTGCAGCGTCCAGGTTTGCATGGAAGCCATCAGGACAACATCTGCAAAAAGATCCATGTGGTCCCCAAACCGGTACACCTACCAACCCCTGACTTGCGACCTGAGAGAAAATTTTCCTGTCCATTAAAAACAATGAACAGAACCGGTGACAAAGGGCAGCCCTGGCGGAGTCCAACACGCACTGGGAACAGGTCTGACTTACTGCCGGCAATGCGAACACAGCTCCTGCTCCGGTCATACATGCATTGTAGCCAATGTAAGAATATTGTAGCATTGAATTGAAAGCCTAAAATACTTTAAACATGACTTGCTTGAAGATTTTGCTGTGCCCCTTGGTGGTAGGAAGCAGTAACTGCATTTAACTAGGTATTATTTCTGCACTAAATCTAGACACTTTTACTGGAATTTAGGACGTCTTGGTAAAAGGGTCTAAAAATGCACTGTTTTTAACCAGACTCTGACTCGCACTAAAAATCAAGCAGCGCCTCAGTGTTTGGACCCTCAGAGCCACACAGCTGGATACCTGAGGCTACAGCATAAACGTGTGGGTCTAAATGTTACATGTCAAATGCTCTCATTAGTTAAGACTTAAGTCAGTAATTGGCTAGAGACCTGGGGTGTGGAAAGGCAGACTGAAAAGGTCAGTGTTGTGTTGTGGTTGAAATTGGAGGTAAATAATATCTATTTTTAAACTGACTGAAATGGTTTAGTTGCATTAAACTAGTTTTCAAAATGAAAATGTAATAATTGTACAATAAATGTTCATTTTACAGTGACTCAATGGCCAGTGTTTAAAGTGACTCAAATGACCAAATCTAAACTATTAGTCTCGCACCATCTGAAAACCCTTTAATTGTCATGTTCCACTCTAAGCATTTTCATACAAATTGTAAAATGAAGATTTGGTCAGTGTTAGGCAGGTTGTCAGTGTCTTGATCCAGTCAATTTTATTGCACAATCTCCACCTCTATGGCTCTCGACCAATCACGTTCCATTGTTTGCCTTGAAGAGTATTCGTAGTGGAAGAAGCCAGTTTATGTATTTCTGCTGTCTTGGCTTCATTTTCCGGACCCTAACGTTTGGTACAGTACATTCTTCTGTGGAGATGTTTAATGTGCAACTGCATGGACTTTTGGCGCTTTTGCTGCTGGGGAATGTCAGCAGTGCTCCACAGAGAGATCTGAGAGAAGAGCTCGTCAAAGACCACGTAAGCAACATTAATTCATATTGCCTAACAGTTTTTATTCATTCATTTTGTAGCCCTAAAGGTTTTTTTGTACTTGTGTAGAATCTCGCTCAACTGATTTTGGTCCAGTTTCTGTCGGAGCTGATGGCGATGAAAGGGGATGTGGAGCCGAGGCTGGAGGAGCAGTTGGGAATCAGAGAAACCGTGATGAGACGACAGCTTCCTCTGACTCAGAGAGAGCGCAAAGCTGGTTGTCGCAATTTTTTCTGGAAAACTTTCACCTCATGTTAGTAACAATGCTTTGTAACAATTTGCCCTATTTAATGTTTAATAAATCAAGACAAATCCCTTATTGCAGTCTTTTAATTATCACTACAAACTGCACTCTTAAAATCACAGCAACAAATTCAGTTCACAGCTTTTATAGACAAGGTTCAAAACTTACGGTAATGACACCATTAGTTTGGCAGGGTCAAGATGCAAGAGAAACTATATACAATAGTTGGAGATAAATATTTGAATTAAGAAATGCATTGGGGAAAATGTCTGTCCTTGAGGTTAGCTTTGATGTGTAAAGCCCTTTGAAAAGTGTAACATGGGACGGAAATAAAAGGAATGATTTAATACTTAACTCTAGATTTTACAATTTTTTGTTAAATAGTCAAATACTATTGGTGTATATGGGTAATTGTTTCCCATCAGTGTTTTAATTGGCACATTAAAGATGCTAGCTTTACTCCAATGGATATTTTGTTAAACACCATGTATTTAATATAAAGCATTAACTTCATTACACCATCACCTTAAGTCATAACAGTCAAGTATCAGCCAAGAGCCAAAAGCACACATTCAGCAGATTTAAATTAAGATTTAAATTCCTAAATTTGTAGACAAGTTCAAAGTATTTTGTGAGAATGTCACTTATAAAGATTAAAAGGATTTGGATGACCTCACTACACATTCATTGTGTCTACATTTCTCAATTTATCCTCACAGCATACGCAACAGGCTACATGCCTTCCACAGCTTCTACACCAGCCCGGTATGTACAGTCACAGTTTGTGAGTTAAGCATTGTTGAGGCAGTTCGTTTTGATTTGTACATGTCTCACTGAGGTCAATTTATTATTTTCATACATTCCTATTTCATATAACTTTCTCAAAGTGACAGTGAAAATGTTCTTGTGCTAGTTAAACAGTACCAATGTGGTTTTAGTGGACCCCAAACTGCCTGCAGGTCAGGCCACTGTCGTAACAATATGAGCTGACACATTTGTGTTGCAGTGTACCATCAAAATGGAGTGATCCTAGTTATATGAGTAACAAAATGTCTATAGAGGTGAAACTGCAGGTTTAGACCAACAGGGGGACCTAAAGTGACATGTTAAATAAACTGTAAATACAAAGCAAAGGAAAGGGTCAAAAGAATATGGGGATCTCACTTTCTGGCACTGTACTATGTGCTTGTAAACTGTGAAATAAGAGCATCATAATTAGCAGTCAGTTGAGATTTTGGCTGAGAGGTCCTGTATGCGCCGCGCACTGCAGTTCTTACACAAGATGTGGCCATCCAGCGGGTAGCAGCCACGGCCCTCTCCCTCAGACGATAGCAAGAGTCCACATTCCTAAAGAAACGGATGATTTAGTGTCCCATAAAGTCAAAAACAATAATACAGTATAAAAATCTAGAATTTGAACAGACCTCACAGACGTAACAGTTGACATGAAAGCTCCGGTCCAATGCTACGATCCTGACCGTCTCCTCTTGACCTGGTTCGGGCATGATGGGCCCACTGCACACAGAGCAGCGAGGAGCATACTTCCTGCTCATTAAAACAAAACACAAATTCGAGTGAGTCAAGAATGTCCTGTGACTTGTCTCTTTGCACATGTTTTACCTGTGGAAGTCTTCTATGCAGTGAATCTGAGAGGTGGCGTCCACAGTAAACGGCACGCCATCCAAGCAGCAGTTGCACACCACACAAGTGAAGCACCGGGGATGGTAGGCCTTCCCCATCGCACGGAGTATTCGATCCAGAATGGGCTTGGAGCACTTTGAACATTTTTCGAGCGTGCTCTTAAAAACACAAACATCAGACATGAGCCTCGCTATCACTGCAGTATCAAGATAGACCTCAGTATTAGTTATTCCTTGACACTTACAATGTAACAGCTCTCACAGTAACTCTTTTTGTCCAGGGCGTAGAAGGGCTGTCCTCGGAGGCGAGCGTGGCACGTGATGCAGGTGAAGCACTCGACGTGAAACACCTGCTCCATGGCGATGCATCCGCTGCCGTCCCCTACGACATTGTCACCACAACGAGCACAGCGGCCTGGAATAGGAAAGGTACTTTTTTCAGTTTTGCCTCTAAAACTACTTTGGTCGGTAAGATTTTAAGCATTTATAACTTATGTTCTGGTTCTGTAGTTGAGCCGAAGAAGAAAATGTATCAAAAGTCACTGATTGGCTGATTGCATTTAAAATAGTCAATTAGGGCGGTCACAATAGAAAAAAATTGTGTTACGATTATTGCAAGAAGAAACATCACGATACAGTTATTGACGCATAACAAAATAAAAGCAAAATCTAATAATTTTGGATTGTTATAAATATGTGTCAAAATATAATATAAACAGCTACATAAGGCACTGTACATTTAGGTGTACTTTTTGGAGTACAAATCGAATTGAAATGACTTAATAGTGCGATAATTCGTTTTTAATTGTTAAGATTATATTGTGACCTGAAAAATCATGATTATCGATCACCCAAATGATCTTGACAAAAAACTTTAATGTAATACCCTGATTTATACATTATTTATTGTTACTATTTCAAATACCATCTTACCAAAGTAGTCTTCAGCAGGTGGATGGTTCATATCATATACCAGCTTCTTTGTCAGACGGTCCAACTCATCTTCTGGCCTTGTTATGGCTGTCCCCTGCTAAAAATTTATATTTTCAATTATTCAATATAATTTAAAAGGTGAAGATTTAAAAAACAAACTACAGAGTTGTCTTTGCACCTTGTTGTTTTGATACGAGCTGCTTTGTCCTGGTCCGGTTTGACTGTATCCATCCCTCTTTTGGACAGGACACCTGATTTACTCGTCCTGCCCCGTAATTTGCCTCACGTGAGAGTCCGGAGTTGCGAGTTTCGGGTACCAACCAGGTCCGGCCTGTGCTTGCGGAGGAGGGCGTGAAGCGGGTTGGCGTGGCGGGCGGCGTGTACGCTTGCTCCGCCTGTCTGCCGGTCTGCGAATACGTGAACGGCTGCGCGTTTGACCTGGACGCTGAAACGGGGTCCGGTGGGGTTGACGCGGGTGGTAGTAGAGGCCGGGACGGGCTGCGGTAGGTTGGGGGTGGAGGACGACTGCGGGCGTAGTAGTCCTGCTGGTGGGAGTGGGTAATGAGGAACGCCGGTGATACTGAGTCTGGGTTGGGTGGGTAGCCATTGCGGGGCGGCCCAGGGGAGGGGGGCCAGAGTGGTGTGAGGGCTTGTAGTGATCTCCTGAGAGGTATTGGTTGTAAGGCACATTGTCATAGAGCTGCAAAGACACACAATAATGAAATGGTTAAGGGTGTGGTAGCTAAGGCAACACTAGAGAGGTCTGGAGTAATCTTCCATGGTTGTCAAAGGATCAATACCCAGATAATGAAAACGCAATCACATTAACTAAATGTGACAAAAATTTGCGGACAAAATCTTTATCTATATCAGAACTAGTTTAAGACCACCGCTTAATAAGAGTACTATTATTTGGGCAAAAGTGATAAAAAAAAAAAAAAAAAAGAGGTCCGAGTCACGTCTGGTGAACTTTCTTTTTTTTTTTTTTATTGTCAACAAAAATGCCAACAGGTTTCTTCATCAGGGCAGTACTATTATTTTGTGTTTAAGATTATCCAAAAATGAGCATTTTTCATTAATATTGAAATTTGAGGTGGGCGGTATATTGAATGATGTGATGTTTCTGCACTTTTATGATTACTTTTACATACATTTCATATTTGTCTCATACTTAAACCTCAACAAATACATTTTAAGATATGTTTCAACACATTTCTGTTGGTTTGACATAATATTGTCTGAATATCAATACAAAAAAAAACCAACTTAATTCATTTTTGGTAATATCGCCCACCCCAACTGAAATCAAGTTTTACATTTGAATATCTTGACACTACTTACTTGTGTGCTTGTGTCGTGTGGGTGGCTGTCCAGATCAGCCAACATATTTGTGAGAGAATCAATGTCAGCGTCAATTTTAGAGTGATAATGTGTTTTCTCAGGGCTACGGTGCTAAAAAACAAACAACAAACAGGCGTTGTAAGCACGAAATACGCTAAATGTAATGGTTTGGTGGTTCAATAAATAAAACCTACCATTATGTCATAACTATCCATGTGATGGCTCCAACTGCGATCATCTTTAGGACCATGAGGAGGGGGATAGTGATCGCTGGATGGGTGATGTATAGGTCCACCTTGTGAACAAAGTATTATAAGTTGTTTGTTTTGTTCTTTCCTTGTGTTAATAGTATAAATGTTGTGCTTTGTTCTTACCTGTTGGTCCAGTGGCCATGTATCTTGTGGCCACTGCACTTCCACCTCCATTCTGATCGTAGTACTTTGGGCGATAGTCAGTGGCACCCTTTTTGCTAGGCGCACTGCGGTACATTGCAGATGCTGCTGAGTGGGACATTTGGGGGGAGGCTCGGTCTGGACTGTCCACAGTCCTCGGAGGAAGCCAAGTAGGACCGGACATAGCAGATGCCTGACACTAAAAAGACAAAGATTACTCAGAAAACATTGCAACATCTAACTGGTGTGTGCTTGTGTGAACAGGTAACCATTGGAAACGAAGGATGATGGTTGTGGTTTCCTATAGCAACAAGGAACAATAAGCTGCAGGACAGGAAGAGCGTGTCCGGCATGACTCGGGGTTTTCCAGACGCACGGCTTCATGTGAGTGAGTTCAGGGCAAACACTGTTCCATAGACAGATGTTACCACCACAATGCTCATTGTCTTTGGCTGTTTACACATCATTACCAATGATGAAAAGACGACAAAACAGAGCAGGAAATATTATGTAATGATATGGGGCTGAGGCTCTGCAGAACACCTGCATCATAACAATATTATGTTTTATCCACAGAGTAAACAAACAAACAACACTGCAGCTAGCAGCTGAGCGGATCTGAATCCTCAGCACTTCACAATACTGGCCTTCTTTGAGGAAAGGTTGATGAGAATTATTAACCCACTGTGTTCAATGCATTGTGATCCAATTTAAAGATGATTCGAATTCACAAAGATTGAAATCTCCCCGCCCATCAGATGGATTATAAAGACAGACAGAGGTAAAGTGATATTACAGAGTGAGGAAAGGAATAAATCACTCAGACAGATTTCGTGTGGCTGCCATAATTCCTATTGTAAGAGGATTAACAAGAGACAAGAGACAATTGTGTCATCACTGACAGACCTACATACACTTTGTCCGAAATCCTAAATGACTGTATTTTAAATTGAGGTAGTTTCAAGATGACAGGAGGTGAATGTTGTAGATATGTATGTGTGGCCTGGGTTAAGCCCCGCCGCAAAATCTGGATAAACAAAGACTTAAATCCTTGCATGGCATGCTGACAATAATCCCACTCCTGGAAACTAATTGCAGAGTGACTTGGTATTCAATCAACCAACTCAAATATATATCATTATTGTAGGCCATGATGCACTGACAATATGTTGCGGACTATTTGGGAATTGTGTATCAAATTGATGACCCATTAATTGTTCTCCTGTGTTCTTAATTGTGGGCAAGTGTAGTGTATTTCCATTTTTGCGTGATCAAGGTGTAATAATGTGTAATAGCTCATGTTTACGACAACACTGTTCACTGCACTTCATGGTTTGTGCTAGTTGTACATGTCGGAGAAAATAGCCCTGGATCTGTGTGTCCCACTCGTGGATCTGTGCGTGTCCCACTCGTGGATCTGTGCGTGTCCCACTCGTGGATCTGTGCGTGTCCCACTCGTGGATCTGTGCGTGTCCCACTGGTGGTCTACTGTACCTTTACGGCGCTGCTTCACTTCCTTTCGATCCCATCTACAAACCAACAACAGAACAGTGATTACACGACACAACCCGAGCACGGAAAGACAAATTGCGACATGAAGTACAGTCCGTCTGTCTGTCGCAACAGTAGCGCCCACCGCTCCGTTCAATGAATGCAACAAAACTCCGCTTACTTATCTTCTTTGCAGGACAAGCCTGTGTCTACATTGTGACAGTTAGTTTATGTTATAGCCTTTAACCAGGTCTAAAAAGCAGTAATTCACTGTCACAACAGGCCTGTTTATTTGCTTGTTGTTCTATTTTGAACTCGCGCAGAGCCCGTGCCTTGCCTCATCGCTAACTTCCACATAACTAAACAGAGCAGGAACTAATGAAATAAACGGCACCTACCGTGTTACGAGTGACACAAAGTCGGGGTGCACGCCTCTGTGCAGTTAAAGAGAGGTCAGTGAAAGTGAACCCGAGGAGCTCGGTGTAGCTTTAGCTTCGTTAACCCACTTTGTCCCGCAGAGGCCTTTAGCAGCAGCGGCTCCTCCGCGTCTCCGATCGTGACGTAGCACCCCGGCGCTGCGCGTCCGACGTGCGCGCTCGACGTGCGCGTGCGTATAAAGTGGGGGGTCGGAGGTCTCCAGGTCAGACTCGTTGGACTTCATCACCAAAACTCAACAACGCATCCATGTTATTCAGGCTAGTTGAATTGAGTGTGTTGTGTTGTGCAGTGTTGTGCAGTGTTGTGCAGTTGGTTGTAGTGTTTTGTGTTGTGTGTAGTTGTGTTGTGTATCATCATGCAGCTCATGTCATTGGCTTGGCCAGTGGCTCTCAAACCTTTTAGCTTACAGTGGTCTGGCCTATCATCTAAAGGTTTGGTATAGAACTAGATACTGCAGACAGTTCTAACTAAGAACCCAAAGGAGGACAAAATGTTGATACAATCTAAATCAAGCAACCATAGTTACATGTACCATAATTTGAGAAACACTGGTGTTGAATGAAAATATGATGTTTGAAAAATAAATGAAAAAATCAGTGGCCTACGAAAACTGAATTCATACCTCCTTCGTGAAGACCTTTTCCAATAAAGCTGAGGCCTATAGATTTTGCAGCCTTTTCAGCTCCAGTGGAATCTAGCCTAGCGTATAGGCTAATGGCACAGCAGGCAGGTTGTTTTCCCGAAAGAACTCTCGCAGGTCAGAGGCCCGGTGAACTATGCTGCAGTTCAATAAAAGTGGGTCAACTGTCTCCTTTGCCCTTCACCCTCGTGTTATTCTCTCGGCACCACTCTGGAAGTGTACTCCCCAAGGCCCATCTTCAAAGGAAGAGCTTTATAAGGTCATAATTTGTTTTGATTTCCGCATACTCTTTGCGAAAAACATAAACAACCATCTCTGCTCCCTGGGATATCCCCACTTCCTGACACAGCTCCGTTTGCCTTATATGTCCATTCTGCTCTCAATCACAGGAAAGGACAGTTTAAGCCGATCTGTTTTTGTTGCACAAACCATCAACACTTTGGCACCAGCCCTGAGATCTGAAGTCAAAGCAAAGCCCCAGCTCACTTAGCTGAACTTTGTTAATGTGTTCAGATCCAGGAAACCACACCATAGGGGAATCCTTTGTATCATCTTCTAAAACATTTGACATCTAAACTTTTGTTGTTTGTCCTCAATGGAAAGTTATGCATTTTCTCAGCTAACAAATGTTTATTATAATTAGCAGGGCTGAGGGTGCCAGTGGTCATTGACAGATGAAGCAGGAAGTGTCTATGAGCTGCCCAGCCTTCGCCAACGGGACAGACCCAATGGCTTCCGCCCATTGGTGGGCCTGTTTAGTAATGTTCTCACTTTTCCTCGGCCACCCCCCTCATCCGTTCCTCTTACAATGCCTGGAAGTAGACCAGACCTACCATCGCGCTCTCCTTGTTTTCCTTTTTATTTTTTATGTACTACTTAAACAAAAAAAAAATTAAAACACAGTGAGATAGACTCCTAATCTCGAAGTTACCCTGTATAACATTTTCAAGATTGTAAAACCTTTGCAAATGACGAAGGTAGACCCCTGAACATGCAGAATGACCTCCTGCCAAAATACTAATACTATTCACTTGCTACTCGTTACTATTCTAATCTATTTTCACCTACTTTCTATGTTTACGTTTTTAGATCTTAATATTTTGCCAAGGTATTTCTAGCATTAAGTTGAAAACCACAGCAATTATTATGTTCACTTTCCCTTTGTCATATCTGTGAAAATTGTTCTCCCTTCTTCCACCATACTTTGATGTAAAGGAAGTCCAGTCAATACTTCACTTTTGCCGCTGTGACCTGCTTGTGTTCCCAGTGAACTTGTGTGAAGATGAGGTAATTGTTTTTGAGTTTATCATGACCCTTTAGACCTTGGCGGCATCCCCCTCTCCATGTCTTTACCCCTGTCTCCTGCTCTCTTTATTATTGACGGATGTCCTGTGCAGGCGTTTTCATCCGTGGCTCTGTGTAGCAGGATACATTCACGAGAGTCTGTGTGTGCGCTCATGTGGCTGTGTGGAGATCCTGCACATCTGTCACCTGAATATCTCTTGTTTTTCAGCTCTCTAATAGGTGTCTTTATACCACCATCAATATGGTCCTGTTTCCTTCCTCTCCACATCTCCTATGCTCCCGGTTAGTTAATGTTCTTTACATATGTCTCACTGACAAGACTTGAGGAAAAAACTTGATGTTGTCAATTCTAAATGTAAAATGTGGTATTACATTTATGTAGAGTACAGATATTGTATGCTGAAGCAATTTTACTGTATATACTGTGTACCATCTTGTACTGTATAGTATACAGTATGAGATTTATATAAACATATTCAGAACAGATACTGGTTTGAATGTTCAAGTCAGTTTTGTCAGTTGACTTGTGCAACATCAACAAACACAGAAGTGAAGATGTTCAAAATGTCTGAAAATGAATAAAAGAAAAATGGCTGTAAACATTGTCTATTGTCTGTTCACAGTGGGTAATTTCTTGAGCTTCCTTTCAGACTGTGGCTTTTATCATAGAGAGGTGTGCAGTGGGAAAACCCTGTTCTGTGTTTTTGTCCTTGAGGGCCTGGCGTGCTCCACACACCACTGGGGTCCTAATATATATTTGTAAAACAAGTCCCAGAAACATACTCTGCCTTCCTGCCTTTAGTTTGTTGGGAACGATGGGGGTTTAGAAAAACTAATAGGCCACTAAAAATACCTGGAGTCCAGACCCTCTGCAGGGCCTTTCCGCTGCTCTTCCTCAGAGAGAGCGCGTGGGCCATTGAGGAAAGAGGAAACAAGGCGCTCCGGTTGTACAGGAGTTTCCTGTGCCACATTATAAAGAGTTCCTGCAGCCTCCTGCACCTCAGACCTCGCTCATAGCCCACTGAAGCCTGTCTGCTCCTCTAAGGTAGACCAAACCAAGGGGTTTGAAGTCCGTTTGGTGAACATTATCTCGTCCCTGCTGGTCGGGGTAAGTGTTATCATATTATGGGGAAGCAAATGCTTTCTTTTTTTAAATATATACATGTTAACGTGTGAAGTGCATTCTTATGTACATATTTTTATGAACATTTAATTATAAGAGATTATACAATTTTTAACCATTTCTGTTGCAAAAGTTATTTATCAAAGTATTTATGTTCACAGGTACGAGTAGGGAGCTGGTCTCACCTAATAGTGTCTGGGACACTCCATCTATTTATTTTACTGTTGAACACAGGTACATCACAAGCTCTTGATATTAAGCAAATTAAGTGTAGTATATAATGTCTTTTTTCTCACTAAGACAAGTGGCCATGGACATTCAGGAGGAATACAGGGCTGAGGGATATGTGAAAGAATTCACACGTCACTCCACCGACGTGCTGCTGAACCTCAATGAACTGCGACATCGCAACATTCTGACTGATGCCACTCTGGTGGTGGGGAGCCATCATCTGCAGGCACACTGTGCAGTGCTAGTGGCCTGCAGGTTAGAACCAAAACCAAAAATCATCAAGAACTTGTACATCGAGCCAGAGATGATTTTGTTCTGTCTTCTTCCTCAGTGGTTTCTTCTACTCCCTGTACTCCAGCCGTGTGTTCATTCACAGTGGCAGCAGAGAGCCACTCCTCTCTGTGTCTTTGCCCAGTACTTTAGACCCGTCTAGTGTGTCCCTGCTGTTGGACTTCATGTACACGTCACGCCTCCCTCTGACCCCCAGCATCGCTCCTGGTGTGCTGGCAGTTGCAACCTATCTACAGATGGACCACGTGGCTGAAACCTGCCGAGAGTTCATACTGCATTGGTGAGCACAGAGAGTCCTGAAGGATATTCTGCCCATCCCAAGCACCTACTCACGGAGATGTTTGTCTGTTCATATTTTAGCAGAGAAAGCATTGGCAGCAAAAATCCCGACCCGGAGCCGGTCTCCCGGGAGTTTGTGACCTCTGCTGCTGCTCAGGAAGGAGACCTGCCCCATCCAGGACTGCAGCTCAAGCTCCCAGTGTCAGCAACCGTCAGGTTCATAGTTTGAATGAAAACAGTTGTCCCATTGTCTGCAGATCGGCCTAGACGCATTAATCAATTTCCTTTTTTCTTTTCTGCAGGATCCAAGTGGAGGATGGGGACTCACTCAAACAAGGGGTTTCCCCAAAAAGCCCGGCCGAGTTAAAGGGGCCAAACAGACATACAGACACAATCTTGTCACCTGACAGCCCTGCACGCTCCAGCTGTCAACCCAGTTCTCCTGCTGAATCCAACACCTGCAACAAGAACATTGTGGTAGGGTTAAAATGACAATATGCTGAATGTGTTTGTGACTATGAAATTTGATGTAATAATCATAGTTTAAAAAAAGTGTTGATCTTTGCAGAGCGATTCCAAACTTAATCTTGATCCAAAAGCCTGCAATTGGAAAAAGTATAAATACATCATCCTCAATCCTCTTCTCACTGAAACTACTGTGAAAGAAGAGGAACAGTTCACCGCTGCAGACAGAACCGCACCAAAAACCCAAACCCCTGTGGAGGCGTGGCCTGGAGAAGTGCCTGGTCAGATTAATAGGTAACTTTGAACATGGACTATTAATAAAATAGAAACAACATGTTCAGACAAATGTTTCTCTGTTAAGACAGGGGCGGGTCTCCTGCTACGAGGGTTCTGGCCGAGCCCCTCCCCTTGGACCACCAACCTCTGTGGACAAAACTTCATTGCTCACAGTTCACACGGAGGGAGCAGCAGGTAGCTACAAACTACGATCCAAACCAGATATGAATCTACAAAAGCAAATGTTTTTATTCCTTGTTATCAGGCGTTCCAATCAAGACAGAAAGATCCTTTGGGCCGTTTTGCTACTCTGGAAACACTGGAGTAACAAAGACTACATGCTCAGGTTACAATAATAAAAAGCTCCATGCATATGACAAATAAATAACTGAATGCTGACTTACAACATACAATTGTGTGCAGTTGAAAGGCCATATCGTTGTAATGTGTGTGGAGCCCAGTTTAACCGCCCGGCCAACCTGAAAACTCATGCCCGCATCCACTCTGGAGAGAAGCCCTACAGATGTGACACCTGCGGGGCTCGCTTTGTTCAGGTGCCGCCATTTCAGATTCCTCACACACGCAAATCAGAAACACACTGTCCATTATTTTTATCATCACACAGCACAAAGCAAAATCTATATTGCGTGAGTTAAATTGACTTGAATCTGGAGTAATTGAATTGCTTGTATGACCTATTATGTAACATGGTAATTTTCTTATTGCTTGGGAAAATGAGCATGAGATAAGACCCATTGTATTAAAAGATATTAGAAACACCTTTTCATAATAGGTTCATTAAATGAATACATCTAAACTAGTCAAAACGACTTACTTCAACTAATCTAGTTATTCATTTTTACATGTTTGTATGGCCAACTGAGGAGGCACTGCTATTTATTTGTGCAGTGTCCAGACATTTATTCAGTACTTGAATAGTGGGTATTTTAGTCTGCGGTAGATTGACCCTTTGTTTTGACTGATTGTCAGGTGGCACACCTCAGGGCCCATGTCCTGATCCACACGGGCGAAAAACCGTACCCGTGTCACACCTGTGGCACTCGCTTTCGTCATCTGCAGACGCTGAAGAGTCACCTGAGGATTCACACTGGCGAGAAACCATACTCTGTGAGCATTTGTTTTTGATAGCTTTAGTTTATTATTACTAACCAACCAACTAACCAAATCCCTGTTAATCTTTGACAATCTTGACATTTAACCTGCATAACTACGATGGGTTTGAATTTCAGCTTTTCAAGCAGAACAGCTCAAATACTGAAAATACAAAAACACTAGGAAAACAAAAATATATCATCATAACCAATATATTAGGACGGTTCTCAATAAATCAATATTGTGATATATATCGTGATGGACTTCTTGGCAACACGCCGATCGACAGAGACACAGAGAAGCGTCTTGATACTTTTAAATTACACAAAGTAATTATAAATTGCAGAGTCCTACACCTCTTCATCTACAAACTGCTGCATCTGATGAGCTGAAAATGTGACTTAATCATAACAGGACAGTTGTATTCTGATTTTGTTATTCTACTTAATCAAAACATACATTTTAGTCAACTTTTATCACCGGTTTTAAGGGATATCCAAGTATCAGGACACGCATCGTATTAAGTTCCAAGTATGGGGATTCGTTTCGTATCGTGGACACTGTAGCAGAAACTTATTTCATTTTATTTATTTTTTTTAAATCATTGTGAAGTCCTATTCATAATGTAAACATTTCAGAATCAGAAGAATCTTTATTGTCATTGTACAAAATGAGGAATGTGCTTCGGGAATTAAAAATAAGGATAGGACAAGATTGTGCCATAAGTTCTTGTGAGATTTTTCATAAATCTTTTTTCCACCATGTGTTTGCATCATGGATCTTACTTTTAAGAGGGGGAAAAAGGGTTAAACAAATATATATACAGCCAATGGATTAAACATGTTTAAAAGCTAAGGTTAAAAAATCTGTGGTACAGAGGGGGAAAAAAATAGTGAATTGTGTCTCGTCCCACCCGTAGTCAAAATATTATAAAAGTATAATAACACACTGTTGTTGTGTTTTTTTAGTGTGAAAAGTGTGATCTGCATTTTCGCCACAAAAGCCAGCTTCGTCTTCATCTTCGCCAAAAACATGGAGCCATCACCAATACTAAAATCCGCTACAAGATCCTGACTGAGCCCTACCATCCGCTTCTGCAGACCAATATTACAAATTATGAAATGATTTAAAGGAAATGTGATCATTTAATTTAGGACTTGCCAGAGCCTGTGAGTTTGTTATCAGAAAGTGTAAGTTATGAATGTTAGCGAAAGTGTTAGAAGGTTTTTGAAAGAAAGTGGAGGAACAAAAAGAGTAAAAGCAGAAAGGAAGTGAATCATTTTGAAGAGATATTGTGAAAGTGTTTAAATTGGAGTGTGTTTAGAAGACCACCGGGGGAGCACTTGTTTCAGATAGTTTTGATTATGTTTATTTATCTGAGATTTTAACTTAAGGCCTGGGGCTTGTGTTAGTGTTTGCAGTCCACTCAGGTAGAGGACATACAGGTATCTTATACATTTAATCTTATATGTCTTTACAAAGACTACGAAAACCAATGAGTGCATTTGTTTAATTGATTTGCAGGACAATAATGTTTATTACAGATTAAATGATATATTTTCTACATAACATGCTTTGAGTCCTTTTTGTATTCTCCTTGAATACAGGCCCATTTATAATGCTGGCAGTAGTAAAGAATAAAACATGCTGCCTTTTCTTAAACTTACTTCCTCTCACCAACACACTAAATATGAATCACATTTCTAAAATATGTCCCGCCATTTTCAGGGGGTTGTTTTTCTCTAGACTTCTGAGGGGAAACAATGAAGTATATGGCACCTGTTTCCTCCAGTTTAGAAGATGGCATAATAATGGCCCCTGTCTGCACGTGTGAGGGGCCTCTGTCATCCCCTCTTCCTGCTCCCTGATGGGCTGTAACAAGTCAAGTGTATTGTTCATGTTCAAGGGACACATATTGGAGGTTTGAAGGGACTTTCCACCTCGTAGATGAGCCGGGGATTTATTGTTTCTAGTCTCTATTATATAATAATTAGATTATATTATGGCTACTAAATGTCTGCAACTTTATCCACAATAATAATTCAAATGCAACAACATGTAAAAGTGACATGGCCTGTAGAACAAAGAGGCCTATCTATCTTTCGTTTTTCTCGATGAAGTTTTTTTCTTGAAATAACAAACGCAGCTGCTGCGACTCAGGCAAAACTGCGCAGGCGCACACATGTTAATCTGGAACCCTCCGCCTCGGTCTGGAGTCGTGCTGCTGTTTTTACCACCTGGGAATTACAAACCTTTCATTACTTACTTCTCTCGATAGACCCAATCCAGGTGAGTAGCCAACAGGCAAGTATGATTTAAAAGTGAATGACAAACTTGCATTGCTTTTATGCGCACACATTATTTTCTTTTAAGTCTATGCCATTGTCATAGGGAATATAACACTTTAACAGTTGCTTGCTCCACCACCTGAAACGCAAAACTAAAGAAGAAATCCAAACATTTTATCAATGGTTGCAGTTCTGTTGCCTCAAACAGTAGTCGCGTTCGGGATAAGCAAGACCTGCGCAGATCTGAACGCGTTGCACCCTGGGAAGGTTTGCGTTCGACTTTAACCTGACTCGATCTGACGTCACAAAAGCTCGTGATTCAAACATGGATGTATTATATTAACGGATTCAAACGGCTGGAGCAGCCACTGCAACTCCCGTGCTATTATAATAATATAATTAAAATATTTTTTTTAAAAATGTACCTGGCAATGGTTTGATCCTTTTACTGAGGCTTAAGCATTGAACAGTCTGAAACTACCCTGTTTTTAAATTTTTTGGTTTTTTTCCTTCCTTTTTCTGTGGCTCAAATACCTGCCCTTAGACGCTCATAATTATCTTCATTAAGTTGCCAAACTGACTATTTCGTTGAGTTTGACGTCATCGATGGGTGCATGGAAAACGTGATTTTTGTTGTTTGTCTTTACAGCAGGCTTTAGCTCGGCCTCCGTTGTTGTTGTATTGCTTTTAATGGTTATTTTGTGTTTTTAATACCAAAGCTTTTATTTTATACTGAATTTATGTGATTAGTTTTTTTTGCATTTGAATTATGTGAACTGATTTTTTATTTAATTTTTTACATCCAATCAAGTACAAATATTCATTGAATATAAATATGATTATTATTTTTTTAATATTCAGTTTGTATTGTGTTTGAAATTTCAGTGTATGAAAATACTGTGTTTTAAAATTTACTTTGTTAAAATACAGTTAAATTAAATTAAATTAAATTCAGTGCAAATAAATTCGGTTTAAACATTTTCAGCATCTCAAAAATCTCGGATTAATTTCCGGTTAAAACCAGACTGAAACAATGGAACTGATCGTTCCCATTGCTCCCCATAAGAAAACACAAAAAGCCGACAGTAGTTGTTGTGTTACTTTTAGTGGCGGTTGGCAGCCAACTGAAAAGGTGTATTTCTTCTTCTTTCTTCTTTGATGGTGTTTTATGGTGGTTGGTATCCATAGTGTTACATTACCGCCATTCTTTAGACTCCATTCTTTAGACTTTATTCTTTAGACTTTATTCGGTGTATTTACCGTCACCTACTGTAGTTGTACGTCTTAGATTTTAGACTGCATTCTTTAGACTTGGTATCCATAGTGTTACATCACCGCCATTCTTTAGACTTTATTCTTTAGACTCCATTCTTTAGACTTTATTCTTTAGACTTTATTCGGTGTATTTACCGTCACCTACTGTAGTTGTACGTCTTAGACTTTAGACTGCATTCTTTAGACTTGGTATCCATAGTGTTACATCACCGCCATTCTTTAGACTTTATTCTTTAGGCTAGACCAGGGGTGTCAAACTCATTTTGGTTTTACCTGTGGCTCATGATCTGTCCAGGTTTTGCACTGGTTTGGATGTTTTCCTCACAGAGTTGTCAGCAAAGAAGTTTGTTTTCTTGTTGTTAGCTTCACATTAGCGCTGCTTTTAGCACAGCTCTAACGTCCACAAAACCGCCTCTTTTCTTTATTCCTCGTGTTTCCCACGATCTGCCCTGGAGCAGAGCGCCATGTGTGAAGCGGGCGCTACAGGTCATCGCTGCCGGTGTGTTCGATTTTAAAACTGCTGCGATGAGTGTCACTGTCGCTGTCCCTCGGCACTCAGCGCAGAGCAGCGCGGGGAGGGGCCCGGCTGCAAAGGATTGCGGGAATTGTAGTTCTAGCGCATAAAAATGCAATATATCTATATGGAAATGAATAATTATAACTAGAAATGTTCGGCGGCCAGATGAAAACGTCTGGCGGGCCACATCTGGCCCGCGGGCCTTGAGTTTGACACATGTGCTTTAGACCATAGGTGTCAAACTCTGGCCCGTGGGCCAAATGTAGGCCCGCAGTGTAATTATATTTGGCCCGAGAGGCTATACCAAATGACTACTAGGGCTTGGCGCGCCGGTATTATACAGCGCATTCATTCATCGTTACTACTACAAATCCCATTGTATATTGTATAGTAATAAGTGTTGCTTGTTCCATATTCAATGTTAAAGCAAATCTTGTTTGGGTCAATATTAAAAGTTTCATTTGTTCAATACTGGCCCGCGAATTTGTTCAAGTTTTACATTTTGGCCCACTGTGGATTTGAGTTTGACACCCCTGCTTTAGACAGTCAATCAGAGTTTGCGTTTCAGTCACGTGACCATTGTGGAAAGTTCGCTCGCCATGGCGTCTACTACATCACTGTTAAGTTGCGAAAATGAAAACTGAAACGGTCAATGTTCTCTTAATGACGAGAGAATTGCCTTAGTGATAGACGGGTAACAGGTGGATATGGTGTATGTGACATGCCCGAATCTTGTCTGTCAAGTGTTACACCTTTATTTGAGAATGTGGGAGTTGTTGAGTGGAATGGGGGTTTTGGACGACCAAGACTCGGGACAAGACTTAGAGGAGCAGGAACACTGTATGTCCTTCTGGCCACACATGTCAGCTGCACCATCCTTGAGATGACACCTGCACTGTCCACCCGCTGCAAAGACCACTAGACTTTGGCCCATGTCACGCGGTAGCCCATGACCTGTAAAGCTCCCTTTACAATTCTGTAGCCCGCTTTTGGCATTCTAGACTTGATTGACTTTCACATCAAGAGCAGCATTGGAGATGTCTAACGGACAGGTGGTGCTCCCGCATTCTCTTGTAAAGCGTCGACCTAGAAATTCCTTGGATATCAGCCATAGCTGCCATCGGCAACCTCAGGGCTAGAATGCTCTCTAATGTTTCTCTGTTGATCCTGAGTCTCTGTCTATCATTAAGGCAATTCTCTTTCATCCTCTGTAATGCTCGTGGTCTAACTGATTCCTGTGGAATAACATCACGACTACATTAAGAGAACAGTGACCGTTCCAAGTTTTCCTTTTAGCAACCAACCTGTGAAGTAGAAGACGCCATGGCGATCGAACTTTCCGCGATGGTCACGTGACTGAAACTCAAACTATGGCTGTCTGATGGTAAATTTGATTGCTCAAAGTTTAGCCACCAGAGGGCGCTCCAAGATAACGTATGGACCGAGCACTGTCGGCCTTTTATGTTTTGTGCTACATACGTTCCGAAATGAAAATATACATACATATTATAACCCGCACACTTAAACCACAAATTTAAAAGTATATTTTCTTTCTTAAAAAGCAAAGTATAAAGTATGGAAAAGGAAAAACTTTGCTTATGGGGAACAATGGGAACGATCCGATCGATTGCTTCAGTCTGGATTTAACCGAATCCGAGATTTTTGATACGCTGAACATTTTTCCACCGAATTTATTTGCATTGAATTAAAAAAACGTTAATTAGTTAGTTAATTAACGTTAGTTAATTTTAAAATATTGTATTTTCATACAGTGAAATTTAAAACTCAGTACAAACTGAATATTAAAGCATTGTTTAATTTAATTATAAAAAAATCATATTTATATTCAATTAATATTTTGGTTGGATGTAAAAGAAAAATCCGTTCACATAATTCAAATGCAAAAAAATCAATTCATGAATTCAGTGTAAAATAAAAACACAAAATAACCTTTAGTTAGCAGCCAACTGAAAAGGTACATTTAACGCCACCTACTGTAGTTGTACGTCTTCAAAGTATGTGTTTTACGCTATACCATTGAGAGAGAGAGAGAGGCGCTCTGCCTCCGTCGTATTCGGCAACTCGTAGATCATCCAGACGCAGTTACGCGCGATGTGTGTAGTTCCCACGTGTTTACCATATGGTTGGTCTTTGCGCAGGCGCAGACCTGTGAGTTGTTTTCTTACGTCACCTGTCCGCCTCTGTGTGTGAGCCATGGATCTATTATAATAACGGTGTGAGCTGTGCTTGGATGTATTATATTAACGGAGCTGTGCCGCTACCGTCGGTGATGTTGAGTGTTCTAAAATAATTTGCAGGTAAAATATCTTATCTATTATTCAATTCTGTCTGGTATTGATTAAGTGACATTGAGGTTTCAGGTCAGTAGTTTAAAGAGAGAGTATGTAGCAGGAGTTACAATCACAGATGA
Source organism: Chaenogobius annularis (assembly GCA_015082035.1). Classification (NCBI taxonomy): domain Eukaryota; kingdom Metazoa; phylum Chordata; class Actinopteri; order Gobiiformes; family Gobiidae; genus Chaenogobius; species Chaenogobius annularis. The sequence goes on from BJKM01000038.1 coordinate 559,085, forward strand.
ACCTGGGTTGCCAGTGGCAATACAAGTTTTTTTCATTCTCAGTAAATGAACAGTGACCTGGCTCACGCCAGATTGATATGCGTCTCACTCTTCTCAAGATTCTCAAGAGTTTGTGATCTCACAAGAAATCGCAAGCATTCAATTGTTGGCAAGGTTAAATGAACAGGCCATGCCTCCAAAATTCCCTCACTGAGCTGCAGAGGCTGTACTAGCACTGACTCATGACTGGCTGCAGGTGCTGGTCTTTAGGTTGTGAGGATTCGGATCCAGAGACCACAGGGCAGTCTGAGTGACCTGCCAGGTTGTCAGGCTGACCATGCCTCAAGCAGAAATATTTACAATTTACTCAAATCAACCTATTTTATAATATTTTAGCAGTGAGACCTTTCTCTAGTTTGCCATTGAAATAAATGGGATTCACGCCTAACTGAAAACGCAGTCACAACCAAAGTGTGGGTCAGAAGCAGTCAGAAAAGGTGAATATCCCATTTGAGAGGTCCTTGACACCTGCTTAATCAGCATGAACAATAAATATCAATGATCTGCTGACATACATCCAGCCATATACAGTATTGTCTAGTGCATTTCATTTTTGTGATTATGGCAACTCTTGATTTATAATATACTAATGGGAAGTTCACCTCTCACCCATAGTGGACTCTTTTCCAAAAGATGTGTAACTTCTAAACTCTCGTCACACATTGACTGGGTGAGTTAATAATTAAGGTCATTGATATGATCCTGGTTACTGTTGCTTTGTCAATCAGTTTGTTTTTAAAATTTCAGACATGACACAGAAAAAGGTGAAAGATTCCCCAATGGAGGGCCCTGATGGTGGCTGGGGATGGGTGATGGTCGCAGCCCTCTTTGTCTGTAACACTTTGGTTTTTGGCCTGATGCGTGTTTTTGGAATCTTTTTTGTGGAGTTCGTCCAGTACTTTGGTGAAAGTGCTCAAGCGATTTCATGGATCTCTTCTATCGGACTGGCGGCACAGCAATTCTTCAGTGGGTCACAATTTGACACTGTTAAAAAAGTGTCAGTTTGGTGTAATTTTGTGGCGTTTGTCTTTAGGTCCACTGGGGGCCGCACTGGGGAATGCATATGGAGCCAGAGTGGTGGTGATGACCGGGGGGTTTCTTGCTGGACTCGGCCTAGTGCTTGCCTCACAGGCAACATCTTTATTTCACCTCTACCTCACGATGGGTGTTCTTTCAGGTAATGTTACTTTTTTTTTGAAACATTTAGTCTGTACAGTGCATATCAATGAGCATGAGCGCGCTAGTGAGTGATTGAAAGCTGTGTTAAAAAAAAGTTTTGAAGTGATGACTCCCATCTTCTTAGCGATGAGTTTGAACTGTTCACATCTTGTAAAACCAAGGGCCATCAGCAGCCATCAGTGTTTGTATTTACAGTGACTTGCAAAGCATTCTGGAACTTTTCCACCTTCTGTCACCTCATGACCACATAAAATAACATAAATAAATTGTATTGGCATGTTTTTGTGAAAGAGCAACACAAAGTGGCACATAATTGTGACGTGGAAGGAAAATTGATTCAAAATTGTCCACCTGTGAGTAATCTAATTTGTATAAATGCAGCTGTTCTGTGAAGGCCACAGAGGTTTTTTAAGAGAGTGTTGGGGAGCAAACCGCATCATGAAGGTCCAAGGAACACACCAGGCAGGTCCGTTGTGGGGAACTTCACAACTGAGTGCTGCTTTCTGTTGCTCATTCACAAAAAATGCCAATACAATTTATTTAAGTTTGTGGTCGTGATGTGACAAGATGTGGAAAGTTTCCAGGGGTACGAATACTATTGCAACCTTGTGCACATACGTCTGTAATGCTTTTATAGTAATGTTTTTACTCTTGATTTTAGTGGAGTTTTAGTTGAGGACTATGCACTGTCACTTTATTTAGATACTGATATAAATATGTGAATGAATGCGCTGACTCACTGCCTTACTAAATTTCCCTGTTGGTAGAATAAAGTAACTTTGAACTTCGAAACTTGAGTATGCAAATTCCAATCAAAGCATCATTTGAAGCTTCCTCTGCTTATTTGGTTGAATAGGTCTTGGCTGGGGTCTTGTCTTCACTCCCATGATGGCCACAGTGATAGCTCATTTCACTCGCCAACGCACCCTGGCTCTAGGTCTGGCTTTATCCAGCATCGGCCTGGCAGCCTTTGCTTTTAATCCACTTTTCCAACTATTGATTGAGATGTATGCCTGGCGTGGAGCTCTTCTAATCGCAGGAGCTCTTTCCTTCAACATTATTCCTTGTGGGGCACTTATTAGGCAACACAAATGCTCAGCGCCTGCAGAGGGGGTAGGCAATTTGCTTTTTTTTTTGGACTACCAACATTTACATATATGAATTTTTTTTTTCTTTTGTTTTACAGACAGATTCTGAGAACAAGGCATCGCAATCTATACTGCAAAGAATATCCTCCTACCTAGAGCTGTCTGTACTGTTCGAAAGGCCGTACATCACCTTTGTCATCGCTGTCAGTCTTTTGAACGTGGGATACTTTGTGCCTTACTTCCACCTTGTAGCACACAGTCGCCAAGTGGGATTTTCTGAATACCAGGCGGCGTTTGTCGTGTCAGCTGCTGGAGGTAGTGATGTTGTGGGCCGCATTGCCTCCGGCTGGTTTTCAGACCTGGGACACTTCCGGCTCATTCACCTGCTGACCCTGTGGTCAGCACTCACAGGGCTGTCCATTGTGATGCTGCCAGTGAGCACCCTTTCAAACTCATATCCTGCTCTGATGATGGTCAGCCTGCTTTACGGCTTCTTCTCTGGGTCCATCACATCGGTGGTGTTTTCAGTTCTGCCCCAGATCGTGGGAGTTGGCCGTGTGATGGGGGCGCTGGGCCTGCTGCAGATGATCGAGAGTGGAGCTGGACTCCTAGGGACACCCTTGTCAGGTAGGGGCACATTTACACAAAATAAGCTTGATGTTTGTTGTGCATTTGTGTTTTCAATTAACAATAGAGAGCACAGTTCCTGCTGTATTATTCCCTTTAGAGGGTTAAAAGACTGAACAAAGTGTTCAAACATTAACAAAGCAGTAAAGTTCAAGGCCTTCTGGTTACTGTTCCCTGCTGCTTCTTTGTCACTCAGTTTTTGTTGAGTTTTACCAATGTTGATGGAATTTTCTGTCCATAGGTTACCTCAGGGACATCACAGGGGAATATGTAGCTTCTTTTGTGGTGGCAGGCAGCTTCCTATTTTTAGGCAGCCTAACATTTGCCACTCTGCCCCATTTTTTCTCACGCACAGATCCATCACCATCTCAAAAACAACCATCAGATCAATAGAAAAACTGAACTCAAAGACAACTCAGAGATGCAATGACACAAAGATGAATCAACTTGAATTAATTCAAAAAGACTACACCTTATGTTTCAAGTAACTCTTGTGTGTATGTATTTTGTTTAAGAAATCAAAATTTATTTTTTGTAATTTATAAATGTAGTCTTACTTTACCAGTCTGCTCAGGGAATTGTTCAAAAGTTTGAACTTTGTAAATGTTGATATTGTACTACACATGTGGAGTTTTGACCTTATGAAGTCAGTGAATGGTCACAGTGACCTGTACAATGAAGTCAGTTGCCTTTTAAGTGAGATGCAACAATGGCACAACAGGAGTCAACAGGTTTCATAGAAAACATCTTGTATTCTTCATACATGACTATATTTCAATTAAAAAAAACAAAAAAAAAAACATTTCAAATGAGTTGGTGTGTTTTATAGCAAAAGATTCTAAAACATTGAATAAACAATGTTATGCTGCCCTCTGCAGGGCAGGCACGCTTTACAGTTATGAATGTAAAACACCACAATCTTTGCAATTTTCCAGGTAACAATACCTCAAACAAATCATAAAATTTAAAATGCATCAACATTTTTACAGAGTGTAAAAATAATACTTATTTTTTAGCTGATACAAAAAAGAAAACTACAAGACAGGAAACTGGCAGGGTCGCACTGTTCCCCTTAACACAGTAACACCTCATGCCTTGTCTTATAACTGATGCAGTGTTTCCACATGGAAACAATAGTTCTGCGCTGATGTGTCCACACAAAGAGTCCACTGTGCACTGTCAACACCAGCTGAGCCATGATTGAACAAGTGTCTGAGCCTCAGAACGTGCACTAGAATCTGGGATCTGCACTGCGCCGCTTCAGCTTCTCAGGGTTGTTTGATGCCATGTGTGAAAAGTCCCTGAAGATGTCCTGGTATGTATCATCACCTGTGAAAGAAGTCTAGATTATAGCATTTTCATTTATTGCAGTGAATTAAAAATACTTTTAGTACTATATAGGCTTTTTAGTACTATATAGGCTTTTTAGTACTATATAGGCTTTAAATTGATGTTATGTTTCCTAAGCACAGTTGAGTTGCAGCCCTGAAGCAAAAAGCATGCAATTGAGAGGCTCGTGCACTTTACCTCTTAATGGCAGTAGGTGGCAGTGCAGAGGCATTTGAGGCCGTTTGGACATCTCAGGCAGAGGGCACAAAGACATAATGAGAACAACACAATACACTGACCAGCAGTAGAGACTTGTTTAAGCACACAAAAAGCAACATTTCCATTCCTTCATGAGGACAGAAACAAAAGCCAGAAGAATCACAGAAGAATTGATTTTGAAGAAGGAGAAGACGCCAAAATAGGCAATACATTGAAAAATATGCCTAGGTAGCCTTAAGCTTCAGGGCTACAGCACACAGCTAAGATAAACCCAATACAGCAGATATCAGTGTAATACTTCTGTCACTATTCACAGAATAGGAGTATGCATTGTCCTTGAGAACCAACTCCATTTTTGAATTTAGCTTACACTGCTGGACTAAAAAGACCAATACAGAGATGAATACAACCACGCTATATTTACAAACTGGAAAAATCCCTCCATCAATCTGGTCTCGTGTACATAAAGTGCAGCTTTTTATTCTAAGTGCAAGAAGGTGTGTAATAGTGTAATAGTGTAATAGTGTTCAAATCTTAATCATTTTGTCCCCCAAGAGCCCAACCACTTATATGGTTCTTAAAAGCTTGTAGGCTCTTCCTTGTATTGCCAAGTCCACCTCCTGCTGACCCACTCAGGACCCCCCCTGATCCTGCCCCTGTGGATTGACCTGTGTGTCCGAACGCTTCGTCCATCTCACGCATCTCCTTGTTCATTTTGGCAATACGCAGCCTGTAAAACAAATACAAATGGTAAAGATGTCAAATTTAACTGATTAATTCATTTATAGTCATGTTATCAAGGTCATATTATTATTGGAAGAAGAACTAGATATCAAAATAATTGTGACAATTTTAGAAGCAAAAATACGTCATTTAAATTGAATCTACTCTTTGAGGATCGCTTACAACAAGTGAACCAAAATGAGTATCGTTTATCATGTTGAAAGTTGGATTTCATACAGCTGGTCACAAATTAGAGCAATCGCAATCTATGAAACATTCGATGTGAATAAAGGATTTTTCGGTTGTTTAGAAGCTATTAATAGTTGCTGTCAGGCAATACCTCCAGAATATTTTTGTTCAAAATGTACTTACAAAGTGACAATATCGGCGTTGGCATTTTCCACAGCAATGGTTATGGGGTCCTTCTGATTTTTGTCTTTTGCATTGTAGTCTGCACCACGTTTCAAGAAGAGACAAACCAACCTGAGGGCAAAACCGACACTCAAATTACTACTATGTTAATGAGAGATTCAAACACAAAATATTGGATATAAACATGAACATAGAACATAGAAACATAGAAACATAGAAACTATATAGCTAATCCATGACGGGTTTAAAATTGGAATGATTCCTTTAGTCCCTATTTTTAAAGTATTATCATTTAAAACATGTATTATACTAATTACGCTGGTATTAAGACTTGTTTTTGGTTACCCCGTGTGCCCTAAGATTGTAGCATGATGGAGAGGTCCTCTTCCACTGCTGTCTGTATGGTTCACATTGGCCCCATTTTGCAGAAGGAACTCACAAGCGGCCAGTGCATTCTAAGCAAACAAGAAAACAAAAAGATAACAATAATATCCTCACAACTGTCTGTAAAATACATAGTTAATTCCCCTTACAGCAGAGACGGCCTGTATGAGAGGGGTGCTGCTCTCCTCTGCAGCGTTGACCCAGTTGACGTCAGCTCCGTGAGCCAAAGCGTCGGCCATGACGGGGAAGTTCTGCAGCGCCGCGGCCCTGTACAGCAGCGCCCCGGGATGAAGGCCGCTCAGATCCTCCTCTTCCTCCTCTGCATCTGCACATGAATAATGCTTAATGGGCATGATTTCATATAAAAGTCTTGTGCTAATGAGAAGCATATTGATCTGGAAATGCTTTTTCACCTTTGTGAAAGACTGTATTGTTCTTTTGGAGATCACTGGGGCTTAGTCCTGGGTAGAATAAGTACAATTTAGTGTATTGCGTGAGGAATGTTATTGGTTTATCCACAAACATAAATACGGGAAGAACCCATTGCTCTTATCAGCTTGTATGTTTGTTTTTTTCCATTCGACTATTGATTCCACATGTGTCTCATTTACCTGTGACCCGGGGCAGGGTGGCTCTCTGGTTGGGCTTGGGTTTGAGCGGTGGTTTTGGTCCGGTCCGGTCTGCAGTACTGGTGGCCCGGTTTCTCCTGGCGCTGAAGCGTCCTAGAGGGGCGTTCCTTCCCGTCTCCGGCAGCTTGTGGATAAACTTCTTCTCCACGTACTTGGACTTGATCCAGGACTCTTTGTCTCCTCTGAGGGACCCCAGGAAAGCGTATTAGCGTAATTGAACAAAGAACGTTTATTCTACATCGTTTTTCGTTGAGGTGGGCAATATATCGTCTACAAGATATGGCTGTTTCAAAGATGTACTAAAGCTATTAAGAACACTACCAAAAAGCGGTAGAAAATGACTAACATTATATTTTTGTTAATCTCTGTTAATTTTACAGTTGATTCACTTTTTGTGCAACTAACCTCAACTAAGACATTTACAGACATGCCCTGAAGGCCCAACAGTTATGTTAATGATTCAAATCCATTTAATAAAAAACACTAGATATCTACTCTGAAGCAACTTTATTATTAAATTAGGATGGTTTGCACAAAGACACAAATGTATTCTTTATGTAGAGCATCTTACACAACATAAAAGTCTTTTATGTGCTATATCAATTGCAGTTTGTTTTTGAGGTAAAAGTGATATGTTTGTACCTGGGGCTGGAAGACTGTGGCTTCTTGATTGTAATTTCATCAATCCGTGCTTCATAGATCCGGTTGATTACTGAGTTACCTAACTCGCACATTAGCTAAATAGGGGGGAAAAAGCAGAATATTAGGTTACTTCTGGGAAACGCCATTTATTTTCATCCTAATATGAATGAATGGACTGGCTATGTGATATAAAGATAAAAACCTTGATAAGCTCAGGTTCCCAAGAGTCAAGTGTGAGAGAACGCACTTTGGAAAAATGGACACCGAGGCTCCTGTGAATAGAAAATCAACCACCATTGTACCAAAGAATATTTATTTGCGAATTTATAAAAGTGCTGTACCTGTGTATTCCTGAGCACACAATACACAGTGTGATGCCCAGGTTGATGGAAGCCCACTCGGGACCCGCCTCTCCACAATCACAGCATTGTCTATTCCCCGGGATGGCCTGCACCTCCTCCAGAGCCTTACAGCCGCTGTCCTCCTGCTCTGTCCCGCCACAGCTCCCCCCTCGGTCTCCCCCCATATTGCCCGTTGACATCGAGCTACATCGCTGTCTCTGTGTACACAAAGACACAGTATAAACATATGACAGTGATGCGAGTGGCACAGCTTATATCGTTATATATCGTTACTAAGGCTGTAAGCGTGAAATCTAGCAATACAAAAAGCCTCACAGTAGTACGCTTCATTCCTTCATTCCATAAATGCGTTGTTTTGTTGCACCATCTACATAGACCATGATCCTTTGCTCCATTTCAAAATATTAAATCTTTGAAATGGTGAAAAGTGCTCAAAATGGTGCCTACAAACAGCCAACTGAAACCCATAAAAAAGGACCAAAAAAAGGTCCTCTGTGGTAGAAGATTCAGACTTATATTATTATATCCATGTAATGTGTCTCAGTCTTTAATGAGCTGTGCTTCGTCACCTCACTAAACGAATTTTAAGTCCAGTTCAGTATCAGTCTGTCTATTTGTGGGAGTGGTTTATAAAGGTTTGTACTCACTGGACTGTGCGTGTCCTCTCGTCTCTCCTGAAAGGCCGAGGCGATGCTGTTTTGGACCGCACTGATCCACGCCTGCTGCTGCCGCTCCGAGTCGGCCTGCAACAGACAACTCCTACAAAAGAAATGAAAATAAATAAGTCAATATTTTGTTTCTCATTTTCACATCGGTATAGGGCCCCCAAAAATGTAATGGTGTACTAATATTTTTATTAATTTTGGTGACAAATACTATTAATACAACAATAATAATAATAATTATACTACAAGGAATGATGTAATGTGAATATAAAAAAGATACAGTGTGACGATGCTCTACAGCCTACACAGAATATACTGTTAGAGCTGTTGGTTTCAAGTTGGTTTCTGGTCTTCTGTGAAGAACTTGCTGGATATATATACATTTATTTATTTTTTTTAGCTGAGCAGTCACTCAATTATGGTATACTTTCAACAACTCTCTCTGCTTGTCCAAAACTATATAACCAATACAATGCAAGTTGTGAGAATAATGCCTACACAGACGGTGCAAGTGCAAATAAATCAACAACGCCAGTCAGGTCACATACAGTTGCAGCAAAATATCTAGCACACATGTATATAACTTTGACATACTTTGACGGAGAAACCACTTCAAAGCAGAATCGCCTCTCGTTTTCAGCGCTGTATTTGACGGTGCAAAGTCTCAAGTCTTCCACCACAACTGTAGGCTGCTCCTGAAAAAAGGCGTGCATGTTTAGTTCGGTTCTAGACTTGGTTTGATCCTGTTCCAGTTCTGGTTTAGTCAGGGTCTAGTCCAGGTTTAGTTCCAGTTCAGTAATAGTTATGAGATGAGTGTGAACATATGCCTTCAAAATTATTATACAAATCTCTGTACATTAATTCTGTAAACTACTAAACTTACTAAACAATGCTAATACACATTTGAGTATAATGTTTGTTAATGTTGTTTAGTTATCCAGGTAGGTCAATTGAGAACTAATTCTCATTTACAACAACCTGTTCAAATTACGTAGTATTTAATCAAAACATAAAAACGGTTTATTGATGTCAGAGATGAGGATGCAGGGAATACCTTGAACTTTTTCTGATACACCAGCTGATTCTTTTGAATAGAAAACCAGCGTCTAAAGTTCAACACAAAAACAGTTAATCTTTAGCGCTGTGTTCCTGTTCAAACAACAAATTTAGCAAACAGCTGCTGCATATGGCGCTAATCTGGGCCAGCTCTACCTGCTCCAGGTCTTGAAGGCGTTGCTGGCTCTCTTATAGAGATAGCCCTCCATTGCTATTCCATTGGCTGCATCTGCATTGAAATCCATTATGGAGTCGTCATAGGAAACATCCTGGAAATTATTGAACGAAAAAAGGTTAAGCATTTACCATTAAAGACTTAATGACTAAATGATGTATTTGGCGAATCACCTTTTTCTTAATTTCTGCATGTCTTTGTTCCATGTCCCTCTTTTCTCTTGCAGAATTGAGGACAAACTGCGTGTACTGCACCGGACACACATTGAAAATAACATTTATGCAAATACACACTGTAATGCAATAGTCGTCGGTTACCATCATTTACACACATCTGTTAATAATAATAATTCAACAATGTCGTTTGGAGAGACCCAAGTCTATCCACACTGCATTATCCATTCACTCATCTCTGGTAACATCAAGCTTCCACTGTAGCAACAGCTGCCTTGGGGCTGACTGGAGAAAACATGGCTGCCAATCTGTATCAATGGCCTTTAATGCCACCACAATCCCACAATTATTTTTATACATTTGCACCAGGAAGGTGGTGAAGTGATGACACATGAATGGGAAAGAGCACATCGAGCACTTTATGCACTCAGCAAAAATACATTATACAGCATTTTTGGAGTATTTTACAGTCCCCGTGAGGACCTCAGGAAACATGATTAGGAAGTTTTAAAACTACATTGACTTCCTGTCCCTATTTTAGACAGTGCTCCGCTCATGTTGTAGCAGCCCTTATTATTATTTACAGGACAACCATTGGCCCATTGTTTGCCAACTAAGCACATGCATCTTGCTTACACGCACAAGAATTGCAGAGTGGCGGCACACATCCATTGACACACTAATGCTGTCCGCCATGTGAAATATTTCCTGTTGTTGCGAGTGTTTTCCTGCCACACTAACAGTGTGATGTCATCTGCTCTTCTGCCAGCTAGAAATACCAAGACCCGGGCAAAGCACGACTCCTATTTTACCGGAAATATGAATGATTCTAACTTGTACAATCTTGCTGTCGGCAAAGCAGTTTATTTTGCTCGTTTGATTGAGTTATTTTGTATGCATTTTGTGGAGAGAGGCATGTAAAAAGAAAGAAATGCTATATGAATCAACATAATACATCAAACATTTAACATGTATTCTTAGCTTCTTAATGCCAACATCTAGATTTAAAATGCTGTTAACTTTACTTAAAATAATATTTTATCAACAAAAACTATTTCTATATTGGTGGGCAGTAATTGGTATATTAATGTGACATATTTCATGCCAGATGCCCTCCCTGACTCTGCCTGGATTGATTGGAGAACTAGAAGCAAGCTCTTTTTCTATGCAAATCTACCACGCTTTCATCACAGTGCAGCACAAGCTCTTCACACCAGCTGCTAAAAGATTCATGACATGACTGTATGAAAAATGAGAGTTACCTCGTCACTGAGTTTCTGCCGATACTCATCCAGCTCGGAGAGAGACTGGTGGCCATACTGGAAGAACTGGGCCTGCGCGTCCATTAAAGACAGTACCTAACAAAAACACACATAGCATTTGAAACAGGTTTGAAACAGATTTGGACATTGCCAACGTGAACTCACTGCCATGAGGATTTCGGTCTTCCTCTTGGCCTCAATGACATTTATCTGAAATAGAAATAAAACGAGGTTACAGAACATGGACAGTGGACATTCAAGAGTCACAACCACAAAACCGAGGTCTGAGGCAAAGCTGTTATCACAAAACACCACAAGCTATAAATAATCGCAAGTCCAGCCATATATTCTCAAAACTGGCATGTGAATTGGAAAAGCAAGAACTTGAACATTTTGTGTGCATTCTTCAACAAAATATTCGCCAAATCGTTTTTATCATTGTTTTTGGACTGTCTGAATGTGTCAAAAAAAACAAAAAAAAAGCCGCAATTGCAATAAAAGTAATAGTACTAATAATAGAAGTAAATGTAGTTTGTTATTTATTATGATAATTTTGATTTTGCTTATGTGGTAACAATATGGCTTACTTCAGCAATAGTTCCGAGTATTGGTACACACATTGGTAAGCCTTGGTATAAAATAATAAAAATCTATTATCTTAAGGTACGGCATTATTAATCAAATGATGTATTGAGGACCATTATCATAATCAGTAACTCCAGTTTTAAGAGGGGAAAAAAAGTTCAGATTGTTTAATTTTTTTCTCACCTCCAGGACGTAGTCTAGTGCTTCTGACCGAAACACCCGGCGAGCGTTAAGTAAAGTGTTGCTCGCCTCCTCCACTTCGTGCGCCTTCCCTCGCGGGGCCTGGGCATTCTTCGCTAGCGCCCCCTCCAGGCATTCACTGCTGCGTTCAAACTCTTTACGCACATCTTTGAAATGCCGAACATCTCTAGAACACAACACAAGATATGAAAAAGGGCGAATATCTAATAAGAAACGAATATCACCTATGCTATGATAAAAGTAAAATCACATTCAATGCAGATACAGTAAGGCAACACTGACTCACTCTTTTACAAAGGTCTGTAGCTTGGATTTGACCGACTTCTGAGATGTATCAATCACTTCCTTAAACAGACACAAGAAATACAATGCAGTTATGGGAAGAACAGTTTAAAAACAACAACTGCTAAATGCCACAAGTGTGTCGCTGTGTAGTTTGACCACATTATCACATGCTGCAGGTGATAAGCATCTTGACCCGCCATATTGGAAGGGTAAATTACACAACAGGCGAAGGCAAAACTTCTAAACAAAAAGACTCTCACCCCATAGGCATCTACAATGTCAGACAGCCGTCTGGAAAATGTGTCCAGACATTCCTGCAAGAAAGACGTGATGATTTAGACAAAAGGAAAACGGCTATTTATTTTCACGGAGCATTGTATACGTGCATCATAATTTCTATTTAAAAAAAAAAAATCACAAAAACATACATTATTTGACTGTATATTTGATTATACGTACATTTATTGATTTATGTGGTGGGAAATCACTATTGCTATTAGCTTTCAGAGTACCACCAGATGTAAACCAGGTATAAAGTCTAAACTAGGTCTAAACTAGGGTCAAACTAGGTCTACAATTGGACTACATCATTGCTACTCAAGTTCTAACCAAGAAATGGCCCAAATGAAGACCAAAAATGTAATAAAGGTTTAAATCAAGCAAATATTCCAATTGTAGAAGACTTCTGCACCAGTGTCATCGATCTAATGAACTACAGGGTCTACTTTTTCTTACTTAATTCCCCTATTGGTCAATCTTTGTCAATCTCTAAGTGAGTGACAGGAGGGTGTAACCAATCACAGTGAGGTGTGAACTGTCAAAAGAATCAGGTGTAGTGGTATATTGCCTTTATCATCAAACTTGTCAAATGATTCTCGTTTTTTAATACGAATGGAGCCGCTCCCAAACAAAAATAGCCACCTCAGTGTCTTGTAATGGGAACATCCGGGTAATGATGACAAAAAGCCGTGATAAGGTATAAATAGCTGCTGCCAGATACAGTATGTGGTGTACTGACCTCCATGAGACTGTCCCGGGAGCAGTGGTGGCCCAGCTCACGCAGCCCGTTGATGAAGCTCTTGCTGGTCTGACAGTAGACCTTCCCCGCCTCCAGCATGGCATGGCACTGCTTTACCAACTGCAGCACACATAATGAAAAACTTATGATTTAGTGAACAATAAGCCAGTGTTCAATGTTCCTGTGTTCCAAAGAAAGAAAGAAAATATGGTGGTACCGATAATATGTTGTCAAGGATAGCTACTTGTTTTAGTTGTTTTTTCTATTCAATTTCATTTTACCTGAATAAAAACAAATACATTTAGCTTTCAATATTAATTTCCTTAACATAAACAATATATACTTTTATTCATTGCCATTTAACACACAGCAATTGTCAAATTTCTTTCTCTAAAGTCAGAAAAGAGGATTGGCTGTGGATCGATTAAAAGGCCCAAGCTGATCATTAGTGATTCGAATTTGAACTGGTGATGGTCTGCTGGTTGACATATTTACATTTTTCTTTCAGATTTAATTCGAAATGTTGGTTTACTCATCACCAAAGATAAGTCACAACATGCATATGAACAAGAAGTAGTTTTTCCCCTGGGATTGCTAAATGTTCAGATCTCTTAATCCACAGTCTGACTAATGTGGGGCAGTGACAGTAGATCTATATTTATGATGACACGATTTTCTTCATGTTTTATGCTAGAATTTTTGTTGTTGTGTATTGAGACGGTGTGCTCTATCAAAAATGTGTCAGCCTTCTGAATTATGACTAAAATGTTTCTTTAGAAAACAGTAATACTGCTGTGAGTAAAATACTTTCCTTCTCTTGTTCTGTGAGTCATGCCAGAGGGAATCAATGCGCAGATGCCTTTGGAAAATGAAATTTGGCTCCAAGCCCAAAACCCAGTTCATCCAGTTCCAAGGAAATCTTACTCTCACCGTTACTACGTGCGTTATACGACAGCCAATAGGGTTAACACAAAAAACAATTGCTCGGAACTAGCCAATTCACATGTTTAAAGGAAGAGAAACATAATTTGAATATTTTGAACAATAGTAGTACAAGCAGTTCTAGGTGATATTACAATATCGGTCTCTGTGATGGAGAAGCAGCACCCCCAACCACTTCCTGCCAAAAATTAAATAAAAAAGCAACAACAATTTCCAACCCCTGCCCACACTGAGGTGCAGCACTGAAGGACGGTGTGTGTGGGAGCAGTCTTACCTTGTCTAAGCGAGTTTCCAGTTCGCTCACGTCATTTTGGACCACTTCAATTTCAGCTCTGCAAAGGATTATAGAGGTTTAGCGGCAACATTTGTAATTAAATGTTTTATTGTATGTACACTTTCTGCTTTATATTAGTCTACAGAATAAAACAATCATTTTGTGAAGTTTGCATAAGATTTCACTTTAATCTTTTCCCTGTCCACATTATTATCTATTCCTTTAATGTTGGTGGGGCAACCTGTCTGGAGCAGGGGGCGACCGCAGCGCCCCGTCACCATCAGCAGATCTTGAGCTAGGTAGTCCAGACTACCTTTGGAATACTAGCCTTTTGTGCTCGTTTGAGGTTCATGAGGGTGAAACCGGAGTGCCCTAAGAAAACCCACTCTGACATGGGAAACAACATTTTAAAAAAATACTGATAACGATAGTAAGACAACGGAAATGTGTTAAAACATGTTTCGTTGTTACTTGAAGTTTAATTATCAGACAAAAGTGAATGTGAAGGAGAGAGGGAGGATGTTAAGCAAAAAAAAAAACAACTACAAAAAATTAAAATAAACGCTAAAGACACAGAGTCAGGAAGCGCAGGGTTGCCTTGTCTAAAGAATATTTATAATTCACTGAAGCAACTGTATACGTTCTTCAATAACACCAATATAAAAATCAATATATAAAACCAGGAAAAAAGCCAAACTAATTTCCCCCCTTCCTCATAGCTGCTAATCCTACAACTGTAAATTATTGTGCCACTTGGCTACACCTCTTCATCAGTTTAAGTGCACATTTTATTACAGTGTGGCTGCTGCTGCTGCTGCTAAGAGTCTGGAACGTTTGGCCTGAAACAGATTACTCTCTTTGCTGAGCATGTGTTATGAGTGTTGAAACTGGCTTGGATCTTTTTGAAGTTTTAGACATTTATCACAAGTTGATGTCCATTTCTGTTTTGTTTGATATTGGCATGAACATGTGTTTCACACTCTCTCTCTCATCTTGTAGCAGCAGCAGCAGTTTCAATGTGTGGTTTCCGCTGCCTTCCACCAACAGTACAGAGAGACAAGGAGGGGGACAGAGGCCTGAACAAGGGGCCCACTCAGACGGTGATTATTGCATGAGATGTTTGGGGTCATGTCCTTTTGTAATGCAACAAGATTTGTAGACAAACAACCCAAAAATTAAAACAGCAACTAATTTGGTGTACAAACATTTGTTTGTTCTTCAAACTGTAAAATAATAAATAAATAAATTCCGGAACCACGGTGAAATTGTTATAGTAGTGTTACAATGTCTATTTAAATAATGTATCACATCTTTCATTTGAATAAAGTTTGATTTTGTAGAACAGTGAATAAGCACATCTCTGCATAGTATTTGACTGCAGACTGCAGATGTAGTGTACACTTGAGTTGGGTCGCGGTTTCCCCGCAGAAACACTGACTTCCTGTCTCCTCTGCCGATCACCTCAGCATATCTCGCCTCACTTCCTGTTCCCCTGTATCCTAGCAACAGGAGGCAGCAATCTTGTCTCAAACTGTCAGAGGAGGTTTATCTACTTAAGTGTGGGCTTTTTGATAGCCTCAGATCCTTCCTTGCTTCTTCCCTCATTCCTCGCTGACAGGCGACTTCATCACTGCAGCTGCAACTACTCACACTTTCCATCTACTTCACAGACCTAAAAAGTATGTGCTCCTCCGGGTAAAAATATGCCAATTCAGCCCGAGCAGACAGAAGCCACTGAGGACCGCCGGCACACCCTGACAAACTTAAAACTCTTTCTTTAGCCCTTGCAAAACCATTGTACCAACACTTCCCTTTTGATTACAACAGATGCTGAATGTGTGGATACCCAACAGATTTAAGGGCTGGCACACTAATAACAGGATTCAAGGGTTTTAAGAATATGGCTTGTAGATAAAAAGGTGAAATGAAATGTAGGCTATTTATTTACCATCCTATTTAAAAATGAACGCATGAATCAGGTTTTGTAAATTAAATTCAAACACAATCTGCCTCCCAGTGTTCAGTGATTTTTGAACAGGCATTAGGCATTGGAAACCTTACATGGCTTATCCTTTCTTTATCCTCTGCATTTATCCAGGCTTTGGACTGCCACAAAGACTACACTTGGTTTTGACCTTGCTGAAGATACACACATCACCATATGCAGTGTGTGTGCCATTAACGACGTCAGTGAAGTTCTTGCTTAGTAGTTGACAACAGCTTGGATTGTGAAAGATGAAGGTCAACACTTTTGGCATGACACAGGCAACTTTTGGAGTCACCAAAACCGGTTCACTTTTTCAGAGACAGTGATTAAAACCTATTTCAAACCGTGGATACCATAAGCATTATACAGAATGGTGGGATTCTTTTATATGGTTATTGTGTGGTCATTATTTACCTGAAGCGAGGAGAGTCTTTCAAACACTCCTCAAAGTCCATCTTCACAGTCATCCTCGAGCTCTTCTGGTATCAAACTATTCTTCTTGTATAATTTTACAGTTGTTTGCAGCCGTTTCAACACTCCACAGCGGCATTTAGGTCATTTTCCACACGAAGCCTGTACTTTAAATTCCTCTGGTTCGATCTTGATTCACTTTCGGGGAACTTCGTGCGTCTTCATCCAAAAAAAAAAAAGTGTTCGTATCAACCCACACTGTCGCGTTGTCACCATTATTTATTCCATCGGACTTGCGTGGAAAAGACCTACCACGTGACTTTGGCTGTAGGCGTATTAAAACGGTAAAGAGTGCAGTTTATCCAACAAAAAAACGCACTTGGTTCCCGGGATGTTTCCGCGCACGGAGCCGACTGAAGCGTCTCTGTCCTCCGTCTCCAAAAGAAGGACCAACCCTCTAAAGTTGCATCTCTATTTCCGGGTTGCTCACTCGTGCTACTTGTGTTTGCGGTTGGAAAGCACTTTTTTTTTTTTTTTAAGTAGGGCATTTCCTCAGAATTGAAAATTGACAATAAATTCCATCCTTTGGTCATGCAATAAGTCTAAATCCAGGGAGCTCTGCGACTGCGTTCCACAAATCAGTCTGAAACGGGCTCGCACATTGTTGTGATAATTCATTCAACTTTAGTTTCAGTGAATGCCAAAAAAAACTGGGTGTGTATTCTTGTCTGGCAACCTTTTTCTGTTGTTGGTGAGGTGTAAAAAGCATAAGGGCCTGTGTGTAAAACAACCCTCATGCCCATTTGCTGGCATCAAAAGACCAAACAAAGCTCTTTCAGCGCGTTGGGCAACTTTAAATGAGAGATCTGCATGTTGTCATCATCAGCACACAGACACTCGCAGGCTTGTGGTTCAGGGCTCGGCCGACATGTGTAATTACTGCGGCTTAAATGGCCTGGGGGAGGCTACTGCACGCACTGCCAGAGAGCACGCTATAGGCACAACTCAGAACTTAGAATTTAAATAGTAAAATGAAAGTAATAACATTTAAATAGTTAAGATAATCTAAAGACAAGTTAACAAGTGCAATTATGTCAATTGCTGGCTCGCCAACTGCTCTTTATATTGTGATAAAATCGATTTGTATTCAAACACAAAAACTCACAAATAAAGTGTCATTTTTGTAGGGCCATTCTGTCGCCTCCTACTGGTCACACACGGGCACGACCTATTTTTTTTATTTTTTATCTTAAATCCATCAATAATCTCCTTGTTTTGTTGACACGGTATAGAGGAATTGAATCAACACAGTACAATTTAATATAAGGCTACAATTGACCTCTAAATGACCTCTAACTTTGGTGCATTCCAGGGCCTGCTCTGGCAATAAACGCCACCACAAAAAAGGCATCATTTGCTGACAGTGGCTAAGTTGTTGTCAGAGTAAGCAGTACACATATTTTTAAAAACATTTTGAAGCAAGGTCCATTCAACGCCACTGAGAACTGGCCCCTTGTCAATGATGAGGTTTGGAGCGTCATGATCCCATGAGCGGTGCCAAAACTGCACTTGTGTAAGAGCGCACGCAACTGACTTCATAGATATGTATAAATGTGGAGCATTATCTGAAAAATCAAAACAATGTGTTAAACTTGTAAGCTTGACAGGTTCTTATTTGTGTTTGACAGGAGATCCCCTATGCATCTGTCCAGGCATCAAGCCAGATATTATTACGCACCACTTCCTGCTTTTGCCACTGTTTATTGTAAAATTCAGTTTGTTTGCATGAGTTTTAAATGATTAGAAACATATTTGACGATTGATACTTTTATGTGAAGTGTTAACCTAATCGAAAAGAACAAACATGTTGTGATAACACTGTCATTGTCATCTTTTTTGTGCTTTTACTTTGAACAGCAGTCCTTTTGTTTCCGGTTCTCACCTTGTGCGTCTTTACGCACCGCTCCTCAGCGTAGTCTCTGGTCGGGAGAAGCTGCAGAAGCGTGTGTCCACGATGCGGGCGTGAAGAAGTGCAGCTTGTAGTAAACGGGGAGAGGAGGGGAAACCGGGGCGGACAGGACCGCTGCAGAGGGTTCACGCACGAACGCACGCACGGGCTCGCGGAGGGAAGCTGTCAAAAATGTCGAACCGCAAGCACCGGGACAACCAGGAGATTTGCTCACGTAAGGTCCGCGAGCTGGCCCAGTCTGGAGTAAACAAACACTGCTTCGAGTGCAACCAGCCCGGGGTCACATACACGGACGTCACGGTGGGCAGCTTCATTTGCACGTCGTGCTCTGGAATGCTGTAAGTAAACGAGCCTCTAACTCCCTTTTCATTTGACATTTCTTTTACGTCACGGCATCAGTGGAGACACACGAATGGGCAAAAAGCAGAGTAAAAAGTATCAGGCCTGAGATTGCACCATGCACCACCCTTTGACAGCTTGAGTGCCTCACATTTTGTACAGGAGGCTCTTGTGAAAAAGCCTGTATTCACGCATCTCTTCCATGTTTCTGTCTTCCTCCCTCTGTAGCTTCTCAAGCGTCAGACCGCTTGTTGGTCAGTTTCCAGCTCTGTTACATACCGCCATTGTGCAGGTTTGACACTACCTTTCTCCCCATCTCTCTCTCTCTCTCTCTAGGCTCTACTCTCCGGTGTGGGCGTGTATGTGTCTATCTCTCACATTATGTTCTGCATGTCTAAGCTCCAGGAAGATACTGGAACTGCATCTTATTGCGCAAACCCTTAAACACAGACCTCTTTCACTGTCTTTTCTTTGGCATGAAAAATTAAAAATAAATTACAGGTTGTCCAAACTACTCTTTCACAATGGGGTGGATTATGTGTTGTGTGGCACCTTGCACAACAAGTCTGGCCTTAATATTGCACCACACGTCAGCTGTCCACCTCTCCTTCTAGTCCCCTTTTGTGTTTCTTGTGTCTAAATTTCACTGCTCATCTTGTTTCTGTGTCCCAGGAGAGGCCTCAACCCTCCCCACAGAGTCAAGTCTATCTCCATGACAACCTTTTCGCAACAGGAAGTGGAATTCCTCCAAAACCATGGCAATGAGGTAAGAGACGTCCTTTGAACTAGTTGAAAATCGCACCGTTTTGGGTTTTCCAACCTGCAGCTTGCGCTAAGGGCTATGTATAGATGGACAAGAACCTGTTATTACTATGCTATTACTATTACATAACAGAGCTGCAACTCAATATCAGTATGCACTTTATCACTGTGGATTCTGGTGGACCTCTACATGCATAAGTCCTTTGGAAAATCACATTATACCAAATAAACAATGCCTTTTTCCAGATAAGCCCTCATTGCACAATATTGCACATCTTTTATTGCAACTTCACGAGACTGTCTTTTTGAAAGGCAAGCCAAACGACAATCTGTTTCCTTTGTGCAAGAGTGTGTAGGTTGTAATCCTTCCTGAGCTTATATCACTGCTGCTTTTGGCACATTGCATAAAATTAGAAGAGGTTTTCTTCTTCTCCTCTTCATCACTACAGAGTACATCATCATCATCATCATCACCATCACCACCATCATCATCACCATCATCATCATCACCATCATCTCTAGAGTGCTTGGGCCTGTCATGATTCATTTATTGGCGGTAACATGTGTAGCTCCCTGACTCACACATGAGTACACGTTAGCTCGGGCTATCACTGTAATTACAGGTGAGATGGTTCTGGAGAAGGTTTTTTTGTTGTTATTTTTTTTACTTCTTACACAATTTTGGACGAACACATTGATATTTTCTGAAACGTTTTGATATAATCTGAAATGTTACCTTTTGTAAAATAGAATTGATTATGTGAGTCATTTAAAAATGGCGTAATTGTGTTTTTGTTTTGTGCCGGCAAGAGGTATTTAGGAATATAATGGACACCAATGTATTCTTTGTACACTAACCCTTTCCAGGTTGGGAGAAGGACGTGGTTGTGTATATTTGACCCAAAGACAGACAGCTGCTCCGACATGAAGGACTCGCAAAAGTTTAAGGAATTTCTACAAGACAAATATGAGAAGAAAAAATGGTGAGCTTGTGCAACCATTAAAACATTTACAAGTAGTGTAGAAAAAAATAAAATTGTAGTTGTATTTCCAAGTAGTTTCACTCTTTCAGTTATAACATAGCAGAATAAATGCTTTAGCCTTCTTTGGGCTGCCTATAAAACCATGTAATCACACCGTTGGCCTGAGAACTAAACGAGCAAACGCTTTATAAGCTCAGAGTAAATGGTTTTGTGGACATTTTTGTTTTATATTGGATTATCATTGTAAATTATCATGACCAGTTACGCATAACGTCACTGGTGGCTCTATTTCAGATTTACAAACCACTCAATAATGTTCTCTTTCAGGCACTTTTCGAAATGTAAAAATCGCAGGGATGTGGAGGGTCCGTGGAGTCCAGGGGTCCCATCCATGCCCCCCTCCCATGGTCCTTTGGCTGGGCAAGGTCCGACCCACAATCCCAGAGCCCCAAGACCACTGGTAAGCTACAAGCATTTTTATCAAGAAGAGTGAAGCAAAACCGGTGCAGACAGCTCCTTTGATGGAGCTTTCTCAGCTGGTTCATCTGTATTCGGGGTGGTTGGGTGGGTTCTGGGGATTGTTTTTAATATACGCTTTGTGTTTCATTCTTTGTATGAAAAGCGCTGTATGAATTTGAAAATGGGAAGTCTTTTTTTTTTTTTATGTAACTAAAAACGATGGTAAAAAAAGTAGTTCAAAAGAAAAGAGAAGTGAGCGTAATAAAAGTTGAAACTAGACCTGACTTACCCTCTTAGCTGCGGGGGAGCAGACTGAGTGAGTGGGTTGGTGAGGGCCAGGTAGCAGACTTCAAAGAGTTATCAATTATTAAAAGAGCTTGAAAGAGACACACCCATCTGCCTCTGCCCTCCTCCTGCTGTCTGCCGTATACTCCTGCTGTCTGCCATCTACCTGTGTCATCTCATGTCTCCGCAGTCCCAGGCCCAGCTGCCCTCGTGGGACCGGGGCCCTGCCATCTCACCAGCCGACATGCGGACAGACGTGTTCACTGCCCGGCCGCTGAGATCGCAGAGCTTCAGGGACCCCCCTCTCAAAGGTGGGCTCGATTTCTCTTGCAAATGGTAGCGATTTTTCTAGTGCAAAACGAATGCTTTTGTTTATTTACCCCCTTTAGATGCCACCCTGTGCGGGATTGAAAGACAGCGCCCCGGCTCTTTGTCGTCAGGGCTGGGAAGTCAAAGTCACACACCCTCTTTTCCCGCTCTCCCTCGACCTTCAGGTGCGTCACCAAAAACACCTCTTTGTTTTGGCATTTCCAGTCATTTAATTTTGTATTTAAATAATCAGCATTGTTTTGCAGTGATTTTCCATTTACAGTGTAAGCAATAACTTTAAGTGTCAGCATCAGGGAATGAGAAAATATTGTAATCACCACAGTGAGGCTTGTATAGGCCTTTTCACGATTATAATGTAATCGTTAATTGTAATAACTAGGCCTTGATGTTATCTGTCTTTTAATCAATATAAATAATTCAAACGTACATGCACATAAAAACACCCAAACCACTCTAATCTAAAATTATTCAACACAAAGGATTTACAATGCAGATTTACAGGTAGTGACATGCCAAACAATGATTATACCAAGGACAACTGTAATGTAACACTGCAGTGACACTTTCTCCTCTCTTTCCTTCCCAAACTATCCATCTTTGTTTCTCTCCTTAATACTATAGCCAGTAGCTCCTTCAAAAACCACTTCACTTTAGGTAAGACTTGGCTCTGACCAATGCATTTGACTGTGTGCTGCTGGAATCAATACGCTCTCTCTTTGCTCTTTTCATTCATAATAGATGGCTGGTCTATGAGCTGCATTGTTCATAACTTGCTTTCATGTACGCAGAAAGACAAAAGGTATACTAGAAATTACATTACAGCCCAGATCCCAAGGCAGGGGAGGGTCAAACAGAGTTAGACGTCATGTTCCCATAGAGAGAGGAGACCAAGTTAACCTCTATTTTTAGGCCCTCGCTGCTACCCCCAAGCGCTGCTGAGATTTTGCACCTTGCTGTCGTCAAACCACTTCAGCATGGCGTGGTTTGGGCGTATTCCCCGCACATACACGCTAATATTCCTTGTATCCAAAAGTATACAAGGAAGTTAGACATGTCCTATCTGAACACGAGCTAGTGAAGACAGCATTCCTCTAAGTGTACACACACCCAAGCCTCTGTTGCATGCTTCACGCTGTGTATCTTCATGTAATCTGTATCAGCTTGAGTCTTGTCTGGCCTGGATTGTCAGCTGACTCTTTGGAACACTTTTTTTCTCGCTTTATTGACTTTGGCTGGAACTAACAGCTGTTGCTAGCATGAACTGTTTTGGCTGCTCATTTTTTAGTTTGACTTATACTTATTCTGTCTCCAAAGAAATGTCAGTAGTTTAGCACAAGACAAATTGCTTTATTGAGAAAATGTGACCGGGTTTGTTTCGTGTGTGCGAACAATAAAAACAAAAACAAAAGATAAGAAAAAGGAATCACTAGCTGGAGTTTATTCTGATGTGATGTTCTGTTGAAAGTCCATAGTTTCTGAGTTGAGTTCCAAGTGCCCATAACCCTGAATGAAAGTTAAGTTTAAAGGTGCACTACATGGAGGGTCTGTTGCAGGTCAACTTTCAACTTTATCGTTCACTGCCAGAGATTACATTTTTGCAAAGTGAAGAGTGAAAAAAGTATTTGCATATTTATTAAATTACACTTTGTTGCATCACATTCACTTTCTGCCTTTTTCTCTCAGGTCGAACAGTGTCAGTGTCAGGGACCACCGGGCCCTTCAGAGCCTTTCCTAAGTCTCTGAGTGTGGACTTTGGAGGGCTGAGCCATTCACAGATACAACCCCTGCCTCATTCCCTGTCCCAGCCGCAGCAGCAGCCGCAGCAGCAGCAGCAGCAGCAGCAGCAGCAGCAGCAGCAGCAGCAACCGCAGCAGCAGCAGCAGCAGCAGCCGCAGCCGGGCAGTGGGGGGCAGACCACGCCCCCCGTCAGCACCGCCAAAAATCAGGACAAATATGCCGCTGTCTCTCAACTGGACAGTGTCTTCTGTGAGCCACCAGCACCCACACAACCAGGTATGCAGAGACACACTTTTCACATTTGCTGCTGGGCTAATTGACTTTCCATGTTCTGTAAAGAACTATTATTTCTCTAAAACCAGGTGATTTAGATTTTGTAGAAAACAATCCAGCCACAAGGAGTTCTGTGTAAAAAAAAGTTGGTTCAAACATCCAGGGTGAAACTACTACCAAATCTGTATGCAAATCACCACACACTGGAAGACACAATGATTTGATGAAGTAAGCATAGTTGGGAAAAGGTTATCTCACAAGAACAGGGTGGCCTCTCCGTCTTACTGCAGAGGATATTTCACATGAAATTGTGAAAGGTGGAACCAGGTTTGATGGACCACTAAGCTCTAGTACATTCCTCTTTAAATAAATACAGATTGTTAATGAGCACAAGGCTTGGCAAAATTCAGTTTTAGGCCAATTCAAGTCTTCACATTTTTAAAGTTTTCCACGTTTTCAAATGGGGTTTGACATGTAAAACTTTGCCCGGATGACACAAGTTCGTACAGAAGACAAAGAAGCATTGCGAGCTCTAGAGTACGTGTGATACTCATTGTCACAGCCAGTTAAACTAGGTTGCATAACATCCTTACAGCAAATGCCAAGGCTTTCCACAGCTAAATTCTGATCCTTGTGTTTGCTCCTGAACACCCATGGTCCGACTCAATGACCATAGTAGATTTCTTTATTCCAACCGGAAATTTGTCTTGTAACCAGCTATTTTAATGCATACCATTCATGTGAGTAGCCCTTGAGCTGGTTTTCCACCTTCACCCTGGCTGGCAGATTAAAGAGGTTATTGATTTTCTGCCCTGGCTTACTTTGATTCATATCAGAAGCAACAGAGAGCTTGTATTTCATTCAGACAGTTTGTAACACTTCAGTGCCTCAAGATCAACTGAGTCTCCCCCTCTTGATATGTGTTCACAGTCACACTTTAATGTAATAATGGCGCTTGATTTCTCAAACGCAGTTTATTAACGTTTGTATGTGAAACGCTCTTTGAAAGCTCCCCCTGCTGGTGGACCTCCGCAGTACAGCAGCCTCTTTGGCAATAGGCTCTCGTCCAGCTCAACTCCTGCCAGGTACACAATTCAATCCTGTCCTTTGCCTTTTGTTGGACATGATTGGTTTCTAAGTAAAGGTCACTGTTTTTTTGTTTTTTTAGCTCTCCCGGTGTCGATACGGGCTCCGGCTCCCAAACCTTCACAAGTGAGTCTCTAGCACGCATGCATTGATCTTACTGCTCAAGTTTATTCTCTCGTCTGCTCGTCTTGAACACAACCCGGCACCTTTAATTAACATCTCGGTGGCTAAGAGCAGCGCCGGTCTGAATAGAGAGGAATGTGAATGATTTGCCCCTCTTGTCCCTCCTCTCTCGCCATGTGTGTGTGTGTCTCAGATTTCCCGAATCCATTCAGCTCCGGCTCCTCTTCTCAGCCGCCCGTCGCCCTCTCCCCCAGTAACCCCTTCTGCAGCGCCTCTGGAGGTGAGAGCCGAGAGCCTGGGTAACATCTCTGCTTTCTTCTGCAACTACTTTACATGGAAAAGGCAGCTCCGGTTACCTCACAATGTATTTTTATCACACAATGTTTAATTATCAGAAAAAGCAGCAAAAAAGACAATCAGATTTGTCTAAAACTGTATATTTTGTGTCGACCTGTCCTAGTTTATCTTCAACCAAAACAACAAAATACATTTTTTCTTCCGACCATTATGATTTAACAAACTGGTTCTGCCTGTGCTATAGTTTTCCACAGACAAAACACTTCATTTCCATTTACGTATATATATAAACTGCAAATATTTACCACTTGCTATACTTTCAATACACAAGTCACTCCAATATAAATTTTGCACTTGAATAATGCCACTTTATGTTTGATACGGACAGATGTTGCAAGTTTTTCATGAGAGCAAAATATATATTCCGTGTCTTTCAAATGGACAAATCTTGCAATTTTTTAAGGTGCAGTATGTAACTTTTCAGATGGAGATCTGCCACCTGCTGCCACCGGTTCCACAATAGACATGCCTCGCCAAAGATCTGACTTGTAACTTGCAACTAATCCTGGTTGCGCCACCTGCTTGTCTCCATGATGATCTTTAAGTTTAATGCCACACTGAAACATTCCAGGCAAAGCATAACCATCTCGTGAAAGACAAGCAGGCGGCGGATCATCCCCAAAAGTCACATAGTGCACCGTTAATGAGAAATTCCAAACGAAAAAGCATAATTGTCAATCAGAAATAATCAGTCTTTTACAAGTTGTGTGCGTGGCTTGTCGTATCCATCCTTTCTCAGCACACGTCTTGTATAAGGTCAGTGTGAGCATGATGATGGACGTTTCTTGGCTGCAGGTGACTCCGGGGCATTCGTCACTTCACCCACATCAGTGTTTCCTCCGCCTGTGTCCTTCCCCGCACCAGCCTCACACAACGCGTTTCATGAGACGGACAGCAACCAGGAAACCAACGGTAAACGTCTGACAGTAACCGGTTTATGTTATGTCGATGCAATGTATGAGTTCAAATGTAATATAAACCTCTTCAGTCATACAGTTACGATATAGCACAGAAAATGCTGTTGTAGCATTCAATTAGAAATCAATTTACTTCAAGGAGACATAGTATGCAAAAGAAACTTGTATGAGCTTTTAACCATGTCATAATGGTTTTTACCATAATCAACTGACTCAGAGTTGATTTTGATTGATTCAAGCATGTTTGTGCAATCCTCTATTGTCATGCACTCGAGGCCTTAGTACAAGTTAATCTGAATCAGAAAATGTTGCATGATCATTGTCAAGACTTATATGGTAGAAAATAATGAATAATAATAATAATAATAATAATAATAATATAATATAAACTATGATCAAATAAAGGGCATGCATAAAATAAAGTGTTAACATGTGTGATAGTTTACATTAAAATAAAAACATAATATCACACGATGAATAAAATGTTTTGTTTGCATTTTAGTATGATTATTTGCTCAAATTTTCCTGCAGCCTCTCTGTCTCTCTAGTAAAGAAATAAATAAATAAATCTCTCAAAGCTTGCTGCACCCTACCAACTTGACCTATTTATGCAGATTAGTGATCGCTGTGACCACAGAAATAAACTGAATTAAATAAGCATAAATAATCTAAACGACGAAGAATCAATACGTGCAGAGTAAACACAAATAACCAAAAATGTACTTTGCATTCGATAAACAAATCTCAAAGGGCTACATACGAAATGTTTTATACCAAGCAGTGCAAAATGTCTATTGATTGCTATAACACAGTGTACTAACTATATTTATTCCATATCACATACAGCATGTATGTTTAATTTAAATGTGTTAGACAGTACGTGCACAGTGGTGTTTGGGCAGCGTGCTTAGGACATGTATAATGCATGTTGTTGGTCATTCTGATTCTGCCCGGCTCGTGTGACTGGTACTGTATGTGCGCCGGCTGCAGATCAAGCACACCACGCAGCCCTCATTATCTCAACAGTGTACAGTGGCGCTCAGGGCATACCAATAACGTCTACAGGAGCAGCTGCATGTTGAGTGTGGAATTTCACCTCCTCGATTGACCATGTAAATTTGTGTTTTAGGTTTTGCCTCATTCTCTGTAACTGACTCTCAGCCCAAACTTCCACGGTCCATGTCGGTCAATCCTTTTACAGTAAGTGTATTGTATTGTGCATTTTATTATAATAGATCTTCTTTAATATTGTCATCACTACCCGTTTCGAGGGATGGTCAAGGTTTAGTTTAGTGAGTTCTAAAAAACAAGATAAACTTCTGTTCTTGTTCTAAACAGTTCTGAATGATTTGTAAAATGGTATGTGGCCCTTGTTTTGTAGTCAGTCATAATAAAAGTTCACAAAATCTGCTCTAATTGGCTCAATTGTAGCTGTAAATGGCAAGTCTATACTTCAAAAATCTAAAAGTGCAAGGAAAATTCTCCCATTTAACCTCACACTTTTTCTGTATTTCAGGGGAATGTTTACCCCAGTCAAGGGACGTCGAAAAACCCTTTCATCTGACCGTACACCCTGACCTCCCCCTCTCTCTCACTCGCCCAGCGTTGGTGTCTGGAAACTAACGTTGAACCTGAGGAGTCGCTGCCATTTCAATACCTCTGGAGTATTTTTGGCCCCAAGCCCTGTCCATGTTTACCTGTTTGTTTGTTTGTTTGTTGAGGAAAAAAACACAGATTTACTGACAAAATGTAGAGTAATGTAGAGTGTGCGTGTGTGTGTGTGTGTGTGTGCGTGCGTGCGTGTGTGTGTGTGTGTGTGTGTGTGTACAGGAGAGCGATGGCCTGTTGTGTTTCATGTCAAAGGTGTTGTGTGCCAGTAGATGCCACCTCAGGGCTCAAAATGACGCCTATAACTTTTGAAGAAAAATTTACACACGTGTCACTGCTGCTGCTGCTGCTGCTACTTTGCTTTCATCTCCTGCTTAAAAAAGTGCAAAAACCCGCCAGCCCCGCCAGTAATATGTCTCCGGCTTTAAAATAAATGTCTCCAAGAGGAAAGCCAGTGTGTAACTCACCAGTTGAAATGTTTACGACGTAATGAGAGAAGTTTTCTAGCTTTAACAGCCTAAAGATGCATGAAGATATAGATTGGAGGTGGACCTTTATGTCTACATTTTGTTATGCATTGGTCATTTGGTTTTAGTTCCGTTGAAGGGTCGTTGTATTTTCACTCTCAGGCTGCATGCGCTTAGAGGGCTAAAAGGAGATGCTACTGAATGTAAAAGCAAATACTAAACTAACCTAGATGTGTAGGCCTATTTCATCTCCTGTTATCGACCGGACCAAATGTTTGTTCCCTTTTGTTTTGGTTTAACATTGAAACAGTTTGTTTTTCTTAATTTGCCAAACTGACTCATGTAACAGCGTGTTTGTATCCAATGTTCATAAAATCAGTTGCTTCTTAAAACTGTTTTCCTCATTATTACTATTTGTGAATTATTTTTGTTTATAGTAGCAATATATTTGAGAACAGCAGATGGCGCTGGGCATTCAGTTTTCCCAGACCTCGTGGAGAAGGTTACTTTTGGATGCATATTGCATAACATTCATACTGCAAGTGTACCAAGATGGAGATCCTCTGTTGCTATCCATGCGGCTATTTATAGCTTTGTTTAAATGATTTAGAGTTTTGACTAGACCCAACCCCAATTACTTTATTTATTTTTATCAATTAGATTTCTTGATGTTTCCATATCTCGTCATGGAGACACGGCAGTGCCCAGACAGATGAAACTGGTCAGTGCCAGACCCCAGAAGAACAGGCCTGGACGTGTTTTATTATCTTTTACAGCGGAGTTACGCTCTATTGACGAGCCATCATTCAAATGTGACCAGTTTCGTTATGATAAAAGAAGACCACGTAAAAATCTGCATATTTGTACTTTGTTAGTATTTTACAGACGTTTAAAATAAGCCCTGCTTGCACGGTGTGTGTGCTGCAGAAACAGTGCGTTTCTAAAATTTCTTCTCAGACATGCACAGAGTGGACAGAAGGGGATTTTGGCAAAAAATAGAACAGGATGGACCCAGTGTGAAGCGACAACACTGAAATATTACACACTCATAGTGACGCTGCGTTCACGAGCTGAGAAAAGGCAGGACGTCTCTGCACTCTACTTCACACACGCGGTGGCGGCTACATTAATAACGCTGTGTCCGTGTGAAAAAAGAGTGATTATCTGTTATAAAATGTGTTACTGTTCAACTATAGGTCGCAATTACACCCTTGGCGTTGGGTTATAACGTTTGAGAATTGGATTGCATGCAGACGTGAACAACAACACAAGCGCGCGAAAATGCGGAGCTGTTCGGTCGGAGTTTTGTCTTGTCCCGTGAACGCCCCGTGTTCCTGAGTACTAGAGCTGAGTGAGTGACAGTCCTGCCCCACACTACGGCTGCACGAGCACAGCCAAACCACCAAACACGGCACCGGGGGAGGACCAGGGGAGGACCTGGGGACGGACGGGCGGACAAGCGTGCACCGGAACCCATTCACTCCGGGATCCGTGCATGAACTAAAAAAAAAAGCACCAGGGCGAGTTTTTTGGAGTTGTAGGAGACGAAGAGCAGATCGACCCGAGGCGCTTGTGCTAGACCCGAGGACAGCCCTGAAAACTTGCCAGTGAGAGGAGACGGGGGGAGCTCATCTTTGGCTGCAAACGAGCTGGCTTCTGCAAGACGAGGACCAGGAGCGACCCCCGAACCCGACCTCTCTGCCTCCCCCCCTCTCTCTCTCTCACTCCATGCTTGCATTGATGTGGGGCAGCGGGAGGGGAGCGGCACCAGCTAAAACTTACAGAAATACTACAAAGTGATTGATAGTGCGTGAAGTTGATTTTTTGGAAAAGCTGTCATGGAGAACCAAGCCTGCGAACCCCACGGCTGCTGCGAGGACGTCAGGAAAAGCGGCTACCTCCGAAAGCAGAAGTCCATGCACCGTCGGTACTTCGTGCTCCGGTGCGCGTCGGAGCTGGGCCCGGCGCGTCTCGAGTATTACGAGAGCGAGAAGAAATTCCGCGGTAAGGCCCCCGTCCCGAAGAAAGCCGTGGCGCTGGAGACGTGCTTCAACATCAACAAGCGGGCCGACTCCAAGAACAAGCACATGATCGTCCTGTACACGCGCGCCGAGAGTTTTGCCGTGGCCGCGGACAACGAGGCGGACCAGGACGAGTGGTACCAGGCCATGGTGGAGCTGCAGTGCAAATGTGAGTAGAAAGTGGAGTTTAAAAGTCCCAGGAGCGGCGTGAAAGTCTGCGCGTTTAAACGAAACCGGGGGGGGGGGGAACGTGGCAAATCAGCGGCTTTCGCAGGAGAGGCGCACTGCAGATAGACGGGTCATTCAACCCCGGGTCAATTTATAGATCTGTGCGCGTGATTTATAGACTTGTGCGCATGTTACTTTAGAAATGCCTGTTGTTTCTGTGCCACGTTGCAGCCCTTTTGTTGTGAACCTCTTTAAGCGTTGCTTGCTCTGGTCACGCATGTGTCAGTCCCCCTGATGTTTGCCGCTGCCCACCTCCCGACAAACAACTTTAGCTGTTCACAATCTTACGAGACTGCGTCCAGCTTGCAAACTCAAACACAGCCTCCTCTTTTTTTTCCTGCTGACATTGCAATAACATGCAGCATCGATCCTTGCATGACTCAACTCTGCAACATGCCCCTCTTGTTAGGGAACTAGTTCAACATGGTCTTTACATTCATTCAAACTTACAAACACAGCACAACTTTAGTCATTGCTTGCATCCTATGACTGCTCCTACTGCTTAATTTGTTTATTTGCTTTTGACCTTTTGACCTTTTCAACTATTTGACTCCAAAACATTTTATTATAATGCACATTTGTAATATACCAAATATTACCTATGCCGAATTTTTTATTTTACTCAGCAAACATCCTTGTCCTGTACCAACCAGAAAATGTAAATCGTCTCAAATGGTGTCTATGGGCTGCTGGGTAAACACAGCTGTCAGTGCAGAATTGGTGACCACAGCAAAGATCACCTGTTCAGTGTCCCGCAGCCAAACAACCAGACGGGCCACCGCCAGGGCACCGTGACGCAACCTGAACAAGCACAAGATAGCAGTAGTTCAAGGTACTTGGCACACATGGTCCATTGCTGTGTTACATAAAGAAGCTGATATGGGCCGAGGCGGTGGTCATCCAACACGTATAGAAAATTGGGTCATTGAGAATCGGTCAGTACTGAAGTTTGAACGGCGCTGCGTTAAAATAGTATTGTAAAGGTTTTGTCAATCGCTTTGGATATCTTTACAAGTTGTACTGTGCAGTTTATAACTATTCCTGCAAGAAGTGCTGCATTCATTAGGCCAGAAGAAAATGCTATTGTACTTTTTGCAACCAATCAGCTTTTGTTCACTGTTAATTTCACAGTCATAATTGCAGAGGTGCAGGCTGATTCGTTAAAAAGGCCATGACTTCTCAGAGCGTTTCACTTTGCCATTCAATTCATTAGTAATATCAGTATTTTTATTAAAACACATTTTCTAAACTTCACCCAACGTTCACTACATAACACACGCCAGTCAATTCCAGTGCAGTAATATTAAAGTATATTTGTGCAGGATTGTCAGCTCTTAAAATGGAATACAAGTCTTGGTTCTTGTAAAAGTTCAAAGTTGCTTCCACTGGATGCATTATAGGATTAAAGTGCAGCCCTTTAAATTTAATAACATGTCAACATCTCTGCCTCCCCCGTGGCTCTCACACAACTCGCTCTGTGTGTTTTGGGTGTGCACTGCCCACTTTTCCCAAGTATTTGACGACTTTCCGAGAGACAGTGAAGCGAGTGGACAGATGTTGGGAACTGGAGGCGAAAGTCTAAAGAGTTTTTAGCTGTTTTTTGTATTTTATGTAGGAAAGAGTTTGTCCTTAGTGCAGACTGCAGAATGTACAAAGATTTGACTAAACTCAAGTTCACCAGGAGAATTTTGAAATGACAGGTCAGTTGTGTCTCGCCGTTGGCTCCCTGGTGCGCTCTTGTTTTTTCCAAGGGTTGGGTTTCCAGTGTAAATCTCTCCATATGACAATGACTGAAGGGCTGGCTGCTGTGTGAACTTGCATGTCGGCAGGTCCTTTCTTGTGGTATGCAGTGCAGCGTATAGACTTTTGTATGTGGGCAAAAATGAGGCCGCAGAAAGACATACATGTCTCCATGCATTGTGAGTACAGTGAGTACAGCGCAGTATAATGTCAATTTGTCATTTATCGGCTGGCTCATTAATGCAACAATCTAAATTTACTCAGTCAAAATTATATACTGATTTAACTTTATTGCCACAAAGTTTATCTGGACTTGTGACCCTTGCACAGCCATTAAGAGCTCTATTGCTGAATTTCAGATGTCATCATATTTAGAGAATCTCCAGACATGTCATTAAAGCAATTTTAAAACAGCTTAGTGCACTTCTTGTAAGATAAATAATTATTTGCCTTCTGCAAAATGTCTAAATATATATATATACTCCATTAGAAGTGCTGGGATTCATTGCTGTAACAAGCATCCCTTGGTATGTGAGCTCATAGTTTTAGGTGTTGATGGAAGCTCTTCCCACGCATTCTCAAATCCACTTGTGTCCCATATAGTGAAATGTGTATTCCTCACTTGTCCCAGTGCAAAGACTCAACTATCCCACAGGCTTGAAGGAGACATGCTGGCCTATGCGTCTTGCATACTTTCCTACTCACCACACCTTCAACTTGATACCTGTGAAGCTACTAGTATTGCCTACTTATCGTGGGTGAGTAGTCGTGGGGGGGAGTTCAAAGCTGCTTGGAGCGAGGTGTAATTGTTTGGCTTCCAGGTTGACCCAGCATGCATCCCCAGGCTTGCACAGTACAGTAAAGAAAATAATCTTATCAGCTGTATATGAAAGCCTCAAACGCTCCCTGCTGGTCTGCAGGTTTACAGAGCTCACCTGAAGTATCACTGACTCTCTCCAGTCACTTTCAATTACACGAAGAACCAAGCTGTGGATTTTTTTTCATTTGTTGCCCAAATGGCTAGCTGACACTGTTTACATTGAAGAAAAACACGATAATCGTAGAATAAATTAAACGCAGAGCAGTGAAGTAGGGGAAACTGGACATTTTCGGAGCGTGTTGAATGCAGGTGAACACAAAGGTATGGACGCAAATACAACTAAATACAACTTTGAGTGAGTACATGACATACAACGTTGTTTGACGTCAATATTGCATAATATGTCTCCTTTTTAAGATTAAAGTTGCTGCATACCGAAAGCAACGTCAAGCTTGAGGGAAGCTATTTATTTACTTAGTCAAAGCCGCAAAAGTAAATTAAGACTTAAGACAGAGGTGTGCCTATGAAGTATTGTTTGCAATTCAATCCATTCAACACCCTGGAAACTGTTGACCTCAATAAAACAATGTGTCAGAGTCCAACTTGGAACTAATGTGAGGAATGGACACACCCAAAAATCCACATGTAGCATTTAGGGCCTGGAGTCTGATTGTTATTTTGAGAGTTGGCTCATTTTAAGGTCAAGAATTCTCTGTATGAAAGTTGTGATTGTGTGTTGCTTTTATCTTTGTTGTTGTTGAGTTTTTTAGCCTGGTCAGACACAACATGCAAACTAGTCAATCTAACATTAATCTTGAGTATTCACTAGATAATGTGTATGTTCATGTTGCTCAGTCTAAATCTTTGAGTCAGCAATAAAAATCTACTTATTATTATT
Source organism: Chaenogobius annularis (assembly GCA_015082035.1). Classification (NCBI taxonomy): domain Eukaryota; kingdom Metazoa; phylum Chordata; class Actinopteri; order Gobiiformes; family Gobiidae; genus Chaenogobius; species Chaenogobius annularis. The sequence goes on from BJKM01000038.1 coordinate 593,114, forward strand.
ATTACTATTATTATTACCCCGTCAACGCTTTCATTCCCCCAAACGCAACTCAACTAAAAATATTTTATTTATGAAGCATAAGTGTTTTCCGCTTAAACCAACACTGTAATTATGTGTTTTATTCTCACCACAAACCGGTCATAAAACTCTTCCTTTCTATGTTCAAGTGGCTTATCAATTACAGCAGAACTCATGAAGGCAACATCTGTTTCCAAATAATCAGTTTGGATTTTTCTCTGCACTTACTTTATCTTATCTGTAGAGAAATATAGCCTGTGATTTCTGTACATGTCTGTTCTTGCTGTTTATATAAGGCCTTGTGTTGACTTTGTTTGCTAATATATGGGATCTGGATGTAAGCTGCTGCCCAGTCGAGCGGGCCGATTAAACGCTAAGCCACACTTAAGTACTGCTCGTCTCCCTAATTGGCGAGTAATTATTGTCTCATGGTCCAGCGGCTATTGACGAGGTAAAAAGCTATATTCTGCCAACAGACACATGGACGTCTTGCACCTTTTATAATTTATTTGGGTTTAGACTTGATCTTAGCAGCTTAGTTGTACAAATAGTTTAATGCTTTGTAATTCAGAAAGCACAAGTGTACAGCCAGATGATGTGAAGTAACAGAATGAAGTCAGTTAGCAGGGCATTGGCAAAGTACAATATTTATGTAATACAATGTTTTGAATTTAGCTCTGGCTTAGTGCTTTTTAATACAATGTCTAATCAATCGGCCAATCACAAAACCTTTGTTCTTATGAGAAGGCTTTAATTGGACAGCTTTCATGTGAAATGGGAAGAGACATTAGGTTCGATTCCAGACCTGGACCATTTTCCTATGACACTGCAGTGGTAGCAGACACACATATCTGATCCAGCCTACAGTTTTTATGATCTAACCTACGTCATGTTCTGAGAAATGTTAAACTATCCAACTTGTACTATTTTATAAAAAGCTTTTCGACTAAGATCTACTTAAAGTTTAGCACACAACTTTAGACCATTTTGAAAGTGAACCTATTAAAATGACGACTGTGTGCATGTAGAGTAGACCATTTCTGATTTCCAGATACTACATTTCCAGTTTACTGTAAAACACAATGGGTCAAAGTGTTGCCATTGGCCTCTTGTCATTTAAGAACCTCATTGTGAGTGACGGCTTACTACAGCCTACAGCAACGCCATCCACTTAGCGGATGACTACCCATATGTTGGATTTGACAGAGTGGTGGGCCCCAGGATGCAGAGGAACCATTTACAGTGGGTGCTATTGATTGCTGACTGTTTGATCTTTAGCCATTACAGCGCTGGTCGTGGGGTCAGGAAGTTCAGCAGTTGGGATTTATAAGCTTGTTCGGAACGGGACTGCATTAGATATGAGTGCAAACCTGCAGAGTTTTTCTCATGGGAGATACAATATTGTATACTGTCTCGATATCACAGGTTCAGATTATTAATTCCTTGGCGAAATGAAATGGAATGGTGGAAATTTAATAACGTATTTTTCAGGTTAACTTCTGCAGGTTTATTTAATTTAAAACGATGGATCGGAAGGGACCTTTTATTGGGAAGTTAGATGTACTGGTAGTTCATAACATAATCTTGAATAAACAATTTAATTGATCCACTTTTGAGGGTGAAAAACATTGTGATTGAGTAACAGCATTTTCGGTAAGTAACGCTTATTAATGGCGTTACTAATGATTGTATTGATTCACCATGTGGTTACTTTGACAATGCATTTTGCATAAACTGAACTTTTTGGAAGTGTAATTAAAGCTCTACTGCTGATAAACCCCATTTGTACTTTGAAAAACAACCTAACATTAAATTAAATTGAAACATTACTATGCAAATTGCAGTACCAAACTGTGGGAAAGCCGCCTTGTTTTTGCAGAACTGTGTGTTCCTGCCAGATGACAGATGAGGACATTGTGTTTAAAAACTTACCATTTCCCAGCAGCTTCATGGCTGCTTAAACTGGCTGTTGGGCTTTTTCTGTCAGGGAGTGAACAAGCCAACCATGGGAGCATCAGTAGTAATTTCATGTGCTGTTGTATTCTTGTGGATAACGGGAACCACATGTGAATTGGACCCCAGGCAGTTCTGGTGCCGAGGGAAGTATTGTGTCCTCTGTGTGGGCCTTGATGCGGCTCTACAGATGTTGGGAGATGGATAAAGCGATAGGAAGTGGAGGAGCTGGAGAAGACTAAACGGGTACGCATGGCAGCCAGAGATTAGAGCGCTATCGGGTTCATCCGTGAACACAGCTGCCTGCTATCTGCCCTTACAGTTAACCTGGAATGGCACAGGGGGTGGTACCAGCGCAGTAGCAGAGTCGGTGTTTAAAAGCAAGTTTTAAGCCTGATTTTTAGTGCATTATTAATGGTATTAACGCAGCATCACAGCATGCACGGAAGTGAGGTCAGGAACTTGAAACAGAACCTGGTTAGAGCTTTAGTGCCAGGGATGCTTTTCCTCGTTACAGATCTTGTTGAATAATCTCTTTTTTTGGCTCTTTGCGATACTTTGCGATACTAACTATTGGCTTGAATGAAGTCCAACGGTTAAGGTTGTGCTTATGTGAAAATACTTGTACCAGTAGTATTAGACCTTTTTTAAATAGTAACACTTACATTTTTAGCCTGCAAGCACTGTCCCATAACAATAGCCACCCCCCCCCCCCGCACTACTTTCTGCGTGTGAGCTATCTAACCTCTAGACTTCCACAGAGACCTACTTTCTTAGGATTTGTGTGATAACCATAAAAATATTCAAACTGTCACTGAGCGAATAGCTGCCAATATCACAGCAAGCATCTAAGACCCCTGAGGAATCAACATTTTGCGCTACTGTATACTTCTTAAACCTACTCAAAAAGCCAAGAATGCTGGGAGCCTCTTTGGCGAATTTAAGTCCTAGTTAAAAGCTGAGAAAATTGGGTTGGATTATGGGACTCTTTTAATATGCAGTTTATGATCTCAGGGGAGGTAAAAAAACAAACTTGCATAAAAAGACTGCAGTGTTGGTCATAGGGACTGCCATTCTTGAACCGCATGTAAATCTGCCACGTGTGGTCGTGAAGAGAGTGGCGTAAACATGCCGTGTGAGCCAAATAGCAGACCAGTCTAAGTTGTGGCAATTTGCTGAAAGGGGAATTGCTGTGCTAACTTTATACTGAAAAAGCGAATTCACCTTGCATGAACTTTAAAGAGCAGACTCGCAGAAGCCTTCAAGGTGACGTGAAGGTGGACTGAATAGAGCTTTGCACACGATGCCCTGATTCAACCAGCAGGTCTCACCGCCCCCCAGGTGTGTCTCCTCTTTCAAGTGCATCTGCCCCCCTCTCCTCATATCATCACCTGCTACGGGTTGAATGTCCTCTCGTGCCATCCTATAGGGGCCCTTAAAAGGCCGTCATTTCTTTACACAAATGAAAAAACAAAAAGCTTTCACTACTAACCCTTGGCAGTCCTCCAGAGAAAAGCTAGTGGCAATCTATAATTTATTGCAGTCTGGGTAAGATCAACCCTAGCTTTATGTAACCGCAAATGTTCAATAGGACAAGGCAGTGTTCACCGTTCTGGGACGACACTTGAAGCTTATTTTGAGTGACTCTACAGTGGAGTGCTTCTAAGGGGACAAAGTAAAGGTAAAGAACATACTGTGCCCGCTAAAAAAAACACTTTTGTAGCACTTTTGCAGCACTTTTGCAGCACTTTTGCTCTTAAGAACGCTACAAGACATGGTTGTTTTAGGATGGACAGCCATGCCAACTCGCCAAGGGAAATTCGAACTGAAACCCCAAATAATATCGATGCCACAGCTCATTTTGACCCTCTGTTACCCCACATTCTATCACAAGTTCCTATATCTGCAGCATATCGCACTCATTTCCACACCAAAAATCCCCAAACCTTCCCTTCCTGTTGTAACTCTAAATTGAAGAGGAAAACAGAGCTTCTTGCACAGAAACATGCACCACACAAATTTGCTGTGCATGGCCTTGAATGAGTCATCTAATATAGGGGGGAGTGCCTTCACATAGCCACCAAGCCACAGCCTCCATTGCTTTCAACAAAACGGCTATTCTAAGTCTCTTTCAAATCTCCTGCAGTTTTTTGGGGAAGAAAACTCAAGTCAGATTTCTGTCTTTTGCAATCACAAGTAAAGGTTTCTAAAAGAGGATCTAGGGAGGTATTTGTCATAACGGAAGCTTGGCTAATGTTGGGGGCACTGCTCTTGCTTAGGCTTATTGTCCACATATGGTTGTCAATGAGGGAGTACCAGCAGCAGCAGAACCTCTGGGGAAAAAGAAACCAATGTATGCAGACGTGCACGCGTGCTTTAGTGTCATGTGACTGCTCTGGTCCCTAAGCTCTTTGAGAAGCTCTCTGTGGATATAATTTTCATACAGACTGATAACAGAGTAGGTGATTGCACTGCTATTTCAGGCGGTGTCTCTAAGTCAATAAGATAAATGAGTGCATTTTAAAATTATTAATGTTATGTTCAAACCTATCCATACTAGAAAATCTCCAGGCAGTATTTTAAAACGTAGTGTTTTACAGTACATTTTGCATACACTTTACTTTCTTGAAATCGTTTTCACGTAAATTGTGATTCCTCAGATATTATAGTATATTCATGAGTAATATTTCATGCCAAAACCTTGGCTAAATGTCAATGTAAAATGAGTCCAATATTTCAGATAAATCTAATATTAGCAGCTCAAACGGCAAGTTCCACAGCTTGATACCATTAATGTAATTTGCATCTTAATAGGCACATTTACTTTATCTTATGGTCAATAACTGAAAACAGGTGGCCAAATGCTGTCGAGCAGTTTTGTGAGCCTGTCACTTTTCCACTGTGGTGAAAGTGGAAAGATCAGATCAACAAGAGGCTTTCTGTTGTGCTCAATAATTACTAATGTCTGAACTGGGCACCTAATACAAGGGCTGAATGGAGTTTTTGTGTTTCTTAAAAACAGTTTTATGAGTTAACAATTACAAATAGTTTTTGTTCAGACAAGGGGGCCTCATACTGAGTGTTTCGCTCTCCGGCCTTTTGGGTTTAGCTGAATATTCGCTTCATAAGCATTGTACAGACTTTTCCACAAGGGTTGATTTTTCCAAAGTCATCACTTTCGGAGGATCAACTGTCAACAGTTTCTTTTTCCACTTTGAGTGAGAAAGTGTATGTACAAGTGACAAATGAGACCCCACGTATGAAGCCTGCAGCAGGCACAACAGGTTTGAGTCAAGCTGCTGCATGAGCACTTAAAAGTTCAAATCTGATCAAGAAATCTATGAAAAGCTCAGTATCAGCAAAGCTGGCATAATTATGGCTACTTACCCGCACCCTAGGTAAATAGGGGTGCTTTCATCTGGTCTACCCAAGCCAAGTGAAGGTCACAACAATGCTATTGCAGTTCTTTTGGAAATATGTTTAATATGAGAAAAGACTAATTATTTTATTTCTTTTTTGTCATTTCTAGGTAAAAATCTGACTGAAAACGCAGCTGCAGAGGACTATGGTGTGCCCAATCCTGGACCGGCCTTCAAAGAAGTCTGGCAGGTGAAGGTGTGGCCCAAAGGCTTAGGCCAGGCCAAGAACTTGGTGGGGATCTACCGCCTCTGCCTCACTGACAAGACTGTCAACTTTGTGAAACTCAACTCGGATGCTGCTGCTGTAGTTCTACAACTGATGAATGTCCGACGTTGTGGTCACTCAGAAAACTTTTTCTTTGTGGAGGTGGGGCGGTCCGCTGTGACAGGCCCAGGCGAGTTTTGGATGCAGGTATGAGACTTTCTTTTATGTTCACAATTTATGCTCACAATGTTCACAATTTATGCATGTTAACTGTAGGGTTTGTTGCTTCTTAGGTGGACGATTCAGTCGTGGCCCAAAACATGCATGAAACCCTACTGGAAGCTATGAAGGCGCTGAGTGAGGAGTTTCGCCAACGGAGCAAATCTCAGTCAAACTCTGGCCCGGGAGGAGGGGCCACAGCCTCCAATCCCATCAGTGTCCCATCACGTCGCCACCATCCAAACCCACCTCCCAGCCAAGTGGGCTTCACCCGCCGGCCCCGAACTGAACCTCCAGGGGGTGTTAATGGATCTGGTGCTGGTGTGGGCAGTGCCAATGCCTCACCTACTCCGAGGCACAGCTTTCCCAGATCTCGTACTGCTAGTGATGGAAGTAAGACTGAGGAAGGTGGAGCAGGGACCACCCCTCTACAGGGACAAAGCTCCAGTCCATCCATCAACGGGTCCTGTTCCACCACCCCAATCCTCAGGTCAAAATCCACCCGCTCAGTCCCTACAACAGCTTCTAAAACTCTCGGACTGATGCGCTCAATATCCACCCCGGCATCGTCTGTAGCCCCAAACCTGTCGTGTAGCTCAGGCCATGGCTCAGATTTTAGTGGGGTACCCTCATCTGCCCCTGGTTCTGGTGCATATAGTCGTGTGCCCACTCATAGAGCATCGGTTTCCGGCTCCCCCAGTGACTATTGCTCCTCTGATGAGTACGGCTCCAGTCCCGGCGATCACACACTGCTGCCGCCCTCAAGTCTCCCTGGAAGCTCTGTGGGAAGTGTAGGTAGCCAGTCCTTAGGAGATGAGGGAGCCAATTATATTCTAATGGGACAGCGAGGTGGTGAGAGTGGCAGCACTAATAAAGGAAGTTTAACTAATAGCCCCAAGCCCGTACCAGGTACACCAGGCACACCAGGCACACCAGGCAGCAGTGGCCAGTCTCAGAGCAGGAGAGTTTTGCGGCGTTCTTCCAGTCGGGAATGTGAAGCAGAGCGGAGGTTGCTAAGTAAGCGGGCGTCACTGCCTCCAATGGCTCTGGAGAAAATGGCACCTCGGCAGCGGCGGGCAGAGGAGCAAACAGAGGAAGAATCGTCTGAGTACGCCATCATGTCCCGGAGTACAAGCCGTGAATCTTTCACATCGACCCCTTCTTCCACGCAGAGACAGTCAGCAGCAGGCGGTAGTGGATACTTGGATGTAGCTAGCGAGTTTAAAACTGAAGGAGGAGGTGGGAATATAGATTTAGGCGTGGACAATGGATATATGTCAATGTTACCAGGTGTTACTCAGCCCCAGGCACCGATGTCCCAATCCATGTCTGTATCTGTCCCTGAATTGGACGCTAAACCTGCCGACGACTACATGGCCATGACGCCAAACAACAGTGTATCCCCTCCGCAGCAAATCAGGCCTCCAACATCTGATGGCTATATGAGCTATATGATAATGTCACCCAACAGCAGCTGCTCTCCAGATCAGCGAGGGGGGCTGTCAGGGGGGGCTTGGGTGAGCAGTGGCAGTGCAGACAGTCGGGCAGGAAGTGACTATATGAATATGTCCCCTATCAGTGCACGGTCTATCAACGGCAGTCCACCTCCTCCAGATCACACTGGTCCTTTGGAAAACAGTTCTCATCAACAAACACCCAAGATGGTGTACTCTTACTATTCTCTTCCACGTTCGTACAAACATAACCCCTCTGGACATTTCGATGATGGGCCAGGACGAGGCAGGAGGGCCAGTGCTAGTAGGGGAGTTGGAGGAGGGCGGGCTTCAGTGGGGCGTCAGGAGCAAACAGCGACTGGTAGTTCAGCCAGTGGTCGACACCTGTCGCTCTCATCGTCCTCTTACTCCTCCAGCTCAGCCAGCAGCGAAAGCCTGGGGGAAAGCGAAGAGAGACTGCCCCTTGGAGCAAGTAGTAAAGCAACAGCATCTCACCTCAAAGATGGAAATAAGCCACCACAGAAACAGACTTCAAATGGGTTGCCAAAGCAAGGCAGTAACACTAAAAGTAGACCTGTGAGCTTGTTTGTCGATATTTCAAAGGCCAACACTCTTCCTCGTGTACGAGAGAATCCTTTGCCCCCAGAACCGAAGAGTCCCGGGGAGTATGTCAGTATTGAGTTTAAAGGAGAGAAGAGCAGCCATGTTCGGGTTGGAGGAGGTCGTGGGAGGGGTCTCAGACATGGCCTGTCCCTGCCTCATGGCTCTAATACCCAGCAAACCCAGAACAGACCAGTTTCTTGCCTGGGTAACTTTATCCCTCTCTCCCGCAGCCCATCCGCCCCCATCACCCCACCAGCCGCTTCTGAGTATGTCAACATGGACTTAGGCCCCTCTCCTTCTCCTTCACCTCATTCACACACCCCTTTAGTTTTCCCTACTTTCCACAGTCCACCCACTCCACCAGTGTTGGCCCATGCACCCAAAACTAGCAGTGAGGGGACAACCAGTTTGCGTGAAGAGCGGGTGGAAGTGGCAGAGCCCCAACGTCGCAAAAGCAGAGAAAAATCCCCTTCAGTTGCCGAATCAGAGTCCCCAACATCCTGCAGCGATTACACAGAAATGGCCTTTAGCTTGAGTAGCAATGCCACAGAAACCAGTCTCTCCCCCCAAGCTCCTTCCCCAAACAGGACTGACCCTTCTGTCCCCGTTGTGTCCTGTGGTCTGGACTTCCCTCTTGCCAAAGGACCCAACCCAGACCACGGCGCCAAAGTCATCCGAGCAGATCCCCAAGGACGGAGAAGGCACTGCTCTGAAACATTTTTAGCCCCTCCGCCCGTCCCCACCGCTTCATCCACATCCTCAACCTCCACCGCCATTCTTTTCCCAGAGCATGCCCAAGCTGTTGTGCGGCGCCTGGGATTCGACGGCATGCTTTGGGGCAACGGTGCAGTGACTGATGCTCCCTCTCAACCCCTTCCTATAAACAACCAGACTTCATCGACAGAGCAAGGCCTTAACTACATAGACTTGGACTTGGCCAGCAAAGAGGGCTCCCATCTGGGTGTGGATGGACCCTCGGGCAGCCAGGCTGCCTCTCGCCTCTTCTCCCTGCTCACTGGCAGCTCTGGCGTCAGCGGGGTTGGGACAGCGGTCGGGGGCAACAACAGCTCCAGTCTTAACACATACGCAAGCATTGATTTCTACAAATCTGAAGAGCTGCGAACACAAAGTGGAAGCAAGGAAGGAACAGGTAAATTTATCCTTTTTTTTCCTTTTTATAAAACAAAGCATTTCATCTTCCTGCTCTCTCCTCACACTCTATCCTCCTTCTGTCTGTCACGATTCGGATTTCTGTCGGGTAAATCCAATCACAGTTGTAATGAAGTGTCACCAGTATAATTAATTTTACTACTCTGTGTAAGCCATACTGGATGTGTGTCAGCACACAAGGCAATACAGTGTTGTTGTTTTTTTACATGTGGTATTTTTCTTTCATCTTGGCATGAAAAAAATAACCCCATACCTACTGAAATATCAACCTATCCAGAGTATAACCTATATTCACTGTCTAGTCCAGCCTATCCCACTGTCTTGAATACAAAGTCAGCATTATTGGGATTTGTACAGTAGATGCCATATGCATTTAGTTGTAAAAGTACAGCGTAAATACCCAGTCACAAATACGGTCACACTTATATTAGCATACAGATGACAAAGCAATCTTCTGGTCCAGCGAGGTCATTGTACTTGCGCCATCTTACAATAACCATGACCCTCTTTTTATTCACCCTTCTGCCACTGACGATTTTTTTTACTTTGGTAAATGAGTGAGTCTCCCCAATACACGAGAAAATGTATTTGTATTATTGTTACTTATGAATAATAATGAAGAGCTTGTCTGTCTTTTGCTTGTGTTTGTATTCAAAGTAAGGTGTGGTAATAGCAGGGCATAGAGGTGCCACTTAACTTTGATAGTTTAAATCACTGTAGCTTGCATGCCTCTGTTAATCTTTTACTGAATTTTTTAATTTATTTTTGATTGTTGTATTACTCGTCTTTGTTGGCACTGAATTGGCACACAAGGCTAAATAATGCGGGTATTGCAGGTAAAGCAGCCATTAAATGAGAGGGATGTATATACAACAATAAAGTACTTGGTAGTTGTACTTAACCTTCCACTGCAGGGCTCCTGCTGAAGGCCTCCTGCCAAGCCCAGTTGTTTATGTAGATTGTGCTAGTCTATACTTGATTTGTACTTTTGTGAAACCTCCTGGGTTTCTCTTGTGCACTTAACTCCACGCTTTGTTTTAATAAGGAATTCAAGGCATAAGGGAAAGCTTCATCTTGGGATTTTGCGGTGAGCGAGGCATAGTTTGGCTCAACACTTGGTTTAGTGCGTTCCTCGTGTCTCTGTCCATAGATTGTCATCCCATTTTTTTTTTTTATGTGCAAAATTATAGCTCCCTTGGTTCGAAGCATGTGGCGTATTTTGAAGAGGAATGCTCGGGGCTTCCTCAGTGGGGACCATATGTGCTGGGCCGTACGTCAGTGGGGTGGAGGAAGAGCGGGGGGAATGTTACACGTTGGCTGTGAATGTTGAGATGAGGCCAGTGTTTGGCTCACACTGCTCTCCAATGCCAGTGTACAGTGTTCCCCCTCCTTTCATCACTCCATCCCAACTCCCCCTCTTTCCTCCTCCAATAAATGATCCTTTTGTTCGTGTGTCGTGCCGCGGTGGGCTGCAGGGGCCAGTCCAGTCTCTTCACTCTCCTCAAATTCACTCTGTAATTTGCGTCTTCTGTGTTCTTCTCTAAGTTCTTTAGACGCCCTCTCCAGGTTTGAATCCACTCCACGCCTTTGTTGTGCTGAGTTTTCTATTCACCCTCACATCTTTGTCCTTGTGTGAAAAAAAAAATGGCAGATTTTTAAAATTCCTTCATTCCCTCCGCCTGCTCGCTACATGCTCTTTTGTTCAAACAATTTCCATCTTTTCGCGCCTTAACTTTTGTTACCAGTTCGTTACAGAAAAGAGCTCTTTGCTGGAATAGCTTGGCTCAAAAAGAATCTGAAATTAAGTGAAATTCTTCTTGAATGTAGGGCAACCCAACTGAAAACACCCCAGTTGTCTGTCATTACAGGGGTTTTCCTTCAAGCAGTGACTTGTATAGGAACTGTGTCTCAAGAGTGCTTGGTTTTGGCATAAGCTTCTGAGAACTAAAAAAGAACCGCAGTAGTGGGATGTGTGCCAACAACAATCCTTTCGGACAACACTTATGTAATGTGCAATACTAATCTAATGTTATTCAATTTAGATTAGCAAATGTATAATTTTTTTGAAATCTTTGTGAATGCGACCCCTCTCAATTTTGGGGAATGGCAAGCTCTCCCCATAAAGTAGAACTGTGTGCCACTGACACTGCACAGCCATAAGGAATCCCATGACCGTCACCAGAACAGACAAAATGTTTTCATTTATATCAAATCACCACTCCCACGGTCCCGCCAGAAGAAAAAAAGAAAGAGAATCTTATGTGTGCACTCCCAGTTGTCTCTTACAAAGAGATTTTATTTCTTCCCCCATCTGGTGAAGGGTGTTTGCCAACCTCAAAATAACCTGTGGTATTTTCAAAACACTTCCCGGAGAGACTCTCTTCGAGGAAAATAGGATAATGATTAGAATATTTGATAGTGTTCTAGAGTTATTTAAGCTTAGTATATCATTCTCAAGTCAAGCTATTTTATAATGACACCACTTCTTCTTAATGGCTTTATTACTTTCTAAGAAGAATATTTTAACTGAAAGCCCATGTATGGAAGCAGTTACAACACATAAGTCATTTAGAGTCACAAATAACATAGTCACGAGCACATGTTTGTATATTCAACAGATGAAGAATGTAGATGTTCAGATCATGGCATCTTTGTCCTTTATGATGTGACAATCCAGGCCAGCAGTAGGTTAGACTTAACAGCACTACTGTTATGTAAAGCACCACCACGTGGATAGGACATGACCCCAGTCTACGTGGTTGTGTGTATTAAGTGTGTAAGTGTCATGTGCTGGAGGCTGACGCAGCTCCAGTTTTCAACATAGAGCAGACTAACTCACTAAACCACCACAAAACATTTTAAAATAATTACAGATGTGAAAATATGAAAAAAACTGAAAATCATTCTAAAACAAATCTAAAGAAATATTGTAATGCTTAGCCTGTGGGTGATGCCATGCTGCTGTTGATGACCTCTGCTTGGATTAGTCTGCGAGGTGGGAGATTAACAGTTGATTAAGATGAAGCTTGTAAAAAGATTAATTTATTGGCTATTAACCTCTAATTAGCCTCTCAGATTGTACACTCTTGCTGCACTGGTCTCCACATGTATTACAGAAATTACACCTCTGCTATTTGAACTGTGGTACTTAGTTTTTAGTTTTGTTTCCTAACCTAATTTTTGCTTTGTGCAACTGCGTTACCCTAGCGTAGATGGGGTTACAAAAGCACAGCGGTGGTCTACAGGCTCAAACCAAGGCCATGTAATTGTCTAAAGTTGTTTGGTATGAGTAGTGGGTTCATGTAGTCGCCAAACAGTGCGTACATAGCAACAATTCTCCAGTGTTTGGGTTAAGTGGAGTGTTGAAGGCTGCCTTTTGATCCATGTGTGCTTTTTAGCACTCAAAATCTGAGGAGTTCTTTCCCAGTGAATCCAAAAACAGACTTTGATGAGCTCATCCACACTGCAGCGGGACGGGTTCATCCCAGACCTCCTCTTTTGTCTAATTAGGTGGATCTCACGGCTGGTGCAGTAATCCAAATTGAATGCAAAACATGTGCAGCTCTGTTGGCTGGTATGAGGCTTTGTCAAGCGGCTGTGCACAATGGGACGGTCCCCTCACTGAACTGGCATGCATCATTAGCAGCTGTATATGGATGTTTTAGGCTATTCTGTACATCTATATCAAATAAAAACAGTTGTCTCTATTAAGAATATAAAAATGGCTTATTTAGAATTTAAAATTGGGAAAAAATGCATGGTTTCTTTGCATTGACTTTATCTTGGATCTCCTACATTGATCATTGAATATTTTATTGCCAGGCTCTTTCCAATAAATTTTTTCATGACCTGTAAATCCCAGGGTTGTTAGAAAACAGACGGTAACATCAATCTTTGTGGAATCTTGCTTATGTAAGCCCTGGGAACTCTTATGGAAACATTATGGGGTTTTGGTTCTGTATGTAAGCTACACACTTTTTTAAGGTACAGTATGTGTTTAACGTCCAAAAGGCTCACTTTCCACCAAAGGAAAACAAAAAATCAAGAAAAGTCTATTGGCCCAGTGTTGCAGGTGCACACACACACACCAGATGTAAAGATAACGCTGAGACTGTCAGTTACGGTTGCCTACAGGATAACTGTAGCTTTGTAGCAAGTTGCAAAAGTTAGTGATGCAGAGAAGGGAAATAATCTTTTTAAGTCTATCAAATCATAGAGCATAGTGCCACGAAGTTATTGTAGAATATAAAATTATCGCCACTATCTTGCAATTATTTTACTAAGTGGTAAGAATAATATAAAATTGTTTTCTATTTTCGACTCCAGTAAGAAGGCGCATGTGTGTGGCAAAGGCTTATCGTTGTAACCATTGCTTGTAGGTTCAACACAATCACTTAAATAATATCTATGCAACATCACGTTTTTATAATTGGTGCATATGAAAGGACGAACTGCTATTTTCAATCAAACATATTGTAACAACGGTTATTATGATAAAGTTATTATGTTTGGCAAATACAAATTTAACATTATTTTGTTAAATTGTAAAGTTTTGATTGGAATTTTCTGTATTGGTGCCATAGATGGAGGGAATACTTTTTAGATCTCTGCGCTACTTCCTGCAATTTTCCACTTTTTCCCCCCAATTTTTCTTCCTAACTGTCACTTGACTGATGTAAAAATATGAGGAATATTTAGTACAGGTTTTATTTGAAAAATACATGAAGGCCTGCCACACCCATTTTAAGGCCTGGAAGAAAAAAAACTATAACCCTTACCCAGCTTTGTCTTGTCTTACAATGATCTGTTTACAGTATGACAGTGATGAATGACAGCTCTGCATAAAGCACACAATCAGTCAGGCCTTTATCTTAGGGGATCTGCAGTCTTCAAGACAGGTCTGAATGGATTTCTTCAATTTGCATTGATCACGTGACTTAGTCATCACTTGTATAACGTAGTTGCTTGTGCGTTGATCGACTTTACCTTAGGCTGTCAAGGCTTGTGCAAGGCCAATCTCTCATTTATATATATATATATATATATATATATAGTGTCTGTGCGTCATTCGGCAGAAACCTTCTCGAACATATAACTTTTTGTCCAAAGTAAATGGGAAGTTGCATGCAGATTAACTCCATCTTTTGTATTACTTAAAAGGCCTATTCATTGTAATTCATTCAAACACTCAATCGCATGGGACAAACGTTGGCTTTTAGTTTATAAGATTGCTATTGACATTGGTAAGAAAGGAATGGGCACGAAACAAAAGTATATTTACTTTTCTATAATGAATGGTGTCCATGTTTTTTAAATGTTAAATGTTCAAGTCCTGACTCAGCCTTTTGCAAACAGTCTTTCGTAATTCATTAGTTCATACCGGATACTTTTTATTGTAAAGAAAGCCTAAAATGTTTTACCTCCTATAATGGCAAACAAACTCTGCGTCATACTGTATTTGTGTTGCCGTGGTGACTGCCTTTGATAACTTATTCATCTATTGCACGGTTTGTCTCCTCACTCCCCCGCTGCCTCCTTCTGCTCGTCTAGCACCATGTTTTCACTAGTTTTTTGTTCATTCATCTTCTCTGGACATTGAGTATTCAGTTTCATTTTTGGCTTGTCCCGGGACATGACTGTAGTTTTGAGGCCAAGATGTTTTTTTAACATGACGAGGAGAGACAGGTCAACGCCAACAGTACGGACTAACATAGCTTCATTCTTGACTTTGTCACATGTAATAGATCAACCGATAGGACAAAGTTTAGGTGCGTGTGCGTGTGCGTGTGCGTGTGTGTGTGTGTGTGTGTGCGCGTGTGCGCGTGTGTGCGCGTGCAGTAGTGATTAATTCCTGTAATTCCAGAAGCTAACAAAGGGTGAGATCTTATTTCCGGAAACCTGGTTGTAACGGATTACTTCCACCTTAATCCCAACCTACAGGCTATCAATTCTTGTATACATTTTATTTTTTACAGTTTGAGTTGTCATAGTTTGAACAAACCCTTGAAGATTTACTGACAGGAATACACATGGTTTGATATTGATATTACTCTTGCTCTCACATTATTTTAATTGATTTAGTTGATATTTCTCAACTGTTGTTCAAAGCCAGTTAGAATGCATTACCAAATAATTTTAATATCATTTTAAGTATTCATTTTTGTGTGAATACATTTATTATTGTACGGATAGCCTGAAAATGGCACCTTTTTAAATGAAGGTTTTGTGATTTCTGTCTTGTCTTTGTGATTTTAATGCATTTTTTTTTCCTGTTATATGAAGCACTTTGAATTGCCTTTATGTACGAATTGTGCTCTACAAATAAACTTGCCTTGCCTTGCCATTATTAACATTAATATAATGTTCATATTATTGACATATAACCTTAAATCTAGATAGAAATGTGTTTGTAGTTATATTAAAGCAACCACGTGACTTCATGAGCTGGAGGTAGGAATAAATACATTTTACTTTTATTTATTTATTTTTAATTATTATTATCTTATGTCATTCTTGATTATGAGTCAGACTAGTACACAAAGAGTTGTCTGTGAAGTTCACTTTGGTTTTTATATTGATTGACATAAAAGATACTTGAAAAAACAAATCTTAATTTGTTGGTTCTATTAGACTGTTTCAGACTATTTTCTTGTCACACATTTTAAATGGTAAAATGAAGTGAAGAATCAAACCACCAGCAAACCAAGGTGCTTAGCCTAGATTAACGGGTAATATTGTGTTGACTAAACTTAAAACCTATGGATAATTAAATGTACTCAATGGTTTTATGTGGATGAAAATAATTTGTAATTTTTTTCCAATGTGGAATTACAGCAGGTAAACTTGTTATACAAATATCAACTTTATTGTAATAACAGCAGCCGTGTGCCTGATGCTTGTCATAGTTGTGAGTGTAGGATATCCTAGTAGTTGAAATTGAACCTCCACTGTTTGTTTGCTCGAGGGCCCGTCCGCAGCGGTGCAAGTGAGGCCCTCTTACTCTCTGCTGATTTCTGATCGGCTGCCAGGCCAAACGAATGGTAATTAGGTTGTAAAACCTCGGCTAATGGCTCAGTACTCTGGTCATGTTTTGACTGACTAGTGCCTTCACATGCAGTTGGCACATAGACACAGAGAAATGAGCAGAGAATGAATTGTATTGGCAGCTTGGTCAGTCAAAGAGGCGCCGCTGGACAAAACCAAATGTGTGTGTTTGTAAGAGGCCACTGAACCTGCCATAGAAAGTGACAGAGCAGCATTTGAGCACGACACCTGTTTTCAGCACGCTTTACTTGCATAATAGTCATGAATGTGTAATTCTGTGCAAACCTTAAAGAGCAGGTGTAGAAAATACTGTAAACAAAGTGCTTGAAAAGTGCAGAATTGTTGTTATCATTTATCTCTATAGCAACTGACCAGAGAGACTGGTATTGATTTGTATTTTATATTGATCATGTTTAAGACTTATGGAAGCCTCTCATTAGTTCCACTCATTAAATGATGAGAAGCAAGTCTAGTTTAGAGGCAAATGCAAAAGTTCAAATTTAAATTCTATTTGGGCACTATATCCTCTCGTCTTGAAACGCTAACTGTCACTGCCTATGCTTTCGTTATTTCTTTCTTGTCTTATTTTATGTTTTTATGGCCATTCTTGATTCAAACCTTTTCTTTTCTTAAAAAAATTTTTACTTAAAAAAAAAAAAAGATGTAGCACATTCCTCTTAAGTCCTTCACACTTCCTTTATGAATAGGGGAAATCCCAGACAGCCTGTCCAGTCACCTTTTTGAGGAAATGAGGATCAACCCAAAGCAGCTCAGCTAATGGCCAAGTCTCTGACCTGGCACCAGACGCCTTCATAGACTACTACCGCTCACACGGCCCCCTGTCCCTTTAGCCAATACTGTTTTTTGCTCATTGAATTCTTCACAAAGCGCATTGCTGCTCCTGTTTACCCCTCCCATTTTTTTTAATCTCTCCTTTTTGGGACCCCCAGGGGATTTTAGTTTTCACACAAACGTACTTTTTGTCTAATAATCATGTTGCATAGATTAAAGGGCTCCAAACACAAATAAAAAAACAAGATGGCCGACAATATTCAGAGTGTAGTGTGATCCGAGGAGCGATTGTGATAACTGACATGTTTGCTTCAAAAGACTGTTGCTGTTTTTCTAAGATAAGCCTTGAAGTTTAGGTGAGGCGCCAGTGGAAAAAAATGGTAATTGCATAAGACAGAACATGCACAGAGAACTAGTGTAACTTCATTCACTGGTGCAAAAAAAGCAATTGTGGAAAAAGTCAGTATTTCAAATAGTTTTACTGCCTACAGCACAAAGCGGCCCTCTTGTCCATGTGTATATGCAATACTTCCTTGTCGTATCTGATGGGGGGTAATAGTATTAGAAGCAGTTGTGACTTTATCGACATGTTTGTGCTTCAGCGGCGAATGTACATGGCTCTTGTGCGAGGATTTGGCAGCGGGCCAGGTTCCCGGGATGGGGCAGGATCCCGGCTACAGAGCGCTGATTGTGCTGCTCTGTGGTATGGGATGTATGCCGGGCCCGGGGAGCTCCGAGAGGAACCGTGCAGCCACCCACAGGCCCACAGGGGTGAGCGAGTGCACGGAGGAGGAGGGTCCGCTTCCCTCTTTCACACACTTCTTATTTGTCTGATTTTTTTTTTTTTTTTTTTTTTTCACCCTCCCTCTGTCCGCCCTCACTGCTCGCTCCCAGGGCCACGTCTCATCCACGTTTTCAGGGGGGCATTTTTTTTTTTACCCTTAATTTCATGTTACTAACTGTAATCATCATTATAGTTGGGTTGCACTTTTTATGCTTTTGTGACTGTGATATTGGCCAGTTTTCACATTTCAGCATGATTATTGCCCGCAAATGTTAAAGGACCTAGTAGTTTCAGTTAATGAATACTTTCCCACATCCTACTCGTGAACTCATTGTTCTAATCTTAAACTGCAGAACTTGTATGACGATGATTTGCGAAAAATGATTACAAATTCTTAATATACATGTTAGTAGGCTAGGCAATAACAAAAAAAAAAAAATCATCTTTATTCCTCTCCTTTTATTGATCAATCCTGATTTTTGATTAGATTTTATTTATTCTGAAATAAAAATGTATTTCAGTATTATCATCCTGAGCAGAACAATACAGCTCTTTTATCATGCCATTTAACGCACAACAATTTCACATTTCTTCCTGCAAATCTGAACTCTGCTCCAAACCACATGCTTCTCCTGACTGAGGACGGTGGGCGGACTCTCAATTCAAAAGTCACAAGCATCATTGGCATTTACAAATTTCTGTTTCTTAATTCAATTAAGTGTGTCTATGTCTCTATGTTGGCCCTGCGACGGGTTGGCCACTGTCGCACGCTGTACCCCGCCTAAGGCCCAAAGGCACTGGGATAGGCTCCAGTCACCCGCGACCCCTAACGGGAACAAGCGGTAGAAAATGGATGGATGGATGGATGGAATTCCAATTAAAATTGTATTAATGATACAGCCGTACATTTTAGGAAAAGTCTGTGAAATAAATGAAGGGGGGAAAAAGAAGCTATATATGGTTTGATCGTTGGTTTTGACCAGTGTGTTCAGACCTTGTAGCTTTCTCAAGTATAGACCCTGCAGTTTGATCTCTCAACGCTCAGCTGTTCCCCTCCTAACTGGGTTTGTCGGTAAAGAGCTTAGGGCTGGTGGGCGCAGGAGAGTACTAAGCTGATTAGAGTCTACTAACGAGCCACTTCTCATATGGAAACTGTGCACGCTGTCTGCCTTTGCACCGTTTGTTTATGAGCGCCCTGGCTCTCGATTCAGAATTATCTACGTGTTTGTTCACGGTGCATGTGCATTCTACATGGGTCAGGTGAAGAAGGCTCTGGCGTCCCAAAAGAAGGGCCAGAGTTGAACCCGGCGGTCAGATTAAGTGTTGAGACTGTGGTCAGGATCCTGTGGAGAGGGTCAAGTTATTCTCAGAGGAGCTGACGGCAAATCTGTATCCCACACAGGCCCCGACAGTCAGACCTTGATCTGACTGGGCTGAATGAATTGGGCTCAATTTAGCCATTTCAGATCAGATGACTGTTGAGTAGCTACTTACTGTCCCACATGGAGATTAAGGATACTCTGTTGTGGAGCAAAGGGCGATAGTCACTCAGAGTTAAACCTGTGTCACTTGTTTTTCACACTGCAATTAATCATCAAAAATGCCTTGCCATTTGTGCTGTTAAAATGTTAAGAACACATTTTTGTTATGTAATGCCCTTTTAACATACGGAACCCCACTGTAAGATACCCTTAGTGTCAGTGAACTCAAGTCATTTACTTTCATAGTTCATAATTATGCAATAGAGTGGTCAGACAGGTTTATGTTTTTAACTGTGCAACATCAGTCAACAATTAAATTATTATTATTTTTTTCCACATCTACTTGGGGTGGTTCCCCCTAAACTACAAGTAGAATGTTTCCAATTGGCCACAGTGACGATCATGAGGCGCCTGGGGCCATCTTTCAACTACATGCATATTACATAACACTAACCACCTGAGGACTGCTATAGCCTAAACACACATGGCCCATATATTTTAGTTACCTAACCTTGTCAACTAGACCTCTTACGCACCGAGACACATTAAGAACACTTGGCAAATACAAATAAATCTAGCCCTCTAACATGTTGCTTTTTATTCTTGAAAATGTTAAGTGCAAGCAGTCTCTTATGTGTCCTTATGTAACTAGATCAAATCATGAAGATGTTTGTTCAGTGCTGCCATTATTGGCCCGAAAACGGTCATTAACCTTTAGACTGCAGCCTCACCTCTACGTCACCCCGCGTCAGCAACATAACCTGCACTAAACGGTACAGCTAACAGTTTCCTGCACTTTGGAGAATTTTCTTTATTAAGTTGTATTTGGGAACAGGATGTGTGAAAATGGTGTTCCCATTTAGTACAATTGACGTCTTGTTTCAGAGATTTAAGTCTGCTGTTTTGATGGTGGCCCCAATTGTAGAAAATTGACAATTTTATGAAGGTATAAGGCAGCAGCTCTTTATTGACCAAACCCCAAGCATTGCAAAACTAAATTAATTCTAAAAGTACATTATGTACAGAAAGTATTTTTCCAGTATATAGGATTGCCATTCATTATGATTAAATTATTCTTCTTACAGAATATCACAATGAATATGAATGTGATGCCACCAGTATGAATGCATGTTTTTTTCAACACCTGAATATAAGGATAGATAGGTTTAATGCCATCCTGTGGAACATTCTAAGGAAAGCAAACATCTCCATGGAGACTGCCGGTGGTGAATTTACACCAGAAAAGTGTAAGTATGGTGCTCCTTTAACATATTGTACATATTGTAAGCTTTTAAAATCAATATTATCTTCAACCCTAATTTCTATTGTAGGGAAATTGTTGCTGCAGCCTATATCCAACTTGCAAATAAAAAAACATGACATTTGGACATATTGAGCTTTATTGTTACAATTAAAAGTCACATTTATCTTTATTGGTGATTGTCCGACACTCGTGTGCCGGATCGGTTTTGCTGCACATTGGTCTGGCTCAGCTAAAGTACACAGAGAACATTTAGCAACATCAGCAACAGGGATTACATTGTGTCCTGCCTCAGCTGAGGGTCAGATGCTGTCAGACAGTGGAGGTAAACTCATCACTAATCTAAACCCATCATGTATGTGGCTTTTTATAAATGGCAAATTAAAAACATTTAATCTGTGGTTTCCAAGTCTCACCTCCCAGTGTGCCAGGATTTGTTTTCCTGCCATTGAAGCATCGCGCGGCATGTGCTTTTTCCAGTGCCAAATTGAAATGGTCCTGAAACCACACCCTCTCCAACAGCACAGCTAGCTGGGCACTGTTGTGCACAGAGCCCTTTGCTTCTGAAACGGTCTAATTACTACTATTACTTTTACTACTTACTACTGCCTACTTAAAATGTGTGTTTTATTCACTGATGACGGCTGTTGTTTTCGCTCGCCACAGCCCATGTAAGACATGCTCAGTGACACCTTTTGCCTCCATCAACACAATGTTCCTGTAACATCCCGTGATGATAGGAAATGAAAGGCGCACAACTGTCCTGTTGGCTCATTAGTCCAACCTGGTCAAGCACAAACAACACAGATTAGATTTGATATAAATGAATGGGTGGCGGGGTGGAATCATTGAGTGTGGCATGGACAAGCAACATGTGGTAGGCTTTGTAGACTCTAGTGTGTTGGCTTAATGACATGTGTTGCATTCAGGAGCAGTGCCCCAGCAGAGCAGCTAAAACAAACGTGACAGAATTAATATTGAACGCATGTCTTTTTTCGTAAACATCTTCTGCATGTGTAGCCGCCTCGTGATCCTGCTGCATTTGACTCCTGAATATAAATAAGAGTAGACCCTTCGCTTGAACAAACATCACATGGAAATATAGCTAATGCGTCATCACGTCGCTGCTTTGAGCCGTGTGTCCAGGAGGATCTGATTGGCGCGCGTGGCACTGAAGAGGACACTGCATTTATTTGTTAATAGTAGCTTATGTACAATATGTGGACAGTAGTGTGCTTTTGCCAGCCAGAGATTGTGTGTTGTTTAAATGTAACTGGCCAACACTATCACCTGACTGAGGATGCAACTAACACTGTGGTGGGTTGACTCACCAGTGAGACCAGTGTGCCCTGTTGGACCATTTGATTTGGGAATTGCACCCGTTTGTGTATGTATAATACAGCTAATCTATTATATGTTGGGTGCAAACAAGCATTTTTCCAGTGTCCTCAAATCGTTTGTCAAAACTAAATAAGTTTGACAAAAATGTAATCAAAGCATCTCAAACCATCTTTTTGGTTTGTTTTTTTTTCATCTGCAGTGAACAACTAGCAACCAATTTAATGGTAATAATTTATTTTGTGTAGAATCTTTTATGCATACATGTTCTTAAATGGATGACGTTACAATGTGTTAGATTGCTGCCTTAGTTGATTTAGTTCCTTGCTGTTGCCATATTTTCCTATTGCAATATTTGTCATTCTAATGGCATTCTGCACTTTAACTCGCATTAGCTCCCACTTTTCTCAAACATCCAATATTTCATCTGTAGCCTCTAATAAAAGGCTTAGCATGAGGAGAGAGGTAGTCCAGACCAAATGTACAGACAGTGCCGACACAGTGCCAGGAAAAGCGGGCAGAAAGGATCCAGCTTTGAGTGAAGTATTCTTCCCTGATATTTTCCTGCCCCTTTGGCGAAGTTGTGGAGGTGAAAAGCGTCGCTAGGAGCCTCCACAAAGTTGGTAGATAAATATTTGCGGTGCACGGTGGCCAAGTCTCCCTGTCTGCCCGCATACAGCCACTCTCACACACATTCGCAGTTACCAACATCTGAGGAATCCCGCACTGTCAATCTCACTATTTGCACGTGTACACTATATTCATATGTCCTCTGCATACATGCACTGCGGCTTCAAGTCATTTTTAGTAAGTTAATATGAAGGGGCTGCCTCCAGCTAGTGTTTGCACTGCTGCGGTGTGAGGGCACAGGCCTTTCTATTAATAATTACACAGTTTATCATCAGACTGAGGAGGGGGGCATAGACGCACTGTGAAACCAGCGTTGGCACCCATTTCTAAACACATGGGGCACATTTCCAAATGTAAACGGCACTTAGTCGAACCCTTTCACTGCAATCATTCAACTGCACTTTGGAGTTTGTTTAGAAGAGGCACATCATTAGTTAATACTTGTCCTTAAAATATGGAAAGAATATATGCTACACGAATGTGGTGGTAAAGTTCTTCAGGTGTGGGCATGTGTGAAAATGCAAATGAGTTATTAAAGCCTCAACTCAGATATAGACTGCCCTTGTTGTTTTGCTCCTTAAATGCAGCAAAGTCATGTGGTGAAAAGTAAAATGTCCTTGTGACTGTGATCTAGACTTTGAATATCGGAGATGAGACAAGTGTCCCAACACATGGCTAAGTTTTTAATGCAACGTCTCATGTTACATTAGTTTGCTCGCTGTCTGAGAGACCGAGCAAGACGCTTCTAGCATTACTGCTATCTCCTCCTGCCTCTCCATATATCACCTCAGACATGGGTCTCTGCGGAGGCCTTCACTCTGGCAGAAAGCAGCAGAACTGGTGGAGCAGAGGGAGCGGTTGATTGTCACAAACATTGGCCAAGGCAGAATGAATAGGAAAACATTGGCCGCAACACTTTTTGGCTTAAGTTGCTTGTATTCTGTCCAGGGACAGGACGTCCCATGTCACATTTCAGTACAGTAGCCAGCTTCTGTTACACAAGGGTGCCCATGTTTAGCAGCCCAATTTACAACCACTTAAATAGATCCAGAAAGCAATAAAGAAGTTAAACACTTTCTTAAGTGTGTCTATTGTATTGTGTTTGCAGGTTAATTCCAGTTAAGTTAGTTCCAGTTGTGTTGCTATCCGACACAACATTGGCAGTTTATATGAATGAATAATGTTCTGTTATGTCAATTTTAATTTATATCTGTGCAGCTTCTAACCTTTTCCATTCCACCTATTCAGATTAATTATCTACATTTATAGAAAACGAGGCTGGCATTTTACCTTGCCATCTATAAGCCAATTACAGGAAACCTCACTCTCACTCTCGCTGTTCAAAGCATGTGCATGAATTGCCTCCCTCTTTCTTATTGTCCTGATATCTGAAGCCGTTGTTCCTTTAGTGTTTACCACCTGTTGACAGTCAGGTATGTAGCGCTGTCGTGGGTGCCTGCTTCTTGACAAGATAACAAAGGTTGAGTGGATCGCCCCATGGCCCCAATCTCCCATCGTCCCATTCCATCTCTTCTGTATCGCTCCCACTTGAGCCTCTCTACGGATTATTTTTACAGTTATTTAAAAACATCACAAAACTGCCACATTAATAACCTTTTAGTATGTTACGTGAAAATGGCTTTGTCTCCACTTCTCTACCCCTGAGATTTCATAACGCCTTGTCACTTAGCTGTCTGCACATGTGGGTGTTTGCACTTTTCATCTGTGAGTGTGCCTCTTCAGCGCGCCGTCTGCTCATATTGTGTATTGCGTAGATAAATAGCGGGCGCCATGCTGTTTCATCTGCTGCCGTTTTGATTGACGGCCGCAGGGTTGAAAGTGGGACAGAGCTTGTGTGAAAGAGCAATATGCATTCAGAGCAACTACGCGCCGCGCCTTTGCCAATCCCATCCCACCCTCTCCCCCAGCGGAGAGCACAGTAATGTATGGAAATTTACAGCCGGGCATTAAGAGAAATTGTGCTGTGTTTTCTGTTCTCACAGGGCTTAAACAAAAGAGCGATGATTGTTTTTGTTGTATTAAAGGATTTACTTTGATTAAGGGTAAAAACGCAAAGCGGCAATGAGCAAGGGAGAAGAAGAAAGTAAAAAAAGAAATGATTATATTTGACAAGATCTTTCGTTTTAGTAACTGCATTTAGTATATATTGAGGTACAATTCTTACATTTCCCCTCCAACAGTGTTTTTAAAGGCGTCATAATTTTATGGTTTCCAAAAATAACCAAGAGCATGCTTGAAAATATATTAAAAGAGATTGGCCTCATTGTAGCTGTGAGGGAAATGCACTAATTCAAACAATGGAAGCTAGAATTACAGTGTTTTACAGTCCAATATTTTATTTTATATATTTAAAAAAAGGGATATTTTACATAGACTGAATTGATAGAGGAAGTTACTGGTCAATTGATTTTATTATTATTTTTTACAGTTGTAGGCAAAGTTGGTCCAAAACCTTTTATTTATTGATTTATTTTTGGAATTGTCATTTTAAACATTAAAGCAGTCAAAGCTTTGATCTTCATTTGACAATTTTATAATATACTGCCGCCACTCTTAGCTACAGCTGCTGCAGTCACATAAAAGCGGCGACCCTCCTTCCTTTATGTCCTTTTGAAGCCCCCAAGAGGCAAGTGTTTGAAACTCGCGCACACATTTGGAGACTTGAACCAGTTTATCATCCCTTTCCGAGCCATAGTCACAACTCGCAAGTATACTCCTGTGAAATTACATGCAATACTGTGTGGTCATTTGACAGCAATTCATCTTTATAACCAACAGACTTTCTGGCGTCAAGGAGAGAAATAAAGTGAAGCGACACAGGAGCTGCCATCGTGGTTGGGGCTGGCAAGTCGTGTGTATACAGCTGTCCAGAAGCTGAATGCCAGCTCATGTTGCCCCATTCCACCTAATACCCAACTATTAGCGCGCAGAATGAATGATAAAATGGCATTAGGTATAATAGTGTGTTAATATATGGCCAGTGGGTACTATAATGAATGGGGCAGACACTTTTATAGTAAATTGCGTCTTAATCTTGAATTATTTATGTTTTTTCCATAATCTCCAGCAACCAGTTAGATCCATTGCGTTGTTTTTTCTTCTAGAATTTTGATCAATTAAGGCAGCGTAACTAATACATTAATATACGGAGAATTCACAATAACGTGTTTGTTGCCATTGGAATGACCGCGTTTCCTCCATCGCTGCAAATCCCTCGCTGTACCTTTTCCAGACCAGGCAGCGCTGAGATCACAGTGACGCACACTGTAGATTCACGGGCCGGGAACACAGGCTTTATATTTTTCGGCAGCT
Organism: Chaenogobius annularis; assembly: GCA_015082035.1. NCBI lineage: Eukaryota > Metazoa > Chordata > Actinopteri > Gobiiformes > Gobiidae > Chaenogobius > Chaenogobius annularis. The sequence goes on from BJKM01000038.1 coordinate 618,818, forward strand.
CTCTATTGAGACGTCAGAATACACAGACCCAGACTCTCCTAATTACAGCCAACACCAGCGCAGAGAAAGATGGCCTCATCTAACCCTTGATTGAAACCGTCTGGGAGAGAAACGGCGCTCTCCTGCTACGATGATCATTAATGCATTGATTGGCTCCCAGTTGCAGTGAGACGGATGGGTAAACCACAAAGGGAGGATGCTGGGGGAAAATGAGGATCTGGTTAAGTGGCCTGGGGAGTAAACATTTCCTCTGCGTCTCTGTTGTAGAAAGGTCATTGTCGTTTTCATCTGAGTTACAGTAATCTTGCCTAAGTTGCACAGTGTAGTATGAGACATTTCTGCCCCTGACTGCAGACTGTTGATTGTTTTATGTTGTCATTTTGGAGTTTGGGCATCCTGAACATGGGCCGCTCCGTTGTTCTCTTCTGATTTGGGTTGTCACAGCCTGCCCGGCTGGCGGGGACCGTCTGTGCTGAGGAAGGCTAAATATAGCTCACTGCACCAGGAAGAAGACTGAACCAGCGTGAGCAAACGGTGGGGAACGAGGGATGTAAATATAGAGTACCCTCGTGCAATTAGAGAGTCAAGCAAAGCAGTCAAATTTTAGGGAAAGAGACTCTGTTCTTAAGCTTATAGTCTTCAGTGGATGTGTGTTTTGGCAACAGTGACCCAAGTGCCTTTGCGATGAGTCATGACTTCTGACAAAATGTAACTCGGTTAAAAAGGCAAGAGACCAGCTCTAATTTAGTCATGATCTGGCTCTGTGTACACTCTAATTTACTTCCAGTAAAATGCACACATGCGTAATGTTTAAGTAGCATAACATTTTCACAACTTAAAGAGCCACACACATTGTTGCTAGTTTAGCAATTATAGATGCAGTAAAAGCTCTCAAGATTTATTTTTATGTCATTTGTGCATCCTGATTTGCCTCAACCACACATACTGCAGAGAAAGAGTTTGAGCTACACTTTAGTCCTCAAATTACATCATAAACCTCATGCATGAGGCATAAATGAATATTCCACTGGTATATGCAGCAGCATAAAAGCATTTTTAACACCGACACAAATACTGTCATACGGATCCCATACTCAGAAAGTTGGAAATTGAGAAACTTGTAACAAAACCAAACATTTTAAACGATGGCAAACTTTTGGGTTTGGCTCCTAGTCCTAAATGCTTTTTGTGGCTTTTGAACGCTTTATATTTATAAGGAGCATTCTTTAAATACCAGAGTGTTTAAATGTAGGGTGAGGAGCAACACACAGTATCTCCTCTCCTCAGTACACACACCTGCGCCTGCAGCGTTAGGTGTCCTCTCTCGCTCTTTCTTTTTATCACTTTGTTCCGACAAAATAAATGTCCTTTTCTGTATGTTTATTTGGATTTTATATTTCAGTTTTACTTAAATGGTCAAAGTGTTCTCAAGATAAGCTTACTCTGATATGTTAACAATTGACATGATAAGCTCGCTATAGTCCATATACATGCCATAATATTGACTTCTTGTGCATATCTAAGTTATTGTTTACTGATGCAAACCAAATCTTTTCTTTTCTCCCCAGAGTGCTGATGTCATATAGTCAACCTTGTGGAAACAATCTGGTACTCCTCAATGAGCTTTGAAAGCCCCGCCTGTTCCTGTCCAGTCGCCCAATCACATCAAGAGAGCAGCTGTAAATGGACACGCCCCTCAAGCACTTTGACAGAGACTGATGGATTTTTCCTTGTTGGTTATAAAAACCAACATGTGTGTGCGTGTGTGTGCCAAAAGACATTCAAAGAAATATATTGTTGCTCTTATTCCATCAGTGAAAGCCAATTACAAGATGGTATAAAAGACATAGGGAGCAATGTTTATTTCTTTAAAAAAAAAAAAAAAAAAAATACAAAAAAAAAAAAATTGTAAAGATTACAATGATGGAAGAATTTCGTTTGTAAAATATATAGATTGTAGATATATATATCAGCTCAAAAGTGCCTCATTTTCAGATCGTAGCCATTTTACAAAATCTTCTACTTTAATTATGACAAAACTGATGCTTTGGTTTTGCGTAGATTAAAGACATAGCAGTCCCAGTGTGAGTTTTTTCAAGTGGCATCATGCTCTATTGCCATTCTGTTTGAAGATTTAGCAACGCAGCTGGCCTCTGTTCAATAGGCTGACCACTTTTCTACTTTTTTACTTTTAACTCCTCATTTTTGTCTGTTCAAAAACCAAAAAAGCCATACACCACATATTTTAAAACAAACGGCACTTGAAGGACTGGCTTGTAATTGGGCTAACACAAGCTATGTCTGATTAGCATATTAGCTTCATGGTACTATTCACTGTCCTGCTGACAGCAGCTCTGGGTAAAACCCCTGATATAGAGCCAAGCAATCCCATTAGCGCTGTTAGCTCCAGACAATTATGTCTCACTTAATCCTCTTCGTCTCAGGATGCTCAACAACATGCGGTACATATAGCCCAGGATGGACCCTATCAATAGCCATGTTAATGCTAGCTCTGCGAGGCCAGCATGTTTAAGCGTTAAGCACACTATCGCAGCACAAGGAAGGGCTCGCTACATTGCAGTGGGAAAACAATCACTAAAATGCTAATTTGCTCTCAAAGTTTTCCTTTAAAAGGTACGAAGCATTTGAAAGGTATTTTAATTTGTTAGGCGATCTGACTCAATGAAAGTTGTTCTCGTTTGCTTGTCACTGGTCTTTTTTTAATCTGTGCTATGCATCAGTACTTAAGTGCCTGTCTGTCCCCTCTGTTCGCTGCCCCTTAGCAGCTAGCACTAATAAGGCTGCCCTGGAAGAAAATCAAGTCTATTTTTGTGTATATTTTTGTGTACAGATCGCATTACAAATGTTTGTGTTTTCTCATGTAAAGACTTGATTGACAGCTATAGCCCTTATCAGAAGAGCTCTGGCCAATATCTCTGTGTTTGAGGACTTTATCATTGAGCTGTATGTGCCAAATCACAGCATAAAGAGAAACAAAAAGACAAATGATTTGTTTTGGCCGATGGCAAACTCAAGAAGTAACCTGTTCAAGTGTGTATGTACTGCTTTGTTTTGTGGTTTAAAACTTAATCTTTTGTGCTCCTCTATTTGTTTTTTGGAACAGAGGAGGGATGAGCTGACATATCTTGCAGTCTGCTTATGTGACGTGGCGATAAAAGTCCTTGTGAAGACATGCATATGCTTTAACCTTGAATTTCCGTACAACTTGAGGGTACAATAGAAAGGCATGGTTTGAAAGAAAAGGCCACAAACCACAGTCCAAACTAAAACTACTTCTCACTTATCTGTCTAGTTCCATGTTGCTCTCATGTGTTTGCCCATCTGCCTGAGGAACTTCCTGGTCACATGACTGATGGGGGGCTATTGTGAAACAATGCAGCTTTTTTCTGTCTTGGTATTTGGTGAACCTAATTACTTTTACAGACGTATTGGGAGTTTTCAATACTATACAGTCTTTTTTGCAGACAAGCACATGTTTTTTAGATTTATTTATAACCTCTAAAGAAATGCTTCAGCTATCACTTGGTTATGAAATGTGTCCTAAATTGCAGCTTCATTGTAACAAGCTCAGGCAACTGTGGTGCAAGTGGCTGTATGATTTCACTCGATGCATTGGTGGACATTTATAAAATCTGCAGAAATGTGCTGCTCATGTTGATGCATTTATCCCTTGTTTTCCTGAGGGTCGGTACTGAATGGGAATAATGTAAGATTTTGCCATTGATGTATAGACAGTTCTGTGTTGCTTGGTAAAAATCTGACTAAAAGAATGAATTCAAAAACTGGTTGTGGATTCTTTGATTTCTGCTTTAGTGATGTAATTTGGCATGATTAAATACAGACAGAAAAAAAACACTACACAAACTAGGTCAGGGTGGAAAAGTTACAAGTTGGGCTGCTATAGTGCGAACATCTGCACGTATAAACAACCCATGCCACTTGAAGCCTTTATTCTCTGACCACAACACAGATGTCACCAGTGTGGAAAAAACCCTCTGTTACCTTCAAAGCCTTTCTTCTCGTCACAACTGATAATCTCATCTCCACCACTATTGGCTACTTTCCAATTTAGCTCATCACCACTTGTAATTTGACGAACTATTAACTGTCTGTCCCCTCCCTCGTCTGAAAAGGGCAGATTGTATCATGGCTTGTTTGCAGATGGCAGTGTGCAACCCAACACCAGTGGGATGTGATTGAATTGAAATGGCTATACATGAATCCACCTTCGTACTATAGCACCTGGACACGACACCGTCCACACACAACACACACCTGCTTTTTAAGGGAAACTAAAGCTCTTCTGGCCTTGTTATAGTGTTTACATGGCTCCTATTCCCTTAGCATGTGTCTTACATCTCTAACTTACAAAGAGCGCCTCACGGGAGTTTCAAAGCCTTTAACTTCAAATGCGGAGTGGCTGACTGTTGCTAATCTTAGCTGGAATGCGTTGTCATAGTCAGGAGTTGGTAGAGAAGCGAAATTCCACATTTCGTAGTTATCTAATTTGATTTTTATCTCTCTCTAACATCATGCTAGGTCAAGTAAGGAAATGACCTCGCCTGTGTCAGCAAGAGTCAATGTTAAAGTTTAATTGTAGCTTCATGTGCTCCTACTCATTTAAAAATACATTAGAATCACAAATGAACCTGATGCTATTTTATGTCATATATACTCTGGACACAACACAGATTTATTATTACAATCTGGTTTTGTTCATAGGCTCCAGTAACCAAAATAGTTGCTCTTTCTGCTTTCTGGTTGGATAATCAGGCCGAGGACCTAATTATAGGTGGGTTTTTTTGGTAATTTTGTATTATATGGACTTTGACGTCAAATCTGAAGACAAAGAAAAGCACTTTTTGTTCAACTCTAAAGAAAGAGCATTTAGCAATTAGCTGACTCATCAATCTTGCAACTACACAAGACAATTATAACATACCATATGAATTCCCAGTAACCATAAATGTACTCAAACTAACAGCCCCTGAACCTGTTCTAGCCCTAGTACATAACATATCCCTTCTATCATATTTACCAAAGGACAGATTAGTATTGAAATGTTGAAATGTCACCCATCATCAACAATGGCTGACACAGCATATGAAATTCTACCAGTGTGAATGTAACGTGTAAATATCCACTTCTGATCACGATAGATTTCAGTGACACAGATTTGACACACCTGGGGCAATGGGAAGGCCGCTTCATGTACAGTTAATAGTTAAAAGTGCTCTAGATTCTTGTTCACAGTGAGACTACACTCCTCAGCACTGCCCTGAAGGAAACCTGCGACATGCCACAGCTGCCATCTGGTTGCCGTGGTGACGACTGGGCAGAGAAGGGGCCCAGCTGGCTCCTGGCCAGGAAGAGGACAGTGGATTCATGGGTCGGAGGTAGGGGTTTGGGGGCTACAGGTGAACTCTCTCATCCGCCTTCCCCAGGGTGCGTGCATCCGAGTGCAGCATGAATGACCTTTTGACAGCACCAAGGAATCTATTTAGATGTATGAGTGTAGATGCTCTCTAAATGAAAAGATGCTTCTTCACAAAGTCAGTTTTGCTAATGTTCTCAACTATTTGAACAGGAGAAGGAACATGGTCTGAAATAGATCCACAAACTCTTTATAAGAAGGTTCAATATGTGTCTTTGTTTACACCTTATGAGGCATTTATAAGCACTCTCATCAAAGCTGTACTATGTCACTTTACTGGTGGGGTCTGCGGCATTGTTTTCATGGATTAAAGGTTAAATTCCATACTGAGAAACATTCTAGATAAAACTGCATCTTTATGGAGACAATCAGGGGGCGGACCCTCCACCAGAGAAGCAAGTGCACCTTCAAAAAAAACAGAGAATATTATTTACATATTGAAAAAGTTTAAACAGTGAGTTCAGAAAGAAACTTCTTCGTAGTAAGGTTTTGAGTAAAAGAAAACATCTAGTTTGAGTGCTATGAATTTAGATCTGCGTAAGCTCATGGCCTAGAGGAATCTAACCCTTGCATTCTTCAGACTTTAAGCTGCACAGAAACTTTTCTGGTGGAGGGTCTGGCACCTGGACAAGCAATTTTTTACAGTATGGCATTAAATGTAATACGTGACGTGACAGCCTCATTAGTACGGCCATTTTGGGGATGGAAGCCGCTGTGCCGTTTGCTTACTGCGATGTGGGCTGTACCAACAAGTCTGCATCTGTTCATTTACAGGTATATTTGAAGGCAAAAACATATCCGACCTGTGTCTTGACCTAGTTGTGTCACCTTCTTGTCTCCATGGAGAAAGGCAGTGGTGGAAAGAGTACTGACAATTGATATTGAAGTAAAAGTTCAGTTACATGATCAGTTACATGTACTCAATTACAAGTAAGTACTGCTGCCAAAAAATTTTCTTGAGCAAAAATTAAAAGTGTATGAAAAATACTTACTAGTAGTACTAGTTATATACTCGCACTATATACTTGGCAGCACTTTAGATCACTGTTTATTGATGAATAAGTGAATTATGTACAATGCACATTTTCTCTGAGAAAAAGATAAAGATAAACTGCAGTGCCGTTTTGTGCAATTGTTGGATAGAAAGGAGCAGAGACAGCAGTGAGACGGGGTTACGAGTTACTTTCCACCCCATGCCGTACAGTTGAACATTCCAGGCACAGCAATAACATCACCATAAAACATTACATAGTGCACCTTTAATCTGTGCACATGTTATACTTAAGGCCTGTTTGGGGTTTTCCCATCAGAACTAGGTCTTGGATACGTTGCTCTTTCAAGTTCAAATTCACGTCTGTCAGATAAACACCATTGATGACCATGAAAAGACAAGTTGACATCATTAAATGTCTGGTTAATCCCAATGTCAACATGCCCTACATCTTCTGGTATCGCCACACTCAGGGGGATGTGTGTTTTGGTCGCCCGATAGCAGTGAAAGTAGCTGTTTTATGATGTTTACATCTCTGATCCCTGGCCGTAGAGAGCGCACTGTACAAGAGCAGGTTGGCAATAATACAGGAAGTCTTCTTTGCCTTTATGACTTCCTCCGTGGTGAACAATAGACCACAGGGAGATTGCAGATTGTAGGATGGAAATAGCTTGTGCTCGCTCCCTTAGCTGCAGATGGAATGGGAATGCCGGGCCTATTCCAGCACGCTTCCTATATGACTTCCTTACTATAATTCATCCTTTGACACATTTCACACTTTTCCTGCCATATTTAACCACAAAATAACGAGTGTTTTAATTTCGTTTGAGCTGGTAACGCCTACTCTGCAGACACATGTTAATCTACATTTACAATCACAGCCACAGCAACTGTTGTAATCTCATGCCACACAGCCAACTATTTTTACATGCCCGACTCTTTCCTCACACCTCCCACTCTTTCCTGTGCTTTATTTTGCCAAACAAAAAGCAAATTTGTGGATTTGTCCAAATTTAGTTCTCAGTAGTGTGAAACCGGGTGTATGGAGGTTGTTAAAAGACATGCCACAAGGCGGGAGTCTGAGAACAAGAGGAGGAAGAAAGAGGAGGAGAGGAGGGAGTATTTTGGGGGGAGTGGATGGGGCCACAGTGAGGCCTCTATTTTCCTTGAGAGCTCCCTGAAAACCGCAGACACATGGTCCAGAATTCCCCTTTCTCAGTTGGGAACAAAAAGGGGGAGGGCTGGGCCAAGACAGACAACCCCACACACATTTCATATATTACGTATTTTACCCCAAATCCTGTGCGTAACAGATGCGTAAAACCCTCACCAACACAAAGGCGCGCCACAAAAACTGGCTACTTTTTTGAAGACTTGTCCCAACAGGACACGCTAGTCAAGAGGCATCACTATACCACAAATAATAAGGGTCTTTCCAAGCCTCTTAGAGCTTTATTCCCACAGGTACAGTAAGCCTATAGAGCACGTGGCACAAAAGGTTAGTTTGAGTAGCACGCCTTTCGTATTTGGGGCCCTACTTTTTCTTAAGTTCAAACGTGGTATTAAAAAGGTGACAGTCTGGGGAAGGGTGAAGGGTGAGGGCGTGTGAATCAGCCAGGGATTTGGGTCCAGTGCGCACCCAGTGACCCTTAAATGAGACACCGGGGGGCGCAGCTTTAATAGCACGTGAAACTTGGTTCGTTTTGGTAATTCGGGGGTACATTTTGTCTTTTAACAGCACAGTTATCAGAATCCTGCAGCAGCACGTGTCATCTTGCAGGACTTAAGGTCATGCGCGTGCAATGTGTTCTAAAATGTTCTCGAGGCGCCATCTAGCGGACAGCACACGCTTTTCTTGACGTTCTAATAAGGGAGCTGAAATTGTCTATTCTTTATCCTGTTTTTAATTCAAATCACAAACACATTATATTACCATGGTAAATCCCTATTTTCTTTCACATTTGTTCCTTAGATAAGCATGCAAAAGTCCTGAATGGAAAATGTGTCTCAGCCGCACAAACTTGGTGGCCTCTGTCTGGGAATTGGGACACAAGAAATGGGAATACGATCAGTTTATAAAAAGCCTCAAGTGTGACCTTCTTTGCTACTTTGTACTTTTTTATACAGTATACACCGTATGAAAATCACTCTGCAATTTGGGAATGTCTTACCCTCCCTGACCTTGTTGAATTCTCTCAGCCCGTATCACAAGCGCTCAAGATTTATTTTGTTCTATGGTTCTTCCCCCCCCCCCCCCCCCCCCCAAGAGCTTAGCCATATGAGCAGAGGCCACCAATTCCACATGACACAAGGTCATCAGTGAAGAATGCTATGGACCAGAAATGATTTATGAGTAACTTCTGCTATACAAGTCAAGGAGACACAACGGCCTACATTTACACATACAGTAGATAACTTGGTTGAATACCTATATGTAATATAAATGATTGTTTTCTACAACTCCCTCGACTAATGTTGATATCAATTGATTACTCCTGTTTCTCAAGTAAAAAAAAAAATATATATATATTTTTTCTTCATATTATATATATTACTTATAGAAGGAGATATGAAGTACGAGTGTGGTACATAGTCATAGTCTGAAGACTTGTATGAATCATATTTTCTTACTGTAATGATCAACAACACTGAACTGTTTTCCTTCACACAATCAGATTAGACATTTCTAAAGGCCCTTTACAATAGAAAGTTGTGCCAAGACTTGTCATAATATTAATAGGGCACAATTATGGAGCAAAGACCTAACAAATAAGCAGTCTTGTAACTGGGACTCTAGTCAGACTTGAGTCACTATTTTGATTACTTGGACATTAAGCTGGTGACCTGGGACTTAAGGCAACTTGAGGCTTCTCTTCAAATAAATGTACTTTCAGCGTTTAATTTTAAAAGAAAATTCAATATGTCTCTCCCCACGTCTCCATTTCTGACCAGGTTTTTATTTTTATTTTTTACTATTAACAAAAACTCATATGAATTGACTTGGACATTTGGGCCACTGACTTGAGACTTGACGCCAAAGACTTGCAAAACAAGGACATGGTCCCACCTCTGCAAATAATATTCAACATTACGTTTTTTTTTTCAAAATCAGTAAATCTACCCTGCAGTTATATAGGCCCACTGCCCTTCTTCTGAAAGAAGACTTGAATATCAGAATGTGAACACAATTTATGGGTTTCAGAATTGAGGAATTCAGTTTGTAACAGCAATTGACATTTAAAAAATGTATACATCTTTATTTATACAAAATATCCCTTTCAAATGGGGAAAATGTAGCATAATAGGGAGCCACCTCCTGAATAAGCACAAAAAGGAGTATTGAAACATTCCAGCTCTTACCACCACTAATGAAGTGAAACGTAAACCCACCAAAAACAAAATTCCCCTCTGTAAAGAGTAAAACATTTTTTCCAAATCTATACATCTCAATTGCTTGAGTTTCAGTCAATGTTATATCCCATTTATTTAAGAACTCCCAGAACACAAAATTAGTTTAGGTAATAGGTTTTATTAAATACATTAAAGGTTAAGGTTTAAGGACTGGAAGGTGATGTTTCCAGTTGACGTGCGAAGATAATCCATCTCCAACAAACTGTCATTTTCAATATTCTCTTCAGGATCAGACTGCAACCCCTGAGGGACTCCCTTGGCTTCACTTTCCTTTTCACTCAAATCTGATTTCCCTAATTCAGTCTCTTTTCTGAAATAATTTTTTTTCCCAGCAGAATTATCCTGTGTGGCATTTCCATGACTTCCAATTGCCTTTTCAGTCTCATCCACAAAGTCCACAGTTTGATTTTGTTGCACCATTCCCTTTGGCAATGTTATTTTTGATTTTTCAAAGTAGTCCCGGTCTGTGAATATTTTTGCAGGTGTAACACTACTAAAAGATGCACTTCCAATAATATCGTCATAAGTGACTGCTTTAAACCTCAGATCCTGGACTTTTTCCTGTTTGTATCGTCGGTTAAACGGTGTTAAAGTTTTCCCATCTTTAACTAATTTAGATTGGGGCTTCATTCTCGTCAATGCGACCAATTTTAATCTTTCTGTGAACTTTGTAAGTGGTTTACTGTCACTCCTTTTGTTCCTGTTGCTCAACATTTCCTGCTTCAGATTTATTTTTCATTTTAATATTATTTGGAGATCCATATTCTTGTAAGGACGATGTAGGAACAGATACCCTTTGCCCAAAACTGTACTTTTGCAACCTATATGGACGCATATAACCTTCTTTAGGTGACACATTGTGTGACATAGCCCTTTCTATGTTAGGTGTGCTCCTTTCAGCATCTTTAGCATTGGTTTTAGCACTGTTAGGATCTTCATGAGGGGTCAATGTGTCCTGTTTTCGAGCCCTATAAATAGATGCTGGGCCAGTCCTCATTGCATTCCCTACATGCCCAGCAAACTTATTTTCATTCCGTATAATCATGGAATTAGTACTTTGTAGGTTTTCTCTAGTTTGTTGATTAAAAACTTGACCCCTCACGTGTTGGGATCTTTGGGTGTTTACTCCCTTGGGTGCTTCTGTAGTTTTGTAATTCCGGAAAAGATAAGACTGGACCCTTTGGTAGCTGATTTTTCCATTGTTGTTTGATGGGAACTCGCCCTGGGACAACTGCGTTGTGACGGGTGATCTCAGTTTCTCTGGTTCAACCACACTTGAGTGTATGCTGCTGCTCGCTGATGGCAAAAGAGAAGACTTTTGATATACAAAACTGGGAGGTTTGTTTGACTGGACTCGACTAGTTCCAGCATGTGCCTCTTTATTGTCACTGTTATGCCTCTTTGTATTGCTTTGTGAACTCCAAAATCCCCGGCTCCTAGATGAGTCAGGGGAATGCCAGTCATTTCGGGCTTCACTTCTGCTTTCTGGCAATGCTGACGTGCCGCTTCTGGGATATTGCTCATAATCATAAGCTTTCTGAACTTGTGAAGCACTTTGAGAGTGAGGCCTCTGCTGTTGTGAGGATTTCCTGAGGATTGGTGAGAGCAAAGACTGAGAATTGCCATTGTGAGGGGCAACTAACCTAGACGCTCCACCATTTTGGCCCTGAAAGGAAGGATTATGATTCATTCTGAATGCGTTGCTCGCTGGCTTCACCACACCCAAGTTTTGACCTCCGTAAACTCTAGTAATTTCCTCAAATTGTGGCTGGTTGGGTCGAGAGTTTGGATTGTAATTCAAGTGTCCCTTTCTAAGCAGGTTTGGTTGGACGTAAATGACTGATGGGGCATCTCCATCAAGAGCCTTCCAGCCTTGTGCAGTTTCAGTGCCTGTCCCAGTTGCAATTCCTGGTTCAGACGACAGACTGAAGCGCTTGTACAACCTCAAGCTCGGTTCCATCCCTCTGTCTAATGGGGCAATATTGGGGAAGGCTGCCAACAAAAGGAAATGTACTGTTATATGCAATAGGCACACATAATATAAAAAAGATTTCTATAGTGTAGTCACAGTATACAATTTCAAATGCAATACTTGTACTGAGGAAAAGGCTTGATACAGATGTGAAATACTACAATGACATGAACATTTTAGACAATTTTAAACGCCAAATACTGGTATGTCTTTAATATTACCATCTGGTCACTGTTTTTGACCAGCAGTAATCCAGCAATCCAATGTAAAAGTTGGCTTTCAAATTCTAAGCATTTATTTGATAATTATTCTTAAATTGCGTTTCTTCATTAGACAAATATAGAATCAATCAAAAAAGTATACTATTGTGTACTACCGATACCTTAAAATGGTACAAAGAAAGTCTTGGATCAGGGTGGTTCTCATTATGGGGCCACATCTTATCATACAATGAAAGACCTACAAGCCCACTTTCATAACATTATCTTCTGGATTAATGTAGTGTTGGAAAATAAATCTTACCCTTAACAGCATGTGTACTTATGATAAATGACACAACAGCTGCACAGGCTGACACCATGACTAAAGACATCCTGCAAAGAAACGAAATGTTTGCTTGTGTGGAAGATGTTGTAACAGGCATGTTTTAAAACACACATACGCGTAAACATTTTTGTTCTACCTTGAAAAGAGAAAAGCTGACATGTTGTCTCCCAGGTTCTGTCAGCGAAGAGTAAAGGTAACAGTTGTGGTAACCTGTCAGACAAAGGAGCCTCTCCACACTACTGCCACTGATTGAGTGATTGAGGGCAATGCTGTTCACCTGTCTTTCAAACCAGGCAGCACACATTCTGCACTGTGTCATCCATTATTTCACTTTTTTTTGTACATAATAATTGTTAAGGAGAAACACAACAGGCGGAACTATTTATTCTTTCTCAACATATTTCCAACATATTTCATTCACTGCTTAAAGTAGCCGCTGCTTACACCAAACTTTCTAATCTTGTACTTATTTTGGCAGATTGTACATAACAATTTGTAGATACAAAAAAAGATCGAGTTTTCTCAAAATCTAAAGAAGATATCCCAAATTCAATGAAATGTGAACTTTGCTCTATCCATTTTTCAGACTGATGTGTCCCAAATAGGTACAATTTTGACCATTTCGCACATAAATAATATATGAAAACGAGATTAAAAACCTGCAATACATTTAAATGTTTAAACCACAGAAGAGGTTTCAAATTGATATCAGTATTCCCTGCAGTGCTTTCGTTGGGCGGGTCCAGGCCAAACTGACTGAAGGTGTGTCTGAATTTCCCTGACGCTGCATCTGAGTTTCACTCCATTTACATTCTTCCTAGTATATGTTGGGTCGTGATAGTTTCCTTTCTAAGCTTAAGCATATATCACTAAACATTTGATTTGGGGACCAGGTCCAGGCCGGGAAAAGGATTGTGAAAGAATTTTGTGATTTTTGTTTTTTATTTGTGGGTTTGGAACGCAAACAAACACATGGTTTTAGCGTTCTCTTTATGCTTTAATGCCCAGGAACTTGAAGCCTTTTATCAGATGGATCCAAATAAATAAATCAAAATCTGAGTGCGTATTTGGGCATGGCCTTGTACCCTGTAGAGAAGACCCAGCCCTGATTATAACACACATTTCAATTAAATCAAAACAAAACACAACCAGTAAAATAACTCTTTTAATGTTTTCTTAAATATATCAAGTTAAATAAACAATAATAAAAAAAGCTATGTAAATTCACATGTACATAAAATCATCTTACAAACAGTTTTCTCATTGAGATCAGTAGTTTGTCTTGCTACGGCTGAGGAGGGTCTTTCTGCGTGTCCAGCACAACTTACTAAACACTGTCACATTGTTCAGGGAGTCAGAGGAAGAGATCAGAACATGTAACAGGCCATCAAGGCGAAGTTCCTCATGTCATCACTGGACATATCTGCGAAAGGAAAAATATTCATTCAATAATCGTTTTATTATGTGCTCTACTGAGACAAATTGTTGGCCTATTCTTTACAACACAATAGTCAACAGGTTCTTCTGTTTTAAGTCTACATTGATTACATCATAAATAGGTCTGGGTCTAAATCATTTTATATTCTTTATCTGTTCATACATAAATACATTGATTGGTTTGGTTTATTTCGAGTTTACGACATAATTAACACGTATAAAAATAAATAAATAAATAAAGGTCATTCTGATTCTGTCCTGCTGTTTTTAACACTGATGTAAAACTAACCTGTGGAGGCATTTCCGGTCTCTCGCGTGTTTTTTCCACTTAATTTCTTCCAAACTTTCCTCAGAGTCCGCCGAAGCCTGACCCTGCTGAAACCCTCTGGCAGGTCGCCGTCCTCGGATACGCTCTCAGACGGTGTCCCCTCTTCCTCCTCCGGTTCCTCCTCCGGTTCCTCCTCCTCCTCTGTCTGCAGGTGGAGCCCGGTCACCAGCAGCTGCTCCATGGCGCACTCGTCCACCCTCAGCTCCGCTCTGATCTGTTCTTCGCCGGAGATGGACGTGGTGTGTCGGCACAGGGGGCAGACTATGGCCCGGTCCTCCCCGCGGTGCGCCTCCAGGTGCGCCTCCCGGTGCGCCTCCCGGTGCGCCAGAGCCCGGGACAGCGCCAGCAGACAGCTCTCACAGAAAGTGTGTTTACAGTGGAGCTCACGGGGACACCGCCGCCCTGCATTGAAGGTCAGGTAACAAATTGCGCACTCCAGCTCCGTGTACATGGTCTATGTGCCTGTGACTTATCCAGAAGTTTGAACTGACTTTGGGGACTTCTTCCACCTTTATATCCTCGAGACAGCGAGGAAGAATACGTGGGAGGAACTGACAGTTTGCCAACTTTCTTCTTTATCTTTAGACACAAGTGTGAGTCATAAGCGCAGCTCCCTTCATGTCACATGACTGGGTGATCCAGCTGTGGGGCTATCCCGGCCAGGAGTGAACGTTAACTCATAGTCTAAGTCTTAGACTATGAGTCTCAAGTCTTAGACTATGAGTCCTTACAAAAACAACAGGTCTAACTCTCAATAGAAGCTGCTGTAGACATACTTTAATCTTATTTGGAGGAAACCTTGCTAGAATGTTGGCCTAAGAGTGTATAGCCAATGTAATCCACTGTAACACTGAGCTTTCATAGGCCCAAACAACTTTCCAGTTATACTAAAGCTTTGTAAGTAATAAACCTATAGACCTACAATAAGCCTAATCAGGGCTACATCCATTTTTTTGTTACATCAAATTTGCCATTTCATATAAAAATAGGCTTAGATCTACATTATATTGCTTATAGTTAAGTCGTGTTCTTGTCCCATCGTATCCTTGTGTGAGTGGGTGTGCGTACGTGTGTTTATGTGTGTGTGTGTTTGTACGTGCGTGCGTGTGGGTGGGTGTGAGTGTGAGCGTGAGTGTGACGTAGACTTCCTCCTCCCTCTACTCAGTTACCTCAGCCCTTTCGTGGGGATTTCCGCTCAGCACTGCCAACAATCACAGACTTTGAGTGTGTGGTACGTGTGTGTGCTGGCCGGTTGTTTGTCACACCAGTGTCCTGTTATTTCTTGATAACGTTTTATGTGTTTTGTGGTTACAGTAAGAGATTTTGGCTCCTGTCAAAATATTTGTTTAGGTTTAGATAAAAGCTGAATCTGTAATAGGCCGTTTGGGAAGTGTTCCCTTTACTGTAAAACTTCCTGCTGATCAATGACCATATAATGTTACATTAAATGTTGTCATGTTCACCTCGCAATTATGAATTCAATTTAATAGTGAAAAAAGATTATAATTTTAATGACTGAACTTATATATAGTATATACAGTAATATAAATAATAAACTATGTAACACCAAACAATAATATGTTGTTTTTTATTATTGATCAGTGTTTTATGTTGCACCTTAAGGCCGAGACAAGTTCCTATGTTTGTGAATTTTGTTCATTGACAATAGCAATAAACCCCTTCTGATTCTGATTCTGATTCTGATTCTGATATTCAGTGCCAGTACTCCAAGACTTTTCCGTGATGTTTCCAGAGTAATAAACATGATAATAGTTTGGAATGACACTGTAGGCTTCACATTAATTCACGTCTACTTTCTGTGGAACATGCTCACAAGTCACACCTTTTATCACAGCAATGTAGTTAATGCTGTGGTTTGGAAAGGAAAACTATAACTTCCTGCTACCTTAAAAGGATATCGCATTAAGTTTTATGGGCCAGTAGTAAATATGTTCATATTATTTCATCATTGTGTTGAAGTTACAGGAAGAATAGATTTCGACCTGCTTGGGCTTAAAACATCAGAATGAGTGATGATCTGGCACCTGTGTGTTTCAGCCAAACCAAGAGAGTTCATACAGGTAATCTCAGGCATAATATTTCCTGTCATTCAATATAGTATTCCTTATTGAGCCAAAGATACAATTTCAGATAATTCATTGAAATAACGTATTGCTAATTATTATTGAATCAGAAAAGTTCGAACAGGTTACCTTGGGTTCAAGTCATTTAAAAAAAATAGTCATTTCAACAGTAAGCAATATCATCAGTGCTATTTTGATCAGATCTACTACCTAATTTTGTCGTTTAGGCCGTAAATTCTCTTCCCAATCAGACTCAATACTAATACTAATACTAAGTGAAACTAGTATTTCCTGCATGCCAAAATATGAAAACGTGCATGAGATTAAAAAGCAACCTGGATCAAGTTGACACAAATTATACAGTTCGTCTTTGGCCATTAATTCATGCTTTTCTTTGATATGTTTCTATATATATTTAATCTGCTACCTCACTAAAAACCCAGTATTGCTTACAAGCATAGGGATTCATTTTGTAATGCTCGTAATTACAGGTATTCACACTTGAAACCATGACGTGCTGACTTGGTTGCTGTCTAATACACATGTACAGGCAGAAGTGACAGGATTGTGGGTGCTATATGTCATTTTGTGTTGCGTCTCCTAGTTACTTCCACATCACCAGGGGTTTAATTACTGCTTGACGAACTGCGGACACGTCTCGAGGGGTGACCGAGACAACCAGGTGAAGTAAAAAACAAAACGATATCAGTCGTGTAAAGACAACAACACTCGGGCCACATCTGTAACATGAAGGATTAATGGAAAGCGGCGGCGTTGGAGGTGGGTTCTGATCCAAAGCGGACCCCAGTGGGTAAGCGGATCTCCATTATGTTGGAATGAAGCCAGCTCTTTCTCCACTGTCTCACTCAGCTGCTGGCCTACATAGATACAACTAGGCTATTTTTATTAAAGCATAACTGGCGGGGACATTTCCGGGCAGAGCAAATTAAGCGCTTGTTGGTTTAATTAACTATCGATTGATGAGCTTGCACAAAGATTGGGGCAGTGTGACAACAATGGAGAACTCATTTACTGAACATGTGGGAACTGAGACTGCTTTGAGTAACACAAATTCTTTAAAAAAAAAAGTCCTTAAACTCAGGGTATTGTTTGTTTACCGAATCTTTTTAATATTACTTGTTATTTTAAGTAATTGAAAAGCAAATAGGCCATTTAAAAATAAATAAAGGGAATGTTAATTAGTCAGTTAATATTAGTTGTCAGTCGAAGCAGGTTTAATAGTATTTTGTACTTTTTGTAGCCTAATACAGTTGATCAAGCACTCCCTTTTCTATAGATTTTGAGGTGGTGAACCGGCATAACTACTACCCTATCTCCATGTTGTATATTTATGGTATATTTGAAATGCCACAATACCACATAAGTACTGTATAGAGCTTTACTTAGTTACTTATTGTTTTCATTCACAGGTTTACTGCCTCATTACTGCTTTGCTTCCTGCTCAGCGTGTACCGTTTAGGTCAGCGCACACCAGACACCGACCTGGGGGGTGAGACTGTAGATGTCTGAGTGCTTAAATGAACCAATGCTATGACTCATGTGCTGTGGAATTTCTTCATAAAACTGGGAAAAAAACCAAAACAGCATCCCTCGGGTTGGGCCTAATCTCTGCATTTACTAAAGGCCTACATAACCTTTTGGAGTTCTCACGGTTTTTAAACTTGCATGTAATATGGTATTTTTCTGGTTCTAGATTGACCAAAACAAATGTCATGGCTCCTCCCAAAAAAACAGCGAAGGCGGCTGTGGCTCCTCACCCCGGGGACCCTGCACCCTCTTCCCCGGGGGAACATTTGGATGTTGAGTGCCCCATCTGCTACCAGGAGTACAACTCGTACAACAAGTGCCCCCGCCTGCTGGAGTGTCTGCATGTCTTCTGCACCGAGTGTCTGCACCGAATCCAGCTGTGCCCCATTGTGCCTGAAGACCCTCATAGCCCCGCCGCCGTCCCATGTCCGCTCTGTCGCCACCTCACCCCCCTTGAGAGTGGCAATGCCCACTCTCTTCCCTGTAACTCCCGCATACTCGCCCGCCTGCCCCCCATGCCCCTAAGGCTGCCTGTTACTATGAGTAACTGTTTAGCCACAGTAACGCAGAGAGTTGTGTTGTCTCTGGAAGGTGAAGACCACGATGCTCGCTACATCATCCTGCCCACGGTGAGCCTCAGGGTGCAGCAAACTCACCCTGACAGGCTGTATGGGACAGCGCCCGGTCTGATGGGGGAGGAGGAGGTTATGCAGCAAAGCCAGAGGACTCTGTTCTGGGTGCAGGTTATGGTTGTGTTCAGTTTGGTCCTGTTTGTGGTTATCTGTGTGGTTGGGGTGATATTTGTTCCACATTTCATCAACAGAAAACTATAGCTTTATTACAGCAGGGAGCTTGTAAACAGTCATGAAAAGAGCATGGACCTTAAGATAGTTCTGTGAAAAAGACAGAGCAGCAGCGCCCTCTAGTGGATACATTGTTTTGAAAAATAGCCAACATTCTCTTTTTAATGTTTGATTATTAATTAATAGTCTTATACGCGTTATACTAAATCTATATAAATAAAATGAAACGTAAAAACATCTGTTGTGTTGTATATATTTGTCTATTTCGTTTAAGACAAGGTTTCATCTGAATGACAATAATTAGTTTAGAGATTCATTGGTAATTAAGCAATAGTTTCAAGGGAAACTCAACGTGTGACACAGGGTCAGTCTTGTCATGTATGGTTGCAGTACCTGAAATACCTAATAATAAACAAATGGATGCACACAAACCTAATTTCAGTCGGAGCTCTTAACAGAAATGTAGTAGGCATAGGTTTTGTCATTTCATTAGAGCTGCATACACAGAAATAAGTACGATTACCACAATAGTTCAAAAGTATGCATTATAATTTAAAAGCAGCTTTTTACAGCTTTTCACATTTACAAAATAAAGACAAGAAAAATAATTCAATAGATGTCAAATAAATGACAAATAAGTAAAACCATCAATGCAACAAATTAAAGCGTAAAAACATCTAATTAGTGCAGCGACTACAGGGCTACGTAAGAAGGGGGGGGGGGTTACGTATGACGTCACACGCCGCGTTGGCTCGCAAAAAGTGGTGAAAAGTTTTCAGACCCCCTCCTCTATGTTTTTGTTGGGGGAAAAGTTGTCGGTAGTTAGGTCGTGTGAATGTAGCGTGTCCGTCGCTTTTCGCCCGTCGGTAATGGGGCCAACGCGGGTTTTGTAGTTTGTGAAGCCGGTTTGCGAGTTTAACGGGGGTTTTTCTTGACGCTTTTACGCGCTCAGGCTCGGACCGAAAATCAGAGTGGCCTCATCGCTTCACCTCTGCGCCTCGTTAGCCGCCTAGCCGCTAGCACCAGCCAACAAAGTTAACGCTACCTCGCCACTTAACGTTAGTTTGATTCTCGCGCTAACGTGTTGAAAAGCAGCCGTGGAAATGGCGGAAACCAAAATAATTTATCATATCGACGAAGAGGAGACGCCGTACTTGGTGAAGATCCCAATTGCTGCCGAAAACATCACTTTGCTGGATTTTAAACAAGTGTTGAACAAGCCAAACTACAAATTCTTTTTCAAGTCTATGGACCAAGACTTTGGGTAAGTTCAGCCTGACTTTTCTTTTTGCAGGAAAAATGCAGTGAGGGAAGTCAGATAGTGCAAACGGAGGAATCATTTTCTACATTTCCAAGTAGTGTGCCATTAAACCGTGCGAAACAATGGTTTAAAACATGCTGAAAATGCACCAAGAACCCAGTGAAATGAATGCATGCTTGTTGTCTTGTGACTGACCTGTGCACATTTTGACCAGTAGCAGATTACTTCTAAGTAGTACAAATATGAAAACAAGGCTATGCTGCAGCAGGCCCAGCCCTATTCTGCAAATTATCAGCACAAGTGAGTAATAAGCAGATGTTTCTATAAATATTGAGGTATGTTGGCGGAGACATTTCTGCGAAGACATCATCATTACAATGGGACACATTCCCTGTCCCTGCTGCTTTTCTTTGCCCTAATCCTCACCCCTCCCTCCCCTCCTTCAGTCCATCATCTTGTGAAATCCAGGCTTTCTTTCTCTTGGGAATGAAGCCAGGGTTTTGTCCCCGCTCTTTAACACTTTGGCCTGGCAGTCATCCTTTCAGTCCCTCAGTCCTCTTTCCCCCCCTTTTTCCCAGCACACTGCTCCAGAAAGAGCGCTCTCCTCTTCTCCATCTATGCCCAATATTTTAAAGTCTGTGTTTTCCCCCCAAGTCTCCAGTGCAGAAAGGAGCATGTCTGTGGTTTGTTCACCCGCTGAGATCCTCTGGGCTTCAAGACAACGACGATTTCAACCCCAAGACTGCTACAAAACGCTTTATTTTACATTTCTTTAAAACTTTGTGAGTGGGTGCTACTTTGCCTCAACTGACTACCGTTTTACTTGGGGAAAATTAAACCTCCTCAATTATGTGTCTGGTCTGGGGGTCTTTGCCAATAAGCAGCAGATAATGCAGTTGTTGTGTTTGCCGGGGCAGTTGTTTACCAGAATGACACTTCTATTTACATATATAAAGCTCTGCATGGCATTAGAGGCACCTGGGGTTCTAACCACTTAAGTGCATTTCCCAACAGAATAACGCATTTACTACGCTATATTGTGAAAAGTATTTCCAATGACGTTTGCTTTGTAAATGAGACTTGGGAGTACAGAAGCGTGCACAAAGATCTATAGTTTTTCTTGTCAACATTGAAGCACATAACACTCATTTTGATCTAAAATATGTCTTGCTTGGTGCGCTAGATGCCCTACCTGATGCACAAATCTATTAAAGATTGACCAATATGTTTGTTTTTTTAATGCCAGTTGCTTATACAGATATTTTAGAACCCACAATAGGCCCATAGGTGATATTTAGGACCTATTTTGATCATTTTCTCAAATAAATATTTATTAGTCACATTTACTATTTAAAACAAAGCTTTGTCTTACCTTTTTAAAGCGTTTTTTCACCCCAGACAAAATATCAGCCTATGCTGGAGAAACCAATACATCTATGTCTTTTGGATAATTATTTCTATAGCTTTTGACTTTGCTATTAAATGAGAATTTGACAGTCAAAACCTTTTCAGTCCAAACTATCTATCAGCATCTCTAGCATATACACTCATAATTTCCACAAATCAGATTTTAAAGCCTGGCATCATCACACTGTCATCTCCCAACCGAGCTCTGATGAAAAATTCCAAACACGGCTCCGGGTCAGCTGTCCAATCGCACCGAATGGGGGAGCGTTTCCTTTCCCCCCCTCGACCCAGGAGAGCGCTGCGTTTTAGCGTGTGTTTTCATTTGCCCTGGTACGCGGCCAGCTGTCGGCCCGGGCCTGTGTGTGGCGCAGGGAGCAAGAGAAGGGGGGGGGCTTCAGCCGGGACCAGGGCCATTTGCTGCCATCCGCGAGAGAGCGACTTATCCTGCTGATAAGTTAGCGCTCTGTTCTGGTCAAATCAAAGTGCGTGCTAGATGAACTGTTCGAAAGGCTGTCTCAGGAGTTCCAATAAGCAGAGGAGCCATGGATTTCAGAGTCAAATGGCTGTCGTCGCTTCCATTGGTGTTCAGTTGATGTAACAGGCCTTCAGAATTAGCTTTTTTACAGTCTCAGAAGTTGTTTGTTGTTGCGCGCTCAAAACTTGTAACTAAATTAGACCAAGCAAGTGTTTTTGGTAGCGGTAGCTCTATTAAGCCCCGACCACAACACTCCAGTTGCATGTAACACTCAGCCACAAAACAGCTGCTTTAGAAGAGCCCAGAGGAGCCCAGAGGAGCCCAGAGGAGCCAGGCCCTCGACAGGAACACTGAAGGACAGAGAGGGAGGGAGTGAGGACGAGGAGGAGGGGAAATGTCGGAAGAGGAAGAGCCAAGTGTTTGAAGTGTCCTCTCTGTTGCACTTGAGCTGTGGTCTGTCCAAGTAAAGGACTGAAATGACAAAAAGAGCATGGGAAGAATAGCTGGTGTTGGGACAAGTGCTACGGCAACAGCAGACACTGTAGGAATGTAACCCAAGGACCGCCAGGCCTTGTACAATAACACATTTTACGGTATTGTTGTCAAAATATACAAAAACCTGATACTAAACAATACTAAAACTAGTATCGAAACTAAATACTCATTGGAACAAGTATCGAAAAACAAAACACTTTTAACAGGATGAGTTTTGGCCTCTTCAGAGCAGAAAGGATGCCTAATCAGAGCTAGTATAAGACCACCATATTTAATATAGACTGTGCAATCGTTTTGTGTTGAAAATATCAGTCTATTGTCTAATAACTTTTTTAAAAAGTGCATTTTAATTATCATTGTGGTATCGAAATCTGTATCGAGAATCGAGTTTATTCCTTAGTATCAAAATCGATCTTGAAACTATAGTATTGTGACAACAGTATTTTGAAGTGCAAAATATATATTTCTACAGAAAAGATAATTCCAGTGAACCCTTTCCTAAATGCTTAATATTGATAAAAATCTGAGCTGGTATAAATAAAAAGCCAAATGAGACACTGAAATAGTCGGTTAGTATCTATAATGAGTCATAGAAGTCACTAAAAGCTTATAGAAGGTTACTTGGTAGTCCCAGTACAATAAGAACAATAGAAGCTCCTCGTTTAGCTCAAATAAAATGTCTTATTTTTATTCTGTTTTATGATTCTCAATAAAGGGATCCTTTGGATTAAAAAAAAGGAAATGTTCTCCATGTGGATAACAGGCTGTCAGAAGCAGAGTGCTTTATCCAGTTTGTCTCTGGACAGAATTTGTGCCTTTGGCGTTGACCCTTTCGCCCCTGTAACTTCTAACACATGTAATGGATCTAATTCTAATGAATAAACCTGTCAGAACACATTCATTTAGTCTGTGTGAACGCTGTGTTTTCACAGAGATCCTCCATATTTCATGCCGTGTGAGGGAAATGTAAACCTTTTAGTTCCAGTTGAGGCGGACGTGCTTTGAGCTGGTCCCACACACAGAGCTGTGATGTGCTTGATCCTCCTGCAGCTCACACATGCCTTTGTGTTTCAGAGTGGTCAAAGAGGAAATCTCAGACGATGCTGCAAAGTTGCCATGTTTCAATGGAAGAGTGGTGTCATGGGTGAGTATTCTAAAGATGAACACTATGATTTAAATGTAGAAGAAGTTTTCTTCTACATTTTTGCAACGATATTAAGTATAGTCAAATATCTGTGAAAGAAACTATACTGACTCCATGCGACACAAAACGCTGAGACCAGCTATATTCTACAATAGTAAAACATTTCAAATTAGGGGTGGCAATCATAATGCATACACACTTAACTTATTCTGAAAATTCATTGATTCTGATTGATCGAAAATCGCAATATTGACTAAAATTGAGTTTATTAAAGAAACAAGTCCACTGACTTTAAAACCGCGGCGCTGATTTGCGCTTGCCCCTTCACAGTACGTTACAATTAAAGTGCCCATGACAGGTTGGACGATTAATTGAACTAAAATGCAGTTAAGTTTTGTATATTTTTTTAAATGTTTCTAAAAATTATAAAAATGTATGTAATCTATTCCCAGAATAGCTCATTTGTTTGGTTTATAATTTCACTTCCTGTTTGTAATTGATGACATCACACTAGGAAAAAGCACTGGGGAAAATTCATCTAATCTAGTCAGTTTTAATATTTTTTATTTGTCAAATGAAAATATACAATAGCGCCTTTTTATTTTGCTGAATTATGTTGAGAATGTCAATAGTTTATTTTATGTAAATTATGCATAAATGTGTCTGGAATGAGTGTACCTCGATTTTTTTTTTTCTTTCTTTTCTCCACAAATACCTACTCGATTGGTGTAAAACTATCATTTTTATGTACAACACGTATAAATACGGCAAATAAAGTCAAAATTTGAAAATTGTACAAATCTGTCATAGGCACTTTTGAGTGTCATCACAACAACATGCCGCTCCGCCAGACCAGGCTGACGGCCCTGACTCTGGAGAGCAGCCGTTCACTGTGGCAACGAGAAGTTAATATATTCTTAATTTGTGGCAAAATGGCTTCGCAACACTGCTGAATCCTTTGTGTAGCACTGATTTAAGAAAAAAGAACGGAGCAGGAAATGTAATACAGGAAAATAAAGCTTCCTCAAACATGCATGAATCACTCTACATACAACTTCAAGTGGTTAAAAAGAATGTCCTATTTGAACAGAAAAGCACTGAATCTGTGATATCGTAATCATTTTATAGCCTCCATTAAATGACTTGATTACTTCTGTTTTATTCACGATGTAGGTGTTCCTGAAGTTATTTATGTTAGACCTGGTTACGTCATCTTGTATATTGTTGCATTGTAGTAATCTGGAGGCGGGGTTAGTGCTGCTAAATGGTCTTGCCAAACAAAGACAGAGGAAAGTTTCTCACTGTAGATTGGGTTGCACTGTGTTAATGGATACTGCAGCTGTAAACCGCACTGCCTCCACAGTTACAGTGAGCTTCAAGGTACAGTTCGCCTACTTCCAATGTCTCCCAAAGGCCCCGTGCACACCCCACACCCCACCCCGCAGGCCGCATTTGAGTAGACACAAAAACAACTCAACTTGGCCCAGATCGACATGTCCGAGACAGAGAGCATCTGTTAAGTGCATAAGATGGAGAAACGGCTTTAAGAAAAAAAAGGAGTAGTTGGAACAAAGCGGGCGCACCGAGGAGACGGATATGTGATCCGCGTGCCAAGGCCAATCCCAGAAGACGCAGTTTGGTCATTGCTCGGCCATTAGAGGCGACTGCTGAGGGAGAGGATGAACAGCCCAGAATGAACAGCCCAGAATGAACGTGGTGAATGCTGCAGATTAATCCTCAGTTAGAGTTGCGCTTTAACGACATTTTGGCGCATTAATAAAAATCGGTGATCGTTTCCCCTCCCCCGCTCCCTCTGTGTCTCTTATGTTTGACGTAACTTTATCCTGAATAGTTTTGAGCTTAATTGTCCCTGTGTATTATTGTGTCGTTGCATTCGCGGGTACTTTTGTCACGTAATGAGCAGAGACAGGTTAAGTGTAGGATAGCGTTTCAGTTTGCCCGCGAGACGTCTTTCTGAAAAGACTAGTGTGTTTTGAGTGTCGCAGTATTTGACATTTCAAACGGATCCCTGCCTCTCCAATTGCTCTCGCTCCTCAATTATACAATCAACCGTACCTTTGAATATAGTTTCCTTTTGTGTTTTGTCATAGTTGGTATCATCGGATGGCCCGGCAGGAGACGCACCAGTGCCAGTGGTCGCTCCCGTGGAAACACCCCCACAGCCTTCGCCCCCGCCCCCTCCTCTGCCTCCGCCCCCCGTCGAAAGAACAGGGGGCATTGGAGACTCCAGGCCCCCGTCCTTCCAGTAAGAGATACTGCATTTGATTTGATGTCACATCATTTTGCTCAAACACTGCCCAGATGCAATGAGAGTGAAAGCAAAGCAAGGAAATATTAGCTCATGACTTGGACTCGACTCATTATTTTGAATACTTGATGAAATGAACTTTACCAAGACTTGGGACTTGACTTGGACTTGAGGCCAAAGACTTGAGACTTACTTTAGACTTGCTAAACAAGGACCTGGTCCACCTCTTGCTCATGAACTCCAGATCTTAACTATCTTAACAAACAAGCAAAACATTTTCAGTGTTTAAAATGCAAAGTGAGACCTCTGACACGCCCGGCTGTTTATTTTGTTTAGGCTTAAAGAGGCACAGAGCAAGGTAAATGAGAATAATTCTATAAAGGCCCACTATACACGTAATACTCAACTGGATTTGAAGTTGCCAAATACATGCATATTTTTCAAGCTCAAATCAGTGTGGTAGCCGATTAGCTTTTCTGCTCATGTGAAAAGGGACCAACAAAGACTATCATTCTAAGGCCTGGACATCTTTAGTTCCCAAAGAAAGATGTCGTCTGGAGTTTGGTTAAGAATGTCACCTGGAGTTCACACACTGTTGGTGCTGCGCCCGGACATTTTCCTTCAGAAGCACAATCTAATCACTTTTCCGTGCACTTCACAATTAGCTGTGATTCCTCTAAACCACAGTGAGTTCTAAATGAGACACTGACCAATCGTCATTATAAAATCTGAATTCTTAGATGTTCATAAGAATCATTGAATATTCCATTTGAGTTTATGATTTTTTTTTTTTTAATAATCAATCCAATAATCGTTTTCTTTTTTGTTGTACATTTTTCAGCCCAAATGCCACTGGCAGCGTGGAGACGTTGGACGACCAGACTGAAACGGAGTCTGTCGTTTCATTTCGGAGAGAGCGGCCTCGGCACAGAGAGGGCATGGAGCAACACGGTCAGTTCAGTGCTGCTAAAACTACTTGAACATGATGTAACTTGTTTCCAACTTGTAAACATGGCACATATCAGGATATTTTGAAAAGAAAATAACCAAAGGAATATTTGTAATCCGAAAGAATGTAAACACTGACTTGAACAAACATGCAAGCAATGTTTTTTCCCTTGGCTTGGTCTCACAGGGCCCCGGATGAATGGGCAAAGTCGCATGGAGCGTCACCTAGCGGGTTATGAGAGCTCAAGCACAATGATGAGCAGCGAGCTGGAAACCACAAGCTTCTGTGACTCTGACGATGATGATACCATGAGCAGGTAAGGCGAACTAAACCTAAAACAAAAACTTCAAACTGCACATGTAACGTGTACAAGGCTTAGTCACATTTAAAGATCCTATATTATGCTATTTTTCCCGTTTCATAGTCTACCCTAAGGGCATAGTTGATAATAATAAGGGGGGAGGGGGGCATGTTACAGATACAGAGTGCTTCCTGGAGGATGGGCTGGAACAGGGAAGCGTGCTGCGGCACTCACCAGGTTGAGTCATCCTGGTGAGTGCCCCTCGTTTGTCTGCTCATCCGAGGGGAAGGATAGAGACTATACTCTAAAGACTGCAGGAAGCAATGAAAAAAAAAAAAACACTTTGGGCACACAAACGAGGTACCAATAGCACTGTTAGAAGGTTAAAAAGCTATGAAAAGTAGATTTAGCATGATATATGCCTTTTAAGCATCACATCTCAATGTGAAATTTAGAGCTGTACACTGAAAAAACATTAAAATGGCTCTGCAGCCACATTGTTCTAATCCCTAAATTAGTCTTTTAAATTAGATAATTTACAGTACATGTTTAACATAATAATAATAATAATAATAATAATAATAATAATAATAATAATAATAATAATAATAATAATAATAATAATAATAATAATAATAATTAAAACACTAAATTGTCAGTTTTGTATCACCAAAGAGGGAATAATATTAGGGCTGCACTATCGATTATTTTAGTAATCGAGTAATCTATCGATTCTTTCCTTCGATTAATCGAGTAATCGGTTAATTTTTTGGTACATTCAGTAAACCATTTAAACGCATTTTAAATCATTTTTTAGATAAACGTTATAGTTCATAGTAACAAACAAATACAAAATAAGGAATTTCTGCTTAAAATAACACATTTTATTCTTAATTTCATATAAATTTTGTCCCCAAAACAGCAACATTTCACTTCAGTCCAAACTGTTTCTGTTTGTATAAGAAAGGATATATATAAAAGACTAATTAACTTGTCATAGACTGTAAACAGTTACAGTCGCTCTGTCACATCACTTAAAATAAGATATTTGTCAAACGTCATGTTGGGTGGGACCGGTGGTCCTGGCGTTTTGAGCATTTTGCGCATTTTGCGTTTTGCCGTTTTTGGCTCTGTGTGACTTTGGCCTCCGCCGTCTCGGACTTTCTGTTTCACAACAGATTATTCTAACATAACCGGTCCTCCGTGCTGTTTCCATGTGCATTGGCTGTTTAAAAGTACGACTGTGACTGGAAAGCAGAGTTGTTGAGTGGGGGAGCGCGGGGTCCGCGGGTGGCGTGTCGACGCGCGGGGGCTGGGGTGGGCGGAGCTAGATGCGGTGTTTTAGAGTTGCAGCTCGGGATTATTATAATAGATCCATGGCTCTTTCACTCATCAAAACTCTTTAAAACTCTTTAAAACGCGCCGCTCTCTTCATTGTTGCGCCTTCGTCAGAGCGGAACAAGCTCCGTGTGAAACTAAAGCGCCACAAGTCGTTCCGTGCGACACAGATTCACGTGTTTTTGATTAAATATGTAAATTAAACGAATCATCGAAGCAGTAAAATAATAATCGAAGCTTTTTTGTAATCGAATTATTCGATTTACCGAGTAATCGTTGCAGCCCTAAATAATATAAATAAAACATTAAGATTAAAATAATAAATTGAATCGGGATTGAATTGAGGGTCCTGAAGTGTTACATAAAACTATTAAAAATGTTTGGTAATGACTTTGCACCTCTCTAAAACTGTTTTAAGGTTTAGCAGTGCAACAGAACAAAGCACAGCCTCAAGGCTTCTGAAGCGGCACCGCAGACGTAGGAAACAGCGCCCTCCGCGTTTAGAAAGGGTTTGTAGTCATGATATATTCTCACTTATTATAAAAACCTGAATAATTGAATAATACATTTTATTTTTTCCCAGGCGTCTTCCTTCAGTAGTGTGACAGACTCTACAATGTCTTTGAACATAATCACTGTAACCCTTAATATGGGTATGTGTGCCTCTCCCGTCTTTACCACTAGTTATGTTTTGTAGTTAAGTCAATTTGTTCAAACGACCCTTTTACTAAATACAGAAAAGTACAACTTCCTTGGAATCAGCATTGTTGGTCAGAGCAATGAAAGGGGAGATGGAGGTATCTACATCGGCTCCATCATGAAGGGAGGAGCTGTGGCCGCAGATGGACGCATCGAGCCTGGAGACATGCTATTACAAGTATGACCTGAACTAATGATTATCTCTATATTGTCGTTTAACCGTTCTAATCCACTCTATGCTCAGGTCAATGATATCAACTTTGAGAACATGAGTAATGATGATGCAGTGCGAGTTCTGAGGGAGATCGTGCACAAACCAGGGTGAGCATCTGTGCCATGTTGAACTGAGGCATTTAAGATGTTTGTCTGCTTGATAATCATTTATGATCATTTGGCTGCTTTCCTAGACCCATTATTCTCACTGTGGCCAAGTGCTGGGACCCCTCTCCCCAGGGTTACTTCACTCTGCCACGCAGTAAGTAGAAAAGATGCATCTCTGTCTTGACTGCAATAGCATGCTTTATAACAGTATGTTCTCTTCACATGTGCAGATGAACCGATCCGGCCCATCGATCCGGCGGCGTGGGTCAGTCACTCTGTGGCTATGACTGGGGCCTACCCTCCCTACCCCGGCAGCTCTTCTCTTAGCACCATCACCTCCTCTTCCTCCGTCACAGAAACAGAACGTAAGATTATGCTCACGCAGAATGGGTCTGCAAAATTTTTCTTTTTCAAATATGGTCACGGTTTGATTCGAAAAGTTATTTGAAACTGATGAAAGAGTCAGCTTTAGGCACGTTTCCACTGGTTCACTTTGGAGCAGGTTGGCACGGCCCAAAAGTGTCTCCACTGCCATAGGTCAGAATCGGAATCAGAATACGTTTATTGCCATTGTCAATTAACCAAATTCACAAACATAGGAACTTGTCTCTGCATTAAGGTGCAACACAAAACACTGATCAATAATAAAAACAACATATATTCAATCCAAAGGGCATGCATTAAGAAACTATTTAAAATTACTATGTATAAAATAAAAATAAAAATGGGCATTACTAAACTAGGTGAAGGTGAAACTTCAAAAAGCAGAAATAAATGAAAAATGATTTCTGCAAATGCTGACTTGGTCTTGTGATAAACAGCCAGTGATAATAACTTTATACGTTGAGCCAACAGACCTAGCCAAACAAATCTAGCGCATATTAACATCTGTGGTTTCCTGTTTATCATAAATATTATATTCCCTGCGCATAATACATCTAACACTATCCAAACCAACGCGTTCCATGAAGAGATGTGAAAATTGTGGTGGAGAGGCGCGGAGAAGTTTAAAAAAAAACAAAAAACAAAAAAAAGGCAGAAAAAGCAGACTATAAACCAGAAGTTGTTTCTTGTTTTACTCTAACTTTAGCACCACAAACTTACTAAACGGCTTTCTGTGACTTGCTGATGTTGGCCTTTATAAAAAGTGCAATTCAAGTACAATTTAGAATTTACTTATTAAGAAAACATTTGTTATGTTTGGATGACGTCAGTTGCTCTTTTAGCAGACCCCTGCGAGACAGGCCCTTCGCATAGAAACACAGACCACCATTAACAGAAGTGAACCGGTCTGGGGGTCCAGGGCCAGTCTAGGCTTTTGTAAAACTGAACAATGTTTAGATGGCTAAATGGTATATAGTGTTACATATCGGATTTAAAGTTTTGTCTTTTTTGTTTTTCTAGGTTTTGATGACTTCAACTTGTCACTCCATTCTGACATGGCGTCAGTTGCCAAAGCAATGGCTTCTCCAGAGTCTGGTTTGGAGGTTAGGGACCGAATGTGGCTGAAAATCACAATCCCCAACGCATTTCTTGGTAAGAAACTGGTCAAAAACATGTCAACATTGGTCACGTGATCATTCTTGTGGCTCACAGCACAGTTTGGAAGGGTAGCTATTACGTTGGCTAAATTAAGTCCGTGTGACTTCTAGCAGTGCAAAAAAAAATCCAGTGCTAACAGAAGGGCCTGTTTTACTGAAAACATCTGTTAAATTGGAGTCACCTGTGTCTGACTCATGAGTATTTAAGCAAAAACTACACATCGATTTGTCCATTAAATTTGGAACTTGTATTGTCCTAGAAGTCATAGGTTACAGACCCACTGTAAAGTCTGTTTTTGATGCAGGGTCCGATGTTGTGGAATGGCTTTTCCATCACATCGAAGGATTCACGGATCGCCGTGAAGCCAGGAAATATGCCAGCAACCTCCTGAAGGCAGGCTTTATTCGACATACTGTAAACAAGATTACCTTTTCTGAACAATGTTACTATGTCTTTGGAGACTTGAGTGACTGTGAGAATTGTGAGTATTGACCATCCGTACTAATTGAAACAGATTCCAAACAAACTTGTCATGTGTTTTCTGTCTTTTTTTCTGTCTGCAGATATGGCAAACCTGTCACTAAATGACAATGATGGCTCCAGTGGAGCTTCAGATCAGGACACCCTTGCTCCCCTGCCCCTCCCCGGGGCCTCACCCTGGCCCATGATGCACACGTTCCCCTATCAGCCATACCCTACCCACCCGTACTCCAGCCAGCCCCCGCCCTACCACGAGCTCACCAGCTATAGCTACGCTCCTGGCAGCACCGGCAGCCAGCACAGTGAAGGTAATGAACATGCCAACAAGGATCAGGTCTTCCACAGTCTTAAGATCTGTAATTCATTTGTAATAAGATATGAATGTGTTTTTATATCGCTTTTAAAGCATTATTGATAAGCATGATTAGCCATTGTTTGATAAATGTATTTTTGTCTCCATATACAGGCAGTCGAAGCAGTGGTTCAACCAGAAGTGAGGGAGAGCGGCGGCGCAGCAGTAAAGGCCCTGGCAGCACCATGGGTGGAGGGGAGAAGTCGCCCTCTGGTGGCCTTCCTGATGGTTGTGGCGACTCTCGCTCGGGCAGTGGCAGTGAATCTGAATATTCGACGCGCAGCAGCATAAGGCGGGGTCACGGATCAGCTGCACCCAGCGAACACAGCCACGGTTCACAGCGCTCCTCACACCACCACCGCATACCCCAGGCGCCCCACATGTCCCCGTATCCCCCAGGCATCTTACCCTACAACCCCATGATGGTAATGATGGTACCCCAGCACCCTCATCCTGCTATGGCAACCGCACACGCTCTTCCCCACGCACAGCAGATCCCCACAGCTTCCATGCACCCGGCCTTACCCCCACCACCATCCTCCACTCCTGGAGGACCTCCTGGAGCACCCCCCACACGTGACCTGGGCTCTGTGCCCCCAGAACTGACCGCGTCTCGCCAGTCCTTCCATTTGGCTATGGGCAACCCTAGCGAGTTCTTTGTGGATGTCATGTAGTTTTTGTATTGTGTTAAAAGGCTGGTATGTTAAATGTATGGTTTCGGCATACTTGGTTCTAACAAGGGCCTTCAACATTTAGGGCACTTGTTTAAAAGAGAAAAAGAATTTGGTTAAAACAGGGTTAAAACAAGGACACTAAACTTCATATAGAATGACTTGGGTATATTTGAAGCTAAATATTTACACAAGTGCTATTCAGCTAGATTTTATACTGTTTTTACACGTTGATCATGTTCAGGCAGTACTTGCAAGTGCCTCTTTTTAAGCTGCTCTGCTCAGTTTTTATCGTTATTAGAAGCCTCTACTCTCAGAACTGCCCAAAAGTGCAGTGAACAGTTGAACACTACAGTCAGTGCATACTTGAAAGGATCAAATCCGAAAACATGCATAGACTCACCGATGTTGGCAGCAAACATGTACTATTGAGTGCTTTTTACAATTTAGAATTTTTACACTCTTGGTACATTATGTTTGATAATGAACATTTATGTATATATCAATTTCTATATAAATAAAACTCTAATGTGAAATAGAAAATATGCCCATAAGTCAGACAAACGTTTCAGTAATGACTTTAGTGCTAATGGTCAAATAACTTTTGTTACGGGCTGTAGAGGCTTAACGGTACATGTAGGCAACACTAAAGTGGTACTCTGATACATAGCCTAAGCCTACATGTAGAGTTACTGATCCAAATGAATATGTTACTATTATTCACCTAGTACATTTTGTATGAGTGTATAAATAATCTACGATGCAACATTTAAGGTGCTAAATGAAGAGGCATCATTTCGAAAAGAGTGACATTGTGTGGTTTCATATGGACACCTTTGCTTGTGTAGTTGACAATAAACTGACAATTTGATACATACATTCTTATGTTTTATTGAGCCACACAATAATTATTACACACCGTCTGAAGTTATAAAATGACAAAACGGAGTTATCGAAACGCTGTTATGAAAGCACAGGGCGAACCGAACCTCCATTTCCCATGAAACACTGCGGTCGAAAGCATCCGGAAAACAAACCGGGCTCCAGCTTCTGAAACAGAAAACTCAGGGTTAGTGAGTCCTTTCAGGCACCCGGCGACGTTTTGAATCACAGGATTGTACAGGTGAGCGTCTCCCTTTGTTATTGAACTAAACGTAATCGACTCAATGGCGAGTATTGTTTACGACAACGTTCAGAGCTAACGAGACGTATAGCTACTATATGTCGTGGCTGTAGCTCGCCTTGTTAGCCGCCACTTATCACACACAGAAGAGTAGCCTGCTGGGGTTTGACAAACTCTTGTTCTGTTGATTGTTTGACGAAATGTGTTCTTTTTAAGGAACAACCATGCTGCTCCGTAATGTAAGCAGGTCCTCGTTGTGCAGTGTTGTCCTGAAAAAACCCTCGGTTTTGTCTGGGTGAGTCCGATTTAACCTTAAGTGGTGTAGACACTGAAGCCATCACCAATCCACCAATATTTCTCTCAAACATGTCTAATGCCTTTGATTTCTCAACACAGAGGTCAGTTTCAAGTCGGTGCTGTGGTGGCGGCACAAAATGCACGTTTCTACGCGAGTCAGTCCGCGCAGGTAAACTACACCAAAAGACGACCATTTACCTTGTTCGGCTTTGTTTTCTATCGTAAAGCGTCGAATGGTGCTCAGAACCTGTTATTGTTTTGTATGGTACTAATAAAGCGCCATGTTAGGCTTGGATGACATAACCCCGTCCTCCAGTTAGTGGGAGAAAGTTCAGCGGTCACGTGGGCCGCTGTTTTAAAGGTGACACGAGTGTCCGCCAGGCTGTTGTCCCAACTCCACATTTAGACTGGATTACGTGTATGGCGCATTCAGTTGAATTGTTTTCTTATTACAACAATATACAATCACACATGACATCGAGCCATGTGCTGCCAGAAGTGCCCAACATCCATAGAGATAAATTAGCAACAATAGGTAAACAAAAGATGCTTGGAAATATAAACTGCTGGGACACAATTGGTTAAAACATCTATCACACGCAGTCAGAACACGTTTTAAAAGTGTAGACTTTAGCATCTTTTAATCTCCGTTTGTTAAAGAGAGATTTTCAGATGCTAAATATTAAACTTGCCGTTCATTAAAAACGTTTTCAGACACTATAATGTAATGGATGTACATACGAGTAGTGACCCAGTAGTTTATCCGCTTGATTCTTAGCTCATTTGTTTATTGTTTACTGTTTACTTTTTAGATTGATTTTTGTTAATATCTCTCTGGATGCATGTTAGAGCAATGTGTTCTTTCTCGAGCTCTGTAAGTGTTTTAGTACGCTTCACTTGTATGTAAATTTAAATCATCAATATCGGTGTGCTTTTTTATTCTAAGGTAATATGTGTAATCACACTACTGGTACATATTTGAGAAGTCTACTGACATTTGCCTGTTTTATTTTTTATTTTTTATGGTTCTTTGCCTCTGAGTAGGCGGTGTTGGAGAAACCTGCTGCAGTTGGAGCTGATACAATCACAAAAGCGGAAACGAGGACTGCTCCAGCTGTATGTCATTTTTTATAAATTCATTAATTTTATTTTACTACTACTAACAACAACAACAACAACACTTTATAAAATAGACAATGCTCAAAAAAATACCTCAATCCTTTAGGGCTGCAGCTATCGATTATTTTAGTAATCGAGTAATCTATCGATTCTTTTCTTCGATTAATCGAGTAATCGTTTTAATTTTTTTTTACATTCAGTAAACCATTTAAACACATTTAAAATCTTTTTTTAGATGAACGTTATAGTTCATAGTAACAAACAAATACAAAATAAGGAATTTCTGTTTAAAATAACACATTTTATACTTAATTTCATATATATTTGTCCCCAAAACAGCAACATTTCTCTTCAGTCCAAACTGTTCTGTTTGTATAGAAAGAATATATATAAAGGACTAATTAACTCGTCATAGACTGTAAACAGTTACAGTAGCTCTGGCACATCACTTAAAATAAGACATTTGTAAAACGTTATGTTGGGTGAGACCGGTGGTCCTGGCGTTTTGAGCATTTTGCGTTTTTGGCTCCGTGTGACTTTGGCCTCCGCGTCTCGGACTTTCTGTTTCACAACAGATTATTTAACATAATCGCGGTCCTCGTGCTGTTTCCATGTTCATGCTGGCTGTTTATAAGTACGACTGTGACTGGGAAGCAGAGATGTTGAGTGGGGAGCGCGGGGGTCCGCGGTGGCGTGTCGACGGCGCGGGGGCTGGGGTGGGCGGAGCTAAATGCGGTGTTTAGAGTTGCAGCTCGGAATTATTACAATAGATCCATGGCCTCTTTCACTCATCAAAACTCTTTAAAACTCTTTAAAAACGCGCCGCTCTCTTCATTGTTGCGCCTTCGTCAGAGCGGAACAAGCTCCGTGTGAAACAAAAGCGCCAAAGTCGTTCCGTGCGCTTCGCGTGCCCACAGAGTCACGTGTTTTTGATTAATATGTAAATTAAACGAATCATCGAAGCAATAAAATAATAATCGAGCTTTTTTGTAATCGAATTATTCGATTTACTCGAGTAATCGTTGCAGCCCTACCATCCTAATCCTTTGATAAATCCGGCAGTTCATAAACTTGAAACAGATTTAGATGTTAGTGTACACTAACATTTACTCCACTTCAGGGTTCTGCCAGGTTCTCAATGGGACAATCGCACTGTTCTCAGCAAAAGCTCCTTTGCGTCAACCTAACTAGTGGCAGTGTGAAAATGACCGTAAGGTTTAAGCAAAGCAAATGGGCATTATTGACAATGGGATACGAGACCTTTCACTGTCTCCTGTACTCGGCACAATATTACTAAGTTTTCATGCCTGCACTTCCCATCTAGCTAGACGCAAACAGTGACTTTAGGAGAAAAAACGTCACTTTCTACTCACAAAGCTCTTGTAACCTAGTAAAGGCTTGTCAAAAAGACACTAAAGACACACGGCTGCAATGTCTGCACTCTGGGGCCTCCATGAAGGAACAATAGACGTGTAAATTTTACAGATCAAACTACTTAAGGCTCCTCGAGGATGCAAATTGCGGCTCTTATGAAGCGATAAAGCCTTGCTGAATATGCGCGGGGCTCTAGTTTGTCCTTTCTTTGAAAATAGTTGCGAGGGAGAAGTGTGAGAAGTGAGTGCCCTCGAGTTGAAGATTTAGCCATTTTTCACATCGTCAGTTATTAAATACCCAAATTAATCGATTAAATCCGATTTGTCGCCATCTTTACTGCATCTTTATGATCAGATAATCTAGATTCTGATGACATTCTGTCTGATGTTTCTGTTTTCCCTGCAGGAATCGAAATCCTTTGCTGTGAATATTTTCAAAGGACAAATTGCCACTCCTCAAGTGTTTCCTTATCCGTCAGGTATGCAATTAGTATTTGTATATTTGTATTTAGACTGTCAATCATGTATCACTATTTAAAATGTCTCTGTCTTAGCTTTGAATGAAGAGCAGGAGCAGTTCCTTCGTGAACTTGTTGGACCTTGTGCCAAATTCTTTGAAGTAAAGCTTCTAATCTGAAATGCTCACTCCTTTTACAGTATGACACTTTTACTGACCATTTCTTTACTCTCAGGAGGTGAACGACCCAGCTAAGAACGATGCCCTGGAGAAGGTGGAGGATCACACTATGCAGGGTCTCAAAGAGATGGGTGCTTTCGGTCTGCAGGTCCCAGCAGACCTGGGTGGTCTGGGCCTTACCAATACACAGGTATGTCTACGTGCAGTCATTCATTGTAGTGTAAGAATGATTTGTTTGTAACCTAAGGATGGTTTGCAGTATGCCCGACTGGTGGAGATTGTTGGCAGTCATGACCTGGGTGTTGGCATCACTCTAGGTGCTCATCAGTCTATTGGCTTTAAAGGGATTCTACTTTTTGGAAACCCTGCCCAGAAGGAGAAGTACCTGCCAAAACTTGCTACGGGTATGGAACTTGTCGATGTAATGTCTAATTTGTCCAGGAGTGGTCCTTGATTAGGAAAACATACAGGGACATTCAATGATCATATGCTTGTTTTGCTATAAATCAAATGACAATGTGGTGTGTACACTTGGGTTGTCAACCAGATATTACTAATACATACCAAAACAATTCGCAATTTTTGAAAACGAGCAGAAATGGGACCAAATTTGTCTTGAGTCTTGAATGATAAAAAATGAGTTCTGGGCACGACATTATCACATTAATGCGTCAAGTGCTAAATCACAATGAATTATTTTGTCGCACGTTTACATGGGTCACGTGTATCAGTCAAAAAATCAGAATGAACAAGCATGGCGCTCACCTTTTTTACCCTCCATCTCGCACTGCACTCTTACACTCTTTTACATGTTGCTGTTCACGGCCTGATCTTACAGTATTTATACATTTTAGAGTTGGCAAAAAAACCCATAGAAATGAATTAGAAGAAGTACTGACGCTAACCTTTAAGATAGCGATTTCAAAACTAAATAAACCAACTTCCACGTTATGCACAGAGCTAATATCTGCCAGGTTGTCATAGATGAAATGGTCATGCATAAATGTTTGTTTCTAGGTGAAGATGTGGCAGCTTTTTGCCTGACTGAACCTGCCAGTGGCTCTGATGCAGCATCCATTAAAACCACTGCTGTGCAGTCTGCCTGTGGAACATACTTTACGTTAAATGGCAGCAAGATCTGGATCAGGTTAACACATTTATACCACAAGATGGCAGCATTTAGCAATACATGACAAGAGTCACCCTTCATCTGCATTTGCCTTTTCTATTTGCAGTAATGGTGGCTTGGCAGAAATTTTCACAGTATTTGCCAAGACTCCCATGAAAGACCCAAAGACGGGGGAGATGAAGGATAAGATCACTGCCTTTGTTGTCGAGAGGAGCTTTGGGGGAGTAACAAGGTAAGAATGATCATTCTGTACTCGCTTCCTCTCTTCTAGTTATTATATTGTTTTGTAAATCCTAGTGGCCCTCCAGAGAAGAAGATGGGCATCAAGGCGTCCAACACAGCTGAGGTCTACTTTGATAATGTCCGTGTCCCGGCTGATTGTGTGCTCGGAGAGGTGGGCAGTGGCTTTAAAGTGGCCATGAACATTCTGAACAATGGGCGATTCGGCATGGCTGCTGCCCTGGCTGGAACCATGAAGGGTGTCATCACGAAAGCGGTGTGTAAACCGTATTCACACACTTTCTGCTGCTGTCATTGCCTTTACATTTGCGCGTGGTTAGATTGGAAATCCCCAAGTACAGGCAGTGGTTGGTTTAGTATGAAAAATAAACAAAGCTTGGTGGTAGTATCTTTTTATTCTGGTCTCTTGGGGGAACACAGATACAACACCAAGTTGTAATTATATCCATGGCAATTGTCACTGTAAGTGAAGCTGAATGATTGAAATGTAATATTAATCATTGTTTTTAATCAGGTGGACCATTCAGCCAACAGAACCCAGTTTGGCAGCAAGATTCATACATTTGGAACCATCCAGGAGAAGTTGGCTCGAATGGCTATGCTTCAATATGTTACAGAGGTGAAAACCGTTAGCACCAATGTGTCATTTTAAAGTTGCCCAAAGTGTTAAGCCATGTTTTGTTGTTCAAATGTGTTTTTCATGACTGTAATGTTTGCTTACAGTCGCTGGCCTACATGATCAGCGGCAACATGGACAGCGGTGCGACTGAGTTCCAGATTGAAGCAGCCATCAGCAAGATATTCGCTTCTGTAAGGGACCGTTTCAAACTCTCACGATACAGTTGTCAAGTCAACAATCAATACAAATTCAAATTACAATTGTGTTTTGTTGCAGGAAGCCGCATGGACAGTGACTGATGAGTGCATTCAGGTCATGGGAGGGATGGGTTACATGAAGGTCAGTGCAAATGGCAGCATTATTTCTTCTTGCTTTTTTTTTTTTTTATGTTCCTATTTCCATGGAATCGTGCAGGGGATTTTCCACCTCCAGAAATGTATATACTGTTACTTTAAAGGACATTCTATTACCTCAATAACTGCAGCCTTTTTTTCATTATTTACTGTAATGAACATGGGTGGCTGTGTTTGTTTGTTTAATTTCTCTTCTACATTGGTTTTAATAGCTTGAAGTCGAAAAGCAAACATTGACACTGCCCAAGTAACTGTTACTTAGATTGTGGTCACATTTCATAATACCTTTTCTATTGTGTAACAATATCATATAATTATAGTAAGAGCAGTGCATTTTCCATATTTTTGTCTCCGGCTTGTCAGACATGCAAAGAAGATGATCTCTGGGTGGGTTGGTGACTAAACAAAAAATGGTTTGGGTGAGAACTGTTTGAGGCATACAGGAAAGCAGCATGCAAAGTGTACCAACTTAAACTTCCTTAGACCTTCTTTACACTTTACTTGAATGGTAAAAATCAGATAACCAAAAAAAATAAAGTTGCACAAGCAAAATTTAGCAACATTGAAATTTGTTCCGGTTTCGTCTGCCTTAGAAACTTGCCTTCCCGTATGTTTGAAATTGCACAGTTATTAATAGCACACCCACATTCATATGATTCTAACTTGTTTTTTAAGGACTCCGGTGTTGAGCGA
Source organism: Chaenogobius annularis (assembly GCA_015082035.1). NCBI lineage: Eukaryota > Metazoa > Chordata > Actinopteri > Gobiiformes > Gobiidae > Chaenogobius > Chaenogobius annularis. The sequence goes on from BJKM01000038.1 coordinate 658,680, forward strand.
GTGATGAGAGATTTGAGGATTTTCCGTATTTTTGAGGGAACCAATGACATCCTGAGGCTTTTCGTGGCTCTCAATGGCTTCCAGGTAAACCACCCGTGCGAATCGTCCTCGTTTTTAAAAATATCCTAGAATGTGATTCCCCCGAATTTTAGTGTGTGTGCGCACACTCACACACACACACGTGTGTGTATGTATATATATATGTGTGTGTGTATATATATATATATATATATATATATATGTATATGTATATATATGTATATATATATATGTGTGTGTGTGTATATATATGTGTGTTTATGTATGTATGTATACATACATACATACATACATACATACATACATACATACATACATACATACATACATACATACATACATACATACATACTACAAATAAAAACACAAAACAAACTGGTCAAAACACGACCCTCAGAAGTACCCAGCAGCGTGGAGGATTGTTGGGAAATGTGGTAAAGAACACAGGTAACACTAAATTGAATTTTACAGCCGCCCATGGGTAAAACTTATCCTGTCTGCCCATAGATAAACTTTTTTATATTTTTTAGAGAAAGAACTATGACACAGCAGCTCCAGAAATACAATTCTTAATTTATTATTATTATTCTTATGATGAATATTATTACAGTGTATTTGTATAGCGCTTTTCCACCTTCAAGGCACTCAAAGCGCTAATTCATAAATAGTAACTACATTTCTGTAGTTTTATTGTTAATCTCATTGTTTAAGTTTTTTGTACATCAGTTTTACGTGCAGTTTTACAGAGCTCAACAGAAGTAGGTTGAAGGGGGGGGGAGTTGTTTTCCTCCCCCACTTAATTCAATATTTGCAGATTCTTATTGTAAAGCCAGTTGGAGCCACTTTCAGCCACTGTGTGGACCCAAGCAAGGAGACCAGGGTAGTTGTTCTGACTAAATGGGGACTGGTGGATTAGAGGGACATAGTTCTTGGTGCTGTTTTGTGCTAACCAGCCTTAAATGCACAATTGAGGAAGTGTTTCTGACAGCCGTTTGGAAACACACTTGCAGAGAGCTGTAAAAAGTTGCTTACTTCCTTCTGCAATTTTTTTTATGTTTCATCTACAACTGTTTACTTTGCATCACATGCTTTATACAATATTGACAGACGGGGCTTGGCATTTCCCAGATCTTTAGCTGACTCAAGACATTATAAGGAACATAAAATGCAATGGTAGTTTTTCCTCGATGAGGAGGAGGGACGGGGAATGCTGCTGCGGACAGTTGTACATTTGCTAAATTCCTGTGAACATTGTTTAATCTGCTTTTCTATTTCATTGTCGCCCAACTGCTGTTGTGATTTTGGGCATTACAAAAACAAACTGGATTGAAACATAACACATTTCAACTTCCTATTTATTTTTGTTCCAGAGTGCAGGCACTGAGCTCAAGGCTTTACAAAAAGCTCTGAAGAACCCAATAGGCAACGCTGGCCTGTTCGCCGGAGAGATCTCCAAGAGAGTCAAAAGGTTGACCAAAAAGTTACTTTTAGTAGTTAGTTATGAGCAGAGCAATGGACTCGTTTGTATTATTAAGCCAAGATGAGCACACTTTGTACACAAGTGCTTTACACAACAAGATTTATTTTGTACTTTTATTTTTCTGTTTTGTGATTTTAATTAAAAAGTATAAATCAAATCCTTTCAGTCATATTCATAGTTTTTTAGTCTAGATTAAGGCATTATAGAATAATATTGCAGTTTACCATCACTGTAAAAGGATGATCTGGATGTTATATCCTCGTTACCCTGAAAAATCTGTCTTTTAATAAGTCGTCTTGATCAAGTGTAATTGACTTTAGTTTCATTGATTTTTACCTGTAGAATTTAGCGAAACTCTTTTTTAATATGCATGAACGAAATCTTAAGCCTGTCTGTTGTGTACTTAAGTTTGGTGTTGTTTACAGAAAGGCAGGTTTGGGCACCGGTCTGACTCTTCAAGGAAACGTCCATCCAGAGCTGGCCCAAAGTGGAGACCTGGTACCAGTTATTTTTCCTGATTTGACATTTTCAGCTTTTGGGTTAATATGTGTAGTGTTGGATAGTCAGTTAACCTGTTAAAGATATTTTACTAGATAGATTAATGGACTGCATACTTTTACTCCTCCTTGAGTAATATTGTTGTTTGATTTAACAGTACTCTTACTTGAGTAAATGTTTCGATCACTCTTCCCAAAGTCTAAGAATGTGACTATATTGTCTGTATTTGTTGGCAATATTAAATGATCTGCACATTTGTGTTTTATGCTGCTCCTTCAGATTTGATTTCCTTTGAAAATTTTACAGTTTTGTTCCCTGATTAAGTCCAATTTATTATTATTATTTTTTACTCTCGAGTCATTTCTTGTACTTTTTACTTGAGTAATATAAAAGTAACGTTACTCTTGAGTACATTTTTGCCTTCTCTACCAACCTTTGTGTATTTGTCTTTGCTATGTCTGACTTTGAAGGCCGTACAAGCTATTGAGCAGTTTGGAGCTGCGGTGGAGGAGCTGCTCATCAAACATGGGAAAAACATCATTGGTGAGTTTATCGTGAAGCCGCTTTTTAAATGTTTGTTGCAGTAGTCGTTTTCACGAATGGATTCCTTTTCACAGATGAGCAGTTTGTCCTGAAGAGGGTGGCCGACTGGGCTATTGACATTTACACCATGGTGGTGGTCCTGTCGAGGTACGCGCCGTCTCTCAAACACACTCGCAATACCGGCTGACCATTCTAGGTGTAAAGATGTCCCCTTCACCTCCTCTGCAGGGCGTCCCGCTCTCTGAGTCAGGGCAACGCGTCGGCCCAGCACGAGAAGATGCTGTGCGAGACCTGGTGCATTGAGGTGAGGACGCTGTTGTGTGAGCTTTAGTCCTAAACTAGTGCAAACTTAGAAATAATAAAGCCTACTAGAAATGACAATATCTTCTGTCAATATTTCACCCACAATTTAAATTTTTTCGATGTACCCTGGCTTAGGTCTAGCACGTGAAATACTCTTGACACTTCAAGTGCAAAGGACAGGTTCTCATGTTTTTCTAATTATTGCCGAGTTTGGTGGGATTGAACCCGCTGTAGGTATTTACCATAGTTTTACATCAGTCAAGGGGCAGAACATTAGAAGAGTGAAAGTTGAAAATGACAGTTCTAACCCAGAATCCCTCTGTGATGTCATCAATAAGCGACATTAAATCCAAAATCCAGGCATTGTTTACTCGCAACAGAGACTATAATGGAGACAATTTAAACAATCATTTAACAAAATAAAGGTGTCATCAGGTATTTGTCAGATCATAACTATTGTGGAATTTATATGGATTTTGGCCCTTGTTTACAGTGTGGTTGCTAAGGTAACAGTTATGAAATGACCTCTACCTATATCACATCTGCTCATTTCCAACCAGAAAGTACAGTTAAAGTATGAACATCACCCAAACTTGAAACCTTTTTTTTTTTTTTTTAAGTAAAATGTTAAATATGATAATTTTCACTGCGTTTTACTAAAATGTGTAGTTTAACCATTTTTGGAAACTGACTTGACATCGATTTGTAAATGATCAAAACTAAAGTAGAGCCTTATTTGTCCTTTCAGGCCCATGAGAGAGTCCTGAGCGATATAAAGAACATACGCTCCAGTGGGTCCAAGCAGGTATTCAGAAACCTGAAGGCCGTGTCTGCCGCCATGGTGGAGAACGGAGGAGTGGTGAGCGTCCACCCTCTGGGATTCTAACAGCACCTCACTGCTTGGACCTGCCACGGACTTTTCATTTATGACAACACTTTGACTAAACCACCACAGAAGCATCAGTTTTGCATTGGAGTCCAAGACGTTCTGTTTTGATCCTGCTTGTGATCAGTTTAGGTGTCAACTTTTAATGGTGTTTTGTTTTTAAATGAGTGTTTTAATGAGAGATGCATATAAACTAATCACAGTAAAATACTACAATTCCTCTAATGGTTGGTGCATGTTACTTCATGGTCCTTCTCCATAACTCTGCAGTATCAATGCAAATCTTATCAGTGTGTTAAATTGAACTTCCTTCTTCGTGCAAAATGCTGAGAAGAATAGAAGAATGTCACGATCAAAACCCTTTGCCTTTAGAAATGAGAAATGCTAAAGCTCTACTTGGCTTATGGATGAATTCTGAGCTACAGTTTGCTCATCACATGTTGCTCATGTGTTAGAGTTGTAACTTCCTGCAGCTGTCTGCTCACCTGCTGTAGATAAGGAATGAGCTCTCTGTAATAATGCTTTGGTTCTTGTAATCGTTGTCAAGAAACCCACTGAACATTGGTCGAGGCAGAAATGTTCATTTATTTATGTTTGATGAAATGAAAATGCATCGTTGCCTTACACTGTATACCAACATGGTCTGTAAATGCAGCTATTAATAAGAACAATACCATTGACTCATTTTTTTCTAACCTTTTAAATGCGAATAAACATAATTGCTTCATTGAACCTTCATTTCTTACGTTTGCCTTGAGAATCGTGCATGTTGCTTTCAGTTCTGCTGCCTCGCTCTTCCAGGGTGAAGTACAAGTCTGAGATGACTGTAACTGACGAGTGCAGACACAGAGGACGTGCTTCAGATGAACAAACTAAAAGCCTTGGCGCTTTTATCCCCACAGCAGTTACAACTGAGTGCTTTGTAAGAAATTCCCTCCAGTCAACTTCTGATTCAGCAACTCTGAGCAGTATTTAGCCCGTGACACTTCTGGACCAGCCAGAAGAAAATACTACACTTTAGAGTTTAAAATGTCCCAGAGTCAGATGTCTGTCTCCTTTGTCCATCAGTGACCTTTAGAATCCAAACACCGTGTAGCATTGTCTGCTTGTAAATCATGTGAGGGTCTCTGACCAGTTTGAGCCTGTATTTCCAGCTGAGGGGCCAGTGGTGTCTCCAGCTGAGGGGCCTCTGTGGTCTCCAGTGACATGATGGTCTGAGCTGTCAGTGTTCGCTCCCTGCAAAGAAAAAAATAAATATTGTTTTCACATTAGAGTATTTAGAAAGTTAAAAATCTATTGAAAACACATGGTGACCTTGCTCTGCGGTGGCTTGTGATCCTGGTGGCCTTCACAGTTGCCCCCAGAACTCTCTTTAGATGTCCTATGCAGTAAGGAAACCGGTAACTCAGTTCCTCCATTAGCTCCTCTTTGCGCAAACCATAAACCACGGGCGCAATACACTGAGCCAAACTGAAAAATGCGAATATGACCACAGCTGACAGTTCTTTAGTGTCCGGTCCGATCAGCATCTTTTTGTGAAGTACAGTGAGAATAAAGCTGACAAAGTTCGGGAGGATGTACACGGCCAGCTGTGAGCCATGCAGGGCTATAGTCCTACAGCCGGTCCTGTTGCGCCTGTTCAAGACCCCCAGGCGCCGGCTCTCCAGCAGGATCCGCACGTAGCTGTAGAGGATGAGCAGTGTGCACGCGGACAGGAAGACCACCTTGTGCAGCTCGCCTTTACGCAGCTGCTCTTGGCCGCACTCTCCACTTTGGCGCACAGGGCGCGCGGATGTTTGGGACAAAGTGAGAGGAATGACCAGCGCTAAGGCCCATGTGCACGCACCACAGAGCCAGGGCCAGGGGGCACAGGCGCGCGCGGCGGTGTAACGCAGAGGATGGCACACGGCGCAGTAGCGGTCCAGCGCCATGGCCGTGAGCGTCAGCAGGATGTTGGACGCACTGCTGATGAGCACAGTGACCATGAACACGCACACGGAGCGGCTCGGTGTCGCGTTCAGGTGCATCTGCAAATAGAAGACGCAACTTGTGCCCAAGTAGAGCAGCGCTGACACGAGGAGATGAAAGACCAGCACAAAGCGCGCGTGGGTCCGCAGCCGCTCCACGCGGAGGATGGTCCAGTTGATGATGAAGTTGAAGAAGAGCAGGACTGAGAAGGACACCGCAGACACAGAGAAACGCACGCACGTGTAGCTCCGTGGGTCCGCATCTCTGACACTGTTGTTGGGGAACATGTCACCTGGGTTTGGAGTAAATGACTCTTGTACAAAAGTGGTGGAGGCTTCTTCTTGTCTTCATGTTCATCCTCTTGTCTTCATGTTCATCCTCTTGTCTTCATGTTCATCCTCTTGTCTTCATGTTCATCCTCTTGTCTTCATGTTCATCCTCTTGTCTTCATGTTCATCGCCCTGCGCAAGCTCAGACTGACACAAACAGCGCGCGCGCCGCTTCCTTTCTCCTCACATGACACGTGACCAAAACCACAAAAGCCAAAACCAGCCCTAGTCCAGACATCTGAATGTTTTATATATTCTGCACATATAGAAGCAAATATAACGTCTCTGCTCAGTCGCTTTAATTTTTTATTCTTTTTAAGTTGACCCATCATGGTTTATTAGGGACCAAAACTAATTTAAAAACTGTAGTCTATATTTATTCATTTAAAACCTTTAGTTTTGAAAAAATGACTACATGATATTTATTTTAGATCATAAACATCGAATTTCTAATTCATATTGCCTCCATTAACCCAGATAGGTGCACGTACAGGTGTGGTCCACACGGGGGCGTAATTAGATTTTTATGGCTCTGAAGTGCTAAAGTCCTCTTGTAAACTAAAGTTGTCAAATACATGTTTGATTATTGGTTTACTGGCTACATTTCATCAGAAATATAATATAAATAAAATAGGAAACTATGAACGAGTGGAAAGAACATTTCTCTTGTTTTCTCTATTATGCAAAAAGTGTTTGGAGTCATGGCATGGTGCGGGCTGTGGGCTGCACCCATGGGGGCTCACCTTTTAGAAACCTAATAGATTCTGCACTTCACCCTGGATCCAGTGAGTTATTTCTATCGGGTCTAACAAAGACTGCAAAATAGGTAAGGACCACAAATATCTACCGATAAGATTATTAACATAGTCATTTACAGATTTCAGTAAAAAAAAATAAAAAATCTTATAACCTTAAAAGGAAAAGGCAGATTTAAAAACGCAAATAAAACGCGGCTATTGATCGAACTTTCTGAGAAAATCGAACACAATTGGCATTTACAAGCGCAATTAAACTGATAATAAACGTTCTCAGAGTTTTTTGAACATGATTGCTCTCCAAGTGCAAATATATGGTTTGGTTTCATTACTTCAAGAGCTTTATTAGAAGAAGAGGACTTAAAATGAAAAAATGGCGCCAACTCGACCGCAAACGGAAATCTTATCAGTCTCACAGTTAGTATTTGATTTTCCCGTTATTTGTTGTCAGAAATGGCAATTCACCAGCAGCCCGGCCACGTGGTGACCATGACCAGCAGCTCCCAGGCTCCTGGACCTGGAGCACGGGCGTCTGTGACTGCTGCGCTGACATGGAGACCTGTAAGCCTCACCACTCATTTACTGTCTCCTAATGCCTTTTAATAACACCACCACCACCAACCACCACCACCACACACCACCACCACCACCAACACCACTACCACACCACTACTACTACTACTACTACTACTACTACTAATGTATATTGTATTTTGACCTTCATTTCCAGGCTGCTGTGGCTACTGGTGCTTCCCCTGTATGCAGTGCCAGACCGCCAGTCACTATGGCTGGTGCTGTGCCATGCCTCTCCTGGACTTCTGTGGAATTGTGTCCTGTGTTCTCCGAGGAGGCATCAGGGAGCGCCACAACATCCCTGTAAGACATGAGGCTTCTGAGGGCACCGGTAGTCAGGTTTAATGCGGGCAAAGACGTGTGTTTTTATTTATTTTTATTTTTATTTTTATTTTTATTTTATTTTTAGAAAACACAGCCATACAATTGTGGCTTTACTGTTTTAAAGCAACAGCGACAACAAGAAAAACAAGGATATGTATTGAATTTGACTTGCATTTGCCTCTGAAAGTTCCACAGTGTAGTTTTACTTTCAGCAAGGTTATTTGCCTAAAATTTGAAAAACAATTGAGTACAAGCTTGCGCTCTATGATCTACAGGAAGCCTCAGTGATTGTGGTTTTCGAAGTTCGAGGATTACACTCACACTTGAATAAAAATGTCTCCAATGGGACGACTAACATTTTGTCAATGGTCCAAGCTGGTGATAAACCACTCCTCAGCACTCGGTCTCTATATGGTTTATTGAATTGTGGTGTTAAGTTTTTTCAGGTAGTGATTTGTTTGCCATTTGGCTAACACGGCTCGTTTCTGCTCTGTAGGGCTCTGGATGTGACGACTGCTGTAAGGTGATGTGGTGCTACCCTTGTGTTTGGTGTCAGATGAACCGAGAGCTGAAGATCCGGAAGAATCAGACGAGCACCAGCCACACTGTCTTTGTGACAACGGCCCACAGCTAGACCACACTGCTTCCTTTTAAGCTTTCACTTCAGAACTTAGCACAGGTTTGAATGTGTGTTTTATAGAAGCATTTCAGTTTGATATCAGATTTCCGGAGTCGGTCTGACCTTTGAATCTTTAGTTAATAAAATGTGTTAAGAATAATGATAACAAGTTTTATTCATGTAACGCAGGACTTCTTGCCTAACGTAGTTGATACCGCATTTTTTAACTTCCAAATTATTGGAAAAAGTCACTGCATGCATTACCACAATTTGCATAGCATTTTCCTAGACTCTTAGTATTCCACTGTGGAGCTTAGGAGAAAAATAAACCATTTTTTTGCACTTCCTATTTGTGTGTTTTTCTGTATCATTTTCTGACTTTTATTTACTTTCATTTATTCTGCAATTCATGGTAATCAAGATGATTTATTAAGCCATTTAAAATTTAAGTAGCACAATATAGCTCTGTCTTTGTCCATTGAGTCAACACCAGGTTAAGCTACAAGTCAGGTCTGTGGAGAAGCGTAGAAGTACCATACTGTGGAACAACAAAGCAACATCACCATGGTAGTGGAAAAGTTACATGAGATCTTTTAAAAATATTCTTGCAGACCACCAGCTGCATCAAAGAACATAACTTCATACAAACGGACGAGTGTAATGAAAACAATTGTCACATTTTGTGTCGTGAGGGGAAAACCAAATGCAAAAATGTTGCCCCATTCAAATCAGAGGGTGAATTACCATGGTCTGGTGAAATACCGTAATGCAGTTCACATTATGTTTTGCGTCAGTGACAGTGCTATAAATTAAAAGTTAGGCAAGGCAAGGCTATTTGTACAGCACAATCAATACAGCCACCGCAAGTCAAGACTCACAAAACAGATGAAGACAATAAAAGAGAACAGCGCCAATAAAATCATTTCAGTCACATGCTCAGCTAAACAGAATTGTTTTTAGCCTAGATTTGAACATTGCCAGAGTAGAGGCCTGTCTCACATCTTCAGGAAGACTTTTACCGATTTATAAAACTGCATAAAACTGAAACACAGAGTCCTCAAGTCCTAAATCCTCAGAGTCTGGCATTACATTTCATTAAAAATCAATGCAAGCTAATTGGAATAAAATATTGTATGACGAGGTGGCAATATAATGCCTCGCCCTATGTGCACTTTGAGATCCTCGTGGGTTTCCTTTTCCTGGCCAAAGACAGATATATTGTGTAAAGCAGTTCATGTAATTCAGTTATCTTTCACAGGAAATAGAAACCGGCTCGTCTAGTCTTGTGTGTGCGTGCATGTGTGTGGGTAGGGGTGGGTGGGGATTATACATACAAATGTTGATAATCAGTGTTGGGTGTAAATTACTTACTAATACTTAACTGTAAAATTGTAACTGTGTATCATTTTAAGTAATTAGTGTCACGCATTACTGCGGAAATAATTTTAATTAAATAACAGTTAATAATGTTATGGGAAATGACTGAATGAAGCTTTGGGCTTTGTGAGAAACTGCTCAAAAGACCTTGAGATACTGCTAACATAACAAAGTTTCACTTCGTGTGGATGTGAAGACCTTTGTATAAAAAATGTAATCAGCACAGCCCCTTTTGGGGAGGATTGTAGCTCTGCACCTGATTTATGTCTTCCCTCTCTTTGCTGCAAAGATGTTGATTTTTTTCACTTTTCATCAAATAAACACACACAAATATAGTCTGTTTTCCTTGGATTTCTTCATTAAATTGTTCTAAAATCATTTCCATAACACTAACAAAATACTCAGGAAACACATGAAAGGCAGAGACAAGAGCTCAACCGCAGAGTGTTGCCCATTTTTATTGTTCTTATGTCATTCTAGACATCTTAAACAAGTCATTTGTGGTTTTCCTCTGTTTGAATGTCATTAATAAAACACCAAATCATTTTACACAATATTGTTCTTTTAATTTTGGTACATTTTATAGATTGTTTTCTTGCTGGCTTTATTGGCATTTTATATGCCTCTCCTGTGCTGTTTGTTTAATCTGTATTCTGATTTTAACAGGGTACTCACGAAAAAGAGGGCTTCCAATATTCAGCGACATGTCACGTGATCCTGCTCAGAACAGATCTAGTCTGAAGTCTGCTCTTGTTGTTGCAGCTCCGCTAAAGCAGAAGGTCATTAGGTAAAATCGTGCCTCCTCATGGAAAATTAGAAAGAGGAATCCCTAAAAGCATGGAGAGTTTGCCTACTGTCCTATAAGCAGGCTCTGCGTAAGGCCCAAACCAGATACTATTCAAATTGAATTGAAGTCAACAAAAATAACACTAGATTTCTTTTCAGCACTGTAGCCAGGCTAACAAACTGTCACAGCGCAGAAGAGCCCTCAATCCCAGCTACTCTCAGCTCTGATGATTTTCTTCTATTTTTTAACAATAAAATAAAAACAATCAGATATAAATTTGATTAAATTACTCCCACTATTAGCCCTGAACAAGCCCAAGCTGTAAAACTAGTGTCCCATATAAATCCATCAGTAACACTAGAAAGGTTTAGTGCTGTTGATCAAGCAGAGATAATGTCAGCCATTATGTCCTCTAAAACGTCATCTTGTATTCTAGACCCGATTCCAAGCAGACTCCTCAAAGACATTCTCCCCCTAATTATAGATTCTATCTATTCTTAATATAATAAATACTTCACTAAAAAGTGGTTATGTTCCACAGTCCTACAAACATGCAGTCATAAAACCGCTTCTGAAAAAGCCTAATCTTGATCCTGACCAGTTGATAAACTACAGACCTATTTCAAATCTACCCTTTGTCTTTAAAATCCTTGAAAGAGTTGTAGTTAAACAGCTTTGTCGCCATCTACAGGACAATAACTTATTCGAAGTTTTCCAGTCAGGGTTCAGATTCCACCACAGCACTGAAACTGCGCTAGTAAAGTGGAAAAAAAGGACAAATGATTTGTTATTAGCTGCTGAGTATGAACTGGTCTCAATCCTGGTTCTGTTGGACCTCAGTGCAGCGTTCGACACCACCGACCACAACATTCTACTGCAGAGATCAGTATGTGATGTAGGTGTCAGAAGCCCCGCCCTCAGCTGGTGAAAGTCCTTAGCATTCGATAGGTACCAGTTTGTTAATGTAAACCAGAGCTCCTCACCCTGTTCTAAAGTAACCTACGGTGTGCCACAGGGTTCAGTACTCTGACAAATTCTGTTTACTCTTTATATGTTGCCGTTAGGTAACATTATCAGAAAGCATGGCATTAACTTCCACTGCCATGCAGATGACACACAGCTGTATTTATCAATGAAACCCGATCAGACCGATCAAGCAGACAGACTTGGTGCTTGTGTGAAGGATATAATTACCTGGATGACAATTAATTATCTGCTTCTTAACCCTGAAGAAACCGAGGCCATTGTACTAGGCCCTAATCATCTACGAGACGCTTTATCTGAGCAGATAGTCACACTGGACAACGTCAGTGTAGCAGCTGCAAGATTACTAACAGGAACTAAAAGAAGAGAGCACATTACGCCGGTGCTCGAGTCTCTTCACTGGCTCCCTGTTGAGTTTAGAATCAAATTCAAAATCCTCCTGACTTACAAAGCCATAAATGACCTGGCCCCATCCTACCTCAAAGAGGCTATAGTACCTTATCCAAACAGAGCACTCAAAATTCTGGTGGTCCCAAGAGTCTCTAAAAGCACAGTAGCAGGTAAAGCGTTTTGGTACCAAGCTCCTGCGCTGTGGAATCGGCTTCCTGTCCATGTTAAAAAGGCCGACACAGTCTCTTCATTTAAGACCAGGCTTAAAATGTTCCTCTTTGAAATCGCTTATGGTCAGGCCAGTTAGGAACAGAAATAAAAACCTACAGTTCATTGCTCGCTCTTGTTCTCTACTCCATATGAACTGTTCTTCATCGGCCTCGAAGAATTGGTTCTCCTCCTGAGTGGGTCTAGCTCCACCGTGTATCTGCAAATTGAGGCTCGTCCGCCTGTCCGTCCGAGGGAGTCGCATCTCTCCTTCACTGTGGAACTCCTACAGGTTTCTACTTTTTCCCAAAAGAGGTTTGGTAGTTTTTCCTGGCCGAGAAGGAGGGTCTAAGGACAGGGGAGCTTGGGACATCTGTCTAAGGACACGGGATGCTGGGACATTACCAAGTCCCTACGATCAAATTTAAATTCTCTCATTGGGTTTTCCCTGTATAAATAAATGATAAATAAATAAATAGAAAAAAACCTCAACACGATAATATCATTAATTATCTGGAGAGTTTTGATGCACTTCTCCAAAGATACACTAGATGTCACTAGGGCATTTCCATTTACTCTCATCAGCAATTATTGTCTGTTTGCTGTAGAGTTTGCCCAAAGGTTATTTCTAAACATGTATAAATAATTCAATACAATGTAAATAAATAAGTAAATAAAGATTCTAAAGAGATTTTTTTTTAAAAATAAAAAAAAAACAAGCGCAAAAAAACCTTCTGAATTTAATGTAAATTGTGGGCCTACTAAAGCATCTGCAGACACAACATAGGCACATTTGACCATTTTCACACTAGATGTCACTAAAGTTGCTTACTCTACTGTAAGATAAACAGTAATTAGACAAATATTGCCCATTAATCAGGCCTATGTGTAATTATTCAATTGCTTACAAGAGTATTGCATCAATATCATGTCCCTATAAGCAGTGTAATGTTTTTAATCACAGTTATAGTGCTTTTTCAACATGCCTACATTAAGCTGACAGGAAGCTGCCGTTCAAATTGTGCTCTTTCAGTTGAGTAACAAAGGGGAAGTTTTGAAGTTAGCCCAGTTCAACATTCGTCTGAATAATGGAGGTCTTTCAGGAGGCCGTGGATTATCTGGAGGCTCGACGCGTGTCTTGTAAGATGTTATTTCACAGACTACATATATATTTTGACTGCTTTTTATAACATTGTCTTGGTTTGATTCATATTGATTACATTTGGTTTTAGAGACTATGAGCGTGCGCTTTATGTCTATGGTATTTTTCCTTTTCAATTACATTTCAAACTGTGTAATAAATAACGCATTGCTCTTAATCAAAAGATGTAGTGGAGGCAGAGGCGGATGTTTTGGAGGAGGATGTTTTCCATGAAGAAGTTGCTGCCATGCACTCTCCTCTTCTCACAAATTTGGACCTTCCAGACACACCGGTGAGTACAGAAAAAAACCCCAACAAAAACAAGGCATTTTCATTTCAACAGCGCAAAAAACGATGTGCATTTCTGATTTACGTTTCAGACTTTCTGCAGTGAAAAGGAAATGTTGGAGAGGAGACTCGTGGTCCTTAAAGGCATCTTGGAGTGTGAGGAGGTCTATCTGAATGAACTGGAGACCCTGCTAATGGTGCGTTTGCTGTCTACATGTTTTACTGTTAAAAAAACCCCCAAAAACCAAACTCGTTTCTGCTTTTGTGATAGTGTCCACGCTCGGGTGAGAGATGTTGCCCATGTTCTGCTTCCTTTTTAAACCACAAACTGTTAAAAGTGATTATTGGTGTCATAAAACGGCCTTTGTCCTCTTTGAAAGTGTTTGCAGTCGAAAACATTCAAAACTGAAACAAAAACAGTCATGCAGTAATGTTTGTAGCATAAATTAATTTCAGTTTGAAAGAGGAATTTCAGTTCCTGTTTTATTCACATTAAGCTTTATCTAAAAATGAATCAGAAGTGTTTCAAAATATTGAGTTTTATGTTTGATATTTCACTCTAAGCCTGATTTATTCTATTTTTAAATCCAAAAATGAATGCAAAAGTTGAATTCTCAGTAAGATGTAGTTTTCTAGTTTACTCAAATACTAACTAAAATATAATATATGTCAGCAAAATGAAGTTTGCCATTTCCAGATTCATATGTCTCAAATACGTGTTTTTCTGGTTATTATTTCGATGATGAAAAACATATATTTAATCCCCCCCACCCCCCCTCTACTGTGTCTTGCCTTAAACTCCTATCTTCATGTCATCATACTGTTTTATCTGTCACACTCATCATTTGCTTTCCGTTTCCTCTCGTGTTCGCAGCCCATGAAGGCCCTCCGCGCCTCAGCCGGGACGTCCCAGCCGGTCCTGTCCGCTCAGCAGGTCCAGACCGTGTTCTACCAGGTCCCCGAGCTCCGAGACCTGCACCGGAGCTTCTGCTCCGGCCTCAAGGCGCTGCTCACGGCTCACTCTGGTCACGTACGGGACCAGGAGCCGGCTCCGGGCAGAAATGACAGCCCTGACGCAGGAGAAGCTAAACACAAGGGCTTTGAGCTGACTGTGGGACACCTCTTTCTCAAACTCGTAAGATCTTTGTGAATAAAATATACATGAAAAATTAGAAAATAAATCAAATCAAATGAATTCCCTTCCACAATGGGCTGCACAATATATTGCACTTGAATAGAAATCACAAAGGCTGCAGTTGGGTAATAGAATAGACAAAAATCTCACGTTCCCGGACGCTTTGAACTGAATTCTTCCTTTAAAACAGACAAATCGAATCAAAAATGTTTATCAGAAAAGTCTGGAACTCACAGAAAGTAATGTTTTATCCAATCATCAGTTTGAACAATGAAGTAACACGAGCCAACTTCTGTAAACTAAAGATAAACATACTAAACATAAAGGGAGGGTTGGAGGATTCCTTCATACTTAGACTGTCTCCTTCTTCAACACAACTGTTTATGTTTTCAGGTTATAATCCAGATATATATTCTGATCATTTTACATGCCATATTTCCTATAAGTCGAGTTTGTGGCCTTTATTTGTTTTCCTTTATATTATTTTATTTTCTTTATAAGTTATACAATGTTATAAACCAAGGTAAAGGTGTCCAAAAGCACTTTAAAGCTACCTTAAATTGTGACAAAATACCACAAGAATTCATGTAAACGTGAAGTTAAAATGAAGTTTATAATAGTATTACACACAATCCTTTAAGTCCTACTGTAATAACTATTTATTGGCACCTTGAAATATTCTTTCAAAGTCACGCCGGCCCCTTACATTTCCTAACTATGAATGACCTCCTTCCTGCAATAAAACATTTAATTATTGCAAATGCCATGTCACCTGATAATGCTTTAATAAAATCATAAAAAGTAAATGGTTGTGTAATTTAGGACAGTATACATTATTATAAAATGCTTCAGTGTTTACTCATAGCCTCATAAAAAACAGTGGCTTATCATAGTTTATTGCTGAATTTGCGCCTCTTTACGCTGCATTTTCAAGCTTTTTTCCTCTATTAAATAACTTGATTGTTAAAGGTTTTGCTTTTGTTTCAGGTGAATCAGATTGGTGTTTATGGAGGGTACATTCAAAACTATGTCGATGCTGTTAACGTGGTCCGAAAGTGCACACAAGCTGACGCCCGCTTTCGAACTCTGGCCGAGGTACTGTTTACTCTGGGATCGTCCATTCGTTCGTTCATTTACACACTTTTAATACGGATGCTTTGTTCCTTTATAGAGCATGATGTTGAATAACAAAGGTTCTCCCAAATCTAGCACAAAATATACTTTTGAAGGTACATTTAGGTTTTTTCCTAATCTTATTTTTCTGTCCACATCTGATTAGTGTTTTCTTTTGCAGCTCTGTTGTACAAACCTTTGGACAGAGTCACGAAGACCACTCTGGGGTTGCGTGTGAGACAATATACATCACTCATTCTTATTATACGCGTCATAAAGCAGATGGCATTGTATTGCTGCTTGACTTATCTTAAACATTCCTTTTAATCTTTGTGTGACTGTGCGTAGGACCTCTTACAAACCACACCTAAGGAGCACCAAGATTATGCCCCCCTCCGAGAGGCCCTGAGACTGTCCCGCAGCTTCCTGTCAGGGGTCAACGAGAGTTCACAGGGCAGACGAGGCGTTACGCTCACGCACGAAAAGGTAAGGCCCACTCCTCCTCTCGCCTGAAAGCATTACGTAGCACTGGCACGAAGTAATACACATTTACTCATGTACATTTCATTGAGTAACTTTAAAACTGTACTTCTTGGACTGCTTTTCTGATACTTTTATGCCTACTTGAGTAATATTACAGCGGAACTTGAATTCAAGTTTTGATTACTAAGTCTATAAGGGACAAAAGCTTTCTGTTGACAATATTAAAGGGAAACATTAGTGTTTCTTTCACCACTACTTCAGATTATCTTTTGAAAACACCAGATTTGTGCATTCTTTAATGGGTCTTTCTAATTACATTAACATCAAACTCATTTCTTTGACCAACTCAATCAATCAAATGTATTCACAAAGCACTTTTCATACATAGCATGTTGCCCTAAGTGTTTTTCAGAGCTAATTAAAATAATTCCCTCACCGCTCGAGCCCACCTTTAACCAGGGCTTGTACTTTTACTTGAGAAATTTGAGCTTTTCAAGTTACTGTACTCTTACTTGAGTACTGTCTTTGGACAACTCTACCCACCTTTGCAACTTACGGGTCCATTTTGTTTTTAAATTTGAACTAAAACTAACTTGTTAGCACATCGAAACACATCTGGAGCTGTGTTGTCACGTTCATGTCCACAGAAAAGGGGACATTTAGCCCAGGCATTCAGCGCGAGAAAAGAAGCTGCCTTAAAGATATTCGATTCTACTACTGCTTTCGCAACCGTGTAATTTCCCCTTTGTGGGACGAATGAACGCTCTCTTATCTTTAGCATCTGCATTTTGTGTCTAACGGTAGCGACGGCAGCTGATCCGCGATGGCTTTGTGGTGGATGAGAGCGACGGAGAGCGCTGCCTGCGTCACCTGTTCCTCTACACCGACCTCCTGCTGTGCACCAGAGTCAAACCTGCAAGCCGAGGGTAACCATAACAACAAGCATGGCTTAGAATATACTTCCATACTTTGTGTTTTGTATAAACTGTAGTCAACACTTGCTGCTATCTCTTCAGAAAGCAGGACCAGTACAGATTTGGTTGGTATCTTCCTCTCGCCGGTCTTAAGTTGCGTTGCTTCTTGCATGAGCGAACTCCGGAGGCACAACTTCGCTTACACACCATCCGGACCAAAATGCACCTTCTCCATAAGCAGCTACAGCATCACATGGTATTTGTGTTTGATCGAAATACCCAAAACCAACCGATGTATTCACCCGTTTGCATTGGTTTTTTGAACGCAGAAGGGATCCAGGGCACGCAGCTGGAAGAAACTAGAGCAAATGGAGCTGCTGTTACTCACACTCGCACCTGTGTCCAGACTCGAACTGCAGAGCCCCAATGGAAAGGTGACAATGTCTCAGAACAATGTGATATACCTGCTTTCAAACTGACACGCCTTGCTCCGTCCACTGTAGAGCCACACGGTGTTGTCCTCATTGTACGAGCTTGAAGAATGGAGGGAGGCCATTTGCAAACTCACCAAAGAAAGTAAGTCGCCATGTAGAGTTTAACGTCATCAAAGTACACACAAAATAAACGTCTTCAAATCCTATGATGTATTATTTGGAAGATGTAGGATATCAATTGCTTAAAATATGGTGCAATATTCTACTCCTGTATAATATGTAGTGCTTTCATTGTTTGGGTTTACGCTCTAGAATTCAAAATCTCTGACAGATCTTGTGGGCCTATATTTCTGTATATGGGCAATTCACTATTTTCCAAAAAGAAACCGAAATCCTGCAAATGCTAAGAGGTAGTAAAAGTGAAGGAGAAGGGCTGTGGGTGACGCTGGAGCAGGGGCGGAGCAAGGACATTTAGGGACTGTGGGGGGCATGGAATGGAATTGTTTCAACCAATATATACAATGAAATAGCCTATATATTTAGGGAGGAAAAACGAAAAAAATGTTTCAATATGTATTTTTGACAAGTCCGAAGGGGGTTGGGAGTAGGGGGGCACCACTGAGCACTTCTGCTTAGGGTACCCAAATGGCTTGCAGCGGCCCTGGGGCAATAATACATTTCCTGTGTGATTGCAGACATAGAGACAGTCCCTCCTGACCTACTCACGCTCACCAGTGCCTGTGTGAAACTGAGAATGACCCAGCACCCGCCCCTCCACAGCAGCAGCAGCGGCAGCAGCAGCAGCAGCAGCAGCAGCAGCAGCAGCAGCAGTGGTACCCCTCTCTCTCTCTGTCCTCCTCAGACACCGTCAGATCCTGTCTCTAATCTCCCCTTCTGATCTTTTTATCCTGTCATCGCTCAACTTACACTGAGCTCATGCAAATCCGTTTTATGTTTTGGAAATCCCTGTCCCTTAAATGTCTGCAGAGAAGATGGAGGGGTTGTGTGGGACTTTGGCTGTGGTGGTTCATTCTGCCAGTGGGCTGCAACAACCAGCTTGTACGCTTTTTTTTTTTTGTGCTTGACAAAGTAGCTCGTTTTATTTGAACAAAGCTGAAACATGCATTTTTGGCATTGCATTTCAGGTGTGTCTGTTTGCGTGGAAGTGGATGGATTAGACTTCTATGAAAAGCAAGCTCAGACACATTCAATCCACGCTCTGAACCCACAGTGGGAACAGGTATGTAAATGATGAACACCACCAAATGAACGAACCGAACAAGCATACAACTATTATCGATGCACATTCAACAACTGCAATGTGAATTCTCCTCGTGAGATTCGGCTAAATATTCCCCTGCAGGGCATATTTGGTGAAAAATTGCCTTTACATTTAGTGCAAATGAGTTCAAAAATACAATAACTTAGGGCTGCAACTAATGATCAGTTTCATAATCGATTAGTCTAGCAATTATTCTTTTCGATTAATGCATTTAGAAAGCTGAGGATTTTGACCCAGATGAAGCTGGAGCTGAAGCGAAGCCGTTTGAGGATCCTGGTGGAGCACATTTATGGATTTAAAAAGTGTTCTCATCCAATACGTTAAGTTTAGACATTTCCCGCACCTTTTTCTTGCAGTTGCGGTTCAATTTGAGTCATAAAACATCTTCTCTCAGCTCATGGCATGTTTTGGAACCTATATATTTTTCAAGTTACGGTCATACAATTGCTAAATTAGTTGACAATTATTTCAATAATCAATTAACTTGTTGCATTAACCTACAATAATGATCTGATTGTGGTCGGTTAACTACAGTGTGTGTGGTCTGTAGACTCACTAAATGTCGCTAAATTGTCTAGACAGCATCTGATCTCTGCTCAGTTTACCAAAGTGTAAATCCTTTAAATGCGGCCGGTAGCTACAACGGAAACAACACACGGACGTCACTTTCTTTCGAGCAGGAGCTGTACTTCCAGGTGGACGGCGCGAGACACATGAGGGTGATGTGTGTCGCGCAGTCGGACAGGCGGGACACGACTGTGCTGGGGAGGACCTCCATCACGGTACAAAAAGCGCATTCACACACCTGCTCAGACATAATGTCGCAAGAGAAGGGGTCGTAATGGCGGAAAATAGTGGGGAATAAAGTGGCTTGCTTTCAGATTGTAGAATGTTTTAGATCAGTGGTACTTTTCACGCACAAAGAACATATTTGGCCTTCTGAGTACCATTAGATCTAAACCAGGGCTAAACAAGACTAAACCAAGTAAAAAAAAAAAAAAAGTTTAAAACCAACTGGTCTAAAATAGGCCCACAGCATAACTACTTGTTCTATCGAAACACTTAAAAATGTTATTTAAAATGATTCAATTCACTAATTCTACAATTTTTTTAACTGATGATCCACAGTTTGTTTTTTTCCTTTTTGTCGCATTTTTGTCGCATTTTCATAATAAATATTTTTTAAAAGAAAATGGACTTGATCATACAATAGTCAGTGCCATTTTCGATGCCACAAGGATGAATTAAGTGGAAAGTCTTTTTTTTTTTTTTACCACAATTTCTTTCTTCTTCTTTTACTAGCTCTGCTACAGATCAACTCCATCACTCTTCCATGTTCAGGATTAATCATATTTTGTCCTTTTTTCCGCCACCTTTCCCCACCCAGCAGTGATCATAACTCTGTGGCTGATCACTGTGCAGTGCAATGCATTTTAATATTGACGTGACGACATTTCTATCATCAGTTGAACAGTAAAAGTCTCAGCAATCGATGGAGAAAGCAGTGTCTAAATCTTGGCCAAATCGACGTGAACCTCTCCCTGAAATACTCATGTCACCCGCCGGCCCCTCCCGGCCCCTCCCCGCAGCAGCAGCAGCCTGTGTTTGGGGTTTCCATACAAACGGTCGCCCAGTAAGTCTTTTATAACCCATTATTATCATTATCTACTTCCTCTCAGGACAATTGTAATAATAATTGCTGACATTCAAAAACGATACTGATGTAGCTTCAGTTCACTTTGGTGTTTTTTCATTTTGGTTTTCTGGCAGTCAGGAGGGCGTTTTGGTTCCTCATGTCGTTCGATGCTGTATTGAGGAAATAGAAAGACGAGGCATGGATGAAGTTGGGATCTATAGGATTTCTGGAATCACCAGAGACATCAGTACGCTCAAGACGGCATTTAATAGTAGTAAGTTACACAGACGCTGGAGGAAAAAGGAAGTATTATTTGGAATCTTACATTTTTACAAAAAATAAGCAAAATCTTTGAATTTCCAATGTAGAAATGTCAGGAAGTTTGCTTTTATTTCACAAATGAGTCTTGCCTCAAAATAGTACAGTATTTGTTCAAAAAGTATAATTTGTGGTATGTAATATATACTGTAGATCAGGGCTATTCAACATAAGGCCCGTAGGCCAAATCAGGCCCGCCAAGCATTTTAATCTGGCCCATGACCCATCTTCCAAATATTGAAAAAACAAAATAAAAATCTTGTTTACTGGTTTAATTCTGGGTTAGGACTCGATAAGACCTGGTTTGGTCTTGGGTTTAGTCCCCGTTTCGTTCTGGGTTAGTCCTGGTTCAGACCTGGCTGGTAGTACTCTAGTCAAAGGATAATTCTGGTTCAGTTCAAGATGGGCAATTTTGAAAAGCTGCCAGAGACCTTGGCCCCTCGAAAAATCTGGCCCTCGGGAAAATATAGTTGAATAGCCCTGCCATGGATGAAAAGAAAGGTCATCATTTCTGAAACAAATGATACGTCAGGATTTTGCCTTTTCAAAGTGTCATAGTATCCAGTTAAATCATGTAACATACAATCGTAAACGTCTTTAACCCAGTCTCTGATATCACTCACATGTATCTGAGTGATTATCATTTGCAAACCCCCTGGATTTGTTTTATATTTCATGATATTCTGTGGTTAATTCAGTTTCTCATTTGCAATTGCATTATATTCTACTTTAAAATTGAGTATGTAGAAAGGGTCTAGACAGTCTTTAAAAGCGTGTAATTGCGCCTCTATTTTAGTTTTGTCCATAGCTGTGCATTTGTGGGCTGTTCTCAGATCTGTGTGAAGCCGTCACCCAACTGAGGAGTGCAGAAGTGAACGCAGTATCTGGAGTACTCAAGCTGTACTTCAGAGAGTTACCCGAGCCTCTCATCCCGGCTGAGCTGTTCCAGAGTTTGGCCCGTGCTCTTGGTAAGAATCAGGCGGAAACAAAGACCCCATTGTGTGTGCTTGTTTAGGGGATTATGGATATTGACAAAAATAAATATAATTTTTTTTAATGATTCAGATTCTAAAATTATATTTTGGCAATCCATCAGAAATATGCTGCAATATGCCTTAATGTCTTGATGGAGGTTTACGTATTCCACAAAAAGTGAATGGACAAAATATAACGTACCTTTAAAAGATTAAACTGCACTCTTTTTGCTATCTTTATTTGTTATGATTATAGGCGGGGCTACATATTTTAGAGATTAGATTAGATTTATGATGTCTTTCTCAAGCTTTTTAATGACTTGATATGAGGAAGATTATTGCATTTACAATTACAAGCACGTTTTTCATCATTACATCCTTAATCTCTTTTGTACATTTATTCCCTTCACAGACATAAATGACACACTTCGCTCCACGTCACTGCTGTCTGTGCTGTGGTCCTGCCCTGACACCAACCGCAACACCCTCCTCTTCCTCCTGCATCACCTTCGACGGTCTGAGCCACACTTCACTCACTGGACTTATATAAATAAACCTAACCACATTTTTTTTTCTATTTCCTCAGAGTTTCTGAGAGACAAGATGTAAACAAAATGTCTCTGTTAAACTTGGCAACTGTGTTTGGGCCAAGCCTCTTACGCCCTCCAGTGGCAGGTGGGGGCAGTGATGGTCCTGGAGTGGACATCTCTCAGGAGGTGGTTGTACAGGTCAGTCATCCATAAAAACAAATGTTGGAATGTATTTGATTGGACATCTAATGTTAGCCACTGAAGATGCCAAACTAAAATACACAATCACATTATGGGGACCTGCCAACCTTCATGTGGACAAAATGAATTATTATAAGATCATCAGTATGGTTTAAGGGGACATTAAATTAGAGAGACAGACTCAAACACTAGGGGATCGAGCCTTCTCTGTTGCTGGTCGCCCCCCCCCTCCCCCCCCCCCCCCCCGACATGTGCACCATCACAGACTTTAGCCTTTTTAATCCAGGCTTAAAACTTATTTATTCAGACTGGCTTTCAACATTAAGTAGTGCAGTGACACTTTATTTTGTACAGCTTGTTTTTACTTGTTATTATGTTTTATTGTGAAGCACTTTGGTCACTTTGAGTGTTGTAAAGGGCTCTGTAAATAAATTGATGATTGACATAACACATACAATCTACTTTTATGAGGAGTTTCCTCACCATTAGCTCACTTAAAGTTGTAACGTCATTGATTCAAGCATGTTTGAGTCATACTGCATGGTCCTGCATTCCAGGCTTGAGCGATTATTTAAAAACGATGTATGTGACACATGTAGAATCAAAAATGCTGCTTGGTATAATGAAATGCCACTGTGAAGAGGCTTATCAGTTCTGCAGTTTTGAACGGGAAGTCCATAGTTCTGCTTCAGTTATGAAGCCGCTTTAGATCAATTCAAATACAAAATGTAATTGTTCTACGCATGTGACAATTTTAGACTAAATACTATAAATAAATAAATAAAAAAGGGATACGGTTTAGGCTTAGGTCAGAATCAGTTTCCAGGAAATGAATGTACATCAGTGTAATGACATGAGCATGAAAAGCTCAAAAAACACAGATGCTCTGGCCTCCATGCAGGTGATGCAGAGACATCACAGCATTTGGAATTTAAAGCAGTGAGTGTCAAAGTTGTGACATTTTCTCCTGAAAGAGCTCAAAATATGTCTAAATCATAAAAGAGCTGCTAGACTCTAATAACAAATATAAGTCTACAACTTAGTTTGTACCTGACATATAGAAAAATAAAATCAAATGGACAGAAAACAGGAACACTGCAGCTACGCTCACATGTATCACTGATATCAGACTTTATGATCACACATAGTTGAACTGACGACCCTTCTCTCTGTTTCTCTGTTTGTTGAAGAAATTAATTGTTGTGAGATGAGGTGAAGTGTCCTTTATCTCCCTGCGGTTAGCAAACAGGTTAGCTAAGCTCTGCACAGCCACAGCAGTTTCCATTCCAGTTTCCATTTTACCCTATAAAGTTGATTTGATCGAAAACAAAACCTCCATGGACAAAGAATAGGTAAAAAAGCAAAGAAACACGTTCATGTGCTGATTATTCTCAGTCACAATGTTGAGGAACATATTTCAAATGTAAATGACGCGAGTGCATAGGCCTAACCGCTGTACTCTGTGTGTTTAGGTCCAGGTGGTTTTGTGCTACCTGCAGTGCAGCGCTCTGCCCGAGCCCTGCATTTCTCTTCCACACGACACAGACACTGAAGATGAGACCACCCACCTGTGAGACCACCAACAGTGTCATGGACGAGAAATGTCTGGGCATATGTAAGATGTCTAAACTATGAACTACAAAAATACAGATTGATTCACACACATTTATACTCTGTTATTAATGCAGTTAAAATGGTTTAAAAAGGCAGCACACTTAAAAAAATTCAAAAGTTTACAGAAATATACGGTAATTTGATAAAATGATGAAGTGCGATTGAAGATGTCAGAGCTGCAGATGTTGTATAAAGGTCAAAGGTCGACTCCCAAAGCTTGAAATCCAATCAGTTCTGGTTCAGATCCAACTAGCCAGAGTTCAACACAAAATGTTCGGGCCATAAAGTCATGCGCCATGTTGGAAACCAAAACACACACACAAGCTGTTTGAGCCAGGGTCCAGTCACACCACACATGGGACGTTTTTCGAGTGCACCACCTGGGCACGTCGGGTTAGGGTTACCTCTGACCTTTCACCTCCAAAACTCCCCTCCACGTTTTGATCACTAATCCAAAGTGTAAGGCTGGCACTAATATAACTCCAATAGAAAAGGTGCTGTGTGGATGCCATAACGGCCAGGACAAGTGTTAAAAAGGGTTAGGTCCCCCTTACCGTAAATCACAGGGGTTCGAATGTGTGCCTGTCAAAATGAGGTCCCGCTTAGTCACTACAAAGACAAAAAAAAAAAAAGGTATTTCCATTGCAGACATGGCCTGAGGAAATGAACTGGACTGGAAGACTGGTGGCACCTGTTGCTTAGAGGGGAAAAAAGAGGGAAAAAAATTAGCTTGTAGAATAGCAATCATTCAAAAATACTGACAGTTATTTAAATAGACGGTCCATGCCCAAAGTCTGCAGCGTTGACCCTTATTTATCAGATGACCCACCTCCCCCAAATATTTCACGCTTCCCAAAAATGATTTACATAACACTAACGACTGTGGGTTTTACTGATTTGGAAATAGCATAATCAAACACATTTATAGTGTATATAATTATAGAGTTGAATTTTCCTTCAGGTGTGTGTTGTGTGTTTTCGACCCCCCAAACGCCCGCCACAACTCGTGTTTTCGGTCTAGCACAGTCGAATCTGAAAAGTAAAACTGACTTTAGCCCGTGTACGTGTATGTTGCCGTGGTGTTGCGCTCGAGCAGGGCCATGCTTGATTAGCCGTAATCTGTGCGGGAGTCAGGTTGCGGTGTCGGCGCGCGTGTCTGTATGGAAGGCATGCAGGCCCGGGATCACAAGGATTGACCCTGTAGCTCTCAGGTTAACAGAAGCTCTCCAAGTGTGCAGGGAAACACAGAGGATGAACTTGGACTTGAACACTGAAGTTAGAATCGTTTTCGATGCAAGACAAGGCAAAACTATGTCTTGTTTTATTTTTGTGTTTTGCTCAGTTTCCTCTCTCAACGTAAAAGCTTTCTCTTGGAAACAACAAAATGATCATGTCTGTACCTAATAATGTTGTATTATTATTTATGTGGGACACTATATTTCTGGCAATTTTCTCAAAATGCATTTTTTCACACACACACCAACCGTTACAATCTTGTAGTGAACATGATTCATTTACAAAAAGGATTGGTTAATATCTAATCTAAACTGATGTCTTCAAATTTTAACTCAAAAAATAAAACTAATTTAGATTTATTTATTTTTTTAACACCAAAATGAAATACTAAACAATATCTCAAATATTTGTTGTATCTCCTATGTCCACAAAATGAAGCAAGAAATTTAAACCTGGCTCTGTGTTGTTGTTTTTTTAGATTAAATGAAATGGCCCATTTTTACACATAAAATATCTTATTTACAAATGGAAACAAATTTGTGATACATTTTTATTCTTAAATTCTTATCAGTAAACTTCAGAAGGAGTTTCAAATTTATATATTTGAATAGATCTCTAAATATTTTTTTCTTATTCACCTGCACCTGCAATCACCTGTCTAGCCTTAAATAGTACTTCAAATTGTTGTAAACGATATAACATTTGGAAGGTTATAATGGATAATAAAAATATTTGGCTTGCACTGAATTCTTGTTGAACTTTGACCGTGAACTCCCCTCTCGTAAAGCGTACCTCAGCAGGTTGTAAACATAATGCCTAACACTTTCAAATGCTACAAGTTCAGTCGCTCCATGTTCATGAAACATAGGTTCCACAGAGTGACCCAAGACTGTTTTAACGGCACTACATCTGCTGACAATGCCCCCCTCCAGACTTTGGCGGACTTAAGTTGTCTGTTAGTGTGTGTGTAAGTTGGAGGATCAGACCTGCATGTCGACAGAAGCCGCGCAGAGGAGACGGCTGCTGACAGGTGCTTCCTGTGACTGCCAGCAGGTGCCTGGGACATGACGGAGCCTGCGCCTCACATACGGCTCCTCTGACCCTCTCTCTTCCCCTCTGTGTACCCCTGCTCCTCTGCCCCTCTGTCTGCCCCTCTGTCCTGCCCCTGCTCCTCTGCCCCTCTGTCTGCCCCTCTGTCTGCCCCTGTCCCGCTGCCCCTGTCTCACACTTCAGCGCTCAGGGTCGGTTGGAGCAGACGTAAAGGGGTTGATGATCTAATGAAGTAAACAAGTGCAACATGTAGAAATACTATTGTTATTATAATATATTTTTTATAATATTATATGGTTACTATATAATGGTAATGTCAACCCCAGATCATTAAAAAAATAAATTAAACTACATATTATTTTCTGCTATATTATATTAAAACCAAAGCCTGCAATAATTTCAATTATGCATATGATGGGCTCTCATGTTTTTGTAATTAGGACTTTGTTTGTTTGGATTAAATCTGTGGTAAATGTTTATCATAGTTTTACATCCGTCAAGTGGCAGTTTGTGAAGAAAAGTTTCAAACTGAAAGTAAAGCTCTAAAATGCAGAGACAATTTACACACAACTGACACATTTTTCTGACAGTTTATGCAATAATTTAAGAAAATAAAGGCGTTATCAGGTAGTATTATTATTATTATTATTATTATTATTATCAGTCAAATCATAACTCTTGTGTACTTTAAATGGATTTTGGCACTTGTTTTCAGTATGGTTGCTAGGTAACAGAAGAAGAATGACCTCTGCCAATGTCACATCTGCCGCTCATGTCCAACCAGGAAGTTCTATAAACTTCACCAAAATTGTGAAACTGAAGAAAAAAATATTTTAGTATAAAATGTTAAATATAATCATGTGAAATGTGTACTTGCCATATGCACTTTAAACCAATTCAACCCTTTCTTTATCATGCACTAATATAACTTTAGAATTTATACATACTTCACCTGTGTAACAAAAATATTTAAATGCAATGTTTTATTAAAAAATAAATAGATCACAAATCCATTATAAACAAATATAAAGTCTCTGTAAATGTCGTCTCGCCCTTGTGAAGACAGAAACACAGATCCTGAGCAAACGATGTCCAGTCCCACAGAGAGCCCCATCAGTCAGCAGCTCTATTTTCCTCTCTTTATTTTCACTCTCAGGTTTCCTCAGAGCCAATCAGCGACGGCGCAGCTACCCAAACAACATGGCGGCTGCACAAATAGGAGCGTGTCCATCTGTTTTAATGCTGCCCTGTTTCCCCTGGGCAGTGACGCCACTACGGCCAAATGGAAATACAGTCCTGCAGAGCCTGGACCGGAGCGTTTTAGATCTGTATCGGAGGATTCCCACACGCTTAGATAACCAGGTTCTATTACTGTCTGCGGAGATAGTGTCCATTTCTACAAATGTCATTAGGTGGAAGATCAAAAAGGGAACATATTCTTTGGCGCTGTTGTTGTGACTTTAAACTGGTCCTAATCTCAATGGACTCCACAACAATTACAACTGACTGAAAATAATAATAATTTATTGTGAATGTATATATTTCTGCAATTTAAATTATATGTTTTTCTGAGGACATAATATTACAAAAAATCACATTAGGTTTATTTTGCACAGCTGCAAAACGTGTAATTGCACCTTTGAAATGAAGGCATGTTTCATCCCATTCAGGTCACGTGAGCTGCACGATTCTGCGGCTCCAGAGTGTCCGTGTCAGAGCTGAAGAGCGCAGGATTCTGTGTGCTATAAAGGTGCGTTTGTGGAGCAGACCAGAGTGTAGGAGGAGGGAGAGGGCATCTCTGTGGAGCTCTGCAGGTTCACTCTCTCAGTCTGTGAGTCTGTGAGCAGGTGAGGGGGGATGTACTCTGCTTTTGAGTGCCCTGTGCGATGCTGGCCGGTGGGCGATTTAGGTGGACAACGCCCCCTTTTGTCCTGGCCTCTGAAGCCCCTGAGTTTGGGATTCCAGTGCTCTCTCCATTGAAGGGCCAGCGTGGAGCGGTCTGCCACCAGCCGGCTCTCCTCGGGCCCCCAGCCCCTCTCACCCTCCTCTGCCCCGATCAAGAGGAACGTCCGGCCCACATGGAGCGCAGGGCAGCCGCAGCTCAGGTCACGGTCTGGGATCCACAGGGACTGCGAGCCCCTGCGCACACGGGAGGTAGAACCCGCACGGAAAACTGTCTGTACTAAGATGGAGAACTGCCACCAGGGTCCTGAACGCACCATCCCTTTCACATGCACCTTCAGCACTGCAACAACAAATGGCAGGTTTAAACATAAAAACTAGTCTTCTGTAGTACATACCTCTGCTTGTCCTTTCAAAAGGACAACCAAAGGCTTTAAAAAGAAGTTTATAAATATCTGACACCCACCATAGTCCTTGAGACAATAGGTCTCCAAATTCATCCTGACTTTGTGCTGCGAGGGCTGGCAGTAGGACACACACTCCTCAGCTGCAACACACAATTAGTGAGAGAGAATGCAGTAAATGAGAGCCAGTGGTTTCATAGTGGGCATATCAGCACATGTCTTTGCCCCTAATTACAATATGGCCGCTTGTATTTGTCATCACTGTATCCTGTGACTAACAGATGACCCCGAGTGCAGCAGGTGTGACATTCCTACAGCTGCCACTAGGAGGGAGTGGTTAGCCACTGCCGCAGCACATAACTACTCATGCAAGAAATCATGTTTGTTATGATAGTCAGAGTTGTAACACAGATGTTTCTGATTCAAAACAAGACGATACAATAGGCTCAAGTAGCATCTGATTTGTCTGAACATTTCACCTCAGATCAGAATGAGATGAAAAATGACTGTATTTTCTTTGTGTGAAATCTGAAATGATATGTCTGTTTGAGGACCTAGATGAACGTGATCAAGTGTCTCACCTATGCTGTACTGGGACTGGTACAAGGGTGTCGGGACGACCTCTAGGATCCCTGCAGACACAAACAGACAGTGGGACAGGTGACAGCAGCAGGTTGTTCCTCCTGTTATTTGTGCTATGTGTCAGAGCTTTATGGAGTGTGAGGCATGTCTCTGTTGAACATCGTCAAAACTTCAACCTGTGTGTGGCCCTTTTATGGCCCTGAAACGCCCACAGCCACAAACGTTACTTTTCTTTAATAAGGCCAGGCATTACGTCTTGGATGGGTTTATCTACAACATTACACAGAAGCTAGTAAAGTTTCATTTTGAGAGTGGAAAATTAACAACGTCATTTAAACGTATATTATCCAGGCGTCTTGTAAACGTGTGTGTGACATCGTGTCATATATAACCAGCTCAGGGCTGTCCCTGGTCCTGTCCACACTGACAAAATGGGCACTGACACCCTACACTCGCACCCAGCTGACTGCACCCGCTTCAAAGCACAGGAAGCTGCACAGGAGAGGGTTTTATTGAACATCTACAGTTTATTTGGGTAGTCAAAGAACCACGGCTTCCTGTTAAAGTAACATATCAAACATGTAAAACTTAATTTTACTTCAAGGACTAAAAGCAAACCATCTCCACCAAGGCATTATTGGGCTTGTACCTCAAGCAATCAGACTTTTTCTTCAGGGGTTAAATGATGTCCCTTTGACTTTAAAGGCCGTGTAGTGTATGTCACAAAAGCTATATCTAATCAATAAACAATATGTCCCGTCACTAAATGTGCAAGAATGAAATCAGCCATTCTACATTTCAGGTATATTTAAATATTATTCATTTAGGTCACTTGCTGTAGCTGTATAAATGTACGTGCTGCTAACTCGATTAGCTCGATCTGCTCGCTGCCTTTTGGTGGGTTTGATTAGCGGTGCGATGTCCAGGGTCTGTGTTGGGGGCGGAGATGCTATACATAGCCTGAGATGGTCTGGCAGTAAAAACAAACAAGGTTTTCTTTCACTCGCTCCTTTCACTGGAAGAGTTATGGGTCTAGTCCTGGGCCGGTGGAGGGTGTTTGAGCTGGACAACAGGTGTGCACTGGCTCCTGAGGTCACATGATTGGGGAGGACACAGCCAATTGAATACGAAATTGCTATTTGATAAAGGCTTCTGCACATGATTTGTGATGAATGCTTTTAGACCTCAGGAAAACTGACATTGAAGAATAATCCAGAGGTCACATTGGCACAACTCTGGCATGGACTGGTGCTTAGTTAAAACAATATTACAATAAAAGAAACTATTATTTTATGTGTCTGGAAGGTCATTTCTGGACCTATTAACATAATGACTATGATAATCATTCTAAACTAAAAATCCAAGCAAGCAACAGATTACAGAACAAACACAAGGATGTATAAACATAGTTCATGATAGACTTGGGCCAATGCAATATGAGAATGCTATAAACAGTTTTAAATGTTCACACGTGTATAGCACTTTTCTACCTTCAAGACTCACAAAGCGCTTTAAATCACAGAACATCCATTCATACACCAGTTGTTCGCAGACACTGGGGGCGAGGCGGGTTAACTGTCTTGCCCAAGGACACAACGGCAGTTTTCACCTGAGGCAGCTGCAATCGCATCGCCAACCTGAGGGTCAGTGAATCTGACCGCGCTACCAAGGACGTTTAAGTCAAGGGCGGGATTGGAACCACCAACCTCTGCCACTAAACCGCTGCCCCCCAAACTATGTACCGCCCTCCTCCTATAACTCAACATAAAGTACGCATCTAGAAAATCACTGTCCAAAATATAAATATTACTGGGTCTGGACAATAACTTAAACTTTGAATTTTTACAACCAAACAGTCAAATTAGTGTAAAAGACCATTACCTTAATGTGTAATGAGCAAAATGTGTGTGTTTACTCACTGATGCAGGGCCGAAGGGGGGATTTGCCCTGTTTGTATCCAGGAGCACATCGGTTACACCTCAGCCCGGCCACTCCTTCTCGACAAAGACACTGTCCTGAAGTCTGGTTACACCAGCGGCCCACGGCGCCCACAGGATGGCACTGACACGCTGAGGGACACAAGACAGGTCACCTTTTTCTTCTTTTCCCATGCAGAGAACCAGTTTCACTGAGTTCTGGGCCCATGGTAGACAAAATGTGGCGTTTGGAGTATTCAGAGTAAAACGGTTTTATTGCTGTGGAAGTTTATTTGTTACAGCTGTGCAGGCCTGAGCAAATGTGGTTAAGATTAAAATATTTTCCTTCAAAGGTGTACGTTTTTGTTTACCTTAACTGAATTGAACAAATCAGATTAAAAACTTTCAAACTATTCGTTTCCAAAATATGAGCAGGGCACAGGTGCTGTGCCTCACAACAGCGAGTTTGTGCAGAGGAAATGTCCTTGAGCAGACCTTGAATGACACAGGATACAGAAGGCATTTAGCCCTCATTAAGAGGGTAAACACGACCTTAGGGGAGTTATTTTGGAAAATTCTCCAAACAAAAAAAGTTCTAAAAGGCAATGCCCTACCACACAAGTGTAAAGACCGGCCTTCACATAGTACCTCTATCTCTATTCTGTTTACAGCCCACACCAAACACAGCCAGCACTGCATCTGCCCTGATAGGCCAGAGCCCACACAATATGCAGACTGCTTTCAAATAACTTGATTATACTTACTAGCAATATAATGAAGACATATAGAAATCAAACCATGTGCTAAATAATATCTTATAGGTAATAATTACATATTACACATATTAATTTATAGTGGCTTAGTTTTCCAATAGAATAGTGTAATCCTATAAATATTTGTCCGAAAAAATCATTATGCAAGTTGCACCACACAGAAAAACTATTTAGAGATTGATATGATTAGTAAAAAAAATATATAATAATTTCATTTATTTATTGAACAGGACAACATACTGTTACATAATGCCCGAGGGAAAAGATGCATGTTCCAGATTATTACAATGAAAGATCATTTCCATCTGCAATTGAACAACTCAATGTCACAAGGAACTATAGTTTCATTTAGATTTGACAATAGTTTCTATGAGAAACTAATAGAAACTATAGTCCCTTTTTGACAATGAATTGTTGCATTAGTTATATAAACTATCATATCCACTTTATAAACTACCCCTTTTGTTCAACCTAAAGTACAAATCTACATGCTGCGAAAATGTGTCCTATCACAATGATGCAGACGCACTTCAGATCTATGTTTCACTGACGGCAGTATTCCACGTGAATATGGACCAGTGGATTCACTCTGTCACTGCATCCACAGATCAGTGTGTGGATGCAAAACAACTTTCTCCAGCTGAACTCAGACGCGATTGAAATCATCGTCTTTGCCCACAGAAACAAAGAGAAATGTTACCAGTCACCTCCAGAGTCTCGCTCTAAAACCTACAACATCAAGTTAGAAAATCTGGGGGTAATAATGGACCAGACTTGAACTTTAATTAACAACCACAACAAATCAGTAACATCAGCAGCTTTTTACCATCTAAAAACATCGCCAAAATCAAAAGTATAGTGTCTAAACCAGACCTGGAGAGACTTATCCATGCGTTTGTCTCTAGTAGATTAGACTACTGTAATGGCCTGCTCACTGGCCTCTCCAAACGAGCTGTAAAACAGCTGCAGTACATCCAGAACCCTGCTGCCGGGTCCTGACTAGAACCAGGAAGTAGATCACATTAGTCCTGTGCTCAGGTCTCTGCACTGGCTCCCTGTGGCTCAGAGAATATAGACTTCAAAGCAGCTCTGCTTGTATACAAGTCTCTCCATGGCCTAGCACCAAAGTACATCTCGGACATGTTTGTGCCATATGAACCATCTCGGACTCTGAGGACCTCAGGGACCGGCCTCCTGCTGGTCCCAGAATCAGAACTAACATGGGGAATCTGCGTTTCAGTTTTATGCAGCTAATGTCTGGAACAGTCTTTCTGAAGATATGAGACAGGCCTCTACTCGGGAAATGTTCAAATCTAAGCTAAAAACAGTTTAGCTGTGCATATGACTGAAATGATTTAATTTGCATTTGTTTCTTTTATTGTCTTTATCTGTTTTGTGATTTTAATGCATTTCCTGTGTGAAGCACTATGAATTGTCTTGTGTACGAATTGTGCTCGAGAAATAAACTTGCTTTGCCTTGCCATCTATTGCCCGCCATGTGTCACTTATCGCTTATCACTTATTTCTTAGTGTCTAGGTGTGAGCTGAGGAGGGATGAACAATGCTATGCAAGACACTTTATCTTCTAAGGTTGTCAAAAAAAGAAAAATAAATGAATTCTATACTATCAGAAACTAGAAATACAGCAAAGAATTCCACATAACTACGTATGACAGAATTGGATCATTCCTGAATAGTTTTTAAATGGTCTGATGGTCTCAAAATCTATAAGTATATAGATATATAGGTATAAGATCACATGTTATTGTGTTAAAAATGGCCTTGAAAAATTATGAGTATCAGAGTTGCCTTTGAAATGACAAATAACAAAGATTTCAATGCCGTTTTAGTTTTCGCAGTTACGTTTTAGCAGTTACAAGTTAAAGTGGGCTTGGCGGAACAAGTTGAATTGAAAAAATATGTAACACTTCAAATGTAATATACACTCTTTTGGTTATCAAGAAAAATAGACCTTGAGGACCTTGATGTTTTTGAAATGATCAAATACTTGTATAAAAAAACTGGCTGAATGTAACAGACAGGCTCAAGCATTAGACTTACGCTGACAGACCCGGCGGTGGTTGAGAGCTTTGCTGTGGTCACGGGTGTATCCGTTCTGGCAGTACTGGCAGTGGCGCCCGGCCGTGTGGTGTCGACACTTCTGACAGACACCTCCACTCTTCCGACCCGACTGCTGGAACACCTCCATGCTGAAGCGGCACTTGTTTGAGTGACCGTTGCACTCACAGGCTGAAAGTGGAACAAAACAAAATCACATTCCCGTCCCAACTTTTCTTTGCACGAGTTGATTTAGGCTACATTTTAAGAGGCATTTTGTTGGCCGAGAGGAAATCAGAAGTTTGTATAGATGAGAACCATGTGGAAACTACTGCCACTTTTTGTCTGTCATGGTTCAGAAGGGACTTTGAGGGTGGGACTTACAGTTCTCTCTGAAACATGTTCTTCAAGTAGACCTACAGGCCATTTAAAGCAGCTGTATCTGTTTATTTGTTTTCATGTAACAAACTAACATTTGTATTGGCCAAGTACAGCTTTATTGTAAAAGCAGCTCTTCAGGTCAAAATGAGAAGAAGAGAAGTTAGAACAACAGTTAGCATGCTGTTGTTGATTATGACGCTAGTAATATGTAAAGAATATGTTTGGACAGCTGAAAACAGTTTAAAATGAGTTCGTTTTTTGTTTTTTTTCAGGTTTTTAAGACTAAAAATCAGGTTCAGTGCCTTTACTGTAACTAGCTAGTTCAACATATTAGAAGAGTATTTATAGACAAGGGACAGAATTAGTCAGGATTATGTTATAAAAGCAGAAAAAACATGAGTTAAAGTTATATTTGAAGTAGTATCTTATTTAATGCATTTTTTACACAAATACTAAGGCTGAAAAGTTTCACTTACATGTACCTATACATATAAATAAAGAACGATGATCGTCAAAATAAGATGCAGATACATTTTGCATATAAACATAAAGACATATTAGTGTAATAAATGATTGTATGCTTATCTCTCTCACACTTTGCAGCACATGGCTGGACTCACCCACACAGGCGTTGGGGTTGGTGGGCGTGGCGCGGTGCCATGGTCTGTTGTAGTAGAAGTCCTCGCACACATCACAGTCGGGTCCTGCTGTATGGTGCTCGCACACACACACGGCCCGCCCGCTGTCGTCACGGCGGCACCTGGAGGCATGGCCGTTGCATTTGCACCTGCCTCCCACCTGCAGGTCCGACAGGGCCAGGGTCCAAACGGCCTCAGGGGAGAGTGGAACCATCTGAAGGTGTCTGACGCTGGGCCTGGTGATGTTGTTGTTGCGTCTCTTCCTCAGCTCGCGTCCCTTATTGCCTCTGCCCCGCCCCTCCACTGTCCAATCACAGTCCTTGTTAGGGCAAAGACTGCTGTCCTTCTTGCGGCCTCGTCCTTTACCTTTTCCTCCCCTCTTGGGTGATGTGTGCAAATGCAGATCAAAAGTGTCTCTGTTTTCTTTACTGGTCACATTGTGCCCCACTTTGTCCTGGCCCTTCCTTCCATGTTTGTCAACTTTGTTTTTGGGCTGAATCTCTGAGTTCTTTGTGTCTGCGTCAAAAAACACCAGAGTGTTTTCTGTGTTCATCTGAGAGACCCCAGGTCTCCACCTCAACACTCCAGTCCTCCTGTTTTCATCGGCATCGTGCCACCGCGGAGGGGGTGGGCTTTTGCTTTTTTCAAAACTGCCCACTTTTTCCTCTCTGCTTACTTTGTGAAAGACTATCCTTATGTCTGTGGCTGTGACCCAGTCTTGAAGAGTGGGGCTGTAATCAAAATCAGGAGAGGAGGGCCGCCCATCCAAAGTGGGGAAGGCCAGAACCATCCCGCCCCGTTGTCGCTGTAAAGGCCGAGGGTCAGAGCACAGGGGCTCTGTCTCCTGGTGCCTAGTTAGAGCTACAGTCTGAGAGGGCAGGCTGAAGTCCCTGAGGCAGTCACTGGAGTAGTGCTGCATGGGCCTCCATGTGCGCCCAAAGTCCATAGATTTGAGAATAGAGATCGAGATGGGATCGGATGGCTCTCCTTGTTGGCAGAACTGTAAACTGATGTATGTGATCTCAAAGCGCCGCCCCAGAGGAAGCGTCAGGACCCACTCTCTGGACTCTGAGCCCTCTGGTGCCAGCCAGCAGGTCAGGTTGTGAGGGTTATGTAGGTCTGTCAAGGACGTGATGTTATTGTCGAACTCGTGTCCTGAACGCACCGCGTCCACTGAAACCCCATACGCCGCGTTGATAAACTCGGACAGGCAGTGGCGAGCGTGGCCATCGGTGTGGTAGCAGGGGTTATGAGGAGAGGTCCAGCTCAACGGGACGTGAGGAAGAGCGGAGGAGACCAGTGAGGAAAGCTGGAGGAAGAGGAGATGTAGAAGAACAGGGAGCAGAGAGGTGCAGGGGGGCAGGGAGGAGGGCGGGAACATCATGTCATCAAGCCTGCAACAAAAACAGAGAAATGAAACTTCTAATTCAGCCCAAAGTCAAAGCACCTGTTCCTTTATTAACTCACAGGAGTGTGCAGGATTTCAACAGACACTAATAAAGAGCTGATCTTGATCTGGTAACTCTGGCAACTGGAACTTGGGGTCTTTCTAAAGCCTCAAGTGTGTGAAGAAGAGAGCAAACTTGGAGGCAATTCTGAACTGACAAACATGGCCGACAGCTGAGCCTTGTGCCGTGAGCATGACCACATTCATCAAGTTTATGGTTTTCCTCTATAAACTACTTGTCCTGCAGACAGACCGCAACCAAAATGCTGTGGTTTGGCTATGAGAAAATATGGAGAAAGAGACAAATTTGAAGATTAGTTCTGAGGATATAGTGCCTGATTTATAGATGTGAAATTTGTGCTCCTCCTGCGCCTGTAGCTTAAATACTTCCGCGGCACAGACGAACATGGACTTGTACATCGACAGCTCGAACAAATCCTTTCCTGTCTCACACGACTGCTGATGACACTAATTTATTCTTCTGTCAGGATTTGATAGCCGAGTGTTAATTCTGGCATGTGGACAAATGGAACAATGCATCTTTCTTTCTCTGTCTCACAAGTGATTTATCATGTGTGCTGCGCTCGCCAAGCCCAGAAGCACATTCCCAACAAGCTATTCTGTCATCTGTGTTTTTCCTCCTTTCTCTTCAATAACTTGCAGTTCCTGGCTGCACCCTTAACTTGAGCCAGTCGTGTTTGCTTTCTTTTCAAGCAGACAGTATTTTTCTGTAAATAACCCAGGCGGTGGGTGATGTATTTGAAACAACTTTCGCTGCTCCTCTATCTGTCTGCCTATCCATCACCTGCCCCCTTCATTCTGTCCTGGGAATATTCTTAACTGTGCAGAGATTGATGATGCCCTAACAAGCGTTTGACACTGACAGCAAAGTCAGCAGGCGAGCAATAACCGAACCCATAGGAGAGGACAGGGCCAGGATCCTTAGCACCCTCGTCATCTCGCTCAATTAGCCCACGGCCGAAATCTGAGGCTGCAACCCACTGGGACCACACAGCTCTGAGGAGGCCTGAGAAAAAACATTCATGCACTCAAATGACAAACGTATTCAGCGTTTTTAAACCTAGAACATGCAATCATTTTGGATTTTAAATCTATAGACTTAAATCATAACATCTAACTAAAGAAGCCCTTGAGGGGGGAAAACTTTCAAGGTCAAGAGGCCTGGACGCATAAAAAGTTATTATTACGAGAGTTCATGATAGTTTTTTGCCCATTATTGACTTTTTCGTTCGGTCTCATCCCCATTTCACACTGCACTGTCCAGTCTAAAAACCTACAGGTAAAACAATTTCTTTAAAAAATTTAAAAAGTAAAAACAATCTTTTACTAAAGCATTATTTGGCAATAGATATTAAACAGGAATGTTCACAAAGTATGTATATTAGATGCTATAACAGTAATCCAAATGTGCGGCTCTCAAAGTGGGACCACACAGCTCTGGGGCACTACCTGCCTGGACTCGGTCTGTTTCTGGGCTCAAAATGTAGACCAAACAATGCTAGAGTGGGACAAAGAGTGGAGCTTAAAACTACAAGCAATAAGATGACATTGTTCTGACAGTGACCCAAGAGCCACTGCACATTCCCAGCGTCCAGAAAGTGTTGGTTGGTCATTCCTGACATGTTGCGACATGCCGCATGGGAATCCAAACCCTATAAGTCAATGGCATGATTAATTAGGTCTCTGGTTTTCATAAGGTGTCCGTGTCTCGCAGCAGAACGAATGGGGCTGAGGAAGGGCAGTCTAAAGGGGTACTGTGCTCAGGGTCAGATTTGGAGAAGTGGACGGCAGCCGAGAGGATACAGGAGAATTTGCTGTGGATCAGATAGGATCAGATGGGGTGGGCAGGCGGGGTGGGCAGGCAGGGCTGAGGCCTCAGGATCACTGCTGCTTGTTTAACATTCTCACGACATGCTATCGCTCCAGTCTTTGTCACATTACAGGACTAATTAAACCGTGGCCTATTACAACTGCTCTCATAAAGGGATACTTATCTCAGACTGGCCCCCGAGGGTCCTAAACTGCCCCACAACCAAGGGACTGAACATTGTCCTCTAAAACAACACAGAACACTCACACAGACATACACCAATGTCACTGAATTGTATAAAAGTACTAATAAATAAAATGTATTCAACCTTTTACAGGATCCTATAAACTGCATAGTCATGTGTACATTCTGCATTTACGTTGTCAAGTTGACATACTGCAATACTTTTCTCTGCAAACATTTTTCTGATGATTTCTTGATAGGGCTGTAGCTCGCACGCCTCAATATTACTTTTCTTTGCCCTCCAGTCTTTAAAAGTTGATAAATGATACTCCTCTTTGATCTGCCGTCGCTCTAATAAATCCTTGTCAGTCTAAATCATACGTCTTTCACATTAGAGTTTCATTCGATAACGCTAAGTTGTTAATATCTGTCTTTCAAAAGGCTTAGCAGCTGAATCGTGGCATGATGAGATCAAGCATATCTCCAGCGGGTGATCTGTTCGAGCAGCTATGTGTGGCTGGCACCGGGCTGGAAAATGCTCTGACAACCTGGGGCCATGTTTACAGCGAGGTGGGACCGAGGCAGAAGGCAGCTGAAGAGCGCGCACAATCCTGGAAGAGCTCAAGCGCTAAGGCCGCTCCATGGGAAAGATGTAGAAGAAAACTGCTTTAGGTGTCAAAATGGGTGTATTAACCGTAAGAAAAACAAAAACTAGGGAATCCAGATTGGAAGTAACAGGTGTAGACCACTGCTGATTCACGACGTTTCGCTGAAAATGCTACAGTGCCAAGACCTTAACGCTTTAAATCTCTTAGTAAATAATCTGTAGATGTTATAGTCAGTCAAGTCAGTCCTAAAATTGCGTATGCGCTTTCTAATTGCTCTATAATTTCATCCGTTACCCCATTATTCAAATCAAAAACGTTTTAAGGGATCGCTAGAATGAAAAACAAAGATATTGCTGCAGATTCTGTTTTATTTGACCTCTGTAATGTTTTTACGTTGCCATTTCTCAAAGCCAGGAGCACTCTAATGTTATGAGGAGGGGGAAAATCGGTATTTTGTGGTTCAGTGCATAACAATAAAAGCACGAACATCTTAATGGGAAGTTGTTTGGGGAGTTATGAGTTTATGGGATTACAAATGCTGTAGATGTGAACTTCTGCCAGTACTTTTATGAGCTTGTTTTTTTTTTTTTTTTTCAATTTCGCCACAGAATCCCACATCATCAACTCCTATTTGGGGCTTTGTTGCGCTTTATTGTACAAGCTGATATCTCAGGGAATGAGAGGCACAGCCGGATCATCGCCGTGTACCTCAGGAGCCCCTCTGCTGAGCGCGTCGGTCCCTCACTACCTGTTAACTGGGACTGGCGTGTTCACACTTTAGACCAGAGCTGGGGCACTTCTGGACAGCAGATGAGCGGGATCTGGGCTGTCTCGCACGTTTAACATTCTTCGTCATGGGCAGAAAGGAGAATGAGAGTAAAGGGGAAAGGGAAAGAGGGACAAGAGAAGAAAACGAGAAAGGAACATCAAGCAGGACAAAGAGCGAAAGGTAGAACAAAGACAAAAAGGAAAGAGAAGAACACAAGGTAAAGAAAGAAGGATAGAAGAGGAAGAGAGGCATGGAAAAGAGAGACATTAGAATAAAAGAGGAGAAAAAATCAAAGAGAGAGAGAGCAAGAAAAGAACAAGGGACAGACAAGAAGAGGGAGAGGTAATGGAGTAACAATTAACATAGGAAAAAGCATGAAGAAGAAATCAGTAAC
This sequence comes from Chaenogobius annularis, assembly GCA_015082035.1. NCBI lineage: Eukaryota > Metazoa > Chordata > Actinopteri > Gobiiformes > Gobiidae > Chaenogobius > Chaenogobius annularis. The sequence goes on from BJKM01000038.1 coordinate 698,977, forward strand.
AAGAAAGAGAAGGATAATGGGGAGGGAAGAAAAAGGAAAGCAAGAAAGCAATAGAAAAGGCATAGAGAGAAGGAAGAAAAAGATAGAAAAAGAATGAAGTAGAAGAGAAATAAGGAAGGATGGAGAGAAAGAGAAAGGAAGAGAAGGAAGGAGGAAAAGGAGAAAATAAAGGAAAAAGATGAACAGCAAAATAAAGGATGTAAAGCAGAGAAAATAGAGAGTAAAAGAGATAAGCAGCTAAGAAAAGAAAGTAATAGAGGAAGTAATAGGATAGTAGGAAGAGAGGTGCGCCGTAAAAGGCAAAGGGGAGAAAGAGAATGGAGAGCAGAGAGTAAGGAGATAAGGAGGCAGAGACAAAGATAGAGATAGAAACTGATAGTATAAAAAAGGAAAAATAATATAGAGAGAAAGATTGGAAGAGTCAGACGAAAAAGGAGTAAGCAAAAGAGAATGCTATGAATAGAGAGCAAAAAGGAGGACGAGGAGAGATGTATAGAGCAGGCAGAAGAAAACACGAAGGAAAGGAGCAAAGAGCAGCAGGTGAGAGGAAAAAAAGACAAAAGGAATAGGGAGAGGATAGAAGGGAGAGAAGGAAAAAAAGTAGATGTCGAGTGACAGGTAGGAGAAGGGTAGTAAAGTTAAGGATGGAAGGAAGACAATCAAAAGAAAGATAGATAGTAGAGCAGAAGTAGAGAAAAAGGAGAAAGCAGGAAGATGTAGCAAGACGGAAGTAGTGGTAAGTAAAGAAACATAGAAGAGAACAAGATGCAAGGAGTGTAGTATGTGAGAGGATAGCATAAAAATAAAAGAAGTGGAGTGCAACGAAAGGAGAGATAGAGCAATAAAGTGATAAAGTAGAGAAAAGTTGTAGAGAGCACAAAATATTAAGTAGAAGACAGCCTTTAGAACATGATTTCACACCACAAAGTCAAACAGCGATACAGACCAGAAACAAGGGCTTAGTTAACATGGGAGGCTTAACAGAGAATCACGAGAACTTAAACAAGCTCGGGTATCTTAGCAAGAACATGTCGGAAGTCTATGGCGAGGCAGGAAGCTTGCCCATGAACGAAGATGCTTTAAACGTGGCCGCACGAGAAGGCAGATCCCGCCGATCGTTGTAAAGGGGGGGTGGAGGCAGGAGGGCGGGCCCCCCAGAGCGGGGAGGATGGCGGACGAAGGGAGGGGCGCACCGGCGGGCCCCGCTCGGCCAAGACTTCCGACATGTTGCGCTAAGATTGGTTTAAGTTCCGCTGCATGTTAGCCTGCAATGTTACAACAGCCTTTGTATTTCTGCGTCTTTGGGCAACACACGTTCTTCTCGTAAGACTTGGTGAAATTTGAATTTAGTTTAATTCCGATGGGGCAACAAAGTTTAATATGGTGGATTGAAGAATAATTTTAACAGTTTGATTTTAATCTAAAATGTAGAGCCAAAAATCAATCACTGAATCACATGAAATGATAAATATATAATTACATTTCTCAATATTGTTTACTTTTCATTTAACTTGATTTATCTAAGTACTTGTGGAGTAAGACAACTTTTCAAGCTTCCCAATGCCTATGAGTAAAGAAACAAAAAAACAGACACAATGCGGCAGTTTTGCTCTGGTAAACAAAAAAAAAAAAAAAAAAAAAAGTCCAAATGAAACTGTCAAAAGATGCCTTATTATTACAAGAGTTACCAGGAAGATCACGTCTCACACAACAGAGCCTTTAAATAAATATGATCAATTATATGAGCTTGTCTGGGCATTTGGAGCTGAACACTGCCACCTGTTATTCCATGTTACCACACTGACACCTTTGTTAATTTGCAATTGTCCTCGGCCAGTCAGCAATACTACACCCTGAGTGAGAAGAGCACCGCTATGAGGGTCTATATTCCCAAAGTGGATTCCTCCTGGCACCAACCCATGTGTTATTCCACACGGAACAGATTCCTGGAGTTCTGTTTTAGGTGTAATAATCTAATTTTAGTGAGGGGACCGACTGCACAAAATGGATTACTGCTGCTTGTTACTGAAGGCTCCTGTCCTTCAAGTTTGCACCTCCAACAAACTGCCAATCCACATCCTGTCCCCTCGCTCTGACCTACAACTTTCCTAATAACTGATCTGAAAAGCACACGTTACCACACTATATTTAAAATTTCCTGTCAATTTTCCCCCTTCGTCGCCTCTTATACAAGTTGGCGAGGGCCTGTGCAAAGAGGCTCCAGTCTCACATGCTGATATTGAAAAACAGATGGAAATGAAATCATGATGATTCGATGTTTCAGTCACGCCAAAGACAACCTCTGGCATGATGGAGATCAATTTTAAACCTCTGCTTGTAATTGCACGTCAATTAAATCTCCTCACAGTGTCACAGGCTCCAGCGGGTTAGTAATGAGGAACAGGTGAAAGGATGAAAGCAAAATACACCCCCATCAAACCGGGCTAATTTACTGAAAAAATAAATATATTTTCACGGAAACAATGTACAGATTTTGTTGCCTTATCGAATCAAAGACAATGAATTCACTACAGCTTAAATGCCTCATCATTTGTTATAGGGCATCTTTAATTTAGCCTTGGACACGTGGTTAGGCAATTTACTAATTACTTGTACACAAAATTGCAAAATAATTGCATTCTGTCAAATTAATAACTTATTAAGTGAATATAAAAAATAAAAAAAATAAAACATTTAAGTTCATTGTTTTGGTTTTCCAACACCCAAAGTCTATATATGCGCCTCTTCTGCAAACATAATCTACAATTTAAGAAATTCCAGATCAATTTCAATGGCTAAATAAATAAAATAGCTGAAGACGGTTTATTTTCGGTGCTGTATAAAAACTTGCAAACCGTTCCAATGAGAGGAAATAGACCGAAGTGCTGCGGCTCTGCGGGGTCACACGCACGCTGCAGTGGGAATAATCATGCCGTTGACATGGTTCATTTAAGCTAAATGTTTGTCATACTTTGTCCGATTACTTTGGCAAGCTCTAATAGTGACTTCTAATTGGCTTAATTCCGCTAAGATAATTGCACTTGCACAAATTGGCTGCACCCGATTACCTTCATGTGGCGCAGGGAAACAATAATATTTACAGACGCGTCTCAGTCTGATCTGCATCTCCAAATATTAAGATCAGTTTACTTGCACGTGCAGATGTTTCGTCTGTAAAAGTAGCCAACGCAATTGCTGATTTGATGAGAAAATTTAGAAAGATGATTAAAATTATGCTTTTAGTATTATACTGTTCCATTTCATTCGGAGCGTTAATTCTTACAAAGTAAAACCGATGCCTGCTAACTGAAAGCACACTCTGCAACTTCAGAAAGATGCAGAATTTACGCGTTTGCTGATGATTGTAAAGCTTTACTAATTGAACCTTAACCATGCAATTAAATACAGCGTTCATAATAAATCATCCCGTTTTTTACGTCGCTAATTCTAAAAGGTTTATTTACTGTGCGTCTTTTGCCAGAGATTGTCCTCGTAAAAAGCCCAGATGAAAACCCTAGTTGTCAGAGGTAAAACTATAGCTACCTCCCGATGTTGTGTGTGGCCAAACCTGAGTCATTATTCTGATCCACAATTACGTGCGTAATCTGTGCGTAATTACCAGCGCGCGCAGAGATAAGACAGAAGCGACTGAAGCCACCACAATAAAGTCCTTTACGACATCCCTTCCAGCGCGTGAACTTGCTCACCATGTGCATCCCAGCGACTTCCCTTCTTCGTCTTCAGCCCCTGTGGTCCGCCTTGGACTGGAGGAGCGCAACAAGTGTCCCGGTGCGGCGAGGGGCAGCCGAGAGGGGCCGAACGGGCGGCTGCGGGGCGAGAGGAGCCTGGAGGACAGCGAGAGGCTCGTGAGTGATGGGAGGCGCGTCTTCTTATAGCAACTCAACCCAAATGCTCCCACCTCACCGCGCACCTCTGCCAAGTTGATTCATGTTAACGTTTAAACGAGAGCTTGATAAATAGACTACATGCTGAGTGCACGTTTACAGTTTCAAACGGCGACAGTGCGCGCTTTGGTGCAGTTAAAAGAATGATACTGTGACACCTTTATTCCAGCCTGTTAGGACGTTTGTTTGGTTCAGCAGGGCTTTATTTGAATGCAGTTTTATCACAAATGTAGGCCAAGCAAAGGGAGCACACATTTAGAATATACCTTTCGCATCGTGTCCTTAAACAGATGATTTAAAATGCCACTGTGCAACTTTCTGGAGATGGAAAGTCACCTGCCTCATTCCATGGAAATAGAATGCCATACTGTGGACTATAAGGAACAGCATTTCTATGGAAACAAGCAGAAAGAGGCTCCTCCAGGTCAGGTTTGTGGAGAGGTGAGCCATCTTATAAGGGCATGGGTTTGTACAGGTTTTGTGCAATATAGACGTCAATGTGTGTTTTTTTGTTGTTTTTTGTTGTTGTTTTTTGCTAAAATGTCACACAGTGGGGAGTAAAAATAAGTGGAAGTATCCTGCAACTTTTTCTGGACCATGCACTTCAAAAATCCTTTTATTTTTATACTTGTTCATCCTTAGACACCCCATAGAATGATCATCGGTGCTCTTTTGGCGATTCTGTCCATCCATTTAGGCCACTGACATTTATTTAGAGAATGTCCCACTTTTTGCCATTAATATCACTTGAATTGTATGAAAAAAGTGAGGAAAAAATGATTATATATATATATTTTTAGACCTTTTGAGGTGTATTGGATTTCCGGGTTGTAATATGTTGACACTTTTGCTATTCTAATCTTATGTGCGTTGCCATTGATACAAACAGAAAGCATATGGTGTTATTATAAACTTATATTTCCGGTGTACACCCCTCCATGTCCCACCACAATAAACACTCTTTTTTTACTACAATTTGAGGTGGTCAGTCCATCTATCAGAGCATTGTGAATAAGATAAGATAAGGTGATCTTATCTTATTTTATTCACAATGAGCAATTTACTGTCGATTGAAAACTTTCCACAATGAATGGCTTTGGACGTACGAGTAGGAAGGGGGGGAAAAATGTACTGGTTTGGTGGGATGGTACATGTGGTAAATATTAATCATAGTTTCACATCAGTCAAGGGTGAGTTAAGAAAAATTAAGAAAAAAAGTGGGAAATTACAGAAAGTAGTGTCACATCCATCAATGTTATCAATAAATAAAAAAATCATAATAATAAAATCATAATAATCCTTCCAAAATGCAACAATTTAAACACAAATAACTTTTCCCCCCCATGAATTTAACTTAATAATATAGTTTTGCTCATCAAATCATAACTATTGTGTAAATTAGGCAAGTTTGGCCTTTGTTCACAGTATGGTTGCTAGGTAACGGCAATGAAATTACCTATGCTAGTGTCCAACCAAGAAGTACAATTATAACCTTCACCAAAATGGTCAAACTGGGGAAAAACAGCCAAGATTTACAGTGAAATGTTAAATGTAATTATGTTAACTATAGTGAAATTCTAGTCCAATCTGTCAGATGCACTTTGACTCACCTCCTTCCCCATATTGTTCCCATCCAATAAATAAAGAATTTGGCTCAACACAGGAGCCAAACAAGGTCAATATTAGCATGATTGAGAAAATACCGGAGTATGTAGATTTGAGCATAATTGAGAAAACCTGATTACTAATCTGATTACAGGCATGTTTTTGTACGGAGCAATTTGGTCCTGGTTGAACTCATCGTTTCATGGCGATTTAAGAATATTCACCGCACAGTACAGCTCCTCCTCGTCGGCTTTATTACCTCTGGCGGGCAAATTGAGAGCACTTGGAGTAGTCTTATCTTGTATCGTCCAGGCAAAGATCTCACCCCGAACTTTCTCCAATTATCCCCGTGCAAAAATGGGGGTAAAAAAAAAAAAAGGCTGAAGCTAATTGGCTGGAGGTGGATCGTTCTCAGATGTGAAGCAAAACTGATACAGATGGAAATGTATAGGGGGAGAGAGAGAACGAGAGAGGGCAGTGCGTAGTGGCTTGATTGGAGTGGAGGAAAGTTTCCCAGAGAAAGCCATAAAACTGATTGATGACTTCCCCCGAGGAATGTTTCCCCAGGTGTGCTTCAAATGTGTGTGTGTGTGTGTGTGTGTGTGTGTGTGTGTGAAAATGTGTGTGTTAAGTAGTTACAGTGCTGCTTAGAAATGCTATCGTTGGACTGGTGACAACAAGGCAAGAGAATATATATATATATGTTTGCGGGTGAAGGTGGAAGCAGTGCGGCTATACCCAAAACTCTAAGTGATTTCTGCGGTTTGTAAAGAAATGGTGATTAATAACACGCCATAGATGTAAAAATGGAGGGCGGTTTGACAGGTGCAGCACGGTGCCAACACGGCGTTCACCCCGAAGCCATCGCGGCGCTATGGGACCGCAATCATTACAAACAGAATGCGCAATTATAAAAGTCGACTTTGAGACACCCTGACAGCAGATGGTTTCACAATGCTCACTGTGATGGTTTAGCAATGCTTTAACAAGTGCGCTATGGCAACGCAGTTTGATTTTGGAGGACAATAAGGGTTCATATTGTTAAGAGCAGTTGCAGTCATTACAATGTTAGTGTTTCTGATGCTTTCCCACACTTGATTAATTCCGAGAGTCGTCAATCAAATGTCTCAAAGTTAATTAAATAATGATAATGGCATTTCTTACAGATTTTGTGTTCAAGTTTTGACAAGTTACAAAAGCACATGTTTGCAAACTCACATTTCAATCCGAAGATTTCAGAATATCACCATCCAGTCGTCACAGTCGAATTGAAATTTGAATGGATGCAAATCAGCAAATCGCAAAGTCTGAATTTTTTTTTTAGATTTTTTTTAAAGTACCATAATTTCCTCCACAAACCAACAATATATCCTGTTTTTTCTGCATAAAACTGCTAACACTGTAGTGATTATTGTATTAGTTGCCAGTCCATAAGCCTATTTCAGTGTTTTTGTCAATGATCCTGAACAGAATCTGATCACAATACTTTAAATAACACTAAAATTGCAATAGGACAATTTTTCCCAAATCGTGCAACCCGAGTACATATGTCATGTGTTCACTATTGCTTCGCTGCTGTAATAGCAAACACAAACAAATACATGTTTCTTGCAGCTTTTGTACCTGATTTGTCATGCATTTCCCTTCGTGAAACCAGATCCAGTATTAAGCGGGAGATGTTTCTCAGATGTCCCCCCTTATACCAGGGACTGCCCCCCTTCACCCACAGCAGAGCTTCAAGGGGATCGAGTTACCCCCCTCCTGACCTTCTCCCGCGTGCTGTGTCTACTACTGTAGGGCCAGAGAGGAAGTGACGGACACGTTTTGGACATGACCCGACACGGGCCGCGGCTGCAGGCTTCAGACGGCGGCCTGGAAGATAAACACCACAGAATGACTGCAAACCCACTTTCCTACACGACACTACGCTAAGATTGAAGTTCTTGGTCCATCAAAGACATTCCCTGTGCACCAAATAATCGACTACATAATCTTTTGACCAAATTTGACCCAGATAAAGCTATAGAACTGCAGCTTAATGACATCCTGATGGTGTGTGCGTACATGCTAAACAGTTTTCCGTCAAAAACACTAAATGTACATCATGTTTCCTGAGTCGTTTTGATGCAATCCCTGCTTTTGCGGAGTCATAAAGTCTCTTCTCTCAGCTCATGGTATGTTTTGGACTCGGCATTGTCCAGATCATGATTATGCCATTACTGCATGAGTTGACGATTAATGGATTAACTGGTTTCAGCCCTATTTAAAGACAGGATAATAACTATGCTCTCAAAAAAGTGTAAAAAAAGGTAGATTAAACTCACAATTCACTCCTGAAACTCTAGGCAATCTCCACAGAAAATCTTTACAATCACAATGAAATGCATTAAATGAAAATAATTATTCAACTTAAACATCGTCGACCGATTAATCGACTAAATGGCCCGACAGCCCTCCTAATGTAATCCACTCTGCTTTTCGATAAATCTACATCATTTGATGATTTGTGTGATTTAATCCACAGCTCAAATGATCAGAAACATTATTTATTTGGCTGGAAAATGAAGTGCTGAACTGAAACAAGAATCCCATGCATTTCAGAACATCTAAACTACATGACTCAGCAGTAAAGACCCCACAATGCTGAAATGTGTTGTTTTGTTTTAGGAAAGTTTACACAAAGCTTAAGTTCTTGCTTTTAAGCCTTTGAAACATGCAGTTGGCAAAATAACAAGTCCGATGGAAAATGACTTTTGTTGCCATAAACCCGAGTCCACTGCTATTGCTTTTCTACTTATTTCTCTTTCTTTGGCATGACTGAGTGTTGACAGGTGCTGGATCGCAAAAGCCTCAAAACAGATTCGACCTGCTGCCTCTCAGAAGATGAAATGAGAACAGTGTTTTGTCTTCTTCCATACCATTTGCTTTTTCTATAGCAAACATTCAGCAGAGATTGTTTCCAGATGTACCAGGTTAAGTGTGTCCTTCTGACCTGAAAGCCGTACCATTCTCCTGGTTAAACTTGAGCCAAACCTTTGCTTCTCCCGCTCACTCTGGGCCTTTCCACATTGCACATTGTCTTTTATCCAAAACTCAGCTCCCCAAATTGGTAAAACATGCCCTGTGTAGTAGTAGGCAAAACTAACATGGATGTCAAGAGGTAATACTGGCAGATGTGAGTTAAAAAGACATGTTTTTTAACTTCTTTTAAGATACTAAGCCAAAGAAGCCTTCAACAAACTGGGCTCTAATACCAGCACGCATGAATTATGACTTTCATTTGTAATTATATACAAATAAAACATAAGGCTTCAAAATTGCTTGTATATGGTACAAAAGTGGATGCTTAACATGTTTAACAGAAAAGCCTACATTGCATTTAAACGTGTTCCTCCGTATGGCCTGTTTCTCTCTCGTTGGCATTGCACCATTGCGCCCTCATGCGTCTGTCTGCGGAACACGAGGACGAGGTTCAGGCGCGAGTGAAGTAGTCAAACCGGAAAACTGATGCTCTGTAAACTTTACTCTCATCCCCTTTAAATAGAGATGAGAGGAAAAGGCGGTGGATTGTCGGTGGATTAACAATTAAATATGCAAGTTATTGTATCATTTTTCTTTCTTGATGTTTATTTATCTATGCTCCCAGTGGATTTCTCACTGTGATGTCATTAAAGTTTGCAGTTTGCATGTTTTGTGCAAAGAAGAAAGAACCAGACCGAAGAATGCAAATAAAAAAAATAAAAAAACAAACAAACAAAACAACACATTATTTGTTGGATGTGGTTTGAAAATAATAATAATAATAATAATAATAATAATAATAATAATAATAATAATAATAATAATAATAATAATAATAATAATTAATAATAATAATAATAAATAATATAAATGATAAATAATAAATAATAAATAATAAATGATTATAATAAAATAAATCACAGTAAGATAAAGTGAAAATATGTTTTTCTATATTTTTGTATCTCTAATTTAATGTATAATCAAGTTTAGTTAATGTATTTAGCGGTTTAACTTTGATCTGTCTTTAATCATACTCTGGCATCAGCTAGTCATCCCTGGAGACGTCGCGCATGCGCAGCACCCTGCTCAGCTGCTGTCTGCAGATGTGGCTGAAATAAACAAAAGTGCTGCTGCTGTAGTCTTTTAAATTGAGTAAGCTATGAAAGTCGGGGTTTTTGTTCTGTTTTGGCTCATTGTCGTTTCTGCATCGAGTGAAGACGAGAGACTGCCGAATAAATGTGAAGGTAAAACATTGAAGACAAATGTAAACTCTTTTAGTTCATTATGAGAGTGGCACATTTACTAAACACCTCTTACAGAAGTACACTTTTTGGAATGGACTCACTATTATTGTGGTAATAGTACTGATAATACGATTTCATAATCTCGTAGAGATGGGCCTGCATTTAACTCTATGGGAGATTTACTGTTTTTGAAGGAAATATCCATAGAAATCCACAAACATTGAACTGTATCAGTATTTGTTTGGGATTGGGTCCACAAACGTGTAATGGCTTAAAGTCCTTTGAACAATCATGTCACCACGTCCAGAAGCTATTGTGAAAAACATATTCCACTTTTGTTGATTCAGGCTGACAGCAAAGACGTTTAACTTTGTGCCAGTTTTTGTTTCATGTGAATAGGCCCAGTAATTACTGCGATATTAACCATGAACTAGGTCAAATAATCGGCAATCTGATTTTAAACTAGGGATTCTATTCTACAATGTTATGATGTCACGTGAATGTGAGTAGAACCAGAAATACCAGTTTAAAGTCCGTATGAAAGTCCTCCTCTTTTGTAATTATGACTACATTTGGTAGAATAGCCCCTGTGGTAAACATTTATCATAGTTTTACTTCCATTCAGTTGCAGATTGTAATAAAAAATAGGAAGTTCTAAAACAATATCCCTCTGTGATGTCATCAATGTGCGACATGCCATTGAAAACACAGATGATTTACATTTAACTGACACACTTTTCTGACAGTTAGTAAACATCCTTCATCAAAATAAATATGGTAATATTGTTTGTCAACTCACAACTAGGGATTTTGTTGTTTACAGTATGGTTGCTTGGTAACAGTTGTGGAATTGCTATATAAATATATACATATTTGCTGCTCATGTTCAACCAGGAAGTACAATTATAAACTTGACAAAAATGGTCAAACTGGGGACGAATGGGCAAAATGTTGAATAAAATCTGAAATATAATCATGTTCACTACGTTTTAGTGAAATGTGTCATCTAACATGTCATACAGACTTTAATAATAGTTAATGATGATAGTGCAGACTATTTATATAGAAATTAGGCTGCATATTCAAATTATTTAACAGTTTTTTAAAATTCAACCCCCATTAAAAGTAACACAACAACAACAAAGTGCATATGTAACTTGTGTCCACCACCTGCTTGTCTCCATGGAGATGTTATTGCTTTTCCTAGACTTTTCTACACAGTATGGCATTAAACGTTCTATCTCCATGGAAACTAGCACACAGCACCACCAATTTACAGGTTAAAACTGCGTACATTTTTACTGCTTACAGTAAAAAAAACTGCTTACAGTAAAAATGTATGTAGTATTTTCTTTAACAAAATAAATGCAAAGAAGATAAGCTTGATGAATGTTCAGTTCAGATTCTGAAGTCCGACATGTGTTTTAACAAGCTTGTAGAGTTATGGGCAGTGTTACATGATTTCTGTAGATACAAGTGTCAGTCCACTGTATTTGTCTGTGTTTCAGTGTGCAAGTTCCTGACAGTAGAGCTCCAAGAAGCTCTAGAGAAGACCGGACGTTCCAAAGAGGTCCTGGAGCTCGGAGAAGTGCTGGACACAGGGAAACGGAGGAGGAAAATTAAATACAACACATCGTACGCACTTTGAACCGGAACAGATTACGAAAACGACAAGCCGTTTTCTAATCTCATTTGTGATTTCAGTGAGACTCGGTTGACAGAGGCAGTGGACAACATATGTGAGCGTATCCTGGAGTATAATGTTCACGCTGAGCGGCCGGGGAGCCTTCGATATGCAAAGGTAAATCAATATGAGCATGTGGTATGGGTCCTCTTACATTACAGAGTCTTTAATAGTTAATAACCATTTCAACAACCTTTTCACTGACAGGAAAGGCTCTTTTTATAGTTTGCCTTGCCTATTTGTTGATCTTCTTCAGGCATTTAGAGCATTAGAGCTGTCACAATCAGGCTGTTACAATCATTGTGGGAACAAACATCACGATTTTACGATTATTCACGTTCATTGAATAATTTTGCCCTTATTTTATCACAGTTTTCATTTTATTATGATTATTAGTGTCATTCATTGTTTGATGTTACACCAACTGACTGATAAAAAAGTACTTTACATTTAAGTATACTTTTTTGACTGTAGGGTGAAATTATTTTTTTATTTTCTGCTTCTAAAATGTCGACGTTTATTATTTCTTTCTTAACTTTATGACGTTACATTATATCCACGAGCGTTAAACTACTAATTAATCTTGACATTTTACCATATATAATCTTTTTTAAATGTCCTTCTTGCCGCGTTTCCTACAGGGTGCAAGTCAAACGATGACCACCCTGAAAAACCTTGTCCACAAAGGTGTAAAGGTTGACCTGGGCATGCCGGTTGAACTGTGGGACGAGCCTTCTGTAGAGGTTTCCAACATGAAGAAGCAGGTGCGTAAAATATGTGTTTTAACAGCGCTATTGGAAGAGCATTTTAAGCTTACGTGTCGGTTTCTACTTGAAAGTGTGAGACGATGCTGGAGGAGTATGAAGAGGTCGTGGAGGACTGGTACTTCCATCATCAGGACGAAAGGCTGGAAAACTTCCTCTGTCTGAGTCACGTGCTCCAGACGACAGACCAAGGTGAGTGAGGCACAATTAGCATGTTTTCCACAATAAAATAAATACAGCTAATAAAACAAATAAAACAAATAAAACAAATAAATACAATAAATACAATTAAAATAAATAAAATAAATAAAATAAATAAAATAAATAAAATAAATAAAATAAATAAAATAAATTAAATAAATTAAATAAATTAAATAAATAAAATTAAATAAAATTAAATAAAATTAAATAAAATTAAATAAATAAAATAAAATAAAATAAAATAAATACAATAAAATAAATAAAATAAATAAAATAAATAAAATAAATAAAATAAATAAAATAAATAAAATAAATAAAATAAATAAAATAAATAAAATAAATAAAATAAACTTTGATTTAATTAAAAAAAAAATCTAAGTATAAAAAAAATAAAGAAAAAAAAAGTAATTTAAATACATTCAAATACATTTATAAATAAATAAACTAAACTCTGATAGAGACAAAATAACGTTTGTTCTGTTTCTTTTGTAGAATGTCTCAGGGAGGTGTGGAAAGGAGACACAGGGGACAAAAAAGGGACAGACACAGCGGAGAATGACAAACACAATACCCACGATGCATCTGAGCTTTGAAAGAAAAGACTGGAAGCTGAGACCACACTACAACCTCAAACTGAGCTAATAATAATAATATAGCTTTTGGTACGCATTCTATTTTTATATTGGGCCCATGTTTATCAAAGATGATGCGGTTGTTTTATGCAGTCCAAAGGTACACAGTATTTCTGCAATACAATACAATGTTGTTTACAAGTTTATCAATTTTAGAATTTGTTTACATAAGCTGTTCCTGACACCAAGGGTACAATGGATGCACTTTTTAAACTTTGGATACCAATAGCTTTATATGGGTTGTCCTATTGTAAATGACGGTACTTGATGCACATGGTATTTTTATCTAATTGCAACGTGAAGTTATACATTTTGAACAAAGCAATATTTTAATGTTTGTTTCCAAATAAAGAAACATGTTACATTTTATCCACATCCTTTCTTTTTTAACTATTTCTTCCATTTAAAGTGAATACCAATCACAGAGCAGAGAGGAAATTCCATATTTTAAAACGGTTTGAAATGAATCGTCTCTTATTATTTACACTGTAGGGTTAAGTGTATTATATTTTTAGTAACCTATAGTTCATTATCATTGCTCCTCGTCTTACTCCAAACGACCACAGCACATTCCTAGTTTATAATTTGTAGTTCTGCGAGTGTTGTGCTAAACCTCCCACTGCTCCTTCGTCACTGGCCTTCATCATGGCGGACCAAATGTTGCACAGTAGGTTCTTTCCATCTTGGTTGACAAAAATATTGGTCCACAAGGGAAATTACTTGTACACAGTTTCCCTCACATTACAATATAATAACAACGAGCAAAACAAACATGACAAAAATATTCTCAATAATTAAAGGGGACATTAGTTTACTCAGATGTTGTATTTGTTTTGTTGGCGTTTTGATTGATTCCTGAATGTCTGACTGATCCCAGTTTTGTCCTGCAACTGAGGCTTGACTGCTCAGAAAATTCCTGTTTTCACCTACCCCCTATCTCCGCCCACATCTTGGCACTGAAGTCCTACTCCCACTGGCACAAGTAGGATTTCTAAATTTTTTGAAAAGTTGCCACTTTTCAAAAATAAAAACATGTGACTATGACAAATCTGCTTCTTGTTACGGTGAAATGATGTCACTATGAAGAGGCGGGGCTTGTTTTGAACAGGAAGTCAATGAACATGTTTCTATTATTAAGCCGTTTTAGAGAAATATTGTGGTTTACCTTGACTAAAATCTAAAACAAGATCTACTTATATTATAGTTCAACACTATAAAAGTACTTTAAAACAAGCCTAATATGTCTCCTTTAAATTGGCAAAAATGCAACAGATTTTTGGCAGAGAAGAGGTTAAAAGTGTTGCCTGTCCGCCGGTATCTCAGGTGTCAGGGTCGAGTCAAACCCACTCGACAGTAACAGATAGTCCGGTGTCTGCACGGGCGGAGACGGCGAGCGCGCACGCTGTCACAGCACGCCCGGACAATACATCCACGGGCCGGACAAGGGAAGCGAAAGGAGGACGCAAAGGCACGGGTCATGCTCCAATGGGAAGGAGCAGGTGTTTGTGCTGTAGTATGAGGAGGAGAGGACCGGCAGCGGAGAGCAACGGGAGGAGAGCAGGAGGAGCAGCGGGGGAAATGTGCAGCGTCACCGGGGAGAGGAGCGGCGGTAAGCGGCGTGCACTCTGGACAAATAAACAAAAGAAAAGAAAAAACACACTCACTAATTCTTTATGCCATTCCTGCAATTCATGTTTTAAGTGGTTGCATGTAGTTTTTTGTATTTTTTATTTTACCTTATTTTATCTTTTAATTTCCATATTACATATCTAACATGTTAAATATATCTATACATGTATCTACAATAAAAAAATAAAAAAAATCAATATAGAGATAAAAAATCAATGTAATCTACTATTTAATTAAAATAGGTCTGCTTAAATCCATTAAGACGTCACTTATTATTGACGTGTTTTCAGCACTATTTTCCTTTGTGTTTGTAAAGTAATTGTTGGTGTTTACATGGCACTTTGCCTGTCTCCACTTGTTATATCACTGAGAGTGTTGACCGTGTCTCTATTGTCGGTAAGAGATGGGATAAGGTTACACAGAAAGGCTCCTGGTCTATACCAGTGTCACCCTTAGGATACACACATTATACAAATACGCATTAGGATGATAATATACTACTATAAGCTATCGTTCAGCCCTTTGTAAAGTGCCAGTGAGATGCATGATTCAAATAATGACATTTCCTTATTAACCGGGACTGAGAATTCATGTTTGTTTGTTTCTAAAAATAGGTTTCCCTAAATGACCAAAGGTGTACCTGCCTAAAAAAACCAAGAGGAGACTTCTACCACCATCCTAAAGGTAAAAGCACTTGCATAGATTTTTAGAGATGATAAAAATGTATTATTATAGACAATTAATAATAAACAGTTCTATGTAATAATACCCAAGTAACAAAAGTATGCCGTTAATAGCAGAAATGACATGCTAAACTTGCAGTGTTAGACTATTACAACTATTTGGTGGATTAAAGAGGGTTAAGTGTTACGCTCTGAATTATAAATGCATTCAACACTTGCAATGAAATAGAAGTAAGCAAAACACAGAGAAGTAAAAACAGGAGCTAATTTGTTACAACAAATTATTTCACCAAAGTACAACTATTCATAACACTCACACAGGCTTGGATTATACATTATTTAAATGAAAAGCACATTGGTGTGGCTCTAAATGTGAGCCAAGAAAGCCAAACCTGACGGATAACCCTGCCACGCCGGGTTATCTTCAGGTCTGTAAAGTTTCCTCTGGATCTTCTCTGAGCTGCGAGTCCTCAGATGACCCCAAACTGTCCAACACTGAAACCCGGGGGCACCTGGTGCACCTCGCTGACGCTGAATCAACATCGATACTCATGACCCACACATGAGCTGCTGCGTAAGAGTCCAGTTCAAATCACTGATGGCTAAAACAGTACCAGGACCTCAGCACTGACCTATGACCGTCACACAGGGGTCATTTAAGGGGCCGGATGTTTGTGATATTAAAAAGCAACTTCAAAATATCGTATTCGCCAAAAGAGAAGGAGAAATACGTTAAAATTGCTATTCATCTTTGTCTGATCCGTAGTTCCACTTGCATAGGAAAGAAATAGATTAACGAATGCCTCTTAATAACTTTGTACTTGTTAGGAACTTCATTAATATCTAATGTCTACAAAATTCAGCTAAATGTGCAAATGTGTTTAGATTCTATGTATATTTTGGTCATGATTATTAGAACATCATTATTAGAAATAGAGTGGGAAATAATGGAAAATTTGAAGAGAAAAGTTTGGCTTTTGTACATTTTCATTCCTCTGTTTTACACCGTGCACCTGACTTTGTTTCCCCCGTTCCTCAGAAAAATGCCCGAGCGAGTGGTCAGTTTCCAGGGCCAGAGCTTCCACAGACTGAGGCGCTCCTGTCAGAGGCGCGGTGCTGTGTTCAAGGACCCTCTGTTCCCCGCCTCGGCTCAGTCTCTGTTCTTTAAGCGAGAGCCGCCGCCCGGACTGTCCTGGAAGAGGCCGAGGGTGAGGGGGCCGCTTAAAATACAGTTACACACATATTCTACCTTGCTTTGCTGCTTTATATGTTGGATTTCGCTCAAATGTTTCACAAACGTGTAGTAGTAAACATGTTTCAAATCAAATGTGGCATCGGCTCCCTGCTTCAGTTTCTAACCGCATTACTTCTTGTACTTCAAATGCATCATGTCGATTTGAATTCGTGTAGCTGAAGTTGAGTTTGTTTGTGGAATGACTGTCACGAGCTGCCCAACGACCGCCGTGGTGTTTATATATACATACACGGATCGTTATTTGAAATAGCCCAGTGTTTTTAGCCCGGTGTTGTGATTGGAGAGTAAATGCGTAGCTGATTAGAACAGCTGCCAGACAAGATGCCCTCCCTGGTGTTGAGACATGTTCACGTTAAAGGAGACGTCGAGGCGTGTGTCTATAAGTGAACGGTCTTAGTGAGTTAAAGGGCGTATGGCATGTTGTCACAGTTTTCTAATTGGGACTTTGTTTGGTGTATTTATACCTGTTGTACATATTAGTGATAGTTTTACACCAATCAAGTCAAGTAATTGCGGAGAAAATGGTGAAAAATCGGTAGAAAATGACAGGAAGTGACATCACACAAGGGCCACTCATTTCAATCAAAGTTTATGCAGAATTTACACAAAGAAACAACTTTTTTCAACTTTTTTCTCTTAAAAGTGCTCTTTTGTTTATTTTTATTTGTCGAATATATATTTTTTTACATTAGATGAGTTTTTTCCCTGTGTTTTCTGGTTAATTTCCAAGTGTGATGTCATCAATTACCAACAGGAAGTGGTGTTATAACCTTTAAAAAAATGAGCTATTCTGGGATCACATTTTTATCATTTTTAGCATAATTCAAAACATGAATGCATTTTCGTTCCATGAGTGGTTTACTCGGAAAGATGTTGTACTCAGCGTTTTATTTCATAGGCGTGATTAGACAGGATTGTAAAGCTGTGTAAAATGGGGTGAAGAGTGGCGAGGGGCATTCAGCAAATGTTCAGAGCAGGGACTTGATCTCCCGCGTGTGTCCTGCAGAACCTGCTCAGCATTTGAATTAAGTCACAGGGACAAACCAAATCATAATTCTGTATATATAATAAGCATTTTAAGCTTTCCTGCCAAGTCTTTGAATGTGTTTTTATATTCTTATCTAAAACTATAAAGCTTTAATCAAAGTACTTTTAGTTATCACATATAAACCCTCCTTCTCCCTTTCTGCATATGTCACAAACCTGATATGATTAGTGCGAAGATTGATTTTCAGTTTAGTTGAGATGGTCATGACCCTCTGTGTGCTCTCTATGAGTGTGTGTAAGTGTGTGTGTGTGTGTGTGTCTGCATGTGTGTGTATTAGAGAGAGCACTTCTACAGTTTCCTAAACCAGGACCAGCTTTGAGGATCAGAGCCCAGGCACTCGGCTCTCGGCTCCCAAAACACACTACACGCTCCGTCAAATGTCACCGATTAATCTGAATTTATGACCTCCCGTCCCCTTTAGGAGATATGCAAGGACCCTCGTCTGTTTGTGGACGGCATCAGCACCAGGGACCTGCACCAAGGCAGTCTGGGGAACTGCTGGATGGTCGCCGCCATATCGTGTCTCGCATCTGAGCCATCTCTGTGGAAAAAGGTGTTTAGTTCTGTGTCGGAGTCGAAGGAAACTCGATCATTTGAGTAAACCAGAATCTGTAATTTAACTTCGCAGTGAGAGGAAGGTGAAGCTATAACACAACACAGAGCAGGAATACATAAACAAATAACTAATACAATTCATAATCTGCAGATAATTAGCAAATTTACAATCACAATTACCTAATCACATTTAGCAAATCACAAAGATAGCCATTTTTAAAGTAACGTCCTGCTGAATACTGTGCTGTATTTTGTGTAAACTTACTGTCTTTTCTCTCCAGGTGATTCCCGATCACACGGAGCAGGAGTGGAACCCAAAGCGCCCGGATCTGTACGCAGGAATTTTCCACTTCCGTTTCTGGCGTTTCGGGCGCTGGCTGGACGTCGTGGTGGACGACCGTTTGCCCGTCAGCGCAGATGGAGCGCTGCTGTTCTGCCGCTCCGCCACGCCTCGAGAGTTCTGGAGCGCGCTTTTGGAGAAGGCCTATGCCAAGTGAGTCGGCTCTGTCCTCACACGCCTTCTCTCACATAATATTGAATGAATTCCCCAATGAGACAAAAAAATATCTGGATTTTTTTATGAAAACTGAACACTTTTTGAATCCTTAAAGAAAAATACTGTCATTTTTCAGAGGTATTAAGGACCCACAGTTGGTGATAGCCCACAAAACATCTCAAACGCTTCAAAATGACATCTAGTTTGTGGTAGATGGAGTCATGCACTGCCATTGTTGACCCATTCCTTCAAAATTAACTATGACGCATTGTACCAAATGTAATATATTTGACTTTGCTGATATTGAATCCATAAATCACGCTTTATCCTGTGCTTGCCTGGGTGTGCTTAGACTGAACGGCTGCTATGAGGCTCTGGAGGGGGGGAACACAGCCGAGGCCCTGATCGATTTCACTGGTGGAGTTTCAGAGCCCCTCAGTCTGGACCGAGAAGCCCTCAGTCTGCAGGGCGACCAGAGGAGGGCGCTGTTCCAGACACTGGCCCAAGCACATGAGAGGAAAGCCTTGATCACTTGCTTCATTCGGGTAATTGCGCTGGTGTATTTTGCTCTAGTTAGAACTAAATCCAATTGTTAAAGTATTTTCATAGTATCAACCACACGGACAGGCATTTACTAATTGCAAAAACAGATATTTCCATTTGAAAAATTGTCAAAAAGTAATTTTCTTTTTATTACCATCTTCTACAGACATTATCGATGTTGAGGGATCGTATGATATTTTTATTCCAGTAAATACTTTGGCCTTTTGAAAACTATAAGCCACCAAGAGCAAAGTAAAAAGATAACATTAAAAAAACAAAGTCAGTCAAAAAAAATGTAAGCGTATGTCCTCCTTTTGGCCCCATCTGTCCTCTTGTTATTGATTTTTAATTTTTTTTATGCCAGCCAAAAGTACTTTCCACATGTATCCAACAATCGTTCCCATTGCTGGTGTTTTATGTCCTACCTAGACACATAGTTTCAGTGTTGATGTTGAAGACATTTTCCCCCAAATGTCATTTATTTTGCAAATGAACTCTGTTGTTTTAGCCAGCCGAGGGCGAGCTGGTGGAGTCGGTGATGGAGTGCGGCTTGGTGAGGGGCCACGCCTATGGGATCACAGCACTGAAGAAGGTCCATTTGACAGAGAAGCTGTCCACGGGCAGGATGTCTCGCCTCCTTCTGGTGCGCATGAGGAACCCCTGGGGCACCACAGACTGGACAGGAGCCTGGAGTAAGGGGTGAGACCTCTTTGAACACTGCCACATGTCGCACTCTCGCATATTATCTATAGGAGACTGGGGAATATCAAGTCTGAGAACTTTACTGCATGGTTGTAACTGTTTTGGACATTTGCTTCCATTACTAATAACATTTTATGAGAGCACGGAGGGACATTTTATAAGCTCTTAGTCATAAGACACCTGCCATTTACATTGTGGGATTTTCAAAGAGGCAAGAGGGAATAGTAAGGATTTCCAGAAGTGATTGTATTTTAAAGGTATTTCCAGTGTGGTGACCCAAACATTTTACTATCGTTGAACGCCCCCTGTAGGTCACAGCAGTGGCAGCAGATTAGTCGCACAGACAGAGAAAAGATGGGCCTTCCTGTTCGAGATATTGGAGAGTTTTGGTAAGGTTTTTCATCTTTATATTAAATGAAAATGTCACAATAAGATATCAATGTACAGACAAAACAAAATGATGAACAATTTTTGCTTTTCACGTTTGTGTCATTGACCAGCAGATGGCACTGTGTATCAAGAATTGCAACATCATTACACGTCTATGAAAACTGTAATCTCTTAATAATAATAAAAAAGATGACATGGAAAATATAAATAATAATTTCCTGTGACTGATGCTTTTCCAACATGTGTTATTTTTCTTTTCAAACTTCAATTAGGGCTGGACAATTAATCCTGTTTTATTCAAATCGAGATCCAATCAGTGTCAAAGATTTGCTCTGGGCTTTTTAAGTGAGGGGTCTATTGCCAATACGTTATCAATAAAATCATATGGTTTGGAGTAGAGTTTAGACTTTGAATTCATATATTTTCATACTTTTTCGTGTTAAAAAGCACGTGAAATCATTAATAAAAACCACATTTGTTAGTTTTTAATAAGAACAAAAAACATAAATATGAGCATTGTGCCATCGTGTCAATGTTGTGATCAATTTATAACTTCACTTTCTGCGTTAGGATGGAGTTTGAGGACTTCTGCCGCTACTTCACTGATGTGGTTGTGTGCCGTCTGGCGGAGAAGGCCTCGTTATGGCCCCGTTCGCACTGGAGAGAGGTCAGCCGCTTCGGACAGTGGACCCCAGCCCCTTCCAGCCCCGCGCCCCTTCCCCTGCTCCTCCGCACTGTCCCGCAAAGACCGCCCTCACTGAAGGCCAAGCAGCAGAGAGGAAACTGCAAGGAGGCGCGGCTGGGGGAGAGCCGGGGGCCGAGGGGGCGAAGTGCGCAGAGAGGCAAGGCCGTCCCGGTGAAGTCGGAGGAGACGGCGAGCGCGCGGTTGAGTGGAGCCTGGCACGAGCAGACGGATAAGAGGAGTCGATGCGGAGGATGCATCAACCACAGAGACACGTTCCTTCACAACCCGCAGGTACAGTACGCACAAAGAACACTTTCACTGCTATGGAAACATTCAAGAGTGTGTTTTTTGTCCAGTCCCATTAGTTTATTAGTAGAGCACAATTCAAACAACAGGACGAATGTTATTAAAATCACCAAACAGATTACGTTTGAACGTTTGCTGGTGGTTAATTTGTTATTTTGGATTTTAGATTGGTCTGTCGGAATCACTGCAGGTTTCAAAGTTGGCAAGACCATTACACATCAGTAAATATAAGTCGTTTGTTCTGCATAAACCGGTCCTGCCATTGTGTACAGCTGAACACAGAACGCAGAGATATAAAAAGATATAAAACAGACTCAACCTTTGAAGTGTGGGATGTGTAAATGTTAAACAGTGTATGTAAAACGTAAAACCAATTGTTTAAACAAAATGTGTTCAGAACCATCTTGTATGAAATTTCAAGAAAGGGGCAGAAATGTATATTTATTAGATGTTTTTATTTTCTCTGCTCCTTTTCGATTGTGATGATCATTTATGTTAACGTAAATAACACATAATTGACATAAATAATAATAATAATAATAATAATATACACAAAACTGCAGCAATAAAAATTTAAAATAATTCTTTAAAACATAAATCATTGTATCTCCTCATCCCACCTTATATTAGGATATATTCTATTATTTATTCTTCTATATTTGTACCTTATTTGACATTATTCGCTATTTTTGCTACTTTAATTATTTTGAATTTTATTACCGCTTGTTTTCTTCATCTTTTTTTTAGATTATATTGTTATGTGTGAGCTACTTTGCCCAAGTAGATTCTCCTGTGGGTCAATAAAGTTTTAAAAAAAATTGCATTTATTAACAATCTTGTTTTTAGTTTATGTTTGAAGTACGTGGCAAAGAGGAAGAGGTGTTGATCTGTCTACAGCAGGAAGACAGGCGAATGCGAAGGAAAAATGGCGACGGGGAAAACTTGCCTATTGGATTTGAAGTGCTCAAGGTGGGCACACAAAGGTCTTATCTGCTGCCTGCTTTACCCACAATGCTCCCCACCATGGCGTTAAGCATATTTATCCCCATGGAGACGAGCATTTTAAATATGAGAGACCTGCTCACAATAAGAATGCAGTAAGTATTTTCCAGTGGTGGAAGAAGTGCTCCATTGTGTTACTTCAGTAAAAGTACAGATACAGGAGCAAAACAATGACTCACGACATGACAAAAATCTACATGCATGTACTTTTAGAGTATTTCAGACTGACTTCGAGTACTGTTTAACGTGTCAAAAGGCGTTATATGCAATACTGGATACAAAATTGTTCAACTTAATACGTTTTCAAATGTTTTTATTTGTACATTTTGGTTTGCTCAAAGTTGGGATGTCAAAAAATGATGAACGTGGTAAAAATAAATAAATAAACCTTCAGTCTAAAATTCCTTTTTTTTAGTCCTGTTAAATAACACAGATACAGAATACAGATACCTGCTCTTAAACATACTGTATTGAAGTAAAATTAAAAGTATTCACTATATAATGTATTAAGTAAAGCACAGATACCTAAACATTCAATACTTTTACTTTTGTATGTCACTACTTTCCACCACTGGCAATAGCAACAACATGAATTGAATAAATGCAACATTGATGAGTTTAATGCTTTTACTGAGGCTAGCAAGTGAAAAGTTACACAGTGCAGCTTTAAACTAAACGCAATATTTGGAGTGGTCGGTTTGTAGCAGCTTTTCTTTGACTGAGACGTTTGCGTGTCCAGGTGGAGGTGAACCGCTGCAGCCGCGTGCAGTGTGTGCTGGAGCAGGCGGCGAGCTCCGTGTACATGGACTCTCGCAGCGTCACCGTCAGGGCCTCCTTCAGCCCTGGTCGCTACGTCGTCCTGCCAACCACCTTTCTCCCAGGAGCCGTGGGACGCTTCCTGTTGCGGCTTTTCTCCCACTCACACATGCAGCTCAGGTGAGGCTGACGCATACAAAAGTCAAATACACAGAAATGAGTCAGAGGTGAGAAAAAGGGCATGTCTATTTACAGACTAAGACCTTTTTACTAAGGAGTTTTTTGTTTTGTTTCTAAATTTAACATCCCGTGAAGTTGTAATTAAATCGTAATTAAATTGTAATTAAAAGTTAGAACGACCTGTACTAGTAGCGTAAAATCAACACATTTTTACAATAATTATTTTTTTTTGGCATTGAAATGTCACAAAATAAGTATATAAGCTACGGCCTATCAGTAAATTACTCTTTACGGGTCAAAACTACAAAACCAAATGAATATTCTGAATACAAAAGATGTGAACTGACCTAGATCCACATTTTTACAGTGACTTTCCACAGTTAATCCGACTTTATCAAGTGAAATCAGGGGCTATAAACATTTTGATCATTTTATTTTGAAAAGGGACTTTGTAATGGTTCAATAGATCTTTAAACACACTTTACAATTAAATATTCATTATGTAACTTTTCTGCTCGTCTCTGCAGAGATGCAATTTCGCATTTATTAAATTTCATTGTTTTTTATTACTAAAAAAATTGAAGCAGGTGAAAAAGTTTGAGTACACTTTTAAAATGTCCTTGGATTATTTAAAGTTGATTTTAGTTTTTTGCGTATTTTAGTCTAATTGGTGTTTAAATAAATTTGAGCACACAAAGAACTACCATTTCACGTTATTTTGTGTTATAAATATTGCACTGTACTTTTTTTGTATTTTTTCATCAGAAGGCGATATTGTGCCTTATTTGCACATTTTGTTACATAATATTTATTATTTTAAATCGTCACACATGCAAACTTTTTAAAAAAAACAAGCTAAGGCAATAAAACGGACCTTCAAAAAAAAAAAGAAGCCCATTTAAAACAAATTGGTCTGTTTTTACTGATATTTACTTAAAGTTACAGCTAACTAAAATAAAAATAGATTAAAATCTGTTACCTCTGCTTCATTTGAATCTGTTTGTTCAGCTTTACATGTGTTCAGCTTTACAAATAGCTACCGCCGTCACTATTTGTTCTAGTAGTTCTTTATTATTATAGGCACACCTTTTTTTGGTCGCATTTTTTGTCGGATTTTTGTTGTTCAAGGTTCTTTATGTAGATAAAGATTTTATCTAACGAGATTTCTCGTGTGATTCTTGGTATTACTTTTGGTATTTGTCGCTTTTGTCATCTTTTCAGAATTTGTCGTCAAAGTTGTAATTTTTCCCATTGTTTTGAATGGCAGATTTGTGGCTTTCCAGGTTCAGGGTGCTATCGGCTCTTTTAAGCTTTGTAGTAGTTTGGAACGATTTCTTTAGGACTTTTAAGGTTTGTAGTGTTGTAGATATATCCCGTACTTTTAGAATTCTAGTACTTGTAGTACTTACAGTATTTGTAGTACTACGTGATAGTACTACGTTATAGTAGCACGTTGAAGTACATTTTTGGACTTTTAGAATTCTAGTAATCCTACTACTTGCAGTGCATTCAGTATTTTCAGTACTATATTGTAGTACTTGTTGCAGTACCACGCTGTAGTACTACATTGCAGTACTACATAGTAGTACTTTTTGTACTTTTAGAATGTATTAATTGTGAGTTTTCAGGAGTGTTTCTTTAAGAATTTCTTTCTCAGGTTTGTTGTTTGGTCGATTTTCTTGGTACTTTTAGAATTCTAGTAATCCTAGTACTTGTAGTATTTTAGTACTACATTGTAGTGGCTTGTTGCCATTGCAATTTCTAGTTCAATTTGTTGTTACTTGAAAACATAATTTTTCAGTGAGCTTCTGGAGGACTTGCCAGCGCCCTCTGTCTTCCACTGTTTGCTCCCGCAGCCCTCAGTAGTGACCACAGTGCATTTGCGCCGAGTGGCCGGCCTCTGTGTCCCCAAACAGGAAGGTACATGCAAACATCTCTTTACAGTCCTCATAATTTGATAATAATGAACAGTTTCAATACTTTCCATCGATATGTTGTTGTTTATGCCTTGAATTCTGTTCCTTTTCATCTTCTAGCTCCAGATCTTTACGCTGTGGTGCGATGTGAGAACGACACCGTCAAGACTCGTGTGTTTAAAGCGGAAGGAAACCCAGAGTTCAACCTAAGAAGCATTTTCTACAGGAGATACCCCCATGTCCACATTTCTATTGAGGTCAGTCACATCTTAGTTATATTGTCCAATAATAATACATGATTAAAGGGATATAGTAACTGTAAGAACAGGAACTGCAGGTGGAAAGTGGAAACTAACTATGTTTTAGCTATAACCTGGTGAAGAATATCTGTTTTATGAGTTTCATGTCTCTGTACTAGAATGGTGGTTTTTGAATGAATATGAACCATACCTTTCAAAATAAATGACAAATGTTAATTACATTATTTTAACGTGGAATATAACATTCTTATATTTATATATTATGATGTTAAAACACATACAAGTAACAAAACATTACAATCGTGTGTAGCATTTACAGACAGTGTTGATCCTATCCGCTCAGTCCTGAGGATCACACGGATATTTTGCCAGAAAAAAATAACTAAATTTGAGCTTTCATTTAAAGGGGAAAATGAAAAGAAATATTGGAAAATGTTCTATCAATTAAAATGGCTATTTTCATGAGACAAGCAGGTGACCGACCCGCCTCCAGAAAAGCTGCATATTTCACCTTTAATGCTGTTTCGAGATATATTCACCATTCTCCAAAACATGTTAAACCAGAAATAATGCCTGTTTGAATGTGTTTCTGTAGTTTTGGAGTCGGGGCGTGTTGTGGGACTCCCTGCTGGGGGAGGTCCGTCTCCAGACTGCAGAGTCGGAGCGCAGCAGGAGCCATGTCATGGACCTGGGCAGAGGTTTATCCAGAGCCTCCGTTTACCTGGAGACGTCGTCCAGTCTCAGCCTCACTGACCTGTGATTGTGTCACTGGGATATCACCGTTAGTGTTGGTCTGCTGGTCGGATCAATTTGTGGACAACCGCCTACCACCGTCAGGGATGGAAAGAGCCGCCAAAATGAATCGTTGTGTGGTTGATTATTACCTTAAGGGCGTGTAGTACAGTGTGAATCATGTGATTGTGTCAATTTGTAATTTTTACCTTTGTTTTGTCTGTACATATCAAATAAAATCTAAACATTTTACACAAATTATTTCTTTGTTTGCGGTATTGAAAAGCAAGTACTGAATAAACTGGCTGTTTCTTAAAGATGCACTGTGTAACTTTTCTGGAGAGGGATCAATAAGTAGTAGTAGTTGGGCAACTTAAACATTTGCAAGTTCACCCATTTAAAAAGAGAAGAGAGGTTTGTAATGTTCATCATAGGTGCACATCAAGCGTGACAGACAGAATGTTAAAAAAAAAATCCAGGAAATCACATTGCATGATTCTTAAACAGTTTATTTGTGAAAATGGGTGGCCAATAAGTATTGAGCAACGAGAAAACAAACAACTCTTCTGTCCCTCACAGACCAATCACTTGCTCTTTAAGAAGTTATTCCGGCCTCCACTCTTTAACAGTATGAATGGAACCTGTTTGAACTGATTAGATGCATGAGACACCTGCACACACCTTCAAACTGTCAGACTCCAGTCTTCACCATGACCAAGACCAGAGAGCTTCCCAAAGACACCAGAGATAAAAATGTACAACTGCACAAAGCTGGGAGGAGTCAAACTGCAATTGGTAAACAACTTTGTGAGAAAAGATCAACAGTTGGAAACATTTTTAGAAAATGGAAGCAGTATGAAGCCAGATATGACATCACTGACAATCTCCCTCGGAGTGGAGCATCCATGCAATATCTCACCTCGTGGGGTTCAAATGATCCAGAGAACAGTGAGGAATCAGCCCAGAACTACACGGCGGGAACTGGTCAATGATTTGAAGACAGCTGGGACCCACCGTCACAAAGATGACAATAAGTAAACACACTACGTCGTCATGAGGTGAAAGCCTGCATTGCCCGAAAAGTTCCCTTACTACACAAAAAAATAATGTAAAGGCCCGTCTGAAATTTGCTAAAGACCATCTGGACGATCCAGAGGAGAATTGGGAGAACGTGATGTGGTCAGATGAGACTCGCTGTGTTTGGAGGAAGAAGAATGCTGAGTTGCATCCCAGAACACACAGACCTACTGTGAAGCATGGGGGTGGAAACATCATGCTTTGAGGATGCTTTTCTGCAAAAGGGACAGGAAGACTGGTCTGTATCAATGGCTAGATGAACGGGGCCATGTATTGTGACATTTTGGATAAAAGCCTTCTTCCCTCGATCAGAGAATTGAAGATGAAACGTGGCTGGGTCTTTCCAGCATGATAACGATCCAAAGCACACTGCCACGAAAACCAAGGAGTGGCTCCGTAAAAGCATACCAAGGTTCTGGAGTGGCTTAGCCAGTCTCCAGACCTCAACCCAATCGAAAATCTGTGGAGGAAGCTGAAACTCCTGGTTGCCAAGCGACAGCCTCAAACATCACAGCTCAAGAGAAGATCTGTGCAGAAGGAGTGGGCCAAAATATCAACTAAAGTGTGTGTAGACCTGGTCAAGAACTACAGGAACCATTTGCATTGCCAACCAATGCTACATTACAAAGTATTAAAAGTAACTTTTGCTGGCTGCCCAATACTTATTGACCACCCATTTTCACAAATAAATTGTTTAAAAATCATGCAAAGTGATTTCCTGGATTTTTTGTTTTACATTCTGTCTCTCACGCTTGAACATGTCAAACCTCTCTTATCTTAAATTATCTTAAATGGGTGAACTTGCACATTTTTAAGTTGCCCAATACTTATTAGCCCCATTATACCTATCAGCATTTTAATCAGGCTTATCAAGAGCCTACATTAATGAACTACATATTAAACTACAGACTTGAGAAATATTTACCTAACTTAGGCCTTGGATAAAACCAGGTTCCGCCTTCTTTCCACCTGTCAAAGCCTTTTGTGAGGAGGTTTAAGGCCATAGTCTAAAGAGACTCGACCAATTACCTTCGCCTTCTGTGTTCACGTGACCTTCTCAGGCGCACGCTTCTTATAGGCGAGGCGCGTTCTGTGACAGAGGCGCAGCTGGACAGATCTGTGGACTTTTACGCGTGCAGGTAAATAACACAGGAAAACAGCATCCAAAATAAAGAGTAAGTTATCAGATTATCAGTTTATTACTACGCATGTCATGTTTTTGTTGTAAAAGCTAAGTTTGGAGTCTGTAAGTTAGAAGGGCGGGGCGCACGCCAGTTGAACACGCTCAAACAAGCGCGTCTCCTATTATTCCTTTTATACATTATATTTGCGTGGCTTTTTCTAATCTGATCATACAGTTGGTCAAGTCATGACCTCAAATCCCTTCATCAGTAGAGTTCGCGTTGACTGCGAGTGTTTTGAAGCTGTGGGAAAGTCCTTCTGAAAGCGGTTCCTGTCGGATTGGTCGGACTGGCTTGGTGGAGAATGCAGTCACCTGGTTCACTCTCTGCCCGCCTTTTATCTTAGAAAATTAGGCTAATTATTGAGAATCATTTGTAAATATAAGATTTTGCAGTTGTTGAATAAAGCGATGTTGGAAGCTTTCTTAAGTACTGAGATATTCTGTTCTGATCAGTTATTTGTACGGCTTATTTATTACCATTCAATCATTACTGAGCAGCACCTGTACATTTAAAAAATAACTTTTTGTTTATGCCTGGCAAATGTTGTTTCACAGGTAATAAAGTGTGGGTTTGCTTCCAGCAGGGGAGTCCTTGTTGCTGACCATGAATGCCTTAATTCGGCAGACCAAGAAGGTCCCCAGACCCCCACTACCTATACTGAGTAAGACATGACTGACATGTGAGTTATTGGGTCATGTCATGTTGTGCAACTTACAATAAATATGTACTTTTTCTAGTATTCTTCAAAACGGTTGTCTGCATCATGCCTGTGGCACAAATTGCCATTGGTAAGTAGATACAGCACATTCTTTTTTGACTTGCTTATTAGCAAAAGGAGGTGAAAAGTAATTAGAGCCTGAACTCAAGTGATATACTGAGGTTTTGGCTCTGTGAATAAAATGCACAGGTTGTTTTGAAAATTTCAAAAAATATTTTCACTTTTTCATTAAATACGCAGGTCAGCATAGATTGCATTGTTTTTGTTCATCCCATTATTTCATTCATAAATAATAAATACAAATTAAGTTCAACCGCATTACCATAATTTTTTTCTTTTCAGTTTCAAAGTAAATAACACAGAACAAAAAAACAAACAGATCACGACCAGAAAAAGAACTAGGGAAAAAAACGTCAGCAAAAGAAAATGTCCCAGAAAACATTTCCTTTTTATGTATTTTTGTATATTAGATTTTTTCCATTTTCCATATTATAATGCCGGTCCTTTCCTTAATGTTTGTGCTGCTTTCCTGCCGCCAAAAGTATGCTCGCTCCAAATGTATCCACAGCAGGAGTTTTGAAATCAAGTGGATGTGAAAAACAGTGTGCAGTGCTTTGTTAATCTCAGTCCAATATTTAAGAATAATAAAATAGTTTGAAAGCGCATAATAATGATGGGCCGCTCTAGTATTTCCCTGTGTGCACACTTTGATATGGCGTTAAAATACCGGGATGGGATTTTCCAAAGACAATAATTCTTTGTAATTTGACTTGAATGGGGACTTGTACTTCTACTCCAGTTACAGTGTGTGGCGGGGTAAGATAATGTGCATAATTTGCACTCTCCTCCAGGTGCGGTGTACTTGGAGGAGTGCCCCCGGGAGCGCCACATCCCCATCTACCTGGTGGTGCTGGGGGTGTTCAGCCTGGTCCTGGCCATTCTGTCCTGTCTGCCCTGTACAGAGAAATCCACAGACGGCGCCACCAACCGCCTTCAGCACCTGTGCATCTCCTGGAACACCCTCGTGTCCTGCTTCATCGGCTGCTGGTTCATCGCTGGTGAGTTTACCTTTTGCATCTTCACTTTAACTGAAATAGCAAAGGAAATGTTTATTCTTTCACAATCAGGGTTAGGATTAGGGCTTTGGAACACTAATGACCAACATTTAAGGAGTTTAAATTTTTTTTTTTTTATTACATAGACATTGTACGAAAATGTCAATGGGTGACACAAGTGCATTTCAGATCAGAAAAAAAACACAAAAGAGAATAATATATATAAATTGACATAAAAACATTACAAAAGTAGTTGTACATCAACTTTAACTCACAATTGTTATTATTTTATTTTTTGTCTTTAAACATTTGGCAGGTCCTTAGAATGTTTTATCATTAAATGTACAAAAAATACAAAAATAACGACATGATGATATAGTAATACTTTTTAACTTGAAGTATCCTAACACACATATTTTGTTTCGCCCTCTTCAGGTAACGTGTGGATCTACAAGATTTATCAGCCAAACTATGTGAAGAATGAAACCATGATTGGCACATATTGCGACAAGACGTTGTACCTGTTTGCCTTCTGGACCACCACCCTGGTCTACATCCTGCTGGGGGCTTTTCTGGTTGGGGGATTCTTGGTGCTCGTCTGCTTCTACCTGTGTGGCCGCGCTGATGCCGACGACTGAGCCGTTATTCCCCAACTTCTCGTGCGCAAGACTAAGACTTGTCTGTTTACATATTGTAGATGATGACGTTTGTTTGACTTTGAGAATGTACCTGATCCAGTTAACTACCAGGTCAGAGGTCAACAAATAAAGCAACCTTCTTCACTTAATGGACACTGGACATACATCTTAAAATAGGTTGCTATGCTCTTTATTACCTAGCAATATAAGGCCACTATTACATGTGTTATTGAAATATTCATAACTATGACAAAATATTTGTTTTTAGCCAAGTTGGACTTATTCATTTATATTGTATTCATTTTTCTACGCAGAAATAATGGTCATAGTCAGATTAAATTCAAATTAAATTCAAATGCACCTCTTCCTAATTTTCATCATCTTAATTGATCCATTAATTTTTAAAGAAATTTTAATCAACTTCTGACAAGCAAACTTATGATTCATTTTTAATATTAGGTGAATGTTGAGAAAAGCTTCTGAATTTACATGCAGAATCCACAAGGTGTCACTGTAGCACCTGTTTACAGACTGTAAACTGTATCATGTTTGTGTTCCTCCAGTCGAAAATACAATGATTTAATGTAACCATTGTTATTACATTGATTTATTGTGGTTTTCATCATCATAACTTACATGTTATTTAGTGTTCTAAGCTCATTTAGAATTCCTCCTTTTGATACAAAAAGTAGTTTACTTTCACTTAGATTCTTAAATCAATCAAACTTTATGCATACCTTCAAACTGACCCTGAAGCAGTTAAAATACAAGAATAGGTTGAAAAGAATAACTCAAATAAAGGGCAGCAGAAGCTCTGGTCAGGTAGAGTCAGCAAATCATGTGTCAGCGCAGTTTGAGGGGTGTAACAGACCTCAGGACAAAAGTGCCCCTCCTCTGTGTCCTGCCGCCCGGGCTTCACAGTCAGCGTCCAGAGGGAGCCAGGTGAACTCTGACACAACAGTAAAGCTCTCTTCAAGGCTCTTACTCTGCTCGGTTTGGCTTTACTAGTGATGAGACTCTCTCTGAAGGTCGTCTGCTGCATTCAGTGTAAAAAGTCTGTAGCGTTCCAGAGTTCCTTTGCTAGCTACATGCACAGTCTCCGTGGCAAAAAGAACTCATTTGAACTCCATAAGCGGCTATTTTAGAAAAAGTTGTCCGTTTCATTACGCTGGGCTGTTTTTCACAGACTGCTGCAGGTCAGAGAACTCCATGTCATGCATGACACTGTGCACGTGGCCTTGTGACAGCCGCGTTTGTTCTTATGAACTAAATGCAAAGTGAAATCTTTTTGGCAGCTACTTTTTTTAATAATCATTTGAAACAAATGTTCTAATGATATTTATTCTAAAATGGACCTGCTTTGGACCTGCTCGAGTCCTGTTTTAGACCTGTTTTATAGTTTATCCATGTTTTTCTGGTAGATATGGTGTGTTTTAATCTTGATTTAAACCTGGTCTTATCCCAGGTCTGCTTTGCACTTGTCAAGTCAGCTTTCTGGTAAACACTGGGTTTGCCTTCTGCGTTTTAGTGCTCCTGTTTTTAGTAATGTAATATTGTTATATTTTTACTTCCTGTGTTGATTTCTGTTGTTGAATTGTGCCACTGTGGGTTGTTTGTGGATCGTATGGAGATAAAACATAAAACTGTGGTGGGATTTTGTGGTCCAGACCTTAGCCCTTCGAAAAATCTGGCACCCTGGAAAATATACAGGGTATACACATATTAGCTGTCTGTTTGTCTAAGTCCAATTACATTTTCCAGGGAGCCAAAATATTATTCCGATTGTCTCAAAACCAGAAAAAATGTCATTGTTTGTAGTGAGTAATCACCGCTCCCGAACATAAACCAAAAATTAACTCTGAATATGTTCTTCATCAAACCATTTTCTGCGACAGATACATAAATACAAATGTCATCATCTATAAACGTGTTTTTCTTATCGTGTTTTAATCTACTCCAATTCTGTACCCCGCGATAATAAAACCGACACAGATTTCTACTGCAACGAGACGCTTGACCTGTTTGGCTTGGAGCACGTCCCTTGGTCTTCTGTGGCTGCTTTACATTGGTCAAAGATTAAACAGAGGCTCGACATAAAATGGATGTGAATCTTTTATTGGTCTGACAAATGAGTTGAACAAGATTAAGGATAAGATTGTAGGTCAAATTTGAAATAATCATAAAATATATCGATTTTTAACCAACCATGAATTATACACTTTTACACATTTGTTTACATATATCACAAAATCAAATTATTATAATTTACATACAAAATATAACATTCTGAATGTATAGTTAAATGTTAATAAAAATGCTGTAAAATGCATTGAACATACATGTGTTTGGTGTCTTTACATTCCACTCAGGTGAAATGGCGGGCGCTGTGCTTGGTGGGCTGGGCTGTGTGGTCAGCACTTTTTGCGGGACAGAATGGCCAGTGCTTTGGCGTGAATGGGTTTATAAAGAAGAGTGAAGCTCGATGGAGTCAGCTGGCCATTGCCCTGTGAGTCAACTTTTCCCATTAACACGTAATTACGCCCTGCAGGGAAAGAAAAAACACAAAATGATATATATTTTTATAGATCTGAGGCAGAGGTTTACAATTTGGCTAGAGATTAGGATTGGTATTATTATTAAACATGCTCAGATACTCAGATGCTACATGGAGTTTTGTGAATAAAAGTGAAACCAAATGGACTCAGTGATGGACCAGTTTTTGATTGTATATAGTATATGTACAGTATATGCCTGCAGCTGTCTAAATGTGTTTTATGTGAAGGTCATGCCGCACTGTTTTTGTCACTTTTATTTTCTGTTTTTGTGTAACATAAAAAACAAAACATATTTGAACAATATTTTAAAAAGTAAAAGTATTGCAGTACCTTTTACTATCCCAGGGCACCTCTTGCAGGTGGATTGCAGAGTGACCGACATGACCGGACCTGACTTTGTGATGTTCAGTTGTCCTGGTTTGTAGGCCTTTATGAGGAACACCTCCACTGTGGCCGAGCCTCGCGGACCCATAGTCACAGATGTAACCTTACCGGTGATGACTGAACACACACAAATGGGGATGAGGACAAAGTACTTTTATAATGTTGATAGTGCAAACATGTTAGCACTCACCAAAGTCATGTGGGCAGAACCTGGACTGTAGAGTCCCGGTCCTTTTACAGCTCTGTGTGCAGAGTGGGTTCAGTGGTACGGCTGTAGGAAATGCATTAGGTTATAGAATTCATCAAAATGTACAAAATCATTCTGAAATGTCTGACTAGTAACTCCTTCAGCATTACTCACGTTTCTTGCTCACAGCGGGCTTCTTGGTCACAGTCTTGCCTACTCCAGGTTTGGGGGTCACTTTGGGCTTGACCTTTGGTTTGGCCGTGGGCTTCAGACCTGTTTTAGACGTGGGTTTGACTGGTTTAACGACTGGTTTTAACATGGGCTTGATTTTGGGAGCCAACGGCTTTTTGGTCGGCTTAACTTTCGGTTTTGGTGTTGGTTTAATAATCTTTGGTTTTGGTGTAGCTTTGACTGCAGGTTTAGACGCAGGTTTTGGCACAGGCTTCTTCACAGGAGGAGAGGGTCTGGCTGGTTTGGGCTTGGCGCTCGGTTTCAGGCCAGGTTTAGAGGTGGGTTTGCGTGGAGGTGGCTTCAAAGGTAGAGTCACTTTTGGTTTCAGTGGTTTAGTGGTAGGTTTAAGGCCTGGTTTTGGTTTGGGGGTTGGTCTGGTAGGTCGGGTTGGTCTGGTAGGTCTGATGGGTCTGATGGGTCTGATGGGCTTGGATGTGGATTTTGGTGCGGAGCTGGTGGGAGAGTGGAAGATGAAGTCCCCTCCAGGCGTGGGTCTGCGGGAGCCCCGGGGCACGCTGTTGTAGATGGCCATGAAGCCGTCAGAGGTCACACTGAGGTCGGACACGAACTGCACAAGGAGCTCATTCCCATTGGTCACTATGGTTCTGTTAAATACACAATAAATCATTAAAAGGTAGATGCCCGTAACAAGAATATAGGTTGGGTCGTAACATTCTCACCCTGGCACAGTATCTCCACAAAATTTGCCAATTCTTCTGGAGTCGTCGGTCTCACCCCCGTTGAACAAGGCCACATAATCATATCGACAATATGTATCTGGCTCCAAGTCCAGCTTCTCAAACTTGACCTCAATCACCTGTACAGAACAACGCCATGGCACACTGAACATGACATATGGCTTAACGACTGGAGTACGCCGTTTCATGACATTAAAAGTGTGCAGATGGAGGTGGGCTTTTTAACCAGAGGAAGAAGCTGATTTCTTGCATAAAGAGAGGCATTTAGGCACTGGTCCTGCCTCTTTTCCTACATCCTTAAGGTGAGATCTCCTGGCTGTGGATACACACCTCTGCCTCTCAATGAACGCTTTCATTTCAAATTTGTTACGTTTTCCCGGAGACGGGCCCCTTTACCACTACACACAGCCCACCCTTTTCTTCAAAACCTGACCTACACAAAAGCCTGCCAGTAAATGCTGTACATCCTCACATTATTTTGATGATCATAAGTAGATAATTAGGATATAATTATGACATAGCCTGACATTGCTGGGCTCCACAGAGATATGCCAGGAGCAGCTGATGCCTGCTGGGTAATTGGAGTTGGGCCAGTTCGGCGTCTTCACAGAGCCTTGTTCTTTGGTCAGACGGCCTCCACAGAACTGGTTCTCTGTGAGAAAAAATACATTCGCAATTTGTAGAATGAGGTATCAAAAAGTAGAAGTAAAAGTAACATTTATTACAAGAGAAATAAAATCTTGTTGGTTATTTCAGGTTACTTGATTTTAATATTGCCACTCTTATATATACACGGTATATATTAATCATCATCTGAACCCTGCTGAGTTCACAGTATTTATTCCCCAAGAGCACCTTCCACGTGGGGCTTCCCAGCACTGAAAAAGGCCAAGAAGCCTCGTCCAGACGTAGCATCGTCAGACACCATCTCCAGCATCATGGTGTTGGAGGTGGAGATGAGAGCTCCAGGTCGAAAGGTCCCACAGAAGCGGCCCAGCTTCTGCACCAGGCGAGTGTGGCCGTTATACACGTCCAGGTAATCGTAGCGACAGGTGGGGTCGGCCTCCATGTCAAAGAGTCGGAAGGACAGCATGACCACATGACCCTCGGGCACCTAGACCACCACAGGATTGATTAGAAACACTGGGTCTTTGTTTAGACATATCTCAGCTGAGTGACTGGGCAAAGTAGTCAAATGGGCCTATATATTCAGATGCAACATGACCGGCTGCAGGTGGTAGATTCACTCTGATGGAGTCATTTTCCAAGACATTTTGTGGGCTTTTGTGGCCTTTGTTGGGTGGGTTTGCATTGAATACCCCACTGATAAAAAAAACCCACATTTGTTCAGGAGGTTATGGCCGAGCAAAGAGTAACGTTTGGGTGCTTTCTGAAAACTAACGTGTATACGTAAATAGGAGAGTGTGGAATTACAGTAGTGATAATAGGCTGTTTTGAAGTTTATAACTCAACATTAAAGGTAGAACAATAAAGGTCATGAGATTACTCCTGATGAATCAGAGCCATTTTGTCCTCTGGGTACATTGTCCTGGACCCTGCTTTAACCTCATCATGCATAATTGAGAATGAACTCACAGTGATGTACCAGGTGCATTTGCTGTTGGGTTTGTATTGGCTGGGGAAGCCCTCACTGGCCACCATGCCCGAGTCTGTCACCAAGTGTCCTCCACAGTTGAAAACTGGCCTAAAGAAATAATTCATGTTACAGGAGTAGATGCACTGGTCCAATGCATGAATATGTACGCTGCTTATGTAACTCTACAGAGTAATCAGCGGCTGTGCACACAGCAGTGGGACAGGCCGCCTCTGTTCTGCTCTCAGTTTCCTGGACGATGTTTTTCAAAAGTTGGTTAAAGTAAACTAAAAAAACTGCCAACACACATAAAAATGCTATGGATTTTCTCCTTAGAGTGAGCCACATAAAGTGCCACTGCGGCACTGGTCACACATGGCATCTGGTGACACACCCACTTGCACTCAGATAAACACAGATCAAAGAAGTTTCCTAAACTGTTCATTTGGATCACCACCTCCTCTTCACTTGTTTAATTGAAGTTTTCCTCATCTTGGTAGCTCGCTGCTTGTAACAGAATCACATTTCTATGACTTCATTCCTTTTGTGACTTTTGTTTTTGTAGTTTTTATACATTCTACTGGAATGCCATGACCACATTTGGCCCGGGCCAAAGCCCACAAGCATGTGTTTGTCCCAATTTAAAATACACGCAAAGTGAGTAAACAATACACATACAAACATCACCAAAGCTTAATGGAAAAGGAACACAAATGATCTTGTGTTACTGATGGTTTTCAAAATGATCCGTTGCTATATTTTTGTTTAGGAGATGCCAACCACATTTTATCAACACAGCTACCGCTTAATTTCTAGTGTCCTTTCAGTGGCCAAACAGAAACCAGGACAAGAAAAAAAAAAACTGTTAAAATGGACTTGCCACGTGCATTTATATACAGAGGTACACCCAAGCAAAAAGCACAAATTCTAACGTTTTAAGGTACACATTTACCTGGTAGTGGTCGGACTCTGAGCCTTGGTCCATCCTAGGGTCAAAATAATAAACCAGTTGATGTCCCAGACCCTAAACTCCATGGTGCTGTCCTCTGAGGCTGGGAAGGAGAGGGGAAGGAGACGGGGAGGCAGAGAGGGAAGGGAGGAGGGAGGAGAGGCGAGGAGGAGAGTCTGGAGAGGGGCGGGGTCATGAGGGAGGTGGCAGTACTTCCAGGAGGGGGGTGGGGGGTGTTAATTACTACATAAACTTAACTAGATGCCAGAATCAATCATGTGCACAGCCTAACAACAATTTGGTCTGCGAGATTTATTTACATCAAGCATTTTTTGTTTTGTTGAACTATTTTAGGTCTGGTGGGCAACTGGACAGCAAATGAAGTGATTTTGATAGTAATTGTTGTAGTAGCAGTATTAGTGAAGTAGTCGGCGAAAGCATCTTTGTGTAGAGCAGGCCTGCCTTTGTCTTTTTCGGGCTGCGGTGACCACTCCGGCTCAAGCCACAGTACAACAGAAGCAGCCTGCGGTTCGGCACCAAACCCAGCTGCCCAGATCCGCTCGCTCGCTCTGTGTCTCCACGCCGACTGCAGCAAAACACCGACAAAAATAGAATAGAGGAGGTGTAATCATGAACCTAACGCAGCACGTAGAAAGGCATTAGAGAGGTCAGAGTAAGGTCTGATGGCCGCTTTATTGTCTTTTTTGTACAAACAATTTCACAAAATATTAAGAAATTGGTGCAGACATCACTGACGCCATAAAGCAAAAGAGACATGACCAAAACAGTGCCGGGAAGAGGAAAGACTTAAGAGGGTGGGAAGATTTCATTTTCTGATCTCACTCTCACCCTTTTAAAACACCTATTATGATCAGGTCCCTTCAAAACACTGTCAGCGTGAAGGAGAAAGAGCATTTCCTAAGCACTTCCTCATCTTCACAACTGTGCATCTCTTTAATTATGTGATGCTTCAGCCAATGGACATTACAAAACAACACTCCACCATCATTTCTGTCTCAATAGCCTGAAAGTATAAAAATAGATGAACACTTTTATAAAATAAACATGATTCACTGTACACATTTTTTAAAATCGTGATTTAGCGTTTAATTGCCCCATGTAAAATCAGTCAAGTTGAGATGCGCTCCCAATCAGCAGGAACATTCCACAACAGCAGAAAGTCTGAAGAGCTGAACCGAGAACGAGAGAAGTTTGGGACATTGTGGAGAAGGAACATTTATGTAAAAAGTGCCTTCTAGTAACACATTCCCCTTTAGTCTCTTATCTTACAGTTTAAATAAATATGTAATGTCTCCCAGAGCAAATGAAGAAAAGTTCTCATTCACACTCTCCACTCCGAGTGTGCCGTCCCGTGGTTTCCAAGGCATGTATTTTACAGTCTTTGAGTCCGTCCACTGAACATGTCTGAATGCAGCCTGATCTGGCACATCGTCATGAGGACCGGCAGGTGTAGTCAGTGTCCTCCTACAGGGCCATGTGACACTCAGCAGGGGCACTGCTCTTCTCACCACTGTGAGAGTTAGTCCTGTGCTGGGCTGCTGTTTCTGCTGGTGATTTGTCATATTTCTCCTCTTCGTCCTTGTCCTCCTCTGGCTGAGGCTCGTCCATGATTGTCTCAGTATTTTCCTTGTCTTTTCCAGGATCACACTCCTCAGACTTGAGCACGCTGCACAGCTCCATCTCATGAATCTCCACATCAAATGGCTCAGTGGGGGGCACACAGGGGGGGGACTTACAGCCGGTGCAGGCCTGTCAAACACACAAACCAATCAGTGACATTCGAATCAGACACGTGGCCCAGACAGAGGTGTGTGGTTCTTACCGAGACGTTTATGGCCCGTGGCAGGCGTCCTGTGCGGATCCAGGGGTGTACCTGGCTCAGTTCCCTCTTCTGCTCTTCTGTGAAACGCGGCTGGTGCTTCTGCATGTTTCTGAGAGCCTCGCGGTCTTCACGCAGCACTGTCTCCCTGTCCCTGATAAGACATGAACACAGAGGATTCACTAAGCAACCGGTTTACCAAACTGGAAATTACCGTACACTTTCAGTGTGCGTGTGTATACCGTATTTTCCGCACTATAAGGCGCACTTAAAACCTTTATTTTTCTCAAAAAATGACAGTGCGCCTTATAACCCAGAGCGCCTTATATATGGATTCATTCTGGTGGTGCTTACTGACCTCGAACCGATTTTATGTGGTACACAGCACTCAAAAATCCGTCAAAATGTTTTATCACGACTTTGGTAAACTACAAAGCCGCACCGCGTGCAGCATTACGGTTACCGTAGCCAGGAGCGTCGCGGGGTAATACTGTGCTTCACCATAACATTACAGTGTGTGTATAAGGAATTTGAAGGATTTGTGGACGAGGATTAAACTGAAAAAGTGAGTGTATTATGTTTTATTTTACGTGTTATAGTGTTAACTGAACAATTTTGAGTTATTGTGAATACGCTAACGTTTGATTTAGCGGTATCTGACTGTGGGTTTTTTTACATGTTATACCTGAGCCATTTTGAGTTACTGTGAATACGCCAACGTTTGATTTAGCGTATCAGACTGTGTCAGAACGTGTTTCCATTGAACAAGGTTGGGACTGTTTTGTTTAGCTTAATGCGCCTTATAAATCCAGTGCGCCTTATAGTGCAGAAAATACGGTATATATATCTATCTTGTGCTCTCTGGGGTCAGGGTCTTACCTGACAGGCAGCTGGTAGGTCATCATGACCTTGTCCTCTGTGTTGGCCATGAGCAGCCAGATTGGGTCTTGCAGAACACACTTGATGAACTGCTCTTCTCCACCATCTCCACCTGCGCTGCTGCTGCCTCCTGCTGGTTGTTTGCGAGTGTGATCATTCTCAGAGGAGTCGATGCTGCCGAAATATTTGCTGGTGTGGCTGCCCTGGCTGCTGCCTAAAGACAGATAAAGGATACATGAGTTAAGGGTTGTTGAGAGTGTTTGAGTGAAGGTGAAAATGTGGTGACTTACTGGTGCAGCCGGTGCCTGACGAGCTGCAGCCGTTAGAGCTGCAGCCATTAGAGCCTGAGCCTGAGCCGGAAGAGCCTGAGCCCGAGGCGGCCGAGCCTGTCCCAGAGCGAGAGTCCTCCTGCAGTAGCAGGTCCAGAAGGTCACTGGAGGTGGACATGGCATCTGCATCATGGTTCGACTCATTTGCGTCACCCTGAGAGAGGAAGGTACAGCTTTTTAGAACTTGTACATGTAATCAAGGACACAATGTGCTTTAGTCAAAGAAAAAGCTTACGTTTTCGTTTTCTTTGGAGGCATCCTCAGCACCCCCCTGTGCTCCGGGGGCCCCTCCCTGTGCAGAGGGTGTGGTTTGTTGTGACACTGCCAGAGCAGTGGCCACTTCCAGCTTGTTACTGGGGGATTCTTCGAGCTGCAACAGGTTGAGGGGGGAGGAGCATCGAGACTGAAAGAGAGGGGACTCTGCCCCCTCGCGCTCAGCAGGGGTGTGGCTGTAGGACTGAGGGGTGCTGCTACGAGACGGGGCACCAGTGCCCGGAACAGGAACAGCATTGGGAATGGGAACAGGGTTAGAGAGAACACTTGGTCCACTAACTGGAGTGGCGCCTGGGTACGCAAAGTTTGGATTAAAAAAGTGTCCTGTGACCGCTGGCTGGGGCATGGGGGCTCCCATCTGAGGGAACATGTAGTTTGGCAGAACCAGGGCCATCATTGGAGGAACCATTTGAGTCGGGGGGAATCTCGTTGGATCTGGGACAGACATCGGCTGCGTGAGTGGCGGGTAGATGGGGTAAACTGGAAGCATCCCGGGGGCAAAGGGGGCAGAGGGGGATGCTGGCCTGTGAGCCCACCGAGGGCCAGGAGGAGGACGTAGTGGGGGGACCCAGGGGCATGTTCATGGGCAGAGGCATAGGCATGGTGCTGGCCCTGGGGTCTCTGTGGCTGCACATAGAGCTGTGCTGCTCTGATGACTCCTGGTGTTTCAGCCTTTTGCCCCCACGACCCCGACGACGACTCGTGCTACTCCCTGCAGCAGGGTAGTCACGGGAACAACGCACACCTACAGATAAAGAACAGAGCAAATATGAGTGACCTGCTTTCAGCACATTAGTCCCAAAGATGTGTTCAGTGTGCTCTGGTACCTCTGGACAGGGGGTTGGTGGCTGGGGTGGGACAGTGCACGGTGGAAGAGGTGGTCTGGTCGAATACCCGGAGTTTGCTGAGATCCTTGAAGCGATCCAGAAAAGCCTGCTCTCTCCTGCTGAGTGTGTGCAGACAGCACCTCCTTAGTGAGCCCCAGGCGGCCTCCGCTGCCGCTCCTGCGGGTGTCCCGCTCTGACTGTGTGTGTGCCTGAGTGAGGGGTGGCGGGGGAGGTGGAGGGAGAGGAGGGGGGGAGATGATGGTGCTGCTGGGAGGAGTAGAGATACTAGCAGGAGTAGAGACACAAGCAGGAGGAGGAGTATGGATAGTGCTAGGAGCAGCCAGAGTGGGAGTGGTCGGAGCCTCCTCCATCACGATATCTGTAAAGGAAGTGTTTGATTAGTACATTTCTGATCTTTGGAGGCAGTTCTAAAGCCTATGTCTAAATGCCACGTCTCTCACACGTCATTTCATTCACACATAATTACACCAAAGTAATTCAACTTTTGTAAAAGGATATTTGGTCCCTATGCCGTTGGTTTGATTTGGACTGTTGTTGTTGTGGAATATATATATAGGAATCTTTCAACTTATTCCTGTACTGTGTCGTCTGCAGAGGGTCTTCCTCTGTCCATTGAACAGATGAAAACCATGTGCAAACTTTTCCTTCTTTTGTTCCAATGGTTTCTGGAGTGGCACTGAGAAGAAGTACTCAGGGTTTCTATGAGGCATCTTGACCCCAGACTTTTTTTTTCAACATGAATGGAGCTGGCTGTAGCATATTTTTTTTGTACCGTAATTGTCTTTTTGCGTAGTTTTTAGTTAAGAATTTACAGTTAGCTTCCAAAGTATATGAACCATGACCCAAGTTTTGTCAATTCAACTCAATGGCGATAAAGTGCAGATGAACAGCTTCATTGTGAGGTTTTTCATATCCAGCTCCTTATTATGAAGCGGCCACGTCATGGAGGATTCAAAAGTAACTGGACATAGATTCCTTCATGTTTTTCATCTTATCAGAGCTGCAGTAAATGCCTGGGACAGCATCACTGACCTCTAGATTTCAGCAAAGGATTTTCAAGTTCTATTCATGGTAATGTTTGCCACTTGTGTTTATAAACGTTATACGTATAAATGTTACCTGAACTAAATAACAATAAAACTAAAACATTCATTTTATATTGCCAATAGAAAATAATTGCTGACAGGTCTGTGTGAAATGTGCAAATGCACCAAGCGCAGGGTCTCCACAGTGAAGGTTTTCAGACTTTACTGCAGCTCTCTGACAGATTTGATTTCTTTTTCAGCCTTTGTCCAATGACCTTTGAGTGGCTTCAGAGTAAGGAGCTGTAATTCCTGAACCCTTCCCCCGTTTGGAAGTGAATACCCTTATACTGTTTAATATCCATATTGTTTATCTGCAAGTAGCTTCAAGTACTATAGTAAAATAACAAAACTCAGAGTCAGAGTCCACATAGTTCTGAAGCGAACTGTGAATCATGATAAGAAGTAACCGTAAGTGAGTGAGGCCCACCAGATTCAGGAGGTTTTTTGTCTCCCACATGGACGATGGTGCTGCTGAAGCTACACTGCGATGTGACTGATGCTACACTCTCAGCTTTTGTGGCTAAGGTCAGCGGCGGAAGTGAGGACGGCTCCCCTACAAGGCTGACCGAACCACCTACAAAAAATGGCAACAAAATTTAAATTAAAGCTGGACTACAGGCGCATATCAATGAAATAGAATTTGGTGATTTATTTCAGAAGGACAATTCAGAGAATCAAAATCTAAATAACAGATTGAATGAAAACGTAATATAATAGTAGGGCATGGTTTTATCATAGTATATACTTAGAATGTTCTTGTTGAGGTAAAGAATTTTTGTAACATACTTTGAATTGAAGAACTGCAATAAATGTACTTTTCCACTATTCTAATTGATCAATATGCGCCTGTAGATGCATATGACTAACTGAAATGGAAATCAATTCAGTCATATGCAAATTAATGAATAATAGAAGTAATTAAGTGAAATCATAAGAGCACTTAAAATGTGCTATACCTTTGTTGGTGCCACTGGCTTCTTGTTGTTTGTCATCGTCAGAAGTTGAAGTGCAGGAGGAAGAGCCACACTTTCTTTTAACTGTGTTGGGAATGTTACAGCTCTCCAGGTACCTGCATCAGACAAAATGACGTTAGCTTTCATAAAACCATCTGAAATGCCATAATGAGAGAGACAAAGTGTCCACAAACCTGATGATGCTGTCCAAACAGTTGATCTGCTGGTAAGAGTAGCCAGTGGTGGCCTCCTTCGGCACCAGAGGAGCCGGGACCAGCGCTTTGGGAGGTTTGGCTAAGTCAGCGATCAGTCCTCGCACCGGGTCACTGCTGACCGCTCGGGGGTTAGTAACCACGCCTACGCAAGGAACAATGTTTAAATGTCAATTTGAGTCCCCTTTTAAAACAGAAATCCAAAGCACACATTATTTCATAGTTCTTACCCATGCTGGGGGTTTTTCTTGGCGCTGGCCTGTTTCGTGACTCAATAAAAACTTGCTGTCCGTTGGTTTTGACCGTATGAACGTTTTTGCAGATCTGCTGGAAAGTCATCTGAAAGAATGGCAACCTTGGTTTAGTATTTTGGTGCAATGTATTTGGTGTTAGTATTAAAGGTGCACTATGTAACTTGCATGGCATCAAACACCCAAAAAATGACAGAATGCACCTTTAATACTGCAGTCAGAATAATAACGCAGATGGACTCACGGGTTTGTGCAGCGCTACAGCTCGGGCCTCATTCCGGGCGGGTCCGTTGCTGTCGCTGGACGATGTGGCGGAGGCGCTGAGGTGCTGCTGGTGGGAGCGGTGGGACCCCCTGGAGCCACTGGAGCCCAGAGAGCTATAACCCTGAGAGCCACCACTGTGGACGGGCTGCACCAGGAGCCTGTGGATTTTCTCGCTCAACTGTACAATGTCAGGGGTGACTCGAGGTTCTCCGCCCGGGGGCATGGTGAATACGTCCTCATTCAGGGGGCTCCTACAGGCACAAAAGATACA
The DNA here is from genome assembly GCA_015082035.1 of Chaenogobius annularis. Lineage (NCBI taxonomy): Eukaryota > Metazoa > Chordata > Actinopteri > Gobiiformes > Gobiidae > Chaenogobius > Chaenogobius annularis. Next base: position 743,646 of record BJKM01000038.1, read on the forward strand.
TTTGGTTTAGTTTTAATACTCCATATGCTCATTCCTTGATCTGCACTTAACTGTATAGCTGTAATAACAAGTGAATAACTCCACTGCAAGATCAATAAAGTTCTAGTGTATTGTATTTCATCTATGTGTTCTGCATGTTGTACTTGAACTTACGTTCGGACTTTGTGGCGGCCAACGATGAAGGCCACCTTCCGACTCCAGGGGTTGACGAAAGAAGACCAGCTTGTGTCCAGGGTCAGGTACTCCCCGCTGCGAGCACACATCCTCAGAGGAGAATAGTCGAACGGCTGCCCTGCAAACTGAAAGACTGCAGATGACAACAAAAGAAAAGTGTGAAGAGAACTCATACAAACATCAATTAGGTTATCTCCAATATAGTCAAATCTCAACATTATGAACGACAATGACCTAACTCAACAGTGACTGACGTGTGGAGAAAAACTCACTTTTCTCATGTATAGCCACCATGATGTGCCGGTCCTCTGGATGAATATAAAGCAGAATGGGGGTCCCCACTAAATCCTGAGGCAGATGTCCAAGCAGTGGCACGGCTCTGCAAAAAAATACATCACGTAAGTTCAAATGGACACGTGTGCTGCTGCCAAGTCTTATTTCATTTGTGGTGTCAAAGTATTATAACTGACCTCTCGTCGACTTCCTGAAAGAGGCAGCTCGGAGTGTGGCTGGTGGTGAAGATCCTCTTATCTGGGGGGATCCTGGGAGCTGCAGAAAGGACATGACACAACAGATGAAAACCAGAATTCCATTGTGCCAGTGATTATTATTATGCGGAATTTAAGTCCTGAAGTAGTCGGCCATAAAGATACTATTCATTACAAAAGTAAACCTTCTTTCCATACACCATATACAGCTGTTTAAATGGGATAATGTAAACATAAAAAGACAGGACTATTGATACATCTGAACTGATTACACAAGTTCTGGGAAGCTTTACAACAGCAGAAATAGTAGCAGGCTGCGCATTGCTTACTGTTACATTGTCTGCAACTCACACAAATGAGTGTTATTACATCAAGTGTGAATCTAACTCCAACTTAGCTGTGAGTGGTTGGATAACAAACGTGTGCGCCTAACAGTGAACATATGGTGGAGATGTTACATAAAATATATTGTGCACCTAACATAAAAGGCTTTTTTACTTGATGCAGCACATTTTTTCTCTACTTGTGTGTGCAGTGAAACAGTCAGAGTCATGGGCCATGAGTACCCAGGTGTATCTGCGTGACATCTACAGCCCATACCTTCATATCCAGAGTGGACCCTCTCTGCGATGAGCAGGCAGCAGGGCTGTGGCTCAGCCGCATCGGAGTCCCTCAGGGTGAGCTGGTACGGTGTGAGGCGAAAGGGGTAGTAGCGCATCTCGCCTCCTTGTGTTCGATTTGCATTGATGCGACAGAACATGGATTTCTCCTGTGTGCAGTCCACAGGTGGAGATGCTGGAAGCATACACCAACAGACTTAGTACACAGCAATTACTGTTTTTGAGAGGATTTGCATTAAGACACTGATTTAAGGTCTCACCAGAGCCAATGCACGAAGCCCAGGTGGGCAAGCGGCAGGGGGCTGTGCTACTGTAGAAAGTGCTGATGTCCTGTGGTGCCAAAAGCTCTGAGAAAATTGTACCCTGGAGACACTCTGGTTTACAGCGCAACAGCGTCGAGCCCTGAGGGGAGATGTAGACCACCTTCCCCGACAGGAATGACACCGCCATGGAGAATGTGTCCTGAAAACACAAACACACTCATTATTCATCCCATTCATCTCCATGGTATCCAGAGTTACTTGGTAACAAGAATCACTCATTGCATCTGAGCTTGTCAGTTACATAAAAGTCCTTCCATGTGAAACATGGACAGCAGACTTGTAAGTGAGAATAGTCAACACCACGTTGGTTTTACAACAGTAACAAAGGAAAGGATAAAGTACTATAGTGTCAGACTCACAGTGTTTTTGAGGGTGTACTCTGAGGTGATGTTGTCCAGCTCCTCGATGGTGAAAGTGGACAAGTCCAGGCTGCAGCCCTGGCACTCCTCCACACTCCACTGGTGGTAATACTCTTTGTTTGCTGTAAAAAAAAAAAAAGATGCAAAAAAATGTGTGTAGTTTTTGTATTTAGATATCAATTTCCAATGTAAATAGTTTGTACTAGCAGTAATAGTTCTTACCTCGGACTTGTCTGACACACTGAAGTGCATATTTCAGGGCATTGAGAGTGGAGTGGCCCTTGGCCTTGCGTTCCGATGGGAGGCGGAGCTTGAGCTCCTTGATGGCCTTCATGAGCTCTTTCTGAGTCTGCTGACGGGCCGACTGGTCGCTGCTGCAGCCAGAGGTGGAGGGCAGGTCCTGCTCCGAGCTGTTGGACAACATGCTGTAGGCCAGGGAGCCGCTGGGAGGAGACAGACTCTGGGAGTTGGAGCTGAGAGAAGAAGGTTTAAGATTAGAGACAAACAGTATCGCCCACGCGGCTCTGGTCCGCACTGCGCTGACTCATGTAAGGCATGTGTACGAGCATGTGCAGCACCAAATCATGTGGAACGTATATTCATGTTGACAAACAGACAAACCAACAAAAGTGGATGTAAAAGAAAATACTTTTCAAAAATAAAACTGCCTCTGCACTTAATTCCACATACCCCATCACAACATCATAAATATAGCAAATGGCATAGACTGGGCCAGGTTTCAAGTATCCAGAGTTTTTAATATATAGATTATGTAAACATAACCTAAATACCAGGGTTAGGAAAACAGGATTTAGCGGCATACAGTAGAATAAAGTTTGTGTGGTCGATGCTATCCTATGTGCAGAGGCCTAGTGTCCCCCCATGTCAGTTAGTGTGGCCCCTTACCTCTTGTGGCTCTCAGTGGTCTCCAGCATCATGCCAGAGTCCTTCCCGTTGGAGCTGTGTGAGCTGCGAGTGGACTGACGCCCGCGGCAGCTGCTCTCTCGCTCCATGCCGCCCTCACTCTCCCTCTCACCAGAGTCGTTCCCACTGGACAGTCCGTCCATGTCATCAGAGTTGGGACCCCTCCTGTCTCCGGACGAGCCACCAGACCCAGAGGTTCCACTGGGAGAAGAGGAGCAGCCCTCAGAGCCATTCCTCTGCTGCTGCGTGGCACCAGACTGACTGTTTTTAGAGACATCTAATCTGTCAGGACGAGCTTCCTGCTCAGAGTCCTTCTCCTCGGCCCTTGCCACTCTGCTCCGAGTGCTTCTACTGGCCCCTGTTTTAGAGTTGTCATAACTCATACTAGAGTGTGATAAAGCAGGGATTGTTAATGTATCAGCCAAGGCAAAGGAACTAAACTTAAGTGGGACTACTACATATACTTGGGTGAATCATGGCTGGATGTGTGGTTAACAAACTAAGGAGAGAAATCCATTTGTCTTGCAAAAATACAGAAACCGAGAAGAGCTTGGTGCAAAGGCTGTCATAAAGGACAGCTTCTTGTCAATAAACAAAAATCAACAAGCGCGTTTTGAAAAAGTGTCAGTCAGCGCCCTGCAGAACAAATATGGTGAGGCTTCTGAAGCGGCCTTGGCACAAGAGCTCCGGCAGATGGGCTGAGACAAGCAGGAGGCTTCACTCGGAGTGTCACGGTCCTTCAGTGAGAAACCTGCAACCAGAGAAACAGAAACAGGTCAGAGATGGACGGTACCTCTCAGGGCTGACACAAACATCTTATCACTTATTGTGTTAGCCTTCAGACCGTTTCAGACTGGCCATGAAATGCTTTAATGTTGCAAACTGGGATTTTAGCATTAGATTACTGCAAAAGCACACTATGTTTGGCCTGTGAGTAAGCAATGCGTATGTGATCTCTCTATATAGATCAGGTGTGCTAATGCATAAGTACAAAGGCACATTTGTTAGTCAGTCATCGGCTTAGTCTCCTTTCACCTGGAACACAAACGACACAAAACTCCAGCGCATGTGGCTGGAGTGTCTTACTGAAGTTTATATGTAGCCATCACCTACGCAAGTTGGAGTCTAGAGCCATTTATTTCAAGGAGGAAGGCACGCCATAATCCCTTAAGCTCTGGCAGCGCAAGGAAAAGACAGAGCGGGACATCTCTTTGTCGTCACTGCTATAGATTTGTATAGTTTAATGCACAAATCTGTCCTACAGGCCTCTTTACCTGCTGGGCTTTGAAGCAGGTGGAACTATACTTGGACAAATATACTCCAATCATGATGCAACAGGTGAGTGGACTGGTTCAGGGGGTTAACAGGCGCACGATAGATACATAATCACATTCATGTCATTTGGAATGCGAATAAGGATTATGTTTGGCCAGATGGACGGTGAATGCTGGCACTTGACAAAGTGTGTGCGACAGGTCTGATCGGGGCGGGGGAAGGAGCAGTCATGATCTGGGAATGTGTGAGGGTGCGGGGGTGGGGTGGTGGGGGGTGGGAACGGCTGGCATCCATGCACACTTCCACCGAGAACGGCTGGCATCCATGCACACTTCCACCGAGACACACGGCGGTGGGCGGAGGTGCTGCTGCTAGCTAAATGCTGATTTACTCGTAATACCGGGATGTGCGGTTGCAGCCCACCCTCCCAAAACCCAGGTGGAGTAACTGGCCAGGTGCAGAGACGATATACAAATAAATACATTTACTGTTTACACTGATCTGAGCTTGCATTTTACAAAAAGCTAAATGCACAGTCAGCAGTAATATAGTCATGGTCAAGGATATTTTCAATAAATGTTCAGATATTTAGTTACATAATAGTGTTAGCTGATTTAATAGCACTACAATCACTAGTATACTATATTTGGATTAAGATATAAAGTGTACAAAGGGTAATTTTTGTCCAGTCTGATACTGGCACAGAGGGGAAATTGTTTCTATACACTGGTCATTATAAAAAATGATGACCACATGTCCAGTGTTTGTGTGGGGGCTATAGGTGCATGTGGAGCACAAGGCACAGACACGGGAGCGCCAAACCAACACCTCTGAGCTGACTGGCTGACTCAAAGCCTCACTATAGACTCCAAGCCCCCAACTATTGAGTAAACCATCTTGAGTTAGTCTTCCTAATACAGTGCTAACTATTTTGTACAATATTAATTATAATAATGAATATAATGCACTGAAAGATTAAATAAGCCATTTTAGGCGAATAATGGACCTGGATAATTGGGTTTTGTTGACTTTAGTCTGAGTATGAGAAATAGAGAAAGCATGTGGTGGTCTTTGAGAGGCTCAGTAGGAGGCGGAGGCTCCCTGGGACGACAAGAGGAGAATCATCTGCTGTCAACAGATGACATTCCTGAGACATGTTGCAGACTATATAAATAATTATGAAATTTGGATGTAAATCCAAACCTTTATTGACACAAGATTTAACAGAACTTCACATTAACTCTGAAGAAATGGTGGCACCTGAGAATTGGCCGGGCTTTTTTCAACAGGACTGTTCACAGTAAGAAACGGATGGTGATTTGATATAAACCATCACCGTAAGTGAAATTCAGTGCAGTAATATCCTCTTGGACTAAAACAATATACAGGCCTAACGTGCACTTTCAATGCATGTTAATGGTAATCTCAGCACAACTCACATTTAATGAAGTGAGAAAGACCTTTGCACACTGCATGTCCTGAGCAGGATGTCCATTAATAAAGAAAACAAGGAGTAAAGGCTATTACACAGCAATAGCCTTCTTCATAATGCATTGTAAATATAAGAATGTTTCCATTCATGAGTGGAATCTAAATTTGTAATCTGAGTCACAAATGTATCAGAGCACTTCATCGAACACACTGCTTTATTCAAAACAAAGCTTTGACCCGAGTGTCATGGGACCTGAGCTCATACAGAAACAGTTACAAAGACAGACTCCGTGAACGCAACACGTGAAACTTCAAGCTTTTTTATTGAATCGCAAGGCGCACATCTACACTCCTGATACTGTAATGTCGTGCAATCGCGTGGATAAGCGTAAAAAGTGGTTCTCACCGTCAGTGCGTACGTTCAGTGAAAGCTCAGCTCGCTATGTCCACAGGCTCAGCGCGTGTACTGCAGCTTCTTGCCGCGCGGCCGCTGCTGTGTACAAACGGCACGTGTACGCGGCCGTGCTTTCCGCGAGCGGTGCTGGCCGCTCATTGGTCGGCGCTCTGCACCAATAAGAAAGCGGAGGTTGGCTGCTGCGGCTGGGGTCTGCAGAGTGTGGACAGGGCGCACAATGCCTATGCAGACTGGACTTTATCTGCTCTGTGCAATGACAGAGGGGCAGCTGACCCCAGACCAGCAGCTCTGTGCTGGACATCATGCACTAATGAGACAAAGACACGAGCTGTCTCTGAACAAATCTACACAACTGCATAGTCCTCACAACGGCACCAACAGGAGTTCATGTAGAACGTTTCAGTGTCCACATTCCTCATCAGACTTTCATGCGTTAGTCTGTCACATAGTCTGATATACAGACTACAATTAACTAAAGGAATATTTCACACAACTGCATCTTGACACATTTAAACTGGCCTAAATGTTCTACACTCCAGAAAATCTTTAGACTGAGATTGACACCTCATAGCCATGTGTGGTTCAAGTGATACAGATTAACTGTAGAGTTCATAATGTTCCTGATTTGACCTTGAGGAGTGGAGACAAACCCCAGGAGTAACAACTGCATTATTAGTATGTTTTAGGCCCAACTCATCTTGTGGTTTTTAACAGATTTAGCATTGACCAGATTATCAGACCACACAAGTGATCTGATCTATTGCAGTGGTCCTAGATGTTAGCAGAGGCACGATTTTTAGAAGGTCTTGGCCCAACCAAAAGCTGTATAGATCAATAAGCACAAATAAAAACAGGATTAAACTCACACAGTCTAGCTATTTTTAGACCTCATGATAGTAGACCTAATTCCTGATTCTAAATTTACTGTTGCTTCATTCATTTTGTCGCCCTCTCCCTTTTTATGTTTATGACATTTGAGAAGGAAGTGGAAATTAAATTTAAGTTTCGCAAACAAAAACTTTGAGGCTGTAGTAGGACCAGCGCAGTAGTCAGCAAAATCATAGTAAGAACAACTGTTGAACCAAAGTAGCAGAAACAAACATGATAGAGAAACTGATAAAGATGTTAAAAAGAGAGTTATTTTGAAATGTATTCTTCAAAATGCAACAGTTAAACATTAACTAATTAATTGGCATATGTCATCAGGTGTTTGTGATCATCAGCTTTCTCTTATGCATGTAAACACACGCCAAAAATCTGATCTAAATTATTGGGTTATCTGATTACTCTTTTTTTTCTGGGAATGCTATTTTATAAAGTAGGTTGTGGATGTAAAACTCCAGAGTTACTGCGCCGCCATAATGACATCCACAGTGCTTGTCACATCATCATTTCATCAGCCCAATGTGAAATGGACGTCTGTATTTGGGCATCATTCGCACCTGCCAGGAAAGTGATGCGTTAGGTTATCTTCTGTGCAGTTCAATGACTGTGTGATGTACTTGTTTATATTGTACATGGATGCTTTGTAGGTTTTCACTTTTTCAATATCGTTCAAAAGACAATCCCCCCCCCCTTAACTTATCTACCGAACACGGTCCCAAAAGTAACCAAATCCTTGTAGACCTGGTAATATCAAACGGTTGATGTTGGTAATGCGCTTTTCTGGCTTTGTCATGTTCTATAATAGCGTTAGCAAACGGGTTATTGATTATAACTATTTGAATGGGTGGTCTGTCAGTACAGTGTGGACCTATCACAGAAGGGCATTTTGTAGCCCAGTCACTACATTGTGCAACGTCCGCATGCATTTCCACCCCCTGAAAGTAAAATGTACTTGAAAATCTTGTTGTAATACATGTGTCAACAATTCAGCCGTCCTCACCATCCACGCAAACGGCCCGGTAATAATATCAGCGATCATAGCTGATGAGCAAACCCTATGCAAATCTTCTCAATCATAGAATGCAGAGTACGCACAAAGGGTTAAAGGGTGCAGTTACAATTTCTTCCGCTTCTGGAACGCTTAATAAACAGCAGATTGCACAAATATTAACCAAAATAACAGACAGTATCAACTATACAACACAAATTTGATAGTGTAGTTACATGTTTGTACAACGAGTAACGCGACAACTAACATGCTAGCTATTTAGCATCAAATACAGGAACAAAAACAGATCATAAAACTGCTGCTTACCTGACAAGCCTTTACGATGTCAACATTAATTTTGATATTATTCAAAAGAAAACGGTGCAATGCAGCAAAAGTTGCATTAAATCCGTAGACAACCACAGTCTCGGCGTAGCGGTCACTGTATGTTCTCGACACAGTCGTGTTCTTTCCCCAACACAAGTTTACACGCAGGGACACACGTGCATGTGCATGGGCTGGAGAGTGCTAAGAAATCAGACATACTGATTGGTCAGTGTGAGCTTTAGACCACGCCCTATCCTGCCCCGGAGCCCGCTGATTGGTCGCATAAAACTGCACGGGGCTCAATACTCACGTTGCAGAAAGTATGGAGCTGAGTTCGCTTCTAAACAAGAACATGAGGGCGTAGCCCTGCCCACACTGAAGCTGCGCCTACGGACGGACCTGACTGACCGTAATGTCTTCAGTAGAGGCGCACCAAGAGGTTTAGGTGGGTTTGCAGAAATGTATAAGCCTCACTTATGTGGTATCTGGTACAGAACTGTGTACAACAAATTAAGACAGCATTTGTAAATTCAAAATTTTATTCATGCCCCTTTCGACATTTGCTACTATTATTATTATTCATTGTTGCACCTTAATGCCAAACCATTTTCCTAGTTTGTTAATTCTGTTCACTGGTAATGGCAATAAACGCCTTTCTGATTCTGTGCATGAAACTCCACACAATGACAGAGTACACAATACAGTATATTATTTATGTTCCAGCTGTAACAGTAACAACAACAAAGGTGGTAGAAGTGTGAATAGGTTTTATATAGCCTACATATATTTACGGATAGGCATATCATATTTTATGATCATTTTTCTTTTTTTTTGTAGTGTGAGAGGCTTGCTTTGAAAACACACAAAAACATCCATCATGCGCATAGTTTATATTTTGCATAGATTCTCTAGTTCAGTAATTACGGGTGCACCGAACACTTGCATGCACCAACCAACGTGCCCGTGGCTCAGTGACGTCACATGTCCTGCAGAAGCACGCGGCTGAAGGGATGGGTGCTGAAGCCGTAAACACTACCGCAAATGTAGGCCACTGTGAGGGGCGAGCCACATGTGAAACTGACCCTCACTAACTGATCCATATGATGCTATAAACTACAACTGAACCTATGGTCTATGTTTAAGATAAGTTAAGAGAACCTTTATTTGTCCTACAATGGGAAAATTCCAGTGTTTCAGCACAGATTAGGAACAGCAGTGGAATAATAAAAACTTCCTTAAAAAAGGGATCTACCTATAGATGCCCATTCAATGTAATTAAATCAAGCCCGTGACTTTACTCGTTAATATGCGTACACTATGTATCTTAATTGTCTATAGTTGCACCACTGATGTATTTCCCACAACAAAAGGTCTTTCCCTCTGGTTCATATCATTTAGAAAAGCTAGGCACAGTGCCACAGTTCTTTAGCACACTTGAGCGTGTGCGGTGCTGTTGAAAATAACTGCACACAGACTGCTGACAGCAAAATCCTGCACAACTTTGGAAAATGCTGGGCTAAGGATGTGTGTGCAAATGATCTTGATCAATTCTTCTTAGCAAAATGATTGCTAAGCCCTGGCACTACTAAGTTTATCAAGTGAATACAGTGGGTACAGAAAGTATTCGGACCCCTTTAAATTTGTCACTCTTTGTTTCATTGCAGCGATTTGCTAAAATCAAAAAAGTTCATTTTATTTCTCATTAATGTACACTCAGCACCCCATCTTGACAAAAAAACAAACAAATGTAGAACTGTTTGCAAATGTATTAAAAAAAGAAAAGCTCTTGCTTCACAGCAAGAAGGTCCTGGGATCGATTCCCAGCTGGCGCAGGGCATTTCTGTGTGGAGTTTGCGTGTTCTCTAGGTTTCCTCCGGGTACTCCGGTTTCCCCTACCACTAAAAACATGTGTGTGAATGAGAGTGTGTTGTGAGAGTGAATGCGGGACAACGGATGAAAATTAGCCCACGGCTAATCCGGTGTGTTGACATCATGTTTCATGTATGTTCATTAACATGCACTGTCCCGACCAAATGAATGAATATATATATATACATGGTCCTAATATTCAGACACGTGTTGTGGCACTCACATGCTGTCCATTTCTTCTGATCCATGAGATGGTTTTGCTCCTTCATTGGAGTCCAGCTATGTTTAATTAAACTGATTGGAGTTGATTAGTAAAGGCACACACCTGTCTACATAAGACCTTACAGCTCACAGTGCATGTCAGAGCAAATTATTATTGTTTTATTTATTTATTTATTATTTATTTTATTTTATTTATACAGGGAAAACTCAATGAGAAAATGTCTCTTTTTCATGGGTACCCTGTTAAAACACAACACAAAATAGACAACACGCACAGGATACTAAAAGACAATTAAAACATTCAATAAAATTAACCAATACATAAAAACACATTTATACATACAATATGAGATAAAATTATATAAAACACATTTATACATACAATACGAGATAAAATTATATAAAACAAGTGCACCGGCACTGCGGGTGGTCCTTGACCAGTGCTTTAAAATCCTTAAAAGGCATAAAATAATTTAATTTTAAAAGTCTCTGTGTTTTGTTCCACAGGAGGGAGTTGCTGAAAGCCTTTTTTCCTGTCTCTGTGTTAAAACGATGGGATTGTAAGACAAAAATGTCCTGAGACCTCAAACTGTGAACACCTGATCTGATGTGCAATAAACTTGATAAATAATCAGGGAAAATGCCAACTAGAGCTTTATAAACAAACAAAAGGCAGTGCTGTTCTCTTCGTGCATCCAGTGATTGCCATTCTACTTTAGAATATAATTCACAGTGGTGAGTTCTGTCTCCTTCTCCTGTAATAAACCTTAGAGCTGAATGAAAAACCGAGTTCAGAGGTTTTAAGACTGTTGCTGTAGAATGCATATATATAATGTCACCATAATCTAGAATTGAGAGAAATTATGCCTGGATTAACTGTTATCTACAATTAAGAGGAAAACATACTTTATTTATAAAGAAGAATGACAATCTGGCTTTAAGATTATTTGTCAGCTCTTGTACGTGTTTGTTGAAAGAGAGTTTATCATCGATCCAGATGCCCAAATATTTGTAATGGGGTACTTGTTCAATCATAATACCATCAAGCGTGAGAATAGATATATTTTTTGGGTCAATAGTGTGTCTTTTGGAGAACAGCATACATTTTGTTTTATTGGAATTCATTAATCATTTTAAATGAACACAGTTGTGTTGGTGTCAAATGAGAATCAGGAGGTCCAAGGAACTGCCCAAGGAGCTCCGAGGCAGAATTGTAGCAAGGAACAGATCTGGCCAAGGTTACAAAAAAATGTCTGCAGCACTCAAGGTTCCTAAGAGCACAGTGAACACCATAATCCTTAAATGGAAGAAGTTTGGGACGACCAGAACTCTTCCTAGACCTGGCCGTCCAGCCTAACTGAGCAATCATGGGAGAAGAGCCTTGGTGAGAGAGGTAAAGAAGAACCCAAAGATCACTGTGGCTGAGCTCCAGAAATGCAGTAGGGAGATGGGAGAAGGTTTCACAAAGTCAACTATCACTGCAGCCCCCCACCAGTCTGGGCTTTATGGCAGAGTGGCCCGACAGAAGCCTCTCAGTGCAGGACATATGAAGGGCCGCTTAGAGTTTGCAAAAAAACGCATGAAGGACTCCCAGAGAAATAAGATTCTCTCGTCTGAGACTAAGATTGAATTTTTTGGTGTTAATTCTATGTGTGGAGAAAACCAGGCACTGTTCATCACCAGCCCAACACAATCCCAACAGTGAAACATGGTGGTGGCAGCATCATGCTGTGTGGGTGTTTTTCAGCTGCAGGGACAGGATGACTGGATGCATTTGAAGGAAAGATGAATGTGGCCAAGTCCAGAGATATCCTGGAAGAAAACCTCTTCGAGCCTCAGCACCTCAGACTGGGCCGACGGTTCACTTTCCAACAAGATAATGACCCTAAGCACACAGCTAAAATAACAAAGGAGTGGCTTCGGAACAACGGTGACCATTTTTGTCTGACCCAGCCAGAGCCCTGACCTAAACCCAATTGAGCATCTCTGGAGAGACCTGAAAATCGCTTCCACCAATGGTCACCATCCAATCTGATGGAACTGGAGAGGATCTGCAAGGAAGAATAGCTGAGGATCCTCAAATCCAGTTGTGAAAAACTTGTTTCATCATTCCCAAGAAGACTCATGGCAGTACTAGCTCAAAAAGGTGCTTCTACTCAATACTGAGCAAAGGATCTGAATACTTATGACCATGTGATATGCTTTTCTTTAATAAATTTGCAAACATTTGGGGTGTTGTGCACATTAATGAGAAATTTAACTTTTTCGATTTCTAGCGAATGGCTGCTGTGAAAAATTTAATACTTAATACTTTAGGTGCCCACTCTATATCCAAACGAGCTGTAAAACAGCTGCAGTACATCCAGAACGCTGCTGCTCGGGTCCTGACTAGAACCAGGAAGTACGATCACATTAGTCCTGTGCTCAGGTCTCTGCACTGCCCCCTGTGGCACTGGCCCCTGTGGCTCAGAGAATAGACTTCAAAGCAGCTCTGCTTGTATACAAGTCTCTCCATGGCCTAGCACCAAAGTACATCTCGGACATGTTAGTGCCATATGAACCATCTCGGACTCTGAGGACCTCAGGGACCGGCCTCCTGCTGGTGCCCAGAGTCAGGACTAAACATGGGGAATCTGCATTTCAGTTTTATGCAGCTAAAATCTGGAACAATCTTTCTGAAGATGTGAGACAGGCCTTTACTCTGGAAATGTGCATATGACTTAAATGATTATTTGCTCTCCTGTCTTAAACTGTTCTGACATGTCATTTTATATTTTCCTGTTGTGTGAAGCACTTTGAATTGCCTTGTGTACGAATTGTGCTAATAAACATGACTTGCCTATATCCTTTTACTCAACGCAATATGCTTGTTTTACCAGTGATTTGTCAATTTCATATATGGACAAATATCTCCAGAATGGACAGCATAGAAAACAACGTACAGATGTATATGCATCTGTAAAAGGACCCCAATAATAGCAAGAAATTACATATATTACCTAATCAAACATGTGTAGTAAAAATGTATATAAAATGTTGACTTTAATAGAAGGCACATTCAAACAGTTTGACTTAAAAAGATAGGCAGACAACCTTCTTTAGTTTAATATTAAATAAAAAGGAAAAAAAAAAGGGCAGTAATTGAGTCATTTCTGTAGCGTCTGTGAAGACCCAGGGCCGTTGTCAGTGATGACAAAGTAATTCCTTCCTTTGAGTGGAATAGATGACAGAAGAGGTGTGACAGGCGTTGAAGCAATTCCTATAAAAAGAGCACAGAACAGCGCGTCTATTACACACGTTGGCTGACTAGTAAATAAGTCAATGGGTCCCCCCTAGTGGACAAAAAGGTCAATAGCAACACAACTAGAAAAACAAAACAAAACCACACACAATTGAATGAGAATCAGATAATGCTGTACCTGAAGATGCACAGTTTCTTAGAGACTCCAGTAAATTGGCACTTGAAAACTTTACAACACATTTGAAGGGCTCTTTACGCTGAGCCATGTTCGGGGCATGCCCTCTGAATTTGGTCTCCAGCTGAACAAAAAAAAATAAGTCACAATTAAACTCTTCTGATTCAATATTTGACAAAGTAAAGCTATAACTGTGCACCATCTGTCAAAATGTACCCTGTAAACTGCAGACTGTATCTCTGGTAACTTGCCACCACCAAATGCCTCGCAAGCCATTTGACGTCGGTTTGAAGACAACTCGGACTGCTCTTGTTCTATGTGTGGGTCTGTAAAAAGCAAAGGAGAAGCAATGTTCTAATGAATGATTCCATATGATCCGTTGGATAAAAATCGAGGCAAACGCAAATATGTACTTTGGGCATTTTCATTGTTTTCTGTAATGTGGCTGGGAAATTTGGATGGAAACACCTATGAAGCAAATAGAAATGATTACTAAATCTGAACAATTGGACTGTACAGTAATATTAACACATTGTACCTGTTTATATTGTCTCATGAGCAGATCCCTGATTGCATTGAGCTTGCGTCCACTGAGATTAGCATCTTTTATAGACTGGTATCTAGTGGCAAGCACCAAAGCCTGCAAAACAATGTAGTGAGTGAGAAAATGCATCTATTTCATGTACCTGTAGTGCATCATACTTCTTTACCTGGTATAACAGAGGCTTCTGCTTTGAACTGATGCTGGTCATGAAGACATAGGGAGATTGAAGATGGTGAACAATATATGTTGGTTTAAAATGATTGGGCCGGGAAAAACTTTCACCCCATGCAAGCCGGATCCATACTGCTTCATCTGTGTGCTTCTTCATTTTAATGGACACCTAAGATAATCAAAACATGAACATTAAATGAGGGATATTCCAAAATTGTTAATACAAAACTCATAAGTTTGAAGTTCCAGAAATGTGGCTTACTCACATTTTGTACAAGTTCACTGAGGTGGGATTTAAATTGGTTCCTTAAAGTGCATTAATTCCACCGTGTGGGCATCATCTGGAAAACAATGGAATACACGAAATATTATCTATATTATAATACATTATTTAAGTAGGATAAAATTAGAGCTGGGCGATTAATCACATTTTTTTTATCCAAATTGGTCCTCTCTAATCATGATGAGGTTGGGTCTTTGAAATGGAGAGGTCTACAACCAAGCAAGTTTGGACTTTGAAATTATTTGTTAAATGGCACTGATTAAAGGCCAATCTTATTTATGTCCAAGAAATTCATATTCAAAGATATGTTGTGTTTACAGGAAGACAACAAAAAAGTGATAATCGCCCAGCCTTAGTTAATATACAAATGACAAAATACCTTCTGGGTCAACAAGTTGGAAGGCAGACCACATTCCAACATTTGGGTTGTCAATTACGTCTACATAAACATAAAGAAAATATTTACAAAACTGGCGCTCGTTTCTGGAAAAGATGCCGTTTAACTTACACAGCAGCTCCAGCTCTGTTAAATGTTTAATGCTCCAGTCATTTTCCTGCAAGAAAAAACATGTGCTTTATTTATGCATACGTTTTGTAAACTAGTAAGTGAACACAAACAATTTGCCAGTAATCACAGAATGCACAGCAATCAGAGGGCAATAACTATTTAACTGGTGCAGAACATGTTTTGGTTTGTTAAAAAACAAAAAAGCAAAACCTTACTGCCTCTGTACATTGTTCCTTTAAATCAAAGTAAACTTGCCTCACAGATTGAGGCTAGTTTCTCAGTTAAAGCAGACTTGGGCAGGGTAAAGTTCAGAGACTGCAGCTGCGCTCGCTTTAAACGACCCCACTTCTCCAGCGTAGGTTGAAGCATTTGACTCGGGATCCGTCGGACAAGTCTCTGCAGCAAACGTCTCGCAATATCATCCATTTCCACGCCGTGAAGAAGCGATTGTTTGAATAAAACGTAGACCGTTGTTAATTCGACTCTAAAATAGCGTCAGTTTTATGTTTTAGCGCAGTAATTTCACCAGGGCAACGGCGCTATCACGAATGAGCCAAATAAAACAAACCGCGTTTACGAACAGACCAATCACAGTAGTCTGCGTACACTCCACAGCGCCCCCTGCAGGCTTGGAGTGACTCAGCGACAAGTTCTTCAGAAGTGTTAAAAGTTCAGAACAAACTTTATTGTGATCTTTTTATATACATTTTTAGGCTAGAGCCGAATTGTCAATATAAAGGCTAGCTGCGTCAATAAAAATACACAGAAGGACATTGTAAAACAAAAATAAAAGACACAAAAAAGTAAACCAAGAATACAAAAAAAGAGAAACAAAAACAAAACAAGAAAGTGTATCCCTCAAAAAATAAAAAATATATAAAAGATAAATAGAATATCTAACCATAACATACATATATACAGCATCTTTAAAGTAGCAGCAACATACTTAATTATACTGTTTCATACTACTTTTAAATAGTCTACTCTGACATTAGAAAACAGATCAACCCAGCAGTGAGGTATACAAAGAGATAAATCATGTGGCTTATAATATGATCTTGTTATACTTCAAAGCCAAGTAAAAAAGTTTAGTTTTTTAAATTCAAACTTTTAAGTACAAACAAAAAGAGCTATATATGCATGTCATACAATGGAAATACAAAGAAAATAATAAAAATGTGCAAGCTTGTTCAAATATATAAATTTTACACAAATATATGTAAACTATTAAACAGAACACAGAACGGAGGTACAATCTCTTCAAAGCCAAGTACAAATGCGGAAGTTCAAGTACTTACTTATCTTGTCGTTCAGCTCTTTGTTGGAGGCCGAGCTTCTTCGAAAATCAGGGCGGGTCCTGAGGTTTCGGAACCGAATAAATCAGGAAATTTGTACTTGTTCGAAGTCCCTCCTTTGACTTTGGTTTGACCAGGTGTTGACATCCCCAGGCGGCCTGTCCCAAACCCCGGCCATCGCTGTGGTCTTCCGGCCGGTCCCTTCATGGCCAACTCCACCATCGAGTCGCGTAAGTCCGCTCTCTGTGTTGTGTTTACGCTGCAGCAGATCCAGTCCAGGGACGAGCGGAGACAAATGTTTATATTCTGAAACCCGTGATTTTTCTAAGCGGTAGTTTGCTCTGGACAGAAAGAATCCTGTGCTGCTCTTTGTGCCAGGTTTGTAACAACTTTTAATGTCATTTGGGAGATACATATGTCAAGAGTCAAGCCTTTATGAAGATGTGCTGAAATGGTGAAAGACTCTGCAAGTATTCCACAGATGCTTTTAATGCTTGGATGTTTATTTTACAGTATAGTGAGGCTGAATGGACGCTTTCTTGAATACGAGTGTAATAATCAGATGTCTTGTGGCCAGCAGACTCATCCTGCTCATGCACGTGGACACACAGTGGAAATCTGGTCTGTTTCCATTTTCCACAGGGGCCAGTGGATTCTGGAGCTTGCGTGTGGCCCAACCTGATCTAATTAAAGACTGCTTTCACTATTTCAACCCAATGGCACGATGCAGGCTGTCTTATAACACAGTAGTAGTCTGCCAATGTTCAATGGTGATGTTTTTATGGCGATAGTCACTTCATCATGTGCACTTGATCAGCAGGAGGACACTTACCCATGAATCGGTCATTCCTCTGGTCATTCCTCTGGTCATTCCTCTGGTCATTCCTCTGGTCATTCCTCTGGTCATTCTTTCAGTGTGACATGAGAGCTTGTTCAAATAATAATCTGCAGATCACTGTTGATTTGACATAGGATTAGGGTTATAGTCATAGAAATAAACTCAATGACAGGTGGGCTAATATTATTGCAACAACTTTTCGATTGCACAATGATAGTATGGACTTGTATTCACACTGCGACCTACAGATTAATGGGCGAGCTGTCTAACCACTGAGCCACTGCCATCTACAATGTTCTATTTGTGGTGTTGATACATTTTGGGATGGTGCAGTCTACAGAATGTGACACAGTGTTAAAGGTCGATGAGAAACACTCTAGGATTTCCGTTTCCCAGATGAGCATGATAATAATAACCCTGGATTTGATTGGAGTTGTGCTACAAGTCCACTCTCAAAACAAACTGTGAGGAAAATCCAAATGGCACTTCATGTCGTATGTTTGAAACGAGGAACAAGCACATCCTTGTTTTTTTTACCCGTGGCAGTGTAGCACAGGGCTGATGTCAGCATTTAGTGGTCAACATGTTGAAAAAGACACTCTCTTGTGGTGCAGTGGTTTGGGGCGTTGTGGGTTTGATTCTGGCCCTCGAACCATTTGCCGAATGTCTCTACCCTCTCTCTCTCCCCCTCAATTCATGCGGCAAAACATTCGAGCATTCAGTGACAACCAAAAATACTACTACTTTTGCAACTTGTGTAGCTGTCTATCTATCGACATCTGGGTTAACCTTCCGATATCGCAGCTTACCGATATCAGCTATACCATGCCTAATTTGAAGTATCTTAAGTGTATATTATTATGTAGTTTTTCAATCTCACTGGTGGGACCTGCTATTAGCTTCCTTCAGTGCAGTAGTGCTGTATTTTCCTATAACGAGAAGTATTATCACGCCACCTCCTCGTGTAGAGTTCTTTCTCTGATTGCTCGTAAACGTTATTGTGGCTTGTACATATCTGGACTCGATGTGACTTAAACACAAAGCCACCTTATGCCACCGTCGAACTAAAATAAGTAACAAAAGACAGTTGGCATAGAATGTATACAAAATAAAGACACCATTACAAACATACCTCTCTGGAGCTTTATATACTTTTAACTTAAATTAGTAAATGTACTAAATGACTAGTAACGCATATATTAGCCAAAATAAAATATAAATCTTTTTTTAATTCCATTTACTGCTCCTTGTTTTTTTGCAGAGACTATATTGAACATCCATTTGGTGAAAGCCGCAGCACAGACGTCAATATTCTTCATGCAGACTGAGCGTTGAGGTCAAATCCTTTTAAGACGGCAGGAAATTACTCTAGTGGGACGGTAAAGCTCACTTATCAAGCTTGGTCAAACTCGGCAATTCATTTCAGGTCTACAATTGCAAAAATACATTCACCTTTTTGAAACGGAACAAAAAATCAGTAAGCAACTGAGTGTTGGCTGTGGCATGTGCTCACCTAAGAGAGAAGAATAAAGAGCAGTAAAAATGTAAAAAAGTTAAACGTCAATGTTTGCCTGCGGTGGAATAAAGTGTACAATGTTGTGTGTTAAATGACAAAGATATAAAGTGTGTATTGTTTATGTACAGGAAATATTCAAAGCCATTTTTATTTGTTTATAACAAATCAAAATAAAGTGTACTTGAAAATTTTGATTAAGCAATATGAGGAGGAACATTTAGATTCATATTTTGTCACATCCTAAAAATCCATATATTGAGTCATTTTAACCTATTTTGTGTATGATTTAACTTGTCTTTATTCATGCTGTGTTTAAACAAATAGGCAGTGTGGTTGCAGGGCGGTCAGCGCCTGGACAATGGTCAGTCTCAGTCTATTTGCTCTAATGCACCAGAGACAATGGTGTGCATCAGCTGACGTGCGGCCTGCTCGGCGCTTTCAGACGGAGAACGACCCGGTGAAATCTAGCTCCGACTTGGTTTCTGCGGCGACGAGTGACGAGTGTCATTTTCCAAAACGCTCCCCTCATCCCGATGCCCTTGACCGGCAAATGGCATTCATTCATTCATTCATTTCCACGTGAGGCGCAGAAAGGGTCCCTTGTGCGTACGGTTGGAATGCGGCGTGCGGTTCAGGAGCTTTCACGACCTTTGACCTCCTGCCCATTCAAACGTCTGCTTCAGAATTAAAAGCCACGTACAGCGCTCGAGCACGGTTTCTACACTGAACGTGCGATAAAAGAACCACTGAATTGAAATATGCGGGGCGGCTTAGATAAGTCTCCACGAAGAAATTCCAGTAAAGTTCAGTGATCAGACCGCGGCGGCTAATGCAACCAATGATGCGTTATTGAATTTGAGAGTGGAATAGGATCTCTGTAGAATCAAGTTACCGTTTGGACTTGAGTCGTTCTTCTGAGATTGTACCGAGTCTCATTTAAGTTCATGTTTTATTCATTCTGTGGTCCGCACCGTTCACTGTCGGTCGTAGAACTACCAATACGCCTCATTGCCTCTTGTTACTCATGGGGATGCTACGATACCGAATGTTTGTGTTTCGACTATGATGATTTAACGGTTATTCATGGTTACTGAGACTTTGACCAAGTGTATTTTTCTTACCATTCCTCAAGTTTGGACTGGCTTTAAGAAATGTAACTTTCCAAAAGACAAGATAAAGTTAAATGCGACAAAAACAGCCGGATAAACAAAGGTATTTACATTTATTTTTTATTATTTATTTTCTTGGACTATAAATTGAACTAAAAATACTACTTCTAAAATTGTCATGATTATTATTTTTTGGTTCTCACGATTATATTGTGACCTGAATAATCCTGATTATCGATTAACCGAATAGTCCTGGCATCCCTAGTTGGTATTAATACCACAAATCCCTGAGATATAGAACCTAATTACATATAAGCTACTTTGTACTAATTTCAGTTTCTGCAAAACTGGACTTACTGCTTTGTCTTTGTGTGATTGTTTGTTAAAGGCTTTGGATGAGCAGCGTGCCTAGAAAGACATGTAATATTTACAGTACTTTATGTGCAGATAAATACATAAAAAAAATACATTAAAGTGCCTATATCAGGCTGGAAGACTCATTGAACTAAAATGTAGTTAAGATAAATATATTTTGAATTTAGCTGAAAATGATTAAAAATGGTATCACAGAACATTTTTTAGGTTTATAATTTCATTTCCTCTTTGTAATTGATGACATCACACAAGGAAATCTTTCTCTGTGCAAATGATGCATAAACTTTGACTGGAATGAGTAGCCCTAGTGTGATGTCACTGTCATTTTCTACAGATTAGATACCTACTCGATTGGTGTAAAACCATCATTTATATATATGACAGGTACAAATACACCAAATAAAGTCAAAATTACAACATCGTAAAAACCTGTCATAGGCGCTTTACCCTGAGATTTGTTTTACATATGTTATTTCTTTTCCGTGTTTTGGATAGCCGTTGAATCCAGGAGTAAAGTTGCGCCATTTCTCTAATTAAAGTTGTTGCCGTTACTAGTGTCTGTCCGTGTTAATTGTTGCTTCAGGGTTGGTTGTCCCCAGGGGCAGAGTTTATTCAGCTGTGTCCACATTCGCAGCTCACCACAGCCTCCTGTTTTTCAGCTCTGAACCATGGATGCAGCACTCTATTGAGTCAGCGAACCTGCCTTAAACAAGTGTCATGGGTCCAAAGTCTGAGTGGTCAGTGGTGGGTGTGAGAGGACACTAAAACGATTGCGTTTATTGGGTTAGGTTATGTTTTTCTGCAATTATTCTCCACTTTGTCTTTCGAGAGACAAAGGCGATCATGACTCACGGATTGGTAAGTATTACGTACAACGAGGAGCATTCATGAGGAGGTCTCTGCTCATAAACTCATTACTCTTGTACTATACTTTACTTACAAGAAATACTTACATTCCTATTAGGGCTGAAACCAACGATTATTTTGCGAATGATTTTTTGCGACTGTTCTTTCGATTAGTTGTTTAGTTCGCGAAAAAGGCTCAGAAAATATGCGATTTTTCACTCACTTTCACGGCGATGAAGGTACAGAAGATCTGAGGCTTTCCTGATGGAGTACATTCATAGACAAAAAAGGCCGAGCATCGAAAACATGAAGTTTACGTGTTTCTTGTGTCATTTTGAGGTAATTACTGCTTTGTCTGAGATATTAAACGTCCTCCCTCAGCACATAGCATATTTTGGAGTCTGTGTTTTGTCCAGGTAATGATTATTTGATGACTAAATTGGATTATTTGAATTGCGATTAATTATCTTGTTTTAGCCCTAATTCCAATGACATTCTTCTGACATAAATCTGAAAGTCTTGTTGGGAAATAGTGTGGTGCAACAGTTCCCATTTACCCACGCCCAGTTTGTTTATTCATGCAAGTTCTCAAAGTATTCTAATCCCCCTCCACCAGAAAAGAGTCTTCCTCTGTAGACCCCACAACAGACCAGAAAAGATCTGTAATCAAGTTAAAACGATTAGATGGCAAAGGCACGAGTGACATTCCCAATTGATCGAGGAAAATGAAGCCGTTTAAATCCTTCAGCTGTTCAAGCTCGGTTGTAAACATAGCTCCATGTATTCAGTTTCACGCTACACTTACTTAACGTTGGACACTCAATAACAGATTTGATATTGTATTTTAATCCATTCATTTTCTTTTCCCAAGTCGGTCAAGAAGAGCTATTTCACTTCAATCTTTACATTAAACAAGTTACCTTTAAAATAAAATAAAAAAAAAAATCCAAAGTATCTTCATTGATCTGGCTGTGCTTCACATTAACTTTTTAAATTCCAGAAAGTTTGATTTTATACCATTTTATAAAGCTGTTGGTATACTAGACGAATGATCATTTATTAGAAAATATGAATAAAAGACAATTTAGAATTTGATGTTTCTTCTCTCTTTAAACTTTGACACATCTCGAATTGAATGAATTCAAGAAAAGAATTAGAGTTCATTGTTTCTTTTCATTTGGTGGTTTTGTTTTGATTTATAGAACACTGATCTACTTTTTTTTAGCTTTTCTACTAAACGGAATATACTCAAATTGCAATAAAGCTGTAGTTCTGATTTTATAATAATGCCCTTTTTTTGTGTTTTAGCAGATAATCCCACAGTGACTATCAAGAACGACACTGGGACGAACAGCAGCCATGACTTCACGGCGTTCGCCTTGGTGCCGACGTTCTTCCTCCTGGGTCTGATCGGAGTCATCATCTGTCACGTGCTGAAGCGGAAAGGTTACCGCTGCACACACGGAGGCCGAGGAGCAGGAGAAGCACGAGGGGCACGACTGCGAGGCTGAACAGGGACCTGGAGATGGGAGGTATGGAAGCTGGCAGGATGTAGTCAGTAAAATCCACCTGAAGGACGCATCCGCTGATATAACAGATGCGTTCTCTTAAGATTGAGGTGGAGCCAGCGGAGAAGAGCAACGTTCATGTTCTGAGGAACATGTGTAACTCACAGGAGATTTAAAGTTTTTGAAAGAAATCTCCAAATTGCACCTTTTGAATCATTATTTGTTTGAGATTTGCTCCACAGAACCTTCCACAGACCTTTGGAAGCAAAATGTAATATTTCTTTGTTCAAGATACAGCTCAAAAATAGAGCTGCAGGGGCTGTTTTTGTCACAATTTAATTTTGTATTTCAAAAAAGTTCAATTTTGTAAAGCTGCTCACAAACTTGAGAAACATTAACACGTTAGACCACGGGAATGATAGAAAATTAAAGATTTCACTACTGTCGGTCAGAAATCTCAATAATTGTGAATAATCATTAAATCGTGATGTTATTTCCTCATAATAATCGTAACACTAAAATCCGATATCGTAACATCACTAATTCCAGCTCATCTTGTGAACGCGACCTTTTTCAAACTGCCATACTTTATTTATCTCACACTGAGCAGTTAAAACAACAGGCTAAAAGGCAGCAGAAGCCCTGGTCAGGTAGAGTCAGCAGATCATGTGTCAGGGCAGTTTGAGGTGAGTAACGGCCCTCAGGACAAACGTGTCCCGCCTCTGTGTCCTGCAGCCCGGTCCAGAGGGAGCCTGGTGACCTCTGACACAACAGTATTTTAACTCATTTTACAGACCACCTGCATTCATACCATTGGCAGTAGAACATCTCCACATATCAGCGTTTAGCCTTAAAGCGCTAGCATGGGCCGATATTTCATTTGGCCTATAAAAACCCCCAAAAACCTGCATATAGGAGATACACAAATGTACTACTCTTATAGGTGTGCAGTGAAACAGCTGTGGATGTTTAAAAATCATCACTTTTATTATGTATTTTATTATTATTAAAACCGAGTTTTTAGTTTGGGGGAAATGATCAAAATTTATCAAAACTGGATCTGGTCTGGATCAATCTTGAGTAAAAAAAATCTGAAACTTGCTGATAATATTTTGTGGTTAACTCATGCCACAACAGAATATTCTCTAAATTAAAATAATTTGCTACTCATTGTTAGCTTAGCATTGTTAGCTGCCCCATGCTCGAGTTAATGAAATGCATGACATTTTAGGCTTTGTAACAGTTATTAACACATACGTTCCAACTGAAGAAACTATTAATCCTCAAAACACGCCCAAGCTTATCCTTTTTGTAGATAAAACCCACGGAGGTCCAAGCATGTTTACGGCCACTGCGCTTAACAAGTGTGGCCTTGTTTGAAGTCGCGGGGGTGATATCACGAACTTGATTCACCTGCGTTTTCCCCTCATGCGATTTTAGAGGGTCAGTTATCATGCGCTCGACACTCGGAGCCCTCCTGCCCACCAAACACTTGTCTGACAGATTCCTCTCCCACCTCTTGTTTACACTCACTCAGCTGATAAGAAAGTATTTTTTTTTTCCTTTTCTTTTTCTTTCACAGAGTAGACTCGGATAGTAACACGCCACTAACTGTCTCAAGACTTTAGACAGTTGGGCTGCAGATTGACCAAAAAGATGGTAATCTCCAGGAAGTGAGGGCATGAACTGAGTCATTGTGCGTTACATTCATTTGTGTTGTGTTGTGAATTTCGATTACGTACACAGAAATGTTATGGAAAGTCAAAATAGTTGACACAGAGTTGTTTAAAAAGGCACAGGTTTTCATTTATTTTGTGAATGCTGTGAAGCCTGCATCGAAACACTTTATTAACAATGCCTCTGTGAGATATTTCTTGGCCCATCACCTTGACTATTTTGCCAAGAATCAACTATTTTAATTACTCGCAGTGTACGTACTTCACACTAATGGCTCATTATCTTGATAGTGAGGTTGTAATGATGGAACTAATAACATATTTACGGCGCTTGAAAGTTAAATGTGTCGTGTTCTGGTGACATCCTGTGGCCTTTACTGTGCCTCGTTAGTTATTGCTCCACTTGTAGTAATTCCTGTAAATACACCCGGGTTTTTCCTTTAACTTGTCATTGTCCTTTCAGCGAGCGGCAGGCCCAACCCTCTTTCTCATGTGAACACAAAAGACTCGGAAATAGAGAATCCTTTGTGACGTTTCGCAGCGATCAGGTTGCACTTGGCTTAGCTTCTTGTACGGTGCTTTTGCCTCTGACATGTTCTGTTTGAAAACAAAAAAGAAAAAAGTTTGGTATAATGCTAGGCGGGAAACTGCAACTTGCATCAAAGAAGAGGACGTGATAGGAATGAAATGCCTGACGTGTGCGAAATGAAGCTTGAACAATTACAGCTGATCAAAAGTAGACCGGCTCAAGTCTGGACTGTTACCATTACCCCGGGACGCGCAGTATGACGACCCCCGGTTGGGCGCGCGGAGTATGACGACCCCCGGTTGGGCGCGCGGAGTATGACGACCCCCGGTTGGGCGCGCGGAGTATGACGACCCCCGGTTGGGCGCGCGGAGTATGACGACCCCCGGTTGGGCGCGCGGAGTATGACGACTCGTGGAGGATGACGACCCCGGTGGCGCAGACTAACACATTTAACTGACACTGAGCTCTCAGCAGGCACTATGACCTGGGTGGTCGTGGTCGTGTTCGACCTGTCATGATAATTACCTGTCATGACTATACAAGTAGCAAAGCCACACAGTCCTCTTTGACTCTAGATACTTTTATTTCCGCCATCAGACCAGGGTTTGTTTGTCGTCACACCTTGACAGGCTGTCAAAACATGTCAGGATACGACAACAAACACTGCCTTTTTTATAGTGGAAATAAAAGTATCTAGGTTTCGGAAAGTGTTTAAATGTATGTTTTAAAGGCTTCAGTTCATTGTACATATTTTAAGAGAAGACTGAAATATGAACCTCTGTTTACTACTTACTACTTAGAAAATCCCATACATTTTGAACATGTCTGTAGAGTCAAAACGTACACTGTTAGATATTTTAATCTACATAAGAACATAGGATTTTGTATTTTTACAACATTTCGATTAAATATTTGCAGCCTTTGCGATTTTAATAATTACAAACCTACTGACCCCTTTGAAAGGTCACAATAGGATCTGCAAAATGTCCAAACTTCCTCTCTCTAAATTGCCTTGTTGAGATATTACTGAGATATCATAGTTGTAACTTGTGTGTGGTTTTTGTTTCTTTCAGAGTTGAATGACACCATGAGCGAAAACAATGACACCGTCGGGCAGATCGTCCACTACATTATGAAAAATGAAGGTAATTTCCATCGCTATTGCACACAGCTCGGAATGCTGTATTATTTGCGTTTTGTAAGAAGAGTGTAACACAGTTGAGGAAGGAAGTGTCGTTTGTGCGCATAGGAAACTGCTCCTGATTGAGACTTTCCCTGGATGTTTTGTACAAGGCTCTACTGCCGATCTTTGTTCCACTGTTACTTAGGTTCACACAGGTCAGTCGTTTCAGTCATCGCAGGGTCTTGAGGAAAGGAAACGCTGCCATCTAGAGGTCACTACAGCACAATTACAGCACTGTCAAAAGGAATTTGATGTGCAAGAAAATATCTCACACGCCTACTGTAATTTTGAATGTGTTTGTGGAGAGTTACTTGTTATTATGCAAGATCTGTGGTTGGCTTTGGTTGAAAACGGCAGGATTATGAAGCTTGTCGCTCAAATAAATAACCAGGTCCTACATTTTTGGATGAGAGACAATAACATTGATACTGCATTATTTACTCACCATCTGTGTGACATCATCACTGCAATATTTACCTGAATGTACTGATTTTTTGACAAACACAATACTGTATGATATACCTATAATATCATATCAATATAAAAATCAATAGAGATCCCAAGTCCGCCTGGATCTTTTCATAAAATGCTCCTGGTGCCAGCTGGAGAGAGGAAGATTGTAACATGTAATCAAACTGTACAACTCGCCATTTACCTCCATGAGTCATCCTCGCCTCACTCTGCCTCGTTCCTTCATGTTCCTTCATGTTCCAAAATATGTGTGTGTGTGTGTGTGTGTGTGCCGTGTGCTGTTTTGAAATGTGGAAATGTGCATCTGGCCCTTGGGTAAATATGTCCCTGGGAGGAAAAAATGTGCAAATCTGTAAGAGGTAAAGGAGAAGGAGGCACAAGTTAAAGTGTGAGCAATTCAAAATGACAATATTGCTATAAATGTGCTTTATATTCAAAAGAAGTTTAAAAAAAAAAAAAAAAAAAAAAAAAATTTAAAAAAAAAAAAAAAGAAAAAAAAAAAAGTGACTTCACTCCAATGACTGCTGTTGCTACAAAATGGCCAACTGTTACTACTACAGCTAAAACACTACTTACTAATACTGACACATCTTCAGTAGGGATGTCAAAATGATTAGCTTACTCCATAATCGTGCTAATTATTTATGTCACAATATAATCGTAAAGACAAAAAAATTAAGAAAAAATTACTTAAAAAAATTCAATTTATAGATAATATTTTTTTGACAATTTTTGAACTAAATTAGGTATTTTTTCAGTCAATTAAAAGAAATGTGACTTTAGAAGCAAAAGTATGTCCTTTCTGGTCACATTTCCCTCAAGTTTGATTTCATAAAGCAGGTTACATAAGGAAAGAATTGGCATTTTATGGTTGTTTTGGTCATGATGTTAATAATGGCGAATAATCATGAAATATCCATATTTATTCTCACAATCGTTACACTAACATTTGATCCCTAATCTTGAATTAACACCACTTACTAATATGTGCATTCTTTACATATAAGAAGTATTTCGTCATGTTTCCACTGCCGTTGAGCTGCTGTGTGACTGCTTTGGTCTTGATTGCTCATTTGTAGAGTAGACTCGGAATAAGTTTGTGTTGCCGCGGCAGTTAATTGCATTAGACGTAATCAGCCGAGTCCATCTTTCAATAAGCGCTGCTCTTTTGAAGTC
Source organism: Chaenogobius annularis (assembly GCA_015082035.1). NCBI lineage: Eukaryota > Metazoa > Chordata > Actinopteri > Gobiiformes > Gobiidae > Chaenogobius > Chaenogobius annularis. The sequence continues at coordinate 771,390 of BJKM01000038.1, forward strand.
TCTGAAGCGTTTGGCGCTAATTCCCACAATACTGTTATCTCCCCCTCGCTCTGTTTCTTTTGTCTCCAGTGCTCCCCAATAACTCTGTTTCTCTTTTTCTGTTCCAGCCAACTCCGACGCCCTGAAAGCCATGATTCATGAAAACAGCATCGACTCAGATGGGTACGTTTTTATTCAAATCAAACCAGTTGGCCTGATTCTGAAGTTGAACAGGAATTAACATGTCTTTTTTTTATGGCCAAAATTGATCCACAACAACAAGAAAGAGTGTTCACAAAATGATATTCCAGATCTACATGCACTGCCTGTATCGGCCACCAGATGGCAGCATACGCCTGTGTAACAGTCTGGGCATGTTGGGATGCTCTGATTGAACTCAGCAGGAAATGAATGGACAAGGCAATCAGGCCACATTCTACCTCTGATAGGCTTCCAGATTGGCAGCACCTGATTGGGGGCAGGCAGCTGGGGACCCTTCCCAGAATGCCACAGTGGCCCATATTGCAGCAGCGAGGCGTTATTCAAGAATATCTCGATCGTTCGCTGCTGGCATCGGTTCTAAAAGAATCCACAGCCAGATTTTGCAGATGCTGATGACAACTTTACTTTGAGCTTGAGAGTTTCCTGCCCTACTTTTTAGTCTGTTTATGACGAAGCGAAGTAAAACAACAAATGTTTTTAAGGCCATCATTCAATATTTGCTTTGATTACAAGGTTTAATGGAAAATTCATTTTAGCTCACGTTATATCAATCAGTATTTTATCACATTTAAAAGTAAGTCAACTTTACTGTACAAACCAACTTATGTTACATTCACAGCTAACGAAAAGGTTCATACATCATTATATCACTTTTCCATGTGTGCGTTTGGTATCGATGTGATGCCGAGTACATTTGTGCGTAATCTTTTCAGTACCGCTCTAACCTTTTACGGGTGAAGGCATTTCAATAAATATATGTGTATAAAAAGGGTTTCAAATAAACAAACCGAACCAAACAAACGGTCAAATCTACTGTTTAGCACAAAACCATTATTTGCATGACCGTATCAATACCCACATTTGAGTACATTTAGATATATCTATACTTTGATAGCGATACGCAAATCACTACATTGCATGCCCCCCTGATGTTGGAAGTCAGATGCCCCTTAAATCATAAAATAGTCAGACTTTGAGTAGTTTGGATGTTTATAAAATGAAATAAAAATACTCTCAAAATACAGTTAACTATATTATCCACAAGTTTTTCAGAAAATCGTTGCCTTATCTCGCGTTGAAATGATCCTTCAGTTTATCTTTGGAAACGGCAGATAACGCCTTCTTTACAAGTGGTCATCTGTAGTGCACTATTGAGCAGACTTGTCCCTACAGTCGCCCACTCCGATAAGAGTGTACGGACTTGGACAGGTGGAAGTGTGAGCGGCACTAGCTTTTTCCCGCTCCCCGTCCTTCTGTCACAGCTCCTTCATCCGGTCGCGTTTGTTCGGCGAGCTCAAGCAGGAGATAAAGCCAGCAGCAGAGATGTTCCCTTTTGTTAAGAAGAGGATGAGTGGAAAGAAAAGTGTGTTGCCGCTGCCGGGGAAAGGGTATTCTTGCTCCGGTGGGGGGAAATCGGCTCAAATCTGCAGTCGCGCACATTTTGACGCCGTCACTTGCTTTCATGCGTCGGCTCCTTTTTTGTTCCCTGTCCAAATCTGCCTTTTGCAAGACACTGCCGTGAAAAAGTCCATGAAAAGGTTTTAAGCATTTAGATTTGAGCAAAGAAAGTGTCTCTGAGTGGATACACAAGACAAAAATGGAATAAAAGTAGTGAAGCAAACACAAAGCTGAAAGTACCCAGATGCTATCAACTTTATAAGGCAATGGATAGTGTCTAGAATAATATGAATTTATGCATCATGTGAAATGCTCTTTCCAGTCGTGATAATCTACTACAAATGGTCTTTTCTTTAAATATGCACCACCTTTTGTGCAGTAAATAATCACCCTAAGTAAATAATCATTATCTTAGTGAATGAAATGTATCAAAGAAACGTATTTGAGTGTCCAAAAAGCATTATACAATTTTTAAATATTTGTTTAAATTATTTTTTATTTTATTCAAGCATTTTATTTTGATTATATATATATGTATTTTAATTATTATTTATTTGTTTGGGATAATTGAGTGATTTTCGATTAGGATTGGTTAGTCCTGCTTTAGGCCTGTTTGAGTTCGTTAAAGATGCTGTAGTGGGTAAAATAACGTATCCAGTTTTTATGCTCGTTTTAGTTTGAATTGTCCGTTTCCTCCTGATCCGCGTCGGGCAGCCGGCCAGCGGATCACTTAGAGATAGTGCAATACTGCGCATGTTCGTGGGCTAATTTATGGGACACTTAGGAGGGGGAGGGATGGGGTGGGGGGTGGGATGGGAGACTCTCCAGGGGGCAGCGTGACTGTAGCGTGTCCAGAGTGAGTCTGCCTCTCCAGAAGTCAGATATTAACCAGTCTGTGCCCTCACCCATCCGCACATCGCTGCCCTTTTCCAAAATACAAGCCGTTTCCTCAAGAGGTTATTCAAATTCATCACAATTTATTGAATCAGAAAATGCAGTTTGTTGTCAGGTCAATAAACTAAGGACTAAAAGTACAAATTACAAGAGGAACTGATTGGAAATGTAAAGCTTTATTGTGACATTTTGTTACATACATAATTCATCTCTAAACATTAATGCTGTAAGGATTTGGTCACTTAGACGATTCATGAGTTGATGGCGTCTTAGTCGACCAAACTTTTTATAAGTTGAGTAATTATTTTATTGCGATGATAAACATGTATATGGAGAGAAGAAGAGGTTTTGGAATGATTTGAATCCATTTATTCTGCTTTTTGCACAGTTTCTTGGTGCTTAACTTTTCTCTAGACTGTGCATAGTTGTTATCGAGTGAATTTGATTATCGTTTGTGCGCATTTTAAACCAGATTTACAGTCAGATTACGGAAATTCTTAGTTTTGAGAGCTCTTAGCACTCCGACTTTCTCCCTTTTTTTTTTTTTGTCAATAACTACACACAAAGGGCATGTCTTGAGTCGACCAAGAATCATTGCTCGACTAACTACAAGATATAATCAAGATGTGTAGTTTTATTCAAGGTATTTTGGGTTAAAGTTACAAAAATTAATATATCAGTATTTATTTATTTTTTATTATCCTGATAACGATGGTCAATTCAACAGAAACGTATTTGTTGAGATTTAATTTTCAAGCTAAATGAATGAAACGTCTGTAAAAAGTGCTCTTATTTGAAAGGTTACATGTCTGTTTTATTTTTAATATTTTCGTAGCATTTTTTTAAATTATAAACAATATACTTTTGCATATTTACAAAACAACATCCACAGTATTATCTTAATTTCGATATATCGCGCACCTCTACTAACCCAATACACGTTTGACTGAAACTTAACACGCTATAGTTTTGTGTCTGTCTTTATCCTTTGACATATTTAGCGTCACTCAGATTGCCTCTGGAGACATCGAGTATCCAGGAAGCATCCACAGCCCAATAAGTGAAGACAGCCACAGACGCGCTGAAATGAATAGTACAAGGTGATTATTGTAGCCAATCAAACCTGCATTACTTTTACCGATCGCGCGTCCATTACTGCCTGCTCGCTCAGAAAATTGCCCCCATTATCGCTTTTAAACATTTTAATTCAGCTCGATTGTTCTCAAGTAATTATTTTCTTTCCGGTGAAATATGAATTATGAATGTGTCTGTCTGCGCTGCGCTGCTCGGCCGGGACGGGCTCTGATAAACGCTGCTCCGAGGAATTGGTCCGCCTTTTTTTACATTTTCTCCCCCCGTCAAAGTGAAGATGTTTCTGAGCAGAGCGCGGGGGGTCAAGCCAAAAGGTCTCGGCGTTCAAAACTCCGCAGAATCGTCAAACGAGAAATTGAGTTTTTTTTTTGTAAAGCTTGATGGTGCTGACCTATCAAACTTTTTCTCTTTTTTTTTTTTTTATATATATATATATATATATATATATATATATAACTATATATATATTTGCAATTATTCTAACAGTTTTTGGCACCCGTAATGAACAGTATTTATGTGTGCTGATTATAAATTGCCGCGTTGTTATTGTGTTCATGTAACCCTGCCCTCTGCATTTATTCACAGCGAACATTTCATACATTTATGCAACACAATCTGCTTTACAAAGTCGACAAAACAATAGAATCGAAATAAAGAACTATTAACATTATTATTGCATGAAGACGGGCCATAACATTGAGCACATGAACCCAACAAGCTGCATATGAACAGTGCACGTTTATTAGCGGTTCCCCCACCACAGTCGGACACGCACGAGGTGGGTGAAGTGTGCCGGTTACACAACGACGTGCACTGGTTGGAACGGCCTACGTGTGAAGTCCAAAGCATGTTCAGAACAATAGTTTCACATGAATACAACACGATTCAAGTCATGTTTTGAAAGTATTGGAACAAAAATGAGAAAGAAAAGCAAAGTAGCACAGTACAAGGTAAAATAAACGTTCTTTTTTTCACTGCATACTCCACGAGACAAAACCAGTGGTGGAAAGTAACCAAGTACAAACGTTGAAGTACTGTATTAAAGTAATATTTTTGCATTTGTACAGTAGATACTTTTTACTTTGACTTCACTCCATTTGAAAGCGGGTATCTGCACTTTCTACTCCGTTAAATCTTCGAAATGGACTGAAAAGTAGAAAGAACTTTTCATGCTTTGCCGAGTTATTTGAAGCACATTCATGGTGACGTCCGGCGGAAAGGTTTGGAGTTCAAGCCCCAGCTTTGAGCAAACAAAAATATACAAGAAAAATCTCAAGAAAAAATTGGAAAGTGGTTAGAATTGCTGCTGTTGACCAAAGATCAGTACATTTTTAAACTGGTACTTAGTTGAATGTGCTACTTTTACTCACGTACCTGTACTTTTACTTTAACAGAACTTAGTACGGTACTTTTTCCACCACTGGACAATATTGAACGCTCCACACTTTTTTATAGTAAGTCTTTTCTCTGCTCTTTTCGGCAGCCCTCCCATGACGCCCACCTCTCCCTCCTCCCCGACCCCACCCTTGACCCCGGTCTCACCCGGCGCTCCCCCGGGCGCTCCCAAACACACCTGCAGCCACCTGCACACCATCGGAGGCATGGGCGGACACAAGAACATCTGCACGCGCTGCAGCCAGAAGAAATGGCCGCTCATGAGGAAACCTTCTGCCCGCAAGACGGACTTGAGACGGAGCCACTGCGGAGAGGTGACGGTGTTGGCTGTGGGCAGGTGAGGAGGTTAGGGACCAAGCATTCTCACACACATTTAATATCAACCTGTAACTCGAAATGACAAAGCCCCTCTTAATTACCTTGGCTAACTGTTAACAGTGTTCGCTAACAGGACAAATGACCTGGAACTGGCTTTAGGACGATGGAGACGGTGAAGCACAACACAAAGGCCAGAGTCTGGGGAGTTAGGACGAGGCTGAGTGCTTAACCTGCGTGCTACAGCCACCGGGGCAGGGCAGCTCGCCAGCAGCGCAAAGAGGAGAAATTCCCTCAAAAGGAGACGTAACGAGAGGCCAGGATAAGCTTTGTCACCTTCTGTAACCTTTTACTCTGCACAGCGTAAATAATGATGTCGGCAGCATGCACCAGTTACTCACCAATGAACATCTTGAAATTAGATGCCGACAAACCTCAGTATATTGAAATGGGTCAAGATAGGAGAACGAATCGGGGAAAGAATGAATGCACAATAATACACGGCCGATCAAAACCAAAAAAAGAAGTCCCATGCTCTAATATTTTGTTGGACCGCCTTGGGGTTAGGGTTTCAATAAGCCAAAAGATGAATTTGATTTCAGTGTTACATTATGATTTCATCAAGAAGGAGAGAGTGACCGCTGCACAAAGCCTTCTCCAGCTCGTCCCAAACACTCCCACCGGGGTTCAGATCTGCAGTAGATGAGTTTCTGCTTCTCCTTAGACGTTTTCGCTGCTCGATGCCGGCGATTTGACCCCTCTCAAACACACTGACATCTGTTCCATGACCACGGGATTCGTCTTTCAGAAATGAGAAGCCAGTTGGGTTTAAATCCCGCGTCGCAGCTGAAATTGCGCATTGTGTTGAAACGTGATTGTCCACATGTTGCGTATTGTATTGTAACCAGGAGAAAACGGCTCCAACCTTTCTTAATTCCTCGTCTTCCTGTAATGAGGAGCCGGTGGGCCGACACGGCGAGGGCAGAGGCCTCTGAAAGCAGCGTCTAATGAGATTTCATGGCTGCGTTTGGGTTCTGTTCACTGCACAATGTGAGGGCTTGCATCATCCTTGCAGCATGTGAAACCAGGCTCACCAGACACATTACGTGCTGCTGCTCCTGCATTCTGGAACACTCGCACAGCCCTGTCACATTTAGTTGCATTGAATTAGTGATTCATTAATCAAGACAAGAACGTTCAGCAGAAATCCGAGCTTCAGTCAGTGGTACTTTTTACCCTCTGAATACTTTTATCTTCCCTTTCCTCTAAAATATAAAAATCCATGTAAAACAAACAAAGAAAACATGTATTTCCCTATAGTAAAGATGCGTAAAAGCATGATGGATGGGATAAGATCAATTCTAATGATTTTATTTATTTAAAAAAACGATTTGCTAAAAATTATAGAAATACGTTTTTAAAAATTCTAATATTTTATACTTTGGCATAAAAAAATCCCGCACACTTTCTTACTTGCAAGGTGAATTTTGATTTACAGGCAACGTTTCGGCTGGCATAACGAAACATGTTCAGGAATAATACTTGGACACACAAACGCCAAATGTACGGTAAATAAGTACATTTCATTAGGTCTAGAGTAATGCATATACACATATACAAATGCTGTATAATTCAGTGTTTCTGGCTGGACACTGCTGTTTAACCGCCGCCTCAGCCCGTAATGAGCGCCAGAATATTTCCCTTTTTTGTAAGCAAAGAAATGATTTGCCAGTTGAGTGGAGCAGCAGCGAGCGCGAAAGCACGGCTCTCGTCCCCAGCCTCGTGCTGCGAGCTGATTGGGATTCACGGAGGATGCTTTTCATTCGCGCTCCCAGATGAGGAGAGGCGAACGCTGAGGGTCAACTCAACCTGGGTGCCGCTAATCAGTCGCTGATTTAATTAAACGTTTTGTCCCGCTTCTTGTGAGCGCCGGTTGTCTGAAAACAGAGGTTCAGGTTTGGAGACCAGACTCGAACGGTAACAGAGCAAAGGTTGCATAAAAAAGAAAATCTGACACGCGTGGATGCATTTAACATGTCCATAATTTGACGGAAATGACATAAATATTTTAGGAATATGGTTAGTTCACACAAAGACCCTTTATGAAGCTTAATAAACACGTTTTCTTTTACAGAAATAAGGACAATTCCAGCAGTTTTTGCATAAATAAAAAAGCAAACTTATTTATTTTTAAGTATAAAATAAATAAACACTTTTTTCTCCCTCCAAACCTTGAAGGCATCAGCTTTTCCGAGCAAAAATCCAGACCTAGCCCCCCCAAGCGTTTTCTGATTTGAGTCTATCCTTTTTACAGGTTCCGTGTAACAAAAACGGTGTGCGACAAACCGGTGAGACGGACCCTGCTGTCATCTGAGACCACGCCCACAACACCCACGGAGGCGGAGCCAAGGAGCAGGACCACGTCAGAGTCCCAGCAGGTCTGTGTCCCGGAAAACAAAAACATCAGTCTTCACGCCTTCTTTTTTTTTTTCTTTCTAAGTTGAGCTGGATCAAGGATTTGTTTATTCAAGTACGAGCATTCAAATATGATGGCCTGTGCGTTTGGCTGTTTCAATAATGAAGCCATTTAAACAATAAAATAGAAATCTGTCCTGTATAAACTGAAAGTGTATTTAATCAGTTCATTTGTCCAAAAGAAACCTATTAAAAAACTAGAAATATCGTTCAATAAAGGGGAACAATATCTTTTGAGGCACAGTTTTATCGCGTGTATTTTTCCTTTGCAATATTGGGGAGAGATTTTTACTGTAATACATTTTTGAATAAGTAGCTTCTGTGGCTAACTATTGCTTCAAATTCATTCCGCTGTTAAGAAAAGGCGTTACTGGGTTATTTTGCTTTCAGTCAGCGGCATAAAGTAGTTTCAATATCATCGTTTATCGCGCTATTTTCTGTTGCAATTTATCGTGCTTCAAAATGTGGTTTTAAGAGCTTTCCAAATCTAAAAGTAGGATTTTTCTGCCATCGAGGAACATTGTTAAGATTTCCTACATTCCTAGAGTTCAAAGGTAAATGCTCTGTCCTTTTAGTCTGACATATTTAAAAATACTTTGTTTGAATTCTACCTTTTTCTAGATCCAAGTTAGCCGTGTTTTTGCCTCTTCTGTAAAACTGCACACCTAATCTTGATAATCTGCTGCCCTTTTCCTAAATCCACCAATAATTCAAACTATTTTCACTTTGAACAGAGCTACCAGATAAAACGACACTTTGAATGCATTGTTGTCATAAAAGTATCTATACAATCCTAGTATTTTTGAAATATTTATGCTGTAAGGCTCGCTTTGAAAGTGGATCCATGCATACAAATTCCCAAAATGTATACCCATTTGTCATTTTTATTCCCAACTTTTTAAAATAGTTCTTACAAGTAGATCTTTTACTGTAAAATAATAATAAAATCTCATCATTCACACAATAAAATGCTCCTGCAGCTTAGATAAACATGGTTTATGAAACTCGCTGAATTTTAATACCTGAATATTGACTTTTCCTATTGACCGGAAGAGTAAAAAAAACCACTTCTCCCCACATAATAAATAAAGCGTTTATCCTCATATCTCACAATTATTGAATAGTTAGTTATGTAATAAATGGTAAATGTTTTTTTTCTCTTGTAGATGCAGACAGACCATATGGAAAAGGATAAATTATAATCCAGGTAATATACTGCTGTATGTATTTCTACTAAACTACCTGCTTCTTGTATTGCAAATGTTCTGATGCTTTGTATACATTTATGCTGACTTTTATTATATCAATTTATATTAAAAAGAAAAGAAAAGAATTAAATGCTTTGCCACTGAACGATATTGGAATAGGGAAACTAAATTTATCTCACTTAAATATCCAAGTGTTTTAAATTAAGGGCAATTATCTGCAATATATTCCAGTGACTTTTCATGCATTTACATTTATCTTGTTTGTACTTTGCTTTGTAATGTTTGTTTTTGCCGTTTGGCAGCTTTCCCCGTGGACACTTGAAACCAGATCCGAACGTCAGCACGGGGAGGAAAATCTCTGGACAAACACGGCTCCAGGAAGTGCCGCTGGAGCGAGCGGTTTGGGGAAAGTACGGCGTGTCGTTCAGTGACACGCGTTCCTTTAAACACGAGACTCAGAACTCGTGCCTTGAACGCGGCGTCCGCGGCCGGTGGTCTCTTTACTCCGGACTGCGGCGGCCTGTGCGGTCAGTGATGTACATACGTTTTGATATCAAGGTGCTTTACGCATGTTGTGCAAGGTTTGATTAAAAAAAAACTAAAACTAAAATAAAAAACATGATATGCCAAAACTACAGATACGAGCAGGAACGAGGCATATCTCAACTAAATGCTTTTTTTTAGAGGAGAAATGTTCACAGTTTCAATTCAAAGTCATATAAATACATTTTAGAGAATTGAATCACTGGGATGATTGCACTTCTTTTTTTTTTTTCTTTTTTTTTTCTTATTGGTGGAATATCATTTGTGGAAGCCTGTTTGTTTCACTAACAACATTAACAAAATGCGGTGTGTTGTTTTTGGCTGTTAATCGCTAACATCAGTGTCGCAGCTGAATATTACGCAGAAATATGCACAAAAAATGATTCAAAATTGTCCATATCATCCGTTTTCCACATCTTTTTCTTCCACAGCAAAAAGTCAGACACAGTATTTGAAAATGTGACTTATAATAATGGGTTGAGGATTAAGGATGCATTTCTGACACTGTAAAAGGGCTGAGGAAACTGCCAAAGCCAATTCAACATAGAGCTGTTTTACCACGTGCCGCCCGTGTCGCGCTGTCAGTCGTCATACGGTTCAATGTACCTGTCGTTTCTTAATGAGCCGTCGCTCTTCGCCGCGTGAGAGCGACGACGAGCTGAAAGGCCACAAAGTGTTTACACGGTCACTAAACCAGTTGCACGTAAAATAGTGTTTGATAGTTACCGCTCCACGTCACACACGAAACTCCACTTCTACTTTGTCTACAATTTAAAATATGGACAGGTTTATTTATTTTTAGCACTTCATCAATTGAAACGAATACTGTTTATTTGCAATGAACTTAAAGAGATGTATTTTAAAACAAATGTTAATATATTTGTTATAGGTTTTTATGCCATCGCTGACTCGACCTTCTCAATTTATCCTAGCACTATCTTAAAATATGCACTTGATTTGGACATTTTTAAAGATAAAATTGGAACTATACATATATATATTTTTAGATTATATTTACAGTTTTTCATAAACTTACAAAACATATTATTTTGCTGTCATAAATGTCTACCTCAGTTGTTAAGACCAAAGCACTAAAGCAAAATCTGTTTTTGTGGCTTTTGTAATTGGCTTTTTGTCATTTATTTGGCAATATTTAAAATTCTAAATTAGTTGTTTTCAATGTTGTTTTTTTTGTGAAGATTTTAACTTTTCAAACTGTAAATAAAGAAGGCATTTAAACCCTGGTGTTTTTTTTTGTCAGAATAAGCATGTTGTTATGACCACAACACACTGTAAATGCAGGTAGTCATGTTGCTACGGCTGACGCTGGTAATACTTCTCCGTGATCCATCTTGATAACCTCATTTCCTCTCCTCCTTGACACCCACTCCTTCCTCTTCACCCGGTAATGAAAAGATAATTTGTCTTGTTCATGTTGATGTCCGCTCACCTCCGGGGTCTATCATATTAATGCCACATAATGGAAGTGAGATGGAGCTGGACATTACCACAACAACCACTACAACAATTTTGCAGATGTTGACCCCAAAAAACTCACAAATCTATGTTTTCCTTGCGGTGTTATTTACAGTTTGTGTGTGTGTGTGTGTGTGTGTGTGTGTGTGTGTGTGTGTGTGTGTGTGAATAAGCAGGTGTTTTGGTGTCACCTGACAGAGCCACAGGGAGGATATCCTTTCGCTGCGTTGACAGGTCTGCGATGCGTTCACATGCGCTGGGAACAAACTTATGGGCTGATTTCTGAGTTGTTGTCAATCCTAGACGGTTGGTTTCCTGTTTTTCCTCAGTGTTGCATCACCTGACCATGAGCAATTCCAAGTTTATTCATGGAAGTCGATTAGACTTTAATTTGGGCCAATTTAAAATGGCTTTGGAAGAAATGCAGATCATTTTGACGACTTTTTCCCCTTCAAAAGATATATAATTTAGATTTGAATTATTAATCGGCATGGTTAACAATATATATGCGAACTAATTCATCTTTATGTATGTCTTTTATTTGTATTTAAAGGTGCACTATGTCACTTTTCTGGTGGAGGGTACGCCACCCGCTTGTCTCCATGGAGAGGTTATCGCTTGGCCTCCAAGGTTGCACATTATGGCATTACAGCTTATTTATCTCCATAAGACAAGCAGGTGACGCTCCCAGGCCAAGTTACGGATGGTTACGAATCATGTCTGCGGAGAGGCGAGTCTGCTCACAGTGAGGGTGCAAAGAGATTTTTGTAATAAAAAACACTTGAATGTACAGATGAACAGATGAATGTAATGCCACACTATGGAACATTCCAGGCAAAGCAATAACCTTGGTCACACACCAACGTTTACTAAAATAACCTGGTGTGGGTAAGGTTAACGCGGGAACAGAGGAGCAGAACAACAGATTCTGGATGTCACAGCGGCTGCACTTCCCTCACTTCCCTCTAGGGTCCCTATAACTTTAGTTGGGAAACGTGTATCTGTGCTGTTTGAACGATCCCCGTTTTGGAGGCAGAATACTCAGAACGTTCTCATGTGTTTGACTCTAAACTGGCTTTAAGCTGCTGACCTCTGCTGAAACCGTCCTGCCCTCTCCAAACAGAGAGCACGATGCTTCAGGGCGCTAAACCTGTCACGACTCTTGTGACTCTCAGTGGAATGGCAGTACTCCAACCTGGTACAAATATTGACTTGTGTGTGTATTTACTTTAGCTCTTCCACTCAACAATGTTGTGTAAGCACTCACATTTTTCAATTCAAGGAAATTAGCACATTAGCTGTACAGATAATAATAAAGCACTTTTATGCATGACTGCAAATGCAGTAAATTTATCTGGAGCGTTGAATAATTCAGGCCGCAGGCGACAGAGTTCCCATACCAATGCCAGGCTAAATGCCCCACATCTTATCTCAGGCGCGGGAACACTGCCAGCAGATCCAGGTTTTGGGTGCAGAGGGCAAAAATGGATTATTTGGGGATCATTTGGGAATTGAAGGAGAAGTCGGTCTTTAACTCTTTAGTGACCTTGTCTAAGTTTCTTCAGCCGCTCTGGAGGATAAATGACTGTTTATATGTCACCCAGCCTGGGAACTCTATGGAATGGGAGTTAATGAATGAACTCGAGTGAAAGATTAGCACGTTTCCAGGCATGTTGGACCACCTCCAGGCTCGAAATCTGCTGTTGGCTCAGACATTTAAAGGTGAACAATTACATTTTATAACATGGGGTACAATTAACTTTTTAGTATAAATGGTTGTCCACTTATACAGTACACAGAAAGACCATTCAGTGTTTCAAGTACTTATTTTGTTAATAAAATCTATGCCTATGCCATAAAATGTGTAAGAACGACGATGAGCCAGAGAAGTATGAGCCTCTAATTAAAAGTAAGTCATGTGGTGTTACACGTGACGTTTATGTATCGTGTGTTGTCAGCTGATTTACACAGCAGCAGGACGACAGCGCCACCTGCAGTCCGATTTCTATAGGACAGTATCCTGGGTGTTCGTTCATTCGTTCATTCTCTACCGCTTGTTCCCGTTAGGGCTCACGGGTGACTGGAGCCTATCCCAGTGCCTTTGGGCCTTGGGCGGGGTTCACTCTGGACAGTGGCCAGCTCGTCGGATTTTGTATCCTGGGTGTGTGAGAGTAAAAAGGCCCCCTCGTCCCGGTTTATTGTCCGCCTCTGTAGCAGTAGGACAACAGCGCCACCTGTGTACATGAGCTGACAAGACACGTCACAGCAACATCCCTTTTATCCTTTGAAATAAATAATCAGACAAACAAATTAATCTTATCATGTACATATGACCTGATTTATTTCAGTTTTAACTCAAACATTTCTTCAGTAAGATCTGGTTTACTCAAAAACTAAATAAATACATTTTGTTGTTTGTTGTTTGTTATTGTTGTTGTATCTAATATAGCATGTCCACAAAATGAAGCAAGAAATTTAAAACTGGCTGTATTAATTTTCCAGATTTTTTTACACATACAGTGCCTTATTCATGAAAACATTGATACATTAAAAGTGTCTCTGAATTTTGGGTAATAAATGGATAAATTAGCACAGATATTAATGAATACATTTGCATTGTTTCGATGGGGTTTATGTCGGCTATTCACTTTAAATGTGCGCTGGTCAGTTATTGTTGTTTAAGTATCTTAGAGATGCTGATTATGGCCAAATAAAATCCTATTATTTATGTTAGAATATTGCAGTGTACTAATCTAATTCAAATTCAGTAGGCTATGAATGTGGCATTTACGGCACTGCAAACTGTCTCCAATACCTTAATCAAATCCTTTTGACTTGGAAACAATGTATCTGGGATGTAAAACTCCCACAATGGAAACATTAGATGGATACCAGCATGTGAAATGTACTGTACTTTTGGCTGCAGCAAAGACGGGCAGCCTTTTTACGGACTACTCTTTTTGTTTGTCTTTTCGCTCTCTGTGTCTTTGTGTTTTTCAGTTTTATTATATATACAAAAAAAGAGAAAACCGGAGCCGGAACTGTGTTTTGGCAGGAGGAGGAAGTAGTGTGTGTGCAATTAGTGGTGACACCATTAGGACCAACAAAAGCCTTGAGGAAAAACAAACAGGTGAACCAGCACACCTTTGGGGGAGGCTGTCTCTCCCTCTGCTGCTGCTGCGCCTAATGGACCTGCAACAAACACATGAAGGAATCTCACTCACAAACACACTTCCTGTACAACTACGTGTGCGTGATGGAGTCAGGCAGAACAAGTGGACAACAATACTGACTCATACGTGCGACTGGAAGGAATTGGACTACGCATAAAGTAATTAAATGCACATCAAATAACCGTACCAATCTATAGTCCATTATGAGATGGAGTAAATTAGCGAAATCCAGAAATACATTGACAATGTGCAAAGGGATTAAGCCCTATTTAGCAATGTGGCTAATTGGTTGCTCTGGTTGCTAACCAAGAAATATTACACAATGAATAATATGTGTAGTATTATAATTATTGAGAGCAAATCTGACTCAAATGGCTGCTGGCTTCAAAAAAAGAATAAGTAAACAGACGGATACAATGATTGGACAATTGTGAAGTTCAAATAACAAATAAAGAAATACAACTGCAGAGTTATATCATCATCATTTAATAATTTGTTTTAAGGCGAAACGCTGCCGGTGAATAGGAAATTATCTTGAATTTAGAGATATTAATTGGAAACTTTGTCTGTAGTTTACTTACATAAATAAGATAAGTATTACAATGTTTTCATCATAAAAATTGCCAACATTTTCACATATTTTGTACATTTAAATCTAAAAATATGAATCAAGACACATTTTAAGATTCTGGCTGTCATATTTAGTATATATATTTCAGACTTCACCTTATTTTTTGGAGTTCAAACTTCAGACTTAGAATTAAATCGACAAATCCTTCAAAATCTGTAAAGATTGGCGTGTGTAGGTGCTACTTTGAGATCTTTATGGCTCATTTGGATGAAACGGCCTTTGAAGTTACACTTTCCCATACAAATCTAAATGTAAATGAAACAATAAAACATCTTTAAGTGCAGATTGGACATTGTTTTTGGGTGAAAGTCTATATGTTGTGATGCCAAACGGCCTGCAGTCGCCTTAACACACCTCTGTCCTTAGTGAGTTCGGGTCCTGTGCTATAATAAGGCACAACATTTCCCATGAGCCTTTGCTTACAACAACACAGGTGTGCTCTATTTGATGTCACTCTGTGCGGCTGGCTTTGTCAAACATTTGCCTTGATGAAGGTTTAAAGAGCCCGGGCCTAGATTAAGGCTTTGTTTTTCTTCCTGCACATACATGTTCTGTGGGCGTGTGTGGGGTCCTGTCGAAAGGAGCTGCCAATTATTGACAAACACGCCAAACATAATCCCTTGAAACACAGGATTATCTGCTTTAGAAGGTAGAATTTGTGTTGTGCAAACTCCAATTATTTTGACAGTAAAACCAGTATAAAATCAACTGTTCAAGAAGTAGTTTTTTTCCTTTGCAGTAGATCAGGGGGTCTACTGCTGTTTGTTTACATTTTTAATTCGAATTCATGCAAAAACATTTCTTTTCTACAAAATCCGGCACCATTTGTGTGTACGATTGCTGAAAGAGCATAACCTTTCGTTCAATCTTGGCCATGAGTCAAATCTCCAATTATTTTTTTCTCTCTGTTCGGTCTGAAGTTGAAATGGTTCAAATAAGTGACGCAAATGTTTCCGTTCCTTCGACGCACCGAGGGGAAGATGAGTCACGGAATTGACAAATCGGGGGCACGAGACGGAGCAGGCGCTGTAGATTTCTGAAAGTGTTGTGCGTTGTATGAGACAACGGCACACTTCTGCGGGTGTGATTCTGGTCTTCACACCAGCTGCACCACTTTATAAATAAATCCGAGTTTTGAAGTAGGAGAATTTAAATTAAAGGTACAGGGTGTCAGTTTTGTGGTTGGGGTTTTGAAATGTTGCAGTAGCCTGAAGTGGTTCTGCCTTGGGGAAGATACCAACCGACAAACAAACTTGAAAAAAACCTCAGATCAGGCTTGCAACTTGTCCTAGTGGTGTTGCCTGCTTGTCTCCATGGCGATAGATAAGTCACACTGTGGAACATTCCAGGCAAAGCAACAATATTCTCCCCTTACCCATCATTAACGTCTCTACCTGCCAAAGTCTAAGCAACAAAGTCTATAATGTAATCCATTTAAGATTTTTTTTTTAAGATTTTTCTAAATATTGTGTCTATTTTCCCCCAGTTGGATTATGTCGGTGATGTTTATAATGTCACTTCCTGGTTGGACATGAGCACCAGATGTGACAAACCTAGAGGTAATTCCACAACTGTTACCTAGCAACGATTTTGGAAACAAGGGCCACAATAGTCTTGATTTGACACGTAATAATACCTGATACCACTTTTATTTTGTTTTAATTATTGCTGAAACAGTTGTGTGTAACTTCTCCCTGCATTTTCAACGGAAAGTCGCTTACTGATGACATCACAGGGGGATTCTGTTTCAGAACTCAGAGTTACTGTAATTTACCATTTTTCGTGAGAAACTGTAACTTGACCCATGATTGATATTTACCACAGGTTCAATGGCACCAAGCAATGTAATAATTAGTAAAATATTAGTTATTATTCATATATGCACTTTAAGCTACTTCTGGTGTACATTTCCTGACAACCCATGTAACTACTTTCATATCATAAAACAGCAAAATGTATATTCTACCTTTACAACAGATAATAATATACATTTACACAGTTTAATAATAATATTTCCAACCTATCTGTGCTATAGATAAGGAGTGGAAATTTCCTTAATGTGAAATTGGTCTGGAAGTAGCCTCCAGGCTGCTCCTCTTGTGTGACATCATGCAGCAGGCGACAATACCACTGCGGATCAGTTTCAGGTGATGTTTGAAACTCAATATGGTTTAGAGTGGAGGAAAAAAGCTGTAGGCACAGGCAAGACATTCCCAGCTTTAAAAGAAATGGAAAGAAAGAATGAGGCAGATGTCGTAGTTGGGAAGAATCCAACTTACATAAGGCTGAGCGATTTTCCTCCATATTTTTGTCCTTTTTCTCATTTAATAAAGTCTTTCAATTAGAATATATATATATTTTTGCCGGTCCTATTTAAAATAAAAAAAGCTTATTGACAATTTGGAACGTTTGGATCTGGATTTGACTACAGTTCGATCATTGCACACCCCTAAAACATGCCAAAAGAAACTGATGGATGAAGATAGAAAAAGGTGGTTGCTTTGGGGCCGAGTGGACGTTATAACCAGTGGCGAATGTGTGGTTACCATGGTTTCCCAGGTTGTGCTGTGTTAAGGTAAAGAATAAAGCCCCAAGGTGTTCATTAGCCAAGAACAGGGGCCCCAAGCTCCGCCCTGTAAGCCTCTAACTGCAGCTCTTTGGAGATTTGAACAACTACAGTGAGCGCATTCATTTAGAAAGACAAGCAACCAACCACGTTCATGCAAAGGGCCACGCTAGCACGTCCATATATCAGAGCTTGGTATTGATAATGTATTTTGTATGTCAAATGAACAGCAACACAATCTACAATATGTGCAGTGCATTTCAACTTCTAATGTCTTAATTTGCATTTATTCACCGTAAGAAACTGCAGAGTGTCCTTTTCAAGATACATCATTTATTTTACAATACAAACAAATGTAGAAATGATTTGGCAGGCAATAAAGTGACCGCAAAGCCAGTCATAACAGCTTATTTAGCACTCTATAGAACAGCCTCCCTCTGCACCTTCCAGCCTCAGTGAGTTCATTAGGCGCCAGGATCCACCGAACGTCACCGGCCGGACACCGGACACAAAGCCTGACCTGTAAAAGAGGCCCGCGAGGAGAGACGGCCCCACAGCGCTTCATTTACCACAGCCTCAACCTCAGCTGCTCTGGTGAGATGTGAAGGTCAGCCAAGGTCAAAACTGCACTTTTAGAGAAACGCCAGGTATTCACTTTTCGCTCTGTCCTTTGGTAAGAAAAGAAAGCTTGCATAGTTCTGGCACAAGTCTGGAAGTGATGGGCTACACTATTCACATCATTATTATATATTATAATATATTATTCTAAATCAGCTTGGGAAATGAGCACTGTGTACATTAAATGATTCATTTCATGCAGTGATAACAAAGACAAGTCAAGCGAAGTGTATAGAGAATGAACATGACTACAGCGTGCTTCAGTTAGGGCTGCACAATACCTAAGACATTCAACAACACATTTGGAGGTTTATGTGTTGCAATATGGTTAAAAATCCTTCGAAAAGCGCATTATTATAGTTGGCTTGCAGCAAGGTTTATTCCAAATGACATTTTAGAATTGAACCTTTTACTAGGGCTAATAATATCGCTAATAAATGTATTAGTGTGTGCTAAGCTAAAGTATTATTACATATATTATGTATTGTGCAACCCAAGTTTTAGGTATAGTGTTTACATCTCTCCAAAAGTAAATGCAAGATAATGTTCCATATAAGAGGACAACAGCAACACAAAATATGGGCAGCATGTAAAAACGCACCCGTGACCTTTCCTCTGTTTGCTGAGCCCTCACTGGGCCAACAGTGAAACATGTGCTCTGATTGTGCAGCTCCTGTGAGTGCAGGCAGTAGGTAGATGGCAGAGCTGTGGGTGATCACTCACAGTTGCATTAGGGCTGTGGAGTGTCAAACTCCATTGGAACAGACGAGAGGCTGATATGGCTGCAGGCAGTGTTCACAGTCTAGACACCCCGCGCTCTTCGCCACTCTGTACTCGGGGCGTACATGATCCTTGCAGCTTTGGAAATGTTGCCTTCTTCACAAGGCAGACACTGTCTGTATATAACCACTAAATAGAGGTTTAAAAATAAATTCACCTTTTGTAAACAGAGTTCCTTCATTTCATTTTTTCCAAAAGTCTTGTTCAGAACCATCTGAAAAGTCCAATTTTTATTCAAATAAAAAAATAACTTCAATGTTGCCTGAGATTTACTATTTTCAAGCAATAGTTAAATAATTTCCTTCAAAGTTATGCTTCCAGACAACTGTAGGGAGTAGCCTGACCTGACCTGACTGTGATCCAGACCTCCAGGCACAAGCACTAGATATTTCCATATTTTCCAAGTCATCTGTTCATTTGCATGTTGTGATTACAGCGACAGTGACTTTCACATTCCTTCACAGAGATAAAAGCAGAAATAGTGTTCACTCAAAACTCCTCTCCAGCAGTGGCAGCCTCCAGAGCAGCCAGAGCCTCTGCCACCATCGAGTCCGTCACACTCTCCACCTCCTCTGCCCCGTTTTTAGGCTGCTCCTCCTCCTCATCCTCGCTCTTGCTCACTATGATGCCGCTCTCTACTGTGGACAGTTCAGGGGTCTTCGGCGCCTTGCGGTCCTCCTTGGTGTCGACAGAGGAGAGGCTGGTGGTGCTGGTTTGGATATCCACAGACAAGACACTGCTCTCGTCTCCGGTGTCACAGGGGTACTCCGGGGTCCCTCCTACTCCCTCATCGATCTCATCAGCGAACAAACTCTCTGTTCTACACTCTATGGTGGAGACGCTCCAGCCGTTTCTGACCTCTCTGTCATTGTAGTCCATGTGATTCCCATAGCTCTGAAGCTCTGGATAAACTGGCACATGGCTGGGCTGCTCCTGCATTATCCATCTTGGTCCCGGAGCATCTGATTGAATGATGTATAGACTGCCCTCTGCAGGCGGGGCACTAGCCTTCCTGTGCAGATCTTTGGAGTGCACAGAATGCAGTCGGTAGTTCACGTGGTTATTGTCCACCTCCAGTTTGAGCGTGCTGTCGTTGGACTTGCTGAAGCCGGGGTTGTGGATGCCCTGTTTGTGCTTGCTGTGGGCGCTGCGAGGGTCTCCACTGGGGGGCGGTCCTGAGAGGTAATGCGACTGATACAGGGAGCTGACGGCGGGGTCGCTCTTTCTGCCATCCACCCCCACCGACGGGTCATAGATGTAACTGCAAGACACAAAAAATGTCAAATGTCATATGTCAAATGTCATATATAATACACACTCTATAAAAAGGAACATCTAAACATAAATAAATAAGTAAATAAAAATAACATTTGGTCACAATTATATAAAGACACAATTCACGTAAATTTAACTATTTACTACAAATGATACTTTGAAGAAGAACCAACGGTCTGTCTGGTATACAGGAAGTATACCCAACAAGTACATTTATGATATAACAAAAGAAAGTGTATAATACATTGCCTATTGTCAAAGTATGTAACATTTATTGTTGTTTTTGTCCCTGTCTAACTATGTAGTGTCGGTTTTGTCTCGATAATGCCTTTTGTTGTCCGTTTACCATCATGGCCAGGGGACTACAGATAAAAGCCTTTTGGATCATTTGGCCTTTTTACTCATGTTTATTCATGTGTTTTATGAAAATGCACTGTCGCAAATAAACTAATCTAATAGAATATTTGTGTCAACCATTTCTTGCTTTCAGACTAAAAGCAAAGTGAGGTAAATGCCATCTCTTCAGCAGACTGGACTCTCAGTATTTATTTCCCGGTGACAGACAGACTATTTTGGTCCGACTGGGCTCCAGGAGTCAGATGTTGCTTGTGTGAATCAATACAAACACCCTCGCACACCCAGCATTGGCGGGAATAAGAAGGCTCCAATGTGTACACGCCATCTTTTACTGCAACTCTTCCTTTACTCTCGCTTTTGCAGATACAGTTAAATACTGTAAAAATGTATAAATCACATACATGAACTCATTTTTGATGATTTTTCTTGATTTTTCAAATATAGTTTATAGCCTCTAAAAACAAAATCTTTGAAGACCTAGATCTGTTTTAAACCCCTCAATCGTAAGCCCAATTTGAATGATCCATAACCTTCACAATTTCACATTTTTGTCCAAGATATACAGACTATTACAACAAACTATAACAAAGGAACGTCCGTCACACATTTAAAGTGACTCAGGTGTTTACACGTAGTGCTTTCTCCTTGCCTGCTCGCTGCCTCCCCTGCTTCAGCCCCTCTGTGTCTCTGAAGCCTGATGTTGTGTCAGCATTAGCAGCTCTGAGGCGGGCCGGGCGAGGCGAGGGTGGGAGGGGGGGCCTCTGTTTTTTTGCGCCTCTCGTCTGACGGCCTCGTTCACCGGCCGCCAGACGTCACCCGCTGCGCTCGCTCGCACCCGTCTGCTTTGAGCGCTCATTTGTTTTCTCCCCCACAAAGGCTCTACCTCTCGCGCTCCTGATGTCTCGATTTGAGAGCTGACTTTCCGACCTTAAAGCCAGAACCTGAGAATTAGCATGAAACTTCACAGATCGATTGCAGTAGTTTCTCTCGCCTGAGTCATATTGCGAGGCGTCGTTCCAACACCCCTCACTGTGGAGAAAATTGATGTTTTCCATCTCCCTGGTGCTGCCAAGGTGACATTTGAGGTTCAGACAAAAGCAAATAAAAATACCCCCAGACAAACGTTGAGCGAGAAAATCAAACTGTTTTTTTTTTTTTTGCCAATCTAAAATGGAAACGCAACTTCCAGCTGTTTCTGAAAAGTAACAACTAGAGCTGCGCCGACATGCTGTTCTATTCCCACCACGCTGCTGACTTAAGGCCGGACACTTTACCTTTTGTGCCCTGTGTCGGCGGCACTGCTATACATACAGTTAACATGGGCACAGTCTGCCCCAGGACAGCTGTGGCATCGATTAGAGCTAACTCAGCACACTGATGACTGAAAAAATGCTATACGCTTATCAAAATCATATACTATTCATTGTCATCAAACATTTGCAAACACTATGGTGGTCCCAAGAGTCTCTACAAGCACAGTTGGAGGCAGAGCGTTTAGTTTCCAAGCTCGTGTTGTGGAATCGCTTCCTGTCAAGTGTTAAAGAAGCCGACACGGTCTCTTCATGTCTGACCAGGCCTAAAACGTTCTTTGAAATAGCTTATGGTCGGGCCAGTGAGGGACAGAAATAAAAACCTCCTACTTTCCCTATCAACAGCATTTAATTGACCTGTAGTCTGTTCATTGCTGTTCATTTCCCTTTCTCCCACTCAATTTTGAAAAGCCCGCCGAGGCAACTGCTGTGTTTTTTTAAGGATGGACAAAAATATACGGAATTGATTCTATGTTTTAAAACAGCGTCCAGCCGGCCTGATTCTGTCACACTGTAATTGTGATAATAGTTACCACTGCAGTTCATCCGAGAACCCTTTGCTTTTCCTTTGCCATCCCTTTAATGGCCATTGTCTGTGACTCCAGCGGATCTGTTTTTATTAACAAATCAGACTTTTGCATAAAGTCCTCGCAGTGGGATTCCCTCACTCTCATGTCGCGTATCGTCAGCGCGTCAGGGAGAGACGAAGAATCCACCCGTACGCTATGTTCACCGTGACATAAAGTGGCATGTTTACACTGCGGCAATCACTTTAATCGCACTGCGCGGTTACACAAGGAGCTCGCGCCTGCTGCACGTGAGCGGGCGCGACAACTTGCATAAGCGCGCAGACAAAAGCCCACACATGTATTTTTAATTCACAGGAAAACTCAGATCACAAGACGGGAGTGGTGTATTTTGTCCATGAATTGTAGATGTTCAAATAAGCCAAATGAGATCAAATTACGTTCTGGTTTATGTTCGGGCTGAAACTAACAATAATTCTGCTAGTCGATTAGTCGAGCGGTTATTCTTTTGATTAATTGATTCGTTGTTTAGAATGCAAAAGAGATAAAAGTAGGACAAAAGAGTGTTTTCATCAAATACACATGGAATTACGGCTCAATTTCAGCCGTAAAACTTCTTTTCTAAGCTCGTGGCATGTTTTGGGACCTCTGTTTGAGCTAACAATTATTCGATTACTAAATTAGTTGCCGATTATTTCAATAATTATTAGTTGCGATTAATCGATGAACCTGTTGCATCCCTGGTCTTGAATCAGAACCGACTCAGGAAGGTTGCACTGATGTTAGAAGTTGGTTTTGTGTCACTGTATGCGAGCGGTATCTAATATCTATTTCGATTATGGGAAAAGTGAACGTGCCGAGGAAGAATACACTTAATATCGCTTTATTAATGTTGTGTAATCCATCTTTTGAAAGCGGTCGTAGATTAGGACGAGTGTTTTATCTGACACAAACGTTTTGCAATTGATCGGAGCAGCAATTTACAGTGAAATCTAGAATAAATAATACAGCCCACAAAGCATTTACAGTGGCTTAAAAACATGTAGGTCAGATTTGGGATTCAGAACAGGGGCAGTGGCAGAGCTAGGACTGTCCTCCAACAAGCCTTGCCTGTAATCCCTGCCAAAATGCACCCACTCTCAGCATTTCCAGAGACTTTCCAGTGCTCTAGTTAAAACCCAAGTCTTGCCGTGCTAAAATGCTGCGCCGGTGTCCAGGGCGGCATAGAAACGGCATTATAGCCCGAGCGAATGCCACCGTAAGCGCGCGGCATTGACCCAGTAACCCGGCGGCCCACCCTGCCCGAACCGCCGAGCGCGGTTAAGCTTCGAAATGTGACACTCACGCACAATTAAGGAGGTATGCGGCAGTGTCACAAGCCTCACATGTGTGGTTTTGACATGGGAACA
Organism: Chaenogobius annularis; assembly: GCA_015082035.1. NCBI lineage: Eukaryota > Metazoa > Chordata > Actinopteri > Gobiiformes > Gobiidae > Chaenogobius > Chaenogobius annularis. The sequence goes on from BJKM01000038.1 coordinate 795,033, forward strand.
GGAATACCGGGGATTACAAACGCCCCCCCCCCCCTCCGCCCTCCGAAATCACACGCAAATACTGCAGGAGATGTTAATGAGTGGCCCGGTCCGACTGGAGGACTACAGTATCCAGGGGTGATGGCTATTGGCATATTGAGCAGCTCTGCACAAAGGGCTCACACAGAAAGGAGTCTTCACTGCATCAAGCGGACAAGAAATCACTATGGAGTTTTACACAGCTGAGGGCAAAGGGGAAAAAGCTGATGTGAAGCTACAGAAGGTGAATCTAAATGAATCCCGTTTGTTTCTATGATTAACATGGGCGTATTATTGTATTTAAGCCAGCGTTTCCCAATGTTTTTTTGTCCCGATTGCAAAGTTTGTAGTCCGATCTAAACGTGCTGTGCTTTTGTCTGTAAATACAGTTCTAATCTACGACAGCCGCGGATCATTATGTTTTATTCTGGACGTCTTTTAACCGCAATATTGAAAAAAAAAAAAAAAAAAAAAGAGTCCGCTTACTTCCGATCTGGTTTAAATTTGTGCCAAAAGGACGACGCGACGCAGCCGAATTCTACGCGTGCCACTGCCTGCTACGAGAACAAAATCGCGGGGCAAAGTGAACGCGAGCGAAGACGTGCACTGACGGGCGGAAGCGACGGCGTTTTGTCCACAGGGGAATAAAGATGACACAAATACAACTTCCAGCGGTTTAATGACAAGAGGAAGCAATAAGAACATGGTTAAACGCTCCTAAAAGTCAATTTCGCATCGTATTAATGGTACTGATTGTCCAAAACGCACAAAAGCCATCTTTTTTTTACAACTATTATAAGATTATTTCTTAGCCCTGGTTGGGAAACACTGATTTAAGCAGTGAAACAAACATCAGAGTGTTTCAACATTTCTGTATTACTTGTCGATCAACCTTTGCTGCACAGTGGCTCGTGGTACAGTTTCAAACCTGTGAAACCATCCAGCATTTTTGATTTGATTATTTTATAACTGCATTAAAAGCAAAAAAAACTCCAGGAATAGTGTTATATTTTAGAGAAACTGTAATATCATAATACACTGTACCAATGGATGACGTTAGAATTCAGAAAGTTTGATTTTGCCTTCTATTTAACAGTTTGAAAGAGAGAAAATTAAGTATTTTACTGTTGTTTGAGCTTGATGTCAATAATAAAAGAAGATATTGCGACTCGACATCTCTGACTGTACCTGAAGCTGCTGTGAAGATACAAATATTCTGTATATTTTGTATTTTTCTTCAGTCAAACCTCGTCATAGTTTAAACAGTATTTCATGTCCATATCACAGCAGCACAATCCTAGTTCGTGAACAGTTTTTCTGATTCTGATTCTGAAAATGTCATTAAAAAAGGTCAAACTTTTCCCACGTAGCGTAAGATGCTCACCTTTTTATCATCCGGCAGCATTGGCACCCCATTTGGCCAGCTGTGTCGGCACCTGGAAGACACAATACCGCCATTATTAACCTTTACAGCCACTTCCCCCGAGACGCAACTTTTACATATCATTGTCATCGTTTTTATCCGCGGTAACGTCCTCCCTTCTCAGTGATTGACGGAAAGGTTGCGCCGTAATGGTCTGGTCCGTGTGTTGGCAGACTGCTATTGATTCCAGGGTTCAGCGCCTCTGACATGCGAGTGCTCTCTAAATGAGGGCTTTTTTCCTCCCCGCACATTCCCATTCATCACTCGAGTCCCGGTTCACCCTTGGTTTCCGCGGTCGCAGGATGAAAACTGTCTGGGCCGGAGCTCAGATAAAGATGCTATTGCCATCCATCATTGCGGTAAGACTTGTAGCCTAATATATATATATATATATATATATATATATATATATATATATATTTATTTATTGGGGATGGCGGTGACCTTTTCGCATCCCGGGGGTTTGTTTCTCCGGGCGCTGGCATTTCATTCCCTGTGTAAATAATTAATCAGTAAGAGCTTGAATGGACTAGTCTGCAGAGGGTGCAATGTCTCGGAAAGAGGGACTGGGATGCCCGGCGACAAGACTTTAAACTCAACTTTGTGAACGCGGCGGTGACTTTGATCCGAAGGCGCAGAGCTAAACAGAGGGGCTATTGACAAGAGAAGATGACGCCAACTGCTCGGTGTGTGTTTAGGGGAGGTGACTCAGTACAAACAGGGACATTGGACGTGATGTAATAGGTCTAGCTCTGCAAAATATGCAGCCAAAGACGCTCTGTGCACAAATAGTAAATATCAATCACTCAGAATGACATTCTTTTTTCATGTGGAACAAATAAAGTCGATAACACGGAAACGCTTCATAATAACTACACTTTTAACAGCCTTCATAAAGCATAGACGAAGGTTTTAAAGGGCATATATGGCAGGTTCGCATGGTTTTCTAATTATTGCTTAGTTTGGTGGGTTTGAATATGAGGTAAATATTTATCATAGTTTTACATCAGTGAAGGGGCAGTTTGTGAAGAAAACTTGAAAAATAAACATTGAAAATGACAGGAAGTAGAGTATACTCTGTCTATGTCATCAACAAGCGACATTCAAGCAAAAATGCTTGACTTTTTAACAAAAGAAACGCACTATCAGCTATTTTTAGTTGCCAATTCCTCGTTGTGTAATTTATTTGGTTTATGGCCCTTGTTTAAAGTGTGGTTGCTAGGTAACAGTATGGTACATCTGCTGCTCGTGTCCAACCAGGAAGTACAACTATAAACATCCCCAAAACTTCAGTAAAATCTTAAATATAATCATGTTCACTACTATGTTTATTAAGCAGGATTCAGATGCTAATTAATGCCCTAAAGCTAGCTTCTAACTCAAACGCCATAATTAAATAGTTACTAAGACCGAATCATTCTTAATTATCTATTTGCTCATAATTAATTAAGTCTTTGTTCATGCTTTATTAGGCTATTTAACTAGTAACAACGATAATACAAATTCAAACTCAATTTTGATAGCAAAAAAATAAGCTAGATACTCGATACATGAAACACGCCTTTTTCAGAATGTTTAGAATGTTATTTTTGACACAAAATAATCGTACTTTCTTAATGTTACCATGTTGTCTTATACTAGTTCTGATAAAGCCCAAGACCATTTTAAATCTGTTCAGGAAAGGTCACATTTTGTCCCTTTAATGTCATTTCTTTAGGATCGATACTTGATACAAAAGATGATCTAGTTCTAGTATCAATTTTTTTTTTTTTACAACACTGAAAATTATGTGTGAAGATTTAATATTCAATCATAAAGCAGCTTATAATTCACCAGGGCAACAATTTTAATTGCAATAAAATCAAAATATGAATACTCGCAGTCTGCAAATCGCAAAAAACTACTCTTAAAACGTACTAAATAAATATTTTTCTTATAAAGTATAAAACCTTCTAATTAGTGGTGAGAAACAGGCATGTCAAGATTATTCAGATGGCAATATTAAAAAAGAAATAAAATAAAATAATTGCCATTTTAGAGGCGAAAACAAGTCATTTCAGTTCACTCTAAACTCAACCTGACATGACCTTAACACAAACACTTTTCTATCTGGCTGTTTATATCAACTTTCATATTATTATAAGTCTATTATGATCAAGTTTGATTTCTTTAAGTTAGAAGTACAATCTATTAGACAATTTGAATGAGACAAAGAAAATGCCGGTATTTTCTTCAAGTCAATAATTATCATGACATTTCGTCTCACAATAATCGTAACACTACAATGTGATATCGTGACATCCCTCGTGGGCATTATATCAAAATGTAGATAATACTGTGAATGTTGTTTTGAAGAATATCGAGAATATCATTTATAGTAGAAAAAAAATTAAAAAAAATAAAACGCTACAAAAAGCGCTCTGACATTAATGATAATAAACCTCAACTACATGTTTTGACACATTTCTGTTGGATTCGTTATCACTTCGTTTTTGTCAATATCGCCCACCCTTACAGCAGTACTTGAAACCTTTGACCCCTGAGACGCTCACTCCCGACCATGCAGTTTGAAAAGCATGTGATTCTTGGATTAGTTTATGTGTTAATTCTCCTACACGTGTTTAGAAAGTGCTCTCTGGACTGAATTATACTTTTAAACCCAACGAATCGCGTCAGTTTCATCTTGGTTTAAAAAAATAAAATAAAAAAATAAAAGTAAAACGACTCCGTAGCAGCAAATACACAACATCCTTGGGGCCAAACTGTTTGTGGAGTTTCTTCACATTTCATTTGCGGACAAAGAGAGCCCCTCAGGCAGGTGGGCTGTAGCCTCGAAGCGCACGGCAGCGTTGATTACACGCGTAAACGACAAACAGGAACGTGACAGCGCAGTTATGTAAGGGCACGCGCGGGGTCTTTAAAGGCTATCAGTCCAATCTGCATCGCGCTGGTCACATTTTCCCCGTCAAAGCCTTGTATTATTTGTGCAAGCGCAACTAGGCATGACTTGGTTATTCCTGGACATGTAATTATGCCCCTGCAGGTCTGTTGCCGTGCGCTACGGCCCGAGAAAAGCAGAGGCAGAGATAATGCTGCGTGATACTCGTAGATACCACAATCAGAATAAAAACAGAGGTGGGCAATATATCCAAAGTTAGATCATATTATTTGAAGATATGTCACATTTTAATATCAAGTACATTATTTTTTAAAGTAAAATGCTGCAAAAAGAGCTGATTAGAAAGAAAAATGCATAAAAGTTAGGTTGTAAACGTTCAACTAAGGGTATATAGTGATATTTTATTTATTTGTATTTATTTATTGATATGTTCTTAGACAATACAATCAAATATCTAACATAAGATAATATTAGTTTCTTTAATATTACGTGTGTGGTCTGATTCTAGTTCTGATAAAGATCAAGACTACATTAAACCGGTTTTCATTTTTTTGTGTGATTTTTTTTCAGTATCGACACTTATAGTATCTAGTTTTGATACTAGTTTTAGTAATTTTTTAGTAATTGATACTTTGGGTGGCCCGTATTCACAAACAATGTACATCTTGATTTTTGTATTTATGTAAATGTATACAAATATAAAAAACAAGGGGAAAAAAGAGAAAAAAAGGGAAAAAAAAAGAGACAAAAATATGATTTTTTCTTTTTTTTTTAAAGTAAGTTTGTTGTCATCCAAAGAAAAGAGGGGATGAGGCATAGTATGTTCAGGAAAAGAGTCCCATTTTGTCCACTGTTTATTGAATTTGTCCATGTTCAAACTTCTTTCCCGTGGTGCGTATGTCGGCTATGATGTCCTTCCAGTCCTTAATCGTCGGAGCAGTTTGTGTCATCCATTCAAATGAATATTCAGATCATATTTTTTGCAATTCAACAGGAATGCGCTAAATGTGGCAGTAAATGTCCTGCTTGAGGTTCACCCAAAAATGAAATTCAAACAAATATCACGTAGAAAATCTAACATCATCTTGAAAACGTAGTAAAACCATCTTCCTGTTTCTCCGTTGCAATCGTCCTAACAGTCATTGTCAGTCCCACCTGGCTCTTTTACAGCACATTTAGCGTTCCGTGTGAGGAGGAGCGGGAGCGCCCGGGGGCCAAGTGCAATCTGCCGCAGAGTCCCGCAGCTTGGACAGGCTGCGCTTTAAATAGAGGCCCCTGCTTCACACACTGTTGCACCGACAAGCCACATCCTCCACAGAAGTGTCCCTTATCTTCCTGCAGGGGAGGTAATTTCCCAGCGGGGGGAGCAGCAGCAGCAAACTATCGCATTAATGGAGCGGCGTATCGGCCCCGGCACAAGTCACTATTGGCTGATTCGTACAATTACTAGTCAGGCAGGTCAATAATAATCTGTGCTTTCCATTCTCCGTCCTGATTTATCTTCCCGTCATGTTTTCAGGGGAGGTCATTAGTTCCGTCCCCCGAGTCGAATGTAAATTTGATATTTTATGGGACTCTTCCGCTGCCTGAGATTTGTTTAGGGAGATCAAAACTGACAACAAAACCTGAATACAGATTTACAACATGGTACTCTGACTACTACTGTGATTTTACAGTGTGGTTCAGGGGATGGGACAAGAACGAGCTCGCGCTACAAGATCGGAGAATGATCCAAAGGGTTTAAGTTTGGGTTTAGTTTTGAGAAGCTGCAGTTCAAAACAAGCAGTTCTTCAATGACCAAATACGTGAACTGAACTGACACATTTATTTAGGGCTGCACAAAGGTATCATCCATCCATCCATTTTCTACCGCTTGTTCCCGTTAGGGGTCGCGGGTGACTGGAGCCTATCCCAGTGCCTTTGGGCCTTAGGCGGGGTACACACTGGACAGTGGCCAACTCGTCGCAGGGTTAACACAGAGACATAGACACACACATTCACTCTCACACTCATTCACTAGGGCCAATTTACAGTTGCCAATTTACCTAACACATGCATGTCTTTGGACGGTGGGAGGAAGCCGGAGACCCCGGAGAGAACCCACGGTAACACGGGGAGGACATGCAGACTCCACCCAGAGAAATCATGTGATGTAATGTTCGCCCAGGAATTGAACCCATGATTTCCTTCTTGGGAGGCGAGAGCTCTAACCGCTCTGCCACCGTGCACCCCACAAAGGTATCAATAAAAACAGTAAAATTGCGATACATTTTGTTAGTTCCCATATCGATTATTAATATTGCAATAATCGATATGGGAACTAACAAAATAGTTCCCATATTCGATATGGGAACTAACATTTTGTTAGTTCCCATATCGATTATTAATATTGCAATAATCGATATGGGAACTAACAAAATGTATCGCAATTTACTGTTTTTAGAAGGAAAGTGTTGAAAAAGGCAGATTTTACACATGATTTTGAGTAAATTATCCATGATTTAGTCTGGGTTTTGTCTGTGTCAAGCTTTCATTTGGACAAATAAACAAATTTGTTTTACTATAACTGAAATTATTGCATCAAAAATGTATATTCAAATATCGCAATCATATCGTAATAAATAACAGCCATATCGCAATAGAGTCCTAAATGTGTTTTATTACATATATAAATCTCATCTTGTCTCATCTTTTGGGAAATGTGTCTTGTCACACCTCAAATATAACAAAAGTCATAATATTTCTTTCTTAATTAACACAAATGATTGACTTTTACAATCCGATTCTGGATTAAATGAAGTAATAATAAATATCACTTGTTATAAAACGTATAATAGGGCTGCAATTTCAATGGATTAGCAAATAGGGATGTCAAGATGATCAGGTTAATCGATAACCGTGATTATTCAGGTCAAAATATAATCGTGAGACCCCAAAATGAATAATCGCGACAATTTTACTGGCAAAATGTTGTATTTTTTGTGCAATATTCAGCCCAAAAATACACCCAAAGGTCATTTTTGTCCCGTTTAACTTCCTTTTGTCTCTCAGACAGTTCAACCATGTAAAGCTTGTCAGAAAATTGAGGACTATTTGAATGTTAGATCACGGGAATGAACGAAAATGAAAGATTTCACTGCCACTTAAATCACTTTGAATAATTTTTTGGCATAAAATAAAATAAAAATATCCTTATCCTGCATAAAAAGCTGCTAACCCTGTCGTTTAAGCTGTTGTGATTCTTTTATGTTTTAATCAATTTGAGACGTGAACTTTGAGCAGAATCATTTTACTGCTAAACTAATCGCAGTACAGAAAAATGAGATATTCTTTCCGAATCATCCAGCCGTTAAATGTATTCCTAAATAAATACGTGCTTAATCATTCTCCAGGGCTGTTTACGGTAATAACATTTTATAACTTTATAATTTTCACTATCACGTATTATTCATCACGCACAAAGGTAGCTATTGATAACAGTAAAATCGAGGATGACCTTTGGGAGAATATTTAGCCCTGAAGTGGATCTCATGACACCGCCTCTTACGTCAAAGAGAATACCTTTTGAAGAGCATGCGTTTATTTATTTGGCATATATGTAAATAATGGTCATTTTCCTAAAACCTAGAAGTAGCGCTTCGTTTATAGAGCAAAGCGTTCGGCGGCCAAAACGGCACTTGTGAATCAACGCTGTCATTTTTATAGGCCCCAGTTTTGCTGCGCTAAAAGGAAACGGATGATGATGATGGTGATGGTGATGGTGATGATGATGATAGTAAATGAAAAAACTCGACTGGGAATCTGTGCTGCAAGTCTGATGAAAGGTGTAGTTTCATTATGGGACGAAAACGCAAATGATAAAACATTTGCCATGCTAGATTCTAAGGCTACGCTGGACTTTAACTGGAGTTTATTCTTCTTCACGATATGAATATAGTTCTTTTTGCATGAAGTCCTCAGAGATCGTATTCTTGTGAGAGCAGTTTAGGTCGGATAGGTTCATCGTTTTTTGTAGAGCTTTTGCCAGCACTCCAAGCACGAGGACTGTGGCGAGTTAATAGATTAATCGTAACTAATCGATGTCAACTCATTTAGTAATCAAATAACGGTTATCAGGAGGACTATACAAACGTTAGACTCCATAATGTCATGTGTTGAGAGGCGACAGTCTGTGAGCTGGAATCAGGTCGAAAGGACACGGAAAACATGCAGATTGTCTTCAGGCGCTTCACTTTAGCGTTAGTTGTATCGAATCCAGTACAAATCTTATATTCTTATATGCGATCTGAACATATTATTCAATATTCAATTGGCAGAATAATCGTTAGTTGCAGCTCTATGATTGATAATTGATAATATAATTGATTCACGGGGCTCTTTAGTAGACTAGCGCACGTTCTACATTTTGAGTGTATAATACCAGCTCTCTTATGAGTTCAGAGTCCTTTTAAAGGCTCTAGTTTTGAGGTGTGAAATGTTTTCAAATTGCTGATCATTTTATCAAATATAAAAGCAAGAAAACGACAGAACCAAACGACAATAGTTGTTGTTCACAAGTCATCTGTTCTCTCAGCTCGGACCTGATGTTTTAGCATCGGAAAAAGAGGGTTTTGCATTGGAATAAAGCCGGGAGCCCGATTTTGCAAGGCAAACGTGGCTGCAGGTTTAGGGTGACGCTGACTGCTGACAAAGGGCCTGCGGTGTCACCGGCCCAGGGGCTGTCGAGCGTGCAGGAGGTCCGCCAGAAGAGTTATGACACAGTTATGACCGTCTTCTTCCTTTATGTGCCGCTTTAAGCCACGACGAGGGCTCTGAGTAACCGCTTACATCACAGCAGCAATGTATAAAAACAGAGGAACGAACAGATAACAAAAACACACACACGCTGATGTATGTCGAGGCTCCGGCCCGTCCCTCCGCCCCTGTCGTCTCTCCGCCACACTGTTTGCTCTGTAAATAGCTCTGGATACGCCCAGAAAGAGGAAAAAACCAAGCGTCCACACGAGCTGCATTTCAACTGTTTGACCTACACAGTGAACGACACTGTGGAATTATCCTGAAAGTCCTTTTGTGAGCACACTGTGCAGCGAGTAACTTCTACAACCCCCAAATGTGACGGTAATATCGCAATCGCGTGTAAATATATGGACCCACAAAGGTTTATAGAAGCCAAGTCTCGCGTTTAAATACATCGATCGCCTCAGCAACGGCATGGAAACACTTTGAATACGCCAAGGTGGTTTATGGGGGGCTATTTGTGTCAAAATCACGATATAAGTGTGCTGCATTTACTGTGGCCGAAGCAATACGCGTTCAGCCATCTCACCAATAGGCTCATCAGAACATCCCAGTGACCAATCGCGGGAGACGCTCCAAAGCTAGAACGGGATCGAGAATCCAATCAGTGCGTCAAACGCCAATCAGTCGTTCAGATGTTGGCCATTGTTGTCTGGCAGTGCGGCTCCTTTATCTGTTCAACGTGGCCGCATCTGCGCCGCTCAAACACCCGGCCGCGCTGCTGCCATTTTGACACTTTGTGACTTTTCTTCCGAGGGAAATTGAAACGTTTCATCTTGGAAAGGAGAAACGGTGCAATAAAAGTGCGATTGCTGTCGGAAAGTCTCCTGAAAGTGAAGGGGATTGGAAACCGGGGGGGAAGCGCGAGCACCTGCCGACCGGGGATATGTGTGAAAGGTCGCTCCAGGCAAGAAGAATTGATGCGCTAAAAGTCGAATTAGGATCGGGAGAGAACGTCCCTGAGATTAGCATTTACAAAAGGTGTGGTTACTGTAAACATTGATAACCTTTTATATAACCCATTTATAACCTTAACATACAGCAATGACGGCGGTTCATTTATTACGTAAAAAAACTCAACCGTTTACAAACTGACCAAGTAATGCAACAACCATCACGTGTACTCTAATATCACTATGTCAAGATTACTCGGTTAATCGATAATTGTGATTAATTAAGTAACAATGTAATCGTAAAGACAAAAAAAAAAAAAAAAAATCAGAATCGTGACATTTTTGGAAGAAAATCAAGCTATTTTTAATTTAATTGATAGAAAAGTGCACATTTTCAAACTAAATTAGGTCTTTTTTAGTTAAATTAAAAGAAATGTGACAATTTTACAAACAAAAGCAAGTCCTTTCTGCTTTCTGCTGAATCTAAATGTAAAGTGCTTTTTATGTCGGATTGACCGTTTAGAATGTTTGATTTCAGAAAGCAGGTCACATCCTGAGGAGAGGTCATGTGTTAAGAAAACAAGAAGGAAAGAAAATTCTGGATTTTATTGTTGTTTTGGTCGTGATGTTAATAATCGTGAATATTCCTTAAATCGCAAAGCTTGTTCTCACAACATTTGAAATCCTGACATCTCTGTGGTCCCTTAATACTTAATACTATCATTATTATGTATATTTTACACATATTCTGATTTAGATGAGTTTTGAACCGTGGAGAACGATTACTGGACATTTTTGCGTCTCTAAGTGGGACATAAGGACACTATCTATTCTTCCAGTCTGTTATTCTTTCATAAGACATTGTCACCTCCTTCTCGCACATTTGATCCCGACTCTTTTTGTTGTGTCCTCGGTCTTGTGAAATCTATCCAGCCTCCAGTCACTACATAACTGTGTGCTTGAGTTGCTGGTCTAAACACCACTCATACTTTCAGGGCTACTGTAAATACAGGTACAAACGAGCATTAACTATAATATTGTGCAAAAACAAGAGTGCACTTTGACGATGCCTTAAAGTGCCCATGACCGGTTTTTACAATTGTCCAATTTTGACTTTATTTGGTGTATTTATACCTGTTCTACGTCTACATTATAGTTTTACACCAATCGAGTAGGTATTTGTGGAGAAAACGTTGAAAAAGCTGTAGAAAATGACAGGAAGTGACATCACACTAGGGCTACTCATTCCAGTCAAAGTTTATGTGTAATTTACACAAAGAAACCGCTTTTTTTTGACTCTCTAAACATTAATTCAACAAAATAAATGTGCTCTCATGAATTTTTATTTGTAAAATTTAAAAAAAGTGACATTAGATGAGTTTTTGCCGCGTGTTTTCTGTGTAATTTCCTAGTGTGATGTCATCAATTACAAACAGGAAGTGAAATCATAAACCTAAAAAAATTTGCATTTCTGTGATACAATTTTTACCATTTTTAGCAGAATTCAAACATATTTATCTTAACCGCATTTCAGTTCAATGAGTCGTCCGACCTGTAGGGGGCACATTAAGATTAGACTTGTGAAGACATAGCCTTGTCTCTCAACGTTTTAATTTGTTTAATTACGGCACCTGATTGCCGGTTTATGTAAGTTACCGTAGTGTTCCGTAGCTGGGACAGAGTCTTATTATTATTATTTTTTCCTCGGAGTGATGGGACAGTGAGAAGGGAGATCGTGTTCATGAGGGCGACTTGGGTGTGGTATCGCCGGGAAAAGTGGGCTAACTGGTCTGACATCCCGTTCGCTGTGTACTCTTCAGCGTATGTTGTTTTCCCTACGCCGTCGTCACATGCGCCAGACAACACGGATGCACACGATTAAGAGCATTAACAGTGGATCTCGATGTGAACATTTATGTGGACAGGGACAAATCAGATAACGAGATCAGTCGGATAACCCAATAATGAGATCGGAATTTTGGCGATTTGGATGACACTGAAGCACTTTTTTTTGTCTTGTCTATTTTGATCTTAGAAATATGAAGAATGCAGATTACTCACGTCAGATGTAACCGTTTAATGACATTTCAATAATGTCAATAAACTCCAGAAATCAGATAATGATTCGATTATTGGCGAGGGCCGCGACAAATAATTATATTCGACTAGTCAGTTATCAGTTTTTCGATCAGTCAAAACAATTATTTCCGTTGACCTTGTGATTTTACTAGATGAAAGTAAAATCATGAAGGATGAAAATCTTTTTAAAAAAATGTTGTATTCCTTTTTAGCATTTCTATTTGTATTTATTTTGTCGATTAGTCAGATTAACTGCCGACACCCTTGTCATTGATCAGCTTGGTAACAATTTTACTACAATTTTAAATGTAATATAGTAGTAGTAATATAAGCAGTAGTAGTAGTAGTAGTAATAGTAGTAGCTTTAAGAACTGTAGTGGAAAGAGTATTAGCAATATTAGTATTCAGTTGCGTCTTCGTATAATAAAAGCGTAATATAAAAGTAATAATAAACCAATAACGTTATTTTTTTCTGGTCTTACCTTCGTAGTAGTGGTAGTAATAAAGTACTCTCCACTTCACTTTCAGCTTATTTTCAAAAGTTGCATTTCCAACTGCTTAAATGTCAATTTAAATGTCATACATAATTTGGGCAGAGTGCAGTGTCACCCGCCGCGTTCTCCCATCTGAATTAGTGGAATAAACAGTGGCTGTGATAACGCCTGATAACGCCGCTCAGATTCACTTAACTGCACTTACAGGCCCGTTTCCCCAACACCGGGCCGCCTGTGAGCGCGACACTTGTGGATTGGAGCTGGTGGAACGCTTGTCGACCTTGTGGCTCTAAAGCGGCGGCTGATTTGAAAAGGCCAGGTGCGATTAGGGAGGGCGCGCGTGTGTCCATGGTGGGGCGCTGCAGCCACCAATTAGCCGTAAATCTGCTCTGGTAAAGGCACAGGCACGAGCGAAAGACGGGATTTATTACTGGGGGGTTTAGGGCGATGGCAGCAAACACGACTTTTTGGAGATGAGGTGTTTTTTTTTTATTACGATTCCGTGTTTCTGCAATTTTTTCAATGTTTACTGTAGCTTTTTGAATCAGCCTGACACACATGAAATCTAATATCTACAGAAATCGAAGGATGAAAACCTGAATTTACACTTATTTATATTCCACATTTAAGCCTGGATTAATTGATTTGTTTCTTTGTTGAAATAATTCAGCACTATTTAGTTATCAAACTGATATTATTAGATGGGCAGTACATGAACATTTTAAAATATCAAGAATGTCGTTTTGAAGATACGCAAAATGTTATAATAAAGTATAATTTATAGAAAATAAAAGGAACGTTGTAAACTTTTCACATTTGTCTGATAATTACAGCTCAACTAACACATTAAAGACTCATTCTTAATACGATTTTAATGAATTGTTATGGGGAGATAAAAAATCAAATAAATAATTGAGACGGAACATTTTGCCGATATGGCCCACTCTTAACTAATGTGATCTATATAATCCATTCTGGTGATTAGTACTGGTGTGCAGGGGTTAAAACCAGGCTCAGCGGGGGGCTCTCTGAGGACTCTCTGAGGACTGAAGCCATGATGAATCCAGAGGCAACGAACCAACAAATTAATTAGGACTCTCTGTAAAGCGAGATGGTCTATTTCCATCGTGATTTCAGAAGGTTCCACATTCCTTCACGTCTCCACATTCTGTCTAATCATCAAACTACTCCATCCCACTCCCACGCCTCTCCCCTCTCCCCCCTCCCTGCTGCTGCTGCTGCTGTTGTTCTCCTCATAGGTCCATCCTTAGAGCGTAACCATGTAAACACATCTAGTCTGAGGAGAGCAGGTGAAATTAGCAGGGGAGTAGTTAATGATACATTTACTACACTCTTATGAGCAAACAGTGAATCATTAACCACCCAAAACCAAGTGCGCTCTTTAAATGCTTTGTTATTGTAGAGAAAATATAGTCTGGTGAAGTTGGTGAATCACGTCAGTTACTTTTTAACTTCTTCCATTTAAAGGTGCACTTAAGCGGATTTGACTTTGGGAAACACAATATTGTGTGTAACATATTAATTATACTTAGAAATGTTGATACACATGACCGTACGGAACGACATGGTAAAGTAATAGAGAAGTTTCGCTTTGGCAGCTGGTTTAGTTATCGAATAATCATTATTGGTCCATACACAGACGTTCTAATATGCCAAGAGCTGAGAAAAGAGGTTTTATTGAGCAGTAATTAATAAAAAAATGACATGGAAAATATGTAGATTGTGTGTTTTTGATTGAAAAGCTTTTCTGTTAGTAAATATACTTCATGAAAATGCTTCATGTGGGTCATATTTAGTGAAAATCTCATATTAGGGCGACTTCTTCCATTTTCGACACCTGTCTATAGGGGGCTTTTAAAAGGATTTAGTCCAAAGAGAAAAGTTCTACACAGAAGTAGACAATGTGAGTTATACAAGACTGTGTAGTACTTTTTAATTCAGGCCTACTTACCGGTACATGCTCACTTTTTCCAACAACCCTTCACGTTCCTGTTATTGTTAAGTGTTAACCATTATTGCTTTGCTTTTTAATCATCATTACGTTACAATAAAAGGCTATACCTCGTCTCAAACCCTTTTAATTCAAACACAAACTACGCTTATTTACTTAACAGCCCAGTGCCTCCTCATTACATTACCACAATATTATCACAAGATGCCGGTCCATCACGTTTACATCCTGTTCCTGCTCCATCACAGGGCAGACTAGACCTCGGCCAAACAGGATTTGCATGTACTTTTAATGCCTTGTTGAGTTGGATAAGATCCCTAACTCCCTGCTTATGTAACAGCGGAATAATGTACAGTGCATCCCTAAAAGCAAACAGGTAAATGTGTCTCCAATATGTCATTTCAAACAGGTTCTTTGTTCAAACACAACCTCAAGGCCATAGACGGACTGTGGGGAACTGGTTCTTAACCTTTTCCATAGCACTCCTGCACTCCATCCCAACAGGGCAAACACAGGACATGGGCAGACTCATTAGCCCCAGCCAGAAGCGCACACAGTTTGTGCTTTTCTTCCATATTGTTTCCAACACTGTTTGATGCGTTCACAAAACGCCACAAGGAAATAGGGGATGATATTCGCTGCCGGTAAAAGGCAGTGCCCAACAGTCACAGTTGTTCTTTTTGGCTAAACGCTGAGACAAATGGATTACTTTTACGCACAGTTTGCACAAGTGTAAAGAAGCACACGGCGTTAATTATGTTTGTTTGTGCCTATTCTAAGCGTTCCTTCCAAGACTGACAACACACTAGAAGTCTCCCACAAAGTCTACAATCTTGTTTATCTAGGTTAGTTGTTGTATTTATTCCCCAACGCCTCGGTGAAACAATACATTTACGACAAAGTGGAGCAACAGGTGGATCAATCTCAACTCCACTGCTGAGAAAAGTCTGAGCCCAAACAACACGATGGTTTTTACAGATATAATCTACAAAAGGGACTATGTTCTCACTTTTCTCTGCACCATATGGCGAGCGCACGGATCCAAACACCTGTTAGTTCATGCGCGTCGACGCCGTAGAAGGGCAAGTTTTACGCACGCCTTTAAGTCAACTAAAACTTTGATCGATGCAGTTCAAATGTAGTATTTTAACCGCGCATCACACAGTACTAACATTGTTATATTCACTTACCTGTTGAGCTAAGCGAAGGTGTGGCACTTCGCCCTAGGTATCAGAAATGCACCGATGACTTCTGTGGTCATTTAACTTGTCTTCCGGTCCTTCAAAAAGTAGAAATGACTGACGCGCGCGGAAGAATCAGAGCCCTTTTTAGGTGTTTGTAGAAATGTTCTGGTTCCAGTGTTGGTGGCTCGCTGAGAAGAGTTCCCCGCCGTGGCTCCGCGGTCCCATGTCTCCTGTTTGGAGGGCGGTCTGATGATGCTTTACTTTGCCCGAGAAACTACTGGACCAGAGCAAGGCGCCCAGGCTTTGCGCGCACGGTTCCGGTCTCATCTTTCAAAGTAAAGCGCACAAGGGAAGCGGAAGTCAATCACTTTTTTTTTTGGGTTCTTCGGTTTTAAGAATTACATTTAAACCAATCAGTGGTGGAAAGTAAAACAGTTCAAATGTAAAAGTTGTTTTGGTTGCTTTTTTTTAAGCATTTTTTTTTTTTTTTTTTTTACAATTGACCATGGATACTTTTTACTTTTACTTTTCTACATTTGGTATGGCCGGTATCTGTACTTTCTACATTTTAACTGTACTAAAGATTTTGAGTTATAGACAATATATATAGAAATTACTATTTAAATAAAGTGATCAAATCAGTTGCTTACTTTGACCAAAAATCTTTATCACAATCAGTACATTTAATAATTCTGTGTGAAATACCTTTTGCTGGTACTTTACTTGATTTTTTATATATCGCCTTTACTTTTACTCGAGTATTTTTTTAAGTCGCATCTTTAATTTTACTCCAGTAACATAACGGTTCAGTTCTTCCACCACCGAAACCACGAAAGCTTAAAATTAAAGTGCTTTTTAGCTGCTTTTCTGTGATTTCACCTGATCGAATGAATTGTTATTACAAATATAATTCAAGTTTTAATTGCACCACAACACTGCACACATCAATGTTGCAGTTGCACCCTTTACCGTCAAGAAAAGTTGTCCTCAACATAGTATTAGCAAGTAAAATAAAGTTACGGGTGCTGTATTTTTGGTTGGGGACATTCTATTGCGCCTTGACTCATTTTTACAACAGCTTTAACTTTGACTGCAGCTAACCGGGTTATTTTGCAGATACACAACTGGGTAATCGTTTATTTGACTTGCAAGGGAGGAGAACAATGCCCAGAACCCTTTATGTGTGCCTGAGCAGGTTAAGCAGGAATAGAGGATGAATCCATTGCAGCTACATTTAAATGACCGCGAGTGTGTGTGTGTGGCTGAAGAGAAGCACTTTTCCACTTAGGCTGGAGAATATAAAGGAAAATCTAAACTGTTTTATATTTTGCACGCGGCCAGTAGGATTCTGGCCAAGGTTCTGAGACGTCAGTGTGACATGTGAAATGTAAATTAGGGTTTCTTGTTGCATTTAAAGCGTAGACACTTAAAATCATTCTTTTTTAGAACAGACTAGTAGACTCTTTTGCTTTTCAAGGACATGGATTTTGTTGCCCAAGTCGTACGTTCTTTGAAATGTGCTGCTGCCACACACTCTCAAAATATTAATGTAATTTTAGTTTTGAGAATAAAAATCTGCCAAATCACCATGTTTGGGATGTGGAGATGAATTGGTTCATCGATAATCGTAAAAGAATGTATTCATCTTTAATGCTCTCAGGTCTTGGGGGTTTTATAAACAAAAAAGTGTGATTTTAGTTCGTAGTACTTTACTAAATAAATAATTTACAGCAAACCAATCAAATAGAAATAATAATAATAATAATAATCTTGATAATTTAGACAGGTTCTCATGTTTTTCTAATTATGACTTTGTTTTGGTGGACTAGTACCTAGTTAATAAAGCCTAGTTCTAAAGCAGAATCCCTCTGTGTGTGTGTCATCGATAAGCGACATTCCATCGAAAATTCTGAAAAACACTTCTCTAATTTTAGATCGCCTTATAAAGATTTGGGGTGGGAATTTACTCAATTAAAATGCCAATTTGATTGTTTTTCCCCCCCAAAAACTATTATTTATAGCAGGACTATTCAACACAAGGCCCAAGGGCCAAATCAGGCCCTCCAAGCGATTTAATCCGGCCCACATCCCATCTTCCAAATATTGAAAAAATAAAATAAAAATCGTGTTTACTGGTTTATTTCTGGTTTAGCACGAGTTTAGACCTGGTTTGCTCTTGGTTTACTCCTTGTTTAATTCTGACCTGCTTTTATTCTGGGTTAGTCCTGGTTCAGACCTGATTGGTACAGGTACTCCTAAAACATAATCAATATTCAGTACATTTAAGTGAAATGTGTAAAATCTAACCTGTCATATGCACTTTATATCATTTCAATTCAATCCATACTTTATCTTATCATCCAGATTTTATAAAACGGCTCACTCATTGGAGGAATGGTAATGCGTAGACAAGCACGATGAAAGAAAATGAAGAATTCCACTGTTGTTTGATCGTCACTAATGGAGACTAATGGAGAATAATCCTTAAATCGTGGTGTGTCTCCTCACAATAACAAATAAATAAACACTATCGTTTGATATCATGACATCCTTTAATGTTATTAATCCACCGGGGCAATCTTTGACGAAAAAGATCATTTATTTACATGGTGTCTAAGCAATATTTAGCAGTTGGTTCTATTTGACCCGACGACCTTCAGAGCAGCGTTGGAACTGCATGGGTCAGGACTAATCTTTTAACATTTGGAGTCATTTAGAGATTAGAAAACATGCCAACTTCTTAACATTTGACCTTCTTTTTCACAGTGAAACATCAGGAAATGTTTTGAATCTTTTTCTTGGGTGTGCAGAACTAAACCGTAATCATCTCCTCCTTTGTGACTTTGTTAGCTGAACCACACAACACAAGGAACTCTAATCTGTGGCCAAACACAACTCAATGTACTCTTTGTTGGGCCCCATGCAGCAGTGACGCACCAGCACAAGTGGACTTTGGTATGGTGATGTGGGCACTAAAGTTTGCTCCAGAAATTATAATCTGTATTAAAGTTTAGAACAGCAATACACGTAGAAATACTACTGTAAACTCGCAATGGGTTTAGTACATCAAAATGATTCAAAACGTATTAAAAACGTATCAAAAGGCCATCAGGAAAAATGGATGACAGAAACTGAACCAACGATCAAGGACTGTACTGACATCGTGAGCATAGTTTACATTTTTGCAGCCTGTAGTGTAGTTACACTTCAAAATGTCAAATTCAATCAATGTCTTACATGCAAAAACATGTTTAATATTTCATTTTTCAAAATTATATATATATATATTTTTCAAGCGATCCATATTTTTAACATATTTTTCCCCAAATGCTGAAATTGCAGGGCTCTATCCCTCAGAAATGAAAGGGACAAAGCGTTTTAGAAGTTTCTGCTTGTTCTTTTTGAGATACAGATGGTTTACGAATATTAATGAAAACCAAAAATCGAAAATTTCTAATTTTAATTTGCAAAAGCTAAATCAAAAATAATACAAGAACTCATTTAGAACCGGTGAATAGTTCAAATCTAATCTTTATAGGTTCCAAATCAATCAACTTTTTTCTTTGGATCAAGATGTTCAACAGTGCACGAATGTGTGCTTTTTAAAGATGTGCACGAAGAATTATTACTCTATTTTTATTAGTTTCTTTCATGCAAGATCCTAAAATAGACACAGGAATGCCAGTGCCTGCGCTCCGGTAGGTCAGAAAGTGTAAATATGAAAGTTGATTGTTATAATATTTACACCATCGACATTGCTGGGGTAAAGTAGTGGTAGTATTTTTTTAAATAACAAATACTATTTGTTTTGTTTTTTGGAAAGTGTGGAAATACAAAAGAAATTGAGCTCTATTTTGCTCTTTATATTGTAATTTGTGAACATGTTGGGTTATAATTTGTTACTTTTGATAATAACAATACATTCTTGAATCTTGCATGATCAATTTGATCAGTTTGCACTTCCAATTAGCGGTCGCCACAGCTGCCCCGGGGGTAGATTGACAGAAGCAAGGCTGCCAATCACCCCCGTCACTCACTCATCACATATTTTCTCATGGAAGATGGTGAAACGCCTTCAAGGACATACTAGAAACAGAATGGTACTCAATTCTAGGTTTTCTATGCACTAATGTCTTTGGAGAGGAGGAAGAGGAGGATGTGCAGGAGATAAAAGGAGGAATGAGCAGTTTTAAAAGCTTTAGTTGTAGACTTTGTGTGATAGGATTTGGTTTGACTCGCCTCGCAGACAAAGACCAGCTCTAATCGCTTCATAAATTCAGGGCTTTATCTTTCAGCTGAATGAAATTGGGCTGATTTCTCTGGGCAAATATCACATATTTGATGTAGAGCTTTTAGTTAGTCAAACACGGGCTACTCAAACAGCAAGGGACTTTTCCTCATGCATGCTTTATGATTCAACATAAATAGTGCGCGATGTGATTTTACCATGAAAAAATTATGAGATCATAATACTGTTTAGGGATGTCACAAAGTTTGGTGCTACGAAGAAACAGCGCAATTGAATGATTATATATGATTATTAACAGTGAAATGGTCTAATAGATGACCACATTTTGTGAAAACTCAGCAAACGTAGTGAATAAAAAAGCTAATTTAATGTTTTTCATTAATTTAATTCATGTGTCAGATGAAAAATATAAATTAATACAATTACAATTTAGATGTACTTTTCTGGAGTATAGATTGAATTGAAATAAGTATGTCACGGTGTCATGTTTTGTGAGAAGTAACAATTTTACAATTAGTCACAATTGTTGGCACTGTGACCAAACAACACTGAAATCCAGAATTAGCTTTCTTTCACAAGTCTTTCACAAACTTTCTGAATGAATAGTTACGATATTGTCACATAAAGTTTGGGCGATGTGGCTTCAGAGAAAAATATTTGAAAATTTACAACATGTTTACGGTGGAAAAAACAAGATGTGACATATATTTCTAAACAAATCCAAACTAAAAATACAGGTACAGTCGAAAAAAGGGGCCTGGCTGGTAATAAATACCAATGACAAAGCTGGAGCTATTCTCGTCTGAGTAAACACATGAGCCATACTTGTGTCATATTGGCAAACACACCGGCGCTCTGTGTGACCTGCCGAGACCTCCTGTTCTGCAAACACTCCATTGTAATTAAAAGAGCGCGGCGACGGCAGCCGAAGCAGGTGGAATGTGCCAGCCAGAGTCCGGCCCATGTTGTCAAAAGGCCCAACGGCCCGACAGACATGAGCTCACTGGCATAACAATGAGAGGGGCGCGGCCGAAGCATCAGCGGGGGAGGGCCTGGCGTTGCCGTGGTGACCGCACGCACCGCACATGCTGTAGGGTTAGAGTGACACCGTTGGGAAGTTAATAGAAAGGTCGGCTGCTTGTTACACGTTTTATAGCCTTCTTTTTTGTGCTTGTATGCTTTATTCGATAGGACGGTATTGTGTGTGAGAAGAGCAGGGAGGACATTCAGCAAAATGTCTGTTTTTTTCGTTTTTAAGGGGAAACAGCGGGTGAATAAGACAAAAATAAGAAAAAACTTCTCATTTACTTACACAAATGTACAAAAAAATGTCTCCTGACTGGACGGAGGTACGTGATGCCTCGAATGAAGACCAAAAGAGGTGTTACATAAATAAAGGTGAATTTAAAAAAAAAAAAAACATCCTTTGTTTAACACATGGACTGTATTTGAACGTTGTTTATCTGTATTCTTCTGCGTTCTTTATGCTTCCCTTACCTTGTGTAATGATTTTATGTGGAAGACAAATTCCCCCCGGGGCACTAAAGGTTTTCATTCATAAAAATAAGGCATTTTAAGAGGAAAACTGTCAAAAATGTTACATCTTTGCGACAAATAAATCTGAAAAATGGATAAAGACAGGTTTATTTTTCCTCATCTTGTTGACATATTGGACACCTTTGGATATCTTTTTGAGTATTGTACTGAAGTTGGCATAAAAATGTCCATTTTGCCACATTTTCTAGAGTCAAAATTAAAAAAATTCAGTCATAGAATTAAATATCAACAAATTGTCAAACTTCTGTATGATTTGTCAAAGTGGTGATCTTAATGTTGGATACAAGTTGATTAAATTAAATAATAAAACATGTTTCGGTGAAGATTGGAAACATAAAAGCCCTTATGTCGAAGGAGCAAACTGACTGAAAAATCAAAAATAGAGAGTATTGATTGCAGTGTCATGCCTAAAGAGATTGCGCTCCAACCTGTGAGTGTATATTGTGGTTTTACCTGGCGCAGATCACTGTGCACGTGCTCTGAACATCTCTGGCCTAATCATGATGACATTGTCAGCGAGTGTTGGAGAAATATTCAGCATGCTTGTCTGGCATCTGGCATTGTGCACAGAGGAGCAATTACCGGCCTATCAAATCATTTTACAGCTCTGTTCTGCTCTGCGTGACTCTCTCTGCCATTAGTTCAACTTGGAAACCATGAATTAGACCCGTTTCCCATCATGCACTGCAGCGTACATGGTTAGACAAGTTAAGAATGCCAATTAAAACATAGATTAGATGGTTAAATTGTTTTGCGCACTAAATTAAACAGGTCCAAAAGCAGAAACGCCAGTCCAATGTCTGTAGCAACCCCCAATTACATGAAAAGTTCACGAGTTGCACTTTTAGGCCAAAAGTGAACCGTTTTATTACATTAAAATGCTCCATACAAACAATGCATACACACTAGATTCATATTGCTTCAGACATAATTTTTCTTTTGCTGCTCGACTCCAAGTTAAACAACTCTGTAACAAAATGTAAGTACAACATTTATGAAAATATAAATCTCTAAACAGGTAAAGTCAGCTCTGACGATACAAAGAATACAATAGAAACATTCAACTATGAGCTGCAAACATTTAAGTTATTAAAAGTCATTCAAGTTACGGAAACATACAATAATATTGTGTACTGGCTTCCATATGGTCACATTCAAATATACTCTTAAAACTGGCATTCCAATATAATAGAAGGACTCTTTTAAATACTTGTTAGCAAAGATAGCACATTTCTCTATCATAAACAGAACCACAGTTCAACACTAAAACAATTTGGTAACAATATCTTTACAGTACAAGCCTCAAAAACAAATAATCTGGACTTTGGCAATTACAAGAGAAACTTCTTTTTTAAATAGACCAAACAAAATATTTTAAAGCTTGGTGCTGCTACCCAGTATGACACTACCCAAGGGCCATCATTTTGTAAACTAGTAAACATACAAAAGATGGAATAGCCCTTAAAAAGTATATGAACAGGTGAAAACAGTGCCACGTTGTTTTTTTAATCATGCCTGGCATTTACTGTATCTGAACCAAAAGGAAACATTTGGGTTAAAACAGACATGCTTTCCAGAGCTATCACGGTGCCTGCAAAAAACCTTTAGATTATTTAGATTGTCAGCAGACTGATATCTAATTTTTTTTTTTTACTGATGCTCAATGCTCAATTTTCAGAAACATGATGGTATTTTGCAAGGACCTGGATGCCCTGTACTGTATGTTATAGGCATAGGCAAGTCCAATGCCTGTTAATACTTCTAGGTCACTTAAAACTATATTTATATATCAATATTTATATATATATAGTTTGTTTTGTTAATAACTTTAAATCTTTTTCTCATAAATCACACATAAAGTGCTTATTGTCTAAATCTCTCTATATATTCACACATTTCTGTTTGAAATAGAACAAACGTTATATCTAAAGCAACATTTTAAGGCGAAGATGTTTATGGTGCTACGCTACACTTTATGCTCATAGTGGTTTCCCCTCAAAATGAGTAAATAAATAAAAATAAATGGCACAGACCTCAAGGAAACTGCAGGTAATTTGACATGGTAAACAAAGATATATTTATAATTTTGTATTTTCCCAAAGCCATGCCGCATCAAACTGTTCACAGGATTAATGCAAATATGCAACTTTGTGTGTTACTTTTGAGTTTACAAATTCCCTGCATTTTGACTCACTCCTGTCTGCACATATAGAGAAATATTTGAAGTTTCCAGGCACTCACTTTGATTGCATTAAGCACAACGGAACATTTTTTCATAAGTAGTTTGCACAAATTGCAGCAGACAAAAAGAGATATGTACATATTTTCATAGGTCTTTTTTGTACAGTACCGACTGATGTGTGGACATGAATGTAACTATGGCTTAATGTGCACAAACGCATACAATGAAATGACATAGGCTATAGTCGCAATGGCCCACGGTGGTTGAATTGTGATTCGTTCATTTCAGTGCAAGCAGGCAGATTTGTAGCAATGTTGGGCTGTTATTTTCAGTTTTTGACATAAGACACTAACAAACTCAGTGGGCTAATGGGACCATATCCTGAAAACAATTCAATCCAATGCAATTCATGGCAAATTAAAATAATACTTTTGTTCTTCAAATGCAAAAAGGACACATTATGGCAAACTAAGCCGGCACAAAATGTACATTTTTTTTCTTCTTTTCAAGACACATTTTCTTCTAACAGTCTTCATGTGTAAAACTGTATTGTAGGTTGGAAGTAATACTAGTAATAGGTTGAGTGCAGCGCTAAATTGGTCGGCCCATAAATTACCCATAGGGCTGACATCTGCAGCTGATTCACGTGGCTGTAAACAAGAAACAACTGCACCCCAGAGATTCAAACTTAGATTTCCTGGTTTTACGCCAATCACTGCAGCAGTTCAGTCTTTTTTGTTGGCGTGGTGGACTCCCCCTCCCCAGAGTCTGATACGTTTATGGGACTGTCCCGCGAGAAGACCTCAGTCGACTCCCTCCAAGTACAGTCCGCTATCGTCTTAAAGGAATGGTTGCCACATTTTGGTCGCACTTTTTGTGAAGCGTTGTTGACTATTTGACGACTGTTCGAGGTGGCAATTTTGATTTTCAGAGTCGCATCGACACGATCCACAACCGTGTATGTGCCGATGCTACCATCTTCGAAGCCAATGATGATATTTAATGCCCGCTGGGAGAGAGACAAGTATGTAGGTGTCTTGTAAAGAGAACATGTGCCAATACTTTTACCATCAGCGAGACGCATCACGATCAAATTAGACACAACTCCGGCTTCATCGTCCTCCTCACAGTTACGGAAACACACGTAGACTAAATAACGGCCATCTCGGGACAGTTTCTGCCGCCATATTATCCCAGCAGCATGGACAAGTCTTAGTTTGCCACTGTGGAGATCGAGAACGTTGATATTTTCGTCACCCTTTGAGACAATGCCGAGTTTGCCATTTGGTGAGATTTGGAAGTCTTCGAGATTTTTGAGGAAGTTGGCTGGCAACTGCACCCGCCTACAAATGGACTCATCGGCAACACTCCAGATGAATACAGTTTCTGTTGAAGTGATGAATACCACACAGTCGGGACAGTCCGGAATAAGCTTGAAGTTGACAATGGTGATTCCGTCATCGCATATGAACTTCTTGGATACGCTGCCTGACCACAAGCTAACTGCAAGTATTTTGTTTTTAGAAGAACCAACCAGAAATGTGTTTGCCGTGGTGATTAATGCATTTTGGAGGGTAACTAAAATGTTGCAAACTTTGTGCCCGGTAGCTAGCCTCCAAACCCGTGAGACATTCTGCTCACAAAGAGACACCACAAACTGATCGTTGTGTGTGATGAGCATCTGTGATATCCTCTGTCCATTAATGCGGAATATGTTCTCTCCAGTGGTGGTTTGCCAGATGTATTGGCTGGACTTGTCGTCGGATGAGACCATGAGATCCCCTGAGGAGGTGAGGACACAGTTCTCCACTATGCCCTCGTGCTTGAACACTGTCTCGATGAAGCCTGTGCTGAAGTTCCATTTGTGCACAGCCTCCGAGCCGTCCATAGTAAAGACATAGTCCTCTCTGCTGGACAGCTGCAGAGACTGGATTTTCTTGCCTGTTTTGTCGATGTTGGACATGGCTGTGATGATGTCAATATCCCAAACAGACAGGACGCCACTGCTGGTGACTGACAGCAGCAGATTGTGATGGACTGATTTGATAAGTTTGACAATAGCCCCTGAGATTTCGATGAGGCTAGCCATGCACTGTCCACTGTCCCTCCTCCACACAAAGATGGAGGATGTGTTCTCCATGGATGCTACAATGCTCTGTCCATTTTTAGAGAGCACTGCAGCAACAAAGCGCTCTGTTCGCTTGGCTTTAAATTTCTCTACCATTTTCCAAACCTTGGTGTCAAGAACTTCAATGCTTCTGTCTTTGCAAATAAGAATGGACTTCTGGTCTTCAGATAATTCAATGCCTACAACTTCACTGTCATCTCCTCTGCAGTCGTAATCCTCCATCAGCCGTGGGGTTGTGATCTCTTTGGTGTTCCACACTGACAAACTGCCCTCATTGTCTATCATCACCATTTGATTTAAGGTGTCTAGAACCAGAATCGACTTAACAAACCCTCCAGAGAACTCCGAGGTTATAGTGGCAAGCTTGTCTCCATTGCCCAGATGAAAGATGGATGCAGTGTTCAGGTATTGTCCACAAAAGGCATACATTCCATCAGGCGAGCACTGGACACATGTGACCTCATACCAGCAGTGGAACTGGTAAAGAGGCCAACCGTAGAGCAGGTCAATCACATTAACATCTTTACTGGCCTCCAACCAGGCCAGAGCATGATGTGTGGACAAGGTAAAACCATTTATGAAGGCCACACCTCCAGCGACACCCCCATGCTTCGACCCTTTGATCTCCACCTCAGATAAAAGGCAGGATTTGTGATTATCATAGATTAGCAGCGTGTTTTTGGTTGTGGCTACAACCAGGTACTTTTCATCAGTTGTTAGCCTGATCCCTAGTACAACAGATCGGGCTGTGTCAATCTGTCTAAGCAGCTGTCTGCTCTCAACGTCCCATGTGCTAACAG
Organism: Chaenogobius annularis; assembly: GCA_015082035.1. Lineage (NCBI taxonomy): Eukaryota > Metazoa > Chordata > Actinopteri > Gobiiformes > Gobiidae > Chaenogobius > Chaenogobius annularis. The sequence goes on from BJKM01000038.1 coordinate 821,708, forward strand.
ACCCGTCTTCCAAGGCTACAAGGACTATGTTGGGGGCTAGAGTGGGGAGGATCTCCACTATCTGCATGTAGCTGGGGCAGAGAGGCAGCCTTTCTGGACTGTAGGTGACGTCCATAGAGGAGTGTAGAGGCACTATAGAGCAGTACTTTGGACCATCTTTGTCACACTCCAGGAGGAGGTGTCTGAGTTTAGGCAGAGAGGTGACGACTGGGAGGAGCCTCTGCTGGAGTTCCGCAGACAGCGATGCAGGGTTCTTTAGCACCTTAACCTTGACACTGCGCAGAGTGGCACCCAAGAACTTCAGTTCCTTTTCCTGGGAGTAGCTGTACGCTACGTCAATATCGGATAAGGCCTTGTCAAACTGACCGATCTTAATCATTGTGTAGAGCCAGCTGAAGTTCATGATGACACCGAACATAAGATCGTCTGTCCTCCCACTGCGAGTGAGATGGTAGACCAGCTCTGTCATTTTTCTGTGATTCACAAAGAAGATGTCGGGCTCCAGTAAGTTGCACTGGAAGACCCAGGGCTGCTCGGGCGTCTGCCTGTCGTAGGAGTACTTATCAGACGAGGCCTTCTCGTGGGACTGCTGATGGTGTGGGTTCTTGTGGTGGGATATGTTGAGGGAAGTGAAGTGGTTGTTATCATAAGTAAAGATTTTCTTTCTTCCCCCAGACCATGCCCCCAGAAAATACTCGGCTAAGAGACTGTGCATTTGGTGGACATCCTCCTCATTACTGAGATAGAGCTTCTGAGCGATGAGGTGCAGGTGCCTGTTGGCCCAGACCATAAGGGTGACATTTCGTACTTGTCTTTCCACTAAATATCCCTCCAGCTCTTCCTTGAGCTTTGCCACTAAGTCGTAAGAAATCCTCAAAGGATTCTTGAGGTAAGTAGCAACTATAACATCTCCCAACACAATGTTATCTAGGGACAGAATATCCTCCAGCTCGACCTCAGTTAAACCTGCTTTGGCCATAGTGATATACCCCAGTGCTCTAAAGACAAACCTCTGGCCTAATTTATTCTCCACAGAGTAGAAAAGCTGCTCAATGCTTTCATGCACTGTGGAGCACAGAGAGTGGTCATCTACATCTTTGTGAGAGCGCCAATGGACCACTTCTCTGTAGATAAGATTTACAAACATGGGTAATGTACACTTGGCCAGCGCCTCATTGACATAAATTTGTTGTCCTGAGGTGACCTTTCTCTTAACCCTCAGTAACTGCTGCTTTAATGTTTGACTGCACACTTTACGATCTCTCTGCATCAGTTCAACATAGTTCCTGTCGTCATGGATGAGGTTTCTCAGCTTTTGTAGGATGCCGTGTTTGTTAGGCAATGTTGAAACTACAATGCGAACCGTCTTAGGCAAATGTATGGGAAGCCACCACAGTTTTCGGGCTTCATCTGCGTCTGATAGTTGCTCGAGGGAATCCAGCACTAAAACCAATGGTCTATGAAATGAGGATTCCCCGAGAAGGTTGATGAAGAGCTCTCTCATCTCTTGGATCTTGTTAGGCAAAAAGTGAATCAGGCAGCGGTAGTTTAGTGCGATCTGTTCACAGATGTTCTGCAGCAGCGGCCGGAGGTCTGTGGACGCCTGTGAGGAGCCGATGAACCGAACAATCACCACTGGGTCGGTCTCAGGGCCCATCTCCTTCTGAAGCCATGAATATGCCTGAAAAAAACAACAACAACAACAACAACAACAACAATAACAAAACAGACACACATTAGCATTGCTGCTCAGTATTCACAAATGCCGCCAAACTTCAAAGTGTTTTGTTTGTGGACAGAAAAATCTTAAATCCCCAAAGTACTGCAATTGCTGTATTATAAGAAACCACATTCTGATTTAGCGGCTGTCCTTGAGATAACCTCTCCAGGTATTCTAGTCATTAAAAAGCTTCAGTGGTTCAAATTTTAATGTCCTCAAATAATAAATGGGAGATTATTTAAATAATTTACTTAGCTAAAGTCAAGAAACATAACCCCCCGGCAGAATAGGCACAATAAAGAAATAAAGAAATAAATGTGGATCAATTCAACGCAATATTTTTGTTTAAAATACCAAATGAAGATTTAATTTGGTAAAATTTCACCTTGAAATTCTTTTTGAATACCAAACCCATGTCATTTCCACGTCACATCATGTACATTAACATCATATTTGATACATTATGCAGTTTAATGCAGTCTACAGTTGTATTTTCTCATCTTGTCCACAGTAGAAAACTTGGCTCAGTGTGGTTTAGGCTCTGTGGAATTCAATCAGGCGTGAATTTCTCCCAATAGACATGAGACAAGTATTGATATTATTGATACAGTTTTAATGGCCTGGCAAGTGCTCCAGACCAGAGACATTGCCCTCAGGCTAATTTTTCTATGGGCTCTGTTGATGGAATATTAATTAAGAACACTTTGAAAATGCATTTAGCTAAAAAAAACTGAATACCTTGATTAAAATCTATTTTGTAACATGACCCCTGTGACATGGACCAATCAGAGGTCTGTATTCTGTATACTTAAAAAACTTTAACCTTAAGTAACAGGTCACCCTTGAAAAAAGGGTTCCAGTCTCAATGGGTTCTTACCTGGTTAAATAAAGGTTAACAAAAAATAAAATAAAATTATATATAATGAGTTAGGTTTAAAAACACCTGTATGTTTGTTGCACCTTTTATCATACGCTTTTGTATCACTGATTAGAACTTTATTAAAGCATTCCACTTATTAAAAGGTGCAATTATAATCGCGTATGTGGAATATTTTTGTGGGAAACGTTCCAAAATGTATGTAGCTTTAAAAAAAATAAATATATATATATATTATTTTATATATATATATATATATATATATATATATATATATATATATATATATATATATAGTAGGTTATCTCATGCAATGCCATTATTGCAACTATAAGAAAATATGACGGAGACAACAAAACATTTTTTAAAATCTTATACAGTAAATAGGGACGTCGAGATGATTACGATAATCGATAATTGTGATTATTCAGGTCACAATGTGATCATTAGAACTAAAAAATCGTGACCTTTTAGAAGCAAAATGCAGGCTTTTTAATTCAATCTATAGTAAAATAAAATATATCTGTATGTAAAGTATTTTTTTATCTGGCTGTTTTTGTCAAACTTTATTCTGTCATTCAGAAAGTTTAATTTCATAAAGGTGGTCACAAACTAGAGGAATAGTAACATGTTGGGCTATGGAAATGAAAGAAATTGAGAGAGATTTGAGACTGTTTTTACTGTCATGATCCTTGAAATCGTGAATAATCATGAAGTCATGGTGTTTTTTCCTCATCTCTCCTCATTGTAACACTAAAATTGGATATTGTGACATCCCTAATTGTAAACCAACTAAATAAACAGATAGATACATCCATAAATCCATTACCTCTTTGGCGACCTGTGCTAGCAGCAGTGTCTTCCCAGTGCAGGGTCCTCCATACAGCACCATGGGGCTCATCCTGCTCCCTTTAGACGGCATCAGATACTCCTGTATATAATCCAGCGTTTCGCTCGGGTACTCGTATAGCTCTGCGTAGGTCTTACAAAGTGACAGGTGCTGCAGAATCTCATCGTAAACGGAGTCTGTCTCTGTGTCAAAGTTCTGCTGGACTGTAGCTTGTATTATATCCACCATATCCTCATAAAACTGTTTACAAAGGCCTTCTACGTAGTGGCTCTCGACTTCCTGCGAGTATCCCAGCTTCATGTCGCAGTGGGTGACCGACGAGTAGACGCGCAGGTTGGAGGCGGCGACCACAGTGGGGATGAATTCGTCTCGTACTTTCAGAAGGCGCTCGTAGGCTTCCTGGTTGCGCATGACCCGGTCGCTACTGACGACGATGTCCATGTACTTGGCCATCTCGGGGAGTTTGGCGAACCTGTCGAAGTTGGAGATCTTTCGGATGTAGCAGACACATTTCCTGAGAAAGGCGGGGGTTTGTTTTCCGAGGGCAAAGTCGAGTTCATCTTCCAGAGCTGAAATGAGAGGGACATTATGATGATTATATAGTTTTATACAGTGGCATTTATGAACACTGACAGGTCAAGTTAATGGCAGACCAATATCCGATATTTACTTTCTGCTGTAGCCGATTACCAATATTTGCAGATACCAGTATTTTAATTTTAAAATTCATAGCAAGGTCCATAAATCTATTGTTAGTTGAAATTAAGTTCACAAATGACCTTTTCACTAAAAAAATAACAAAATGTATTTATGTTATGTATGCTTATACTTATCGATTGTGTAAACATATAGCCGTAATTTTAGCCTAATTGCACTTCTAATTCTATTTTTTTACTAATTTGTCGGTAAAAAAAAATAAAAAAAATAAAAAATATCTTTACCAAATATTTTTTTAATTTTTTAAATATTGGTCGTTACAAATATTGTTGAAAATTGGTCAATGGAACCTGTATATCGCCCATCCCTAATCATTACCTGCACGAAGGTGGTTATTTTCTTCTAACTTTTAAATTGATTTACATTCATTGAATTGAAGTGAATATTTTGACGTTGAAGTTGACAGTCAAATGCAGGCAAATGTCAACAAATGTGAGTGAGTCTTACAATTTGTGATGGCAAAGTCAAAACATCAACAAGGAACTGAGAAAAGTCGAACAGTTCTGTTGGCAAGATTTCACAATACACAATGCATGAAAGTATGGCGCAGTAAAGAAGGCTTGTGGTTTGAACATACACAAAAGACTGGTGGCAACAACATTAAGGTGTGCGCTGGCTGTAGGTACAAGTTACTGTAAAAGTTTTCTTCAGATGAAACGTTTTCATCACATTTCTCGAATACAACGGCTGTCGATGTATCCTAAACTAATTATAGCGTGACAAAATTAACTCAAGGGTTCTAATTTACATTAAAGTCCCAATCAAAAGCTCATAGTAAAGCCACTGCTGCTGCGTTCAGATAACCATCAAAAGGCTGTCGGAAATCTCGCAACTGAAGTGCCTTTTAGCCTGCGATTAGCCAGATTTCTCTCAAGCCTTTTTTTTAAGACCAAACAAAATAGATAAAATCTCATAAGCCAGCGTTACTGAGCTCTATCATGGGCTCCCCCACAAAGAAGCAGCTGACTGAATCTGCTCTGCCAGCCTCTCCTGTGTCGTTGTGTGCACATGGCAGCGGGATAATTAGGAGAGAGAGCACAGAGCAGGAAATTTGGGACTTCCAAAAGACGGCCCAACTTCCTTTTTATGTTACAGCCGAGCGCCGCTTAAAGCCCAGAGAGCACAATTAAAGAGCCTTAAACAAGAGAAGTGCTCCCAATTTGAATCAAATTATAAAACTTTAACTGCAATTATGTGCGATGGAATGGAGTGCTTTATTTAGATCAAAGATAAAAACAAACCACTAGCGTATTTTTCTAGATAATAAACATTAGTGTGGCAACGATTATTCGACTATTTTTTGACCAAGTTGACTAGAAAAAATGACCATAGATGCATTTTGTGAATCTTAATCATTATCTGGACTATACAGACTATAAAACACATACTTAGAAAACCAAAAAACCAAAAAACAAAGACAGTGGCCATACTCAATCAAATAGAATAAATAATTTCAGATTTTCATAAATAATTCACTTTATTCAAAATCTTCTCTATCTAGAGGTCTTCAGTCACCATATTTCAACCTTTATTTGGTTGACAATGGGGTTTTTGACGACACCAGAAGGCAAGATTTCAAAGGAAATGTGAAGAATACAACAGGTCATTTAACCCTTGGATTATTTATCATGAGCTGAATTTACACTTACACCGTCATCACTGTTACATGACCAGTTTTGCCGTGGTTGTCATGGTTTTCATCATGTTTAGTGGCCTACAATACACACTGTCAAAAAGTGGTTCCTGGTACTGCGATCATTTGTAACGTACAACAACTTGGTTTATCTACAGCTCTGCAAACAACGCAACTGACACTTTAGCTACAAATAGCCTTAACTTCGTCAGCAAAGGGAGCTAAAAAAAACATGTTTGTTAGACGTGATCACAGGCCTATCAAGTGCAGTGCTCCTGTTTCACTCCAGTTCTTTCCATAATACAGATACTGGCCATACAAAACTAAAACAATTTGCAGTTTTTTGAGTTGTTGAAGCCGCATAACATTTATCAACATTTCAATCAATATCAAATAACAAAAGGTTCACTTGCTGACCAACCTCAGAAATGAAACATGGTGAAAAGATATTACAGGTGGAGCAGAGACTGACCAGAACAGAGGAATTTCTTAGCCTGAACGCTCTTCATGGTCCCCTTTTCCTGAAGCTGCAGCACGGCCGTCCGGAAGATGCGCTTGATCTCTTCTGACACGGTCCTCCAGGCCTTGTCGTTCTTGCTTTTGGTCACACTGCTTGATTCCATCTAACGGGAGCAGGAAGAGGAAGAGTCTCAATGTACCCTTCAGACACATGGTCAATCCATCTTAGGCAGACGTAACGGCGGTCAACAAAATGTGTCTCTACTTTTTTTCCTCTGTGATTCAAGCCAGTTTTAACAGGTCAACCTTCTTAACAAAAAAAAAGCCAATTTACACACTGAAGCGTTTATCTACAGTTTCAAAAATTATACTTTATTTAAACCTTAATGCTTAGTTAACCCCTTCATTATAGTGAAAATATTGTGTATTCATAGTACATTAGAATAGTATGATCATTATAAGTATGATAGTGGATGAGTGATTGTATGAATGAGCTTGAAATGTGTACATAACATAGTATTTTATTGGCATGTACTTTATTTACATCAACTGTCCAGAGACTTGAGGTGGAAATGAGCAACTTTGATATAACCTGGCACAAGCATTTTTGGACAATGTTGCGGTGTGTGCATTGTCCCTGGTAAATAAACTAAACTTAAGTAGGTAATTGCAGTATAATTTTGGTATTTACATTAAGCAAAACAACCAAACATATGGTGCAATTGTTCCCAAACTTTTCACTTCAAGTACCACCTACGGAAAAATGTGGCTTTGCGAGTTCAACCAGATCTAAACCATTTTATCTACATTTTAATGGACTATTCCAGGTTTAAACTAGAGCTAAAATTGGTCTAAATTTGGAGTACATCATTGCTCTATTAGTTTTAACCAAGAAAATACTCAAAGTAAGACAAACGTGTGGCTAAACGTGACCGTAAATATTGAGTTTGTAAAGCACCGATAGAGTATATTGACAGTGTAAATACATATAAATGCATGTACCAGAAACACTTAATTTTGCTATTTCTTTTTGTAATGTCTTGATGATGTTCTTTCTTTCTCTGGGCCTGAAAAGATTTATAAGAAATAATACATTCCCGCACAAAGACACCTTAAAGCTATACACTGAGAACAGGACTTACAGAGTTCTGGTAGTTCTTGAGCATTTGGGCTTTAGGTTTGAGGTAGTAAGCGGGTGGTACTGAGTTCTCGTCCCGGCAGTACCACTCCTCCAGTATGTGTGTGTCAAGCCCCGCCTCCACCGCAGCATCCAGGATCATCTCAAACTCGGCCGATTCCACCTCCCCCGGCACACGGATGCTGCCGTATTTCTCCCCCACCAGGCCCTGGGAGACAAGGACAAAGAAGGTTAGAGGAGAATCGTAATCTCTAAACAGTTTCTTGGATCAGTGGCGCACGGTGAATGGTGAAGTCAACGGTGCTAATAGAGCGACTTATTTAAGGCAATTTCAAAGCCCTAAAGCAATAAGTAATAAAGCAAGATACAAATCCAAGTGCAGACTATAATCTCAAAGCTCTGAAACGTCAAACCACGTGAGAGCGGATTATAAAGGAATATATTGCACTTAAAGTGTTATGAAATAAGACTTCAAGGATAAAAATACATGCATGCAAAAGGAAACAGCTTGTTCAGGGACAGACCATCTGCCTGTATTGTTATTTGAGTTGAACATTTGTACGGTGTCTGAAGAGTGACAAAAATAACATATACCAAAGCAAAACAAAGCAAGGAGTGAACACAAATTAAACACTGTTCCTCTGTACTGTTCATCAAACGAATTATTTTTTGTGGCCTTAATAGAAACATAGACAAAATTAAGTGTTTGTATGATAATGCCAATGTCGTTATTCAGATTATATTTTTTTTTACAATCCACCAGAAATGCTCTACAACGTGCCTGTAAATGTCAAGATTGTGGGTCAAGTATTGCACAAGATCTGAATGGAAAAAAGTAAACACAAAAGTACAGAAATATCTCATTATTTCAAAGATTATAAGGTTGTTTAATTTTCCTTTATGATCAGCTACTAGTGTAGTTTATTTACATATATTTTGAATCATCTTTTTTTCATAGAAGACATACTTGATATTAAAATTCTGAAATAGTCAAAACGACAATTAAAAGCACAGTAAATGATGTCTAAAAAATGTGAAAAACAAAACTAGCAATCCAAATTATTCCTCTCTTTCCTAACGCATTCTTAACATCCAAAGTATTCACAAAGGTGAGTTTGCTAACAACAACTAGCATGCTAACGACGCCACTTCCAGGTTAGCGGCCGGTGGAAAAAAACTCAAAACGCTTTATAATTTGATGCGGTAATCAGGTAAAGCTGCTTTAATGTAATTTTATATATAAATGTTTCAATAAATCTCCCATATTTAAACCCTAGCCGTTAATTTTATGGACAAAGAAATGATATGTATTCAAAAGTACAGTCCTAGTCATGTTTTTTTTCTTCACGACTTGTTCCTGTGCCGCATTTCTCTTCTCAGAGCTTTTCTTTGTACTGTAATTAGCCACACAAAAATCCAAGCAGCTTTTATTCTTTCAGAGAACAGATGGGACTTTTTTAAATGACAGGAAATTACTGCATTAATTAACATGGCTCTGTGTCAAAATCACAAACATGCGACCGTAAAATGAACATTTGTATTTCTTGTGTTATTTTGACTCCTACCATCGCCAAAGCAACATATCTGCTATCTTTGTGCGCAAGAAGCTCTCATCACAGTACTTGGCATAATTAGGCGTCGTCCAATGAAATGTGGCCTTTTCATTTCGCCATTATCTCCCACTCCACATTGGCATATACTGTACGCCTGAATGAGCAGCCCCCGTGCTTTGTGATTGACAGCAGATTCATCATGGTCGGAAATGATTAGGGCTATTTCCTGATACGTTATATATCAGATCTATTCACAACGGCTTCTCCACTGTACGACCGGCTGATCTTTATTCCGCGTGTCGTCATTTGAACGATGCACCGGGCCCGGGGTAAGAGACGTGGAGGCGAGAGGGTTAAGGGAAGAGACAAACGCTGAGCAGGAAAAAAAGGCTGTATGCCAACGGCAATGACGATTAGAAGCCGTTCCATGTTGGATTTCTTTTTCCCTTGGCATTGGTTTGAGGAGCAGATGCAGAGCACAAGCCGAATGGGACGATGGCATGTGGCGTGGTCAGTAAGAACGGCCCACACGCAACGCTACACATGTCGGTGATGTCTGAAATGCATTTGAGTTGATCTGGTTTAATATGCGAGTGGTTATCGTGGAAGTGTTGTGGGTATTGCACTTGGCTTGATGTGTATAAACAGTATACAAACATAATTATTGTTGTAGTTCTATTGTAAGAGACATATTATGCTAAATCAACATTTAATGAGTAATCCTGTATTTTCCTGCAATTGAGGGTAGAGAGCTCAGAAAAGTCCCGTTTTCACCTACCCCCTATCTCGGCCCACATCTCTGTACTTATTATAGTTGTGATTATTTGAACTCAGATGCACACATGTAGGGTTCTAAAATGTCAATGTCAATGCACTTTTCCAAAAATAAAAACATGTGAATGATGACTGCAGCTTGTTACGGTGGAATGTCACTATGAAGAGGCGGGGTTTATCAGTTCTGCAGTTTTGAAAACGAAGTCAATGGAGCTGTTTCTATTACTAAGCTGTTTTAGATCAATATTGTAGTTTAGTGTAAACAAAATGTAATGTAACAATGATATACTTCCGATATAGTTTAACACTAAGTACCTGAAAAAAACACAATGTGTCTCCTTTAAGCCTCAACCGCAATAAAATAGGGCTAAATGCAAAATACGTATTTCCCTTTAAAAGTATGATATACCTTGATCTTAACTTTATCATCAAGTAAACCTCCTGTTTGGTGACAATAATTGAACCAATAAATTAATCTTTTACAAAATATTTCACATAACCATCACCACATCTACTTTGGGTCTGAAGCACACTTTTACAGTATATATATTACTTTTTAAGAATTGTTGGCACCATAGGCTTTATTATACAGGACAGACATGCATGAAATGGGGATGAGAGAGAGAGGGGAGGACAGGGGCAGTAAGTAGTTGGAGCCGAGACTCAAAGTCGCGACACTGCGGCCGGCTGCACGTGGAGCCTGGCATGTGTGTAACCACGCGACCACAGGGCAGCACTGTACAACACTTTTAAAAAGGATTATTCTGAGCCCTTTTATCATTCAAGCTCTTTGAACAGTCCCAGCAATGCAGGAATACAAATGTCGGAATGTGTCATCTTTCCGAAATAGAAATTCTACAACGCTGCGTGATAAAAATAGGTCAGGTAACAAATCGCAGGGATTCCCCCAGTGTGTCTGTTCTGCCAAAATCAAGCGTTTAGCCGTTAAATAGGGCAAACAGTTGTCGTGATTGATGGAAAAGGTCACAAGCTGGCTTCTAGCCCAAAACATTTCCAGAGTCAGGGATAGGATTCAGATTTGAAGGCATGTTGCTGTTTTAAAATGAGCATGTGCACCCTGTTGGCATGAAAGTCGAGCTAAGTTCCAACGTCTTATTCTCAGCGTAGATGAATATGAGGTCTTGGATGTTAAAATTAGATCATTGTAGACGTTTCAAGGAGCTGTGTTTGAACAAATGGTGAAATGTGCAGCGAAGGGTTGTTAAAATAGTTACTCCAAATATACAGAATAGGTCAAATTTTAGAATACATTGACTGGTACAGAAGTCTTTTTATTTTGTGGCAATTGTTTTACCAATCGGGAGTCACAAAATCATTCTCCTTTCATAAAGACTGGGTTAGGGTTATTCTGGATCAATTCAGAAACAGCACATGAGAATATAGTGGGTTGACAATAATTCATAATTCACAATTGTGTATAGTTTGCACCTTTTACCAAAGTAATTGAGATTTCTCTGTAACTCATAACCTTTTGCATCTACACTACACTATACAGTTGGTGTGTAGAGTCTCCATAGCTCTATTTGCTCCACTTCTGGTCTGACTCATTGGCGCTGCAGTGTTTTGTCACAGGAGGATGAACGCGCTGGACTGAACAACACTAAAGCTCTGCGAGGTCTGGAGAGCAGAAAGGAAAGAACAGTTGGGCCCCAAGCTGCTGACAAAGTCTCGGCTCAAGGATGAATGGAGCGGAGGACTGGCTTTGCGAGAGGAGGTTGTGATTTAATAATTGTATATAATCAGAGAAAAAGTTAGAAAAGTCAAGACGTACAGTATGTGATCGCTGCTTTTGTACACCAGATAAAAATAAACCATATGGTACAACTTGAGGAAACAAATTGAAAGTAAAACGTTCATTCTCCGACTGCACCATTTATCACAATCAAATCAAAATCGCAATTTGAGTTGGTACAATTATCAAACTGCAAACGCTGCAATTACATTTCGGATAAGAACAACATAGCCTCTCCTTTTTACAGAAAAAAAATCTTGTTGTACCTGTAGTTTAGACCTCTAAGAACACGTTCTAAAAAACACGTTCTGTTTTTGTTTGTCTTTTCTCAAATGCGAATGCTCCTTGACTCGTTTACAATGTGCACTCTGAACAGAATCCTACTTTTTAACCATGTATCAGAAATCTAATCGCAATTGTCCAAAATACCACTGATGAAACCTAAAACGAACTCAAGCAAATCAATAAAAGGCTGACAAATAAATGGATTGTATTCAGAAAAATCAAAATGCCAGCCTGAAAAAAGTGTGAAACTTTTGACTAGTTGCTTTAGTTTCTCTGGAAAGTGGCCATCTTTAATAACTTTTCACACTGGACAAAACTAGCCTCCAATTTCTGAGTGCGTGCCAGTCTGACCAACAGCTTTTCTACCACTTTAGCGACCAAAAGTGCTCGAGTGGCAAAGCTGTATGTGACAATAGCAAACCCAACATTACAGTATGTGGACAAACTGTTTCCTACAGTTGTTTCTAGCTCCTCTTTCCCCCGCTCTCTTTAGGCTTTTCATCTTTGTAAGCAGGTCCGTACTCTGGCTAAGTGCACTTTATTTGATGAGCCAGCCGGGAGAGCCGACCCAAGATATTTTACACAGCTCTGGTATGAATCAACAAATCAATCACAGCGCAGTCAATCAGTCACTGACAGTTGTGAGATTTGCAGCGTAAGCTTTAGCTCTGGAAAGAAAAAGGCCCTGGGAGCTATGGTCTGCTGCCTTCTTTCAGGACAAAAAAAGGAACAAAAAAAAATGCAAATATACTAATTAATCAAAAATATGTCAAATACTAATACTTGAATAATATCAATAAATGAAAAAGTGTTGCTAGTTTCGAAAATATTTGTGTGAAAATTCTACTAAAAAAATAAAATAAAAAAATGTTATGACGCTTGAGTGCTGCTACTTCGCTTCTGAGAGGTCGTCACGACAAACTAGAGCTTCTGCCTTCACCTGGTCCTGGCCTGATTTTGTTGATTTCATTTATTTGGATTTAATGTTTAAATCAATTTACGGAAAAAAAGTGTGGCTAGGAATTGCGTATAACAAAAGGCAGTAAATGTTGCATCATTAACAAAGACCATTGAATTTATGTTCTTTATTGCTACAGCAAACGCTAGCTAATTGTATAATCACGCTAGCACAGGTGCTGAAATTTCCTCCAACCTAGTTATGAAACACACCCAAACTGCCACTTTGCATTGGTGGTTATGCAAGCAAATGTTGTTTTTTTCACAACATTTGCGAAAAAAACAAATGTTTTTCTATATCACAATCCTGATTGTGATATAGTTTTCACAATCAGGGTAAGGTTAGGTCTAACAACAGTTATTTCGGATAAAGCCACTGTACCTGATTTTAAACAGTTTGAAGCAGTCCACATGTATTACTCACTTACCTAATAATACATTCTGAGCATTGAAATGATTGAGCGCAATGAGTTTATAAGCGCTTTTCACACCTTTCAGAGGGAATCTAGCGAACAACTAGCATGCTAACAACAGCACTTCCCGCTTCGTGGAGAATAAACCCATCTATAATTAGATGCAGACACCGCACATTGGACTAATAGCTGTTTTTAAAATATATCAGACAGATTTTACTTTATTACATGCAGAAAAATCGAATGCCCCTTTAAGGTTAGGGCTATGGGGCAGCTTTGCAAATCGCGACTTGGCAGAACAGTGAAAAAAAACACAAAAAGGACCTTTAAGACTGTTGGAGAGCAGGGGAAAACAGTGGAGACAAACTGTCATGGCTCATTGTCATGCCTAATCCCCGGGTCATCGACACTGTCACCATGCCAACACCAGACATCTCCATGGAAACCTTCTTCAACAGCATCGACAGGTTTGAGAAAAGCCCCTCGCAGCCAGGTGTGTACAAATGTGCTTGTGTGTGTGTGTGTGTGTGTGAGTAAAACCACCTGTCTTGTATTCAGCGGCGCCTTTTTAACACACACACACACACACACACACACACACGTACACACACACTTGCACCATTGATCTGGACTCATAAAGAACGAACGAATAAATCTGGTTTGTAAAAAGATGGTCATATTAGCAGCCGACTGTCAGAATATAAACTTCTCCAAGGTTGGAAAATAATTTAGCTTTTGAAACATTGGCCAAGATTTATAGAACGGCTTTATAGAATTAAACTTTTTAGAATTGTACAGTATGCAGTCATTTGGTCTAGTACTATATGACAATTTAATCAGAAAATTCAACACTAAACCACTGAACAATGCGTATCAAAGCGATTCTTTTAACTTCTAAAGGAACCTGGTATTCCCCTCCCCACGCTCATTTCCCTTTCCATCTCCCCCTTCGCCGTGATAGAGGCACATCAGAGCTTGACGGTTCTCATTTAGCCTCGTAATAAGTGCAGATGTAATCTCGGCCTGTCATTGTTTGCTCGTCCTCTCCCTGATGCCTCGCTGACAGCTGGTGTGGGCAGGAGACCCCGCGGCAGGTTCTCTGTGGAGGGGAGATGCTCCTGACTGACACAGCTCTATAATTACAGACTGGGAGAACTTCGTGCTGCTCAAGGCAAAGTTGTTTAGACAAACTACAAAACTACACAACTCATTCTGCATTTGTTTAACCACCGGGGAAATTGACAAAAGTAAGATATATAGCAAGGGACCACTCACCCGTTCACACACACACACACACACACACACACACACACACACACACACACACACACACATTCACACACACACACACACACACACACACACACACACACACACACACACACACATTCATCATTCATGCATACATATACCAGGTGAGTAAATTAAGATGAAGAAGGATGAAGACTTTGCATCTACAGGTTTCACTTTGAGTTCATTTACCATTTGCAGTATGAAAACCACAATAGAAAAAAAAGGTGTGAAAACATGAAATAAACTGTTTTAGGAGAAACAAAACACATAAAAATGTCTGTGCGCTAAAGACAAAACACTGTTAATACATCATTTAGAGAAGGATATAACACATTAGTCTGTTATTTGACATGAATATATTATTGGTGAACAAATATTACTCAATTTAAAAGGATTGAGAGTAGGCTATAGTTTTATGTATCTAAGTCTTGACAAACTTTCATGGTCATATCTGTACTACTTCTGCTATTTCTGAGACTACAATAAAACATAATATTTTGGTTTATAATTGTATACATTTGGCACTATTATTCTCCAAAATACTCTGTAGTAAAAGTATGTTTTGGTACAGTGTTGAATCCATCGAGACCAGACTTGTATTCTGAAAATATTTCTTTTACCAACTGACATTCTTTTCGGCCTTTACTGACAAATCTAGGTCTATCACATGCAAAAAAAATAAACAAGAACCCTCAGGAGACGGCCCGGGCAACCCAGAACTGTCATAATTGTGGATCCAGTCCATGATCAAAGGAACCCCGGCATCCCTCATTCTGAGCTCCTGTCGCCGGGCAACAAGAGGGCGAGCCACTGGGGCGCTAACATCTGGATATGACGAGGATAAAGGCGCTTCGGGGGCCCCTCGTACATATTGAAACACTGAAATATGGCATTAAAGATTAAACTTGCCAGATGGAGAGGCTTCACTGTGGAGTGTGTGGGTTTGAGGGAGGTTGTAAAGAGCCAGACGCCGACAGATTCTCTATTTCATGTCCGGGAAGAGTGCCGCAGGTGAAAACGCTTGAGGTGTGTGAGTGGGTGTGTTTAGAAGCAACAGGGGAGAACCAACAACAAGCTACGATGAGTGCAATCTGAGACAGTGACGTATAAACTGAATGAATAGGTTGCTGAATAGACTGATGCTGTATAAGCTTGTGGCAATAATTTGGTCAATAAACTCTATGTTGTAATCTTGTACCTAGAACAATACTTGACATTTGTGCGAAATTTTGTTGAATATGGATGGATTTAATAACTCTAGATCACATGTGTCAAACTCAAGGCCCGCGGGCCAAATGTGGCCCGCCAGACGTTTTCATCTGGCCCGCGCTAGAACTACATTCCACACAATCCTTTGCACATGCCGCGGACCCCGTCCCGCGTCGCTTGTCGGAGTGGCCCCTGCGCTGTGTGCTGCCAGCTCATAGTGCCGAGGACAGTCGACCAGCGAACGCTACCACGTGCATCGCCATGGCGCCGTATGTAGAAATCGAACACAACACGGTCCGGAGCGATGACCTGTTAGCGCCCAGCGACAGCTTCACACGTGGCGCTCTCTGGGCAGATCGTGGGAAACACGAGGAATAAAGAAAAGGGGTTTGTGGACTGTTAGATGCGTGCTAAAAGCGGCGCTAATGTGAAGCTAACAACAAGAAAACAAACTTCTTTGCTGACAATTCTGTGAGGAAAAATCAAACACGCAAACCTGCCGAAAAGATCCTGAGCCTCGCACACGGTAAAAACACAGGTCAGAGTGTAATAAAGTCTGAACATGACAGAGTGAAGCTGCTTTGAGCTCTCATTTCATTCACCACATGAATCATTTGTCACTAAAATAAACTTAAACTGTAAAAATAGTGAGCTCATATTGAGTTAGTGCAGCAATATTAACATGTCTGTGACACAAACATTTAATATCGAATCATATCACACGTCCATGTTCCTGTTCCTGCTGCTGATGCATGAAATATGGACTCAGTCTTTACACTGCTGCACATTTGTGCAACAGTGTCCACATAGAACTATTACTTAGGCTATATAACATTTGTTATATTTTTTATTGTTTTATTTTTTACATTATGTTCGGCCCGCGACCCAACCTGAGCGTCGAAAAGCGGCCCCTGGCCCAAATGAGTTTGACACCCCTGCTCTAGATGAAACTGCCGTATACTTGCACACATGCGGCATCAATCTTGATACTAAACTAGGATTAAACCTGGGATTAAGCCAGGAAAAAGAGGACCAAACCAAGTGTACGTCAAGACTAAACTGTGCTCAAACCAGGACCATGTGTGAAAAAAGCAATATGAGCAACATAATGTGCAGATAACGGCATTTTCCTTTGGCAATGCAAAAGTGTAGACTATTAAAACAGGACATTTGAACACAGATAATGAGATGAGATGAGAAAAATTGTGGATTCAAATACAGAAATTGTGCTTTTGAATTGATGCCACCATTTGACAAATGGGTATACAATTCTGACAGAAGATCAACTTACTCAATTACTCATTCTTTTCACATGGGCTCAGGTGTTATTAACTGTCTCAATACCTGGTTTAAGGACAGAAAACAGAATACTTGGTTTAAAGCCAGAGAGAAATTGGGCAATACAGATGTGAATACTAAATCAAAATGGGGGAGGGAGGTTGTTTTGAAAAAATAAATAAAAAATACAACTCAAACCTTAATGTTCACTATCTATTGATGGTGAAGTAGTACATGGACGCAATGAAAATACAGATAAAACTAGGTCAAATTTAACTATATACAGCAGAATATTGTATCCTATATAGTGGGAGGTATTTGAATATTTTACCTTATTAAGTTACTGTGATGGTTAAATATGTATTTTCAGGGTGTTCGTCGCCTTCCCTTACTGTCTTTGGGCAGAAAATAGGCCTTCTTCAGGGAAAAGCTGTCTCTTTATTCTGTTTTAGCAATGCTAAATGTTTTTGTACAATACCAAAAAAGTCTGTTCTCTGACAGTGTATTTTCACAAGGGAGCTGTAGGGGGAGCTCTATTTCTTAAGTTACTTAGTACTGCTTCAACATGAAAAGTAATAGCGACCACACCACGGCATAACCAGGCCAAACGAGAAAGAGGTTGAATGGTAGTGAAAGGAGAGTTTAAGACTTGAAATGAGAGGTGAAAACAAAAGAGTTAATCACGAGCCAGTTACTACTAGATTATTACCACAACACCAGCAAAGTACTCCAAGTTGTTGCAGTATTCAACCTAGAGGCTTAGTATCGACATTCTTACTGTATTTCCCAGTTTTTCATAGCAATTCCTTCTAAAATTGGTCAAGGAAAAGTAGTACGTTTGCTTGAGAAATAGTAAGGTTACAGCAACTACTACTTTTAGTGACTGATTCACCATTTCCTGTCAGCAATAATTGCCTTAAGATGTTGTTTCTTTCGCGATGAGGGTCTGTTTTTTGAGGAGAGAAAACAAGAACTATTCACAAGCCTGTGTGCACCTGGCTGTGAGCGTGTTTGGGGGGAGGGTCAGGCGCGTTAAGATGGTGAAATTACTGCGGTAACAGAGGGCGCCGAGGCTGATGGGAAAGAATGAAATCACTAGAGCTGTGTACAAACACCAGAACAGCAGCACAAAAGCAGAAAGTCTCTTCTATTCAACTTCACAATGGGCCATTTAGCTTAACCTGGCGTACATTAGAGAACACACAGTCTCTCAAAAAGCATTATAGGCACCGCGGCGGCAATCCAGGGGCCGTTTGGTAACCTATTTCAGCGATCCAGCAAGACAAACTCATTGTGTTGAATCATAAATCGAAGAGAGTGGGCCTTACCGTAAGTCCAGCCCACTGATTTAGACAGACCACACACCCTTCGATTGTTGCAATATACAGCACAAAATGAGAACAAACTACATCTGCCCGAACGCATCATATCGCTTCAGGACATGTTTGTTGCGGCAGAAACAACACAGTTTTTCTTTTGCTGTATGAATTTCACAACACAGAATCAGAGGAATGGGTAAATAGTGATGGGTTCAGCTGCATTTTCAAACTTGTATTTTTCCTCCAACTTGGCTTCAGAGGTAGTAGTCTCAAACTTCGATCTACAACATTTAGAATTTTCATGAACAATAGTAAGTTAATAAAGTAAGTCTACCTACACTTGAGATTATGGAAATGGGCAATATATATTCTAGATAAGATAATATTGAAATTGTTATATTGAAGGCATGCGACATTTGAATAAGGAGTATAATTTATAATTAGAAACTGTCAAAAATCTGCAAAAACAAAATGATTTAAATAAAATGTGCATCCATTAGGGTTGCACAGTATATAGCAATCGAATCGAAATCGCAATATGAGTTTGTAAAATGATCCAATTGCAAAGACTCCAATGACTCAGATAAAAGAATGTCCTCTGCAAAGAACATATATATATATATAATATCCTGTCGTTTTATGGAAAAATCTATAGGAGACCTCTACAAACTTCCTTGTAATAGTTTATCAGTTCATATTTCAGTCTTTACAATGTACACTCTGAACAGAATCTTACTTTTTAAAGATTTACTGCAAATCTAACCTCAATTACAGTTAAATTTTTCTAAAAGTGTGCAGCCCTATACTCCATTCACTTACAGGCACATTCCTAATTTAAAATATCAGCTTTTTGTTGAGAATACTTTGTTTTTTGTATTTTGTCATTATTGCTTACACACCCATACTCGAGTAACTTAATATTATTCTGTACAAAACATGATCTTCCATCTTTAATCACACTGTTCACGACTTTGAAAGTGTTTTTGAAACTTGACTGACAACCTAAGTTTAGCTAACCAGCAATAATATGCACATTGATCTGTTGTGAAAAGGTGTAATTTGATTAAAAAAAAAAAAATTAAGTAAAAGTATCACAGTAAAAAATCTACTTACTGTAAGTAAAAATATTTAAGTACCCGTTGAAAAAGGTAAAAGTATTTCACACACAGATTTTAAGACCTATTAAAGAGTCATTTAGTGATTTTGACAAAGAATTGTGCTCATTTTTGGTCAAAGGAAGTGACTTAATTTATCTAATCATTGTATATCATTGTGTATACTTTTGTCAAAACCCCAGTCTTTATCTAATTATATATATTTTTGCCATTATATTTTTTATTCGAACATCGATCAAACAAAACAAACAGGCACGAGCTGGACCAGGTAGAACATAAGGAGTAAAAGTAGAAATTAAGCCATAAGCAAATATTAAGATCGAAATAACTGTCCCATTTCTTTATCTAAATTCTAAAAACCCTCCAGAAAAATAACTTTTTTGCTGAAAATGTAGTGGAGAAGAAAGTAAATATATCTCCTCTTAAATGTAATGAAGTCAAAGTAAAAAGTATCCACCGTAAAATGTACTGGAGCACAAACTAAAACCAACTTTTCCCACTGTTGCTGGGGTTACTTTCCACCACTGAACGTCAGCACGGATTCAAAACGATTGAAAGCTCTGCACTTGCACTTGCGTTGTTTGCTTGTTAGCCGGACTGCCACACAACTCGGAGTGAAGCGATGCATGCAGGACAGTAGAGGACAAAACTCCAGCCAAGTGGAAGAAGATTAGTGTCACCCCGGAGACCCTGCGCCGGCCCCTGTTTTACCCAGAATCCATTACTCCTCTCTGTGATCTCCCACCTCAATTCCAACCTCTAAAAACTGATCCGTCCCATTTGAATAATTCACAATCAATTTTCCCTTCCACCTCTTTCCGCAGCCCCGTCTCCTTTGGTTCCCCTTGCTGTGGTGTCTTTTAGAGTTTTATGTGGGCTACAATTATCTTCAAGGATGTGTCAGGCGTAACAACGACGGTGCCTTTTGCTGAAAACGTAACGGCGCGGTTCATTTTGTTCTCTTTTTCTTTTTAACACATTTTGTCGATAGATTTTCACCCGTAAAAATGTGCTTTGGAAGCGGCTGTTGCTCTTGTTATTTCATTGTCATTCGAAACTGTGACAGAGGCGCTACTCATAAACAAGACAGCGCAGCAATAAAAAACAGATTTGCGTCTTATTAGCTAGTTTCACATCGTTATTGGGTGTTCGGAGAGAGCAAACAGCTGGGGAGCAGTTTGGTTTCATTTGCAAGTAACTGTATTGTAGATGGAAAAAAAGAATTGAAGATAATACTTTTTTTCCCAGCATTTGTCTGTTTTTAAAGACGACACAGTAACTATGATGGTAAAGTGATGGTGGATTGTTTTTGGGGGGTTTTCTGGTTCACAACTAAACAAAATTCCCAGAACGACAATCAAAATAATAAGTAATGCAATACTTACTAATTCATTAAGCTAGATTTGTTGTGGTTCAAATATATTCAGTACAAATGTTGCTTAATCAGTGCAAACCACGGTGAAGGTAAATGTTCTGCCTGTTCGCAACATTTATAAGCTTTAGTTTGTTTCTCAATTCTAGTTAAACATCAGAATAAACCCTCTTAATCGTGAACATTTCTTACCACAAAACATGGTCCGGCTGAGGTCTTGAGGCATTCCTCCAGCAGCTTCATCCTGAGCCTCTGCAGCTCCGGACTGTCCCACTCCTCTGGATCCACGCCCCAGTACAAGTCCACCACCTGGACAAGAGACAAAGAAATATTTGTTAAATGTGAAGTTAGAGTTTATGAGTGAAGTAGTGGTGATACCAGTGATTTTAGTTGTGATTTTATACTATGGAAGTGATACTGATCTGATATCAATGAGTTTTATGTTAAAATGCACTGACACAAATCACAATTATAGTAAATATAAAATATAGAAACTTTCAAAGTTGCTATTTTTTAGAGAGAAATAGATCATTCTTAATAAATCAGTCAGTATTGATCCACCCATCACTAGAATCAGGTCATGGAAAATTAGATCTGCCAAAAAATGAGCACTTGCTAATGTTGCAGGTCTGCTAACTAGATGTCAAAAGATTAAAATTAGCAATAGGCTGCCAACAATACAATGTCTGGTCTTATAATGCAAAAAAAAGAAAAAAACCCAAACAACAGATTGTTCCTAAATGCATCTGGTTTTAGTCAAAGCTGCAGTGCCGGATTTTCAAACAGTGAAAAAGAGGAAGTTGTTTACATGTTTGCTACATCACTAGTATTCACACGCATACATTTTCTGGCTTCTAGTACCGCTTTAGAACAGCTTTTTCAGATAGAAAAGTGAAGCAGGTGGACCACCCTCACACAGCCAATAAGCTCTCTCGTCTCAAAGCCTCATATAGTGACTCGCATGGCTCTTTCTTACAAATTTACAATAGATAAAATGTTTAAAGATTAGATGGAGGCAACATATAGTGTACGTTCTGTTTTTACAATAAATTTTTTTAAAGGAACGGAAGATGCAGAGTATCTTCAATATGGTCCATCTTGTTAAAAGGAACGAGCAGAAATAACAAACAGAGCTAAAAGTAATGAAAATGAGTCTTAAATTGTTCAGATTTAACAGTAAATTTGTTTTGTTTAAAAAATACTTTAATCTCATGAAAATTTATATTGTGATTATATGTTAATACATTTGCATAAAGATTCTTGGACGTCCTAGGGACGGTTATGGATTGGCGGTCCGAATCGTAGAGATTTCTTTTCCCACCAAGATATCCTGGTAAAAGCCATTACTTATCAAACCTTGTTCATAAAGTATACTATTGCATGTACACACTCAAATGCACATGCCAAAACAGCCGGTGGTTTTTTGATCTCTATGTCCAGAACTCTTACGACATATCAAGTGCAAATGTTGTAATGTACATGCATCAAATAGAAGGAATTATTTAAATTTAAAAAAGAAAAAGGGGGGATTTGTAAGTATGTAAAGTCTAGACATGTGCTGTTGTCAGTCAGACTTAAACGGAGCTATAGGTTATGACCCTATATGGAATTCTGGTGTGGGCCAGAAAGGCATAAAAACCCCAGAGAACACAAGAGGCGGTGTCTCCCCTCCCTTGGGTTGTATCATTCGTATTCTATTCTGTTCCCTCTCTTCTGTTCCTGCATTTCCTATACCTTGGTACCAATCCAATAAACTTGATTCCTCTATATCTGTACTAGTTTTATTATCGGCCGCAGATTACACCCACCTACAGGAACAAAGATGGGTACTTCAGCTTTAAGTTCCTATTTCAGTCTTTCTTTAAATGTCAGTGCACTTGAACGGCTTTTTAATTTGAAATTCTGATTTTAAAATATGTAGGCTTGAATCTGATCACTATTGCAAAACGTTCTGGTATAATTGTCCAAAGACACAATTAAGTTAGTCTCTAGTTTTTACACAGTCATGCTCATGTAAAACTGCACCGACTCCCAGAAGGACGCTCTGAGAGGAAGAAGCACACTCTCTCATTCACACTATAAGGGGGTCTTCCTCGACACATTTGTCACAAGTGTTGGCAGCCCAGACAATATGAACCGTAAACACGCCACGGGGGGATCTCCCACCCAGCTCTATGAGAAAAGGAGAAGAAACGCCTGGGTGAAAACGAAGCAAAAGGTACGTGTCCGAGCTGCTGGCATTGGCTTATCTTTAAGGACAGCGAGCCTCCCGCCGGCAGCTTCGTGTCAGTGATAGATTTCAGCCCGCCGCACGGAGCCCTTCGCTTAAAATTAGATACTGCTCAGGGAACCTAGGTCGTAGTCCCTTACAAATGCCTCATCATTGCGTATTCTTCTCCTCATTCACTGCGCCGCACATCGATTTTACTCTTCGGATATCCCGCTGCTTTTGAAGAAGGACGGAATAGTACAAGGAAGAGCTGGGGATAAAGCGATTTGAAAGCGGAGGTGTGTCGTCAGCCCGCTTCATGCTTCAGTGCTCACCAGACTGGAAGGGAAAGAGTGGACAATATAAACGTGATATCCTTTATGGATTTTTGTGGAGATCCGAATGGAACTCCCAATGCTGGAGAAGGTAAAAAGTGGAAAGGGGAAGGTATCTGGATCAAGTAATGTTCAGTGGTAATATGCCCAGATCAACGTGCTATAATAATGATGCACCGTCTTATGGAACTAACAATATACACAGAACACTAACACAATTATCAAATCGCAGAAGTTGGAATTTTGGGTAAAAGAATGTCCACTACAAACAATAAAACCTGAAGTTTAAACCTTCACAAACCGCTGTGAAATGAATGGGATTCTTGTATTAGTTGAACAGTTCAGTCTTCTCTCAGATATTACTGCTACTGAGTTCAAAACATCTAATCGCAATCGCACTTCGATCGCCAAAATATCGTGCAGCCTTAAAGAACATAAACAACTGTATTCATTTATGCTACACACTTTGCCTTTAAAGAAGAGACGGAACGATTGATTGGCCGATATATTGGGTCAATATTTGCAAAAATTCTAGATATTTAGTTTTGGCCGACCTGCTGCTTAAAGATTACACATACATTATTATTTTAACAGTTAAGCACAAAGACTGCACAAAACATGACTACGCAGCGCTCTTATGTGGTAAAACAGGGCTGTGAGAGTTTGTCGTGAATTGAAATGACATAATTAGGCGAAATAATACAAATCAGCCCTTCATCTCCATAAAACCAGCCCAAAAATATCAGCAGAACTCATCCGCCATTAGTTTCTCTGGATTCTAAATAATCTGTATCGGCATTGAACAGGGACAAATCCATATCAGTTCATCTCCACTATATAATAATGCACATTGTTTGTGTGGTATCGAGGAATGTATTTTTATTTCAGAAGCAAAATGGGTGTAAAATATGTTGCTGGCACTTTTTGTTCTCTGACCATGCCAAAAATTCTGAATCTGAAATGCATCCAGAAGATTTTCTAAAACGTGATACTGGTTTATAGTTTGCAAATTGTTCCTTAGAAACCAAACAAATGTCAAACGGCACGGGTTTTCCAACAAATCTCCATACAAACACAGTCCTCTGTTTATCCAGATTTGGAACTCGCTGAACCAAGACGTACACAGGCTTTGACCCATTACAGCCAGCCTCCTACGCGTCTCCAAAATCCATCCCACTTTCGAAACAAGGTCTAACAAAAAAACAAAAAACAAGTGGCCTGAAATCTGTCGACTTCCTTCATCTTGCCACATCGCACCACGGCAGCATCAGCCACATTAGCCATCGGCGAATGACTGACGGACTGGCCGACTCATATAACCTAAAAATGGCATTGCGGGACATTCAGGCTGACAGCTGTGAAGAGATTGGTCCCGTCCCATTATAGGAAAGGTGCAGCGAGGGGGGCAGAGAGCACACCTTGTCGCACCATCGCTCTGATTTTTGCCCTGCACCCGGATCGCTGCTCTGGGAGACAGCTGTCAGACACACAATTCATCTTCTGTCCTCACGGCAAACTGGGGATACAACACATATATTCTCATCAGAGATCAGCGGCGTTGGGCTGAGCGTGGAACATTTGAAACAAGCTGCGGAAGTGGAATAAAGTAACTCAAGGTAAATAGTGTGAAAGTAGTAGTATTAGCGGTATAAAGTAATTCAAGGTAAATAGTGTGAATGTAGTAGCATTAGCGGTATAAAGTAATTCGAGGTAAATAGTGTGAATGTAGTAGCATTAGCGGTATATTCGAGTAAATAGTGTGAATGTAGTAGCATTAGCGGTATAAAGTAATTCGAGGTAAATAGTGTGAATGTAGTAGCATTAGCGGTATAAAGTAATTCGAGGTAAATAGTGTGAATGTAGTAAGCATTAGCGGTATAAAGTAATTCAGAGGTAGAATAGTGTGAATGTAGTAGTATTAGCGGTATAAAGTAATTCAAGGTAAATAGTGTGAATGTAGTAGCATTAGCGGTATAAAGTAATACAAGGTAATAGTGTGAATGTAGTAGTATTAGCGGTATAAAGTAATTCGAGGTAAATAGTGTGAATGTAGTAGCATTAGCGGTATAAGTAATTCGAGGTAAAATAGTGTGAATGTAGTAGCATTAGCGGTATAAAGTAATTCGAGTAAATAGTGTGAATGTAGTGTAGCATTAGCGGTATAAAGTAATTCGAGGTAAATAGTGTGAATGTAGTAGCATTGCGGTATAAAGTAATTCAAGGTAAATAGTGTGAATGTAGTAGTATTAGCGGTATAAAATAATTAAAGGTAAATAGTGTGAATGTAGTAGCATTAGCGGTATAAAGTAATACAAGGTAAATAGTGTGAATGTAGTAGTATTAGCGGTATAAAAGTATTCGAGGTAAATAGTGTGAATGTAGTAGCATTAGCGGTATAAAGTAATTCGAGGTAAAATAGTGTGAATGTAGTAGTATTAGCGGTATAAAGTAATTCGAGGTAAATAGTGTGAAGTAGTAGCATTAGCGGTATAAAGTAATTCAAGGTAAATAGTGTGAATGTAGTAGCATTGGCGGTATAAAGTAATTACAAGGTAAATAGTGTGAATGTAGTAGTTATTAGCGGTATAAAGTAATTTCGAGGTAAATAGTGTGATGTAGTAGTCATTAGCGGTATAAAGTATTCGAGGTAAATAGTGTGAATGTAGTAGTATTAGCGGTATAAAGTAATTCGAGGTAAATAGTGTGAAAGTAGTAGCATTAGCGGTATAAAGTAATTCAGGTAATAGTGTGAATGTAGTAGCATTAGCGGTATAAAATAATACAAGGTAAATAGTGTGAATGTAGTAGTATTAGCGGTATAAAGTAATTCAAGTAAATAGTGTGAAGTAGTAGTATTAGCGGTATAAAAATTAAAGGTAAATAGTGTGAATGTAGTAGCATTAGCGGTATAAAGTATACAAGGTAAATAGTGTGAATGTAGTAGTATTAGCGGTATAAAGTAATTCGAGGTAAATAGTGTGAATGTAGTAGCATTAGCGGTATAAAGTAATTCGAGGTAAATAGTGTGAATGTAGTAGTATTAGCGGTATAAAGTAATTCGAGGTAAATAGTGGGAAAGTAGTAGCATTAGCGGTATAAAGTAATTCAAGGTAAATAGTGTGAATGTAGTAGCATTAGCGGTATAAAGTATACAAGGTAAATAGTGTGAATGTAGTAGTATTAGCGGTATAAAGTAATTTCAAGTAAATAGTGTGAATGTAGTAGTATTAGCGGTATAAAATAATTAAAGGTAAATAGTGTGAATGTAGTAGCATTAGCGGTATAAAGTAATACAAGGTAAATAGTGTGAATGTAGTAGTATTAGCGGTATAAAGTATTCAAGGTAAAAGTGTGAATGTAGTAGCATTAGCGGTATAAAGTAATTCGAGGTAAATAGTGTGAATGTAGTAGCATTAGCGGTATAAAGTATTCGAGGTAAATAGTGTGAATGTAGTAGCATTAGCGGTATAAAGTAATTCGAGGTAAATAGTGTGAATGTAGTAGTATTAGCGGTATAAAGTAATTCAAGTAAATAGTGTGAATGTAGTAGTATTAGCGGTATAAAAATAATTAAGTAAATAGTGTGAATGTAGTAGCATTAGCGGTATAAAGTAATTCAAGGTAAATAGTGTGAAGTTAGTAGCTATTAGCGGTATAAAGTAATTCAAGGTAAAAGTGTGAATGTAGTAGCATTAGCGGTATAAAGTAATTCAGGTAAATAGTGTGAATGTAGTAGTATTAGCGGTATAAAGTAATTCGAGTAAATAGTGTGAATGTAGTAGCATTAGCGGTATAAAGTAATATCAGGTAAATAGTTGGAATGTAGTAGTATTAGCGGTATAAAAGTAATTCAGGTAAATAGTGTGAATGTAGTAGCATTAGCGGTATAAGTAATTCGAGGTAAATAGTGTGAATGTAGTAGCATTAGCGGTATAAAGTAATTCGAGGTAAATGTGTGAATGTAGTAGCATTAGCGGTATAAAGTAATTCGAGGTAAATAGTGTGAATGTAGTAGCATTAGCGGTATAAAGTAATTCGAGGTAAATAGTGTGAATGTAGTAGCATTAGCGGTATAAAGTAATTCAAGGGTAAATAGTGTGAAAGTAGTAGTATTAGCGGTAAAGAGTAAGTCAAAAATAGTGTGAATGTAGTAGCATTAGCGGTATAAAGTAATTCGAGGTAAATAGTGTGAATGTAGTCGTATTAGTAGTGTAAACTCTTTAAAATGCAGTGTGTTCAAACCTCCTAAATAGAGGCAACTGCAGTCAAAGTGAATAAACCATAACTAATATTGATTTTAAGTATTTAGAGCAAGATTTAAGTTACAATTTTGGGTTTGTTTTTCAAATACAAAGAATGGGAAAACCAAATTTTGTAGCCTCAAAGTGGTATTTGAGCTTCACAGAAAGTATAATTTAGGATAAAGCATGTAATATATATTTAAATAAAATAATTTTTTTTGTAATTGTTTGTCCAGTAAAACCTAAAAATCTGGATTTTATTTTCATCAAAATGTTACGTCTGTCACAATCTCCTTTTCAAATAAACAAATAAAAAAACACAATAGTAAATATCTTTACACCAGGCTGACCTCACTCACATGCATTTGCCAAAACCACCTTGTTTTTTGTATTTTTTTAGGTTAACCACATAATGTTCTTATGTTCTTCCCCCAAAAACCCAAAATAGGCTAAACCGCAAATTGATCAAATATTTTATGTCTAACTTTTTATTTTATTTTCAGGATAATGGTCTAGATGCATTCATTTGGTAGGCAAACAAATAGGAATCTACATTTACCACTGCTTTTGGATGTCTAACATTAGCACCAAAAGCTCCGGGAGATTTTACTTTCACATTAAGACTTTATTGTAATTGTTTGAAATTTGAATCAAGAGAGTAGTTCCCGGGTTTTATAAGCAGTACAAATAGTCGTAGTAATAGTAGTGGTTTTATAAGTTGTATTTCATTGTGTTTTACCTGACAATGACAAATAAATTATACTGTATTCTTCTTTAGTAGTATATTTGATCAATACTTGCTTTGAATACAGCTATGATTCTATCGCTGCAAGGATTTTTTTTTCTTTTTTATGTTGAGTCATCCAGTGAAGAATAAAACAAAAGCCTCACATTGTGTAACAGTATGTTGCCATGATATTTCAAAGTTGTGTGAGGGCAAGTGATGTGCTTTGTCAAACCAGGGCTTTTATAAGAAACGTGGGAAGTGCATCTCAAGTATGATGTCTTCTGAAAAGCTTTGCCTTGAAAGGTTCCCACACCCACATTAGCAATTCAAAGCGAAGTAAAAGCTCACAGGCCACATTTCTTTTTGGGGAACATCTTGATATTTCTATGCCAGGCTTTTTCAGGAGTTGCAAAATGCCACAGGAAAAGACTGTACTTTTAAATGATGGCTAATTATGGTTCATGTACCATATACGCAGATGCTAAATCGGTATTAAAACTACTCCCAAACATGCTCAATGGGTGACACGTCTGAGTGTCCAGATCCTTGCAGCTTGGGGCCGTGCATCGTGCTGCAACATGAGGCACAGCAATGGACATGTCCCCCACTGAGCATGTTTGGGGGGCTCGGCGTATACGACAGAGTGTTCCAGTTCCTGCCAATGTCCAGCAACTTCAGCGGCCATTTTGGTGGTCCAGATACAGTTTCTCTGACCCCCCCGCAGACCCTCCCACTAAAGCGAAACTGAACATTTGAAGTGTGGCCTTTTATTGTGGCCATCCTAAGGCACAGCTGCACAATAATCATGCCATCTTCTCAGCCTCCTGATATGCCACAGCTCTGAGGTGGGATCGGTTAGTCATTATTAATTGCTCAGTAAAACAGATTTGGACACAGATTTGTGAACAATACATCTTTTTGTCTTTTTGTGTCTTTTTGTGTTTATAGAAGTTTCGTATTTTTGAGTTCAGTTCCTGAAAAATTGGATCAAAAACAAAAGTGTGGCATTCATATTTTTGTTCAGTGTATGTTATAGTTCAATATTAGGCCTCTGAAATGGAGCAAAATATGTCTCGTTTATCGTTTGTTAGACTGTATATGCATCACACAGAAACACAGACGTATGATCAAATCAAAATGCCTATTCTATTGTTTTCTGTCGCCTTGCTGTCTTCAATTCTTCCAATAGATACCAAATTCAGTCAGCCCTTGTGACACTAACTGAAATTGAAAAGTATGTTGTTCAAAATTACACCATTATTCCTGGTGTGTTGCCTAAAGCATCCTACAGGGAATCGCAGCAGATGTAAATTTCATTGCAATAGTTAAATCACACTCACTATAACTACTGCTTGGAATCTAATGTACTTCATACTGCACTGTGCCCCGGAGCGGCCCTGAATCTCTTGCTAAAATCCCAAACCTCCATTATCTCAGCACCTCGCATTTCACAGCCTTAAATCACGCCGATGCAATACCCATCACTTCCTCCCACTCGCAGGAAGCCGCCTTGTCGACCTCTGCGCGGCTGCCAGGCACAGTGGCCATCACAGAGCAGCAAACAGTCAACACCAATAGGAAGAAGCAGGTCCTGGCCACAGCTGTGAAAAGCGGTTCCAATGCCTGTCACTCACACGTCGTCCGCGAGCCTCCGAAAACAAGGCGCAGAGAGGAGAGGTGAGATACAGGGTGCACAACATTTCACAGCAATTTCCAACAGCAGATTTGAGAAGCAGATGGACTGTGTCACAAATCCGAGTTATATTCGAAGAATTTGGATTATTACAACTATGTGGAATGTTATTTTTGATGGTTTAACTAAAATTAGACCAAGATGAATTCAGGACTAACCATGAACCGACTTCAATATGATTACGCCAGATCAAAACCATATTTAAACACAGACTTAGCTAGGTCCAGGACTATCAATGCCAAAGACCATAGTAACTAGGTTGTCCAGAATTCAAAACCAAAATACTAATTGGTATTAAAACTGAAAAAGTAAGTTCTAGGATGAAACTGGGCCTTTCAGTATCCCTAAGCAAGACCACCTGATAAAATGGAAGAATTTACTTGTTTTGAAAATTACATTCTACTGTCTCATTCAATATTATTGTGGTATTGTAATTGGTATTGGGTATTGAACCTTTTCATTCGTGTCGAAATCAAATTTGAAGTATTTTAGTATTGTAACAGCACTAATCCAATAATTGAATTTTGGCATTTGTAAATTCATAGTTAAAGTAGACATATTATCTTATTATCAATCTATTTTCAGGTGCTTAATATTGAACTATAATTACATAGTATATACTTTAGGTAGTTAGTAGCTAGTTTCTTCATTTTAAACAACAATGTTGCTCTAAAACGCCTTAGTAATAGAAACAGGTCCATTGACTTCCTGTTCAAAACGGCAGAACTGACAAGCCCCGCCTCTTCATAGTGGCGTTTCATTGTCACAAGCAGCAGATTGTCATTTACATGTTTTTATTTTGGGAAAAGTGGCAACGTGGCACTTTAGAAACCTACATGTATTACTCAGAGTCTTCATTTTTTAAATAATCACAACTAAGTACAGGGATGTGGGCGGAGATAGGGGGTAGGAATTTTCTGAGCACTCAAATGGAGGACAATACAGGCGCAAACATGCATGAATCAATCTAAACACAACGTTGACTAAATGAATGACGAGGACACACCGTTGTAACAAGGGTAAAAGCTTGTATAATATGTCTACTATAAGGGTAAAATTACATTACATTATTGATGCAATCCACATTTCAAATATAACTGTACTGTAATAGTGAGCAACATTTCCTGATAAAATACTTTGGAAATGCTTTGAAACATGCCATTTGTTTTGTTTGTTTTCCGTCGCTGAAGTTGTCATTTTCAGTTCTACTCAGTCTGTCTCGCTCCTGACTTTGGCAGCGGGCCACCTTCTACACTGTCCCGTTGTTGTCTCGTCCCGACTGATTCACACTGACGTACCAATATGCCTCCACACCATCCTGACTCCAGAATGTGTCACCAAGCTTTGCAATATTCATCACCAACAGAGAGCAGTGCATCTAGGTGCAGGAGACACTTTATTAGGGACAACTTACATTAACATGTATACATAAATCCAGGTGTGGAGAGTAACTAATTACAAATACTCATGTTACTGTAATTGAGTAGACTTTTTGTAATTGTACTTTTTGAACAGATTTTTAAATTGAGTGTAATTCTAGCCATGAAAGTGAGCTCAAAGTCCCAATAGTCCCAATGGTTAACTCACTGCTGTGTCTGCTCCTCTCTACACCTGCAAACTCCTCTCCACATGGAGGAGCAGCAGCTCTACTCCGAGCTCCTCCCGTGTGACTGAGCTCCTCACCCTATCTCTAAGGGAGTGCCCAGCCACCCTGCAGAGGAAACTAATTTCGATCGCTTGTATCCGCGATCTTGTCCTTTCGGTCACTACCCAAAAACTCATGACCATAGGTGAGGGTAGGAACGTAGATTGACCGGTAAATCGAGAGCTTTGTCTTTCGACTCAGCTCCTTCTTCACCACAACGGTCCGCCTGTCAATCTCACGCTCCATCCTTCCCTCACTCGTGAACAAGACCCTGAGATATACTCCCCCCCCCCCCAATTTGAACATTGAACAGATTATTTCTTGTGGCTTGTAATCCCTTAAAGCTGCACTTTCCCAGTACGCCATGCTCATGCTATTGTTTTGCTTGGAATGTTCCACACTATGGCTTTAAACATATCTCAATGGAAACAAGCAGGTGCTTGATAGATATACACTGAAAATCATAGTGTGGAATATTGGAGGAAATCTCCATGGAGAAAAGCAATGTATGTCAGTGTAATCCCTCATTCGACATGGAGTGATCCATTGTAGAAGATTCAGTGACGACAGCTGAATCTTTTTCGACACGAGCTCTGTACCGGCATCTTTAAATCTTTTGGATTTTGTTTGTTTGGTTTGCACAATACATCTTTTTCACATGTCAGTATCTTGGAAGAAGTCTGCATTCATCATATATAGTTTGCTCTTTTTTAAACATGTTTGTATTGAGTTTTACATTTTTGTACAGGTCACTGAGAAATGGTGGAGATTAGCAACAATAAACCAACATTCCATTGCTTAAAGTATATTTATGTTGGCACTGGATCTATTTTTGCTGCTGTCTTCTGTCTCTGGGGGTTTCTGTGTTTGGTTGTTTTTTTCTGCCTGATTTCATGCCCTTTCTACTCAGGCATCTTGGGCATAATACCAACGTCTAATATTCTAATTCAATAAATATAAGCTTCTCCTACACTTGACCTGTTATGGGCAAATGCCTTCCAAGGGCATTAGAAAAGAGCTTAGCACAAGCTCTTACGTAATCAAACGCACCCCCCACTTTTCTGAAGTTTATGGGGAACGCAATCAGAGAGGAAGGTTGGCTTGGGATATAAAAAAAAGCACAAGGAATCTGGCCAAATCAGTCCCCCGAGTCTTCCAGCAATATTTTTCCAACACATTTTATCTGTAGTTGTTTTTGTACACATGAAAGACGTTTTTGCAGATTGGCTGTGCAGATTTGGCAGTCGTGTCTCTTTAATCAGCATGAGGGCAGCCGTGGCTACAGTAAGTGCAGGGAGCGAATGAAATGTAATAGAGATGGGACAAAATCTCCAGCCACAAGAGCTCTCAAGATAAAATTGTCACAAGATTGTGCACACATGTAGAAATTCCCAAATCGGCAGTGCTACGACGACAGCAAAAATATAAAATCTAACCTAAAATGTTCAGGGCAAGACTGTAAACTGAACTGCAGAATGTATTTAATATATATTGTGTCAAAATCTTGCCTTGTTTCGTTCTTGTGGACTCAATTTCGTGTCTCGTTTTGTGAGAAATTTGTCTCATCCCACACCAGCAAATTGTAGTGTACATACTATATCATCAATACTCAGATACTTGATAATGCTAAAGCTAAATCAAAACTTATTTGCACAGGGATCAGTACTGAAAAAATACATAAAACGGACAAATTAAGCCATGTGGAATTAGAAAATGAACACTGTGTTATGGGGTATGAAAATCAGTATTGAGAATGAAGCGTTTTCCTTAATTAAAAGTTCTGTAATTCCTCATTCGTCCTGGAGCGGTCCACAGTGGAAAAGGAATCTCGACAATGTTTTCAAAATCAAAATGTTTTGACATCGCTTCTAGTCAAAACATCTTAACTTTAAAAACATTTACCATATGACTACCTCCTTAGCCTTTTCTACTTAATTTCCAAATTTGGTGGAAACAGTTATCTGTTGTGTAGGCGACAAAAAGATTTCACCTAAATGGTGCTGTGACTGTAAAGTAGCACAGTTATGTGACTTAAATTGCACTCAAGAGAACACAAGCGCACTCAAGTTCACACAAAAACAAGTATGTACTCTGTTCAACTTAAGGCCCGCGGCCAGATCAGGCCCTCCAAACCAGTCTGAGCCGGCCCCACGCCCATCTCCAAATACTAAAAATATGTTTACTTGTTTACTGGTTTAGTCCTTGTTTTATTCTGCCTGGTTTGGTCCTGGTGTAATTCTGGGTTAGTCCTGGTTTAGTCCTATTTTAATTCTAGTTCAGGACTGGATTGGCAATTTTGCAGAGCAATGTTGGTAAAGCATTTCTTTAAAAAAATAAATAAAACAAATACAATATAGCAGTTGTAATCAGATTAACAGATCTAGTGTTGGGGATATTTGTTTGAACCCAAAACTGTGTCCGAAGTGGTTGTGCATTGCGCACATACAGTTCTAGTTGAATATCCCTGGTGTACACAATGTCTTCATATGTAAACTAAATAAATCCTGAGTTTGTGGTAGTGAATTGCTCCTGCCTTTCCCTGTAATGTGTCCGGTCCTCTATTTGACACGTGTTTCCTGTGGAGTGTGCGTGTGACGTGTTCTGTATTGCTGTTGTTTTAAATTGTGTTACCTTTTAATTGGTACATCAACCTGTCCAGGTACAACAGATGGAAACAGGCCAGTGTCGAAAATGTGGCATATTTACATATGTAAAACTCGGAAAAAACTGACACATCCAAATTGGAACAGATGTGTAAGAGAATGAGAGCCCACAGCTCGTCAAATTTATAAAATAATGAATATATAAAAACATACAAACATAAAATAAGATAAAACTCAAATTCCTATTGACACTGCTATTCATAAGAAACATCCATTGTTTGTTATTCAGGTGTCCAATCCTTATTTGCATCTGGACTGTCCTCCTCCAAGCCCAAACTCAATCAGCACATCCGCCCCACACACGCTCAGACAGATGACTAACGCAGTCATGTAGTTTTTAATTACTATGCTTCTCCCGATCACCTCCACGCACCCAACACAAACACGTATGAACCCCTCACTTTGGAGCCCTTCTCTGTCAGCGCAGCCGTCTCCCACACAGCCGCGCCGTCGCAAGTTAGAAGTAGATTAGTGACACTGATAAGCAGTGACTGATGGGCCGAGCAATGACTTTTCCACAGTATGGCCGACACAAGCGTGCGTGGGAGGGTTTTACTTTTCTAAGTAATAGCCTTCGGTGGTTACAGAAGAAGGGAAAGAACTTAAGCCCACACTACAGTTTGATGCAGAGGTTCACTCAGTAGTCCTGTGGTGAGGTTTGAGGGCAGCTCATGTGTGCGCTTTGGAGAAGAGACCAAACAGTCCCTTGCATGCTTTACATTAGATCTACACTACGATCAAGCTACAGATAACAGTTTTTATATATAAAGGTGAACCACAGCTAAGTCTAGTACAAAATCTGGTCTTGCGTGACAGAAGTATCACAGTCATTTGTTCATTTCATTTGTTGTATACAGTATGCGTCCTTCCTGACAATGGCTATTTGTTGTTGAGGCTTGGGATAACTTGCACAAACTATACATTAAAAGAACAATTAACCCCGACCCAAGTGCGTCCGCTCATCTGTTTGCAAAGTCTGTATTGGCCTGTGTAGATTTCTATGCTTCTGTATGCTGTAAAAACAATCTAAGCAAATATAACTAGTTTGACCTAAAGATGGTCCTGCTGTTCTTGGAATGTTTGTTCCACAGCTTGGAATTAAC
The DNA here is from genome assembly GCA_015082035.1 of Chaenogobius annularis. NCBI lineage: Eukaryota > Metazoa > Chordata > Actinopteri > Gobiiformes > Gobiidae > Chaenogobius > Chaenogobius annularis. The sequence continues at coordinate 857,039 of BJKM01000038.1, forward strand.
AGTTGATGCAAGTTACAGGTCAGATCTTTGGAATGGTGACCCCGCTAACAGGAAAAATGCATCATTCAAAGCTAATCAGATGCTTGACAGTGCTGAGGGAGTTTCAGTCCAATTACAGTGAACTGTATGGTGCCAAACCGGTTTTAGCCAGTAAACAAAGGCAGGTTAGCTTCAGGTGAAACTGCTCCTTGAGGGCAGTAGAACGTCAAGTTTCTCAGACCAGCGCCTCAGATTGAAAACGACTTTCAGATGGAAGATTTTTTCAACGTTGCCCAGATGGCGACCTTTGAAACCTTTTCTACATTCGCTCACTCCTGGACGAATGAGGAATCACACCAACTTTCCAGGCAAAGCAAGAACATCTCCATGGAGACAAGCATGTGCCCACCACCAGAAGCGGCGTACTATCAAGTAACAATAATAATACATCTCTTTAATAAAATATTTCATGTGATACTGTGCTAGGGCTAGGTGATATGGTGCTAAACAGTGAACAGTGATCTCATTTGTGTGGCGATATGCTATTTTGGTAAAATCACCGTATCTGGAGTCACTAATTTCCACCTGAAGTAAGCTCTATGCTCATATAAAGACCCCTTTTTACCCACCCACACCTGCTAGCAGCTTCAACAATACTCGGGAGTGAGTGACAGGTGGATTCAGTTCAGTTGCAATGAAGAAACCGATCGCTTTTAGTTATTTCAGGCAACATAACTAACTTTTGATCAAATCTAATCCTGTCATGACTCTGTGATTATAATTCTTTGGCATACCAGCCCCACTTCTGTAAATGAGTTGTACGGTTTTTATGTGCTCCTTTATATAAATAGTAGCACAAGTTTAAAAATACAATGTGTACAAAGCAATGAAAAATCCTTTGGTGCTGCAGTCTGACTGAATGAGGGCGCACCCATGGGTCCTTGGGCTGGTTCCTCGTGGCCTCACCCTCTCCGCGATCCTCTCTATCCTATTAGAGCAGTGCAGGGCAGGGGTATCGGCTGTGGAGGGGGGGGGGGGTGGGGGGGGGGGGGGGGGGGGGGTTTCGTCAGCTTGGCATATGTGTGTCAGTGTGCGCCGTGCCAGTGTGCGCGAGTGCGAGAGTGTGAGAGACGGAGCGGTGCAGGAGGCGGCAACGGCACATGAATTAAAAATTGCTGCTAAAAATAAACGCGAGTAAAAGCCAACATACATTATGACTGGGGAGAACAAAATGAGCTAAAACAGAAGAAGGAAATGATTCATGTCTGGTGCAAACGCTGCACCTACACACTACTTCTACTAACGTCCACCACACAACTTCTACTAGTTATTTGCCACATTTCAAAACACAATGTTCAAGCCACAATGACGAAAACAAAACAAATATTAGTGTATGGCAGTTTTTTTTCAATATTCAGAGAATCAATGTATTCTAATATAATTTCTTTCTTTTTTTTTATCGATTAGGGCTGCAACTAATGATTATTTTGAATATTATTTCAACAAGTCATCAATTATTGAGAGTTTTTCAATACATGATCAACCAAATAAGGTTGAAATATTGTGGCTGAAGACTTGAGAATTTAAAAATAAAATTAGTATTATCGATGGAAATCAGAAATTGTTTATTCTTTTTTGACATTTTGATTCAATAATGCCTCTGTCTTTGTGATAAACGGTCTTTGTTTTGTGTTTTAGTTTTGTGTAAGTCCAATAACAACCTGGAGTTCAACGCCCAGAAGACAGTGGAGATTATCGTGGACTTAGGAAAGTCACAGCCCCCCAGCCCCCCCCTCACATAAGACTCCCCCATACCACGTGGACTCCTTCCGCTCCTCGGCACCACACACCCAGAGACTCAAGTGGGAGCCTCCATCAGCTCCTCATCAGAGGCAGAGAGGATTATTCTGCGGCAGCTGAGGAAAGCCAAGCTGCCAGTGCAGATGATGGTGCAGTTTCTACACCGGCATCATTGAGTCCATCCTCAACTCCTCCATCACCGTGTGGTACGGCTGGAGCCACAGCCAGGGACAAACAGAGGACTACAGCGCATTGTGCGTTCTGCTGAGAAGGTGATCGGTGCAGACTTCCATCTCTGCAGGACCTGTACTCCAGGGCTCTGGAGAGCAGGTCGGATCACAGCTGACCCCTTCTCACCCGGACATGGTCTGTTTGAAACACTCCCCTCACAGGAGTTACGGTCCATCGGACCAGAACCTCCGCCACAAGAATGTTTCTTTCCCTCTGTCTTGGACTCATGACACTTTAACACCTGCAACTTTAACTACACTATTCATACACTCATTGCACTGTCACTTTCTCACTACACTGTAAATTTAATTCTTTACACATTCTTGTGTACATAGTAATGCCTATTTTTTATTTTTATTTACACTATAGTAGTTTTTAAATTGTTTCTAATGCATGCCCTTTTGATTGCATATATGTTGTTTTTATTATTGATCAGTGTTTTATGTTGCACCTTAATGCAGAGACAAGTTCCTATGTTTTGAATTTGTTTCATAGAAATTTTTTGACAATGGCAGTAAACCCTTTCTGATTCTGATTCTGACAATGATGTACTTCTGCATTGATTTGGGTTTTCATTTGGGGAAAGATTTAACCACCATCTCATAACAAATAAGATTGTGTATTGGCAATTCTATTAGCCTTTGTCACGTTCAACAGCTTCACATTGAAATAAACTGTTATCAAAATCAAGATCACATCATTTTAATTGTCAATATCAATTGTCAACATTACATATACAGGGTTTTACAATACAGTGTATTTCTCAAAAACATCTCCAGACACACTTTTGGATGATGCTAGAAGGTGGAAGGTGAACCAGATGTCCAGATTTAGCCAATTTAGGGCACAATCTATTCTATCCAAACCCTTTAAATGCCACTCGGACCAGGTGACGGTCGCTAATGTTTAATCTGATGAGACGCAAGATGTGTCGCAATTAACGGCTTCACTTGATGAACTCCGAAAGCAAAATTCATTATCGCTATTTCTACCCTGCCGTCATGGCGTCCTCTACAAATTTAGTCACATGGGTGCAGGAGCTCTATTGATCATTATCTTTTAGTATTGATTAGTATCTGTGTATTGTTTTTATTTACTTTTTGACAACCCTAACATCGCCTACTGCTTGTCTTCCAACTAGTAATACTGTCAGTATAAAACATGACATTGAGACAACCACAACCACTAATCTTTACTCAACTCAAAGGCAAAATGACTTCTTCTACTACTACAGCGATGATATTTTATTGTGTTGTAAAAAATCATGACTGTACAAGGAGAAGGGGCACAATAAAAACAGTTGGGATGTGGGAATTGATTTTAAAATAGACAGAGAGGTCAGTTTCTACAATTTAAAATCCAAACACATAAACAACTCGCCATCTATCTGGGCCGTGACGCCGGAGAAAGCAAAACGATCCAAAAAACGAAAATGGTCAACAATCCGGGGTGGGCAAGGCGTGGGTGAGGACGAGCAGGGGGGGGGGCTTGAGGAAGAGGAGGAAGACGAATGAGGAGGGAGAGCAGAGTAAGTGAGTCACGGTATAAACTCGCGGGGCTTCTGCATAATCATTTCAGATCACGCTTCGTCACCGTGAGCTGAATCACCAGACAGGCACGTGGCCACAGCGAACGCAGCCAAAAAACCACTCCGCCGCCAAACTCCACTCCCCAATTATTTTACACTGGCGCCGCACACTCCTCCATCGCCTACGTTCAAAGCCTAAACTCAGACTAGGGTTTGTGCACTATAATGCAACAACACAGAAATGAATGATTGTGTCTAAATAGAAAAAAACCAAAACAAATATATAAATAAATGCTTTGTGCGCTGGTTTGACGTCACAATCCGGTCCATCTTTTGCTACCTCCCTGGTTTTCCTGCTCTCCCCAGCTGCCTCTCATTCCCTAATCATCCCATGGTAACTTATGTTCATTCAGTCTTTGAGTCTGGAATGATCCAAGTCCTGCCCTTGTATTTGGAAATCCGATTCTACGCTACTCCCTGTTTCTGAGTGGGTTCTTCGTCTGAGATTTTCCATTTTGGATGATATTTTAGTGGTGTCAATAACAAAGTATTTACCTGAGTTATCTACCTGCCCTCTTGTCATTTTTAAGGCTTTCCTGTTTTTAAAGGACACTTTCTGTTGACGTAACAAGAATTAACGTTCTTATTAACTTCTGTCTGACGAGGGCTACACGCAACAATATATGTTTTTTAAATGTATTAAACCTTCACAAAGTCTCATGCACTAAGTACTCAGATTAATAATGATGGTGCTTATTTAGGTCACCATATAATCATAAGAACACATTTTAGACTCAAACTTAAGTTGTTGTTAATTCAACCTAGACGCCAATAAAGTAAACCTAGAAGAAACGTGTTTATGACACATTAACTTAAAGTTTTTACATTACTAGACTGGAGCAGTCATTCCCAAACTGGGGAGCGGCACCCACATTTGGGTCCTCAAAGATTATCAGGGAATCCCGGGGGTTCTTAGAAGAGGTCCAAACTAGTTTGTGTGAATTTTTTTCTTCCGTAAAGTATATCTGCGTCATCTCTTATTTGTCCAGGTAGGTTCTATAGCAAAAGTAAAAACTGAACTTCTGCCAACTGGAAGTTTTGAGAGTGAAGATAACCTACTTGGATGACCGGCGAAACATTTTGACTCAATTACATTACTCCTCTATAAAGTATTTAATAACCATTACTGTTCTATTAAATCTTTATAAAATTCCTCATAACACAGTAGCTTCTAGATGTTTGGGTTGCCAACATATCCCGGGGTAAAGTTGAGGTCACTGGGAGAAAATGAATGATGGAAAGAATAAGGAATTCTACTGTTTGGTCATTGTGTCAATATAATAATAAAATCAGGTTGTTTCTTTTCACATCAATCCAAAGTACATTAAAATGTAACATCGTTGCATCCCTAGATACTACACAGATGTGGAATATATATCTAAAAATGTATAAAATCACATTTTGGAGCAAAATTTAAGACATTAAGTAAGTCATCTATTTAAAACAAATAAAAATGTGCTCAAATAGAGACATAAATGTCCATTGTAATCAACAAAATTAGGGTATAAAGTTATATTTCTGCCCCTTTTGTTAATTTTATGGTTCATTCATGCCTTGTGCAAGACTTGAACCTCAATAAAGACATACAGATAATGCAAAAAATACATTGAGATTCATTTTTGTCAAAACCGCACACCCCTGCCTAGATACTACATACATTTTCTTTTTTATTTATTTATTTGTTGATGCTTTGAGACAATAATGAGCTTTCCATGCTTGCACCACCGCTCTTGGACTTCCCGCTGACTCTACTAGACAGAACAAATTCCAGGGTCACCATTCCCTCGTCAAAAACAAAGCTTTCAAACGCGTCGAGGAACAATCTATATCCGGAATCTCCCACTGACTCCGAGGCTTTTCCGGATTTGTCTGACAAACAACGCGCTCTGATACTAATCTGACCCTGTACACTGATTAGCAATTCAAATCAGCTCCATCAGCGGACACCACAGGCCAGAAGCATCTCCTGGCCCGCAACAAAAGAACGTCCTAGTATGCAGCGGCTGTGTTTGAGCCAGTCACTCACTACGGCCTTATCAGCAGCAGCCTTCTGTGCGCTTTAGGACACACTCAGACTAATGCGTGGCACTGCGGGGGTCCCTTTGGATAATGCACACACTAGTGTACAGTAGTAAGTATTGAGGGGCTAGCGATGCCATATATATAAGCTTATAGTGCTATAAGCTACCAACAAATTGTGCATTTTAACAACAAAGCAATTGTGGAATACGGTGGAGAGGAGCGCGGTCGTTGGCTAAAGAAATTCTTGCTCATCTAAAGGCATGCCCTGCCAATCCATTAGTCGACTAAAGGCATGCCCTGCCAATCCATTAGTCGACTAAAGGCATGCCCTGCCAATCCATTAGTCGACTAAAGGCATGCCCTGCCATTAGCGACTAAAGCATGCCCTGCCAATCCATTAGTCGACTAAAGGCATGCCCTGCCAATCCATTAGTCGACTAAAGGCATGCCCTGCCAACTTCGTCGACTAAAGGCATGCCCTGCCAATCCATTAGTCGACTAAAGGCATGCCCTGCCAACCCATTAGTCGACTAAAGGCATGCCCTACCCATCTCTATAGTTGAGAATTTAGTAATTATTTATGATTATACTTTTGATTTCTGAGGACTAAAGACTATTATATGCAGTCTCTTCCAAACAATTAATTTTTTTGAAAGCATCTGTTGCTAGTTTGTCCGTGAACACTTTGAACAGAGAGGACAACTGCTGACCAGAGGGAAAAAAACGCACAAATCCACACGTTTGCCAAGTTTCCCCTTCAAGGAGGAAAAAGTGCGCTTGCAGCGGAACACCACAGCATATATTTAGCATGCGTTATTCACTGTCAGTGGTTCCAAAACGTGTAAACACTAACAGCCCAGTCTTTACCTGGAACTCAATGCCATAGTTCTCCCTGCAGAAGTCTCTCAGTTTGGGGTAGACGTGCTCCTTCAGCGCGTTCCTCTCCGCCTCCGTGTCTGAAATCACAAAAGAAAGCGAAGATGCCCGATAAGTTACACAACTGCCTGCTGCGACCTCTCTCAGGCTTCCTCTGTGCAGCGAAAATAGGACAAAAGTATATTCCCAGTGTAATACATCTTGGTGCACTGACCTAGAGTAGACCCATATTCTGACAGTACTTCTTTCTCTGCCTGAGGATTCTTGAATAAACCTTTTTAAACCTTTTACCATTAACCCCAAACTGAACTTTGAAAAGTGCAATCTCGTCATCAGGTTAAAAAGGAATTAACGGTGCAATTAAGAGTGTTCTGAACTCGACCATTTGCCGAATGTCTCGACTTCTGAATCCACGGCTTTCTGCGAGGTACTTTCCAGATTTGATTCTTGTGTAGCGCTCGCATATCAGTCTGTCGTGGGCCAGGTTAGTTTTTTGACCATGTTAGATTTAAATGTTTATGTGATGTAGAGTATTTCCCTCTTTCAAATTTTTGGGGTTATTTGACTGGTTACAAGATAATTTAGCTTGACAATGAAAATACATTTGCCCATAAAACTCTTTCTTAACCCCATTGGCCAAAACTGTGGCTTGAAATAAAAAGGATTTATTGAAGCAAGTCAGAAACACCTTTTTTAAAGGGGCAAAATAATCTAGGTCCATCAAATAAACACATTTAACCAATCAATACAACTTGAAATTATAATTGATTTCCTGAATTCAAGTCATTTTATTCCAGCTGATTTTCCTTAAAACACCTGACTAAAGATTCTCCCGATTCAAACTGAAGCTGTTGCTGAACCCTTCGGAGCACAAAGAATTGGCTGGCCAGTGTGAAGTTGAGTAGTTTTGGCTTCGGTTGTCTGATTTACTCTAAATATAAGCGGAAACAAGCTCTGCACAGAGGAAAATCAGATTTCAAATCCAGACTACAGTATATGAAGAGGTAAAGCTGATGACACACAGTAGATGGAGCATTTATTGGGTTCTGACAATTCCTTTTTGAAAGCTGAAGCTCATTCAACAAAAAAATTTAGTAAAAGATTTTTCATTTTTTTATTTGTGGGTTTTGGAGAACAAACTGACCCTGATTTCCTCCCAAAATGATTGATATGACTGCAAATAAGTGGGTTATAGCTTTCTTTTTATATTTTGCCTTCCCAGGAGCTTGATATTGGACAAAATAGAATAGATGCACAACATTTCAACCAGGTCAGTACAACCCCACCGGAATTTTGAGGGGTTTTTAACTTATCTAGAAGCTCAAGACCATTCGAAAATTGTCCAGAAAAAGGTCGAATTTTGTCCTGATTTTTTAAAGAATCAATACTTGCTCAAATGAGTACTGATGCTAGTTATAGTATTGATTTTAATTGAATTTTTTTTTTTTTTTTTATTACTTTTGAAAAACCTGGCCTCTCTTTCTCACAGACTATACTTGATTTAACTGATAATACTACTTCCGTACTTTTGTATTTGATCCTTACTAATACTAAACTAACACCAGCACCAAGTATAGGATTGCTATTCTACTGATTTTAGTTGGATACCATAAATGATCTTTATACATTTTTAACCTGACTAAAAACAGTCTGGGAGAAGTGACCAGCAGGTGGGTTGTTTTTGTTTAGCAGCAGCTGACACTGAGGTTAACCACAAAAGCATTTTCAAACAAATCCAAATGATGAGCCCTTGTTCTCCATTTTTCCGAGGCACACGCCGGTCAGCTCCTTGACTTCTGGAGGCAAATTGGTCTGAAACACAGTGAAGCGACTGTCAGAGTGTGGCACTAATGAGACCTGCGGGTGCTCACTTCAGGGCCACTCCGAGCACTTAGCAATGGACCTGGACAGTCATTTTATCATGATGGACTTTATGGTCTTGGCCTTGCTTAAATTAAGCGGTGGGAAAATAGTACTCAAGTAAATATTGAAGAGTGGTTTTAAACAAGCAGGAAAATACAAACAAAAAGAAGCATTCAACAAGCAAAAGCTCTGGTCCCGGATTAAGTTATACGGGAAAAATAATGTCAAAGATGCACTATGTAACTTTTTGTTGCTATGGCCTATGTTATTGCTTTGTCTAAATGTTCCACAATATGGCACATTTGTGTACTGTAGGTGTATTTCTCAAATGGAAAAAAAAAAATTCCCGTAAGTACATTTGATTTGTATAGCACCTTTCACAAACAGAAGTCACAAAGTGCTTCACAAAAACAGAGAATAAAATAATAAAACACAAAAAACTTACAGTGAGAAATACACATACAACAATATAGAGTAAAAGTCAGACCCTAAAGCAACTGTCATTAGAAGGCCTGACTGAATAAAAAGGTTTTGAGCTGACCCTTAAAAGCAGCAACAGAATGAGTGGAAGATCATTCCAGAGTCTGGGCGCAACGGCCTGGAAGGACCAGAGGAGACCGATCCTCTGGTCCGAAAACGAGTGCGAGGAACCTACAGCAGTTTCTGATCCCAGGACCTCAGTGAGCAAGGGGGAATGTAAGGTTTATATTGATCTAACTCTTACATTTTTTTATTTTTTTTTATTGGGTCTTTCAAAATAAAAATAAAACTATTTTTAGTAAGTATTTTAGTAATGTATAGTAACATTAACTATACAGACTTTACATACAGAAGGTCTGGAAACTAATCGGTCAGGTTTGGAAAACATAATTAGGGAACTTTTTTTTTAATCTGTCTTGGCCAGATTCCCTTTTTAAAAGAGAAGAGTAATCTCAATAGAACTTGCCTGGTGAAATAAAGGTAAAATAAATGTAAAAATATAAAACATAATCAAATTTCTTCCTCCAAAGTCTTGATCTTTCGATCAGCCCTAATTCTATCCTTACGTTAATAACATAAAATAACCTATTTGTCACCAAATGGTGAAATTCTACATTTGCAATGCACAGTTCAAAAACAGCAGCGGGAGGATAGAAATATACAATGAAAATCAAGACGAATAACTCTTGAAATAGACCGGTACTTAAATCTAACAAAATACAGTATTATGTACAAGACATGGCTATGATTCACATTATGTTAGAGTTGGACATGATTACCACACTGTGAAACATTCCAGGCCAAGCAGCAACAACAATCATTTGACCCTCCAGCAGAAAAGTTACTTAGTGCACCTTTTAACATGATCTGCTCACCAATAAATGCCACTGAGACAACTAAATAAGAAATCGTACTGCAGTGTCTTTGGTGTGGATGGGAAAACAGTCATCTCTTTAATAATAATAAAAAAAAATCCAACATAAAAATAAAATACAAAGTATGAATGACATTTTTTTCTGCTTGTATTTCCAGGTAAAAATAAATTACATTGCTGTCAATCCGTGTGTGGTTTTCTCTTCCACTGGATTCAGCCATTGTCAGTCCAAGACATTCCATCTGAAGCTATTGCATTTGCTGATGGAATAAGAGGAGCGCTCCGATGATGCGGCAAGCACCGTTTATTTCATTTGCATACAATTTAGAGACGCGAGTTTAGTATGACATTTCACTCGGGTGTCACATACCCCAAAGCCTTTCTAAACATAGAGCGGCGAAACGCGTCACTCCTGATCTGCTCTCAAACTGTCAGTACGGCGTCTACCAATCTCCGTCTATGGTTATTGGGCGTTTTATGTTTTCACACCGATTTTCGAAAGAGAGAGAGTAAGAAATTGCGCAAGGGCATGTCCAGGAAAATTGGCGTAATTTTGGAGAATGCTGCAGTGGAAAAGTAGGGCACAACAATGAGCTCGAGGCTGGAGGCTTGACCAATATGATCATAGCTGCTGCGGAGCGTTCCTCAAAAGTATGGAAGCATCCAGTAACGCATGAGGTTTAAACAGGAGAGAAAAGAATCATTCGATCTCCAACGATACAATCATTAACACCGTTTCCGTTGGTTTTATGGCCCTTCCGTGAACAACCATATTGTTAATGCCAACGTACTCCCATATCAATAATATTTTTCATTTAATCGCCGAGCCATATTCTTTCTACGGTAAGCGACAAGTGTTTATTTTTTATATATATTGAAAATGGGTTAGAATTAATGGGTAAAAGGCATCGGTTTGTTTTTTTTTGTAACTAATGTCTCACTGTGCTTTTGAACAGTTTTTACACGACTTTAGACACAATTTCAACTGTCAAAGACCAAAAAGCACGTGAAAACATAATTCAAACTTAGTGTGGAGCTATTACCATGCACAAGGAAAAGTTCAGACTCTTACAAGTCACGTTTCAATCGTTTTTAAGTTTGAACTGTATGCTAATCGCCAACGCTAATCATTGGTTTGCATTGTCGAAAACTTACTTCCACAAAGCCACTTCACGCTTTAGAATGCAGCTGTACTTTTGTTCCATGCTGTTGTAGAAACGCGAGCGCCACAGCTGCCAGTAAACATTTGGACTGCTCGCACAGAAGAGCAGTTTATGCAGATTTTCTAAACATTTGTTTACATTAGCGACCAGGATCAACTTGGCGACGTTCGAGGACTTCATGGCGAACATAATAAATACAAATACTTTATGTAACAGGAACTTAGTGATGTGTAAAAGGGTGAAGGCTGAGGCTAAGCTCAAGGCTTAAGTTATAAACCCAAAAAAGATAATAATTATTAAAAATATTTAGGGGTTGGAGGTCTTCATTTAAAAAGAATAGGACAAAGATACTCACATTACTTGTTGGTTGTAGTAAAATAAAAAAATAAATAAAAGTGATGTGAGTATCTTTGTCTTGATTTTTTTTTTTTTTAAATGTGCAACCCCTAAATATTTTTATACACAGTGGTGCGTTGGTGGATGAGTCTCTTATTATATTATACATTATATTAAAACACTAAAACTGATCCTTATCACTTCTTCCATAATACTCTAATTTGAAAGCAAATTTTTACACAAACCACAATTTCAAACATCTTAAAAAGTCTAGAAATGATTATTTGAAAATGAAAGACTCGCGTTATGCAATGGCGTGCAGAAAACTTGAAGTGTCCTACATAAAAACAGTTCACGCGCGTTCACTTCTGTAGTCACATGAGACGCTCTGTACCACTGAATGATGGCGCTCCTCGTTTCGGCGCACGGCAGCCGTAGCCCGACGCTGTAAACGTTGTCGTGCGCTGGCCTTTTACTCGCACTCGCGCTTCCTTTCGCAGTATCTCATCAGCAGGCAATCACTGCACGCAATCTTCAAACCCCTCTCCAGTCCCGCTCCGTACGCAAAGGGCCCGGGCGCACAATTGCACGTCTCTGATTACAAAAGATGGAAATAGCGGAGGTCGCGAGCACAAGTGTCGCCTCGTCGAAGATATGGCGCCGCGGCAGACTGGTCATCTGCACTGGCACGGGTAAAGAGGGCGGGCGCGGAGGTCGTCTGTGGAAAAGGGCGTGAACCTGAAAACGCTGAGAAGACCAGGCGCTGGCGAGTGGATGAAAGTAACTAGGGAAGTTAAGTATCATCAGATATAAAGCCTAAGGAATGCTGTACCTAAGTATGCAGTACCTTTTCTGATCCAAGTGTAAGTTTGTGAGTTGTACATGTTTTTTTAAATTTTCATTACACGTAATAAGGTGATACTCTTACCACTGTTTGGTAGACCAGAAATGGACACAAAACGTTGCCACTAAAATTAATCTATTTTTAAGTAATTCGGAAAAAAGGTTTTTACAGAGGTTTGAGATGTATCAAGAAATCATAATATTGCAACAATTGTCAAAAAAAAAAAAAAAAAAAAGAGGTAAAAAACATAATAGAAATAAAATTTAAAAAAAATTAAAAGAACAAAAAAATAAGCAAAAAAATAAGCAAAAAAAATAAATAAATTAGAGCTATACAATATATTGCAATCGACTTAACCTCCATTTGAGTTGGTGTAGTTATCAAATTGCACCGACTGCAATTATTTTGATGATATAATATCCTCTGCAAAGAACAAAATATCCTGTGTTTACATATTAGTTTATCAGGTCATAAATGTGAATGCTTCTGGAGCTGCACTCTGAACAGAATCCTACTTTTCAAACTCAGCCCTAATAAAAATAAAACAAACTTTCAGTAAATATATTGCCCACCCCTAGTTTAGAACCTAAATTTGGAGCAACATTTCAGTAGTTCTTTTAGATGAAGCTTAGTTCAATAAACCAAACTCAAATTACATTTTCTTCCAAAAGAGTTCCTTCTAAATAAACACATGTTGCGATGCATTTTTCAGCATCTTGAGATATTACTTCATGTTCACGGTGCGTTGTGCTCTTGCAAAGCCACACTGCACTGAGCAAATCAATATGGAATGACCTGGAAGGCACTGAAGGCGAAGCCAGCCTGTGTAAAGCAGCCATCCATAAAGGCCAGATGTTCTTGCAATTCCTCAGCGCTGGCAGAGCCTACAGGTTTACGACTAACGCACCCACAGATCCCTCTTGATACCGCCACAATTAATCATAAAACAAGCAAAAACATAAATGAAATCAGCTCATTATTGAACATACACAGTGAATTACAAACAAGCGCTGCAACTATAGAAACAATATTGTGCAATGTCAACAGTTCACCCGGAACATCTGCGCCGCCAGCTGTTGCCTCCAATGTCACCGGTACGGCTTTCAATTACTTTTTTTTTTTTTCCTACATAAAGAGCAACTTTCAAGGTCCAATTCAACAAGGCCTCCAGGGTTAATTTGTCAAAGGGATGAATGATTAGCGCATTCGAGAAGCAGCGTGTAGCCGTTAAACTTCAAATCTCTGGTGAAACGGCGAGTTCGTTTGGCCGCGCTGCGAGCGGTTGGCGTACTGTATACTGAGGCCGCGTCACATGTCCGTTCACTTCAACTGTTCCAGCGCAGAGGCAGCTTGTTTCCAATTGGCTGGGTCTTCCTAGCAGACATGATTGACAGGTAAAGTATAGAGGAGGCAACTGAACAGAAATAGGGTCTCATTACTGTATGTTTGTCTTTTTTGGATTTGTTAAAATGATGTATTTTTTGACTGCGTACACATTTTCTTTAACCTACCATCCTGCCCTTTATACCACAAGTGATTTTTATATGATATGAAACACTGTGACAGGGTGATAGAGGGATACAAATACAAAAATCATGATCTGATCCCTGTGATTATCTGTTTTTTTTGGGGTGAAATCGTCATATTGTGATTGTGCTGTTGACATCCGCCGGACTTTAGACGCTCTATGTTATCATCACTCTTATTTTCATTGTCAATACCAGCAAGCTATACATCATTTTAAAGAGTATTTTCTCAACAAAACGAATATGTCATTCATTTGCATTGAATAATACGCCCCAGTAAGCAATTACCAATAGTTTGTGATAAAAGTCAAGTTTTCATGACACATTTCTTACACTTATACCGGTTCTGACGGACTCAGCGGGGTTCAATCCATCAGTAACTGTACTCATTCTGTCCGTAATAATCCACAGAAAAACAATAACCACTTGAATTTTTCCTGAAGTAATCCCATTTGAAGAATTTGTCCAGTAAACAGCGTTTTCTTCTGTGAAAAAAGTCGCAACTAAAGCTTGTGCTCTCTGTGTTCGGATCAAAACACCGGCTCCAGATACAATATGGCGCTGGGTATGTTTGTTTTCCTCACACGTTCAGCTACAAAATGAGACCGTCCACGAGTTTTACCGTTCACGGGTTCGTCTGGCACAGCCCTTTAGATAAACCAAGCTCCCCCCTTTGGCATCTGCGCAGTTTGCCTTTTACCCATGAAAGCGTGCTAAAGAAGTGACGTAGTACTTTTTGACTGACATATTATTGTAGCCAATCAGATAAGCTTTCGAACGATGGGTGGGTTTTAGGAGAAGGAGCAAACTATTCACATGCGTAAAGCAGTAAAGAGCCAATTTTTCGACAAGATTTAACGCACCATGTTTTCTTTTGGACGTGCATTTCATTATATGTATTATTATACCCAAAAAATCTATATATATATATTATTATTATTATTATTATTTTATTTTGTTTTAAATTTCACTTCTATTGGGAAATACATGGTCACACTCATGTTTACACTATTCCACATATATTGTTTTTTGCAGTTATAATAGGTATTTGTTGTCTCCAAAACATCAAAATGTATGTTTTATGATCATAGAGGAGCTACCATCAGTTTGGCACAGTTGGCCCATATTTGGATAACTTGTTCCGGATATACTTTTTGATTCCAAAGGTCAAACGCAACCTAAATACCTATTCCTAGAGCTCTGAAACTTTACACAGTTGTTGTCAACAAGATAAACAGCAAGTACAGTGAATAAGCGTAATTTTACAGTGAAGTATGTCTTACTTTGGACCTTTACAAATTGACAATATTCAGGCAAGACTAAAAAAATGATGTATTTTTTTTAGGTTTGGGCTTCTGTAGTGTAAGTTCTGAAGCCCTGACAGTGTTCATATGCACATCTGCAGAATCTAGAAGGCCTAATCTTTCTAATGACGCATCACACTAGAATGTGGGCTGTAAGGTCTTGGGTACGTCCAGCTATTGTGCACAGGGCAAAATAGGCGGCTGTTACCGGGTTAATGCAGCTCCAGTCTCAAACGCAAACACTTTTTCACACCCACTCCTCCTATTGGTCACCCTCTGTCGTGCTCTGAGTGAGTGACAAGTGGATTTAACCAATCAGTGAAGAAGAAGATGACTTGATTTACGTCTTCAGGGCAAAACAGGATAGTCCGTGATGGAGATGTCTAATTTATAATCTAAGTTATAATTCTGTAATTGATGTTTTGGAGATATACAACATTAGAATATCAAACAAAGGTAAAACGTGACATTTCTGCATTTTTGTCGTTACTTTTCCATTAATGTTGTGTGCGAGACTTGTGCGAGACGATTCCTGTTTGTTCATTGTTAATTAAAATATTGTTATTTTTTTATCTATTCATTTTTGTCAATATGGCACACTCCCATAATCATACAATAAACTAGAAATTGTGGAACCAAAAAAAAAAAAGCATGATTTTTATATATGGCTCTAGTTTATCTTATGTTATAGTGGGGATATTTTTGGAGACAGTTGCCTAATCAGAACCTTTTAAAAAGCACAAGAATTTTCCCGTCAAAATCCACGCTGAAAATCCTCGTCCATCCAAACGTTTGCTTTGCCGTAACAACTTTTGACTGACACTAAAAAGCAATAGTGGAAACAACAAAAAGAATTCAGCCTCTTTGATACAGCTGAGAAACACAAATGCAATTACCAGAGTAATCGGGAGAGTCAACAACCTCAATGCACTTTTTCGCTCGTGGAACTGCTGACACTGATGTTTCTGCAAATGTATTATCAAAGGAATTCTCGTGTCAGATTTAATGTCGGGCAAATCATTCTTGCTTCTCTTTTGTACAGTGCTGGAACTTTATTTTATAGGAGAAAAACTACTACTTCTGGATACGTTTCCGATACCTATATTCGTGTACAATTCAGATTATCATACACAGTTTATTGAAGTGTCATTTTCCATTGTTAAAAACATTTGGCTTGCAAAACGGTTTTCTCTCTTCTCCTTTTCCTTCATGTTTTATCTGTTTAACTTTGGTTTGTCTTTATTATAGTTTAAGAAAGAAAGAAAGAAAATGAAATGAATGGGTGGATAATCACGATGAAATCTAAAGCCGGTGATGGATCTTTTTACTTTCACTTGCGCGCTGGAATTTTCTGTATATGCACAAAGGCAATCATGTGAATTTGAACTCACTGAAAACTAATGAGATGAGATCTAAGGTCAGGTATATGTAATAATGGAAAATAATGTAATATAATAATTAGCACTCTCGATATGGTGACATATTGCCGCCTTGATGGAGACAATTTCACGCGCTACATCCTCTGTGGCCCCTTGGCTTTATCAAGTTTAAACAGCTTAAGTGATCGCATGCATACAAATAGCCACCTACAGCGTGTGCGCCAAGCCTTATCCCCCCCGAGCTGTGTACGCAAGAAATAAACACAGTTGTCTTTATGACGGCTGGAGCGATACGGCAGAAAAGATAATCACGTTTTATCCCTCGCACAAACTGATTGCTCACCATTTTAGATTTTTTTTTTTTTCTTCTTCACATAATTCAATTAAAATATACCTTACCTTTTAAAAATATAAAAACATATTCCTACAATGCTAGTACAATAAAAGAAAAAGGAAAAAGACACTATCAAATGAGGCTGCAATAAAAAAAAGGACTTTCACATTAGGGTTTGCAAATGAGGGGGCTCACTATGAGGGGGATGAGGGGGAGGAGCATGCACTGGACATGTTATGTGAGCTCCTCCGTGGAACCGTAGCGCCCATGTTAGCCCCCCCCTCCAGAAAATGACTGACGTTGCCCCTGTGCAGGACAATGGGCTGCATGAAGCTGGAGGTCATGAAGCATCTCATCAACGAAACATAAAACAAAAAGCACTCAGCGATCCATCCAGAGGGCGGAGGAGAGGACGTCACCAGACCTGCAGGAGCTGGTCCAGATGCTGCTGCGCTAAAGATAACTACATTTTCTAGATAATACTTATTAGCTGAGAGATGTAGTTATCTGGAGCAGAAACCAGGTTATAAAGAAGCTCTAAGGTTTTGGGAGAGCGATGAGGAGAGGAACAATCTCAACAGAGATAAAGTGCCTCAAATATGAGCTCCAGCGGAAAAAGGAAAAGTGGCCATTCAGAAAATGAATGATTACCTGCAGCAGAAGTCAGAAGCTAGAAGCTAGAAGTTTGGTGCACTACCTGTTTCGCTTAGTACATCTGGCCTTTGTCTCTCTGTGGCCTGGGAACACATTGGGATCCTCCTAGAGCTGGAGGCCCAAGCGCCCCGGATAAAACGGAAGAAAAAGGATGGATTGATTGGAGTAGAGCCACTGCTCCTCCATGTCAAGAGAAGCCCTCTGCTCCGGATGCCTCCTGTACGCCTGCTTGGGGGGGCCACAGGACACGCCTGGGAGAATATGGGCCAGATTTACTAAAACTGGTGCTAAATTGTGAGTACTACTAAAAATTTGCATATTCTATTTTGTGGGCGTGTTGCACCTTATTTACCTTCAGAAACAGCATTAGTGGTGCAAATGTAAATGAGTTTACTACGTTAGCCCAGGGGGGCGATAGTCCACACTGTTGTGTCCTTGGTTGAGACACTTCACCCACCTTGCCTCCAGTGTCCAAGTATGATGGCGTATGATTGAGAGTGAATGCAGGACAACTAATGGCTACAATCAGGCGAGCTTGCAGCATGTGCATCATGTATGTTAAAAAACATGCACTGTTCCAAACAAATAAGCAAAATAATGTATATTTTTAAAATCCTCTAACTCATTAGGTCCCATGTGCAACATTCTCCCTGTGACGAGAGATATGCAAATCTCAACTGCACACGTCTTTTGCTCCGGCTTAGCACGCGCAACCTGTTTGGCACCTGTGCAAACGCTTAGTAAATCTGGCCCTATGTCTCTCTGTAGCCTGGGAACACCTCGGGATCCTCCTGGAAGAGCTGGAGGAAGTGTCTGGAGTCTGGGCCTCCCTGCTCAGACTTTTTCCCAAGCGCCCCGGCCCTGGCCCCGGATAAAACGGAATAAAATTGATGGATTGATCTGATTTTCCTGTAGTTAATGTAAAATACATATGAAAGAGCTGAAAAATGTTTTTAGTAACTTCAAGTCATCAAAAAACTCAAAAAAGTATTCAAGCGAGCCAACTTAATGGACATTGTCAAAAGTCCTGTGGTCCACTAGAGAGGAGCAGACAGAGCTACGCTGCCACTCTCAGAAGTAGAAACAATTGCAAAACAACAAAAACAACAACTTGAAACCGCATTGAAACCAAGAGTTGCTGTTCTGTGTAGAGTTTGTCCAATTGTCCAAATGTTTACTGTGGGTGATCAAGTTTTCCATGTAAAAGGTTAAAAACTAAACTGAATCCATCCATCCATCCATTTTCTACCGCTTGTTCCCTAACACAGAGACATAGACAACCATTCACTCTCACACTCATTCACTAGGGCCAATTTACAGTTGCCAATTTACCTATCACATGCATGTCTTACATACTAAATCAAAAGAGATTACAAGCCAAAGGTTTCTGCACCTGTACAGTGTGGAAAAAGGAACCATAATCGATTGGCATTGATTGATAAGAAAAAATTAGGGCTGAGAATCGATAGAAGCAAGCAAATGAATCGCGGATCGCTGCTGCTCAGCCTGTCAATCATAAATTCACAGCCTTTTATTCGCAGTGGAGCACTTCGATAGAGTGGCTCGTCCAGCCCCCGTGTTGCATGTGACTGACTCTCAGAATGACCCCTTAAATAATGGGAAAACAAAGTCAAAAACCCAAGCGCCCGACTGTCAAACTTTCCTACAGTAGAGCTGCGTGCACGCGCCGTGGAAACTACCGTGGACCGCAGCAGCTGTGTGTCCGCTTGAACACACAGGGGGAAGGAGAGGGGCCGTACGGCAGACGGACAGGGGCACTCATACGGCTGCACTGGAGGGAGGAAAGAAGAGGAGCAAATTAATGCATCAAATCATTCCGAATGCACTCATTTTCCCAGTCCTGCTTTAATTGTTTCCAAACAATATGACGCACTTTTAACACACAAAATGTATTGTTTTGGGGACTGGTGAGCATTTATTCACCACTTGATTTGGGACTAAATAGCTATAGCAAAAAAAGGTTATCCTAACAAGAATTGACACTGCCCTAATATGAACTGCATGGTTTGACCCGCAGTATTGATCAGTTGACCCCCCCCCCCACACACAGAAAAGGTAAATGTCATTCAAAAGTGCAACACGCCCTCAAGTAAAAGTCGACCAGTTACTTTCCCATTCAGCCACGTTCAGGCTTTTACAGTCATAAAATCACTCATTCATAAAAATACAAGGAGAAGACTCATCGACTCAGAGGGATGCCAACAAACTGAATATATGCCAACTACCAGTCAAAGTACATGAGATTGGCCAAGTGGACCATTAAGCAGTAGGTTACCCTACAGTCTAAACCTGAGGAAGACTGCTTATTAGAGAACTTCAAGAAACAGAGCACCATCAGCGCTAACTGACTCAAGCTGAGATGTGCGTGGATCAATTTGTGCCCACAGTGAGAGAAAAATAAGAATCCCTGTTTTTTCTATCCATGTAGAATGAACCCCTGGTACAAGAGAGTCTAAACGACCAGCTTAGCTACAGGTGGCGAGACTTTTCATCGGCTAAACGGCAGGCTGTAATGGGCAATCATTTCTGTTTTTTGGACAATAGCATTTCAAAAAAAGTAACCTCTCCTATTATTCGGTTGCACTCTTCCTTTTGTAGCATACTGCATGCATTAACCATGCTGTGTTTACTCTAGTTCACAGAGCCTATTTTTACCCCTCACCCAGAGGGCATATTCAAATACAGAGCTTCAACTGGGTGTCTCCTGAACCAAACGCCATGCTCTCCGCTCACACCAATCCCTTATAATGAATATAATGACATATCAATTCATCTTTAGGTGTAGTTTTTGTATTTTAGTCTTTGACTGCCAATTTAGCTGTTGGATTCCATATGGAATGTTCAATTCTCAAGGGGCCCACCACAAATATGAGAAAACCGAAATGATTTCTGAAGGAACACAAATGGATAAATCATTTAACATTGTCAACATAAAACTTTGTCAACTACAGGCTAACTGACAGTGGGAAGTGTAACCAAAACTTTTACTCAAGTAAAAGTACTGTGCACTGTCAAATACATGACTCAATTAAGAATAATAGTATGCAGTCCATATGATGACAAATACTACTACTACTACTACTACTACTACTACTAGTACTACTACTACTACTACTAGTACTACTACTACTACTACTACTACTACTACTACTACTACTACTACTACTACTACTACTGTTCATCATCATGATGATGCATTCAATTTATATTGAGCTTTTTTGGACACTTTACATTTATTCTTTCACTCCACACCCAGAAGTGTTAAGCTGCTACTGTAGCCACAACTGCCCTGGGGCAGACTGACGGAAGCAAGGCTGCCAGTCTGTGCCATTGACCCCTCTAACCACCACTAATCATTCACTCTCTCACTCACACTCTCACTCACTCACACTCACCAGATAAGACAATGGGCCTAAGGACACATCAACGGTTTGCACTGGAGCCACAGCTGGCCCACTGTGACGCCTGGTATTAAACTACTCCGAAAAGTACAGTTTCTTTTCAAAAGAGTAGAGTAAATGTAACTGAGTACAAACCGTCCCTGTGCACCCGAGCCTCAATGTGTACAACCATGTTCGTGTCCGTGCTGTGAGCAGTGCGCAGAGACTTGGGCACTTACCGTCTGGGTTGGCACAGATAAACACTCGGACACTGCGGCCAGTGGGCACATGGTGCGGCGGCAGCGCGAGGATGTTGCCGCTGATGGCCGCTCTGCGCAACGCAGACTCCCGTGGACACTGCTGTCTGCTCCCCACTCCTGACGGCCACATGGTGGGGGCCGACTTCCAGCGTGGCTACACACACATGAACACACACACAGACACACGTTAACACACCTAAACACACACAATCCCAGAAGCGCACATATTGGCGCAATCCACATAGATTTACGCACAGTTTTCCTCGGATTCATTCGCGCACGTGGGACATTAATGACAAATGCTTTCTCTCTCGGAAGCAGTTGACTTTTGATTAGATTTGATCTTTGGCCTAAAAAGGAGATACCATCATTGAGATTTGATTTAAGTCATCATCATTTTAGCAGGAGATTTTACTCCAATCTTTAATTAAGAAAATGATTTTCTTTCAGAAGTGATACATTGTTCTAACGCCCATGTCACGCACAAATCCCACTGACTGATAAATGGGTTTGACATCTTTAAATCGTGGTCATTCTACACGTACATGTTTGTGCATTGAAAATATATGCTCATAATAATAAGATATTACGCACAGCCTACTGCCGTCATGGTGCATGCGTAATTTGTGAGCATGTCCTTGGATGCATTCATGATATTTCATGCCACTGTGGAACAAACAAACAGAACGAGACGATACACAACTGGGAATAGACGAGTAAGGCAAGCATCAGGCGTGTTCCCACCCCAGAGAAGATGCTTGTGAACGCGAATAACCGCAAAGAGAGGTTATTCCGCCAGGTGAAGATGTCAAGTCGCTGGTTTTCAGGAGTTGGTCTATCCTGAAAGCTCTCTTTCAAAGACGGAAAACCTCTGAACAAAACAAAAATGGGGAAAAGTTGGGCAGTCCAATACTCAATTCTACATGAAATCCTCCGAAAACAGACACTTATGAAGCATCGCATCCACAGAGAACACTTGACTACAAGTGATGCTGGAGACAGGCACAACAACAGGACACTTCTTGTTGCTCACATTCATGCGCTTCATTTCGTGTCTTCTCAAAATATCCAAGCGTCGTGGACGGTAAAAAGAGAGTGAAATCGCCCATCAGAGTCGTTGTGGCCGAGAGACGACTCCAGGAGACAGAAAGACGGGCTCCGTGGGTCGAAGTGCTCCTTTTGGCATCCTGCTGTCTCTCCGAGCCGAGCGAGCTCTGAGCGGGGGAAGAGCGTGAAGCCAAGAAAACCACTAGACCGCGTACGACTGGGACTTTCAAAATAAGACATTCAACAACTCCAACCTCCTCTCCGAATGCTGCAAGTCAGTGGATTTGAAGCTTAACCGTAAAACATTGCGAGACAACGAGAGGACACGACGTTTCCAACGCTCGAGCACCCACTCTACTCGGCTCTTCGAAAACGCGCTTTAACGTTGAAAGCCTCCGCCAGTCCTGTCCTCTTGCTCTTGGTCTAACTTGACGGAGGTCACGCTGGACCGCAAAGATGCTCCACGGACCATTTATTCATCTGCTCGCGCGCTTTACGCATCCACGGCGACCACTGTGCCAAGTCTGTCCAATTATGCGTCATGGTTCAGTCCGTTTTACGCACCAACTTCCAAAATCAAACTGTTGAAATACATTTCTTTGCATCTTTGCATTTTGTCAGCGTCTAGCTTCCTGTCTTTTTTTTTTTTTGTTTTTTTTGTTGCTTAGATTAAGAAAATTAAAATGCCTGAGTCTGGATTTTCCTTTGTTTTTCTTACGTTACCTGCGCGCGTCCTTTTGTCACGGATTAGGCAACGGCCCGAAGCGATGGCCAGAACCGAAAGGAGGAGAAAGAAGGAGGAGGAGGGCTTTAGAATTAATTGCTTTATCGATACGCGTAGCTCGACGCTGCAGCCGCTGGTTATTCGTGCTGGAAGTTTAAGTGCATTGGATTTGTACTAAACAGAATTGATTACAGTGCTGTTCTTGTGAGGGGAAACGCTGAACTATATATTTTCCCTCTCTCTCTCTCTCTCTCTCTCTCTCAGTCCACTTGCTCGGTGTTTAACGGCGGCACGAGCACGCGTTTTGCTCTGAACGTGATGAAGAGTGTCCGTCCGTCGTCCGAAAACGCCGAAGTTCATCAGCCGCAGACGCGCGGTCAAGTTATGGCGCGGGGAAAGCGATCACGTGACGGACGAACGCGGCTAACGGAAACCGGCGCGATTTGCGGTTTGCATGGTGAATCACGGGCGATCTTCCATCTAGAATGCACTCAAGGCACTTTGTAGTCCAAAAGCTGAGGGCACATGTGCACGCTGGAAGTAAACTATTGCTATTATCCACTTTAAACATTCATCATTGTTGGTGAAGTGCACAGAATAACTCAACTATGCTTATTAACTTGAATATATAACATTTTTAAACACTTCTATTCACTATCCACCTCTGCTTGGCGTAAAAATTAATAATTTGGTAAACTTACTGTGGACTGGTGCTTCTTGTCTTGAAAGAAGATTTCCACCTCTGCCTCCTCAGATTGTCCCATTTAAGGCAGAATACGTGGGGCGATCGGCTGAGGGGCACACACCAAAAACCCAATCTAAACTCCGGAAAGCCACAGGAGGGGGGACGGGACTCATGCGGGTCCCAGCAGAGCCCGACCTTTCGTTATTTGATTGTTCCGCTTTCTAATCCCCCGTCGGTTAATCACAAGAGCACCTGGATGATTGAAAAGCACCGGATTAGAGAGTGTTTTGCGAAGGATGCTCTTTACTGCGCTTCAAAGTGTGTCATTAAAAGGTGCACTAGGTCACTCTTCTGGTGCCACCGGTTACGCTGTGGCTGAGATGTTCCAACGGTGTGCCATTCCACAGAAAGAAGTGCTTTTGAGCCCGAAAAATACCTTTTAAAATGGGATGAAATAATGTAAATTAGACAAGTTTATTGCCAAGTTTATTGTTGAACGTTCCTGGGAGAGCGATGACATCTCCATGGTTTCCCACCACCAGAAGAGTGACACGGTGCACCTTTAGAGTAGATGTAAGTATGTCATCACAGAAGGTTCACAAGGCAGTTTGTGCTGTTTTTATGATTATTTTTGTAATACTAAATATTAAAGTAGCAATATGTAACTTTGTAAATAATTGTCTTTAATGTATCTATTTATTTAGCAATTTGTTTTTTAATTATTCAGTTAGTGTTTTATTGCTCAAAAATACATGCATTCTCCACAGATCTGACCTGTAACTTGGTCCCTTGCTTGCCTCTCTGGAGATAGTGAAGTTTAATGCCGGTCTAGACAAGCTAACAACATTTCCATGGATACAAACAGTTCCGGACCCTAGAAAAGGGTCTCAAAATTGATATTGTATCCATTAACATCATATTTGAAAATAACCGCAGTCTCATTCAAGAAAACAAGTCGTACTCTGCGTGTAAAAGTATTTTCAAAGGTAAGTGTGCACGTTTTTATCAAAGGTTCGCCGCAGTTTTATGCAGTCATTTACGTGCCAAATTGACCTAATTATTTGTGCCAGATGCCTTACCTTAAAGAGGCTGATCATTTTGTGCAGCCATCTGACAGCTGTATTTGACAGCGAGACAAAAATTCTGTCACGTTTCCATGTCTAAGCAGCTCTGCCCTTTTGAATCATTCAGCATCCCTCCTCCATTTGATGTCCTTGAAAGCAACACACACACACTTTAACTAGCACATTTCTGCATCTGTCGCCGTAATATCTTCATTTTTTTACCATGCGTGTCCAAACATGGGACTTTGCTCCTCTATTACGTGACTCACCATCTTTTGAAATTAAAATTTGATGTGTCATTTGGAGGCCCACAGAAACAAGACACTTCTGGTTCGTTTTGCATTCCCTTATTGCACATCAACAACTTCACAAATAACTGGTGATGGATTGGCGTGTGGGCAAAACATCTGGTAGATAAAGGAACACGTGGGAGTAGAAAAGACATTTGGGAACATCTATTTTTACCTTTGGTGCCACAACATTAACCCATTAGCTGCACTTTGAATTGGATTCTTTGCAGGAGAGCAAGGTTAGCGCGGGTGTTCATAAATGGGTTGTAGACGGACAGAGAAAATGGAGATGGTTGACATTTCCGCCAGCACGTCCTTGACAGAAGAGGTGAGGGAACTCTGGTTTGACTGTGAACTGTGACCTCAGCTAATTTTCAGTGCAAAGAGAACGTATGTGGCCTCAGTCCGACTAACGACTGCAGAAGACACATTGGCTATATCATTTGAAAGATTGCTTGGTAAAACGACTTCTCTTTTAATGCGTGTGTTGAAACTTGTGCAAACCAATATGATTTATAATCCAAATGTTTTGCGTCATGTGGCGCTCGACATTGAATGAGAACCAAAAAAACGATTGGATCTTGTAGCACAGTGGTGACATTCTTGAACGAAAACTGATACAATGAAAGTGTGCACAATGTAACTTTCGTGATTGAGGGCACACCACTTACTCGTCTCCATGGAGATGTGATCGCTTTGCCTGGAATGTTCTACAGTACGGCATTACACTCATCTATCCTGCATCTGCTCGTCTCCGCGAAGATACAAGTTTGATGCCATGCTGCGGAACGTCCCCGGCAACGCGATGACGTCTCCACCTCATTTCCACCAGAAAAGTTGGAACTGAACCTTATGTTTCTCTTCCCATTGTGCTCACTTTGTCCACACAACTTGAACATTCTACTCTGGACACTGCCGAACAAAGACATTTACGCGAACTATATGGGTGACAAATTTATTCTCGGATGAATTTACAATTTGAAATTCAGAAATATGAATTTGCTCTCGGTTACTAAGCATTGGATACATGGGAATGCATTATGTTTCCTCAAAAAGCACAGAGAAATAAGCTGATTATTCACCACCAACAAAGAAAGCCTCAGGTCTAAGTGGTGGTTTGTGATTTCTTGACTTCAATTTCAGGCCTGTAAAATGAGAACAGACACCTCTTGGTAATTTATTTATGCAAAGTAGATTAACATTGGCACCTTAGCAAATCAGTGGGTTTATTCATGAGTGAAAAATCAACACAATTGATGAATCAGTCGAGCCCATACAGCTTTGATTACAACTAAATATAAAAGCTTTCTCTGCTCCTGTGTGCAAGTCCTCCCCCACTCCTGACACTGTTTACCTTCACACGTCTGATAACACTACGCTAGTATCAAAACCCCGGAGAGGCCCGAGCTACAGCTGAATCAGACCTAGCGGTGCATGGCTTAAAAAAAGACCCATTAATGCACGTATATTAGTTCAAATGCACTTCCACTCATGGCTTTACAAAACAGACTTTCACACACAAAACACAGGATTATGAGGTGAAGGGGAATCTCGATAACTCAATATGCAGCCACAACAAACACCGTGGATTTAAACGCACGTGTCAGTGGTGCTGTTTGGCAGCCAAGCAACATTTCAACCTGAAAGAGACAAACAAAACAAAAAAAGAGTTAGAGCAGGCCTATTCAACTTCATTTTCCCAAGGGCCAGATTTTTCGGAGGGGTACAACACACTGCTACTGTCATAAAATTGTGGGTCGCACAAACTATCCCCAACACTGTTTCAATAACTTGAGTTAATTCAGTAAAATAACCACTGATTAGACTTTTGTGAGAAATAACATGATTTACTAAAATTGCTTTACAAAACTGCCCATCCAATACTGAACCAGAATTAAGCTAGGACTATACTTCAACATTTGTAATATCACCATGTAAAAACTGCAGTATTTACATAGTGATTTACAGAAGCCTGGGTCTGAACTGCCTGATGTTATACGCACTTGACTTTGGCACTTAGACCCCGACAGGGAATGATGAACAATGCGAAGGAGGTGCAGAGCTCGATATGCGATACCCCTGAAACCTATACATGGGTTGAGAAAACCAAAACCTGAAAGAAAATGAAACTAAACTGCAGCCAAAGGGGTGCTGGGGCGGAGGAAGAGGAGAGCTGCATGAGCTGAACTGCCAAATGGAGAAGCAGCGGGTCAAGTGTCTCTCAAGCTAAACCTTTCCTATCGCTTCTACTCAATAGTCCAAAAAATGTATGCAATTAAAAATCTTTTTACCAGTGGACCTTCAGACTGTCCACGACTTTCAGAGTGAAGAAAAATGTGCCTTGGGGTCGATAGAAAATATTGCTCGTTTGGAATACCATTATACGTTTGGAAATACATATAATTGAGCTAAGATGCGGCTCCAATTGCAAAAACGTGGGATTTCTTTTCAGCACATTTATCCAACACCATCTCAACAAAGACTATGAACCAAGGATGCAGTGCCAGAAATAGACTATAAAAGGGAGACCGGCAGCCAAGATAGAAACGTGTGAACCTTCCACTAATACATCATCGTGGACACTACACTTACTGAATGCACGGAGTGGTCAGTGGGAGAAGCAAATTCATCTGGCCTCCATAACGAGATGTTTACAGTTATTATTTATTGCCACAACAACATAGCGCTTTTTATCTGGCGCCAATTAGCGTTTTTGTTTGGGCTCCCGCTGTGGCCTTCCCTGTGTGTTTTGAGTTCAAGCTGCATTTGATTTTTAAAGTGAGAAAGGCTGGGGGTGCATACTGTTGAACACGGCTAACTACACCCAACCACAACGCAAAACCTGCAATGCAAAGTGGAGAAAAGAATGAGTTTGGACAACATTTTGACGGCTTTTGACGGTTTACATTACTTGTGAATACACAGAAAGAAAAAGAAAGATATGGATATTTATTTGGAATTAAAATGTATAGTTTTAGCTGCAAAATTACCTACAAGAACAGAACAAATACACCAACACATGTAATAAAAGCTTGGTATCTTGATAAATGATTGTGTTTAACTATTCCATTTAGCTTCATCTGCTACAATTGAATTCCTATAATGAATAGGTTGTAGTCATGTAAGTGGATGGATGGTCAGTGCTAAATAGGTGTGTCCAAAGCAGTCAGCCTCAGAGTAAAATTGCTGAGATGAAAAAAGTGAAATGAGGTCACGGCAGAAAGATGTGCCTTTGCATTTCTGTTGGACTAATGACCTATTTCCTGTACAGGGCCGTGATCGTCAACCGTGCGTTTGTTCAAGAGGAAGTGCACTGTATGTTCAAGCATGCTGTTCAACCAACGCTGGGGTCATCAGATTTCTTCAAGACTTGTCCAGAATCATGTTAAAGTAGACATGTGATGCTTTTTCAGGTAGTAAGTTGTAAAAATATAACATAAGTAGATCATTCATTTACATTTTGTTCATGGTAAACTGTGATATTGATCTAAAACAGGTCATAGGTGTAGGTTACCAAACATGTCTCTTACCATTTTCAACAATAAAAGCACATAAAATGCTATCGGTTTTGAACAGGAAGTCATTTAGTCCAATTTTTTTTCCCGATAAACCTTGAATGCAGGACAACACACGATGACTTAAACTTGCACGAGTGAATCTAAATACAGTTTCATGTCAGTTTGTGATTAGGGAACAGTTATTTATTTTAATTTGATTGAATTTGTTTACATGAGAATGTACAAGAAGTAAGTCTTATTTGACCTCTACCCCATTCTTTACAATCAATAGACATAAACATAGATAACCACTTGTAATTCACTTTAAAAAGACAAGAAAACCCAATGGATGGCTGACACAATTTTATTTAATTTTTTATTAATTTTTTACTTTAAATATAATTTTATAATTTTTTGTACACATTCATACTTAAATTTAATAATATTTAAACATTTCCTCAGTTCATTGTTAAAAAATGTTCAACAAATGAAATACAATTTATTTCAAGTGTAGTTTTAAGTTGATTTTACATAAGATGTCCACTTTAAGGAGTCTGCTGTTTTCAGAACTAAAACCGGGATCAAACCAGGACCCAGAAAAGACCAAAAATATTGTTCTGCATTCATATAAATCCTATGTTAGCTAAACCCAATGAAATCAATGATGTGTTATACATGATGTTGCAAAAATCATGTACATTCCCACTATTCTATTAACTCCACTATTTCTTATTCAAATATTCTGCACAAAGATGTCGATTTCACTTTAACTTCCAATTATTTTGCGCGTTCCCAATTTTCCACTGGCAAGAAAACAGGTTTATCCCATCTTGCATAATTGATGTGCAAAGTGGCAGCAGAAATACGGCTGCTTAGACATGTCATATTCAATAAAGACTTGAATGAGAATACATTTGCTTTAGGGCACTCAGTCACGCAAAAGTAGGAGCTAAATGGTCTGATTAAACTACAACAGTAACATGAGTGCAAGAGAATTAATCCGACACCGTGGTCTGAAATATTACTGAGATAAAAACAAAACAAGGACCGTGCAAAACTCTGAAGAAAGGCAACTGAAGCGACATATCTCAAATAAAGCAGGGCAAGATTAGTCAAATAAGTGAACAATACGAGTGATGGGCAGATCGATACTGACAGAAGTATCGAAAATGATCCATACTCGTGCAAAAATATCAACACTTAAAGTTTTTTAATAATTGTTTATGTTATTGTAATTCATTGTTCAAGCAGAGGTTGAAAGAAAATAATAATGGCAACGTAATGGAATGATGATGGAACATAAAATTATTTATAGTTGAGGAGGCTCAATGTATTTTAGTACAAAACTAATTGGTATCGGTATTTCATCGATTTGCTAGTATTCCTTGGTATTGCGGTACAGCCCATCACTAAACAATGCACCAATAGGATCTATATTGGAGACTTGGCATCAGAGGTATTTTTCTGGCAAGAAATATCTTGGTTATTTATTTATTTTTGTGTCTTTTTCTTGGTTGTGGCAGATAATGCCATACTGTGGAATATTTCAGGCCAAGCTATGACATCTCCATGGAGGCATGTGGCCTTTAAAACTATTAAATAGATAAAAACCGAATTAAAACCCAAATGTATTTCCACCATCTAATTCACCATTCGTTTTCACAAGTAACAAAGTACAAAAGGAAAAGTACAGTACTTAAAAAAATCATTAGCTGCATGTATTTTACTTGGGTCATTTCTACAGTGGATGCGTTCTACTTTTACTTCAATACTTTTGAGAGCAGGAATCTGTACTTTCACTTTTGAACAGGACTGAAAAATGAAGAGTAGTTTTCTTGATGGCTTGAGACCTGCACGTTGGAGGTGACATGCTGTCTAAATATTTTGAGTTCCAGTTCCTGCTTTGAACAGAGTAAAATAAAAATGACTTGAAAAACTAAGAAATCAGTTGCTTCTGTTGACCAAAAGTCCACTGAAGTCTGAATAACGATCACTGTTAGAGGATTTAAAAGTCCTCCAAACTAGTGAGGGTGAAATAATGTTTTACTCTAAAAATAAAGTTTTGAAGGGTTAGTTCTTTAAGTATTGTTTTATGCTATACTTTTGAGTAATTGTGTTGTTGCAGTATCTGTACTTTTACTTAAATAGCTAAATTAAGTACTTCTTCAATCACTGCTAAAATGTTTAAACGCATCTAAAAAGCTACTGTATTTCCAGAGGTATGTTTGAATTTACATCATCAGTAAAAGAAAGAAAGAAATCACGGAGCTAACGCCCGCTAACGCCCGCTAACGCCCGCTAACGCCCGCTAACGCCCGCTAAAGCCCTCTAACGCCCGCTAACGCCCGCCAAAGCTAACACCTGCCAATGCCCGTTTGTCAAGCAAAGAATGATGCCCTACCATGTGGAGATAATTACTTTTGTTGGAAGTGTTTAGATGGAATAGCTTGGTATATGAAATATATATGGTAAATGAAATATATGCACGGGCAACGACAACTAAAGAGTGTAGTGGGATTGTGTGGGAAGAAAATAACAAAGGAACAACGCTGACACCAAAAGATCATCTCGTGTTAAGATGAAAAGCAACGCACTGATGTGCCTTGATCTATAACTACGTTCTCGGGAAGTGACTGATGATGTTTTTCGTTACATTACACCCTACAGTCGAACCAATTTTGCCTGATTTACAGCTGGATTTCAAAGCTAGCGCGTGTAAGAAATCAAATATAGTGGTGTCTTTAACAGCATTGTGCGGTATACATTGAGGAGCTGGGTTCTGAAGAGTATTTCAAAGACATCTGGTCGTGTCACTCTAATGACTTGAGTCCTGGTCCATATGCTGGGTATGACAGATTTGAAAGAACATGTGGTTACGTCTGAGGAGTTTAGCTTATTCTCACTGCTTTGTATGACAGAGACATTCAAAATGTGACGCTTTTTGGTTTTCAAGAGTTTCTAAAGATGAAATAAAGAAACGTATCACTTTTAATTGTGTTACATAAGCCATAAGTTTGCCATTTGATAACAGATCTTAAAAGCAGTGCCGGAAGAAGTACTGCATTTTGTTTTTTAAGTAATATTACAGATCCAGGGGCAAAAAATGAACTCACATATGAAAAGCAACTGAAGTATAGAAGTACAAGCTACATTTAGAGTAAAAGAAAAAGCATTTCACACGTAGGCTTTTTTAGTGTTATTAAAGAGTGAAATGTGGTGAGCTTTGAAAAGAATTGTTCAGATTTTTGGGTCAATTTCTCAATGTAGACCTTTTTATATTTTCTTTGCTCAAGACCTGGACCTGAACTCAAAACTTTTGGGTAGAATGGCACTATTAATGTGCTAAAAAATAACCTCCACAAAACATATGACTTTCAGTTTGTTAAAAAATGCAATATGAAAGTAAAAGTAAGAAGTAAAAGTATCCCCTGTAAAATGTACTAAACTAATAAGGTACCACATCCTTTAGTTCTTCATGTATCATCTAATTTTGCCTTGCATCTTTACGGACAGGGGGAGTTTTCCAAAATGCTACATAACTTCCTTTGTCCAGGTAATTGCAGTTGGATGATGACGCCCTCTATAGCTCGCATGTTACACTTTTATTCCATTATCAGGGCGCACACGGTTTTTAATTACTTTTCCCGACAGTCTAATAAGCACGTATGAATTGATAGAAAGGCAGAATCAACCTTGTAATACGAATTCATCTCACTGGAGGTGGCAAACGGGGCCCTGTGAAGCTGCCTGTGTCTCATAATATGCTTTAGTAAACAGCTCTGCTCATGCATGCGTTTCCAGCGTTCATCTCTCCACAATGGCACAGAAGCTTCATGAATTCAAATGAGGGTCAAAGGTCGTAATAACAAGTAATACTGTGCAGCCAATTTACCGCTACGGGCATCGGAGGAGCGCTACACCCCAACACACAAAATAATGGAAAAATAACATGTTCTTGTATCATTACGTGTCCTAGAGCTGCAGAATTCATGCAAGTTTGACCTTTGACTGTTTCAAACACTTGAATTTACATTTTTGCTTGAAGCTGCTGAATGCCAAGATAAATGATTGGTTTGTTGTGAATCACAGCTCTGCGGTTCTCACATCGTCCTTGGATTGTGAAACTCTCAAAACACTGCGGTGAGACTCCAAAACAACAGGTTAAAAGCCTGCATTCTTTTCGTTTTTATAGCCATAGTTTCAAAACTTTCAAGTTCTTGAAGCGAAGCATGAGTAAAATACAGAACAACTTTTGCAACAGCGACAATAAAGTCTAAGTTTGTATAAGGAAGTTGTAAACTAGACCTACCAAATACTGGCATGTTTGTATATTGACCCCTGGTGGCTGGAGGTAGTAGCTATTTGTAATAATTATAAGATCTTTATAGAACTAAATGGACCAAGATAATTGATATTACTCCTGGATTGCAAGGTCAAAATCAGCGCCTCTATTTTACAAAATTTTAAATTCTGGTTTGTACGCTTCTGGATATGCACAAAACGCCTACACTAAAAGTCACGACACTCATCTTCTTGGCTTGCTAAAGACAAAATTGTGACTTGCAGGGATTGTGAGAGATTAAAAATGAGTAAAGACGGGGGGCTTTGCTTTGATGTAACAACACTTCAAAGATACCCCTGCCTCTGGGGTGTGGGGCCTTCCACTGTACGGCTCTGTCAGGATGTCTTCTCTCTCTGTAACAGCCGGTTTCCCCTTCCCCTTCTTTGACACGTTCGTATTTGCGTTCTTCTCAGTGCGAGTTACACCGTGAAGCTTTGTAGGAAAGGCAAAAGCGCATGTGGAGTTTGGCAGAAAGAATTGAGCACTGATCCCGGGACGTGCCTCCTGCTGATCCTGGTTGGTTCTGTTTACCTGATTTAGTTTAAAGTGTTTAGATGTGTCATACTCTGAATGTGAGGTTTGACTTTAACATTTAACATCATACTGTCTAGGGGAGAATGTTTTCGTTTGCCTTCATACTTGCACAATTACCACATCCGTTCTAAACTGGAACAAAACCCAGAACTAGACCTGGACTTGAACAGGACTAAACCAGGACTAGAATAGGACATAATACAGTCCACATTAGGACTCAAACTGGGCTCAAACTAGGACCAAACAAAGGCAAGTGTGTGTGTTAAGAGCAATATGCAATCTTGTAATTCGGTTGAGATTGTATTTGCAATATCAACCATAAATCAGAAGCTTTGCAGCTTTCTGTAGTGAATTCCCAGCTACTATTCTATTGTGCCATATCCTCTCAGTGTTCAGTCTTTGAAAAAATTAAGTTGCATTAAAACCTAATCATTTTTGTCCAATCATCTATGAAAAGGTTTTTTTTATTGGCAGCGAATGAATAAGAACAATGTCATATCTATAGCAATTATGTAATAGAAATGTGAGCAGTTCATCAGCATTTCAGTGCCGTTTGTCCTGGTGCATGTTAAAGCGACTCACTAATGATCAATAATCTATCCGCTGCCGCCGGCCGGGCCCGTCACTCTTGATCAATAATCTATCTGCTTCTGCCGGGCCTGTCATCTGTTTGTGCCACTGCTGAGGAATAATGCATGCCATCCTCTGATTGTAAATGATCAAAAGCAGAGCTGTTTCATGTGAGTAACACATTGACAACTTTCTTTCCTGGAACGCTGAAAATTCCCAACGGTAAAAGTAAGGGCTTTGATCGCTTTCGCTGAACTTCAAGAACTGCTGAATAAAAAAAGGTAAGCGTCATCTTCAATGCGACGTATTGTTATGGGATGGTTAAAAACTCCTGCAATTTTTTAATGCGCCATTATTTATTGTTTGTGGTATTGCAGTTACAACCAGTGCCAGATTCCCATATTTACTACTACTACTACTTATGTAAACACCATTGCTACTGCTCAGAAACACATACTAATTGATTAGAGATGCCAAGTTATTGTGTAAAAGTATATTGTCTATTCACAATCTCAAATAAAAAGTGTTGTAGAAAAGTTTTCAAAATCAAAGTAACCCATCCCAAGCTATAATTGTGTTCCAAAGTACATCCCAGCTTTTGTAGGCTTAGAAAAGACTGCTCATGCATGTGATCCCATTGTAATAAGCACCGTGCCACAGCTGACATCTCCGTTAAAAAGCCCTTAATTAAACTCCATATATCTTGTTACAGGTGGCTGGCCTCAGAGCTGTCATGTACCTCACCGCGGAGACCCTCCCTCCCTCCCTCTCGTCTGTTAACGGCAGTCCTGCACTTGTTGGTTCACCTGGCTTTCTGTACGACACCGGAGCTCCCTGCTATTGCACAAGTGAGATGTTACGGACGCTCTAGCTGTCAGCGCCGCAGAAAGCTAATTGTGAGAAGGAAGCAGATGGTCCACAAAAGACCATCCAAATCAGTGAGAAGTTTTATCGTTGTTTTCCTTTTTTCCTTTTTTGGGCCGGGGTTGACTTTGATGAGCTGCCATGATGGTACTTGGTAGAGGAGCCAACTGCAGATTGATTTATGAAGAGAAAAGTTGGAAGAACAAAATGCTGGAGACTGAATTACTGCTGCTTCTGTTTTTGCTAATAATACTTCAACTAAAACTGCGGCTGTAATGCTACTTTTACAACTGCTATAATACTAAACAAGTAAGATATACATATAAAAACAAGACTAAAACGCAAAATTTGTGTTACAAGAAAGACGTGCTTTCTATAGGGACCTCTATAGAACTTTGCATAAGGAGAACAGAAATATGCAGGATGTTGCCAGGTGAGTTTCGCTCGCATTCATTCGAAGCAGGACCACCGAGGCAAAATGCTAGGCTAATGAGCTCCCGTAGGATAGCGACGCTTCCCACTTCAGAATGCTGTCAAAATGCGCTTTACAAATTCTCTTATCTGAAGTCGAGCTTCAGCTTTATCTTGCCAAGTTCCTCCGCAGATCAGTGCCCATCTAATAACTTGCAAATATAAATATCTATTGGCCCCCTTCTAATACTTTCTAATGCCAAGTTTTCTGTTTATAGAAAGACCGTTATTATTTCATCCTCGTGTATAATATGTAAGCTAAGGTTTAGTTGCACAGCTTGAAAATAAAAAAATAAATGATAAAATAATAATTGTATTGGCGTCATGATGTCTGGTGTCAACAAAAATACACCAAGCCCCAGAACTCCACTGAATATTTATGAGTCTTCTTTGAAAAAATTCATATATATGTTCATAAGAGCTATTTCTCAATCTGCGATACGAACACTTATTTTCACAACTTTGTCATTGACTTTTACCTCCAAATCAAAGTAGAACATATTTTGACTACAATTGATTTAAACATCCCTCGATTGAGATAATACACAAAGAATTATCGTTTTCTTGATTCTTTGCAGATCTTTATTTTCAAATCAGTAACACTTACCTGAGAAAATACCTGATTTAAAAGAAGAAATATTTTTTTTGAATCCACTTTAAGGAGCTCTTAACCTTGTAACAACAGTAATTCCTCATCATTAGTTTGCTCAAAGTTGTATTTTGATTCTTTCATGCATGTTAGAGTAATCCTGTAGTGTCTTAGTGGGCTCCAAAAATCCCTGCTTTCACCTACCCCCTATCCCCGCCCACATCCCTGTACTTAGTTGCAATTATTTGAAAACTGACGGATCTGAGTGACATGTGGGGTTTTAAAATGTCCCATAGCCAAAAATAAAAACAAACCTGTTAACGTGAAATGTCACAATGAAGAGGCGGGGCTTATTGTTCTGCAGTTATAAACAGGAAGTTAATGGACTTTGTTTCCATTTCCAAGCCGTGTTAATAATAGCACAAATTATTAAATGATGATTTTCTTACGTTTAAATTCAATACCACGAACTTGAAAAAAGCATTAATATGTCTCCTGTAACAAATCAATTTCTATGTATAACTCGATAACTCACCTCAAACCAGAAGTAAGGTGTGAATAATCCATCCAGACATGTTTGGCTTGGTTGTAACTCAACTCCAATCACATGCCAGGACGCTTCAGCTGCTCCTTTGGTCAGACGGCACAAGAGAGGAGCATCTGCGCAGACAGGGTTGAGTTATGGCGCGGGGGCAGGTCGGATTCTCAGGGTTGGTGCTCCTATACGCACCAAATTAAGATGGATTCCGCTGGGGCGTGCGTCTAGTGCATTATGTGCGTGTCCAGTAGAAAGATATGGACCCTGAAAGTGAAACGTCCTTTGAACCTGTCAACATGATGGAGAGTGTTTACATCTGGATGCTCTGTTAAAAAGACACTACAAATCAGATACATAGGCGACGCAACGCATTGGTTTCAATTGATGTATAGAATGGTAGCATTAAATGAATAGTTTGTAGACATCTCAAGGACTAAAGCTGCTGCCGACCTGCAAGTGTGACAGGTATAGAGGAATCAGCCGTTGTTGCTGGAGAGTCATTTGGATTGAATTGATAAGAAGGCCATTAGCGGTCGCTTCAGCTCGTTGCCATGGCGATGTATCTCCTTAGCCGAGAATGTTGTAATGCCCCAGGTTTCTCTGCAAACAGAAAGTGAGGTGCACAACCGGGTGTATGTGGTGCATTCTGACATATTAAGTTAACGCTTGATATTACAGTTTTAATCACAAAGCACAGGACCAAAGTATTACATTGTATTTGTTTTCTTTTAGTTTGGCTGTCTCCTTTTCTTTATGGGGTTACACAATCAGTGTTGCCAGTTGTTGTATCAGAT
The DNA here is from genome assembly GCA_015082035.1 of Chaenogobius annularis. Lineage (NCBI taxonomy): Eukaryota > Metazoa > Chordata > Actinopteri > Gobiiformes > Gobiidae > Chaenogobius > Chaenogobius annularis. The sequence continues at coordinate 893,962 of BJKM01000038.1, forward strand.
ACCTTGTCTTCCCAACACAAGTCTTGCTTTTAATCCAGCAGTATTCAAGAGATTTTATACATAAATCCAATAATTTTTTCCATCAAGCTTAAAATGAAAAAATGAAAAAATAATAATAAGCAGTTGATATTTGGGGTTAGTTAGTTAGGTTGTTCGCATGCCAACTAATTCTGGTTCTACTCGGTAACAATCTACACAAAACACTTCTACATGTGTAGTGTTTTCTAAGGAGGCTCTGGTGTTACTCACGTGTGGTCGAGTGGTCGTCATTTGCCCAAACATCCCTGATGTTTCATGGAGTTTGTGACGTTTGAAGCCTAACGCCAACTCTTCCATTGAAAATGCATTAGTGCTAACTCCTGAAATCGCACCGGCTAATGGAACGCAGTGTTTTGTTTACAAAGACTGGAAGGGTCTATTCATTCATTATTAATAACCTTTCTTTTGCTAATTATTTCAATAGTCCTGGGATGTAAATTAACGTAAATTCATGGAAGTAGCTTGCATCAGTAATAGTAATATATTAGCAGAAATATTGCAGCAGCAGTTTTTGTCAAGGAACTGGCAGTAGAAGGTAGACAAATGACTACAAAACTGATTTCATTTAGATACTCACCTCCTATCATCATGAGAAGCTGTACATGTCAAAAGATAATATTCATTTCGCAGATTCAAATACAATTCCCTGTAGATTGTTGTTCCCAATGACAGCCTATTATAATATACCCCTGACTGATGGGCTTTTTAAATTGTATGTGAACATCTGGACCTGCCACTCACAGCATCTCCTGGGCTTAAGCTAACATCTGTACGCGCCGCTAGCCACCTGAGACAGTGCAAAGGCAACAGCTGTCGGTTTTAATGCGGCGTATGATTGGCAGGCGGTGGGAGGCCAGGTCATGGCGCGCATATCAACAGCCCGCATTGGTTTTTATACTGGGCTGCTCTCGGTGCCCAAAAGGTCAGGGAGGTAGCTTGGGACTGCAATGTTCTTTTACAAACGTAATATGTAATAAGTACTGTAACAGGTTAATTTTAGGTTCCGTGAAAAAAATGATGGCTCATTTGAAAAAAACTTGTGCTTAGGCGGTTTTTATTCACACCCAGTCCCAAAGCAGTGGTAATGTATTTACACTGAACAAATGACGACAATCAGACAAAGTATTTACAGGATCTAAAAATGCACATAAAAATCAGGGTCTCACAGCAGACATGATATGGCACTATCTCCAACAATGAGCAGAGCTTCGTTTTAAACCCCCTAGCCCCTCCCCTGGGTAAACCAAATAAAAAAATGATAGGGGTGAAACACAAGATGGCATGAATCAACAAAAACCCACAAAATCATATGGCCCCTTTAACTCAGACTAAAATCCCCATAGCCCTCCATATGGCCTAGACACCAATAACGAAGGAAACAAAGACAAATAACCCAAATATTAATTACCTTGAAATGGTGGAGTCCTTTGGTCACGTGACCAGACAAAGCGCGCCAATATGAGCTTAAACCGGGACTCGGGTTGGCCCACGGGACAGGAGGCAGCGACAGCAGCAACAGGTGAGTGTGGTGCGTAGGCGTCGAGTGTGCGCCTTTGAACGCTCTACAGCGGGGAAAAGTGTCCGGGCAGTGGGGAAGTATTTCGGGGAAGAGAAGGGCCATGACGCAAGTTGACCGGGCGCTCCGCAGATGTTGAGCGCACCACACACGCTCCGGGCAGGGCACTCTCAGGGAAATGACGGGGCGGTTAGGACGGGATTGTAGATTTGAAAAGAAGTGTGGGGAAATAGAGCAATCTTGGATAACAATACGCTGGAGAAATAATTTTTCATTTTGAAGGCAATAGGTAGCAACAAACAAGAGGAAGCCAGAGAAAGATAAAAGTATCACGGTGCTTCAATATCAGTGTTTGGTGTCAACAACCGCAGCACTCATGGGGTCAGAGTTATCTTTTGTTTTATTGCAAGGTTTAGAATTACTATTACAGTAAGCATCAGAGATATTTAAACTAAATAGCTAAAAAAAAAATAATGTAATAAAGTTATATTTGTTTTGCCACAGTACAGATATATTGTGAAACTTGTGAACTTTTTGAATATAAATAGCGTTTTATTCTGCGTAGAGCAGGCAGTGCGCTTTTAGCATGCTAGATGTTGTTAGCTTTACCATGGAGGCAAAACTCGCACTGGCTTCAGATATATTGCTGTGAATAATTAGGACGCTCAGAATGAATTTGGTCTGTGATCGATACATTTAGACTTAAAGAGTTTAAAATGAACTCGTTCTGTTGTCATGTTTTAATATGGTAAAAATTTGGTACAGCGCTTTTAAGTATGTGTACTTTACTTGAGTACATTTTACAGTGGATACTTTTCACTTCCTACATCTCAGAGCAAGTATCTGTTCTTACGCCACTAAATTTTTTAACACAGACTGAAAAATAAAAAGTACTTTCTCTATGGTTTTGAGCCAAAAGTAATATACGTATGAAAAGTCTAGAAATATCAGAAACAACACAAAACAAAAAATCTGGACAATTTTTCATCAAGATCGCTTAATAAATATTAAAAATGAATAAAATGTTTTATTTTTTTTTGCAATTGTACTTATACTTATCCAACACTGGTGAACTGTGGCTAAGAGTTGTGTGTCCTTCTGATGGATGGGGAGAACCGTGTTGGGCATCTGACCCATATCACTCCAATCATAAAATCACTTTTCTTTGTATTCTAATTAATGTATTTGTTTATTTCATTCATTCATTATTTCAATCCCTGAAATTCATTTTAAGAAATGATGCGTTTTATACTTTAAGCAAACTAGTGTTCAGGGGTTGTGCGTGGTCCGTTTCTTCTACAACAAAGGGCCATGATTGGATGGGGATTTTGGGGAGTTAAAATTGGAACATTATTCTCCTTTGCATATGAGGCACATTAGTTGGGGCAATTTAATTTGACAAATCAACACAAGCCAGTTTAGCATGGGGAAGAAGTTGCCCGAACTTGGCCAAAACTTCCACTGATTTACAGGTCGTGACTTGTATTTAACAGAGCGCATAATCTCTTATTGTCCAAAGTTAGTTCCACAAATTACATGGAAAGAAGTGTGGACATAATCTTCATCCCCTCTCCCCACCTCCTCCTCTTCATTTTCCCTTTCATGCTCCAGCAACTTCTGGAGTGCCCTCAAATTAATCAATGTTTTAATGGAAGCTGGTTAAATATTCAAATTCAATCATGAGTTACTTAACACATCTTGAGCTGGCCTTCTCTGTGTGAGGTGAGCGGAGTCACTGGGGCAAACACATTAGCATACAGACAGTCTTCTTGGGCTACGCGGCTTAGGGCAGAAAGTTTGAGCAAGTTTGGAGAATAGACTAAACACATTTCAGTGCACAGTCATTTTCAACATCATTAGTCTCATTACATGTACAGATTTAATGTTTGTTTGGGGGAAAAGTTGATCTGCCTCATTTCATAGAGACATCATGGACGGTAAACAAGCTCGCCGATAGGTCATGGACAGCAATAAACTAATTAATTTGTCTGAGTGGGTTTTTGTGCAAAATGTCTCTTGAAGCAGATATTACTTGGCGTCCCTTGTTTGTCTTCCTAAAGAACAATACATTTAATGCCATACAGTGGAACATTCCAAGCAAAGCAATAGCATTTTATTGGAGACCAGCAGGTGGCAGACACTACCAGAAAAGTTGGAGTGTGCAGTGTAAAAACTATGTACATTTCTCCTCTTCCTCACAATATAAAAAAACACTTAAGGTGATAACCCAGCAGTTATCCCTTAACATACGGAAAGGTGAAATCAAATTCCACTTAATTTTTTCAGAGAAGCCTTTGTGTGACCATTTGAGTGGGAGATAGATCTTTCAAATATTTCAAAGCCGAAAGGAAAAAACAGAGCTAGTGCATGTGAGCAGCAGCTGTTTCCTGTTTAAGGCACTGCACTCGAGCAGTAGTTCACGTCAAGACCCAAAATATTACATTTCCTGTGCATAATGCTTCCACCACTATCCATAGCCAATGCATTACATAAAGAGATGTGAAAACTCAGCATAGAGGCGCAAAGAAGTGAAATAAATGCAAGAAAGTTGTCAAGAAACCAGAAGTTGTGTCTTGTTAACTGTAGCTTTATCCAAGTCTGAAAGAGCCACAAACACGTAGTTTCTAAACGTCTTTTTGTGCATTGCCAAGATCGGCCTTATATATCATTTTGATTGTATTTAATATGAAAACATTGCCTATGTTTGGGTAATGTCCGCTGCTCACGTAGCAGACCCCTGCAAGCCGGGCCCTTGGCATGGAACGCAATCCGCCATTAACAAAAGTGGCCAGACACGCTCTGAAGTGAACCGGTCTGGGGGACCAGGGCTGGTGGAAAAGTGGATTAAGACGGACCAGTCTAGTCGCCAGCTTCATAGAACATGACCAACGCGACCACCGGCTGCAACGAGGGACCCTCGGACTGCTAACGGCGAACACACAGTGTGATGGGGTGCCATAGAGGTGGCACATCACGGGGCCCTTTGCCTCACTGTGGCACAACAGAGAAGGTCTATTTGACATGATAATCATTATGAAACTCTGAATGAGATCTTTACCTGACCCAGCAGCAGACGGGTGCGTGCCTATGTTCCCCAGTACCTATGTTCCTCGGTACCTATGTTCCCTCGTTCATAGAATAGGGGGAACATAGGTACCGGGGAATATAGGTACGTATATGTACCTCCTCAAACTATAGAATAGGCTGATGGTTCAGGTTCCACATCCCCAATAGTTGTGCATAAATGTATGGTTTTACAGCATAAAATATAGCAGCATATAACCCTAACCCTAACCCTAACCCAGGTCTGGAGAAACATAAGTACATAGGTATGACCCCGCTGCAGACGGAGCACAACCTGTAGGCAAAGCCCAGCCAAACAGGTAGACGAGTGTTGGAGACAGAAAAATATATGGAGGTCTGGGGAACTTTAATACTAGACGTGGCGCTTCTTGCTGGTCGCCAACTCATATAACCAATACAGTCACATTGGCAGTAGTAAACATCCTCGATTGAGCGGTCCGACCCACCAACCCACAGGTTGGCAGTGCAACCTCAGATGAATACTACCGTTGTATCCTTGAGCAAGACGCTCAACCCACCTCGCCCGTGTACACTGTGTGAATGTGTGAGTGAACGCTTTGAGTGCCTTGGAAGTAGAAAAGCAATATACTTCAAAAAATAATAACATTTACTATTTAATTCCAGTTAAAAGATTAATACTTTTTGTACATCCTTATTGTTGCATTCAATGCATCTTTCTCCATCAGACTTCATTCTCTCACTACAACACAAAGGCATAAACCCTGGCCAATGCAACCATCGGCTCTAAAAAACAAGGCTATTACATGAAGGAGAAGTAGGATTGATTTGTGTAACATTGAATGTCTATTTTCACTCAATATAAAGATACATCAAGGGAAAGCTGATCTCATGTTACTGCTGCTCCCAATTATTCATTCTGGACCATTGCTGATATAAAATGGCTACAGTCTCATTGGAGTCTGTGGCTGGGACCAAATGAAGATCTGTGGAACTCTAAAAATAGCTTGGTGATAAATCAGACCACTGTGTAGATGTGTGTCCTGTATGGTGCCTTTGTGCAGACGAAGAAATAAGGTATAGCTTGAGGTATAAAATATATCGTTTTTGCTCTAATCAAAGTGGGTAAATAATGTGTAATTGGTGAATAGAAACATTTATACATTTAATGTATTTGGTGTATGTCCAGTCCAGCTAAACATATGTGAAGACCATTTTGTGTAATAATAAAAAAAATGAGGCAAGGCAAGTTTATTTGTAGAGCACAATTCATACTTCAGAGAACAGGAAAAGATGCATTGAGAAGCGAAGGAGGCAGTTAAAATCCTTTGAGTCGTATGTAAAGCTTAGATTTGAACATCCTCAGAGGAGAGACCTGTCTCACAGGAGGCCGGTCCCTGAGCTCAGCCTCCTCAGAGTCCAAGATGGTTCATATGGCATGAACATGTCAGAGATGTACTTTGGTGTAGGCCATGGAGAGACTTGAACACAAGCAGAGCTGCTTTAAAGGAGAAAATAACATTACTTTTGTAATGCATCCTCACTTTAGACCTGAACATTTGTAGTTTTTAATATTTTTCATTTTATCCACTGACTTTTTATTCACAACATTTGAACTTGATTTTATGAATTGTGTCAAATCATATTTCTGTTAACTGGCCACTGGGGAATTTTCACTGGGGAATTTTTTTCTTCTTCTAATTTGTACATTTTCTATGGCTGTGCAATGCAAAGCACTGTATTTTCATTATACGTGGCTTAGTTGAAAAAACTCAACACTCCTGCCCTGGACAGAGCATGCAACTGGAAAAATGCACACCATAGTCAGTGCCATACAATGAGACACATACCTGTATATATCCATGGATACATCATGCAGTTTATAGAGGAATTTGTACTTAAGGCCTAATTACGAAGGTTTCGGCATTCACTAAATCATTTCTTAACTGAAAAATCTGAAAAACAGAACCCATGAACTCTCGTCTCCTTCTGTAAACCTCCATAACCAGAGACGATCGTCTCCCCCTGTAAACCCCCCATAACCAGAGGCACTTGTCTCCCTCTGTAAACCTCCATAACCAGAGACGATCGTCTCCCCCTGTAAACCCCCCATAACCAGAGGCACTTGTCTCCCTCTGTAAACCTCCATAACCAGAGGCGATCGTCTCCCCCTGTAAACCCCCCATAACCAGAGGCACGTGTCTCCAGGCGCCCCGGTTATATACTGCAACGATTTATAGAAAATGCACTAAATCAATGAAAGCTCTGATTTATTTGAAGTTGGTGACTTAAATATTTTCCCACTGTGTCTTCTTGTGTATTTAGACATTACTAAAACAGTGATAGTAGGCAGAAGCAGCTCTAGCTTAATTCCTTATCCTTCTTTGTTCACTTATTTTTGTTGTTGTTACTCTTTACTCCCTCAGTCTCGCATGTTCTGTTGAGCCATATATGGAAGTTTAGAGGGTGTTTTTTGCCAAATACATACAAGTGTAAATGAGCGGCATGGTGTTCGTAGCAAAGGACACGGAGAGGCCCAATGTTCATACATTACATCCCAAATTACACTAACATCTCTGATTACCATTGTCTTGTACGAAGACCTCTGACCAAGGTGGAAGTCAGGTATGTCAGATAAATGAGCTTTCGCTTGTATACCACTGTCTTATTAGAACAAAAGTGAAATTTTACTTGAAAGAAAATGTTTATGGTGGATGCTTACTTGTCCGCATCCATAGCCTCATGTTATTGTTGAGGTGCAGAATAATGTCTTTGAGGTCTCTGGGCTTCTTACAGCGCAGTCTCTTTCATTAAGTCACTTTTATGTTGAGGGCTCGAAAAGACACCACTGTGGCAGTTCTGTCCTATTCTTAAACATTTCTCTTGGACTTTCCCATTCACTGTGATCGAACCACAAAAACAAATGCCATGTTCTTCCTATAGATGTAACAGCACACCATTTACGTATACACCATTTGCCATTTCTGATGATCACTGAACTTTCACGTATTTGTCAAAATGTTGCAGCTCTCAGTGGTATTCTTGAACCGCAGCCTCAAGCTCTCTGACAATATTTCACCATTGGCTTTAAGAGTGGGGCGCCCTTGTCATCTCAGGGGGGACCGTGAGTGGAGAGCGGAAGAGTCACATTCAGAACGACCGAGCAGGAACAGGGGACAAGAACAAAACTAAATGTGGCCCTTTACCATTCATCATTACTTCTTGTTCAAATGACCTTGAAAATTGTAAAAGACATGGATTGGACCTGCAATGCTTTTGTGCGCCAATGCAAATGATAGCCTGAGGGAAATTCAGTTTTTCAGCTGCTTACAGCACTCATTAATAAAATAAATAAATAAAGCAATGCTAAACTACATCCACAACACTTATAAGGATGTATTATAGTGTCTAATTGCTCTGGGTAAAAATGACTTCATGAGTCTGTTCAGGAGAGAAACTTTCCACTGAGGAAGCTCCTCTGCCACAGCTCTAACACATGTACATGGTGACTGCTGTTGTCCATGACAGATAATGGTGTCCAATGTTCTCCTCTCCATCACAGACACCACAGAGTCCAACACCAATGACAGAGGAGGCCTTCTTTATGAGTTTATCCAGCCTCTGTGCATCCTTTTCCCCCCAGCACACAACCCCATAGAAGACAGAACTAGCCGCCATTGACTGCAGCATCTTTTTGCAGATGCAAATGGAGTCTGCTCTGCATTGTCCTATAGATCAGATCTGTATTGACTGACTAGTCCAGCTTCTCGTCTTACTGCAGTCCAAGATATTTGTAGGAGGTCAGCACCTCAATCTCCTCGTTGCTGATGTTTACAGGATGGGGAGATGGCAGCGCCACCTAAAGTCTAGGATGAGCTCCTTTGTCTTGGAGGTTTTCAGCTGCAGTTGGTACAGGTGATTCCAGTTGACAAAGTCTCTCACAAGGGCCCTGTATTCTCCCTCGTACCCCTCTCTAATGCACCCAATGAGAACTTTGGCACTTGACAGAGAGCCACCCTGAAATGATTATCGCACATATCACCTGTCAGAGATATTGATGTTTCTATGGAGGAGAATGCACCCGGCCTTTATATGCGGAGGCAGCTTGGTGATTGGTGTAGTGTAGATAGATCTTTGAAGTCAAGTGTACTGTACATAGATAACGCTGTAGACTCATTCTGAGCATGTTGATGGAAGTATTCAAGATGAATGAACATTGTCTACAGTCAATGCCCAGGAAGGAAATATGAGAAGAGGAATCGACATCAGGTCGATTTAATTCAACAGGAATGAAAGCATTTCCCATCCATGTGTTTCAGAGGCTTAATTTATCCCCCAACCCAGTTATGCCACGCAACCATCACTTCACATTGCATGCAGGTAAATGTTTATTTTTACTATATATTTTGTTTGGACTAGGATTAGGTTCAGGAACAGTCCATTTGGTTAATTTTAGGACATTGGGACGGATTAGCTATCTGGGTCTCGGCAGAACTTCGGTTTTTTTATGACGTGTTTCGGAGTGATGAAATATTAGCACCATAATAATTAACAGTTCAAAACGAAATATATCTTGAATGGTCAAATGCCCTCAAAGAAATAAGCGGAGGAAATTGATAAACTTTGGTTGTTTGAGTCTGATAAAATACTATATACAAAAAGCACGCTTGAGTTAACGAGATGCTTCTATTTTGCATGATCAGTTTTTGTCGGTCTTGAAAATGAAGCAATAATTCGGTCTGTTTGCCTCTCTTGCAATCTTATGTGAAGTCCTGATGTAAACTGTGGGCAATGGTTATTCATGGATTCAGTCACGTAACTTGTTTGTTGTGGACGCCATTTTGAGGATGTCACTGTATGTTGTAGCCTATCTTTGCTGTTATATAGTCATGAGGCTACATCCAAAAATAGCACATCTCACTGAAAATGAAAAGAAAGTTTTATGTTTTGATCATTATCAACTGCCTGATCATTATCCACTTAGAAACAGTGAAAACTTCCCTCTACTTACCTTTGCGAACATTTACTTGGAAGTTACGTCCTTCCACAGCACCTCAGGACAAACCCTCAAGAGCAGTTAAGTCTGCCAATAGGCTAAAAACGTTGAGAATCATAGCCACACAATTGATGACGTATTTTAATTTGCAAACTAGCTACCCAAAACAAAGTGCTTACTGGTAGTCTGGAGTGATCTGGAAGTCCACTGGTCCCTCCTGGTCGTGGTATACCATTTCTAATGGCAAACAGGGTCCGTGGGGATGTTATATGGAGGAAGAATCCACTGTATTTTATTAATACAGCACACAGTACGGGTGGGTGTCTCCACCACTGATTCCATTACGATTAAGAGGATCATGAGTGAATCATGTGTGAATGGAAGCATCAATGCATCTTAATATTTGATACTATATACATTACTGCTGTGACTGGTTCCGTTACATCGCATATGAACACCTTTTCCGAAAAACCCAAAGTTGAACAAAGTAAAGCCAAATCCTATGCTGATAGATATGCCTGTGGGTCGCTGTGTGACACTGGACAGCTCAGCTTGTCTATGATGCTGCTGCTGCTGCTGCTGCTGCTGCTGCTGCTGCTGCTGCTGCTGCTGCAGCTGCCGCCGCCGCCGCCGCTGCAGCTGCTGCTGCTGCTGCTGCTGCTGCTGCTGCTGCTGCTGCTGCTGCTGCTGCTGCAGCTCTGAGCGAGAGGAGGCGGGGGCAGGACACAGAGTGAGAGACATGGGGAGAACTTTGATTTCCCATTATTAATTCTGCACCGATTCAGAATAGTTTGATAAGAATTGTTCTAATTCTAATAGAATTATTAGAATTGAAGATGCATTAAAAAAACTATTGATGTCACATGTGACTTTAAATCAAAGCTTTAAATCCTTTCCCCCTTACAATAACAGTAAAAAATGATAAACTAATATGTCTGCAATCTTTTTTTTTCTTTTCTTTTTTTTTGTAAAGTTGAGCTTAAAAGAGAATTTTTTGATTGGATGCAAACTGAACAAATTGGGATAAATAGAAGGCAATCATGTTTGCCGGCGGTCTTAACAACATCCGTGACAATATAAAGCCTAATAACCCATGTACTCTCAGTGATCATTACACAATTACACAATATTACATGCTGCAATATGCAATTTACTGTTGGTTTCATTCCCAATTTGTCCGACTAAATGGGAACGTCAGGGGCAGGAAATTGCACGACACGGATGTACAAGAGCTCTCATATAAAGTGTAGCCGGGGTGTGTGTGTGTGTGTGTGTGTGCGTCGTCTTCAATGTCAGCAGGATTTTCCGGACACAGTCGGACGGAGTCATTTAGAAAATCTCTCGGCACTGGCAGTCTGCACAGAGGAGAGGAAGCAGCAGCGCTCGCAATTTGTGTGAAGTGCGCTGTGGTCATTTTGGAAGGTGCTGAAGTAAGTTGTACACATTTGCATCGGTCTGGGAAAAGACAGTCTATTAGAGCACTTTAGATAATCACTCAGGAAGCAGTGTCATTGGTTTCTCTATTTTGACTTCGTATTCATTCAATTTCATTTCAACAGATATTCCTTAGCATTTAAATGGTAATACAACACTTGAGTTATGGCCGAAATTCTGACACACATACCACTACTTTGCCATTTAAGGCAAGCTCAAACTGTAAAGAAAAGTACTTTTGACTTCTTAGCCTGGTTAAAAAATGTAGGGAAGTATAACGTATAGTTACCTGCTCTCAAATAAGTAAAAATTACCCCCTGTAAATACCAAAAAAATCTTTCAAAACTTTGTTACATTCCACCACTGAACATTTGCCTCGCATCTGTGTTCCAGCATGTACCCACATGACACCCAAAGTGTTAAAAAGTGACCATTCATGACCTCTGGTGAAAAGAAGGAGATAATAAAGAGAAGAGAAAGTATTCAAAACAAAAAACAGATTCATCTCTTCCAAAGGTCTTGATCAGAATTACCAATACATTCTGCATTTCTTTATTCTGACAAGCGATTAGGCCGACAAGCCAATATTAAAGTCATTAAAGTCACCCTCTGGCCAGAATAAATATAGACTAGATGCAGTGAATCAAGAGGACAGGACATTACACCTGTCAATCACGGCAATGCAAAGATGATTTGTGATGTTGTCGTGACACATTGATGGGCGTTGCCAAGGAAATTGCAATCACCAAAACTGAAAAATATATAATTTGTTTTATTTTCACTTTAGAGGCATAGTTCAGCTCTTAGCACAGTCAATGTTTCAATTTGATTTCTGTTTTCAGCCTGCATGACCTGTTCTCCTTTGTCCAATGCAGTGAAGGACATTATCTTATGAATGAATGTGACTGCAAAAGAAATATTGGTTAATGAAGTCCACAAGTGTCCACAAGCCCTGCTACTATCATTGACGTTCACCAAAATAAATTACAACCATTAAATAATTCAAAAAGGAAATCAAACTTTTACACTTGGTTAAACATGCAAATACTGTATATGTTTACATGTTTTATTCAGATTTGATTTCTATTATACTATTATTTTAGTGGCGACATCAGTGCAGTATGTTCTTGTCAACTTTGAATCTTCTTGATAAAATAAATATTAGTTTGCATTTCTCCTTTTGTTTTTGATCCGTTGTGTCTTACAAATATAAATAGGCTTTGGATTGAGATTGGCCGTGACAGCAGCTCAGATTCAGATGTGTGTCGGCCCCCAACTCAATTTAAGTTGAGGGACCCCCTTAGGTAATCACCGATCTCTCAAAAATCTGCCCCTGCTCTCTAAGGACACCAGCCAATTCAGTAGAAAACCTTTAGCAGAGCTTGCCATATTGGGTCCAAAATATGCTCCAAGTGTATCTGTATATAGAGTGAGTGACCATGCGACTCGCACACTGTCAGCAGTGGGCAAGAGTCCAACAGCGAGGCTCCCTGCAAATTGCCTGTGATTACGGCGGTTTGGGCCAAATTCAGTGGAGTAGAGTGGGAAGGGAAGAAAAGCAGGGGAGACAGAAAGAGACTGCAATCAATAAAACTCTGAGCAAAAGCATCGGAAAAAACAGCTTTCTGATCCATTGCTTCTTCATCTCTTTGCCTTTGGTTAGGCGGGCAAAATCAAAAGTATTTGTTGATGGATACGGGTTTTTAGAAGCAATATACTGGTGTGAAAAAAAAATCCAATAAATGGGGTTTTAGAAGACTATTGTTAAGCCGTTAGATTGAAGCCTTGCCTTTTTAAGAATGGTTTGGTATAATGAGATTTTCCGTGCACTTTGAAGATGTTGCCCGGCGGTGAGGGAAATGCAGTTGTCAATAGTTAATATCATTCATCTTTAAAGCATGTTACAAAGAACACATTTTTTATCTGCAATCAAATCTCTGAATTATCCTTGTTGCGGTTTAATTCTACATATTTGTTACATCATTCATTTTGTTGGCTGTGTTGTATTTCCAAATGTCCATTAGAATTAAGCTAAATATTATAATGCATTTAACTTATATAGCTGTATCATTCCTTCACTCCACACTCGGTGGTGGTGAGTTCCTTTTGTAACCACAGCTGACCTGGGCCAGACTGATGGAAGTGAAGCCAATCTGCACCATCGGCCCCTCCGACCACCACCAACACACATGCTCACGCCACATTCATACCAGGCAATGTGAGTGAAGTGTCTTGCCTAAGGACACGTCACCAGTTTGCGCTAGAGCCACAGCTGCCCCATGTGACAGCTGCTTTTCCTACGGTCTTCCAAGTAATGACCCCACCTTGCTTAGCTGCCAAGACCCGATGAGGTCGGTGTGGTCACAATGTTACAACATTCATAACAATATATTGTGTCTTTGTGCAAAAATACCATAGTAAAACTCATAACATAACATCTACTACTTTTTGTTCATTTTGTTCTTAAAAGCTCACTCTTGATTGCGTTCATACTTGACATTCATTGGCCCTAAATTAAGCCCTCTTTAGCCCTGACTTGGTTTTGTCCGTTTCTAGTTCAGGTTTAGTTGCAGGTTTTGTCTTGATCTTGTCTCATGTGAATGTGCCAGAGTGAATGCACCATAAACAACTTTTAGGTAGTGGACACCCCACCAACTACTTGTCTCCATGGAGATTGCATTGCTTTGCCAGGAATATTCCATATATGGCCCTAACACATTCACAATAAGAACGCATCTTTTCAGGTATTTTTGAGCATTAAAACATCTGTGATTTAATGCATGCATGTAAGGTAAGTTTAATATATTGGACTCCCTCCAGAAAAGTTACACACTGCTCATTTAATCCACGCTTTCAAAATCTGAATACCATCTGCCACACTTTTATTTTCGTAATCTAGTTGTTCTGTTGAAGTTCTTAATGAAACAGCTTTTGAAAGTCGCTCCAGAGACAATTTTGATGCTTTAATCAAAGTGGAAAGAATCTCTTTTTTGTAATTTCAATTTACACCTTGACAATCCAATGCCTAAAGCAACATCTGCCTTTCCTTTATAGCAGCTTCACACTTCCACAGAGCCACTAATAAAATCCTCTTGTGAAGGGAGAAGAGTGCTACGGGGCATTGGAAACTCCAGCTGGCTCACCTCCGTATTGCGCATAAGAATGTCCCCGCAAATCACAGCCGCGTTAGCACGACATTGTCTCTTACACAACAAAAGAACGGGACGGCCGTCATTTTACGTTTTGCAATTTTCTCTTCTGTTTGCATATTTTCTGCTGCGTCTTGCTGCCCTTGTCGCTCTGATTCCTTATCAGTCATTTGCGTTCCCATCGTGTCAGATGATTTGATTTGTTTCCTCGTGGGAACGCCATCTTCTTTTTCTCTTTTCATCTGAATCTGAAACTAGACTTTTATGTTGCGCTTCAATCCAACCCGTCCAAGTGTAAGTTTTTTTTTTTTTAACTTTTAGGTGTGTATGTCCCTCAAGGCTGGAGATAACGGCTGTATAACGAGTATGATCTCTTGTACGTTTCATATGAAATGCCACTGTGGGCCGTGGTTAGCTGGACCGAGCTCAAACCGCACGCCTCCTTCCCAGCAGAGAAAGTCTTTGATTTTGATCTTCTCCTGCGCTCTTGTGGTGCGTGGAGCTGCATGATATGTCCACACAGGCTAAAGGTGCACAGGCAGATGGCAGAATATTCGTAATGTTTTCACACAAAATAACAATTCTCGCAAATCTCAAATACAGACGTAAAGTGGATTTTTATTCCAGTCTAATCTATGTTGGATTGTTTTTCTATAAAAATCACAGATTTCAACATCGATGCGATCCTACAGTAAAATGACTACAGAGATGACAGAAATAAAAAAGTATGCCACATTTAACTCGGAATATAACAGATTTTGGTAACAACATATGGGGCTGATATTGGCACCAATTTAAATCTCAATATTTTACTGGAGTATACACTGGTTAGTTATTATGTCAATCCAACAGAAATATGCTAAAACATATTATTGTAATATTGTACAAAGGTGAAATGACTGTAAAATTACTTGCAGAAAAATCACTTTATATCCCCTATTTTACAACAATAATGCCCACATCTAGCAATAACTACAGCTTTCTATTTAAATGGTGTGTGAGTAAATGATTGGTGGAGTCGATATTGGGCCAGGCAGTTCTGGCCCCAATTGTCGTCAACTAGTACAAAAACAGACCCAAAATGCAGGCAGAGAGGAAAAAATAATTGAATGTTGATTTTACGCAGAATGGTTGGCTGGAAACGGAGGTGGCTGGACGAGGCTGGAGGGAGCAAGGCAGAGGCCCAGTAAGTATTTGAAGACACAGAAACAAGCTCCATTCAGTCAGCAAGCTTGCGTCCTGACGTCTGCAGAGTAATCAAGGTCCATTGTGGGAAATCCAAAACTATTTATTTGCATTTGTTTATTACCTAGGGCAGTAAACTATCACATTAGGCTCAAGTGCAAAAATGTCGTGTCCAATCTTTTCCAAGCATTTTTATTCCCATGTAGTCTTTATGGATCAAACCATCACAGCCCTTGTGGTCCTGCAGCACTTTGACGAAAAGTAAGTTTGGCTCGGGTGTTTGTGTGTTGTGGTACTGATTTGCTATTCATTAATCAATTCTCTACCACTTGCCCGTTAGGGGTGTGGACTGGAGCCTATCCTGACTTTGCCGATTTACCTCACACATGCATGCATTTGGGGACTGGGATGCGATGTTGGTCTGGCCGCGGAATCAAACCCATGACCTCCTTGTTTGGGAGGCGAGAGCAGATTGGCACTCAAATCTAAAGCAGCCTAAAGTTTAGCGCAGAGCTAGTCCCGTAAACACTGAGGCTGATGGCGAACCAAGAGGTGGAATAGTGGAATGGACTCTCCAGCTACTCTCCAGCAAGTGTCAAAAAAAGTACATTTTTCCTCCACCTCTGACTCTTACAGACCATTGGCAGAATACTTCCAGTCAAACTTGTCTAAAATCATGAAACAGCTCTAGAATGGTGAAAAGTCATCGAAACGTTGCCCATAACAGGAAGTTAAAACCCATAAATACACTGAGGAAAGACTATAACGGCAAAGATGCGTTGTTAAACTTTGAACCCAAGCTTCGTCTCCACAAGGCTCCCTTTCCACTCCGATGACAAAGGCCTCATAAACAATCCCCAACCGCTAATTATTACTGCTCTCACAACAGCGTGCAATAAATTAGCAGCCGCCTAATGATTTCCCAGTGATTCTGATTGTGTGTGAAGGAGCATGGAGCGAGAGAATTACGGAAACCACTTGTGTTTTTTCGCTTAAGTCGGATCCATTGCCTGTGTGCTTGTATCATTTATTGTGCTCGGCCCCACATGGAGAACGGCAGCAAAACGACTGAGCAATCACCACAGGCGGCGCACTGCGATACTGGAAAGACACTGTTGCTGCTGCCGAATTGAGATCATTAAACAAAGTTGGATTTTATTTCCATTTTAACAGCGTCGTTAAATGAATGAACATCTTGTGCAAAATTCCCATGAACCAAAGGAGTAATATTTGCGAATAAATAAAGGCTAGCCAAACACATACAGAGCCAAATTACACTTGCTCTCTGAATTGTTTTGGCGCAGGATAATTGTATTGTTCCCAGTGCAATGTAATCTAGGCAATAAAACCACAACCAGAGGTAACAAAACACGGTTGTATAGGCTGTTGCCATGCTTAATCATGATCTGTTTGCAGGTTAAGTGGAAGTTTACTAACATAAAACACATTTACTCCACACCAAGAAGTTTGATTTCTGAAACCAGTTTTCATCTGCATCTTCATTTTGAACAGTATGTAGATAGAAATGGAAATAAAACCAATCAAATCAGAAAGGGTTTATGCATTGTCAATGAACAAACTTCAAAGACATAGGAACTTGTCTCGGCTTAAGTGCAACACAAAACACTGACAATAATAAAACAACATATATTCAGTCAAACAAAAAGGCAGCATTTAAGGGACAATTTAAAATTACTATAGCATAAAATAAAAAATAAAAATAGCTTGCTATGTACACAAGTTATTTAAAGTTTTAGTGCAGAAAGTGACAGTGCAGTGAGTGTAGAATAGTGTATTAAATCGGCAGGTTTTGAAGTGTTCATGAGTCCAAACGGCAGAGGAAAGAAACTATTCTTGTAGCGGGAGGTTCTGTACGAATGGACGTAGCCTCCTGCCTGAGGGAGTGGTTCAAATAGACCAGCCAGGTGAGAAGGGTCGGCTGTGATCCGGCCTGCTCGTCCCAGAGTCCTGGAGACGTACAGTCCTGCAGAGATGGAACTTGCAGCCGATCACCTTCTCAGCAAACGCACAAGCCGTTAGCTCTGTTTGTCCCTGGCTCCAGCGTACCACCACGGTATATGAGTAGATGACTCAATGATGGCCTGTAGAACTGCACCATCATCTGCACTCGCAGCTTGGCTTTCCTCATCTGCCGCAGAGGAGTACATCCTCTGCTGGCCTCTTGATGAGGGAGCTGATGGAGGCTCCCACTGAGTTCCTGTGATGGTGGTGCCCAGGAAGCAAGGAGTCCACTTGTGATGGGGGAGTCTGTCATGAGAGGGGGGCTGGAGCTGTGACTTCAACTGAAAGCCACGAATATCTCTCACCACTGTTCTTCGCCGTTAACTCAGGTTGTGTCCGCTGCACCAGGACACCAGCCGTTCCACCTCGCGCTCCTTGTAGGCGACAGACTCATCTCTGCGGATAGCCCGATTAGGTTGTAATTGAATACATATTTCATACTGTGGAGCTTCCCAGGCAAAGCAACATCTCCATGGAGACAAACAGGTAGTGGATCCCCAACCAGAAAAGTTAATACTTTAAATGCACCTTTGAATATCATGTGATCTATTTCAATTCTTGAAACTGAGTGGACATGGTAAAGACGCACTTTTGTAACCAGCTGGTGCCCCTTATTGCGTTGCCCAGAATCTTACACAGTTTGGCATTATCCTTAACAATCTTCTTGGAGACAAGTGGCTGACAGCACCAGTCCAAGTAACATGTCAGATCTGTGGAGAGGCGGCCCATTGTTCATTTGAATGTAAATGAATGATCTGAAAGTGCTAGTTATTTTAATTCTTGACGAACCCCCATTTCTGTGAACATACAAATACCAAAAGAAAATAGAAGTGTTCTGCTCTTTCATCACATGCTCCTCTTACACTGACTGTCCCCATAGGACCCACATAATGTTGGTGGGCTGCATATTGCATTATTTGCCGCAACGGATGGATTTCGCGTGTTAAGGTCTCTCGCACACAATAATTAATGCAGACTATGAAGCAGGCCACTGACATGTCGCAAGTAATTTTTAATGTGCAGTGGTTTTAGAGTGGAGAAGTGTTTATTTATTCACTAAAGGTTTCCAATTCAAATTCAATCGAAGAGAGAATATGTACAGACTATCATGACCTGTACGGAATATAATATGAAGTATGTAGTATGGTAGCAATAGTCAAGCCCAGTTCCATATTTGGAAATCTAAGTGCGTGTTTCATGGCAACCACAGAGCCAATCAGGAGCGAGGTTGTAAAAGGTACAACCCGCTCACCCTACAGGTTTCCACTGGGGCGGGTGCTTAGCAATGAGCCGCGCTAACTGTCAATCAAACCTGGTGCTAACGCGAGCTGAAAAGGACGTTAGATTGGACCTGATTGGACAGATATTATTGTCAGACTCGAAGGATGCGAATCGCGCTCCTGCTCACTTCCTATTTGGACTAGCGGGCTAGCTACGTCCATTTATATATACAGTCTGTGGAAGCAACAGGAATAGTTGTGGTAGTGGCATGAGCAGTACTAGTCGTCGTAGTAGTAGTAGTGGTATTCCTTGCAGTTCTTTCTTCGCTGAGAGGTCACGCCTTGTTCAGGTCAATGTAGTTGAGTAGAGTAGTACAAAAGTAATAATATGTTGCAGCAGTGACAGTGTGTTCAAATGTAAGTAAACATATTGAAATCCATTTTACATTATACATGAAATATTACTTTTAGTCAAGTGTGATGTTATAACTAAGTATCTGGAGCTCTTGTTTAAAATAAAGCACTATTGGCATGCTTTTAAGTCTCCTCATTGTTCTTTACCCATCAAATCACTTTCTTTTTCTCATCAATCCATCCCTATATCTTCTCGCTCTTTCTCTCTCCTGCTCTTGACATGAGTGAAGAGGCCCGCTGAGATAAAACACAATGTCAGGCCTCTCTCCGCTGAGTGGGAAAATTGACTGGGATTGTCTGTGGCAGTCCCCACTCGCAGCACTCTGTGGCCCGTGATGCTTAAAGTGCTGTTCTAATTAGTTTTCTCCCTGTCCTTTCTACCATTACCACACACACTCTGCCTTTTGTGCGTGCCTCGCTAATTTCCTGCTCCCCACAGTGTCTTTGTGGAGAGTCTGGTGGCTGCACTGCAAAACCTGTGAAAGTGTTTTCAACTGAAAGATCTGGAGCTCGGGATTGCACGTAAAAAAAAAGACTAAAATTAAATGAATAAGATGCTGGGTCACTACTGGAAAATAGATCACTACGGATTTATTTTAAATGAAAGCTTAAAAATCTTAAAATCTCCTTTAGATTAACCGTAGTCTAACTGCAAATTCTATGAGGTGCAACAACACCAACACAATCCCGAGTTCTACAGTAAAACATGATGGTCTCAATTTCTCACAAATCTTAATGCGCAACTAATGTAGTTACAAAAAGAGTCAAATAATTTTTGTTTTGCAATTTTATCCATCAGTCTTATATTTTCTGTATTTTGAAAAAACAAAAATATAGCTAGCTAAGTTTATTAGCTGATTTTTTGCTGATTCTTAAAACGTGAAACCTAGTTCTTCTTAAACTTGAGTTTGTGAACTCACAAAAATGTATCTTGCTGGGAAGGTTACTATGTTTGTTGTAAATGTATTTGTTTGTGGAAAACAAACAAATGAAACTTACAAAGTGTACTTCTTTTTCTAAATGATATAAAGCTTGAATTCTGTAATGAGTTCATGTCTGTTTGTCCTCTGAGTGTTCCGGCTTCCCCCATCAATCCAAAACATGCATAATAAGTCAAATCCCCCAGCTACGGTAGTCCCGACCAAGCCTAGCACAAAGACCTGGGGACAATAAAGGGTACGTTACCTTAATTCAACTTGCACAGTGCGTCACAAGCTTGTCAAGAATACTGGTAAGAACACAGTGCAAACTCCTGTGCAGATGCTTCCTGTTGCGTAGGCTAGCTTCGACTATGCTAACACTAGCTTGGGTCCAGCTAATGCTATCATTTTGTTTTTGCAAATTGCTACCAAACTAAACCCAGGGCTACACAAGACCAGAAGGCCTATGCCAGGACCTAAAGCCGTCGTCAACAGAGACAAACAGGCATTTAGAAAGAGAAGTTTTAAAGTAGCGCTATCAGTCGGCTTTTGATTTTGCAGTGTATGGGTGTCACACAAGCTAACGTCTCTTTCTGTATTTGTCTGCTTCAGAGTTGCTCAGAGATGACGTGGAGGCCAAAAGCCAGCGCAACACACTGACTGCCCCAGATAGCATTTGACAAACACGCTGCTGAGGGCAAACTAAAGCTGGGAACATGTGGAGACCTGCTATTGGTTCAAAACATCATGTGGTACAAAGTAGATCTCAACAGTGAAGGAACGAATGTTCCACACACGTCATCACCAGATATATATATATATATATATATATATATATATATATATATATACATATATATATACATATATATATACAATGCTTGGGAGCAGATGGTGCTCTGAATATATCTTGAACTGGCAAAGCTTTTTGTAAAGTAGAGTGTACTGAATCCAAGTAATTATTGTCAGATCTTCCATTTACATTTTCGGACCCAATTTCCGTAACTGTATTGGAAAAAATATTGGTGAGCTACTCAGGATAAAAAATAATGGTACATAGCACGTTCCCATTAGAGTATTGTTCTGCCACATTAGAATGCAACTGTAGTGTTTAGGGATCAATAGAAGAATAATGCACCTAAGCTCATTACAAGGTGATAATGCAGTCACTTGTACCCAACAGGCCACACAGGGCTCATAGTACATGGTGTGACGATCAGGTAGTCGTGGAACAGGAGGGTTGCCGGTTCAGTCCCAGCTGGTACATCCTTCCGTTGGTAAGCTATTGATGGAGTGATTTAGGTAAGAGTGCAAGTGCACGAGCAAGTATCACATACACAAATCTATTTCAGTAAAAGTATTTCACAAAGCCTTTTAAAGCTACAAAAGGCTTGATTTTTGGTCTCCAGATTTTTTATTTTTTATGTATTTTAAAACACTTAAAAATAGAAAGTGCTCTAATACATAAGATATTCACATGCAGAATTAAAAACCAAAAAGGTTGAGGCTAAGGGCCAATAGGACCTGATCTTTGTGTTAAAAGCAGCTCTGGCACTTTGTCATTTTACACTGAGGTAGAGGTTTTGAGTTTGTGAAGGTCGAATGCCTTACAGTGATAGGAATTATTTAAGAGCATTTAATGACGTTAGAGTAAAGTGAGAGAGAAATAAAACAATTTCTGAAGAATATGTCATGGAGAGTTGATCATATTTTTATTGAATTTCAAATAACATAACTGGACAGATCTCACACCTTGATATCTTGCTGTATCTACAATATATCTTGTTGCATATATATTGTACTTCACTGGCTTTTTTATTCTTACACAAGCAAGTTCCTAATTTGTAAATTTTGTTATAATAAATAATATAATAAAACATTTCTGATTCTGAAGTCACCTGCCACTATACAATGAAGAAAAAATATATGGTTATATAACATTTTTTATGGTTTTTTTATGTTTTAGTCTTTTCTTTTTCTTTGAACTATTATCCAGCTATGCACATTTTTACGTTGGTATGATTGAATATTAGAATCATATTTTCTGCATATTCATTGTTGTCAATAATAACTTACACCATTCATTCCGACTTTACCAGATGAGTAATAAACAGGATTCATTCTGCAATATTTGTGGCTTTTTGTATTGTGCTGCAAGAAATCTGAGCTGGTATACATAATTTTCTCCATAGCTCTAAAGCAATTTTTATTTTTAACCCAAGAAAGCATACACAATTTGGCTTGGACCTACTAATGCACTCCCACTCTTACATTGTGCTTTTCTGGAGATTCAAAATTGCATTACAGTGCATGATACATTCACTACTCCATCACACTCGGTGGTTAGTCCCTGTTAACCGTATTTCACATTACGCTCTTTGGAAAGCCTGCCCCTCCTCTAATCACACCCTAACCTTGCTGGAGAAAGCCGACACATTTCTCCTCACACCACTCCCCCTTCTGTGTGACGAGGCGCTTGGTGTGAACAAGCAGATTGCTGCACGAGCTAATGAATTGTGCCAGATTTATTTACATCTCCAAATGGATATCTCTCTCCGAGCCAGTCCAAGGCATTTAGCTGGTGCAGCTTTAATGAAACCGCTGAATTAGCTGGTAAAATGTCAGAAGACTGGATTTAGATTTGGTTTACCCTTGGTTTTAACAAATATTTGACTATAATCATCCCAGATAATGAGAAGATTTTTTTTTAAAACGCCACGCTGAACGTGTATGTTTTTTATCATTTAATGTTTTCATATAAATCTAGGCATTTGATGTGTGGAAAGATTGCATATATTTGGCACATTACATAAAATAAAAACACTAACAGCAGGACAAAAATATACCATTATTTAGCCATTGGAAATACATGAAATACTTTAAACATTCAGGAAGTGGACTAAGTTGAAGGGTTTAGCGTAAAATCCTCTTTGGGGGCGCCGCAGCCTCTCAGCCTCAGAGGCAGGTAGCTGCACGTGTCCTAATTTAGCACACACATGCTGCCTACCGTAGTTTATATTCTGGAATGGAAAGCAGAAATATCACAGGGGAACATTTGCGCTGCATGCCATCTTACAAATGACAAACCAGAGAAAATAATAATTTTTTAAAAATAGCAATTTACCAGCAGCTACATTTGTACTTGTCTGACATCTTTTCTGGTCCAAAGTTAAGTTTTACTAAACATTTTTACGTTTTTTTGTTGGAATTTGACAAAGAAAGAATTTTTGCTCAGAAGCCAAATAAATGATTATAACATAACACGCAACAAGCTTTGTTTCCCTTTCCTTTTTCTAACCTTTACTAACATTTTGCAAGAATACCACAGTAAATCCAATCAAATCAATGTGATAAAATCATTGGTGCAAAATTTTAGCATTGATTCCAGAACTAGAGATTGGACAACAATAAAGCCATTTCCAAAGTGCTGCACATAGTGAAATGAATAATAATAAGTATATGAGTCAAATATAGTCATCCATTGAAACGTTTCACAAATAAAATACAGTACAATTTAACATCAACGGTGTTAGAGGAAGCCCCTGGCTCCTTCATACGTCCACACAAATACTCTTGTGTGGACTTTATCTTCCCTGTCATCCAGTGGTCACACATGAGGTCATTAGCCCCGTTAGCCATGCACACTCCCGCCCTGTCCACTTGTGTTATAAATCTGCCCGTGCTAGCATGCCGCCGTCCGTATGCTGTACATGTGAGCGCTAGTGTATTCGGCTAATGTGCGTGTGTCATGCATGTGTGTGTGTCTCTGGGGAATCCCTGATAGGTGGGTGGTGTTTGGGTGCTTAGCTCTCAGTGAAGCCGTGAATGGAGATGCATGATTTGTGTACTGCAAGTCAGCGCGGAAGCTTGTATTATTTGCAAATGGCGTGAAATACACAGTAGACACATTCAGGGAAGGATAAATGAGCGTACGATTGTTTATTGCTAGCTGTGCGGTTAGCATTTGTCATGTGATTTATCTAGGGGTATTTATGAGGCTTATTTGGAAACCAGGCAGAGCAGGTTTTGTGCTTCTTTGTATGCATCGCGGAGAACTCCAAGTTTGAAAAAAATAAAATGCTTTTTTCATCTAGTTTGCAGCTTGACTAATTGACTCTCACAATCACACTTCTGGTAATTGACTGTAAAGGTTATGGTTATGTTTGTTTACTGTACTATTTATTTTCAGAATCGACTTTGGAATTACAGCTGTTTCTAATTGACTGTTAAATTCAGCTTACAGTCTTTTGTTTACAGGCAAACTTTATTTTGTTAGTTTTAAAAAGAGGAAGATACTGGCTTTAGTAGGTTTACATCAGACAGTTGAAGAGCCTGTACATTTTGCATTTGCATGTAATTAAGTAAAATCTGTTTTGCCTCAGTACAGATGTATTGTAAAAGCATCTTGTCGAGTGAAAATCAAACCACTGCTCTTTTTCTGCATCTAATTGTAAGTGTTTTATTCTCCTCAAAGCAGGAAGTGCACCGTTAGCATGCTAATATTTGTTAGCTTTACCTTACCCGGCACGGCTAAACCCGCTCTGAGTTCAGAAAGTCCTTTTTAAACTCATCGCGGTGAATATTTCGGATGCTGGGAAAGCATTAGGTAAGTGAGCGATACATGTGGACTACTGCAAAGAGTTTAAAATGATAAAGTTCTGCTTTTCATGTAAAAATCAGGTACAGCACCTTTTATGTATTACCGGTACTCATCATTGCAAATTGATTTAGTGTATTGTTAAGGACCTTTCCTCTCATCATATTTTTTTTTACAGTTAACATTTGTTTACCATTATGTTCTTAATTTCTACAAAACAATATTTACTAACGATTGGATTAATTTCCAATTGTCTGCGCACTTTAAAATTCCAACATGCAGAAGGCGATTTCTAATGACCGCTTGTAATTAAGTAACAAAGCTATCAAATCAAATGAACTGTTTCCAATGAATTGGCAGCAGCATGTTCACAGAGGGGAGCGAACAGAGAAGAGAAACGAAGACATTGAAGAGAATTTAGCTTGAAATTGCACAAAATGCTCCTTGTTATGCGCCGCCGTGTTTCTTTTAGCTTCTGGCTTTCATCTTCCACACTTCGCAGCGTGTTTCCAGGCTCCATAAGCTGGCTCATTGCATCCATTTTTCTCCACAACTTGTTTATCTGCGATGCTGAGATTGGGGAGTGAGATTCTGTGCATTTGTGTGACATATGCTGGTCCGTTATGGGACTCTTCACTCAGTTATTTTTCCCAATTTTCATCCAAACAAAACATTTTTTAGACGCTGCTGAGAATAAAGTCCCACATCAAGCAGTTATTAATAAATCTGAGTTGAAAGCGACGCAGAAGGTGGCTGCTAAATGAATTAAACAACTGTTACAATTGTATTTATTGTCATGATTTAAATAGCAAACTTGCCAATATAAATGGAAAACAATAGGCACCCTAGAGTGCATAAACAATAGGCACCTTAGAGAGTATAAAAAAGCGTATCTTGCAATGGTAAAACCTATACTATTGTATTTAATCTTAATCCTACAAATGATAATAATGTGTTTATATTTTATGTGTCTGACAAGTACAGGAAATGACTAAGTATATTTTACCTTAAGATATTAACTCCACATCAAAATTTGAGCTGGAGATTTAGAGACATTAGCAAAAATTAGCACATTGGCTCCAGATTAGACGCTGTGTCATTTATCGCATAATCAAGCTAAAATACTGTCGAATAAACACCAAGCTAAGTATAAAATCTCCATTGGTTTAACATGAGGCCAACTGAAAATGTTATGATTCATCACATAAGAATTTTTTGCTAATATTAAGAAATCTAACCAACCAAGCAGGAGAAGGTAGTGTTTAACTGCTATGCCATATATAGTGAGCCATTCCCTGATAGAGACACACTGAGAAAATGTCAAATAAGACTCTAATCCTCTGACGCACTGTGCTGGGGCCGAGCGTCGCATCATCTTGCCGAAAAGCAGCGCCAATCTTTGCTGTGGCTCATTAAAGCAGTGTCATTTGTGTGTTTTGGTGCCGCGGTGAGAGCCATGGATCCTGTGTTTTAATTGGATTTAAACGAGAGTGTGAGATCGCCTCATATGCATGTACATAGGAGAGCTTTAGCTAACACTTGAATGCAAATGAGGTGTTTAAGGTGCCACAGTCTTAATGTGTTGGTGTGTTGCCGATTGCCATGACCACCTCCAGTGTCTACTCCAGTCAATACATTTACATGCACGATCAGGAAATGTAGTCTCTGGGTTAGTCCGAGTTGAATTTGGAGCTTTAAAATACACGTAAACACGGAACTTTCTGTGACCTGGGATTCTTCAAACACATCACCCCCAATTTACACCAAAGCAGTAGCAATGTATGAATAAGAATCTATTTTTAACAGTAATCAGTCTGACAATTTACACCAGCAATAAAATTAGGTTTGAGATCTAATTTTTCAGCATCAACTGAGCATCTCCAGGAAACACAGGAAAGGAACACATAATGTAAAAATAACCCTCTGATGCCCTATCGCATCAGGACCTCCAGGAATGACTCATGACGGATTAAGACAAATGTATTGCTATGAAAAGCATTGTCCAGCAAGTTTTAAAACGTGCCTCATCCGACAACATTTAATAAGTAAGCAATGTGAAACTGTGTATCTTCTCATCATTTACACACCAAAAACAGCTTTGACGTCTGGTGTAAATTGACGTGTTGAAGTTACGTGTCACCCAAATTCCAGGTGTATGGAGAACTTTGATCGTACTTGGAGCACGGCTGCATGTAACGGCACAGTCCGATCATGCTACGACCAGACTAGGAGAGGCGTTAAACTGCAAAGGGGCAAGAAACATGTATCCACTCATTTTAGATCAGCAGCGATGACACAACTGCGGACAAGCCTGTTTGATTTGATTGTTTTGGTCCATTGAATTAAAAGAGAAGGCTTCAAAACAACCGGACAATGCGTTTCTTTTCACTGCAGAAAGCACAAAAACTTGTGAGCAACGCATTTACTATAAAATACTCAACATAAATGAGGTTTAGCTCATTCGTGATTGCCAAAAGCGTGGTTATAAGTATGATAGAAATTTTAATCAGCAATTAAAGCTACAACGTTTTATTGAGAATGCTAAATTGTGGATGCCACTGAACGTCTCTTTGCACCCATTTGGTTCTTTGACCTGCACGTAGAGTGGTCTGACCGAGAAATGAAATGAAAATCATATCAACAAAGTTCGCAATTGCATGTTTTTGTTCACCGTCAAGCAAAACGTCATGACCACTTTCCCAATAATGCTTGTCAATATGTAGCTCCATCAGAATTCACTTTCATGTATCGTAATCAGTTTTTTCTTTGACCAACACTTTTTAAAGATATACAACCTTGGGGTGACAGTGGTCTTAGTGTTATGGCTTGCTGGTGAACTTGAAACTTCTTCTTCCCCATTCTCCCGGCACTCATATTTAGACTCATTGTTTCCCTAATAGATGTTTCATTATGCATTCAGAGTTCCTCTAAGGGTTGTGGTGTGGCTTGTATAGTAAACAGGCATAATTTACCATGCCAAACACTTCAACTGTCTCTACACGTTTTTATTTGGAGGGAACAAATTGAACATGTCACTCTTCTACGTAATTATGAGGCTAACACAATGGAGAATAATTCACAATAGTTAAACAGCACATCCTTAAAGACTGGCTTGCTTGAATTAATTTGTATTGTGCACGGCTTTGGGACTGTAACAATGGGACAATGCAAAAAGAAATGGCAATGACTTGATCGTCCCAGCTTTTGCGAAAGACATTTTTATCAAACAAAGCTAGTGGTGTTTCCTGCCCATAGGATAGAATCCACCAATTTATTTTTACAGTCAGCGTAAAATGACTCGGAGCTGTTACAGTATGTTATGCACATATCATGTTGTTACGTATGTATGGAAATACATCTGTCTGTCTGTCAGTCAGAGGTTGTGTGTTAAAGCCAGAATTAGTTGAATTGTTGTTATTGTTATGGTTATTTTTGGGCCAAAAGATATTCATGGTTCTACTGGTTATTATTTAAGTTGCTATTACTATGCTTACTTGTGTATTGTTTCTAGATTTGCATGCTGCATTAACATTAGCAATGTAACCTCCACACCCCCACACTTCCTCCCTTCCAAAAGGATCCAAACATGTCCCAGGCCAGTCGAGAGACAGTCCCTCCAGCGTGTCCTGGGTGTCTTCCTCAGTGTATCCTTATGGAATAGATTCCTGAAGGGGGGGGAAATTAGTTCAACCAGCCCTTCCCTTCATGTGAACATGACCAGAAGATACTGGAGCTTCACTTGAGTCAGGAACTCCCCACCCATTCGGAGAGGGCAAGCCACCTTTTTCCACTCGAGAACTATGACCTTGGATTTGGAGTGCATGTTGCAGAACCTGCAAACAGCAGCAATGAGATCCATTTACTTCACTTTCTTTTAACATACTGTAAATTCAAGGTAAAGCAATGTTGTTTGTGTTGGATGGCTCTATAGTATTCACAATGAGCCACTTCTGTTATGGTGAGATGGCAGTGTGCAATGTGCAAAGGACCAGAGGACAGGCAGAGGAGAGCAGCTGTGAGCCCTGGACTTCTATAGTGGTCAAAGACTTAAACGTCCCCACTGGACCAATGGGACTCAAGGTGACTGCAAAGATAAAACACTATTCTGCACTACAAAGTGTTTCGCTCAGGAAAATCAGTCTTTCACATTACATTTCATTTGTTTTCACATTACATTTCCTTGGAGAGTATCACACCTGAACACAGAAAAGCTTCAGTTTGATGCCAGGTTGTAATAGCACAGTTCAAAGGTTTGCACAAAAACGATGGCAACGTTTTTTCAAGATTAGAGATTACTTTTACACTATATCTTCAATAAACCTACATTTAGTCTATTTTGTTTTGCCTGGATCCCAATTTGACAGTATTGATTGCAATTTACCTTCTGTGTGGAGGATAAATCTGGATTAATGGCCCGAGCTGCGCTCCAAACCACTTGAACTGAGGTAAAAAGAAAGTCAAACTTTCCCCCAAACTTATCTTAACCGTTGGGTAAACAGTATTTGCAGATGGTCACACTTTTCATAGTGTCAGCAAGCAAAATCCTTCTGTTGTGTTGTAAATTATTCAGATTCCACTGTGATAGCAGGAGGCAGGTTTGATCCTATCAAATAATGAACCATGCTCTCCCTCCCAACACTGTCATTGTGCATGTATATTGTTTATGGAATACTTTTAAAGATCTATGTAAGTTCTCCTGAAAATAATTACATATTTTTGTCTGATAGATTATTTAGTCAGTAGGGTTTCAGACAATTATGTTCCAGCAAGACAAATAAACGAACAAGAAGCCAAGACAGAAAAGGCATCAACTTTATCTCGCAATTTGCCTAGGATTAAGCTAAAGCAGACTTTTCATAAAAATCTGTTTAATGTGTAAAATTCAAACCTTATGAATTACCTAAAATCATACCGTCTTATATACATATACTGGGACAATTCCGTTAAAATGAGCAATCCTTGTCATTCTTTTAAAAAGTTTCTAGCGGTGATTATTCTTACCTTCTGACTTTATACTAATATTCCAAGCTTTTAGCAACTTTCGCATCCATAATTTGTTCTCACTCAAGTCTTTCATTTATAACTACAAAGCTTTTAGAAAGTTCTTGGTGAATCTTTCTTGCTAATGGATCTGCCGCTTCTCCATCCATTATTTTGAGCTGAACATTCTTTGTGATGCTGCTGGGGAAGATAATCGTGGCTCCTAAATGCAAAGCGCTCGGCACAAATGGTGGTATCAGAACGGACGCAGCTCAGAAGACGAATAGAAACACGGACGCGTGCGACGTCACTATCTGGTCTCTCTTATGGCATCCTAAGCACTTTGAACCAAACAGTTTGCAAACTCGAGGCAAAGCAGGCCCACACAAGCTATTTTGGGTATTTCCTATTGATCCGCCTTTGTATTCAAGAACAGATGCTTGTAAAAACAGATCGATGATGAAGATTAAAGAGCGGACTTTCAGGACATGCTTCTGCACAGACTGGTTAATACAAGTGCGTCTATTGTTCAAGGCAGGTCAAGGTCTTGCAAATGGCGTTGACATCATGCAATTATGAATGGATTTTTGTGGAAAATTCTTAACCCATAACAACATAGAGGTCGCCCCAAAATCTGAAACCATTACCGAATGTCTAAAAATATGCTTTTGTTATGTTTGCAACAATATGCGAAATACATGAGTTTATTTGCAAAGTAAAACAGAGTTAGAAGCTTGTCATTTACTCTTTATATTTGAAGTTTTATAGAAAAAGTATATTTGCAGGGAAACTCTTCAACATATACTCCCTTTTCTTTACCATTTTGAAGGCTCGCTGCCGTAAGTGTGAAGTAAATATGTGTTTTTCTGATGCATTATAGGAATCTTTAAGCTGTTTCGCCGCACACCTAGCCACACGTCATTGGACTGCAATAACTTCAATTAAAAGAGGTCATTTTTTCCCCCCCCAAATCCAGTAACTTTGTCTTAACTTCTTTCTTTGTGAACCTTTCCATTTATCTTGCTGATGTAGGTGTGATCTCGGAGCATAGGCCATCTACTTCCATCTACTTCCATCAAATCCCTGTATATTATTATTAACCAAAGATGTGGATGGATGAAGCGGTTTCACAAAACAGATTAATAAATACATACATACATATTGTGCATTATATAATTTGTTAAAACTCATTATTAGTTCTATAGTCCTATACACGCAGTTCTTTGAATGTAAGAATGTATTTGTGTGTTTTCATTTAGCCCATTGTGTTGCTTTCTTCTGCTACGACGTACAGTAGTTCACTCGTCATGCTTTTTGGACAATGTGTGACTAGAAAAGTGCCTATGAAAGGTTTGAAATTACATAAAAGTATTGTACAACACATTTCTGAACGTTCTTCCCTCTCTCTCATCCCTGTTTCACGCAGCACTGCCCTGTCAAATAAAGCCTACGGGCCAAAATATCTTTATCTAGGGCAAAAAAGCATAGTAAACATAACATTACTAAAGAATCTTTTTCCCAGTTTGGCATGTTTTGGGCCGGCCCTGCGTGATCTAACTCTGGCACGGGCTTCTTGGTTGATTTCGTTCCATTGTTGGACGTTGAGGCGCTGTTTGAAGAACCTCTCGTGAAGATTATTTCCAATCATGGCGTTAACATTTACTATCTCTCCCTCTCATCTCTGCCTCCCTCTGTCAGATAATGGCAGCGCTAAAGAAACAAGGGCTGACCTTCATGCGGAGCGGTGCCTGGGGAGAGCCGACAACCGCTGTGCGCTCTAGAGCCATTCCGACCACACCACATTCTGCAGTGACCAATCACACTCCACATCTCAGAGTTACTATCATTGTTTCAGAGGTGAATGAATGCAGGTAAAATAGTTCAGGAAATAAGACACGCTGTATGGTTTATTTGATGAAAAGCGTGTGTGCCCTTCTTTTCTCGACTGTGAATGGAGTAAAAGTGGATGATTTATTGCTTAACCCACTGTTCCCTCAGTGTCGCTCGGAATTGGGCCAGAAATGAATAGCACAAGAAAGTGGTAATTTGGAATGGTGGGTACAGTATTTTCAACTGAATTTGAAAAGCAAAGCCTCACACTCCAATTCATTATATCATAAACTATAAACACTACCATTCAAAAAGCATTTGCCTTTATTTAAAAATTAGTCTTATGCTCAGCAATCATAACTTGTAAATTCTAAGCTTTATGCATGCCCTTTTTGATATATTTTGCTACTATTATTATTCATTGCTGTATGTTGCACCTTAATGCCAAAGCAAGTTCCTAGTTTGTGAATTCTGTTCACTGACAACGGCAACAAGAACAAGAGTGATGTGGCAGTACTTAATGGTTTTGGTTAGTAGCCTGGCTTCAGGATGTTCAGCTAACAGAAGACGAGCTAAGAGAGACTCACTAATACCAAAAAAACGGGGAGTTACTTCGAATGTGATGAGTAGCACTGCGGTCACAAACAGCCGATTTTCTTCTATGTTACATTATTTTAAAAAAATTGGACATTTTTGAACCATACAGTATAACTTGTGTCAGATTTTTTCAAATAATTGTAAAGTAGAGATATGTGAGCTGGGAATTTTCTACTCAAATCTCAAATGCAGGACAAAACCGGATTACTCGAACATATGTGCTAACGAGGAAGTCATTATAACACGGTCAAATAAATAACTGTCCCCTTTAAATTGCTTCTCTTAATGAACGCTACATTTTGAGCAGAACTAAATCCCATCATTATTTTTTCCGTGACATTGAACTCTGCCATACGTTCAAACCGCCAATGCAGTAACAACCTGATCCGACACGGCTGAACCATTAGGGCTGGTTTTGCCGGGGCCACGCCTGAAAAGTGGATGTTTGAAAAGCCATGATTAAATGATCCCAAAGCCTTCCTCCAACTCTCTTGTTACAGCGCCGCCGCCCTCCTCCTCCTCCTCCGAATATAATCACGGCACAGGTCTATAGGACAGAGCGCCAGACCAGCGCTTACTATTGATCTGTTTGGAGGAAAATGAAAGATGTGTTTTCTGTGTGCAGCAAAAGGATCTGGAGGAAGATTCAGGGCAGTGAGCATTTGATCTCCAGGTTAGTATTGTGTCCATAAGCTCTCGCAGTTGGTACAGCTTCATGGTCAAAAACAACACCACATTACTAGAATAATCAGATAACCCACTATTTAGATCTGATCATCAAAAATGCCCGGTGACATGTTTTAAGGTAAGTGTTTCTCAAAACGTGGTACATGTGCTCCTTCAGGTGGTACGTTCCTCTGCAGTTTTCTGAATTTAGAGTCAATTTAATCCACATTTTTGATCTCCTTTGGACTAGTATAACACATTTGTAGTCCCTATATTAAGCTTTTTCTCTCATTTAGACCTAGAATAGTCATTTTTTTTAAAACCTGATTGGTTACAGATCTGGTGGTACTCGAAAATGATCTTGATATTCTTGTATTTTGTGTAAAAAGATTAGGTCTTAGGTATTTAGTGGATTTTTATCATCTATCTTTTTTAAAAAAAAAATTTTTTAGACATGGACATATACAGGGATTCACTTTCATCGCTGTGTTAGCTATATTAATTTGCATAATTATTCTTGTCAACACTGGCACAGTTATAATATAATATGTACTATAATACGGAAACATCCTGACACAACTCCAGAAATCAAACTAAAATCTGATTTTGGGTGTACATATAAACATAGCTGTACATACATTCTCTTGAACTGTTCCTGTTAAATGCTTAAGTATTTTTTCCAGAATACTAGCGATTGGTGATTTTTTTTTATTTTTTTTTAAGTGGTTAGCAAACAATTAATCATTAGAAAAACAGTGCAGATGTATAACTACAAAGACAGAAATCTAGAAAGCCATTGCAGTTTTTGTTACTCATTTTCTATTTTGACAAAACACATTTTGCAATATAAATTAAATGTAACTTTAAAAAAAAAAAAAAAAATAGTGCAACACAACCGTAATAAAAAAGCTATTATGATTGGTAAAGTAAGTCAAATGTGAATGTTTTGCTAAGTGCTTATATATAATATTTTTGTTGATGGCACAAGAAAATCTGATCTCTGAAATAGAAAACAATATCTTATAACGTTTACTTTTCCTTGTGCCACTTGACATCCCGAACTCAGGCCTTACAAAGAGTACCGTGGTTCTATTAAGCAACTTGGCCCGTGCGCCCCTACTGTACCTGGAAGATCTATGGACTCTTTGCAATGCTAATGTGATCACGGTGGAAAAGTCGAACGATGCAAAACCCTGGATTAGCCCTGCCGACGAGATGCTGATTCACTCCCCCGGCAGCGGCTGTAGTAGGCGCTTTGTAAGTCCCATTGATTTTTAAAGGCTTGTTTAGTCCACTGACTCCGGCAATGATTTACATTATCTCCTCAATTAGCAAATGAAAATGCGTTTTTGCCATCTTTTTCCTGACAACCCTGAGTTAGCGATTTGGGCTCTCCGGGATTTTATTTATATATTTTTTTTCCGCCTTGATATATTTTCATGTTCTTTTAATAATCACTTTCAATTGGATTTGGGCGATTAGCTTAGTTCGAATGCAGCGGATATTCCCTCAATGGCTCGCTCGTTCATCAGTGTCAGAGTCTGTCCGTTCTATCGCCAATGCGTGAAGCAAAAATAAATAATGAGGCCCATCTTTGCCGTCAAAATGCTGTGCCTTTCTTTGTATAAAAGAAGCAGCCCACTTCTCGAAAAGTAGTTTTAATTAAATGTTCTCAGAGACAGTAGAGTTTGAAAGCCTCTCTTGACCGACGTCTCATTCATCAACGTTAAGAAGGCAGAGTTGCTGCTGCCAACTTCACCAGACAGCGCCGTGTTATGTGCCACCATGTTGTCACTGCTTTATAAGATATGACAGTGATAAAGGTGTTGTTCATTTTGACAAGAAATTGTAATTTAGTTTTTAGTTTTTTCTTTTGACGGAAAATACTTAGATTCAGTCAAATAAATTCTAATTTTAGTCGACTAAATCCATACTACTTTTAGTCAACCAGAAATGACATATTTTGTATTTTAATTATATTTTAAGGATATATTGTATTGTATTGTTTCACGAAAAGGGGAAGTAGTTTTTGCTTTTACTGTTCGATTAAAATATTAGTACTTTTTAGCCGATGTTTTGCTCAGCTTTATTCATAGTTTTATTTGACTTAAATGTATGTAGTTTAGTAATAGTATTTATATATATATTTTTTTGATCAGCAAAAATATGACTTTGACAAAAACTATGACAAAAATACTTTAGTCGATAAAATTAACACTAGTTGTTAGTCTTTGGTGAAACTATAATGAAAAATAGTTTTTCAAATTTTGTATAAACTATTGTCAATGTGGTCATTCTAAAAGACACAGTGGCATTAGATCCCAGGATATAAACTCTTGTATTATTTATTGCTGGTCACTTTGGTCAAATTTGTAATAAAATGCTTTGTCCCTTCCTCGTTGCGTCAAACTGTGCTTGTTTCTGCCCCATAATTCCACTATAGCTCGCTGTGGAAGGTGGCAGTGGATGTGACTTGGCAGCGTCAGACAATGAGAAAGCAGGTGCAGCGTGTGCAGTGAAGTGAGAGACATCAACGTTTTGACAAGCGAGCCATTTTCTTCTGCCCAAATATTTGATATGGGTGTGTTTTGCATGAAAAATCGAGTACTTGCAAATAGTTTTCTGTGGAGGGAAAGTTGAAAGTTGGGATAAAAATAGAAGTACTACAGCAAAATGCGTTTTAAATATATATAAAGCAAAAGTGTCCCAAAAATATCTACTGAAGTAAAAGTTTTGAAATCCACATTTTGAAATGTACTTTAAGAGTAAAAAATATATTTCACATAGATTTTGCGAACCGTTAAAGCATTAGATACAATCCGAATCAAAATCACTACATTTTGATTTGGATCTTTGGCCAACAGTAGCAAGTCAAATCAATTGCTTTATGTTTCTGGTGAAATACATATGTATATATATGCTAAATTCATTCAAAATATGCCGGGACTTGAATTCAAAACCTTCTCAGAATGTCTCCATGCACATACAAAATGACCCCTCAAAGCATATGAAAATTACTTTCTACTTTTCAATCCAGTTAACAATTTTGTGGAGTAGAAAGTACAGATACCTGCTCTCAAATGTAGGAAGCAAAAGTGAAGATTATCCCCAGTGAATATGACTGCCATTGTGACAGTAGGCGATGCACGTCTTTTGCTTTGTGTCTTTAAACCAAATTGTATTAAAGGTGCACTATACCTTTCTGGTATGTCATGATGTTATTGTTCTGCCTTATTGTTCTGCCTGGAGTGTTCCACAGAGAAGCATGAACTTGTCTCTTGCATTTATTGCATATTGCAGTTCTTTTTCTTGCTCACAAATACCTTGCATTCTTAATGCGTGTGTGCTTGCCTCTTTGGAGATCCCGACATGTAACTTGGTCACTACGTTTAATGCCATACCGTGGAACCCTCAGGGCAAATCAATAACCTCTCCATGGAGACAAGTACATGCCTACATGCTGCTGACATCAACAGACTGGCAGCGTTCGAAACATCATACTACAGACATATCCCCTATACCACAGAACTAATGAGTCCATATTGAAAGAAATGGGGACAGAGCGACAACGAAATTGCACCTGTAAAGATAAAGAAACTGCTTTGTTTTGACAATATCATCAGGGCCCTGCTACGGCCCCGGCCTCCTTGTTGTTTGATGCACTGTTCCCTTCCCAACATGGCTGCAATCAGGGATGCGCCGCTTCCTGTTTTCCACTGGTTGTTTGGCCAATCGAGAGTCTTCACCTGTAGCCCCTCCCAGTACTTAAGGACACCTGTTGCACCTGTTCAAGGCTGCTGGCCTTTGTGGCCTGTATGTTATTAGTCTGTGGCTGTCTCAATTCCGGGTCTGCATGCTCTGAAGGCTACATTTGAAGGCCGGTTTGCGTCACTTCCTGCGCGACAAGGCTGTCCCATTTCATGCAGCCCACGAATGCGGCCGACAAATGTGGCCTGCGTTTCCATGGAGATTGGCTGTGAACAAAGGCAGTGAAAAAGCACACTTTGCTGCCTTGTATATCATATATATATATATATATATATATATATATATATATATATATATAAATTATATATATATATATATATATATCTATATATCATCATAATATATCATCATATTATATCATCATATATATATATATCATCATATTATATATCATCATATATATATATCATATATCATATATATCATCATATTATATCATCATATATATATATATCATCATATTATATCATCATATTATATCATCATATTATATATATATCTCATCATATTATATCATTATATATATATAATCATCATATTATATCATCATATAAGCGCTCCAGAAACGCAGATCTCTCTTTATAAACTGACTAAAATGCACATTTCATGTATTCCCTTGTCATTATAAATCTCATTCTGAAATTAAGACTGCATATTTCAATACTTTTGTTATTTTGACATCACTGGAACAACAAGAGCTGAATGCAATATTTTGTTTTGGACAAAACATTTGAGTGAGATGAACTTTAATCTCTCAATTTCCGAATATTTTATCCTTGCTGCGTGCTCTATTTAATACGTCAATGTGCGTAATTTAGGTGGCGTTAGCATAGTCTTGGTTGCTAGGTGACTGGGCGGCTCCGTGGGCTAGGCCTGTCCCATTTCCGCACGGCCTTTGCGGTCCACCGAGGCTACTCTGAACACCAGCCTCCGTCCGCTGGGTCCTTCGGAGCATGCAGACCCGGAACTGAGACACAGCCTGTGACTCGTTGTCAGGGCTGAGGATGCAGTGCCTGTCTGAGAGTAGATGTTTATTTGTGTTATATGTCTCCTCTTAATTTGTCACATTGATTCTGTTTATGGACCTTTTTGTTTGGTCTGTGTGACTCGTGCATTCTAGAGATGCTTAACTTGTCGTTTTGTTTTCTGTCCTATGTATGTGTTTCTATTCATTCACCTTTTACAAGTTTATGCTACCGTTTTCCATCTTGGTTTGTGTTACTTCCCCCTCTGTACCCATATTCTGGAAGGACTTATTGATGGCAAGAAGACGAGAGGGAGGTAAAAGAGACAATCGAGCGATGCCATCCAAGACTGGCTCAAAACCTCCCAGTCTGTGGAGGAAGCTGGTCGAGACATCTGTGATCCCCGACCCTCAGGAATGATACGACGGACCCTCCACCAGAAAAGTGATTGTGCAGCTTCAAATTAAACCATTTAAAACTAGTGTAAGCAGACGCCACCCCTCTTTCTCATGACCTTTTTATACTGAATACATTTATACGCTACTATACACTCTAGTATGATTCTTCTGCTTTGAAACCACAAAAGACAAATCTCTTCCCATAATGTCAGATTTATTGCAGGTTGCAGACCCCCTGGGGAAATATGTCAAAGAAATCTCTTGTCTCATTGAAGACATCCACTCAAAAGCCTGCGGTAGCCCCTGCTGGTTAGGGGTCCCCGAGCAATTGCCTGTCCTGCCTGTTGGGTAGCTACGCCTCTGAGGCCCCCAAACACACACCCGTGTCTGAATTTAAAACAGTAGTGGTCTCGTGCCCCTTATCCTTTTTTAAAAACAATATGCCAGAATCCAGCCATAACAAAACACAGAAGAATAATGTAACTGTCAAAGTGATACTCTGTTAATATTCATGATTCTCAGTGGCTCTTGTGGCTCCGCTCGGCTGGTGCAAGGGGAAAGTCTCAAACAATGAGATTGGACATCCCTGCCGTAATGAGCAGGCAGTGTGCTGGTCCTCTTGCACCAAGTTATGTTTATATATTTATAAGAACAGTGGCCCATCACAGGAAAAATGTCAAACTTTGCGTCTAAGTACAGGGAGCTCCTCATTAGCCCTGATACATTATTATGCGGAAAGTGATAAGGGAGTTGAAGGTGGCAATTATCAAGAGATGTATTATCCAGACATTATATTGGTTTGGTACCAAGTTTAATTTATATATTTATGTGGAAGAGCTTTAATGCATAGAGTGTAGGGCTGCAATGGTTTATCAAGTAATCGTGACTAGTAAACAAAAAATCTTAATCGTTATCTGGACTAAACAGACTCTAAAACACGTACGAAAGACCTTTTTAAAGCTGGAGTCCTTGATTTTCACACTGCCCAAAAGTAGGTTTTTAAATCCTATATATAGTTCTTACAAACCCTTTGGCAAATGTTTAGTATCCATATGCAGAGTTTGAGAAGAGCTTTTTTTCAGACGGTGAAGTGAAACTGGAGCGGACCACCCAGCCAATCATTCATTTGAAAAAAAATACTTTTATTACATACAGACAGCATGCAGCAGCCTCATCCCCCCCCCCCCCCCCCCCCCCCCCCCCCCCCCCCCCCCCCCCCCCCCCCCCCCCCCCCCCCCCCCCCCCCTCCCCCCCCCCCCCCCACACAAAATACTGCTTTACAATATACTCTTTGTGGTAAAAACACAAACTTGACTTATTACAAAAAAAGTCTGGCACCCCAGCAATAATGACATAGCCGCCCGCTAGGTTAACCCGAACACCCTAACGTATTAAGTGGCTATGGCACAGCGCACATATGCCAGGCTCCAAGTGCAGTCGGCCGCAGTGTCGTGAGTTTGATTCCTGACTCCAACATTTACTACATGTCCTCCCTTCTCTCTCATCCACCAATTCCACAGTTCTTTCCTGTCAGTCTACGGGCACAAAATCAAAAAAAAAAAAAAAAAGACTACAATTTGTTGATCACACTTTATCCGTGAATATTCTCTTTCTAGAACCCTTCAGTCACAATATTTTAACCTTTTTATATGGTTGATAATGTATTGCAGGAGGCATATTATGGTATTTGGTTGCCATGGTGATCCCTGCCGGAGTTGACAGGGGCCATGTGACCCTAGGCGGTGTATGCT
Organism: Chaenogobius annularis; assembly: GCA_015082035.1. NCBI lineage: Eukaryota > Metazoa > Chordata > Actinopteri > Gobiiformes > Gobiidae > Chaenogobius > Chaenogobius annularis. Next base: position 933,451 of record BJKM01000038.1, read on the forward strand.
GGTTAACTTTAACTATGGCGTGCTCTTCGGCTCAGGTAAGGAGCAGTGGAGGATCTGGCACTGGGTAGTCAAAGTGTATGTAACGGTGGTAGCCGCTCTTTAATTCAATTTCCACGAAAACCCATTCCGCCTCAAGTGTGCTTCCTCTAAGCACGCCATCCTCACGACATTGGATCAGAGTTGATACAATGCATTTATAAAAGTCCGAAGTCAACATATCCAAAACATAATGGCTGACTACTCAACTACTAAAATACTAGTTTGTTGCAGCCATAACACTGGACTTTATGACAATTAACCTGTGGTGGGATAGAGCAAAACATGATTGAGTTATGGATTGCACAAAAATATTCTGCCTCTTCATGATATGGGTCATTCAATTTGTTTTGATTTTGAACTAATCTCACACCAAATGCTCCTCAAAAATAGTTGAAACCCACAAAATAGTCCTGGACAGTTTGTCTGACAGCGCTGCCACCTCAAATCTCATCATGTTTGTGTGCTGATATGCTTGGCTGACTCACTGGCCCTGTCGGTCCTGTCTGTCCCTCCATGTGGCTCTATGGGCGCTGTATGTCTGGCAGCAGCAGTGACTAACCGTACAGAGCTGTGTGCATGTAGATGACGCACACGCCACACACAGAGAAGAGCTCAGAGGGAAGCCCCATGACATCAGGAGGGTACGCTCCCGGCTCGCACTGTACATAATATAAGCCTGATTCCACTGCTATTTTTGGAGAATTATGCAGATGGGAAATGTAAATAATGTGGTGCAAACAGAGGAAAAGGTCTGTGCATAAATATGTTCTCTGAAATGCATGTATAGTTGATATTTTTGCTCAGAAGAATATAGGACAGAAAATGAATAGAAATAATAACTAGGGATGGGACAAGGAAAAAAAATGTTTTGAGATTTTTACCCATGTGTTTTCATTTGGATAGGACAAAAAAAGGTGAGTAGCATCTTCTGAGAGAAAACACTGCCACAATGAAGTGCACTATTTATTTATTCATAATCTCATCTTGTTCTCATGGACCCAAACTCTTGTCTCGATGTGAAGTTAAATGAATATCATAATTTTCTTGGTAGATCATGATTTCAATGTTATCACGATTCATATTCACTTCATATTTTTCTTTTGGCCAATAAAATAATCTGCTTCTTCATTTTGATTTGTTAAATCCAGCTGTCACTCACTCAGAGCCTTACAGAGGCCAATCAATGGGTTGGAAAAAGAGTTTGAGCAGGAAGCTGCATTAAAAAGGGGGTAATAGTGAATATCACTAAAATGGAAGATTGTCAGGGATGAGACTGGGATTATCCCCATATCACCCAGCCCTACGTGTAACACTCTTAATTATAACATATCACATAATTATCAATTGAACCCAAATTGTGGACCATTTTTAATCATACTGCTGCATTACTCCATATCCACATCACAAGCAGTAGTTATTGTTTTAGACAATTGTTTTAAACTTTGTGTTAATGACTTTATAATCAACATTTAATTGTTTGTCTGTGGTTATGTCGACCATAGAAAGAATAGTTAATGTTGTGACAATAACTAATGGAGATATATATGGAGCTATATAACACCATGATATTAAATAACAATGTTTCTTGTAAAAAAAAAATAACAAACAAAAACACATGTAAGACATTTAGTGAAACCATTTAATTTTAAAACAATCAACAACGGTTGTATCAGTATTTATGGAGTGTGGCTTTAGGTTCACATTTGACAAAGTAGCCGTGTATACTTTTTTATTTGACACAACATAACAGATATGCACAAATCTTAATTATTTTTAGGATAAAATAAAATCTAAATAAATACACAGATATATAATTCCCAAGAAGGTAGTTTGGTATTTTAATGGGCATCATTTATGGTTAATATGCAGTTAATTGCTGCCTGTTACTGCAGTGTTGTCCACAAAAACAGACAGGAAGTGATTGATGTCTTTTCTTCTATGGCATCGCTGTTATATGACCACATAACGAGTATATGCCATTAGGATGAGTGATGTGCATTCAACACCGCTAATCAGCCTGCTTCTCTGTGATAGCGTTTCATTAATCGGCTGATCCCACGGCACTTTAAAAAGGATGTTATCTGTGCTCCTCGCCGGGGTCATTGTCTGCTGTGTATCTTAGCAGTAGCATCATGTTTATAGCCTGATCTTTAGGACATTCTAATTGTGCTTCAGCAAGATGGATTCGATCTGCCCTTTGGTTCGTGACGTAACATTTAGATAGAACATTTATTTCACTTGTTTAACTGGCAAGAGCCGTTTCACGTAAACCCCAAGAGCTGCAGCGTGAACATGCTAATTGTAAGCGCTAAATTAAAATGCTATTATCATCTTGAAGGACAACGGCATAAATATTAATACATCATAAAGACGATTAAAAAAGCATGCGTAGCCTCAAATCCATCTAGTTAAGGTTCATGGTTGTGCGGTGTTTGAAGAGCAGGGCCTATCAGTGGTGGAAGGGAAATAAGGTAATGGAGGTTTTGTTTTAGGGCTGGGCAATTTGACATCGATCATGATCAGATCCCGGCGACAATCTGGTATTTTGATTATATCATATTGTGATGATGATATTCAGATGATGCTCAAGATCATTTCCTCACTCACTTCCCCTATTGGTCTGCCTCTATCATGCTTTGCTTAAAGGGCTCTACCAAGTTTTGCTCATTTAATAAATATTTTTTTCCGCCCATATATTGTAAAAGCGGCTCTTTGGGTGAAAGTGAGACCACTGTGTGCTATCTGCATGATCTGTGAGCCAGGATGTAGCTCTGATGCAAACCTCAGCTCTAGCCTCTGAAAGGTGTGAAAGGAATAAGTTTGCACCTCTGTTTTAAAATGAACTAGTTTGGTTTTTCATGTTTTTATGACAGTAAAAATCTGGTACAGCGCTTTTAAGTGGCAGATAGAGTTGAAATTAAAGAATACGTTCTCTGCATTTGACCCATCCAGAGCCACTGGGGCAACATGTCAGATCCAACTCCGGATTCTGAGCTCAGATTGGTCAGGACTACTGTCTGTGGCTGGAGTTATCCAATCACAAAGAAGTGTGTATGCTAAGAAGACACAGATGTTTGCAAATTTCTCCAGTTAATAGTCTTGCGAATGCCACTGACCACTGCTCTGAACATGTTGCTCCAGAGCGATTGATGAATGGGTCAAATGCGAGGATAGTCCTTAGGGGATCAATAAAGTATCCTTACACTGTGATCTGAGATTCTACAACTCGGATCACAATATGCAGACGACACCACCCTCATCGGGCTCATCTCAGACGGGGCTGAGTCTGTCTACAGGAGGGAGGTGGACCGGCTGGTGTCCTGGTGCAGTGATAACAACCTGGAGTTCAACTGCCAGAAGACAGTGGAGATGATCGTGGACTTCAGGAAAGTCACTCCCCCCTGCAGTGGACACACGACGCGAAGAGACTGAAGTTTTTGAAAAGAGACTTCTTGGAGTTATTCGACGAGCTTGATAAAATGGAAATCAAAACATTCATAAGTAGACCTCTTCCAAACATTGACAGGAAGATAAACAAGTTTAGCCTCCTGCTTCAGCTGAACACATTGCTGTCCAAAGAGTGTGCAACAAGAGGATTGCACTACATTGAGAACTTCTATCTATTCTGGAAACGAGAGGACCTGTTTAAGAGAAATGGCCCACACCTCTGTAGAGGTGGAGTGAGGGTGCTGAATTCCTGCTCCATCAGCCAGAGACCGAGCCAATGTTTCAACATCAGCAGCACCACAACCACAGCCTCCACCAAAGGATTTATTAGCAGCCGCTCCACCACCACCAGCAAAGAATTCAACTCCAGCTGCTCCACGATCACCTCCACCGCCACCAGCGAAGGACTCATCTGCAGCAGCACCACAACAATCTTCACCACGGCTAGCGCAGGAGTCATTTCAGTTCTTTCCTGCACGGTCCTCATCAAAGGCCTTGGACCCATCTTGTGGCGGGCCCGGCAGTATCCCTGCCATCGCCCCTGCCCTCAGAGCAGCCCTGGATCCCCCTTGCAACATCTACTCCCACTACAGATTCCTCACTCTCCTTTCCATCTCCACCCTCACCCAAGGGCCTTCCCAGCCATCTTGAATATCTGATCAAATCAGGCATTAAGATGGCTCCACTCACGCCTAATATAGCAAGATCAAGAGCTCTGATATCAACGATGATGAACTCTCCCCTGACTGTTGCTACACAGACAAAAAATCGCCCCACCTATCCCCCCTCGCCTTTCACCTGGTATCTCCCATAGCTAGGATGCACTGGGTCTCAGCGTTGCCGGGACTTATAGTCATATTAAAAATCAAAACAACCCGGGGCCCTGTGTAAAAACAGCCTCCCCTAGTGCTATTTCTGTAGTAACATCACACAGATGGGAAAACAAAATGCGAGTCAGACTGCCCAAATCTGAGAAATATGATTCATATTCCCTGTAAAAAGATAACGCCCAGTCTCACTGAAACTAGTCTGAAACTTGCTGTGCTAAATGTCAGATCCTTATGTAACAAATCATTCTTAATTAATCATTTTATTTCTTCTTATAATCTTGATTTTATATTTTTAACTGAAACATGGCTTGACAAAAACACAGGTAATTTAGTTTTAATAGAAATCTGCTCCACCCAACTTTATGTTTGAATCTGAAACACGAGAAAACGAAAAAGGCAGGAGGTGTGTGTGCTTTTGTTAGAGATGAAATAGTTACCCACAGGTTGTCCTTTTGGTGTGTTTTCAACATTTGAGTACGTAGCCTTTAAAATTGAGCTAAAACAGTCTCCATCCATTCCCTTCATTGTTTTATACAAGCCTCCTCAGCACTGCAAAAGTTTTATTGATGACTTTTACTGAGATGCTTTCAGTTGTATGCACAGACTTTGATGGTTTGGTCATAACAGGTGATTTCAATGTTCATGTTGATAATATCTGTGAAGGAAACGCTAAAGAGCTTCATGCTGTCCTTGAAACTTTCGGTCTTACTCAGCGCGCGTGAGTGGCCCCACCCACAGCAGACGGCACACTCTAGATAATCTAATTACAAAAGGGGTTAATATTTCAAACGTCAATGTGGTCGATGTTGCTCTGTCTGATAATTTCTGTGTCTTCTTTGACCTGTCTGTTTTTCCCAAACCACCAGCTGGTCCTGCAATTGTCCGGAGGAGACACATAAATGACAGCACGGGAAAACTGTTTATGGAAATGAAAATTTCTCATGTTCTAATGTAAATGATTTGTTGAACTCTGTTACATCTAGTGTTTTTAATGTTCTCGACACCATTGCCCCAATGAAGGCTAAAATTGTTAAAAATAAGCAGAAGGCGCCATGGAGAAATTATGATTCGGTCAGGGCACAGAAAAGGGAGTGCCGTCGGGCCAAACGAAAATGGTGCAAGTCAAAGCTCCAGGTTCAGAAAGAGATTTACAGAGAGAAGTTGTACATGTACAACCAAATTTTATGTAGAACTAGGGAAGGATATTTTTCTGAAATAATTGGAAGCTGCCAGTAACAACTCGCATGTCCTGTTTGCTACAGTAAACAGATTAACAAACCCTCCAGCTCAGCTGCCGTTAGAACTCATTTCCACATCCAAGTGTAATGAGTTTGCATTATTCTTTAATGACAAAGTTCAGGGCATTAAAAATGCTAATAAATTCTTCAATGCAAAAAATAACCCTCAAACCACCTACACACTTAGAGCTGACTCACTTTGCACCTGTAACTGACTGACGTCTGAGTTCATCTACATGCTGCCTCAATGTGTTACCCACCAGATTTCTAAAGATTTCTGGAACATTCCCAATTTCTTTGAAAACTGCGGTCATAAAGCCTCTCCTAAAGAAGAGCAGTCTTGATGCCGCAATACTGAGTAATTACCGGCCCATCTCTAATCTGCCATTTTGGGGCAAAATCCTTGAAAAGGTTGTTTACCAACAGCTCACTGATTTCCTCTTAATAAACAACTCATTTGATGTTTTCCAGTCAGGTTTTAGACCTCATCACAGCACTGAGTCTGCTCTTGTCAAGGTGACAAATGACATCCACCTGAACACTGACGCGGGCAAAGCCTCAGTCTTAATTCTCTTAGATCTGAGCGCTGCTTTTGACACTGTCGATCATGGGGTCCTCTTACAGAGACTAGAGGACTGGGTGGCATCACTGGCACTGCCCTAAACTGGTTAGTCCTATCTGGAAGACAGGAAGTTCTTTGTCGAAATTGGTAACTGTGTCTCAGACCAGATGCCCCTGACCTGTGGGTGCCCCAAGGGTCAATCCTGGGACCCCTTCTGTTCAACCTCTACATGCTGCCGTTAGGACACATTCTCGCTGCGTATCAACTGACCTATCACAATTATGCAGACGACACTCAAATCTGTTTCACTGACGGCAGGTGAATATGGACCAGTGGATTCACTCTGTCACTGCATCCAACAGATCAGTGTGTGGATGCAAAACAACTTTCTCCAACTGAACTCAGACAAGACTGAAATCATCGTCTTTGGCCCACAGAAACAAAGAGAAAGTGTTAACAGTCACCTCCAGAGTCTCGCTCTAAAACCTACAAATCAAGTTAGAAATCTGGGTGTAATAATGGACTCAGATTTGAATTTTAACAGCCACGTCAAATCAATAACAACAGCAGCTTTTTACCATCTAAAAAACATTGCCAAAATCAAAAGTATAGTGTCTAAACCAGACCTGGAGAGACTTATCCATGCATTTGTCTCTAGTAGATTAGACTACTGTAACGGCCTGCTCACTGGCCTCTCCAAACGAGCTGTAAAACAGCTGCAGTACATCCAGAACGCTGCTGCTCGGGTCCTGACTAGAACCAGGAAGCATGATCACATTAGTCCTGTGCTCAGGTCTCTGCACTGGCTCCCTGTGGCTCAGAGAATAGACTTCAAAGCAGCTCTGCTTGTATACAAGTCTCTCCATGGCCTAGCACCAAAGTACATCTCGGACATGTTAGTGCCATATGAACCATCTCGGACTCTGAGGACCTCAGGGACCGGCCTCCTGCTGGTGCCCAGAGTCAGGACTAAACATGGGGAATCTGCGTTTCAGTTTTATGCAGCTAAAATCTGGAACAGTCTTCGTGAGGATGTGAGACAGGCCGCTACTCTGGCAATGTTCAAATCTAAACCAAAAACTGTTTTGTTTGGCTGTGCATATGACTGAAATGCTTTTCTTTGCGCTTTTCTCTTTTATGTCTTGAACTATTTGACGGATAACCTGAAAATGGCACTTTTAAATTAAGATTTTGTGATTTCTGTCTTGTCTTTGTGATTTTAATGCATTTTTTCCTGTTGTGTGAAGCACTTTGAATTGCCTTGTGTACGAATTGTGCTCTACAAATAAACTTGCCTTGCCACTTTCTGCACTACATCTGTAAATTCTTGTGTACGTAGTAAATTTTAATTGTTTTCTTTAATGCATGCCCTTTTTGATTTCATAAATGTTGTTCTTATTATTGTCCATCATTGTATGTTGCACCTTAATGTTGAAACAACAAGTTCCTATGTTTGTGAATTTTGTTCATTGACAATGGCAATACACCTTTTCTGATTCTGAAGATCAATCCTCATTATGATCATATTTCTGATACCAGACACATATTAACAGCCACATGAAAAATATATTCTTTACCCATTTTAAATAAATATGAAGTGGAACATCTGCTCCTCACAGAAACCAGGGCACAGACACACCACCTCCCTGTAATTCCTCCTCTCTCCTCGGGACACTCTCACTGGTGACCTGTCCTTGATCCACAGCTGTTCAGGGCTCAGCAGACAGCCGAAAGAGCCCCCCCACTGCCAGCTCCTTGCTCCAAACCTTACCAGTCCTGCCCGCTGTGAGCCAGGCAGAGATGGCAGGTGTCGACAGAGTTCCACCTGGAGGAGTTTTATCACTGCCGTGCCCCAGCTGCTTCTTAATCAACGTGCACGTCACAAAGTACAGAGGGAAAAAGGCCCGCAACCAGATTTGTGTGATGAAAGCCAGTTCCCAAAATAAACAAGAAATGTAATTATCCTTCTGTAGCTTCATTAGCCTGAGTAGAGGTTGTAAATAACATGTCAGTGGGGAGGCTATTTGTTCCGGATTTGTGTGTGAAATGTTCAGATAGTCCAACATTCATGTCTCAAGTTGCGACAAATACAATTAGCAATAGCATCTAAATTGGTGAAAATAGTGGCCATGTTTTATCCAAGCCAAGTTATGCTCAAGGTTGGGGACTCAAAATCTGAAAGTAAATGCTTCAAGATAATTTAACTAAAGACTATTGGATTTGAAAAAGTTAAAAATAAACAGGTTGTTGATGTTTTTTTGTTTCCCAAATTTGGCAAACATTCTGTGTCATTTTACAGTTTTGATTTCCAGTCAGTTCTTGGCCTTCACTCATTAATGCGTAATTGAGCATGGCGGAATATTTTTTTTTAATAATAGTTAAACATAACATAAAATGAATGCCTGCAGCAAAATATATTGATATTTACCTTTTTATAAATAAATATCAGATTGTTGGATTGTTTCTGGGATGAAGCATCTCTTCTTCAGTCAGAGCCTATTGTACATGTTTTTAGTGGTAGAGGAAACCAGAGCACCCGGAGGAAACCTACGCAGACGCGGGAAGAACATGCAAACGCCACACAGAAATGCCACGCACCAATCGGCAAAACATCCGCGGACCTTCTTACTGTGAAGCCGGAGCACTGTTTTCTGGTTTAATTCTGACTGAGCACAAGTTTATACTTTTTAGTCTCGCTTTAGTCCTTGTTTAATTCCACATTAGACCTGGTTTGGTCCTGGTTTAGACCTGATTTGTATCTAGTCCTATAGTTTAATTCTGGGTTAGTTCAGTACTGGATTGATAATTTTGCATTTCACTTTTCCACAAATATCTAACATAGCAGAAGTTATTTTATCATTATTGAAACAGATCTTATGTTGTGGATCATTTTGGCAACACCAAATGTTGTTAGTTAAAGCGCAAAATCTGGCCCTCTGGAAAATGAAGTTGAATTGCCCTGCCCTAACCCATAGAACGCATTACCATCGTCATGCTAAACATACCTCGACGACATTATACACTGCACTGCACAGCTTGGCTCCACAGCGGGGCGTAACGGCTGAACCCCATAATGCCCATAATACATTGCTGCGATCATCATCTTCAATGTTTAATGGCGGGTGGTGATTAGCAGAGCATCACCGCCTCCTACTATGCTACACTGTTAGCTGGACGTCCTCATTTACATACATTATAAAGACTTTGGAACAGTGATACTTCCATTACAATATATCTAGCAGCCCCAGTGCAATATCTCTATCAATTCATATTTATTTTACTACTACTACTATTATTTCTTTACTACTTTATTTTAGTACATTTTACTTTGGATCCTTTTCTTTTACTTCCCCATAACTGTGAAGCAGTTATCTGTACTTTCTACGCCACTCCACTTTTGAAAAGGACTGAAAAGAAAAAAGTACTTTCTGTACGGTTTGAAGGGGTATTTTTTTAGCACGTGTATGGTGACATTCTGACCAAAGGTTCAAGTCTTGGCTTTGAAAAAAATAAAACTAATGAATCATCTAAAAAGTTAGGAAACAGATAACTTGATATGATGATATTATCCAAAATCTGTGCTATACACTTTTACTTTTTGATCTAAAAGTACCATTTTAAACACATACTTCAATACTTTTATTGTATCAGATTGTATATGTGATGCTTTTAATTTTCTTGAGTGACAATCTTTAGTACTTGTCCCCCCCCCAGATTTATTATACAATGACAGCAACATAAAAGACCATCATCACAGTTGCTTTTCATTGCAATAGTCATTCAAGAACACGGTGCAGGGCTGTTGCAACATTTGTCTTGGGGCTGACACACAAAAGCATGGCTGTCATTCTGCGCCAAGTGCCTCTCTACATCATCATCATCATCACTCACTAGGTGAAGTATATTTTTTCCCCAGGACACAATCGTGCTATAGTATGATCAAAACATGCATTTGAGTTATAAAGCTATTATTGTGTGTGCAATAATTTCAAAAGCACACAAGTTCAATTCCTCACAATGCAGCTTCTTTACCTCCCTGCTCTTCCTCCTCAGTGATATATCTGCGGTGGTGTTGGAGTAGTCAGTGCCTTCAGACTGATGTACACTCTCCATTCGTCACCCTGAAGTCCAAGGCCTCCTCTGTCTGCTAGGCTTTTCTCATACGTACAGCCTCGTGTGGGCGGATGTATGTTTGCTTTTGTGCTCGTGAAAGGAAAATGAATTACACTATGCCGCTTGGAGGTATACACTGGAGGAGTATATATGTGGTACTACTACTACTATATGAGGATTGTGCGCTGTGGGTGGTGGACGTTATTGACTCTTCCTTTTTGACCTAAGGCTTGTTGAAAAAGAATGTGTTTATCTCATTTCACTGCTGTTTAAAGAACCATGCAACTTGCAGCATGTTGATCTTGTTTTTTCTTCTTTCAGTGGCAGAGGCTGAAGCTGTGTGATTGGCAGGACCGTCCATTTCCCAGACTTGCCTTTTTATTTTTTATTTTTTTTTGTTTGTTTCAGATAATTCTGTAAGATTGGTTTCCATTTTTCCTTTAAGTCATTTGTCGGCTAAATGTGCATGCTTTATTTATACAACTTTATTTCTATAGCACATTTACAACAACACCTGCTGCCAAAAGTGCTTCAAATGCACAATCCATGGTAAAAACACAGATAGGAAATAAAACGACATAGAATGCTTGTTGGTTCTGTCAGTGGCTCTGCTCTTTTGTGAGGACACACTTGGGAAATAGGACTAAATGAAAACTCAAATAGCTTTTCTATTGATTATTCTGTAAACCAGCTGGTACCAATAGGCTGGTTACGCTCATTTTCCTCCAAAGAAAGGTCATTGGTGTAATATGTCGTCCAGACTGTAAGCAAAGACAAGCTGTCATGACATCATGTGTGGTCAATAGTAATGGTGTAGTTAAAGGGGCTTGGAAAGGTTATGCTTCTGTAAGAGGCATTAGCGGACAAGCTAAACTACATCATATGGACTGCAGCTATGGTAACTGAAGGAAACGACTGAGGTGAACGGGTTAACAAATCAGACCAACATATTATATCTTTTGACCAACAGAACTTAATAGAGGAGGCAGCGTTAAGTACTAATGCCATCCATCATTCGCCTTCAAGTTAGTTCAGCAAATTGATTGGTTTCTGGAGCAATTTTTCCCTTTAGGATTAGCATTAGCCCTCACAAATGGCAAAATTATGAATAATCAAGATGGTTTTGGGTGGTACCAGCCAACGGACCACACTGTGGTTATGACTCACATTACCTACTGTCTCAACACTTGGTCCAAGACACAACAATCAACCATAAAACCCACAAGAGGCCTCTAAGTTATTACCATTGCCACATCTAACACAAATATAAACTCCTCAGTTGGAAAAATCTATTGAATCATATTTGTTTAGTGTATAACAGTCTCCATGGTTTAGCTCCACCTCCTCTTTCCTCCTTTGCCACTGTCCTGTCTAACAGATGCACCTGAGGCACCTCCAGAGGGGACTGCAGTGTCCCACTGAGGAAAACGGCATTCAGCCTCACGTCACTGGAACTCCGAGCTCCAACCAGTGAGAGAGGCTGCATCATTTCAGCCTTTTTAGAATAAAGGCCAAAAAGTGGCTAATTGAATCACAAAAATGTGAGCATTAGCAGTAGTATTTTTCTCTTTTTCTAATTGGATAGTGTTGTAGATATATAGTTGTGTGTTTTAATGATGGTGTCTTTAACCATATTGATACTGTGAAATGCATATGACTTTTACATGGAGTGTTACTTTCAGGGTATTACTATCTGGCAGGGGGACTGCCGATGAAAACTATACTTGTGGCTAATTCGGCTTCATTTACATTGTCATCCATCCATCCATCCATCTTCTTCCGCTTTATCCGGGGCCGGGTCGCGGGGGCAGCAGTCTAAGCAGGGACTCCCAGACTTCCTTTTCCCCAGACACTTCCTCCAACTCCTCCGGGGGGATCCCGAGGCGTTCCCAGGCCAGCCGAGAGACATAGTCCCTCCAGCGTGTCCTGGGTCTTCCCCGGGGCCTCCTCGGTGGGACATGCCCGAAACATCTCCCTAGGGAGGCGTCCAGGAGGCATCCGGAACAGATGCCCTAGCCACCTCAGCTGGCTCCTCTCGACGTGGAGGAGCAGCGGCTCTACTCCGAGCTCCTCCCGCGTGACTGAGCTCCTCACCCTATCTCTAAGGGAGCGCCCAGCCACCCTGCGGAGGAAACTCATTTCGACCGCTTGTATCCGTGATCTTGTCCTTTCGGTTACTACCCAAAGCTCATGACCATTGGTGAGGGTAGGAACGTAGATTGACCGGTAAATCGAGAGAGCTTTGTCTTTCGACTCAGCTCCTTCTTCACCACACACGGTCCGATGCAGCGACCGCATCACTGCAGACGCTGCACCGATCCACCTGTCAATCTCACGCTCCATCCTTCCCTCACTCGTGAACAAGATCCCCGAGATACTTAAACTCCTCCACTTGGGGCAAGGACTCCCCACCCACCCTGGAGAGGGCAAGCCACCTTTTTCCGGTCGAGAACCATGGCCTCAGATTTGGAGGTGCTGATTCTCATCCCAGCTGCTTCACACTCGGCTGCAAACCGTCCCAGTGCATGTTGCAGGTCCAGGTTTGATGGAGCCATCAGGACAACATCATCTGCAAACAGCAGAGATGAGATCCTGTGCTCTCCAAACCGGACCCCCTCCGCCCCTGACTGCGCCTAGAAATTCTGTCCATAAAAACAATGAACAGAACCGGTGACAAAGGGCAGCCCTGGCGGAGTCCAACACGCACTGGGAAACAGGTCTGACTTACTGCCGGCAATGCGAACACAGCTCCTGCTCCGGTCATACAGGGACCGGACAGCCCTGAGCAAAGGGCCCCGGACCCCGTACTCCCCGCAGCACCCCCCAAAGGGCACCCCGTGGGACACGGTCGAAAGCCTTCTCCAGATCCACAAAGCACATGTGGACTGGTTGGGCAAACTCCCATGAACCCTCGAGCACCCGATGGAGAGTATAGAGCTGGTCCAGTGTTCCACGACCAGGACGAAAACCACTCTGCTCCTCCTGAATCCGAGGTTCGACTATCGGTCGGATTCTCCTCTCCAGTACCCTGGAATAGACCTTACCAGGGAGGCTGAGGAGTGTGATCCCTCTATAGTTGGAGCACACCCTCCGGTCCCCCTTCTTGAACAGAGGGACCACCACCCCGGTCTGCCAGTCCAGAGGCACCGACCCAGACCGCCACGCGATGTTGCAGAGGCGTGTCAACCAAGACAGTCCTGCAACATCCAGAGACTTTAGGTACTCGGGGCGTATCTCATCCACCCCCGGAGCTCTGCCACCGAGGAGTTTGCCAACAACCTCAGTGACTTCGGCTTGGGTGATAGATGAGTCAGCCTCCGAGTCCTCCGTCTCTACTTCCTCTTCGGAAGACGTGACAGTGGGATTTAGGAGGTCCTCAAAGTACTCCTTCCACCGCCCGACGACATCCCCAGTCGAGGTCAGCAGGTCCCACCCGCACCGTAAACGGTGTTGGTGGAACACTGCTTCCCCCTCCTGAGGCGCCGGACGGTTTGCCAGAATTTCTTTGGGGCCGACCGATAGTCCTCCTCCAGGGCCTCCCCGAACTCCTCCCAGACCCGGGTTTTTGCCTCTGCGACAGCACGAGCTGCGGCACGCCTGGCCCGCCGATACCCGTCAACAGGCCTCAGGAGTCCCACAAGCCAAAGAGGCCTGATAGGCCTCCTTCTTCTGCCTGACGGCATCCCTTACTTCCGGTGTCCACCACCGGGTTCGGGGGTTGCCGCCGCGACAGGCACCTGAGACCTTGCGACCACAGCTCCGAGCAGCCGCATTGACAATGGAGGTCGAGAACATGGTCCACTCGGACTCAATGTCCCCAGCCTCCCCCGGGATTTGGGAGAAGCTCTCCCGGAGGTGTGAGTTGAAGACCCTGCTGACAGCGGGCTCCGCAAGACGTTCCCAACAGACCCTCACTATACGCTTGGGCCTGCCAAGTCTGTCCGGCTTCCTCCGCCGCCAGCAGGATCCAACTCACCACCTAGGTGGTGATCGGTTGACAGCTCCGCCCCTCTCTTTACCCGAGTGTCCAAGACACGCGGCCGGAGGTCAGATGACACGACAACAAAGTCGATCATTGACCTCCGGCCTAGGGTGTCCTGGTGCCACGTGCACTGGTGGACACCCTTGTGCTTGAACATGGTGTTCGTTATGGACAGTCCGTGACTAGCACAGAAGTCCAATAACTGAACACCGCTCAGGGTTCAGATCGGGGGGGGCCGTTCTTCCCAATCACCCCCCTCTCCAGGTGTCACTGTCGTTGCCACCGTGGGCGTTGAAGTCCCCCAGTAGAACAACGGAGTCCCCGGTCAGTGCACTGTCCAGTACCCCTCCCAGGGACTCCAAGAAGGCCGGGTACTCAGCACCGTTGTTCGGCCCGTAGGCCGACACCACAGTGAGAGACCTGTCCCCAACCCGAAGGCGTAGGGACGCGACCCTCTCGTTCACTGGGGTAAACTCCAACACATGGCGGCTGAGCTGTGGGGCAATAAGCAAGCCCACGCCAGCCCGCCGCCTCTCCCCGCAGGCAACACCAGAGAAGTGGAGCGTCCAGCCCCTCTCAAGAGGATGGGTTCCAGTGCCCAAACTGTGCGTGGAGGTGAGGCCGACTATATCTAGTCGGAACCGTTCAACCTCCCGCACAAGCTCAGGCTCTTTCCCCCCCAGCGAGGTGACGTTCCATGTCCCCAGAGTTAGTCTCTGCGTCCGGGGATCCGGTCGTCGAGGCCCCTGCCGTCGACTGCCGCCCAGATCCCTCCGCACCAGCCCCTTACGGATCCTCCTGCAGGTGGTGGGTCCACGGGAGGACGGCCCCATGTCACTCGTTTGGGTTGCACCCAGGCGCTCGCCGTCGAGCACCCACGCCAGGCCTGGCTCCAGGGTGGGGCCCCGGTAACGCCAATCCGGGCGACGTAACTGGCCTTGTTTTATATTTACATTGTCATGATATTTATTAATGGTAAGGCAAGGCAAGACAAATTTATTTGTAGAGCACAATTCGTATACAAGGTAATTCAAAGCGCTTTACACAACAGGAAACAAAATTTCAGTCATATGCACAGCCAAACAAAACAAAACTGTTTTTAGCTTCGATTTGAACATTGCCAGAGTAGCGGCCTGTCTCATATCCTCAGGAAGACTGTTCCAGACATTAGCTACATAAAACTGAAATGCAGATTCCCCATGTTTAGTCCTGATTCCGGGCACCAGCAGGAGGCCGGTCCCTGAGGTCCTCAGAGTCCGAGATGGTTCAAATGGCACTAGCATGTCCGAGATGTACTTTGGTGCTAGGCTATGGAGAGACTTGTATACAAGCAGAGCTGCTTTGAAGTCTATTCTCTGAGCCACAGGGAGCCAGTGCAGAGAACTGAGCACAGGACTAATGTGATCGTACTTCCTGGTTCTAGTCAGGACCTGAGCAGCAGCGTTCTGGATGTACTGCAGCTGTTTTACAGCTCGTTTGGAGAGGCCAGTGAGCAGGCCGTTACAGAAGTCTAATCTACTGCAGACAAATGCGTGGATAAGTCTCTCCAAGTTTGGTTTAGACACTATATATATGCCCTTTTTTGATTGAATATATGTTGTTTTATTATCACTCAGTGTTTTATGTTGCACCTTAAGGCCGAGACAAGTTCCTATGTTTTTGAATTTTGTTCATTGACAATGGCAATAAACTCTTTCTGATTCTGATTCTGATTCTATACTTTTGATTGTGGCAATGTTTTTTAGATGGTAAAAAGCTGCTGATGTTATTGATTTGACGTGGCTGTTATTCAAGAGAGTCCATTATTACCCCCCGATTTCTAACTTGATTTGTAGGTTTTAGAGCGAGACTCTGGAGGTGACTGCTAATACTTTCTCTTTGTTTCTGTGGGCCTAAGACGATGATTTCAGTCTTGTCTGAGTTCAGCTGGAGAAAGTTGTTTTGCATCCACACACTGATCTGTTGGATGCAGTGACAGAGTGAATCCACTGGTCCATATTCACCTGCCGTCAGTGAAACATAGATCTGAGTGTCGTCTGCGTAATTGTGATAGGACACGTTTTCGCTGCGTAACTGACCTAACGGCAACATGCAGAGGTTGAACAGAAGGCGTCCCGGGATTGACCCTTGGGTTACCCACCGGTCAGGGGCATCTGGTCTGAGACACAGTTACCAATTTCAACAGAGGACCTCCTGTCTTCCAGATAGGACTTTAACCAGTTTAGGGCAGTGCCAGTGATGCCCACCCAGTCCTCTAGTCTCTGTAAGAGGACCCCATGATCGACAGTGTCAAAAGCAGGACTCAGATCTAACAGAATTAAGACTGAGGCTTTGCCCGCGTCTGTGTTCAGGTGGATGTCATTTGTCACCTTGACAAGAGCAGTCTCAGTGCTGTGATAAGGTCTAAAACCTGACTGGAAAACATCGAATGAGTTGTTTATTAAGAGGAAATCAGTGAGCTGTTGGTAAACAACCTTTTCAAGGACTTTGCCCCAAAATGGTTGATTAGAGATGGGCCGGTAATTACTCAGTACTGCGGCATCAAGACTGCTCTTCTTTAGGAGAGTCTTTATGACCGCAGTTTTCAAAGAAATTGGGAATGTTCCAGATTGAAGCGACATGTTAACTATGTGAGTGAGTGGTGCTAACAAACTGTTCAGCACAGATTTTAGAAATCTGGTGGGTAACACATCGAGGCAGCATGTAGATGAACTCAGACTCGTGATGATCTCCTGGACAGTTTTGACAGTTACAGGTGTAAAGTGAGTCAGCTCTAAGTGTGTAGGTGGTTTTTGGGTTATTTTTTGCATTGTAGAATTTATAGCATTTTTAATGCCCTGAACTTTGTCATTAAAGAATAATGCAAACTCATTACACTTGGATGTGGAAATGAGTTAATCTGTTTACTGTGACACGCAAGTTGTTGTAACTACAGCTTCAGAAAAATACCCTTCTCTAGTTCTACATAAAATGAGGTTGTACAAGTACAACTTCTCTCTGTAAATCTCTTTTT
Organism: Chaenogobius annularis; assembly: GCA_015082035.1. Lineage (NCBI taxonomy): Eukaryota > Metazoa > Chordata > Actinopteri > Gobiiformes > Gobiidae > Chaenogobius > Chaenogobius annularis. The sequence goes on from BJKM01000038.1 coordinate 950,675, forward strand.
GAAGCTGGAGCTTTGACTTTCGCCATTTTCGTTTGGCCCGGCGGCACTCCCCTTTTCTGTGCCCTGACCGAATCATCATTTCTCCTTGCATTTGATTCCAACAAGCAATGAATTATAGTTTTGTGGAAAAAACAATCACATTATACAGATTTCCCATCCCAAATCTGTATAAGCCTTTTTTCAGTAACAGCTAATGGCATTCACGACCCCCCCAAAAAAGTGGGCTAGATAAATTCCCTTGGCAGGAAAACAAATAATAATCTACGTTTCTCACATTTGAAGGGCCTTGTTTAAGAAATTATTTCAGGACACCCTGAAATAATTTCCCGACCCCCAGGTTGAGAACCACTGCTTCTCCAGACTAGTGCTCACGATGTTTCACCTTCATTTTATTATGAATTACACTAAAAGCCCATTTGTAGGTTTCATTCTTATTATGCATGCGACCTGACCATCCTCTGTGCAGTCTATATGAATGGCACCATGGAGCAAAGTCACAATCCACTATTACTGAGGATATACCGGCTTTCCGAGAAGCCCATGTGATGAAGCTTCCATTCCACAGCCCTGGCCTAATAAGCTCTGCACATCAAGGCTTTTCTCCTCTTCCTTCTACCTCCTCACTCACACACTACCTCCTGTTTCTTTGTACCCATTAAGAAGCTTGTATGACACCGCAAAATGGAACACAGTCACATCAATTGCAGTTTAAATTAACCCTTTTTTGTCGGTCGGGAACACCGCTCATGGATGATTTTGGGTTGAATTCAAACGTTTGCGTGTGTGGGTTGTCATTATTTGAACTGAAATGGGAACAAAGAAAACTGATCCGTAATGACAGGGCCCACACTTTATTAGGCTTTCTAAAGCTGTACGGCAATTCTAGCGCTATTCTCTGCGGGGCAATTAGTTTGGCACATTCACTTGATGTATCGTGGTGTACGTATGGGCAATGAATGCAACAATTACAGTACACCGCCACCGCCGTCATGGCTGATTCTCCGTTGTCAAAGGGAGAAAATCCTGCTGCAGGAGCCTAATTAGGACAAATAATCACCAAAATCTCAGTTATTTGGTTCATTAGAGATTACTGAGATTTCAAAATGTGTTTGTAAATAAAATAAAATGAATGATGGGATATTGATAAGTCATAACATCGCTTCCAAGCATGTTTCAGCCAGTCAACGGAAACATGAGTAAACTAACGGTGGCAAAAGAGGGACATGCAACAACCTCCTTGCCAAGACATGAAAAACCAATTACACTGTGCATATTTCATTAAACATCGAGACGGGTAGGGAATACTTTCTGTAAATTGTCCAACCAGAATCCATCTTATAAGAACATATATTGTACGACTACGAATGGCTGTATCGAGTCATAATTATTAAGACAAGGCCATCAAAAGCTACAGTTTGTTATGTCCCACATCTCTCCCCTCTCTAATCCCTGATAATTGACAACGTCCTTAATAAGTGTGACTTTGAACACAAGCCCCTAATGACTCCCCAGGGTGGGTTCTACCGTCAGCTTGTCAATGCTCTGCCCATTCGAACGAGATACACATTAAGTGCCATGTACTTATCCTTTAAAGTGTTGTCAGGAAACAAACATCAATGAACATGCGATTAGGAAGGAAGATAATTAAAAAAAACAAGTGGGCAACAAATGCTTATCTGATTGACAAATGTTTTGGCCTCCTGAGTGATTGGAGTTTCAGTTTCCTCGGTCACTCACTGGACTGAGGGCTTCATGTGCTCTCGGTTTTGTGTTAGATTTGAGTTTCCAGTTGAACGTCTGAAGCTCTGAACCCACACAGACGGGATGTTGCACTCTTCTGTCAATTACTGTTTGTCATCCCAGGGTTTGAATCCTCGCGAACAGAGACTTAAACTAAAACAAAAAAAGCTTATTTTATGTCATCTTTATTATCCTGCAAAATGAAACAGTGTGTGAACTTGTTTCTTTTATTGAGTTATTTTTTAACACTATTGTGATGTAAAATGTCCAAAATACAAAGTAATGACCTCAGGGTGTCATAATGTATAACTATATAACAGACAGTTATATAAAGTGACATAGACTAGACCTAAATTACTGCAGCTAAATATAGGTATTTTATTATATGTCTCTAAAAGTAAACAGACTATCTAATTAGATTTTGTCCAAAACACATTGCTATTGTTATTCTTGGTGCAGAAGGTCAGTTATAATGTTTTTATGTGTGGATTTTCCATTTGCCGTGGCCAGCCTTGTTAGCATTCTGCAGGATCCTCCGGGGATATCCCTCTCCCTCCACAAACTCACGGCCCGGCTGTCAACACAAATGCTGCGAAAAGACCATTAGGCTTCACTCAAATGATTTCACAATCAAATGCCAGAGGTCGGCAATATAAGATACTTCAGATTCAGTCAAATATATGGTTTAATTATATCTCGAACATATTCAAAAAGCTGTTGTGTGATTGCAATGATAACTATGGTCAAAAAGGACACAGTGACATCAACCATCAGCTATTTAGGGAAATGGTTAGCCACTGAACCACTGCCAGCAACATGAATGCCCAACACAGTCCTACACAACACGATGGCACATTTCTAACGGTCTCAGCTCACTTCGATTGGATCCAACTCCCAAACAAACATGGCACTTGTTGTAATTACTCCATGTACTGTCCTGCAGCCAAACCAAATGTCCTGGAATCATGCAGCATTGTGGCGGCTAATAGGGCAGTGCTTCATTGACTGTTTGCTAATCTGTCCATATAAAACAGCTCATGGACAAGCAATTTGTTCAACCAGAGGAATTAAGTGATAAATTAAGCTCTGCAAATGTGTGTGAGCCTTGCTTTGCAGACTTTAACTGGCATGTTCTAGAAACTGAGCTAATTAGTGTTTGGGGCTGTATCCTGCTAGTGTTGGATTAATCCATCTAATATATTGTGTGTTTGCCCCTCCATGTAGTATTCATTAATTTCCTTGATCTTACTTAACTAATTATAGTAGGTTGTCCTGTAAAATTGATAAATTCTATTACAAACAAACTAATCAGGCATTCTCCAGTGCATTTCAGGCAATTATTATGAGTTGGTCAATCATATTTTCTAAGAAGCTAACCTTTTTCTTGAAACGTTACCTTGCATTTTAATCTGCAAATAAACTACCGGTAATATAAATCGAGGACTGTTCTTTGTATAAAACATGTGCCTTGTCATCATAGTGAAAATCCCAAATGATGTGCTAATCTCAGGAGCACTGTGCGGGGAGGAAACGTGTCTGAATTGAGATGCAAAGCTGCAGTGGGGACCTCTTTGCCTTAGTGAAGCGCTCCTGTTTGACACCGGATTAATACCAACAAAACACATTTATTTGCTGCAAGGAGGTCTCTCTTTTTGCACAGCTTAAAATGGTCTAGATATTTGGCACATGCCTTCTACATTTGCAGGAAAAAGAGGACCTTGCTACAACAGTGTTTCCTCATTATTATCTTACTCAAAGTTGTATTTTGATTGATTTATACCTTGTATTTTATTGTACTGAAGCTTGAGTGCACAGAAAATTCCAGTTTTCACCTACCCCCTATAGACTAGCGCAGATTTAAGAAGTGTTTTTACAGTATAGTATAGTACAGTCAGCTGTATCGCATTGAACTGGAGAAGATCAATGAAGCTGTCCATAAAACGGATTTTAGGAGTCCAGCATCCTTTTAATGCCCTTTGTGAAAACTGTGAGGTGTGGCACGGAGTAGCCTATCACTTCCTCTGTTCCTCAACTTCCTCTTCCAACGTGCATCTGTGCTGTCCCGTTATCCTGTTTCAAACTCTGCTTTTGAGAAGGCTGTAATTAAATCCTCACTATCCTCGGTCATAGGTCCATCTCATTAGCTGCTGCCTTCACATCATGCAAACAGTGCCTGACAGAAAAGGCAAAGTTTGAAGTGCCCAAAAGTTAAATTAGCGCCTTCAGAAACAAATCTTGAATTCAAGTTGTGTCTATTGTGGATACAGAAAACTCACAACAAAGACTTAACTAGTTCACACGTCCTTCTTCTGCCGAACCTAATGTGGTTCATGAAGTAAACAGCAGATAAAAAGCTCGTTTGAGGCGTTTCCAGTTTGCTTTTCTCTCAAACTGTGTCAGTATCCATCAGTGCTTCCATGTCTTTGTGCTAGCCCATCCCTTGAAGAAGAAATATTGGCTCAATTAGCAAAGCATTCAACCAACTCTTTGCTTCTATTGGTTTCGCTTTTTGATGCATATTTCAGAGTGCCAACCACAAGTCAGGATAAATAATGAAGTTCTCAGTGGCTTGTTAGATGAGCAGACACGTTGTGCAGAAAGGGAATGGCCTACAGATATACACACACATATCAGACATGGCTCAGTGACCTGTGAAGGTGAACACCAAAGAAGCTGGAAAAACATCCTTTTATATCCTTCGCTCACTTGGGTAGTTCTCTTTTCATTCGAGTGTAGACGTGAAAATACACTCAATAACACAGTTTATTGAAGCAGAGCCTGGGATTGGGTGGTCACATCTCTATTTTCAGTTAACCTAATGTTAAAACTTGCAGATTTGAAGATACTAAATACTAAACTTATACTAGTGTGATACTTGTAGTGTGATACTTAACGGGTTGTTCCACGGCACTTTCCTTTTTTATAATGTATTTGCCAATGTATTCTCGATGAACGTTTCAGAGCGATCCTTTAGTCGTTTAGTCAATGAATCAGTGGATGGTATCTTAAATTTGTATGAGTCGACTCATTATTTTATTGAGATTCTAAGGATTTAAATGGACCAAAGTAGAAAGAAGAACACATGGAGTGAGTTATCTGGTATTTTTGGAGTGACTGGACAGTTTAATCTACCTTTTCACTGATGAAGATGCTGTTTACTTAATATGTCTCTATACATGGATTGTAAACATTTTGAGAGCTTTTGCCAATGTCATGGTGTGCCCCCTTTTAGTCGATTAATCGATACACAGAACATGTCTTAAATCGACCAAGAGATTCTGTAGCTAAAACCATTTAGCACATCTGCCATGACGTGCCACGACATAATGGCCAACCTCACCCTATGGAAATGTGGTTTGATAGATTTCAACATTTTTGGGACCCTCACCCTGTTTCAAAATCCTAGAGGCTGCAGACCTCCCTGGTGTAGTCTAATAAACAATTAATTGTTCGATATCAAACTGCTAAAAATACCCTAGAAATTAGAATCAGAAATCTGTTTTATGAAAAATGACTTTAAACGTTGTCATAAATAAATCCAAGCAACATGGAAAGTGCCCTTCTATATGTCTGTGCACGTCCCTGGTCAAATGTACAGCAAGTGTAAAAACAACAACAACAACAACAACAACAACAAAAACAACCTTTACTATTCTTGTAAGTCAATGAATTTACAGCAGCGACCAATACTGAATTTTTAAAATACTCGTAACATATTTTTTTCACAAATACTAGACATTATTTTCCAATTCATACCATCAAATTCAACATTTTAAAACATTTATTAACACTTTAAAAACTTCCGGACAGTTTTTTCTATTTCTGTAGCTTTATAACTATATATATATATATATAATTTGCATCCTGGTGTTGAGATGTGAGCCATGTGCCATGAAGCTTGAATAATTAAAAGTATTTTGAGACACAATGTGCAAGTGAGTGTAGGAGAATTTCATTCAATCCGACACGAGCTTTAGTTCTTAATTTATGCGTCTCACCAGATTTTAAATATAAATGAAAACCCTGAATACGATTACATCTAAACAGTAGTGCACCAACTGACAGAGGCACACACAAACACAAACATAAACACAATTACATATTCATTTAGCCCAAGAAGGGAATATTTCTCTTTTTGCCCTTGGGATATTACTATGTACAACTGCTTTTGAACGCATCAATTCAACCTGCTTATAGTGTAGCTGTAGATGTTTTATATCTCTCACATTGAATGAAAGAAGCCGCAAAAGTCAGGATTTTAGAATAGGCTATAAACTACTACCAATAAGATGGATTAGTTTGTCAGAAATACCAAATAAAATAGTTCTCAGAGCGACATTGGATATTTTTGCACATCCAGAAAACTGAGGGTGCACAATGTAACATTTTGTGCAGGGTCCGTCACCTGCTTCTCTGTCTGTTATTGCTTTGCCTGAGATATTCCGCAGTATGGCATTTTTGGCAGTAAAATCACCTGCAAATTTGATAAATGCAAGATGAATAGATGTAATGCAATACTGTGCAAAACAATAACATTTCCATGGAGACAAACAGGTGGTGGAATTAAGTCTCACCTGAAACGTTGCATAGTGCACCTCTTTGCTTTTGGCTCTTACAATCTTCCCAGTTTATGTAGACTATATTCAATATTCAACTCAATACAAACATATATATATATATATATACTGTGTGTCTCAGTGATTGAATGGTTTATGGTATTTAGTGGGTTGTTTTTGAACCAAATACATCACAGCATTTTATACAAAAGACGGATAATAGGCGCAGTACGGTGGAAAGGTAAAAAAGTGGGCAAGAAAACGGCAAGGGCATACACATGAGCAACGAAATACAAAGCAGTAAAGGAACAACTCAAATTGTCCATTTCGGATCAATGTAAAAGCGAGAACAACATTATGGCCTGGGATGGAGCAAACATCATGTAGACAGAGGGTTGCAGACATCATTTCTGACAATTGAAACAGAAAAATGTGCCCACGGGACTATAAACCGGGACGAGGGGGGCCTTTTGCTCTCACATACCTGCTCTAATGTTCTGAAGAAGTCGGACGGCAGATGGCGCTGTCGTCCTGCTGCTACTGTTAGGAAGACGCTGCCAAAACGTGTGTAAATCAGCTGCCAAGTCAGGTATGAAAAACAGACAAACTCTTTAACCATTTGAACCTTTTAAAATAAGAAAAAAGTTGGAAAGTTTTGTCTGAAATACTCACACATATAATACTAACCAACAAAACCAGAGGTGGAATAGATTGACGCTCCAGGCTAAGCACTAGCCTCACACGAGTCGGCCAGCCTCGAGCGTAAATCTTACTAAATGAAAGAGGATATTGGGGAGATTTTTTAACATTATCACCATTCATCATTGCTGCTTGGTCGACCGCATGTTGCACGGTTATTGTGGATCCCCTGAGGAAGACCTACATGTGCCACTGATGCAGACAGACAAGAGGATTGGATGGCAAAAATCATGAAGGATATCGCAAAAGAAATGATTTGTGGAACGGAATTACTGTCCAAGAAGGAAGCGAGGAAGGAAGCGAGGAGGAGATTGGATATTTTTGAGGCTCTATCTTTTATCTCTATACACTCCCAATCAATTAGTTTTGGACAGTTTTCTCCGAGGGTGCAGGTGAAGTCGGATAAACAAACCGAGGATTGTGGGTAAAAAAAAAAACGTCTGCGCTTGGATGGACCCCCTGAAGGTAGAGGCAGCAAAAGATAGAGAGAGCAGAGGATTAGGCTCTATTCCAGAAATCACCAGCGCATTGTATTTAGCAAGATTTCTTTTTAATAGTATGCGACCCATGCAAGCTTTAGTTTGACCAAATGCACTGTTTGTGTAGAAAGCTATAGCAAAACGCTCCAGTCTAGTTAATTCTGGGGTACTTTTGGTCTCCTGGGTTACTGGGCTGCTTTTGTTCATTTGTACGATTTCAATAACACAAGGTTGGCGCGTCCATTCTTGCAAGGTCGCTTGTTTCGTCCTGAGATAATGAAGGAGATGCACAATATACTACTCAATCTACAGTATATTTATCCTCCAAACAGATTCTGCGTAAGTCAAGTCGGCAAAAGATGAAATGTATCGCATTCTAAGCTTTTTTGTTAGCATGCGCCACCTGCTGGTCTCCGTTGAAATGTTGGTCTCCGTCTTCTGGAATATTGTACCGCGTGAGACGACATTTACTCATCGAAACAGGATTCAGCCAGGCCAAGTTATGGGTGAGATCTGTGGAGAGGCGACATACCGCTCACAGTAAGAATGTTTTAAAGGTTTTTATTGAAGGAAAAATATCAAGAAATGCGGGAAACAGTCCAGGCAAATCACCAAAGTACAGCAAAGCAGGTGGCGTACTTTTAACCCATTCAACATTATCCTTAGCATTTCATGATGGGGCCAACGAGTGCACAAGTTCTATTTCGCTAAAGTCTGTGAATCAGGCTGCCTCAAATACAAAGTGCTGAATGGGATAAAAACATTAGAGCGTGCCAAAAAGGCTAGCTTCGTGTTGCCAAGTTGCACAGCGGAAAGTAGAGCCAAGACGACTATGTATGTATATTATTTTATTTTTTTCTCCAAACGTGAGCATACTATAGCGGGCTGTAGCATGTGTCTTGGTTTGTTCATGACATCTCGCCCCTACCCTCCAACAACACCCCCCCCAAGGACAACCGCACCATTAGTCTAATTAACCAGAGAAGGGAGCTGGTGGGATTGAAGTGAGGGAAACGCAAAGGAGGTACAGGAGAGATAGAGAAGGCTGCAGACCGACGGTAGCTTTTGGGTGGGTGTTTTTTTTTTTTCTTTTCGTTTTTTTCGCAGAGGCAGCAAGTGGGTGGGGGCCGCAACGTTAATCCTGAGTGACTTTCAGCGCATACAGTAAAGCAGTGGCAGAGCTGCCCGCAAATTAATCTACCAAAGAGCCTGGGGATGTGGCCGCATTCAACGCCCCCCTCCATTCAAATCCCGCCCCCCCCCATAGCTAAGGTACAGTTAGGGGAGGGAGGCGAGAAAGAAAGAAAGAGGGAGATTGAGAGAGAGAGCGAGAGGAGATAAGCAGCTGTAGTTTTGTCCATTGAGTGACACAGAACTGCGGAGGAGAGAAAGGACGAACGGGTGGAGACGGGGTGCAAAAGAGAGAGAGCAGAGAGAGAGAGAGAGAGAGAGAGTGATGGGAGGTGTTAAAGGGGTGGGATGGGGTGGGTGGGTTGATAAGGGAGAAGTGCATTGTGGTCTATTTAAAGCACGGTGGAGAATAATGGGCAGGGTCCCGCTCCGGTGACATCACTCATCCACGCAATGATGTCACCAAATGTGCAGAGTCATTCACCGCAGGCCTGTGTTGTCAGCGGCGTCCAGCGTGTAAGAGGTCGTCCATCACGCAAACTACTTACATAAGGAGTAGGCGGGGAGTGAAAGGGAATGATTAGGTTAAGGTTCTATACGTGCAGAAAAAGAGTGAATAATATGTGTTTTGATAAATTGTCTGGCATGGGCTCCTCACAAAAGACCTGGACCTGGGCCTGATTTGATCTTTTTTCCTAGCGGGACCTTGAAAATAAGTTTCTTTAACAAATAATGCTCTAAATAATTTGGAGAGTTAGCCACCTGTTTTGACCTATCCTGGTATGTTCCACAATGCAATCCAGTATATTGCTGAAGAGACCACCAGGCCAAGATATAGATCAGATGAAGAAGTGGCTCCGCTTATACTAAGAATACATGCTGTTCAACGTATTTTTAGCAATAAAAATACAGTACATGTAATTGAATAATAGATATGTTTAACGCCATTCTGTGAAAGATTCTGACAAAGTAATGCCGGACCGCCACTAGAAAAATTTGCTTTAAATCAACATTCTACGCTATAGTGTGTAGTGATTTGCATTGTAGATTAAGTATAGGTTTTTTATGCCAGATGCCCCACCATCTGTAGAAATCATGCAACTAGGTCAAAAATTAAAACCTTGTAGGCAAGGCAAGGCAAGTTTATTTGTAGAGCACAATTCATACACAAAGGCAATTTAAAGTACTTCACACAACAGGAAGAAAAATGCATTAAAATCACAAAGACAAGACAGAAATCACAAAACCTTAATTTAAAGAAATTTAAAGGTGCCATTTTCAGGATATCCGCCAAATAGTTTAAGATATAAAAGAGAAGGGTGCAAAGAAAATCATTTCAGTCATATGCACAGCCAAACAAAACAGTTTTATCTTAGATTTGAACATTGCCAGAGTAGAGGCCTGTCTCACATCCTCAGGAAGACTGGTTCCAGATTTTAGCTGCCATAAAACTGAAACGCAGATTCCCCATGTTTAGTCCTGACTCTGGGCACCAGCAGGAGGCCGGTCCCTGAGGTCCTCAGAGTCCGAGATGGTTCAAATGGCACTAACATGTCTGAGATGTACTTTGGTGCTAGGCCATGGAGAGACTTGTATACAAGCAGAGCTGCTTTGAAGTCTATTCTCTGAGCCACAGGGACCAGTGCAGAGACCTGAGCACAGGACTAATGTGATCGTACTTCCTGTTCTAGTTCAGGACCCGAAGCAGCCAGCGTTCTGGATGTACTGCAGCTGTTTTACAGCTCGTTTGGAGAGCCAGTGAGCAGGCCGTTACAGTAGTCTAATCTACTAGAGACAAACGCATGGATAAGTCTCTCCAGGTCTGGTTTAGACACTATACTTTTGATTTTGGCTATGTTTTTTAGATGGTAAAAAGCTGCTGTGTTATTGATTGACGTGGCTGTTAAAAATTCAAGTCTGAGTCCATTATTAACACCAGATTTCTAACCTTGATTTGTAGGTTTTAGAGCGAGACTCTGGAGGTGACTGCTAACACTTTCTCTTTGTTTCTGTGGGCCAAAGACGATGATTTCAGTCTTGTCTGAGTTCAGTTGGAGAAAGTTGTTTTGCATCCACACACTGATCTGTTGGATGCAGTGACAGAGTGAATCCACTGGTCCATATTCACCTGCCGTCCAGTGAAACAGAGATCTGAGTCGTCTCTACATAATTGTGATAGGACACATTTCAGGATATTTATAACACCAAATACAAGAAGTTACAAGTTAACATTATAAAATGTTACATTATTATAGTATATCTTTAGTCAATTTTTTTTCTCTTTTAGTAATAGTTTTTTTTATATATCATATGAATAAATAACAATCATTTGTGACCAATGATGGCATTTAAAACAAAGTTGTTAATCGTTTTTTCTTTCATTTTTCATACAAGCCAAACCAGGCCAAAATAAGTGCAGTAGAAAAGAGTTGAGGAGTATATGTCAAGCTAGCGCCCAGTGTCCATGCTCCGAGGCAGGGCCGGGGAGTCGTGTGGGAACTTATTGGCCCACTTTGAAAATCAGTGGACTGAAACAGTTTGGCTGGAGCTGACAGCTGTTTGAGTAATGCCAAATGTAGCTGGCAGAGAGAAAGCAGCCCACATATTTCTACATATAGAGGAATTTGCATTCAATCCATTTCTTGTGCACAAATAACAGCAGAGGATTTTTGCGTGTGCGTTCGACTGCACATGAGTGAACACGCTACTTTAGGTGGGAGGATTTCTAAAATGTCCATTCAAAAAAGTTGCTATGTTACAGTATTCATGCAGCAAATGTAATACTGTGTGACTTTTTTGTTGGATGGTTCCACGACCGATTTGATATCTATCTGCTTCGCCTTGAGTGTTCTTCAGTATGGAATTAAACAGCAGTTGCCATAAGTTACACGTCAGATCTTTGGAGAGGTGAGCCTGCTCGGTTCCTCTTTTTTCTTTTTAAGAAAACGCAATGCAAATTCAAAATAGATATATTTCAGAATAAACAAAAACAAGCATATGCCCAGGGTACTCCCCACCAGAAAAGTGACATAGTGCTCCTTTAAGATATAAATTAAAGGTACACTTTCGTTCTTTTTACTTTTCAGGTGGGAAGTCTCTGTGGAAATGCTATTTTGTCATGAATGATAGAATTGAACTTAACAATCTTGATTCAAATGTAATTCAAGAATATGTGTGTCATTGCTAAAATATCTCTTCACAGATCTGACTTGTAACTTGTGTCCTGCTTGTGTCCATGAGTGTAGATAAGTTCAATGCCAAACGATAAAATCCCCATGGACACAAGCAGATACCCTCGCCTACAAAAGTGACCTGAGGCTTATGGCGTCCCACGCATTCGACGTTGGACTTTTTCTTTATTTATTCCATTTTGTCCACCATCTGATAAAAGGGAACTCTCGAGCTGCTTGATCTGCTGTACATAAAAATAAAGCACACTTATTTCCAGTCAAATCAATCAGGGAAGAATCAGGGTTAGTTTGTACGCCAAACCCACAAGTAAAAAATTACCCTAAAATCAAATTTAAAATGAATAGAAAAGAGAATTGTCAAAACCCAACAGAAGCTCATTTTAGTGTCAGTCAGCCGATCCCTCCAGAAACCAGCTTCACTCATTCATATATTTAACAAAGAAAATCTGATTTCCTCTGCGCAGAGCTTCTTTCTACTTATAATTAGAGTAAAACAGACATCAGAGTCCAAAACTACAGAGTCTCAGCTTCACAAAGGCTCCAACCAATTTTTTGTGCTCCAGAGGGTTCAGGAACATCTTCAGTTTTAAATGGGGTTAATTTTTTCAGGCGTTTTGGGAAAAAGAGGCCCCAAGGTAAAGGGGTATAAAGTATTACAGAGTGGAAATAATTGCCACGTTACAGCGAATTACCACAATTTATAAACCATAGGCCTACTATTGTTTACAAGTCTATCTTGTATTATTTTATCACATTACATTACAAGTCTAACTCATTTTACAGTTGCTGCCACTATTTCATGGGCTAATGTGCACGTCCTACTTTAAATGTAAATTTGACACATCTATCCTGTTCCTGTCTTTCACTGCTGATATTGCTTTTACACAATATCTGCAAGGGGAAACTATTAATATACCGGTATCTTGCGTGGTTCCATAAATAAAGATATTTTTTGTTTGTGTGTAATTGAGTGCAAGGCTGAGATCATTTGTGAATAGATTTTCTGAGAAGTAAACTATTTTTTTGTTCTGTTCGACCCTGTAACTCGTACTGTATCTTTCCTCTACTTTTTTTTTTTTTTTGCCTTGGCATTTGAATAATAAGACACGATTAAAATTGCTATCGCACTTTATGAAAACTTAAGCTCCTAATTCCCCTTAAACCCTAACCTGAAATTAGATATTATTTAATCGGAAAGTGCGATTTTCCTGCAGTAAAATATGTCTTAAATTTTACAAATGAACCCAAGAACATTTAGTTTGTTTCACATCTGAAGCTACTAGCCTTGTATGCATTTAGTCATTATTACTTATTACCTTCCCCATGTAATGAGTTTAATTACATGCATATAAGTTATTTTACTGTTTGGTTTTTACCTAAATGTGTACAATCAACAGTATGTGTATTTATAAAGAGTAATATATGAACATTATCACTGTAATTTGTAAAAGCTTAAGGATGTTTTTAACCACCTCATGCATGACTCCAATCAGGCACATGCTGTGAGCGCCGCCCTCGCTGCGCTCTCTGCAGGCAGTGTTTGAGGCTGGGCGAGGGGCAAAGATCAGAGGATGGAGAGAGGTCATCCATCCAGACGCTCTCCTCTGCGCAGCTCTCACGCTAACAAGATGTCCACAAAGACTCACGAGAAACGGTCTGCTACAGGCTGGACCTCTGGATTTATTTAAACTGGTACATTCCATGATTTGTGATGGGCTTCTCTTGTACTGAACAGCATTAAAACAGTATTCTGTGTACCATGCATTTAGTATACAAATGAATATATAAAGCAATCTGGGGTCATAAGAGGAGTGGTCATAAACTGTAGATTTAAAAAGAACATTCATAAATCACTAGACACGCAAGAAGCCATTGCTAATGACTGCGTATTGCATGGCCATATTGTCCCAAACACCCACGTCCCATACACACATGTCCCATACTCACACACACACACACATCTCCCATACACATCTGTCTCATACACACACACATGTCCCATAAACATCTGTCCCATACACACACACACACACACACACACACACATGTCCCATACACACATGTCCCGTACACATATGTCCCATACATCAATACCAACACACACACACACTGTCCCATACACATCTGTCCCATACCACACACCACACACACACACACACATGCCATACACACCATACACACACACAACACACAACATGTCCATCACACACACACACATGTCCCATACACACACATGTCCCATAACACACAACACTCCACGTCGTCCCATACATACACACACGTCCCATGCACACATGTCCCATACACACACATATGTCCCATACACACACACACACACGTCCCATACACACATGTCCCATACACACACAAACACACACACACACACATATATGTCCCATACACACACATGTCCCATACACAACAACACATGTCCCATACACTACACACACACACACACACACACAATTCCCATACATACACACACACATGTCCATATACACAATCCATACACACACACACACACACACACACACACACACATGTCCCATACACACATGTCCCATACACGCACACATGTCCCATACACATCTGTGCCATACACACACACATGTCCCATACACACATGTCCCATATACACAGAAATACAGACATAGACACACACACACACACACACATATCTCATACATATCTGTCCCATACACACACATATGTCCCATACACACACACATGTCCCACAGACACTCAACGAGCCACTCTAAGACATAAAGAAAATGACGGATCCTGAAAAAACAACAAGACCGAGGCATACCAAAAGCACCAAACAAACTTTGAATGACAAAAATCTGACCAAAGGTGCGACCTGTAATACCTGCTGAAAAACGGGTTGGTAAAAATAAAAATAAAATGTAAGAAAAAAGATCTATGGTAACTAATAGTGACTGTGTCATTACACAGTCACTCAATAATGACTTTATGTTAGAATGCAGGATTTCAAAACTTTCAAATCAAAGACACTGTCAGTGATTAGTAACATTTTGGATAAAGGTCAGGGACCACTCAAATACACTCTGGTGTTCAGTGGCTCGCTGAGGGGAACTTCCCTGAGAAGAAAAGAACAATAAAATAAAAGACATGATAATCTTAAAAAAAACAACTCACTCATCAAGGGAATATTGTGGACACATAGCCGAGCCTTTACACTGGTCAATTTAGAGCAATGAGCTCCTGATTTTACCTGTAAAAAATACATATATTAAATTGTGATGAAGAAATTTATGGATCTTTAAAATGAACATAAGATTAAAGACTACATGGAGTTTGTATATATTTACACTGGGCTGTAATGTTTCTACTGAAGCTGCAGAGGTTTAAACTGGTGTTCTAAATTGGGGCTGTAAATGATCTAATAGAATTCAAAACGATACATGAACAATATATCATCATTCATGTTGTGACGACAAGGCATTGCTGGTTGGAGTTGGAGAGCCGAACGATGGTAGAAGAAGTTTGATGGCTGATGTTGGAGCCATATTTGCGATGGAGGCGTGTTTGCCCCTGTTGATGGTGATGGTGGGCTGGGGCGATGTTACAGGCTTTTGGTGGAGAGAGGAGGATCACAATCGTTTCTTGGACCTGCATTTCTTGTTGGTAGACCGGGTTTGGTGGAGTCGGCGTTGAGGCTGATGTTGCTGCAAAACGGACAGTAAACACTATGAAAGGACACATTAAAAGGTAAAAAATACATGCCAAAACCCTAAAATCTACGTTCAAACCACATAGTGAATTCAGAAATGTTAAAACCACACAGTAAAATGTAAATTGTAAGAATAAAAAAGTGCAAAACTCATCAGGCTCATCATGCAGGCCAACTAGATTCTTTTTGATAAATAGTTTTGGTTTTTCACACAGTTCTAGACCTGGTCCAGAGTGGTCCACATGAGGTCATCACTATTTACTACGCATGTGATAGTTTGAATTAAGTGGTGTAATCCCTCATTCGTCCAGGAGTGTTCCATTGTGGAAAAATATTCAATTGTAGTCATCTGGACTCGAGTCCGAAAAACAGAGTCCAGATGACTACAACTGAGTATTTTTCCATAGTTTGAAATAAGTCAAACCTGGGCTAAACAGTGCCGCCACTATGACTAAATCAACAAGGTAAAACAAGGATGCCAGGTTTAAGCATAGACTACATTGTGAGGACCACTGATCTTAACTTGAAATGAATATTAAAAGCAAAGTGTAATCTGTGTCTCTAAAAGGGACCCAAAGACACGAATGACTACGAGTGTGAGCATTGAGAACAACTCTCTACCTGCTCAGACACATCTTCCACAGTGTAGAGAGGCGGTCTTCTCTGGGTGAACCTCAGCACAATACGTCTCTTGCTGCGGGGCTCCTCCTCCTCAGGGACAGGGCTGGAGCAGGTCGTCTGGTTTTCACAGGACAGTGGAGAGAAGGAATAAGGGGTCTGAATTATATTTTCATAAATGCAGTACTTCTAATAAGCAAATATGTTCTTACCTGGCCCGGGAGCTCCTCAACGGTGGACCCACCTGTCCTCTTCCTCTTCAGCCCACGTCGTAGAGACCCATGAGAGGCAGACGCCGCAGAGACCGCAGCCTGCACCAGAGAAGGAACATGGGGATTTGAGAAAACTAGTCTCTCTACTGATAAAGTATTTTTCATAATACACTTGTTGTGCATTTGCTGGTCTTTACCTGCTCTCTCAGAAGGTCACGCTGAGGCTGAGTGGGACGAGCGTCAGCAGAGACATGCTGCGTCTGAAAAGGAATGGGTTTAGGGGGAGGCGGCTCCTCAGACACATCCACATCAATGAGAGGTGCACGTGACCCTGTGCGGCTGGACTCCCTGTAGAGAAGGAGACCTCCACTGGTCTCCATCTCAGTGATGAAGGGCCAGTTCAGCTGCTCCCACAGGCGCTGCTTAATCCTGCGGCCCAGCGCCAGGCTGTAGGGATGGAGGCGACCACGCAGGTACCTGCAAGCAACCAGACAGCCCGCACCAAGAATTAGACGCATGTTTTAAAGCACAAGGCGAAACACAGGAGCAATTACAGCAGGACTGAGTCAAGACTAAAACTAGACTCAAGGTTTAAAGCTGGAGAGAGGAAGGACTAAACCAGGATTAACCCTGGTTCAGGACCAGTAAGCCAGAACACTTCCTTGAATACCGTCAGTAAGAATACACAACTATTTCAATAATGCAATGAGAAACAAATGTACTCACATGTTGTAAGACTGTAATGTGACATGGACATTTGAATCAGGCAATAAATTATGATAAAAACACCTGACATGGATTAGTATGGATTAGTAACATGTCAGCAGAAGAGACTTTGGTTGGTGAAACTTACATCAACATGTCATCCACGACAGAGTGGTAGATGCTCTGATACTGGTCCACAGTGAGGCCATGGATGAGCAGAGGACTACCAGGGGGCGGGCCAGAGCAGGAGGGCAGGGCAGGGTCAGGACAGGGCTGGAGAAGCATCAGGGGGAGTCACTATCTCCATTTAGTTTTCCAGCATTTATGGCATCAAAAATACATTGCTCTTGTGATTTTCTAAAACAATGTCCGTGTTGTTGCTTGGTACAAGAACAGAGAAAGCTTTATAGGCTTGAGTTGCCTTCTTACCGCTTCAGCCTTGCGTTCCAAAGCCGGAGTCCTCCTGGAGACACTTACGGACTCCTCCACTGGTACAGAGGTGGCGACAGGGACCAAACCCAGGAATTGGGGCAGCTCAGGAGCAGGAGTGTTGCCTGGGGCCTATGGGATGCAGAGGGGAGTAAGTTTAAAGCCTTAGGAAAGTGCAGATTAGGGCCTCATGCTGGACCACAGGAGGCACAGGTCAGCAAAAGTTTAAACGAAGTGGCCACTAAGCACCCAGGTCCCTCACCTGCTGGACCAGGCTTTCATTTTTATTCACCCTTTGACAATCGAGTAACAGTTTGTATCTATATTTTGGGTTAAATGATGTAGGCTTTTTAAATATCGTGTCCAGGAGTTGTTACATGAAGCCTGTTATAGCCTAGGTAGGCCTGCCTTTTACACATGGGCCTATAATACCTTGTTTTAGGTCTTTATGCTCAGCAACCCAAACCAAAATGTGTTCCCACGGCTATGTCGGCATGTAAATAAAGTAATGATTCAAGCTAGTATCACCCAGTGGCCCTACAAATATATCTTTATGTTAAGTACTGAATACAACTTTGATCATATTTATCCAACTTCTGAAGTAACTTTAAAATACTGACAGCAGTAAATACCAAATGAAACACAAATACCTCGTGACCTGCACAAGGATTTTAACATTGCACTGTAGTTTTAGAACATATAATTGGATTTACGTGTTATTGTGCTTTGTTCTAGATTTATTTAGCGTTAAGCCTCAAACACAGGCATTTTGTGCAGAAAGTGCCACATTTGGACACTGATCTAAAGTTACTTGGGCTAAAAACAACTTAACAACATATAAACGTATATTTGTTGGATTAGTCCAGTAAAACAGACACACAGACTTAAACGGAGGCTAGAGGTAGATGTGAGTGGTAACTGTGGCCTGTAGGGGGCGCTGTAAGACCTTACGCGCTTCATGCCGAAAGCTTTGGGTGTAAGACACTTGTCAAAGGCAGTTGTTGTTATTGTTGATGTTGTTGTTGTTGTTGTTGTTGTTGTGTTACTTTTAGTGGCGGTTGGCATCCAACTGGAAAGGTGCATTAACCGCCACCAACCGTAGTTGTACGTCTTCAAAGTATGTGTTTTACCGTTAAAAAAAAGGGAGAGAGAGAGAGAGAAAGAAAGAAAAAGAGAGAGAGAGAAAGAAAGAAAGAAAGAAAGAGAAAAAGAAAGAGGGAGAAAGAGAGCTCAAAGGCAGTAAAGACTGTGGGACGAGACACATCTTGACAAAGCGTCGCGTCAAAGGCGAAAAAGTGAGACGTGACACGTTAAAGATCAAAGCAGCGTCTCAACGTGATTACGTCATTGTTTTACTCATTCACTTGGTCGAACTAAAGATAATGTCAGTGGTAAGTCATTTGTTGTTCATTTCAGACAAAGGAACCTGGCGTTTATTATTGACTGACTTTAAGAGTGGTAAATCAATCAAATCTGACGGGTTCCGTGCTGTTGCGCGTGCGTGTGCGTGTGCGTGTGCGGTCATTCCGGTCTGTGCGACTCGAGCTCCGGTGCGTTTTCTCGCTCAAGTTGTCAAGTGTTTGTCAAAAGTACAGCTTTGTTTCCAGTGGGATGTCGTGCCACGCGGTTTTTCCCCCAAATGGACAGAACGCAGTGAATGCCCACCGCGAAGAGAAGTCCTCATGAACTAAAGCTGTCTGCTCTTATAATACCATTTCCTCGCATTGCATATGATTCATCACCTGTCACTTTTGGACAGCGTGGGCTTTGAGTTGGTTAAAACAGACTGAATGATTGTTTGCTGAATCTAAATATTGTTTTGTTGTTTCCTGTCACCAGTGTCCTCATGGTAATGTAAGTATGATCCCAGTCCAGGTAAAATAAGCCCACCTGCCTGTCCTTATGAAACTGTCCTTAGGTCTTTATCTGGTTGTATAAAAAGATGTCTAGACTCAATCCTTTGAGAAAACATTCATCTTTGCAGTCTGGGCTGAAATAGTACAAAGCAGAGAATATCAAACAGTGCACTCACCCGCTTGTGTCTGATGTTTTCTCACCGCTAAATACACCGTTGTCTTATTTGTACTGATCTTTCAAAATGACACTTATGCACAATGTAAGTGTTGAACGAGAGGAGACCCTTAACCTGGTGGCATCTCAAGCGGCGACCCCCCCCCCCCCCCCCCCCGGAAAGTTCCATAGTGCACCTTTAATCAAGGAACAGAATCCGTTTATGCAATGTTTCAGGACAGACACGAAAGCATTTCATATGTGCATGACTGGGTTGACAGGGTAAATACAAATGTTTGGCAGTGTGGGCTGGAGAGCAGGACATTGTTTCATCCACTTGTCACGTTGGTCATTTGTGAAAACGCATTGACAAACTGTCAGAGACTCTTATGAGAAGCCCTCAAAGCGCCCTGAACTTCACGAAAAAGTTCTCTCTGTAAATCATACTTCAGTACTTAGCGTCACTACATACAACAGCAGAAATCTGTACTACCTAAGTAAAGTATTCTTCATCATTTGAGCCCGCTTGTAAAGGTCATTTTTTAGCACGTTCAAGTATAAAAACTTGCAAAAATTATGAAATCGATTCAGTTGTTTCTGTTCATTGTTTTAAATCCAGCTCACTCCTTTTGACGCTTAATAGTTCTCAAAATCTGTCTGAAATACTTTGACTTTTTCCTGTAAAACTGTATCTATTCTTTTACTTACGCAACAGAAATGAGTACTTCTTCCGCTACAGACCTTCACAGAGCAGGTACAATTCACGAGTAGAGCAATTCATTCATGTTTTTTAGAGTTTAGATTGGGTGAAAAACATCTTAAAACACGATCACACCTTATACCTATGTGTTTTATATAAAATGAGGGAAACCTTGACTCCCTGACTCCCCTGCCATCCGATCTGTGATAATATGTCCACATGTCAGCTTTGGTTTCACACATGAGGAAACCACTGCTGTTGCTACTTCCTCCCTTCCTTCCTTCCTCCCTTCCTTCCTTCTCCTCTCTCTCTTCTTTCTTCCTTCCTCTCCTTTTGCTCAACCTTTTCTCTGCTATTTTCCCATCATGCATCACTCCCATCACACCTGCTGACCCCTGCTGCTGCTGCTCCCCCCCCCCCTCGCACCCCTCCATCTTCCTCGTGCCTCTTTTCACCTTGTTTTGCGCACACCTTTATCACACCTTCTTAGGGGGGGATTTCCGCTGGCTCCGGGGGGCCAACACAGTTCACAGAGTTATCAGCCCGCACACAGAGGTTCGAGTCAAGCCCGAAAGGTCAAGGAGTTTCGACTTGCTGGAAGCCTAGGCATTGGCCCTATCTTGCAATGCTGAGGTCTAGTCTAGAAAATGTCTGAATGTCTATCCCATAAACACAGCCCTTATTGTGTAGCTCATAGTAAAGACAAATGATATGTACCTTTAGTGACCTCTTGTGGCTGAAACTTGTACTTTTAGCATCATTATAAAGCAAACAATGATTGAGTATGAAAGATAATGCAGCGGGGTCCCGAGTCTGTCAGTCAAGGTTGTTCTGTTGGGAAAACATAACTTGTTGGCAGCAGCGAAGCCAAAAACTTTATTTCTTCCTTTTATAGCCGTCGTGACAAGTTTCTAGATCCTGAAAATGTTCTTTTATTAAACTAAGACACTACTAGGCAAATAAAAAAAAAGACATTCAGACTCAGTTTGGAACTAGACGAATTTAACAGACTTTGGACCAAGTGGGAATTTTATTTTAACCTAAATGTGCCGTGATTTTTTGTGATGTTTTTAATGTTTAGTTGTCGTCCACTCTATGTTTATTCTTTAAAAAATATAAAAACAAATATATATAATAAAACAATCTAAATTTAAATGAACTACAATGTTTTTTTTGCACTATTAACCAACAACTGAACACTATTTCTTAAAAAAATAATTCATAATAATGTTTTTCTCTAGCTTTGCAGCTAAACCAGGAACGAGTCTGTGTGAACCTCCATGGCGGAGTTGAAAACCAACCAGTCAGTGTCTTTAAACACCATCAGTGCTTTGCCAAAAACCCTTGATTTACTTTTTGGTGGCATTCCTCACACTTTGCCTTTTAACAAACAAAGTCAGCCATCCAGCGCACAGTCTGGAAAATGAGATGAAATACTCCAATTCTTCTTTCAGCTCAGTCCAAACATCCCAGAGCAACTGAAGGTGTGCCAAGATTTCTATCATGCTTTTATGGGAAAGTAGAATGCATGTGTTATGGCATTGTATTTGACAGGTGTCATTTCCCAAGATGCAACAGTATTGTGACCAGGATTCCCATTGAGGCTGTAGGAGTGACGATAAAGACACTTCTATTATCTATTATACTGCACTGGCTCAGGAAGCAAAGGCAAGCAACAATATGCCTGGAGAACGCTTCATAATACCACATACTAGGTTATTTTTGTTGTATTATATGCATCTATATATGTTGACTAAATAGCTGTTTCAATGTATTTGAAGAAAAACATGTCAGTAACTACAAAATTAGCTATAGTTTTGCCTGATATTAATGGATGCGTTGCTGTTTTTTGTAATCTCGGGATAACTTTATTTGTATTCTTCCTTAAGATAAAGAAATATAGTCGATTTACATTGTAGTTAAACAGTCCAAGTGAAAGATAAAGTGAAATAAAGTGGTTAATTTGTTCATAATGGTGTGAGACACAGAAAACAGAAAAGAAACCGTTGATGGTGACTCCTCTGCACAGCGTCGCTAGTGAGAGTTTGGTTTTCCCCCTAAAATAACTCATCACTTGCCTATTTATAGCCATAGAACGTGAAAGTGCACTTGTGTAGACCGGTCCGAGTGAAGCGTCTTAGCGTGAGGCACCTCGTCCTTCTGTTTGTTCGAGCAGCTCCATCACGGCCCCTGTTTTCCCTCTTCTCACAGTTCAGCACGGATCCATAGCACCCGTGTAGCTCCATCAATAATTCAGCAAGACCGGAAAAGTCCAATTTGTCCATATGTCATTTCAGATCAGCGTTCGAGGTGTTGGATTTGAACACCGCAAATAACTTTATTATTGACGTTGGCAAAGTTTTCTTTCGGAGACCAGACAGCTTGGAAATGGTTCGTGCTTACCAGGACAAAATATCAGTCTTAATCTTTTGGATTCATGTTATATGCAACATTTGGAAGATATAAAATGTATATTTAGTTTAAAATCCCCGTCAGTAACTTCTCTATTAGTTATTACCAGTGATGGGAAGAATACTTGAAAATGTATTTAGTCACAGAGTACTGAATACTTGCATTAAAAATCCTAGAATGCTTTCACACTGGGTTGCAATATATGATAGATATATTATAAACACACCATAAGAGTAAAGCAGCTTTGTGTTTTGGATTCACTGTTTATTCTACAAAAAAAAGAACCTTTATCACAACTTAGAGAAGGAAAAATGACACATGCTCTCACAATAAGAGCTGCGTTTTCTATTTTTCTCTCTTATACCACGATGCATTCCTCTGATTTTAATAAAGTTACTCTATTCTGAATACCACTAAATGAAAGAGTAACTGTTCCAGCTGCTGTTTTTACCATATGATGTAAAGAGCATTCATCTTATCTACAATAAATTCAAATCAGGTACAGGTTTGAGGAGTAGTAATAGGAGTAGTAGGAGGAGTAGTAGGAGTAATAGTAGTAGTAGTAGTAGTAGTAGTAGTAGTCGTTCTAATCTCGGATGGCTCATACCAACCCCAGTCACCAAGGATAACTTTTTGAGAGGTCATCTGACAAAACAAAAATGAACGTGTTAGAAAATAAAACGTGATGGGAGGGACATTGTGAAAAATATTCTTCAGGGAAAATCAAAAACAAAAAAACAAAACATCCCCCCCACCCCACCCAATGACCACCTGGAAATCACTGCACGCTCGGTGGGTATATAGTGATTAAAACTGCAACAAGTGACAAACAGAGGCAGAACTTTTATTCCCTTTAGTCTGAAGTCATCACGGTCGATTGTCTGATTAGAAGCAGAAAGTTCTCTTAAAAAAAACAGGTGCAGACGCAATCCCGAGCTAATTAATAGCTCCTCCTCACTGACTCTCTCCCGCTTCAGAGCTCTGCTGCTGACAATCTGTGAGCCCCCCCCCCTCCCTTGCAGAGTGGGTCCCCCGGGTCGGCATCGCTCCGCATTAGACAGGACATGTTCCTTCACGCCTGCCTCCGAATCCTGATGACATTTGACTATTTCTACTTTCTGACAGCTCCGAGTGCCAACGCGGCCGGCGCAGCGATCAAGGACCCCTGTCTCAGAAGAAGCGAGTTCCACGCGCCGCTTTGAATCCATTTTTACTCCTCCTGCCTCGACGTGAGATACAGTACCGCCACCTCATCACGGACCACCACCACAACCCCCCCCCCCCCCCCCCCCCCAAATCCCTTACGGATGACCTCCCAGAGTGCCTTGCTGCGTTGGCCTTTTCAATAATGTAAAGGGGAGAAGATAAAAAATGAGAGAAGAAAGGATTTCCTCTCGCCGCGGAGCTCTTTGGTGACATTTACCTTTTGCTAAGACCCTGAGCGTGTGTGCCAGTGTGTTGTCTGATGGCTTGATGCTCGACTAATGACGACCCCCCCACCACACCACCACCACCACCACCCCACCCCCCTCTTGAGGTCCAATACTGCAACCAGACGGACATTTAGAAAGAATTTGATTAGGCACAAGTGCGCGTTGAGGAGCAGTGAAAGGGTTTCATGCAGAGTAGATTTGAGTGACACGTAGTCTTGCTTAATGCATTACCTGGTACACTTTCTTGCCTCATTAACTGGCCTCCCACTCGCAGCGTTATGGAGGCTCCACAGGGAGGCGCTACACACACGCACGCACACACCACCCACAGTACAGCGCGTCTAAGGGTGCTCAGAATGTCACACAGCGGGAGGACGGGAGCTAAAAGGCACGCGGCAAATCCAAATGGCAGGAGAGTGGCTTAAAAAGGCGTGTCTGCAGGAGGTGGGCTCAGTTGTCACGAACGCACAATGTCTTTTTAATACGCTAAAACTATTAGAAAAGATCATTCTCATAATGCTCAGCCCATGTTGCAGATCTTTAGGTAATCTGGCTTGTTCTCTCGATCCAAACATAACATTATTATGCATTATTGGCTGGAGGGCCGGTGTGAACGCATTTGAGAAAGAAAGAAGGGCAAAAAACACAGAGTTTAGAAACTGCATTTGTGTTCAGTGCGTACAAAACACTTTTCCATGTGCTTTTTACAGCAAGTGAAATACAATGATACTTCAATGAGACATAAACATGAGGACAAACAGACAGACAGGTCATCGTTATGTCATGAAGTTTAAATTGATTTGACTTGTTTTATTGTACGGTAAGCACACGTATTGTATATCATGCCAATATGAGCAGCATTGGGTTAAACCTTTACTGCCACAGTCAACATCTAAACACACATCAATGTGCAGAGGCAATGATCGTGAGCACAGGAATAAGACTGTCATAATCCATCAGGCTGCACTGCATTCTTGTCCCCGTTTTGCAGGTTCATTAGTGTCTCAGCACAGCTTAAGTGTGACATCATCACGACTTGTTTGGGGCCCATTGATTCAAAGAGCAGAAATGGGGACTTTGTCTGAATTTCCTGATGAATTAAAAACGACATAAACTGTTTTTTTTTTTATTTTATTTTTTTTACATCAATTATGTAAAAAGGCAGTTTTAAAACCTAACACAGCTTTGTAAAGAGTAAAACTGCTAAAATTCTATTATAATACATATTAAATTTGATCGGGAAGTAGCGTGATGCATTTTTACACTTTTATATAATATGTCATTTGAACGTAACAAAAATATTGGTTCATTGAGATTTCAGAACTACTTGGATTATTTCCCCCCCACACCATTTACGTTTAACCGTGTACAATCCCACAGTCCACTACTGACCCCTAGTGGCTCCATCATAACACTGCCACGGCCTGTTCTCCTGCATCCTCAGCTTCCCCTGCGGCCTGCTTGCTGATGGCAGTCTGTCTGAGCAGCAGTTCTCGGGCCAGGTCCGGCCTGCCGCTCTTGGCTAAGCAGTTGGCCAGATGATTGACGTTGGACTGGTGCGGGGAGGCCGGCAGCGTTCTCCTCCACATGAGCAGGAGGTGGAAGGCCTGCCCTGACAGACTGTCCCCCGCTCGGAGCTTCACGAGCTGGGCCGCGCTCCGTCGCAGGCGCAGGGACGGCACCAGCAGGGACAGCTCCTCCGCCGAGAGCTGCTCCGACAGCCAGAGCAGGAGGGAGTCGGACAGGGAGCGAGCTGGGCCAGACGAGGAGAGGCAGGGGATGTAATAGATGTGGCCAAACACTACAAGCAAAACTAATAAATATATATGGCAAGGCAAGTGGAGTATCTGCCCAAAAGTCTTGAGTTTTGTGATTGTACGACCAATTTTTAGGTCTAAAAATCCAGTATAATAATTGTTTGTGGTACATTTTGAATAAACATGTTAATAATCAGCAGTACACCACCAGCTTGTGCACATAAATAGCAACTTACCCACAAAGTTATCTTCTTCTACTGTTGTTTTCAATTATTAGTGGCTTTTTAACTTAAATACACAATAATGATACTTGTACGGTCATTTAAGTATATTTTCTTTTGCATTTTTAAAGCGTCAGCAATTCCGATAATTATGGTGATATTATTGTTAATAGCAATTATTTTGGTGATGATAATTGTGACTGAAAATGTCAATATCGTCCCTTGCCAACTATGACATATAAAACAATCAACGATATTGACCAGGTAGATGATTTTACTCCGGATTTAAGGTTCTTTGGATAGAAATAATCAACCTTTTCTCGCGTTAATGAACTGGAAGTGTGAGGATTTTTATCTAGAAGCATGAATGAAATCGGTTTGAAACTTACAAGTATCTTCGCAAATCTTCACCTGAGTCACATTCAGCTGACTAACATCCTTTGCCCGCTGAAATCAAAAGAAAAAAACTGTTAATTTGTGTTGAATTTCACCCTCCGTTTCAGAGCAGGCGAACTCTGCGGACCTTGGGTAGAGCCAGAGGCAGCTTGCAGATGGGATCTCCCAGCAGCTTCACGTTCACAGACCCTGGACTGTCACATGACCAGTCCAGCTGACCCCTGTTGACCTTATGGAACACGGCCGTGCCCTTGTAGTGGCTGGAGCTGTGGTTCCCAAACGGGTCCACTTCGGTGAGGCGTACGGAGAGGTGGTTGGTCCGCTGGCTGTGAAAGGCGATCCACTCAGACGTGTGCTCGGTCTGGGAGTTACGCGCCCCTGCAACATAATATACTGTTAGTTATGGTAGTTATGGCAACAACAAATAACCAATCAAGCAGTCAATATTTTAGATGTGCACTATCGCTTTTTTGGTGAGGGGTCTGAAGTAATAATAATAATATTTATTTGGTCGGGACGGTGCATGTTAATGAACATACATGAAACATGACGTAAACACACCGGATTAGCCGTGGGCTAATTTTCATCCGTCGTCCCGCATTGACTCTCACAACACACACTCATTCATACACATGTTTTTAGTGGTAGGGGAAACCTACACGGACACGGGCAGAACATGCAAACTCCACACAGAAAGCTCTGAACCAGCAGGGAATCCATCCCAGGACTTTCTTGCTGTGAAGCGCTAACCGCTGCGCTAATTGTCTTGTTAAAATTAAAGTGACATACAGTTGTTTTCAGGTCGCTACGGATCTGTAACTAGACTCAGTAAGTTACATAGTGCACCTTTAAAGAGGGTGTTTTAAGAAGAGGTTTTTAAGATTTTCTAATTTTTGACTTTATTTGGTGTATTTATTCCTGTTGTACATATAAATGATAGTTTTACTCCAATCGAGTTGGCATTTGAGGAGAAAAGTGGAAAACCTGTAGAAAATTACAGGAAGTGACATCACACTATGTACACTCATTCCAGACTTTATAATGTTCATGCATAATCTACACAAAATAAACTACTTTTTTGACTCTCTAAACATTAATTCAACAAAATAAAGGTGCTCTAATTTATTTTCATTCGTCAAATAAAAAAATAGTGACATTAAATTTGTGTTTGTCGGGTAATTTCCTAGTGTGATGTCATCTATCACAAACAGGAAGTTAAATTATACAAAATTTGCTATACTGTGATAATACTTTTATATTTTTAGCAACATTTAAAAAAAACTTAACCGCATTTCAGTTCAGTGGGTCGTCCAACCTGTAACAGGCACTTTGAGGTGTTTTTCTTGGGGGGATGACTGATAATCATTTCATATTTTGTACTAATGTGAGAAATTTGTACGAATTTGGTCCGTACAATTTCCTTCTCGCTGTCATTTTCAACAAAAGAAAAACTTGTTTTTGTATAATTCTGACTGTGTAGAGATGTAATGCATTCACAAATACAAACACAGTGGCGTGCGGTGAGGTTCATGGCGAGTGAGGCACTCACTCTTTCAGAGTCAGATTTACCAATGCGAATGAACCCAAAAGAGCACCTTGAACATAATTCGATTGACAGCAGACAATATTTGTGCTTTATATCTCATTTCAGCATTCTTCACACAAACATGTGACATATTTGATTTAAGGTCAAAATTAATTCCAATTGAGCCAAATTCCAGCCTATTTCAAGCCAAAATAAATAAAAGTTTATGATCTTACCTTTACATTTTGATAAACCGGATTGTAAATAAGAAATAAACGAGTTCAAGAACAAGAAGATCCAGCCCACGGGCTCAGGAGCGCCCTCTGCCATGAGGCAGGCGTATTGTTTGCCTCACCGAGTGAACTTTTACTGCTGTTTTATAATGAATCTGTGAGCCGAAACACGTTTCAGAAATACATTTCATACATTATCCAGGACATGGAAGTACAGAGCACATCGTCAAGGTGTTTTATTAGTTATATACAGAGGGACAGCGACACATTATCTGCATCGCATACAGCACAGTTTGTGAGGCATTACACTGTGCGCGGTGAGGCAGAGCGCGATGCTGCCTCACGTCGCCCTTCCTCCCTGTGTTTGAACGGGAGTTACGGGACATGCGGAAATTCTGCTATTCTTAATTGAAAAAACATTGTTCCATATTGGATTCAAGGGAAAAGGGGGTTTATAATACATACCAGATTTTTTATAATTCCGTTTTTTTCACCCAAGATTGACAGGTGAGGCTCTGCCTCTCCTGAATGCACGTCACTGAACACATATCAGCTGACTTTGTGCAATGTGAACATCTACGTTTTTATTTAGCTGTTTAGTTTTGCCTTCATTGAGCGGGATCATGGCGTCTCAATAAACAATGATGAACATGCATTTTGTTCCAAGGAGACGACCTGATACTGATTTCAATACCTCAATATAAATAAAAATGCATTTTTTTACTTTGTTCTGTAGATCAAGACCTTTTTAAATTCTGGAAAGCTCATATTTTGTCTTGTTTATTTTTCAAAATGATTGACAGATGTTAAAATGAGTCTCGTTTCGATACTAACAGGATCACTTTTGTAAATAGCATTTCCAAAATGGCATTAAATGGCATTAAGTTTTGCGTTTTCTTATTATTGTTTTGGAATTGCGTTTGGTGCAGAGGAAAAGTCCCTTGGTGTGAGGGAGAAGGCCAAAGCAAACATGACTGAGACCAAACATCCTTTTGTGGACACACCTGTTTATTGCACAGGCTGCTGTGTGGGAGGGAGGACAAACAGCCACTGGCCTGGGCCGGCCTCCGGGACGACAGTGTAGATCTCAAATGTTTTATCACTGGTGCCTCAAACACACGATAGCAAAATACACACACTACAACAAAGACACTTTAAAACACAAACTGTATGTGTGAGATCTTTCTTTACTTATATTGTTTTCCTTACCCACTTCTTTTTGAGTGCGATAACACACACAGAATTACTAACAGCGGGCGTTTCCTCACTGACAGCGGCCATTTTGTACAGCCTGACAGACACAAAGTAAACTAATCTTGGTAAGAAATGGAGATGTCCTAAACACTGGGTCTCCTTAACCAGTGGTTCACAACCGTTTCTGTCTTGAGTAACAGTGTTTCTTTAGTAATTACACATCTTTACTTGTACATCCAATCATAACTTACATTTTCTTCCTTCATTGATATTTATGCCAACATTAACCTACCGAAACATGATTGAGGATGTAAAATGTACATCTAATGTCTTGTATTCAAATTCTAGACAATTCCACCTTTCTTTTACATCTGAAATGATCCCATGTAACGTATGGAAAGCACATGTGTACCTCCAGGGGTTCCCGCACCTCTGGTTGGGAAACAATGCCCTAAACTATGTCACTTTTCTGATTTTCTGATAATTTTTTTTTATTTATTTATTTATTTATTTATTTATTTATTTATTTATTTATTTATTTATCTATTTATTTTACATTGTTTTTGAATATTCCACATTATGGTAAGAAACACATTTAACTGGCATTTATTAAATTACAAGTGATGTCAAGTTTAATGCCATGCTGTGGAACATTCCTGGCAAATAAATCAATCTTTATTTCAGATTCCAGTTGAGACGAACATCAAACAAATAAACAAACAAACAAACAAACACAGTATCAACAGGCCCCTTCATGAAGACAAGCGGTTGGCAGAAAAGTTACTTGGTGAAACTCAAATCAACGCTGAGGTTTTTCAATCATTTTGTACAGAATAAAGTGCAAAAGTAAATAAACTTACTGTTGAGCACTGTCTTCTGTTTCCCACAAAATCCCAACATGTCTTACCTTCAGAAGTGATGTTCCCACTGAAGCGCAGCAGCAGCCGGTCCCCTTCGCACATCGTAATCTCCAGTGAGCTGTCCGTGGTGCTGCTGAATCCGTGGGCCTTCAGTTTGGACAGTTCCCATGTCAGGTCTTTGCTCAGCACCAATGCGACCATCATGGCGCGAGGGTCCTCCTTTTGCCTGAGGAGGACTATGGCGACGGCGTGACAGCACACCGCTTCTTCTAGATCCTCAACCAAGGAGACAAGGTGGCAAGGACTTAGTGTCGAGAGGAGACGAACTACGAGGAGCCTGCAAGAAATAAAGCAGTTAATAATGGAAGAAAAAATGAGATATTATGAGTTAAGCAGCCTTAGAATAGACAATGGGTCATCAAAGGAAATGTTGAGAGATCTATTTATCTGGTTGAAATGAAAGTTCCTATTGGGCAATGCTGTTCAGGAGATTAAATTTGCACTTGGGGCGATTATGTTAATTCTGATTTAAGAAGTGTTCTACCCTGGAATTCAAGGCATTTACACCCTAAATCCTAAACCCTTATGTAAAGTAAAGCTGCACACTCTACTTTGGCTTCAGATGATGGGAATGTGTTCGGTGCATGGAACAGAAACACAAATAACAAAGGATACATGGCAGAGTCAAACTGGTGAGTGCGTTCTTTTTTAATTAATGACAAAAAAGCATCTCTAGATTTGAATGTGAAAAGGAAGTTGTGCTGCTGTGAACGAAACCAGTTTAAGTTTGGTAAAGATGTTGGGCAAATCCAAATCTACCAATACGTGTATTCATAATGTCATCAAATAATGTCTGTAGCTTTGAAAAGTTGCACAGTTAGAAGTACATAAACTTCTCATTTGAATTTTGTCGCAATACAAGTTTCAATAATGTTATTAGTGATTTAAATTTAAGACGTTTTTTTTTCCCCCTTTTTTTTTTCTTATGTTGAAGCTGCCCTTAGACTGAACTGTCCAGAAGTACGTTTCAGATCACTTTCCTCTCATCCCTACTGCACTTTCATAACTCTACGCTCGCTAAATGAGCCGGGACAACGTGCTCATGCTGCTTTACGTGATCGGGGGACTCCTGATGACGGTCACCGCCAGCGGTCAGTGTTTGGACCTGGCCCAGCGCCCGGCTCACCTCATGGCGCTGTACAACTCACTGTTTGGACCGAAAACCTTCAGACACCACGCTCCAGTTGCTGTGAGTATAATGCTGAATTTGTAATTTAACATTCACATTTAATCCGCACACTGCGTTATTTATTTAAAAGGCAAAGCAGAAACGGAAAAGGCTTTACTTCACCAAAAGGTATGCTGCTAAAAATGATCTATATAGATATTTTTCTTCTTTTAGTGCATCAGATTTAACCGTTATGTGCTTTAGTCTCTGTATTCTACTCAATAAACCACGGCAAATTCAAGAATCTCCGTACGTTTTAATGGCGATGTTACTTTGTGATGCTGGACAGAAGACTAAAACTGCAAACTGTGTTCCAGTGATAAGGTACGAATGTCTACTGTTCACAACACATGACTTGTATTGACGAGTTTACTCTGTTTAGGACTTATCACGTCTTCCTTTTCCATGTGAGCTGCCACACTGTCTTCACTGTGTCAATGTGGGGCAAAAGCAGGAAAGTGCGACGTTTCAACCCCTCAAATTGCCGAAAATGGTTGTTGGAGTTCAGCAATCAGTCACGCAGAGGAAATACGGTAAGTAAAAGATATGTTTGTCGTTTTAAATGTGCAGCTTTTTACAGTAATTATGGCTTTTTTTCCCCTGAAATAATATTGCTATATTCTTCAGATTTATCTGTTTGTGGGGAAATACAACAGACAAAATCACACAACGCGGTCATCTACAAGTCCTACTATAACTACAACAAGAAATCCTTCAACTTTAACACTTGTACTGTCAGCAATATTTGTACTTTTGGTTTGGGTGTACTTCCCTCTAATCGCTATTTGTCTCATTATTTACATTGGCACAAAGTTACTGCATAAACTGTAAATTTACTGATGAAAGAACGTCATTTTCGAACTAATATTTTAAATGTTCATGTTTAATTGTATCAAACTACAAATTAATTTAATCAAATCAATACATTTCTTTTTGGTTGTGCAATATTTTCCACCAAACGTTCTCTTTTCCCGCATTGCAAAAGGAAACATCTCCTCAGCAATACCACATTATTACCTTACTCTTTCCCCCCAGGCCTAAACCAGATTTTTATAACTTTAAAATTCAATAGAGACCACAGAAATGTAGTTTTGCTGGACTGTGCGGCCATTTCCCACCGTCCTTACACAGTTTGAAGCCTAACCTGTCATAGTTTTCCGTCACTTCAAACGACACGAGCCCTTTTTGCTGGTTCCTGACTGTGATCTTCTCCAAAGTGCTCCACTGCTGTTCCTTGTGCCCCAGAAGAACCAGGAACTCATTGTGGTTCTCTTTAGATGACTTTGCACAATCTGGGAGCGCCCTAAAAAACAACGCACAAATATAATATAATATAATATAATATAATCAGTTTTCTTTCAACACAAGACGATATGTCATTTATTTGCGTGTTGCCGTTGCCCTCTTGTGGTCAGATCAAGGTGTTACATATGAGGAAAAAGTAGAAGTGAAACACAATGTAATATTTGAACCAGACATTGACATATTCATCAAGGAACTGTTTTAGGGAACTGTACACTTAACCTCTGTACGTAAATGCACCTACTTCAGCTTCTGGTATTTATTAAATCTGTTATTCTTACTACAATAAAGTTTTACTGAGCGCACCAATCCACTATTCCAAAAATAAAACCATAATGACACTTTATGACATAATTGATTCACAAACTCTGCCATTTTTATACAAAGTCAGAGAAAAAGAGCCGGCAAAACAAGTTTCATGATCAAAATCCCAGGTATAAATTAAGAGAGAGGTTAAATTTCAAAATCCCAAGGCACAGACCCACTTTGAACAGCTTCTATTTTTGCATCGTAGGGAGTGAAACTGTGGAACTAATTAGACGTGGAGCAGAAGCAATGTCAGGACGTTTGTTTTATCAGCCTGTGGTAGCTGTTTCTGTGATTTGGAAAAGGGAGGACTCCGTGGGAGCTGTGGTGGAGAGAAGGACGAGGACTCTGATGCAGTAACATGAGACACGTCAAACATCAAACACCTTCTGCATGACACAATGGCAGATCGGAGGAGTCATCGCAGCGACAGTCCCTATCTATCGAGTATCTAAATGCACAATTTCAAATCAAACACCAGCAAATGCTACAGATGTAGACAGGAGGAACCGAAGAACCACTTGGAAAGCTCTGTAACGTCACTGAATGTTATCGTGCAGTTCTTTATGGCTTAATCGACAACAAGGAAAATAATATCAATGGAGTCAATGCATTATCTTTTTTTATTTTATTTTTCCTGAGCAATCGATGAAGGATAATTTGATACATTCCTTGAAATATACATAAAGAATTCAAACTCGACATATAAATGAGGCATAATTGTTTTACATGTCATATTGTAAATGAGACAAGTCAACACGTTACTGCATATTCGGCTTGCTTGGCTTTTAATACTTAATATTTGATGTGACATTCTGGACTTGAATAAACGTGTCTGAATAAGTCTGTGCCACAGAAGTGCGGTGTGCTTAAGAACTTTGCTTAGGGGAAGAATTAAAACAGGTTCAACTTTTTCCCACTCCCTTTCGAACATGTATTGACTTTATTCCTTAAAAATGTCCATGTTTCATTATGATAAACAAGTTTTGTTTTTATTATTTCAAGTGTGGTAGCATCTTATTTCTCATTTAAAGTTAGAAAACGCTTTATTTTTTTCTTATTTTGAGAGTAAAACAAACAATCTTAGTTTAAGGTAGACAACATTTACTCAAAACCATATCATTACTACTTATTTCAAGCACTTATTATCTTAGTTTAGATGGCGGATTTCCATTGCTACCATCAAACACTAAATAATCCGACTGTTTCATCCTGCTTCTGACTGACCTCTACGTACACTGACCTCACTGCGCCGGTAGAATCCCATTTGGAGGCAGCGGTGACGTGCTGACCATAACCGCGCGCCGTCTCGTCTAACGCTCCGGTCTTCTGCTTGGGTTTCGGGGCACATGGGAGTGTGACGGTGAGGGCTCTCCGTAAGGCCTGGCACGACGGGTGGGTCAGGTACAGAAGGGGACTCGTAGAAACCACCGCACGATACTCTTCACTCCTGGATTTCACCGCTGACAGAAGGACCGCTTCTAACGGCTGGATCTGAGACAAAAACAAAACAAAACATTTTAATCACCTTCTTATGCCTTTGTTTGGCCTTTGATTGGTGTTAGCTTTTTCGGAAAACTCACAAATCTGGCTCAATTTAAACTGTTTAATCTATAGTGAGCCAGAGAACGCTACTGTGGCGATGGGAAAATCCAAGTTATCAGATTTGCGCATGGATTTAATAGTATAATTTAAAAATAATAAAATTGGAAAAAATAAACCATATAATAAAATAAATAAATAAATTGCTAAGATAATAATAATAATAATAATAATAATAATAATAATAATAATAATAATAATAATAATAATAATAATAATAATAATAATAATAAAATAATAATAATAATAATAATAATTTACCACTTTGGAGCATCCTGAACTTCTGTATTAGAAAAGAAAGCTAAATAATCACAGACTGATAATTATACATTTAAAGTGCCTATGACAGGTTGAACCATATATTTTAAATTTTTACAAAAAATTATACACATTTGATCCCAGAATAGCAATTTTTTTTAGGTTTATGATTGTACTTCCTGGTTGTATTAAATGACATCACACTAGGCAATTACAAAAATAAATAAATTGACAAATAAAAGTATTTGAGAGCACCTTTATTTTGCGTAATTGATGTTTAGAAAGTTGTTTGTTTTGTGTAAATTCAACAACTAGCTAATTCATTGGCGTACAACTGTCATTTATTTTTATATATTTATTTACATTTAAAACAGGTATAACTACACCAAATGAAGTTTTTAAAAATTAAATACAAATTATAAACCTGGCTACACATATGCACTTTAAGTCGAGGTATCCAAATCATTATAGTTAAGGTCAAGATTATGTTTTGGAGCAATAACTTTTCTGTTTTCAGTGGCACAAAATGATCACATAATTACTGCAACTTCTACCGTCCAAACCGAACGTGAAATAAAACACGGCGATGTATACACTTCTGTACTTCTGCTTTAAACATTACACATCGACATTACAATCTGACATTACCATTGCTTGTGCCATGACAGGAGCAGCGAAGCATGCTGGGAGGTACGTGACACAGACTCTCGGATCCATTGATAGTTTAAGGCACAGCCCCTTTCTGGGAACCGTGTAGTTTTCTCTTTTCAAACAGGAAACCACAGCGAACAGGCCGAGCGCGTACACTCTCACCTCTGCAAAGGAGCCCTGCAAACAGAAACACAAAAAAAACAGAAACACAGAGAAAACAGAAACACAGAAACACAGAAACACAGAAACACAGAAACACAGAAACACAGAAAAAACAGAAAAAACAGAAAAACATGAACATTGATCACATCGGAAACAGTGAACGCAGAATAGTAAATAAAGTTTGTTTGTGAGTGTCTCTGCTGAGTTTGACAGTTTGCTGTACTTTATGCGCTCTGCTAAATATAGGGCTTGTGCTGCATCTACATTTCCTGTTAGAAACTAGAATAACAACAAAAATAATAACCGAAAAAAAAATTATATTTTGGTGCTGAAACAAGAAAATAGATTGTAATGATAATAATTTTTTGTTGTTGTTGAAATAAACAAATACAAAGAGAACAGAATACAACTCAAAAATCAAAATAATAACACACGTAGACATCACCTTTAAATAAATACAAACAAAATCCTGGCACAATTTTTTTAAAAACTAAATAAAAGTCCAGTTTGGTCCAAAGTCTATCATATTTGTCCATATCCAAACTAAGTCTGAATGTAATTTTTGTCCATTTGTCTGATTCGTCTGTGACCATGTCAGTCCAGCCCTTGATCGTTGGTGTGGTTTGTGTCATCCATTTCTTTGTTTTGGCCTTTTTTTTCCTCCCGCCAAAAGTACATTCGATAATAAGCTTGTTTAGAGTAAATGAAAGCAAAAAATCAATGAGTGAATGAACTCACCCTGTGCCCGCCATAGCTGCCCTCAGTGGTGATGGGACAGATGTAGCTGGCTCTCCTCTCCACGTCCACCACCTTCACAGCGATGTCTCTGTAGTTGCCACGGTGGCGGGTGTAAAAGGGGATGACCACGGCGACGGGGAAGGACACGCGGGCGCCGTCTCGGACCCCGAGCTGGATCACCCGGCTGACCAGCTCCTCCGGACCCGTCGCCATGAGGCAGCTGAGGGCTTCTGCCACGTCACAGCGCAGGGCCTCGGACGCTCCGGCGGCGGCTCGGACGTAGCACGCGTCCGGTACGAGCGAGTGATCACTGTCCAGCTGTCCTGTCAGGCTCACGGGGAGAAAAACACTACATTACAGTACACTTTGACTACGACTACTACTACTACTACTACTGCTGCTGCTGCTGCTGCTACAACTAGGGTTACTACAACTACAAGATAAATCGCAATTAGAAAAGTCCTTTGCAAACAACAAAATATACTGCTAACTCTGTAGTTTAGACCAATGCTAACGGCTACACAAATACAAGTTTTACAAGATTTCAGTCTCTAATGTTAATGCTTTAATGTTTAAAATCCATTAATTATACTATTAATAACAATAATCACAATTGTTTATCAGAAAAATCACGTCAGATATTTTCTCAAAAGTGTTTCTTCCATTATTACTGCTACTACTTGGACTACTACAACAGCAACTACTACTATTACTACTACTATGACTAAAACATTTTCTGCTGCTGCAAAAACTACTTCAAGTACTACTACAACTAGGCTGCAACAACTACTACTACTACTACTACTACTACTTCAACTGCAATTACCAACAACCATTACTAGAAGAACTAACTACAAGGGTTAGGGTTACTACTACTACTACTATTACTACTACAACTAATAGCAGACCATTTGCCCAGCTTTTGTATAAACCTTTCCTTTCAGTCGGACCTGGATGAGTCTTCCCATGCAACTATGGGCCTGAGACAGGTTTTGGGGGTAAGTACATCCTGACCAGATATTTTGGACAAATGGCGTTGTTCAAAAGGAGTAATTTACACAATTTTATTACAATATTTACCATTATGGCTTATATTAGCAGTTCAAATGTTATATATTTCACTCAAACCCCATCAAAAATGAAGATTGAAATAGATTGAGATAATCCAAGTGAAGATATTTAAACGGCAATCTTTCAGAAATGTGCTAAAATGGGTTTTTTTATTTTTTATTTTGCATTTTTACAGAGACATGACGTAACCTTGACGACCTTGAATATATCTATGTGTGTAAACTGAAGAACGAAAATGCAGAAATGTCCCTTTAAAACACACAAAACCTACCCAACTGTTATCCAGTCCAGGTTTGCCCCATCGTTCTTGTTAGTGTGCTTGTCGTCTGTCTCCAGGGACGCACAGTCGTTCTCAGCATGTTGACCTTTGACCCCCTCTTGACCCGAGTCCAACGTTTCATCAGCGCCTGTTGTTGTCTTCAAGTCTGGTTGCCCTGACTCATTTCCCTCATCTACAGTGTCGAATACGGAGGGGTCGCTGGAGGTCAAGTGCAGGTCGTCTGGCGGTGATGGAGTTTGGGATTGGTCGATATCCTGGGGGGCAGGGTCAACATCTGCGGGCTGCTGGGAACTCGTGTCTCCGCGGTTGGAACAGAGCAGTGACATTTGCTCATCCAGTCGTGTTGTGATGGTGTTCAGTGTGTCCATGATGACTCGGAGGTCTTCAGTGACGCTCAGGAACATGGTCCTCAGGGAAGCATCTGCAGAAGAACATCTCACTAAAAGTAATGGCAGTATTTAGGTTTGATTGAGATTTTTTTTCATGTTTACAGTGTGTAACTTTGCTGGTGGTCTGCTTTCGTCCATTGAGATGTTACTGCTTTGCCAGGAGTTCCACTGTTACAGAAGCCAACACAGGCTCTTCTTTTAAGACCAGGCTTAAAACGTTCCTCTTTGAAATGGCTTATGGTCAGGCCAGTGAGGAACAGAAATAAAAACCTACAGTTTCCCATTTTACGCTGCCCTGGGAGCAAATATGCTGGGGGAAGTATGGCAGCTTGAGCACTATCCTCTGCTTCTGACTACTTTTCCTATCAGCAATATTCTACTTCACCTGTGTCTGTTCATTGCTGTTCACATGTTTTTCTCTCAGAGGGGAGTGGCACTGGTTCAGACACTGCTGGCGCCGACCTGTGGATCCAGACGCTCCCCGAATGCCCGGAGAAACGGTCTCTTCTCCAGATGAACAGTTCTTCCTCTGCCACGTGGGACTGGTTCTCCTCCTGAGTGGCTCCAGCTCCACAGTCTGCATACTGAAGTGCGTCCGCCTGTCCGTCCGAGGGAGCCGGAAAGAGGTTCGGTAGTTTTTCCTGGCCGAGAAGGAGGGTCTAAGTACAGGGGGACTTTGGGACGTTTGTCTGAGGACGGTTGATGCTGGGACGTTTGCTAATTTCCTGTGAACATTGTTTGATCTGTTTTTCAGATCACACAATGTTGAGGTAACCGCTGTAGTGATTTCAGGCATTACAAAAATAAACTGAATATAAAGTATGGCATTATGCAGAGGTGTAGTACTTTTCGAAAAAATTGTTCTTTTCAGAGTAGTTTTCTAACACCATACTTTTACACCTACTTGTGTAATATTTAGTTTGAACTAACAGTATTCGTAATTAAGTTAAGGATTAGTGACAAAAGTGAATCATATTAAATGCTTTGAATTGAGGCTTATCTTCAGATATGATTGTTTTTTCTTAAGAAATACTAGAATCCGACCATTATTTCATGTTTTGTCTCCAATTACAGTAACTCAAACCATAAATCACATTTTAAATACATTTTAAATCCAAACGTTTATTCAGAAATCCAAATACTTTTTTACTCTTAATTGAGCAATTATTTGGACCACAACTTTTTGCTTCTACTTGAGTCATATTATTTCAAAGTAAAGTTCCTCTTACTCAAGTACAAATCTTGGCAACTCTACCCACCTCCGGCCCTCTGAAAACACATCAACGCGGAGATGAGCAGGTGGCAATAAAACGCCTGTAATTGAATGAATACGTAACATATAAGTTTAAGGCTATATGGAACATTACAGGCAAAGCGATAACATCTCCATGGAGACAAGCAGGTGACAGTCCACGCACCAGAAAAGTGACATAGTGCTAATAATAATTCATAATTGGCACAGGCCGTATAGTACGTCGTGACTGCACAGTTTTTGTCGACTGGTGCAGTATTAGTTGTAGCAGGCGGGCGATTTCACCTAGAATATTTTGGATTATCACAGCAACAATGGAGCATAAAATTAAACACAAATATCACTTTATAGTATCGTAAAGTATAAACATATAGCGTTATCTTGTGTCAAAGTACAACGTTTATACCCTTGTTTGGGACATTACACTAAATGTTTCTGTTCAGTGTATTTAAATACTTTTTTTTTAATGTCAATTTTAAGAGTTTTGAATACAGACAATGGCTAGACTACACTTTGCATATCTCCAAAACAATATTAAACTTTTTTATTTTTTTTAAATGATATCCAACCTCTAAGTAGTAGTCAACCAGATGGAGTACAAATGG
Organism: Chaenogobius annularis; assembly: GCA_015082035.1. Lineage (NCBI taxonomy): Eukaryota > Metazoa > Chordata > Actinopteri > Gobiiformes > Gobiidae > Chaenogobius > Chaenogobius annularis. The sequence goes on from BJKM01000038.1 coordinate 990,714, forward strand.
TAGTAAATGGCAATACAACTGGAATATACAGTAGCAGTAATATTTTATGATGTGCTCAACTGCTCAAGCAAATATTCCAAATAAAATCTGAACTCAAACCAGTTAAAATAATATGCTAAATAAATGTACCTCCTCCTCCACTCGCATGTCGCCCGACACTCCCCTCCCGTGGCCAGTCGCAGGTACTACACTCCCACTTCCTGACAACTTCCCTCCACGCTGTCACTCTGTCAAGATGGTAACGCGTCAACTTTCTCATGCTCTCCAAAACTTTGCTCCTCCAAGCTTCCTCCTCCTCCTCCTCCTCCTTCTCGTCGTCGTCGTCCTTGTCTCTCGCGCTCACGTCTTCCTGCTCCATCACCTCACACACGTCTGCATCTCTCCTCTCCGCGTCTCCTCCGCCTCTCCCCGCTCCCGTGCATCCACCCACTCTTCCCTTTCGCTGATCCTGGGACACTTTGACAGCTTCTAACCCACGCATGCGCTCTGTCAACACGTTGATTAGCTCGTTATGCAAATCTTCCTCCATAATTGTGTCGCTTATAGTTGTTCCTTCTCCTCCTCCTCTTCCTCCTCTATCCAGTTTGACTTCCACTTCCACACAGCGAGTCTCAGTTTAGTTTTTAACCTTTCTTCACGTGTCCACTTCTTGGCTTTGGATATTCTTCTTGCTCATCTCTTCCAAATCCATTTAAATACGACTTGGCCCTAATAAAAGACGTTTCCAAGGCGACACCTGGAGCCGTGTCGGGGACGCACAGAAGCGCAGTGTCCAGACCAAGTGCTTGTCCTCTCCAAACGTCTCTCATCCCTCTTTCTATTCTCATTTTACTACTTTTTACTGCTACTTCTGCTGCGTAAACACGGTTAAAATTAAAGTGAAAGCCAAAAATGTCTGACACGCTGCCAAGAAAGGAAACCAAAGCGTTCCATTGTGGGTTTTGTGGTGTTTGGGCAGAGAGGGGTGACGCTTTAAGAGGTGTCCGCAAAGATAAAATAGGCAGAAAGAGTAGTTTTTTTCAAGTCTAAAGCTAAAATTGTCCGTTTCAGGTCATTTATTTCCATCCATTTCAGAATGAGGACAAATTAACAATGAAAAAACGAAATATTCTATCTTTTGAATGGTGAAAAGTCCTCTCAGTGTTGTCTGAGAGAAGTGTAAACTCATGATCTGTAAAGGAACCAAAGCCCTTTATGATCTGCACTTTTGTCTCCCGTGTGGGTACAGCAGGTCAGTAAAAGCTCTACTTCAGTAACAGTCGTTGAGCTTCTAATTTAAATATATTACTTTGTCACGTAAACGTAGCCCCGCCTTCATGGCCTCATGACGTAAGTGAGTTTCAACAACGTACACTGCTATTATTTTCTCCTACTACCACTAACTAGCCTTTTGCTTTTCAAGACATGCTACTTCTGCTTGACGTTATACTTTTACTCCTACTTATATTTATATAATATTACTTATATTTATATTTATATTTAGTTTGTGTTGACATAAAATAAATGTGTTTTTTTGCATTTTTTTTTCTTTCAAATTATAAATAAGATATTCCGTGCAGACAGTTACTCTTTGACCACTACTTGAGCTATATATTATTTGGAAGTAACTTTACTCTTACATTTTTGGCATCTCTACCTACAGCACTGCAATCTGACTGTAATGCAATGAAATGTTGTTGTCTTGCCTGGAATGTTCCACAAGTTACAAGTCTAAATCTCCGCGAGAGACGGGCAGGCCTAGCTACAGGTCAGCTCTGCGGAGAGGCGAGCCATGCTTACGGTGAGAATGCATGGTTTCTGAGCATTAAAACAGTTGCAATCGAATAAATGCAAGATAGTTGGGTTTAATGCCGTACTGTGTAACTTTAAACTGAGTCGATCTGTGCACAGGACATTTAACAGAGGGATTTAAAACGTCATCGAACTAATTGCAGTGACAAAGCAAACATGGGCCTAATGTCAGAGAGAAATAATGGGAGAAAACGTGATCATCTTTCCTGTGGACCTGCTTACGTGTGCCGGGCAGAGTGTCACATTCCTGCCGGTGCAGAATGCGTAGCCCGGGGGCCGCAGACTCAAGCCGGGACATGCAGCAAACATCACAAAAGAGCCTTCACTTTCTGCTTCTCATATGCAAGAACACACTCCCGGAAACACAAGCTTCACCTGGAGAAGAAACTCAGCTAGACTCACAGTAGGAGCACTTCATGCAGAGTAAAACACAATAGGTCCTAATATCCATAATCTTATCTTTTGAATGAGCAAAAGTCCTCAAAGTATCACACAGGAAGCTGAGGCACACAAATAGCAGAGTGTTCTTATCATTCAAATGAATCGACCAACATTTGAGCTGAGTCAAAGTGAAAACATAATTGAACTACAGTCGGGTGCAGATCCTGGACTACAACTGGGCTCTTTGGCATCGTTCCAAACTGATTGCACTGAAACGCCGGACGTTTTATGAATTACGTAGTGCTATTGTCTCCGCACTCCTGACATGAACTAACCCACGTTGATCTGCTCCAGCTCTTAAACGGTGCGCTTGTGCCAAAATGGGCGTGGTGTTTCCCTCACGCACGGAGACAACGGAAACGGACGGCTTCAAAGCACGAGGCGTGAACCCAAAACAGTCAACACAACACAGAGGAGCCGCTGGACGGGACGGGACAGTGACAGGCTACAGTGATGCTCTCTGTCTGCACACTTTCACCCGGTACGTAAAAGACGCACCGCGGAACCTGCCTGACGCACCGCGCGGGTTGCGCCAGGTTCGGGACCGCATGTTTGTGTGTTTTTGAGCCTTAAGGGAGATTTAGTCGGACTTTTGGGCATGTGTAATGTTTATGGAGCTTTGACAGTTGTTTTTGAGGGAATTAAAGTAAAATAGAAGTCTAATGTGGTGAAAAGTTTGCATATTTATGTGTTTCATCATTCAAATATGTATTCATTTTATATTAAACACAAGCAAAACATGACAAAAAACAAACTGAGGTAAACTTTAACAACATTTTGATGCCCAAGTTCATAACATTTAATTTTCTATGCCAATTAATAAAATTTTTTGGCCCAGTTTACTCCATAATGTTTAGTCATACTGACTGAAGAGGTGTATATGTATTTGCCTGCTTAAAACGTATATTCCACTTCTACTTTTTTAAACCAGGAAGTGTAAAATAAGGACATATGGACTTTGTTCCATTGTGGGCATGGTCTGTGTTTGCCTGTAAAAGGGCGTGCTCTCTTTGTGACTCACCTTTCTCAGTGTAAACCCATACCTGCTGCTTGGACACTGCCTTCTTATGGGTGGCAGGCGCACATACTTGCACATAAACCATAATTAATGCGCATAGTGAACATTGTCGCGCGCACGGCCTATTACTTATTGTCTACATTTATCACGTGCCTTAATTATTCAAGGCGTTTGCTGCTTCTTTCACGTCTGCAGACACTGGTACTTCTCATATTCCCTTGTTCATGGCGAGTCCGGGCTGTATATTGTGCATCTGACTCTGTTATCGATCGATGCACGCCGTGGGATTGTGCGCTGGGCAGATGCAAGCGGATCAGAAACACCTACACCAGACCAGAATAACGTCCTCGAGGCTTTGGATGCAGTGTTTTTTAAATTTTTTTTTCATGTGCTGGAGATTAAAAAGAAAAGAAGCAGAAACGTGGAAAGGGCCAGGTCAAACGATAGCACCAGTTTGTGTTGGCGCTGGATGTTAGCCAATACATGTCTCTGCACATCAACATACGAGGCCACAGACTGCCCACTATATCGAATTTTCACTACAGCAATCTATTCAATCTATTTATTTCCAAGCGGGGCCACTGCGATCAACTAGTTTTTGAATAAACATGGAAAACAAACTTGGATTTGCTATAAATAAAGAAGCGTTTATGGCGTCGGATTGTTATAAATAAAAATGGGGAACTCCTGTGTATAAAATATGTGGTTTGTAAATGTCAGTTTCAGTTCTTCATTGGACTTGAATACAACATTGGAAGGTACAGACTACATGCACTGCTCTCGTCAAAGCAGAAGTAGCACTTGAAGCGGTGTGAGGTCAACTGACAAGATGTAGATAAGATATACCGGTATCTTGGCTGTAAAGTGGAAGAATGGAGCGAAGAGAAACGTAGACAGAGCATTGTTTTTGTCCTGAGCACAGAAGGCAAACGGATAGAATGTTATGAATTCATGTGTGTTGAGAAATTCAAGGTTATTCAAGTATTGGCATGTCGTTTCCACACAGTTGGTTATTGCTTACCGTTTCCTGCGCTGTCATACAAAAGTGGTGTTGCAAAAAAAAAAACAAAAAAAAACTGTCAAGTGCCACTGCCCATGTCACACTATGTTTCAAGAATGGGTGGATAGTGTGAACTTGTAGTGGTAAAATGCATCAATGCATTTTATTTTTATTTTTATTTTTATGTTCTGACAAAATGGACCTGCAAAGTTTTTGCCGGCGTGTAAATGGGAAGGAACGACTGGCAACGTCTTCAGAAGTCACTAAGATATCACTTCTTTTGGAAGATTCCACTGTACATTTCTATTCGTTTTATCATTTTTTTTTTTTTTCCATCCTTTTTTTAAATTTTTTTTAAAAAAAATTCTAATTTTGCATATACCCTAAATAGATAGATAAAACGCAATCATCTCAATTTTGAATGGATGCAAATCGCAAGTACCATAATTTCTTCCACAAACAATAAAATATCCTGTGATATCCTGGAATTAGTTTGAATTCTTTTAATCTTTTTTTGATTAGAACACTGGACCAGCTCTATACTCTCAATCGGGTGCTTGAGGGTTCATGGGAGTTTGCCCAACCAGTCCGCATGTGCTTTGTGGATCTGGAGAAGGCTTTCGGCCGTGTCCTACGGGGTGTCCTTTGGGGGGTGCTGCGGGAGTACGGGGTCCGGGGCCCTTTGCTCAGGGCTGTCCGGTCCCTGTATGACCGGAGCAGGAGCTGTGTTCGCATTTCTTGCAGTAAGTCAGATCTGTTCCCAGTGCGTGTTGGACTCCGCCAGGGCTGCCCTTTGTCACCGGTTCTGTTCATTGTTTCTATGGACAGAATTTCTAGGCGCAGTCAGGGGGCGGAGGGGGTCCGGTTTGGAGAGCACAGGATCTTTTTGCAGATGTTGTCCTGATGGCTCCATCAAACCTGGACCTGCAACATGCACCGGGACGGTTTGCAGCCGAGTGTGAAGAAGCCGGGATGACGAGCAGCACCTCCAAATCTGAGGCCATGGTTCTCAACCGGAAAAGGTGGCTTGCCCTCTCCGGGTGGGTGGGGAGTCCCTGCCCCAAGTGGAGGAGTTCAAGTATCTCGGGGTCTTGTTCACGAGTGAGGATGAATCGTAAGATTGACAGGCGGATCGGTGCAGCGTCTGCAGTGACGTGGTCGCTGCATCGGACTGTTGTGATGAAGAAGGAGCTGAGTCGAAAGACAAAGCTCTCGATTTACTGGTCAATCTACTTTCATACCCTCACCTATGGTCATGAGCTTTGGGTAGTGACCGAAAGGACAAGATCGCGGATACAAGCGGTAGGGTGAGGAGCTTAGTCACACGGGAGGAGCTCGGAGTAGAGCTGCTGCTCCTCCATGTCGAGAGGAGCCAGGTGGCTCGGGCATCTGTTTCGGGCATGTCCCACCGGGAAGAGGCCCCGGGGAAGACCCAGGACACGCTGGAGGGACTATGTCTCTCGGCTGGCCTGGAAACGCATCAGGATCCTCCAACTCCTCCGGGAGGAAGTGTCTGGGGAGAGGGAAGTCTGGGACTCCCAGACTTCCCCCTCCCCAGACACTGGGGAGCCACGTCACGGGTCATGCCACGTCCCAGCCAGAATAGTTTCTTTCCCTCTGCTGTTGGACTCATGAACCCTTCTAATCATCTGCCACTTTAACTGCAAATATTCAACCACTCACTGCACAGTCACTTTCTGCACTCCAACTGTAAATTTAACTGTAATTCTTGTGTACATAGTAATGCCTATTTTTATTTTATACTATAGTAATTTTAAATTGTTTCTTAATGCATGCCCTTTGGATTGAATATATATATATTGTTTTTATGATTGATCAGTGTGTTGTGTTGCACCTTAAGGCCGAGACACGTTCCTATGTTTGTGAATTTTGTTCATTGACAATGGCAATAAACCCCTTCCTGATTCTGATTCTGACCCGGCCCTGGATAAACTGAAGAAGATGGAGGATGGATGGATTCAAATAGTCTGATAGATTTAGTCTGAGAGTGTACACACAAATTACAGTAGTGCAGAAAGTGAACAGTGCAATGAGTGGATGTTGAATAAATTATCAACCAGTTATCTAATTTCATTTGCAATACATACAATTTTATATAACCGTGCCGCCACTAATCCAAAACCACTATTTTAATATGATTCTCTAGTCAATATATTGTCTGTCAATAATCCTAATTTTGTGTTGTGTCTTCACAGTAATAGCTGCCTGTCCACTTAAATTCCACAAACATCTGGAAAGATTCTCGTCATCTTCTCCAATTGTTCTACTAAAATGAGGTGGTGATTACTTCAGAATTATGTCCGAGCCCGACCAGGCGATTGTGGACTGGCTCTCGACGCTGCGCCTCCCTCAGTACTTCCTCTACTTTGAACATGGAGGCTACCGCACTCTGGGCGACTGCAGGGAGCTCACCGACGATCGCCTCCTGGAGCTCGGCGTCTTCCCCACCGGTCACCGCCGACGCATCCTCCGCAGCCTGGAGGCTCTGGGGGTGGTGCTGGGGGTGGTGGTGGGCGAGGACGAGGACGACGAGGACGACGAGGACGGGCAGAGGGGGAGGAAGCCGCTGCCGAACCCGAGACACATATTCAGGGATAAAAAGAGGGGCGCTTCTTGTCTGCACTCCCAAACAAGTGGCAAAACGGACTGCGATTTGAAAGGGAGTCTAACTTTACCCCCCGGAGCCGGACTGGGGAGAGAATGTGGCGAGGACGTGACGCCGCCGGAAATTCCACAGCCGGCGCCCAGAAATCCTCAAAATATTGGACTCTGTTACGCCCCGCGCCCTTCGTCCTCGTCGTCGGGCAGTAGCAGCGACTCCTCCTCGCTCTCTGAAACGCCGTCAGACTGGGACGTGTCTGCGGAGAACGCCCCGCCCCCCCCGACAGACCTTGCCAAAGTGACCCAAACGCTGTCAGAAGAAGATGTTTCCTGTGAAATGGTAGAGAACTCCATTTATGAAACGCATCCCAGACTTTTGTCGCCTACAGGTCCTCGCCCCACGCGCTCGTATCGCCTGAGGCACCGGCCTGTCCCTGAGATCCCAAGTCTTGTCATTCTCCCGGACCTTATACAAGACAGGTACATGGAGAGCTGTGTCATTTGTTTTTGCTAGATTGTTTAAACTTGTACACGTATAAGAGAATCGAGTTAGTAGTTTATGCAAAACTCTAAATACTAAACATTTAAGCAGAAACAGAATGAGCTTCTCAATTTGGAATGCCAGAACCTACAACTAAAACCAGTCTTCAACACGCTCTACTTGGCGTTCTATGACGTGACCGTAAATGACAGTTAACAGTGCAGTTGCGGTTGTTGTTTTTAAACGGGACTCTTTTTAAATGTTTTGCATTTTGTTGCGGGGCGGGACAATAAAGTTCCATGTTCCCGAGCCCTAACCTTAAACAAAAAAAACTGTTAGTAAACCTAAACCCAGCCTTGGCCTAATACTGAAACAATATTTTGTCAAAGATAAACATTTTCCCAAGAAAGTTTGAAATAATTCGAACGCTAAGCTCCGCCCCCTGGAACGGAATGCCAAGCGTTTATGGAGTCCTGTTCCTGCGTTGTCTTTTGCAGCTTGAACTCACACCAGGTAAAACGATTGCGCGCTCGTTCTCATTTATAAACATGACATGACTCCGTTGCAAATACACTTATTGAAAGATTAACTGGAGCAACAGTTGACTGACAGCCCTGATAAATGAGGGTTACATCACGCTGGGCCTCTGGTGTAAAATATAATGTAATAAACCTTAATTTGGGATGTAGATGAATCACGTTTAATCGTTTATAGGGTACCGTGTCATTCATTATATGTGTTATTCATCATAATTAGCTACAACAAACTGATGAGTCGATTATAATATTGAGTTATTTACTGTCACTGCTATGATTGACAGCGCACATATAAACTTGAACAAACTTTTCAACCAAAAACCTTAATTCCGTGGCTTGTACGCTCCTCGTGTGATTTTAACCTAACGTTTCCCCCGTCCCTTGTCAGGAGCGCAGCACCGACGCAAGCCCCGAGTCCCGAACACCTAACCGGCTCCGAAGGTCCCAGCGGTGCAAACGGCATACAGAAAGGTACACGCAGTCTTTCAGCCGCGCGCGCTTCATCTCCGCCATGAATATTTCATTTGGCGGCGGAGTCGGGCGTCGGCGGCGCTGCTGTTGTTTGCCCGGATGAAAGCGGCTGAGGGGAAGGAGAGGGGGGAAGGAGAGGGGGGGAGGGGGGGGGCAGCGCGTGGGGCGGGGCCGGCCCGGTGTGTCGTGGGAAACGTTTCAAGCGCACACCTCACAGGGAATAGACGCTCTCACATCTCGTCCCTCGGCTAGACCTTGGCGTGTAATTCTGCGGCCCAGCTTCCCAAAGTTCTATATATTTTTTAGTCGATAAACTTTTTTAACGACTTGCAGGCTCGTTGTATGGCAAAAGCAAATGTTTTTGTACGCGGCGAACGGATAAAATGACTTGAATTCACAATCTTAATCTTGATTTGAGTAGTTTTTGACAAGTTTGGATGTGTCCCGCCAAGCTGATAAAACTTGTTTCTGATCTGTTTCAAGATGATTAAGGTGATTAATAGGGATGTCACGATTTCAAACGTTAGTGTATCGATTATTGTGAGAATAAACATCGCGCTTTAACGATTATTCGCGATTATTGACATCGTGGCCAAAACGATAATAGAATCCTACGTTTTCTGCCCTTCATGTTCATCAATATGTGACCTGCCTTATGAAATCAAACTTTCTGAACGATCAATGTGACATAAACGGCAAGATAAAAAAGCATTTTACATTTAGGTTTACTTTTTTGAGGAAAGTCTGAGCAGAAAGAACTTCAGTTTGCTGCTAAAATTGTCACATTTCTTTTAATTGAACTAAAAAAAGACGATGTAGGTCAAAAAAATTCACTTTTTTTATAAATAGATGTTTGTTTTTTTTAATTTATTTTTCTTCTAACAACGTCACAATTATAATTTTTTTTGTCTTCACGATTATATTGTGACCTAAATAATCAGGATGAACCTAATAATCTTGACATCCCTAGTGAATAATGCTGTAAATGACATTTTCTTACCTCATTGGTCAAAAAAAGTTTGAAAAATCTTGAAGCAAATCAAGTAATCATGGTCCACATTTCATCAAAACTACTCACTCGAAGTAAGAAAATAAATAATCTGATTTCAAGTAATTGTAATTAATCTAGCTATTATTTTTTTCGCAGCATAAGACACACTTTTCAGTTTAATCACATATATATATATACTTTGTTTCATATTTAATCATAGGGATTTAATTGCATCCCATTCAAGAGCATCATTAGTGTTCTTGATTAGCTGCGTCTGTGATGTTACAAATGAGCTGCTTCTGGCTCGTATTCTTCTCCTTTATATCAACATTATTTTTACTCTTCAGCTCCCTTAGCGCTCCTTTTTTTTTGGCTCCCCCCTCTCGCTTGTTTCGCGTACCTTTTGCCGCAGCGGTCTCCTGTAAGAACCTGTTTTCCCCAAACTTTTTCCTCTGTGCGGAACACGAGGCGGGAGTGAAAAAACTACAGAAGAGAAAAGGCAAGACAGCAAAGTTGGGCTGGGAGGAAGGAAGAGGAGAAGGATGCTAAACAGGCAGCGGAAAAAAAGAGCCGAGATGGTCCCCGAACTGGGATTGGGGGGGGGGGGCACATCTAGCAAATCTCTGCAGTGAGGGGCAGAAAGGAGTTTATTTGACATATCGTTTTTATATATTCATATTTGATGAGTTTATTCCAAGTGGGATTGCGAGCACGGTCCCACTGAAGCACACTTGGATGCTTCGAGTTGACAGGAAGAATATTGATGGTTTCTTCATCGTATTCGCTGTGTTGAAAATGTCTAGTTTAAAGTGCGTACGACAGGTTTTTACCATTTTCTAGTTTGGACTTAATTTGGTGTATACAAACCTGTTGTACATATGAATGATAGTTTTACGCCAATCGAGTTGGTATTTGCGGACAAAACGTTGACAAATCTGTGGGAAATGACAGGAAGTGACATCACACTAGGGCTGCTCATTCCAGTCAAAGTTTATGCATCATTTACACACAAGAAACTACTTTTTTGACCCTTTTTAAACATGAATTCAACAAAATAAAAATGTGCTCTCATATATTTTTATTTGTCAGATTAAATAATGTTGACATTAGATGAGTTTTTGCCCAGTGTTTGCTGGTTAATTTCCTAGTGTGATGTCATCAATTACACACAGGAAGGGAAATTATAAACCTAAAATATCTATTATCTATTATTATATATTATGTTAATCTTAACTGTATTCAATGAGTCGTTCAACCTGTCGTGGGCACTTTTAAATAGCATTCACTGTAGAATCTAAATTGTTTCGGAATGTTGAGCCCATTCCCTAGAAACGAAATCGAGTTTAAACTTGATAAACTCGTCCTTTCTCTCGAGCATCTCTGAAATGAAAGTAACCTGATTGCACAGCTCTGTCCGAGTTTGGCTTGAGGCAATATAAAATGCTGCAAAACAAAGAATGATCACAGCATCATTTTTGGCGTCACTTTTACAATGTTTTTGCCCGCTCCCGCCTCTCGTCTGTATATCTGTGCGTCGTCGGGGTTGTGGGAGTCTGGGTTGGAGCAGATAAAGCAACAGCAGGACTAAAGCTGCAGCCGGGATGACCCTGGGGAGGGGCTGCAGTGCAGTACAGCGGTGCCTGATGGTCCGCAGAGAGAGCGCTCCAGGCCTGAAGGTCGACCGATAGATGGTGATTGATTGTGCTTATGTGGGACGTGGGCTTGTCCGCAGTGACGGACGCTGTGTTGGAACGGTCCAATAAACTGAGCACCTTCTGTTGATTTGTATGTAGAGATGGGACATGTATCGACACTTTGATGATATGTTCTTTTGAAGAATGGCGAGTAAAAAATGCTACAAAAAGAGCTGATCAAAACCAGAAAGTAATGAAATGTTATGTTGTACAAATTAAACAGACTTTGGAAAAGGCGGGGCCACAATTTGGATTTGAATGTGTCGTTTCTGTAAATGTTCTGTGCTGCTTATGTTCTTTTTCATTTGTCTATGTCTTATCTTGTTCCATGTTTTGTGTTTTCTGTGTATTTTTCTATTGAAATATGAAAAAAAATAAGTGTACGAGGTTATATTTCTGCACTTTTTGTGATAAATTTAAGAGACATTTCACATTTTTCTGATAAATAAATCTCAAATACTACGTATACAGACATGTTCAATAATGGGTCACTCAAAATTAGGGCTGCTGCTATCGATTATTTTATTAATCGAGTAATCTATCGATTCTTTTCTTCAATTAATCCAGTAATCGGTTAATTCTTTAGTACATGCCGTAAACCATTTAAAAGCATATTCAATCATTTTTTGAATAAACTTTCTAGTTCATAGTAATAAACAAATAACAAATAAGGAGCTTCTGCTTAAAATAACTCATTTTATTCTTAATTTCACATAAGTATGTCTCCAAAACGCAACATTTCCCTTCAGTCCAAACTGTTTGTATATAAAGAATATATATAAAGGACTAATTAACTTGTCACAGACTGTTTGTAAAACGTTACAGTAGCTATGACTGAATTAGCGTTTGTCACGTCACTTTTGTAAAACTTTATGTTGGGTGGGACCAGTGATCCTGGTGTTTTGAGCGGTGGTTCTGCATTTTGCATTTTGTCGTTTCGCGGCGTTGGCTCCGTTTGCCGTTCACTTTGGCCTCCGTGTCGCAGCGGACTTTCTGTTTCACACAACAAACCTCTTCCCGGTCGCACTCGTGAGTTTGGAACGCGCCGCTCTCTCCGCCCAGAACAAGCTCTGTGTGAAACAAAAGCGCCACAAGTCGTTCCGTGGACTCCGCCCGCCACTGATTCACGCGTTTTTAATTAAATTTTTAATTAAATATGTAAATTAAAGCCCTACTCAATCTCGAGATATTAATTTTTATCAATAATGCTCACCCCTATTTGTATGTCATTATAACAATTACATTACATGTCTGAATATATGTGTGTGTGTGTGTTCAAATATATAATATGTAAAAAAGTTGGGTATTGATTTGAAAGAAACCTCTCCATATTTTTGTTGCAATAATCAAGTGTTTCACAAAAGTGTAGAAATATTCCTTTATAGTTTATTTTCTCCCTTTTATCACAAATTTTTTCTCACTTTTGAGGATTAGTCTTATTGCTCAAAATGGAGCGCAATCAAGTCGAAATTTGAATGGTCCCAATTAGCAAATCTTAAAGACTGCAATTATTTAAGCCCTCTGCAACTCGCGCAATATCCTCTTATTATGTATAAATCTGTTTACTTTAGCTGTAGTTTAAACCAACACGTTCTGAAATGTGATTCTTGTTTTAGTTTAGCAGTTCATTTGCTCCTGGAGGATTCAAACGTGCACTTTGAAAAAGAAATGTAAATAGGAATTACAATGTTTGTCCGAAAAAATCGCACAACAGATACAAAATCGACTCCGTCTTTTTCGATATCGCCTTGGCGACAGTACATCACCCGTCCCCAATTACATGACATGAATCCTCCGGTATTGTTGTGTCTGCTGTAAAACCTCGGATGTAGACTTTACTTGTATTGGATTTATCGCCGGATTTACGCGTCTTAAGTCCGCTCCCCTCGTTTTGAAAGGTTTTGTATCTTGTCCTCTGTCATCATGTGTTTGCCCCCCCCCCCTGCCCCCCCCTTGCTGTGTGCGTGCGCTCCACCTCACAGCGCTTCTGTCTTCTGCCCCTCTCAGTCCCCAGGAGAGTGCCGTGTCATTTTTCACGCTGACAGCCCGTAGCCCACGCAGGGTGGCCGCGGGTCTCCAGACTAATAGTGTCTGGCCCCGCTCTCTCCTTTTTCTCTCTTCTTCTGCTGCTGCTTCTTCTTCTCCGCGCTCGCCGACCGCCGACCAAGGCCCCCCCCCTCCAAAAAAGAGTCGGAGAAAAGGCCTTGGCACCGACTTGTGCGCTCAGATCAGACCCAAAACAATCCCACTCCCAGTTGGCGCGGGGATAAGCATGCTAAACATTTAATTGGTTTGCCGCTTGGATCAAGAACTGGCGCGTTTTCCCACAAAGTTGTTTCAATCAAAGGCAGCTTAACATTCATTTAAATTTAAGCGCAACAATCCTTTTACATCCACATTTACTCTGCAAGTTTCAAAGTCATCATAAAGACACTATTTTCTTTCCTCTATCTTTTTTTTCTTTTTTTTTTAGCTCCAATCCAAAGAACCTTGATGCCTATTGTTCCGTACGGAGAGACGTTCCTGTACAACAGCCCTGATAACGCTCAGGTAAGGACAGCCAGACATTTGTAAACTTCCTCCACGGTGCTAATGCGTTTGCCAATGACACATAAAGCATAGACGGAGATGGGCTGGTTTCACAGCGTCCCCTGAGGTTAATAGAAATGTGTCTGAAGCGCGCCGCCGTGTCTGAGTGTCTGACGGAGATGGACACTCCTCTTCTCGTCTGATGCGGATCTGTGTTCTACTCCATAGGACCAAGGTGATAAAGAAGGGGAGCAGAGAGGTTTAAAAGACAAGATAAAGCTCAAGAAAATAAGGTTTGTTTGTGTGGTTGGCCTCTGCTTGTGAAACAGAGAGCAGTGCAATCCAGGAAAACATGGATTTTGGATTTGAGTTATAATGCATCTGTTTATTTTAACAATCCTAGTGAGTTTTTGGACTTTTCAATCTGGCTTGAGAGTCTCTTTATCAGATATCTTTACACCTTTTCAGTCATTTGCACCATATAAAGTGGAATAAACAGTAATATCCAACCAAGGTACTATTTGTAGGACTAAATTAATACTAATTGTACCTAGTATTACTCATTATTTAAATTTTCTTTTAAATATAACATTGGTTTCGGTTACATGCACATTCACAACATTATTAGTGTCAGATTTTTTGGAATTAAAAGTTTATTAAAACGATATATAAACGACAATCATTGGTTTCTTTCTAATCATGGTCCGACTGATTACTCACGTCAGATTTTGTGGTTTTCATGCTTTTTAAATCATTTTAAGGTCCAGATATCCGATGATAATCAGATTTTGATTCGACATAGCCATTTTGTGTATTGCTTTCAAGATGATTATCAAATCAAAAAGTAGAAGGATCCTATAAGTAAAACTATTTTACAATATACTCACATTTGCTTGTATGTGTCCTCAGTATACTTCCGCTGATGCCATGTATTTCAGTTGTTATTTATAAAGCAGTGAAGCTTTTACCTTTTTAAAATAGTTAAATGTCGTGTACAGTTCTTTGCTTTTGTGTCCACACAGGAACAAGTCCCCCAAACCGAAAGAGACGAAGGTCAAAGATGCTGCTCCTGTCCCCGTCCCCGAGCCCGACATGGACGGCTATTCGACACTGGAAGAGTGCGCGCGGATACTGTCCCATTCCAGTGTGGACCCCTACACTGTGTCCAGGACCAGCGAAGACCCCAGCGCCCCGGGCCCTCACGCCGACTCCGCGGTCACGGTGGAGTGCGATTTGTACTCGCAGCCCACGGACGATATCCTGCCCGATATCTCTCCTTACGCTTGTTTCTATGGCGCGCCCAAACTCGAGGTGTTCAAGGCGGGTTGGCTGGACAAGCTGTCGCCTCAAGGGTGAGCCCAGGTCACAGTTGGGGATATTTATCAGATTTAACTTCATTTTGTCCGTCAGAAAGTGCAATTTCATAAAGCTGGTCACAAACTTGAGAAATGGTAATGTGTTTAAAGGGATTTCGCAGTCATTTTCGTGAAGAATTGTTAAATCGTGATGTCTTTTCGCGACATCCCTAGTCAAGATTATTCCCGATTAACCGCCCTAAATGCGCTGCTTCGTGGAGATTTGTCCCATGCAGAAAGGGTCAGACGTGCTCTTTGGACTTTGTATGGGTTTTGGCCTCTGTTTTCTTAGGACTTTTAAACTTTTTAACATGTATTTATGAACCGTAGGCATTAGCATTCTTCATTGTGTCCGGTCTATGCATATTCTCAACGCTCTCCATATTCCCCTTCACCACCTGCTTTGCATAGGTTTGGCAAAAAGCCCTGAGCTGTTGAATATTCAATTTGAAAGTGGCCATTTGTTTTGATTATGCTAATTGACAGATGTTGGTACAACTCTTGACGCTAATGAACGTGGCACTCCTGATGAAAATACTATATGCAGCCATTCTCGCCGTCCACTCAAAAAGCACGAAATATGTTCTTGTCTTTTCCAGAAAACGTGTTTTTCAAAGGAGATGGGTGCGATTTGACGGCGAGTCCCTGGCCTACTACAACAATGAAAAAGTGAGTGTGCTCATTTCACTATTTACTTACAGCTTATCCCAAGAAAAAAGCAAAAGAAAATACAAAAACAAACAAAAATTACAACAAAATATACCTCAGATTAGAGGTCGACAATTTAACCAAATGATACTATTGTGAATGTTGTATAACCAGTGTATTGATGATGATAAAAATGCTTCAAAAAGAGCTGATTAAATGGAAAAGTGTAAATAGTTATATTCCAAATAAAGTTATACGGTGATATTTGTGCACTTTCGTGATTTAATTTGATAATTAAACCTCAACTAACACATTTAAAGAGATGTTTTAACACATTTTTGTTGGACTGCCATAATATTGTCTGAATAAAATGATCAGGATACTCCAAGAAAATAATCTTTTTTGTCTACATCGCCCTCCCCTCCCATAGATGCATTCTTCCCGTACCATACTCCCATATTGTTTCTAAAAAGTCGCTGGCGTTTTCCGTTTGTCGCTGGCATCAAATTCCAAATGACAAATAGCTTGTAGACAAATGCCTATCCTAATGCTTACTTCCAAGTTACAAAGCGTGCCAACCAGCAGCAGTTCAGTATGTATTGCATGTTCTCCGCCAAAGCTCTGGAGAGGTCAGATCCCTGTCTTCTGCCGTGTTTAGTCCCTCCTCCTTTCCTTTGTCATCATCATTAGCCTGGCAGTGTAAAGAACAGGGGCAAGGACGGAGCGACATAACTGCACGCACCACGAGCCAGCTCACTGCGCCCGCCCAGCCGCTCTCCAAAGCACATCCGTGTTGGCACCGCACAGAGAGAGAAAGCCAGGAGCAAAAAAAAAAGCAAGGAGTCGGCTCTTTTTGCCGTCCTCAGCGTTTCCCCTCTTCTCTCTCTCTCTTTCGCTCTTTTTCTTGTACATGTTCTCCTCTTCATTCTCCTTTGCTTTGACAGTTAAGTTTAAAATTTCGCTTAGCGTTGCCTGCCTCGTCATCAGGCAAGGGAGGGAAGGTAAGGGGAGCAGCTCGGGACTGGAAGCAGCTAAAGATGCAAACATTACAGCTTTTAACCTCTGCCTGTGTGGCCTGGGCAAGGCGCTTCACAAGTTCACATTTTGGATCAGGCTGCAACTAATTATTATTTCAGTTTGGTTAGTTGACCGGTCAAATTAAAATTAAAATTTAAATTAATTTAATTTGAAACTTTTAAGATACATTTGTAACCAAATACAGCTTGAAATATTGTCACTGAAAGCTTCTAAATAAGAAAATATTCATAAATAAAGTGTATTATTGATGAAAATTAGAAATACTTAATACTTTTAAAAACATTTTTTAATTGCATTTTGCTGTCTTGTCTTGTGTTTTTGAGTCCAAATAACCATTATCTAGTGTGTGACGATTAATCATATATCGACAGTATCTTGTGTACTTTTGTGAGCTGTAAAGAGTTGAATAAGTAACTTCAATGACTTATTATGGCTTTTAAATAAGCACTTGTCTGTTTTATCGTGCTATTAATCTGTTACGGTTCATGTTTTCTTCACGATACCGTTCTTGGAAAAGAGTTTACTGGGCTTATCCTGCCTTCCGGTTATTGTGTAAATCATAATGTTTTTTCGTAGCAATATATCGTACTTACTTAAGAGCTTTTGCCACGCCACGGTCTCCTTTAGTCAACTAATCGATCGTACCCAAGTTCTGTCTCGGGCCACGCTTGGTTTAGTGGACTTAGTTTTATTGCAAATATTTTAAAACGGTTGCCTCAGATTTGTGATTCGGAGTGAGTACAACAGAGGGACAGCCCATCGAGACCAGGCTGCGATGGTTAGGACGTAAAGATAAGACGCGGGAAAAAAAGCTTGAGTTGCAGGGCAGAAGAGCAAGTACGTTTGAGAAAATAAAGGAGCTTGTTTAATTCTTCTTTTGATGACTTTTATCATAGTCCAAGCTGTGGATATTGAAGTCAGTATTATACAAATGGCTGTTACGCACTAAAAGCTTTCATTCTGCTTCTTGCTGTGGACAGATGCATGGCCTGAATGTGGTTAAGTACATGTTTTCTTTTCCATTTGAAGCGCGTCCTTTCCAAAAGTCTTTGAGTGCTATAATTCAGTGTTCCCAGAGCTTCTAACCTGCCATAACGTGCCCTGCCCCAGTGTTGTGGCTAATGACCGTGCTCTCGCTGCCTGCCTGTTTGTGTGCGTGTTTGTGGACGCTGACCCTCCCTGGGCCACGGTCTTTCTGCTGCAGCAGCTCTGCACAACATCACAATCAATGATGTGGGACCTGTCTGAAGCCTGCTCGTTAATCACTTACTAATTATAGCCCGCTGCGCGCTCTCTCTCCCCTTCTCTCTGCGTTTTCTCTTTGCATTGCTTTATTTATCAGGACACGCTCTGTCGCCAGCAGAGCGGGGATCGTGGGGCGGCCGGCCAGTCAGCACTTTTACTTTGTGTCACTGTCGGCGGAGGCATGGCAGTTTTGGGAAAGATTAAAGTTTGCCTGTATACGTGTGCGCGTATATGTGTGCGTGTGTGTGACGTAGACTGTTGTGTAGAGTTTTAGAAGTCATCCAGACAATGTGACTCTCCCGTTTGAGAAAGCGCGGGGCTTTATCATGTTTTGGGTGAGTGGAGAGGTCGAGCACAATCTCTCTGTCAGCCCTGTTTTGTGCAGCCAGCTGAGGCCTGCCTCCTCTGCACAAACTGCCAGGCTCTCGTGGATGCAGTGCAATGCTTCAGCTTTATGGTAGAGCCTCGATTATAGACTTAATAATATGTTCTCTGTGTGGCGCGTTGGTTTGGGAAGAAGAAACATTTATATCACCCAAGGGCGCATCTTGTCCTTTACTTGCACGGCGTTGTAATTCTCCTTTTGTGATCATTTTCTGAGTGAGTTTCTTACTTTTCCCACAATTTAAGATGATACTTTCCGCTGTAGTTTTCTAAAAGTTGCCATTACTCTAAATGTGTAGAAATGTCGGTTACATTGACTGAAACAAGTTAATTGATTAATCACAATTAATCGATTATTGATATAATTGCCAACTCATTTAGTAATCGAATACTTATATCTGGAGTATGCAGAGTCAAACAACAACTTTATGACTCGGACAAAGCAGGAAACATGTACAGTACAGTTAGTGTTTTTCAGGATGTCTTAAGCAGAATTACTTTAGCTTTATCTGAGTCAACTTTAGTCAACATTTCAAACTCACCGGCCTTTCAAAATCAAAACGACTAATCGATCAATCGGAAGAATAATCGCTAGACTAATCGATTGGCGGAATAATCACTGGTTGCTGCCGTAATCTTGAGCAAATCTCATAATTATTCATTCCTTGAAAATGACACATTTGTGCCATCAGACTCTGTTGCAAACAACTTTAGGCTTCCCCCAAATCCCTTCAACAGCCTACAATCCCAGAGTCTCTTTCAGGCACAGAAAACCCTAATCGCACTTGATCTCCATCCCAGCGTGAAGGTCCGTGTCCGCGGTGATGTCATGGCGGGGGCAGCGGAGGTGGCGTGGGAGACTGCCCTGATCTCCCGTCTCACTTGCGTCTCTGCGTGCGGCTCAATCCACTCCGGCTCATCAACCTCCCCTTTCGCCCGATTTCGTCAACACGGGCTTTGACTGTGGAAGAGGACGCAGACTCCGGCGCTCCGAAGTCTGCTCCTCTGGGTGCTCGTGCGGTGTCATGGGTGTCTGCCTGCGCGTGTGCGTTTGCGAAAAACAGTCCAAAGCTTGTCTGGAGGTTGAAGGAGTCTCGCTGGGATGAGGAGATAAGAGAGCGGGGAGGGGAGAGGTGCGGGCCAAAGAGAAGATGAGGTTTTAGGTTGTGGGATCAGCCTTCAGTGCGTCCATGCGTCTGTCTGATTGTCTGCCTTTGTGTCTGCCTGCCACTGGAAAGCTCTTTCTAGCCCTGAGCCTGAAAGCCCCGGTGCTTACTGCCTGTGCCTGCGACTCCCATGGGCCCCACTGATCCTTACTGTAGCACCAGAGAGTTGCTCTTTGAAACCAAGTCTCTCTCTTTGGCTCCGCTTCATTTCCAACGCCAGAACTCTGCTCAAAACATGTCAGCGTCGTAATACTTCACATGTACTTCAAAACGACATCATCAAACAAGGTGGCGTTGGTAATATTCCGCCAATGCTTGTGTCAGTATTATTTCTAAAAAAGGCAAAGGAGTCGAATGGGACTAATAAATGTGTGTGGTTTGTGCGTTTCCTTCATTCTGTACAGTAGAATTCTTTTCAGGTCTATTAAGCGACCGCAGATTCTGTTGTTTATGAATGAGATGCTTTTCACAGTCATCAGTCGTCGCGGTGAGCTGCTTTTTGCCCCCCCCCGACTCACAATCCCGCACTTGTCATATTGTCACAAACACTTCATTTTCAGAGAGCGTTCTATACAGCGCTCGAGACTCCACACTTTGAATGCCTATCGTCTCCATAGCTGCAGTTCTCCTTCTTTCCACTTGGTGTCCTTGTACCTCCATTGAACGCAGGTCTGGCTCCTTCAACGCCCTGCTGGTAGTGTACTTCTACCCTCCTTCCTGCTCCCCTCACTGCACGGCGCCTCTATTATTGTAGGCTTTAGCTCAATTGCGCCCACTTAATTGTTTCCTGAAGTTTTATACTGGGCCGCTTTTGAAACCAAATGAGGGACAGTTTTCCAGACGCGATTTTTTTGATTGATGGCATAAAGTGGTGTAGAAATGATACCTCGGCGTGGGTGTGGTGGAAAGGGTGATGTTAAGGGTGAGGAAAAATTAGCGAGGAGATGTTGGCATGGCGACCTGAGTCAGATGTCGCGCTCATTGCAGGAAAAAGATGGGTTAGGCCTGGTTGCTGCTTCTTCTTGGCAGTGCACCCTCTCGAGACCTGAATATGCATCAGTTGTGTGTGCTGTGTGTGTGTGTGGGTGCTTTTGTTGTCGCTATACTGTAACTAATCTATCTAAAACAACCTGAAAACAGAAATAATTAGGCTGTATTAAGTCAATCCAACAGAAATGTGCTGTCTTTAAATGTCTTGGTTGAGGTTTAATGTAAAATGTTCCACAAAAGTGAAGGAATATCAATCCATACCCTTATTTGGAAGCTTGGAGCCTTTTTTTTTTTTTTTTACCACTTTCTTTACCACTTTCCGTTTTGTGTTCAGCTCTTTTCTTTGTAATAAACAATGTCTGTAAGATTCAAATTCTGCACAAAACTACATTCTCAATACATCTCGCGAAACTGTGATGAGGGAAAGCAATTAAAACAGGGTTAAAAGTTCATTTTGCAGTATAAGTCTCCTTTATGCGAATCATTTGATCTCTGAATGACTGGTTTTAATGGTAAACTTTGCAAACGGGATACTAAGGTTACACCTGACGCCGCGCTGCAACGGATGGATCATTTTAAACCGTCCTGCTGAGGTTTACAGCGTAGCCTCTGCCTCATTAAAAGTATTTACAGATGCACAAACTCACAATTAAACAGCTTTTTCCTGCTTGACCCCAAAACTAGAATTAAAACAATTAATTACCCATGCGGAAGTATAATTATCTCCGCACCGGCACAATCCACCCAGGCCCGCGCACCATTCTCACCTTCTGTTAATTCCTGTCTAAATTTAGAGGCAGATATTGGTGTAAGACTCCCGAGGAGAGAAACACTGAGCCTGGCACGCCATTAATTAGTCCCAGCACTTCTTGCCATTGTTAAAACCTAATATGTCTAATCTGAGAACGCCCTCCCGCTGACCCTCATAGCCACGCCTCCTCCACCTCGCTCAGCTATACGTTTGTCCGGTTGTATCTTGCTATTGTATAACTGGACCATCTTCGCATTTTTGTTCTCTCCGTCCTCTCCTTGGCCTTTCACACGAACCTAATTTTTCTTTTTCCATTACACAATCGCCCTCACTCGCTAACTGACTGGTATTTTTGGCCCTGTAGTCTCTAGAAAGAAGCTTTTGTGGATGGCAAGGTCAGTAGCTTAATTATAAACGGCAATAGCAAGTCATGAGTTCATCTTTTTTACTCCGTATCTCCTGATAGTCAGACACGGAGGCGTTTGTAGTCGGTACAGTGCAGAGCTCTGAGGCATTGTGGCTGCAACAACGCACAATTAAAATTCAGGTCAAGTCCGACGCCGAGCCACACAGAGAACAGTCTGTTTTTTACACTTTGCGATGATAATGACATTATTGTCATGAATAATGTAATGTTGGCACCAATGTACGCTTTTTTTAACAACTCAGTGACTTTCAGCTCACCACAGATGCATAATGTGCTGCTTTTCTCGCCAGTCCCTCGCGCTACAATACAGCCCGAGATTATCAAGCCGTGTTTGAAACTCCCTCAGCTCCGTTTTTGCATTTTTGGTTTTGAATACTTATTTTATTGTTGATAAAAGCACCAGTACTTGAGAGTCCAAATATGTCTACCACTCTGAATAACAACAGCAGAACACAAGAAGTTTGGACATTTTTGGAAACACTCTTGACTATTTTAATCCAACAATTCTCTGCCTTGTTCAGCTCATTGTAAATCTTTATCTGCTTTCACTTAGTTTTCCCTTTCTCTGTTTATATTTTAATTTGTTGACATCATAACTTTCTATCATCAGCTACAATATTTTAAGAGCAACTGTCCTTGTCTCAATAAACAGACTAACTAAATGAGACCTTCCATTAAGTCTTTTAACATATTACATTTATAAAGATATCAGCTACTACAATCTAAAGAACAAATAAATCAAAGGTTACACTCCAAATCAAAAATAAATCCTATACAAATGCTTTTATACTAGCATAAGTAGGTTTGCTATTCGTGCCCTTTATTTCTCTTTTGCAAATGACCCAGTACTTTTAATTGCCATTGTCGGGGGAGACTGTAAGAGGGTCACACAGCCTCTATGCGACGCGCTCCTTATTTGGATGCCTCCCCTCGCACTGCATTGTGGGTAATAAAACAACACACGCGAGCCTATTCCCTGTGTGCCCAAACAAGCACTTCCTGTTCTGTGTCCAAATCTCACTGAGAATTGTTACCGATATATGAAAAGATTGTTTTTAGCTTGAACATTTATTTTTGCGCCCTCGTGACAGCGCTGTTCGTGGAGCGTGCATCTGTGCCGTTTTCAAGCATTTTTTAGCTAGCCACTGTATCATCTTTACGTATTAAAGGTGCACTGTGTAACTTTTCTGGTCGAGCGTTTCGCCATCTAGTTTCATGTTCTAGCTTTACCTGGAATGTTCCACAGAATGCCATTCAAGGAAACATATTTTGCTTTTTAGCTTTTAACTATGTTATAATGATGTTTCCTCATCCTCGTTTTTCCTCACCTGAAGTTGCATTTTGCTTAATTCGTGCTCGTTGAATTAATCCTGTTTACGGGGTCCTCTTGCACGGAGCCTCAGAAATGTACTCTGTCATCGCAATTCAATGAAAGTTGAACCAAAGGTAGAGATCTGGAAACTCGAGGTCATCTTTGCTTTTTTAAGTCCATCGCCAGACTCGTTCTGAACCTTTCGCGTTTAAATTCTGTTCAAAACAGCTTGTGTGTTGTGTGTGTGTGTGTGTGTGGTGCTGCCCGGTGTCGATGGTTAAGGCACCGCACACGAATGCCAGGCTCCAAGTTGCCTCCAAGTGCAGCCAGCCGCAGTGTCCTGAGTTCCTGACGAATGTCGAATGTCCTCCCTTCTCATGCCCCATTTCACACTTTCCTCTCCTGTCCAATAGAGTCTACGGGCAAAAAAAATCTTAAACACCCAAAAATAAACAGCTGTCTGTTTAGTTTTTTGTTATTTCTCCTTTGTGCCTGTATGTGCTAGCACCTAATCTACATGAGGGAGCACAGATGGATTACTTTCTACACACTTACTTATTTTCGCATTGTAGTTTTGTACAATTATTATTATTATCATTCTTCTTCTTCTTCTTATCATTATTATAATACATTATTTTATGTTGCACCTCACCGCTGAAGCAAGTTCCCAGTTTGTGATTTTTTTTTCACTGACGATGGCAATGAAAGTGATTATGATTTTTGATAAGCATTCTTTTAAGCATTCTAAAACATGAAATATCAAAGCAAAGATTCAAACGGAACACTAAAATACATATGTATGTCAGATCTGTGGAGAAACGACTGGAGAATGGACGTTTTTGAGCAATAAAAGCACCTGCAATCGACTAAATGCAAGCTAGATACTGTAAGTTTAATGCCATGCTGTGGAACATTCCAGGCAAAGCAATAACATCTCCATGACAGACCCTTCGCTAGAAAAGCTACATAGTGCACCTTGAAGTCCCCTTGCTATGGAATAAAATCATAGCGGTTAAGTAAGGAGATGCAGATAAATGCTCCCTTCGAATGCTACTTGTCCCAGAGCTCCATGACATACATTAAATGGGGGAACAATTACTGTGAATGTATTAAATGTTGTATTGATGAGTTGCGCTGGCTTGATGAGGATGTCTGCTGCGAAATTGAATACGCCCATAGCCCCGGTATTACAATGTAGTGTCAAATTGAAATTGTGAAACTGCAGATTTGTTTTGCGGTAACGAGCTATTTCAGTATTGTTAGCATTACAAGGATGTTTAAATGACTGATTTTCTTTTTGTTTTATCTGTGCGTAGGAAATGTACTCTAAAGGCATGATCCTGGCCAGCGCGATCCGGCAGGTGCGAGGGCTGGGAGAGAACAAGTTTGAAGTGGTCACTGCCCTCCGGACCTTCATCTTCCGAGCGGATAAAGAAGGTATACTACGCGCTCCTCAGGGCTGTTGTTACGCTGAGTAGTCACGGGCAGCTCTGTCTGATCTGCGCCCGTCGCTGCGCGGCTTTGTCTTCTGTCCGTGCGTCTGTCAAAGCCTGTTTTCCTCGACGTAATTTTGCTTTCTGGTCACTTGCCTTTTGTTTTTAAGGCCCTCTTATCTTGTGTTTTTCTCGACGGAGGAAATTTCGGTCGGACTTGCTATTTCTTGGCCAGCGTTGGACAAAACAAGAGCCTTTGTGGCGACTGTCTGGTCTGTGACAGATGCGTTTAAGAGAAGTGGTTTTGCGTTCAATGAAATATTTACCCAACTTGAACCACACTTACCCTTTTGTCAACATTATTGATGAATTCAGTTCATCAGTTCATTCAGTTCAACTCTTGCATAAATATAAAAATAAACACAAAACTATTAAACTACTCGAGTAAATCTATTGACATTTGCAAAGCTTAAGGTTGTTTTTAATTACATGATGAAATGTTCACTTTTAATTCAACAAGAAGTGAATCATACAGTATAATATGAACTGAAATGTCTTTTTGTATGAAGGAGGTGGATGTGCACCCTAATTATCCACAAAGTAGCACTGGATTAATGAAACCAACATTTATTCCTACATGTCTTGACTAGAGGTAGGAGATAAGTCGAAAAAAGTTATAATATCTCGTATTTACTATTTAAAATGACCTCAAAAAGACTTTGATTACTTTGTCTTGTGTTCCTCGTGCAGTGAAAACTTGATTGCACTCGGAGACATCTACTTCAACATGTGCTCACTCAACACATCATTTTCAAACCCCGCTCTACTGGGCTTTCACCTGATTAAACTATTAAGCATGTTAGAACTCACACTACCCCTTGCCCTGCCAGTAAAATTACAAAATTGTGCAAATTGGAGCTGGTTTAAAGGCGTGATAGCGACCCGGAGGTACAGTAGATGACTCTCTAATTCCAAGTATCGTTCCAACTTTTATCATGTCGTTCTTTCTGCTAAACATTAACCTTGGCGCTAACCTTGCTGTAATTGCCTGTCTTTGTTTAGAGACAACACGGCGAGCGTTCCTGATCCGCTGTTTGAAGATTTGCCAGTGTCCGCTCCTTCGGCGTGCTTTGTTGTGGCCAGTCTATTAGTCATCGCGGGTCAAAACGCTCATTCGCTAATCAAGGGTCATTTGACAGGGTCGTGTACTCCCCTCTTTTATTCTTAGAACACGAATGATTGAGTTGGTTGTAATTATGGCAGTGTAGACCTCTGACTCGTGTATTCTGCTACACAGCAGAATATAATGATCGGTATTGAAACAAACGAGGAGTCCGGCGTCCATGTTATCGATGTGGGAAAAGATCATTTGTATTGAAGGAATGCTTATTACGACAGAGGAGCTCAGGCTTTTTCTAATGACGAGTGTTGTAGAGGTGTGAGGTCGGTCCGAAGACGGATCCAGGCAAAATATCAAAGGCACTCATTTAAGTTTGTTCCGATGATCACCTTATCCTCGCACATAGAAGATCTGAGGCTGAAAGTCATAGGCCATAGCTGTGATTACGGAAATAATTCTCGTTTTAACTCTTTGATGTTGTATTTGAGGCAAAGTGAAGCACAAAGCCAGTTCCACATATAGTAGGTCTGTTTTAGGTTTCAGTAATGGGGAGCTGGTTTTCAATAATGGGGGAAACTAGACCTCCCAGACCACTTAACATAGTCATTGATAGAAATTAGCAGTCATGTAGAGTAACTGGTGAAAAAGTATTGATTGAATTCAGGAATGTATCTATTCTATTCTATTCTATTCTATTCTACTAGAAGAGAAGAGGATCGATTTAGAATAGCGCTGTTTCTTTGCAAGATGGGGGATTTTGTATTTTTTTGTGGGGAAAAGTGAAGGACAGGGCCTGGTTAGTATTTGGATGGGAGACTGCTGGAGCACCAGGTGCCACAGTGGGGCGCTAGAGGAAATGTCACCGTGTCCTTAGGCTACATTCACCCACATTGCCTAGTAAAGCTCTTTGAGTGACTTGAAGGTGGAAATGCACTATATAAATACACTGTATTATTATTATAATTATTATTATTATTATTATTAATAACGTATCTATCTTGCATTTATTCAATTACTAAAATTATTTGTATTGCCAAAAATTGAAAAATATTTAAAGGAGACATTATGCTTTTTTATGTACTTTGTATATTGAACTATAACATACATAAGTAGATACTGTAATGTAAAATGGCTTACTAACAGGTCATTGACTTGTTCAAAACTGATAAGCTCCGCCTCTTCTAGAGTCACTTCACCGTAACAAGTAGCAGATTGTCATTGACATGTTTTTATGGCTACATGACATTTTAAAACCCTCACAGTGTCACTCAGTCATCAAAACTTGGTACAGGGATGTGGGCGGGGATAGGGGGTAGGTGCAAACAGGAATTTTCAGCGCACTGGAGCCTCAGTTGCACGATAATACAAGATTACTCAAACTACTCCATCGAAATACATTTACTTTGAGTAAACTAATGATGAGGAAACACCGTTGTCACAAGGGTAACGGCTCATTACAGGTCAGATCTGTGGAGAGCCGACGTTAAAAGGGGACATATTATGCAAAATCAACTGTAATTTGGCCTTGGCCTGCTTGTTTCCATAGAGGGAGATACAGAACATGTCCATCATTCATTTCCAAGTGATATATAGTATGATATGTTGTGCTTGCTGTCAGTTTGGAGCAGGATTAGGCTAAGTTCAGCTTTCATTTTCTGTCTTCTCATCTTGGACCAAGGCATACTGAGAAAACCAGCAAATCATTTCACAAACTACCGACTTAAGCTGTAGCAATCCTCCCTTCTCCAGGTTTCAGTGAATCATTCTGATGACTGACTGCCAACCTTTTGTAGTCTGTCGAGAAGTCGCGGGTCATCTCTGGCATCATTTTTCACGCCGTCTTCTCACCGCTCAACACCTCCCGACGCTGGCAGTTGTGGGCTTAAGGTCTGTATCTGGAATCTGCTGAAAACCTGTCGCTGAGGTGGCTGCGCCGTCAGAGGAGCTGTTCGGACCGCGAGACGGAGAGACGGAGCAGAAAAGTTGGCCTCATCACCTCATGCATCTTTAAACAGGCCCACTCGCTTCGGCGCGGGGAGTCATCAATCTTAGGGGGGAACGCAGGAGAAAAGCGCTAGACAGACAGACAGAGGATGAGACGCTGCAGTGAAGTGAAGTTAGGAAGCGGAAAATAATGGACTGATGAAGAAAAAGATTAAATATGATGGTGAATTTTGAAGAAACGTAGGAAGACGGGGTGAGGTAAGGATGAGGTAAGGATGCTGCGTGGTATAGTTTTGGGTGAGGTTGGGTGGATGAAAAGGGCAGCGCGCGGAGGATGGGGCAGGAGGGGGGGCAAGTGAATAATTGAAGGCCACCGGAGAGAGCGTGCACACAGCTGTCGGCTCAGTCTCTGCCCGGTCCGCAGGTGCCCTCAAGGTTCTGTTTCAGAGACGGGGGGGGGGGGAGGAAGAGAATTGGAGAGAAGGATGGCAGTGGTGGTTTGAAATGTGCAGAAGAAAGTTAAAGATTTGTTGTTTTTAAAGTGATTTGTATTCTGGCGCTTTGCTTTTGGATGATGGCACGGACATTTGGAGAACAAAATAGTGGAGAGGCATTTGCTGAATACAAATTGAAAAGAACATACCGTACACAATTCTTCTTCTTTTAGTGCTTAAAGTGGCAAGCTACTAACATCTATTTTAGCCTCGCAAAGAGGTGTGTTTCCAGCTGGTTTGTTGTGTATATACTGTATAACGGTCATGTACTGGTCTAATGCAAAGTATGAAGTAGAGCTGCTCGATTTTGGCAGGAAAAATACTATATAATTGTGAATTTACATACAGTTTTTGCGAATTTGTATATGCAACTTTTCTAATTTGTATTTCTATTTATAATTTTTATTTTATTAATTTGTTATTTTTTTGTTGGTTGCAGTTCGTGTCATCCACTTCTTTGTTACTGCCTTTTTTTCCTGCCGCCAAAAGTACGGTCCAAAGGTATCCATTTATTGTGCCCATGTCAGGAGTTCTGAGGCCCGGATACATAGTTCTTGAATTGAGAGAATGGCAATGTCAGAAACAGTCAGCGCTGCATTATTAATTTCAGTTCAATATTGTTGAGCGACAGGGGAGTCCAGCACACGTGATTGAGGTTTGGCTCTGGCTGCCACAGTTTAGCATTTCTTTGTGAATAATGAGCACTTTTTACATGGCGTTACGAAAAAACTGGAGACATTTTTCCAACAGAAATTCCTTCAAACTCTTTTCTTTTATCAAATATAATTTTTTGCCCCGGATTCTTTAGACGGGGAACGTGGAGTGGGGATAAATCAATCATTCGAGGCTGGGAGGCAACCATGTACTGTTGAACCACTGCACCACCAGCACGCACAATACTTTTTTTCAAATGAGGATCCACTCCACATTGCAAACGTAAAAATACCGTCAAAAGCAGGGACAGTTGAGAAGAGACTGAAATATAAACTGCTAAACTGTAATACAAGTAACAGTTTAAATTTCCCGGCATGCTTGTTTATAAAAGTCTGAGCTACAAGGTTAGCAATGAAGAAGGTACATGTTTCACACTTTGATATTTTTGTTAGACCATTTAGTGTCAACAATATTAAACACAAGTGTTGCTCTTTTGATCAGAATATCAGTTTTTTAATTTATTCTTTGTCATTTCAATAATCAAGGCTTTGCAGTTCATTAGAGGGACTTGAATTGAGTCTGGAACTGCTAAATTCTTGACTAATGGTTGTAATATAATAATGTTCTGTATATGGGAGTAACCTTGGCCAGCAGCAATGAGTGGGCCGTTCTGAATCAATAACTTTTAAGCCTCCTGTCTTCTATGTCTGCCGAATCAAAGCTGTTGAGGGTAATTAAAAGTAAACATTGGCTAAAGCTCCCTGAAACCTCTCTCTCGCTGTATTTTTGTAATAATTTTGTGAAAAAATAACCCCATTAAACCTCAGTAGAGACAAAAACGTGTTAATGTATGTGCTTAATTAATACAAAACTTGTGTTGTATAACAGAATGGATTGGATAAAGCAGAAACAAAAAGTAAATGTTGGAGTCCCCGGCGTGTGTTCCGTCTTTTGTCTTTTTTTTATTCCCGTTGATGGAGTCTGTGTGGGCGACCTCTAAGATCTCGGCGGAGCGCTGAGTGGACCTGGCTCTCATCTCCTCCACTTTTCAATGAGGATTAGCCGCCTCTCTTCCTGTCTCTCTCCACGTCGAGTGAACAGTCTTTCAAATATGCGGCTAATATCTGCTAACAAGGGATAAGGCTTTATTCTGCTGTTTTTCACCGGGCGCTTATATCCGTTTTTATGAGCTTGTGGAGGTGGCGGTCTGTTTGCATGCTTTCGCGCGTGAAAAATAAATTTGGCTCGCACCGCTGGAGGTTTGTGTGTAATATAGTGTGCGCAATGTCAAAAAACATGCCCCTGAACATATGCGAGCCGCGTCGTGCAGCCACAGTCTCTCCTTCTCAAGTTTCTCTCCGTCCTTCCCGCCAACCCCCCCCCCACCGATACGTCCCCAACTCCCGCGCTCTGATTGACAGCTCTGGCGGCGTGGAAGAAGAGGGAGAGGAAGAGGAAAAGTAAAAGGAGAGATAGCGGCAGCTGAGAGAAAGGCCTTGAAATAAATGAGCAGCGCAAATAAGTGGGCGCGGGACAGGTAACAGAACAGTGAGAAGCAGTGATGTAAAGAGCGCTTAATAATTAAGGAACTTCATTCGTTATTGATGCCTGCTCTTTGTGAATTCAGAAGAGCTGAGGGTAGTATTGGACCAGACGAGCGGATATGTTTTTTTTTTTTTTTGGGTGAGAATTCCTGTGTTTTTTTTTTTTTTCCCTGTAGGTCAAGGTGAGGCGAGCAGCTGTAAGGACGTACACCGAGTCACGAGGTCAAAGGTTTTATTAAGGTCAGGTTAAGGCAATGCGGGGTTATTAAATGACAGACAAGTTGCTAAAAGTGTTTTACAAGGTCGTCTTGCTAATGGAGGGCGTTCAAAGGACATGAGGTACATCGACTGTGAGGACAGTTCAAAAATATGTTGTTAGAATGTTTGAAACACATGATACATTTTCAATAATTAACTGACATGATTTTAAGTGTTCGTTATGAAAAATAAGCAACAATTTAGAATATCCAGGGTCAGAAATGTCAGTTAGTTTGCTTTTTCTATTGCAAAGGATTAAACAGATAATAATTCTATCCACAAACTTATATTTGAGCTTCACAAGAAGTATGATTCGTGGTAAATTGTGCAATATATCTGTAGACAAAGTACAAAACGATTGTGGGGGTTAACATTTCTTTCAAGCATTTCATCAACAATTCCAAATGTCGATTATAATCTCCTATTAAATAAACTAATAATGTAAAATACTATTATCTGATACACTCACATATATCTGTGGTTAGCGTTTGCCTAAACCACTTTGATTTTTTTTATATTTAGCTATAACAGATTCTCTACTAAAACCACAATATGTTCCTCTTCCCTTTTGCCTCCAGTTGCCTCAATTTCGGAAGTTAGAATGTATTTGTCTGCACATTTTTAAAAGGGTCTACACATTGCTGTTTCTTGCTCCCTGGCCGGATCCACACTATTCACCTTTAAAATGCGTTCAGATCTGCATTTGCATTTTCCATTTGCATGTTCAGATCTGCTTTGCGTTTTCCCTCACTGGAAGGAAAAATAACGGAGATATTATTGAGATCACATGGACCACAGGGGCATGATTATTTGACCTGGATCTGAACAAGGGTCATGTAATCATACTGTACAGGAAAATGGAGAAAAAACTGTTTTATCTGCAGATTATATTAACAAGATGAGAGACAAAAGGTGAGGTTGCGTGAGGAGAGGAAAGACGGTAGTTGGAGCAGGTTATTAGTGAGTTTACAGAGAGAATCTTGTCCATCGACTCAAGCTCACAAAATAGAGACTTTTCTGCAACTATACCACCTAACAGAAGTGCAAAAAGCATGTGTAACAGATGCTATAATCAACAAGTTGCAATGAGTCGTGAGCGATATTGACAAAAATGAACATGTTAATTATTTTTTTTAACAATAATCGGGCGATATTGTGTCAATCCAACAGAAACGTGTTAAAACATGCCTTTAAACGGATTAGTTGATGTTTAATTGTCAGACTAATGTGGAAAATGAATCGCAAAAGTGCAGAAATATCACTTTATACCCTTTTATTAAAAGGTTTAAAACGAAACTTCTTACATTTTTGCCTATTAACGATGTACTCAATATTCAGTCGTTGCACATCTTCAAAACAACTGTGTTTGGCCTAGGCCCGGCTCGTTTGTGTGTTTTTCATTCAAGAAAAATGAAAAATTTGACATATTGCCCACCCCCAAGTTCTAATCGTGGAGCGGGGTCGAACGCCACCGCACACGTGCCCGGTGTGTGCACAATGATATCAATAACTCAAAGCATCTGGGTGTACACTTAACACTGAATCCGTTTGCTTCCTCAGACACTATTTAAAAGGTGAAATTTGTTAACCTCCCACAAACGTTCCCGAATGCTTTTACAGTAAAAGAACTAATAGTTTCATTGATCTTGGTGACTTGGTGATGAGTTGTTGGTCTGGAACCGTGCGTTAAAAGTCTTACAACAAATGGCTAAAGGAAACCGAGCAGAAATCACAGGAGGTTACAGTATTCAAGTGAAAAGCAATTCTTCAAGGCTGTTTACATTTCCTGAGTCGGTGTGTAGTCTTTCGTCTTATAAAAATGTCTGTCAATCCTTTTTGTTTTTTGACTTGACGGATGCAGTTTGCGGGTCAAGTTTGTTTTCAGGTTTGGCCCATCCGCTCATCAGATGTGCGGATGATGATTTTTATTTTCCGTTTCAATTTGGTAGGGAGCTCTTTCCACACCGGGCACTGCTGTGATCTTGGTGGTGCGTGGTGTGTTTACAATCCTTTGGTATTTCTTGTGTTTCCACTTGTCTGGCTTTGATAGCTCTGTGTGTCGGGCGATGGGGGAATGGGCTTTACAGCAGCGGCCCCGTGTCCTCTTTCATGTTCGTTTCCTAAAGTTGTTGTGCGGAGATTTCTTAGAAGCCCCTTTTTAAGTGCACAATGTTTGAATGTACAGCCCCATTGGGAAGCGGTTGCACTATATTTGAGACTATTTGGTCCTGTCGGCTCAAGGACAAACATCATTTCTTACGCTGCATGATAACGTAGCGTCTACGTTAAAATATCAATCTTTGAAATCACATATTTTAAAAAAATTAATCAAATAAACTAAGAAAAATGTCAAACCTTTTTGTTCAATCGCATGTCTTAATTTTAGCTTATCTCTCACTAAATTTATCCCTTTCACATCTTGCTTGAGGCGTGCAAAACTCCGAAGCTGCTATCTATATCTCTCCTCAGGATATTCTTTAACCAGAGGCAGACTTTGCCAATAGTGTGCTCTGTTTCTCAATTACTTCTCCATTTGAAATTTGGGTATCAGTATGCACCAGATGTATGGCAACCATTGGGCCGGCAGTGTCTACAGAGGCGATGCAAAAATGATGAATTAAGTTTGAATTTCAAAGATTCCACTGCTGCTGGAGCCCTCTTGTTCACACACTTGTATCCACACGCACCATCTCTGCCTTTTCCTGCGCTCCGTTTCTCACTTTCACACGTGTGTTCGCAGGGGAGCGCCAGGAGTGGATGGAAACTCTTCAGACGGCCACGCGCCCCCCCGCCTGCGGCTCCCACCCGCGCCCCGGCAGCCTGCGCCCTCCCAGCACAAACAGGCTCGGCGCACTGGAGCTGCGCGGGTACAAAGGCAGAGTGCTGGTGTCTCTGGTGGGGAGCAAAGTTAGGCTCTGCAAAACAGAACAGGTACTTCTAACACTTGTGGGACTTCCTCTCAGCAGGATGACAGCTTCCTGTTTGAGGAGGAAGATTATAATCTTGTAGCTGGGGCAGATCCACATCTGTATTCATGACATACAACAGTCCACTGTAGGTCTTTGCAAAGTCCATACTTTACAATCAAAACAAGTATTAGTATTATTTTGTGAATGATGCACAACAAGGCGTGGTGCACACAGAGGTCCACGGCCTCTAGGGCAGTGTTTCTCAAACTGTGGTACATACACAAGCTCCTTAAGGCGGGACTAGTTTTAGAAGTACTAGTATAGCTACCTGGGATCCAGAATACACACTTCTCCTGTACCACTCCCTCCGTCGCACCTTCGAGTCAAACGGAAACAGAACTGCGCAATCAGAATTGTTCATTTCCGTGGTGCATGTGAAACAGAGGAGCTGATTGGCCACCTCTCATTTCGAACAAAATCAAACTCTGAAAGTGTTTTACGCTTCGCTCGTTGATTCTGCAGAAACCCGTCATGCTTTTCAGTCCCCTGTGATAGTTTTCACCTTTCTTTATTCCTCGTAAGCAGCCATGTTTGTTTCGATACGGACAGACCGTGCGTGTACTTGATTGGCTAATCCCCCTGTCAATCACGGCCATCTGAATGCCTTGACCAGACTGATATCAATCTGTATACTTTCCAGGCAAATGGTACAGTCCTATATTAGACATTGTTTAGCCCAAGTTTCCTGTTTCAGACACTTTGGACCTGCTGGTAGCTTGAAAGCCAGACATTTTCTCAGGTGGTACTTAGTGTAAGAAGATTGAGAACCGCTGCTCTAGTGCACACAGTTCACTCACAAAAACCAGAGTTACTGAGTGGCAAGAGGTGAGTGTCAAAGCGGCTTGTTTGTGGTTTATTGGATTTCAAAGCGAAGTAGCAGATATAAATGTTGTTAATTTACCTTTTGGTCGTTTTAAAATGGAAAACGCAGGCATGCATCTCACTCACCGTCAAAACATGAAAGTACACGCATTCACCGCACTCACCGGGAGCAGCGGGTGATAGTTGTTGTCACCCCCTCACATTAACCACAGCCTCGTTGAAATGGCATCGGCCCAGAGTTCAGCCGATTCAGATCATGAACATCGCTGTTAAATGGTTTAGTTAACGGTCCTGGACACGCCCCTATGGTGGACCACCGTCAAACTGAGATTCGTCACAATAAATCTGCAGCTTTATAATCCATGAATGTGTCTAATTTAGTTTGTAGCCACAGGGAACACATCATTAGAGCGCCGATTTTGGAGTATTTAATGGCAAAATGAAGAGGCTTAACCAACGGAGGCCAATATTCCTCTGAATGCCTAATTGACGGATGTTAATGATTATAACTCTCAGTCATATTTAGCACAATAGGTTTTATGAGCGTGGAAATTTGATTTAAATATCCAGACGCCTGGTAATGTCCTCGGCTTTCTGCTGCGAGGTTACCTGCTTTGGCCCTTCGATAATCAACTCTTGTGGGGACATTAGAGTGATTGAGGTTTAGACTGAACAGCAGATATAAACAATGCTTGGTTAAATTGCCAGCTGTAAAGTGGAATTGTTCATTCAACTCCACTCGCATTGCCGTATTTCTTTTTGTTCTGGGACCAAGCGAAAACAAAGCTTCTTATATTTACCACAAAGAGCATTTTTATATTCAAATACAAAATTTTACCTACTTTTGAAACCTGACGCTCTTCCATATCGGCTGTCAGTGATGCCTTATTATATAAATGTACATTTTAACTGCACATGGCTATTCTAAGTTCATGTCTTTGATAAGCAAGGTTACAGCAGTGAAACTCGATGAGACTGAACAACAATGAAAGTTTAGGGATATTACATATTTTATTCCAAGAAAAGGATTGTAGAGACTTGGCAGGACAGTTCCCTGTTTCTCTCTGGCTGAGCTGTGGTGTTTGTGCACTCCCAAAACAGAAGCAGCTTTGTTTCCTGTTCATCTGTTCTGGATCCATTTTGCAGAAAGTGGTAAAGAGGAGATGCTTACTCTATAAACTGCATTTGTGACTGAGAAAATACTACAGCTAAAATTAAAATATAAAGACAGTAATGCTATGTGACTAAATGATTAGGTTCATTTCTATTTATTTACTAACCTTTGCCTAATGTAGTCTTTTGCCCATGTTTTTGTCTTCGTTTAAGTATGTTTTTGGTTCAAACTGCTGTAAAATGTAGTGTAGTGAAGTGTAGGTAATTTAGATCTAGACCCACTGCAATAAGTGATCAATGAGATGGAAAACCCTGAAAGGTAGTGTATAGCTTGAGCTCCTGCTGGTTTTAAAAGTACTACAATCACAAATGATCTGGGTTGCCTGCGCTTGGAAGACGCACACTAACGGTTTCCTAATTCTCTAATTCTCGCAGACAGAGTCAGAAAAGTTTTATTGCCATTGTCAGTGAATACAATTTGTAATCTAGGAATATATATATATATATATATATTTGTTAAAAAAATTGATTCTTTCATTACATATTTTTCTCATTGATCGATCTCGATTTTTGATAGCATTTTATTTGATAAAAATGGTTTTAGTAATAATTTCATGAGCAAAAACTATACTTATTCTGTGCCATTGAGCACAAATAATATTCAAATGTCTGCTCAAAAGCACATGTTTTTACCGACAGAGACTGTGGACTGTGGATGATTGACGATTTCACATGACTCGATCTTTCAATTTTTGGATTAATTGCCCTGCCCTAGACTGTGCTAAAATAAGGGTTTGCAAAATAAAATGAGCTTGAATACAATATATATACACAGCAATAGCAGAGCAATAGTGCAAAGCTAGCACATAGCAAATAGGTGAAGTAGTTAAAGTATTCTTTACATCAATTTTTAAAGTGTCAGTCGACTTGAGAGTCAAAAACACCATATGCAGACATCAATAACTTGGCTCACATGTACGGTTTTAAACGCCTCATATCTGGGGACAAATGTTTATAAAATTTAAGTCATAATTATTCATACCCTCATTTAAACAACCCTTGATATTCTTCCTGTTGTCATGTACTCTAAAGCCCCTGGAGTCTTTGGACGCCTGGTTGTAGAGCGGTTAAACAGTCGGCTAATGCACTGCTTTGATAAGTGAGCTCACGTCTCCTGCTAGGTCCAAAGCAGATACATGTTCTCTTCTTTCCTCTCAAGTCTCTCATTTGATGTCAATCCAATTAAGCCGTAGCCCTGTCCCGTTGGTCTGATGCTCTGTCTGCGATGGAAGGATACCTCCGAGTCTTTAAACGCGTGCATATTTGATAACCGGCTCATATCCTCCCATCCTCCGCACTCATCTGGCTCCGCTCGCTCATGTAGTTCTGTTGTTTGCCTTTCATTATTTTCTTCATTAGTGTGAACAAACATCTTTGTTAGAATTCTCTTTTGGGGCTCACTCCATGTCAGCACATTTCCACTTCCTTGATCTGAGACGGTGGGAGAAACGAGGGGAAAGAGGGAATCGGAGAGTGAACAAATTAATTGTATTATTCCAGCGTATAGGAGCTAAATCTCCGACATAAATGCGGCAGCGGCAGTGAGGCGTTTTCCATAGGAACTGGGAGTTTGTGATTCTCATTAGCACAAGGAAAATGTGTCAACCTGATTCTATAATGTGGACGATGTTTAAAATGTAAATAATGCACCATACAGCGATTTCCCATTATTATTAATATGAGATAATCCAAATTTCATTAAGAATTACTTTATTTAGCAAATAAATAAGGTTCAGTAAGATGTCTGTGAAGCTGCCATTGTAGAAAAGTTGTAGCTATTGATATTGCAAGCAGAAATGTATTACAAATGAGGTTGGCAAAAATCAATCCCATACAAAAAAATCTAATTTGAAGTAGAGCTGGGTTTGGTTGAAAATAATTATTTTCTTTCTGCCTCCTCTACGGGCGGTCCTCTATGCTTTTGCATGCTTCTGCACAGCTTTAACTAAAACACAATCTTTTGCCAAATTGTCCTGCTTTTGCACATTATCCTGCGAAAATCACTGCACACGGCTTAAATGCATGTTTTGTGAAATCATAATACGTACAATTTTTACCTCAAGCTAGTTAAATGAGCTTGTGGCTGCCAAAACTGCATACACTTAACGTTGTCTGGCACTAGAGGGGGGGAAAAAAGCACACAAATATCTAGAGCGTGAGCGCAGGCCGACGTGGAGACCAGTGGCCCGTTGAAGTTCAGTGAAGTGAAGTATTTAATCTAACAAGATGAACGAGCTATTGGAAACCTGATCCTCCCTCTTCTCCTCCTCCTCCTCCTCCTGCTGCTGCTGCTGCTGCTGCTGCTGCTGCTGCTGCTCGTTTCTCACTGCGCCGCACGCTCGGTGATGGAGCTGTGTTTAAGGTCATTTAAGCACCGAGGTAAAGAAAGCCCCAGAGTGCACCCTGTGTTCTGGCCTGAGCTGGTTCCACACAGGCCAAACACTACAGCCAAACTCGATATGTTACAGATACGTGTGCAAAAAGGAGCTAAAAAAGTAAAAATGTACTTTAACAGTTTTCAAAATCTTATGTATATATTTATGTTTGCTCAAAGCTGGGACTAGAACTAAGAACATTTGTGGTAACCTCCAGCCAAAAGGTTTTAAAAGAAACCCTAAAACCATATACAGTCCAGTTAATAAAATGTAGTGTAGTAGAAAGTACAATATCCTGTGCTCAAATGTAGTGAAGTAAACATAAAAAAGTATCTTTAAGTTAAGTAAGTACTTTTACTTTTGTAATTTGTTACTTTCCAGTTGAAGGCAACTACCAGGCTTCGAAAATATGTGTTGAATAATTGTAATAATTCAGTATTAAAGGTGCACTGTGTAACTTTTCTGCTTGACTTCATGGAGATGTTATTGTTTTTCCTGAAATGTTTCACAGTATGGCATTAAACTGATCCATCGAGCACAAAACGATGAGCAGGTTCGCCTCTCCACAGATGTGACCTGTAACTTGAACTTGTGGAGTCTCCTGCTTGTCTCCGTAGAGATGGATAGGGTCAATGCCAAACTGTGGAATATACCAGGTAAAGCAATAACATTTCCATGGAGACAAGGGTGCGGACCCTCCACCAGAGCAGTGACAAAGCACAAACCGAAATAACAAATGACAAACCTAAGCATGAATCAATTGTAGAATCATTATTAGGATTACAATTTATTTTGTATCGTCTTTGAAGAAGCATGATTGATTTAGACTCGACATCATTTCATATAAAAGTTAGCAATATAAATGGGCCTTTACAAAAACGAACAATAAAATGCAAAATAATGTAAGGGCTCGATGTGTTCTGTTCCTTCTACAGAACTGACAAATTTTTTTTTAGTCGATTGAGTGAGAAAATGTCTTTTAAGCTATTTAATATAATACAATTTCAAACGTTAACAAGGTCAAAACAGTACTTTGTGGAGTGACCATCCTGAACTCCTCACCACAACACTGTATTTTTATGTTTCTTTTATCTTTTTTTATAACCTAACCTCTACCTGGCTTTCATTTTGCCTTTAAAATGCTCACATACATTGTCTCTATTGAATGTCTGCTCTTAAATGTCTGCTCTTAAGACTCGCCTCTCCTTGTGCGAGCGAGACCAGCTCCGCAGCTCTTAGTGCAGCTTAAGTGGCTGGAGTCGCCGATACAGAAGCTGAGGCCGCCTCTTCTGTCTGGTTTCGTACGGCGCACCTGAGAGTGACAAAACCTGGTCACAAAGACTATTTAATTGGATACATAGAAAGAAAGTTCAGACTTAAAGGTTAGCTATTATAAGGTTAAGTTTAAGGCACACTTTATTGTTCCCGTATTTGACCCATCCTTCTATGCAGCTGGGCCAGGATTTAACCTACACATGTTTTGGGTTGATAGGGGAAACCGGAGCGCCCGGTGGCGGGGGAGAACGTTTCTAGTACGTCCAAATCCAAGATGCAAACCTTCATCCAATGTTATAGTTTCAAAACAGTTATTGCATTTTATAGAAGCTGTTCAAAGTATCTGGTCCAGGGGTGTCAAACATAAGGCCCGCAAAACATTTCTAATTTTTCATTTTTGCGCTGAGCGATGCGGGGAAGGGGCGGCTGCCGTGCTACTGGAGCATCTCTGAGTGCCGACTCACACAAAACTTCAGAGACCTGTCTTGAGCAGAGGGTTACGAGCGGGGAAAGAGACGTGTGGTTTTTGCGAAGCACGTGTTCGAAAGAAAGGAGACGGTTTTGTGGACGTTAGAGCTGTGATAAGTGTCGCTAACCTGGAGCCAACGACAAGAAAACAAACTTGTGTGAAGACAGGTCTGTGAGGAAAAACATCCAAACCAGTGCAAACCTGGACAGATCAAGAGCAGCGGGTAAAAAAACACAGGTCAGAGTGTAATAAAGTATGAAGATGAGCACTGACTGTGTCCACACTAATCTGACCGTGAATACAAACACGACGCACTCATTTGAGTCGCTGCATGAACAGTTCATTCTCACTAAGCTTAAACTTAAAAAAAACAAAAAAAACCGGCAACAGCCAACATGTCAGTGATGTTACTTTTTATTATCAGAAATCATATCAAGTCCATATTCCTGTTCCTGCTGCAGATCTGTGCAACAGCGTCCACATAGAACTATTCCCAGGCTTTAGAAAGCTGTTGAATATTTGTATGAGTTCGTATGAGTTTGTTCAATGAAATTTGACTGCAATTTAGTCATTCCAGGGTCTCAGGATACAATATAATCGTGAGAAAAATGGTAAACGTGATCATTATAGAAGCTCAATCAAGTTCGGTCGACTGAATTTCTGGCTGTTTTTGTCACATTAACGTCACTTTATCATTCAGAAAGTTTGATCTATTAGACAATTTGAAAGAGGATACATTGATTTTTTAAAATTTATTTTTTAATTTTTTTGGTCATGGCGTCAATAATCATGAATATTCGTTGAATTGTGATGTTTCTTAATAAAAATAAAACGTTAAAACCATTCTTTGGAACATCCCCCGTAGCAATATATTCCTATGTTTTATGCCATATTGTGGAATATTAGAGCCAAGCTGACAACATTTCCATGGAAACAAGCGGATTGAGTCAATTTTGTGGAGATTCGATCCTATTCATAATAACGACACACATTTCAAAATTACCCAGTAAATACATCAAAAATGATAGAAAACATGCTTTGTGTTTTAGTTTATTTTTCCACTAAAATCTTACGTGGTGGGGCTTTAACCAAAAGTAATCACCACGATGACCCCCAATATCCCCATAAACACCCTGTTGACCATCTTTCCTCGCCTGTTGTAATTGGACTAGTTATTTTTAACCTACTTGCTTCCTTGCCTGTCCGTTTCCATCTTGCCATTCCACCGTCATCGCTGAAATTAATTGGAGGGGGCCGGAGTCCGCGGCTCGTATTGGGTAGGTAACGAGTGGCGGGGGGTAGCTTCCTCCGCTAACGCCCGACGCTCTAATTGGCTGCCTGAGAGGGATGAGGGTCATTAGGTATAGGTGACGGCTTTGGCCCCTCACCGCACGAGCACAGATCCGGCGTGGCGGAATGCGCGCGCGCTCCTACGCACATTGCCAGCTTTCAGAGCCCATCACGGACT
The DNA here is from genome assembly GCA_015082035.1 of Chaenogobius annularis. NCBI lineage: Eukaryota > Metazoa > Chordata > Actinopteri > Gobiiformes > Gobiidae > Chaenogobius > Chaenogobius annularis. Next base: position 1,031,602 of record BJKM01000038.1, read on the forward strand.
GCAGGGAGACACGCGCCGTTGGAACGAGGTTTGTTAGAGGGGTTCACTTAGTTCCTTTCTTGGGGAATCGTTTCTGTTCATGAATGTAACATCAAAAATATGCAAATGATGACAGAGGATTGCTCGGTGCGACAAAATACTGATCAGATCGGATGGACTCGCAGCAAAAAAGGTGTGGGTGGAACACGCTTTTGTCAGAGTGCGACTGGTTTCAAAAGCATTTCTGAAACAAATACACTACATTTGCATTTCAATTATGATTTCACAAACTAATGGTTGGTGTTCGGTTGTCTGGAGCCTATCCTAGCTACTTTGAACTTTTAGTGGGTTAGTTACAGGCCTTTTAGACACTTACGTTTCAGAACACACAGAGCAGGTAACTTCCTCTTACATGGACGGTTGTGGAAATGAATACAAATCTTCCTCTGACCATATTTAAAGGTACACGATGTAACTTTCTGGTCGTTTGGAATGTTTGGAATCTATACACATGACGAGATGAAAAAAACAAAAAAAACAACAATAATCGCAAGATGTTTTAAACGTGGATATCGCGTGCTTTGTAAACCAGTTCAGGTGCATTGAAATCTGAAGTGCTAAACTAATACAAGAATCGCATGCATTATCGCAACATGTCAAGGTTTTAAAATAAAAATAAAAAAATAGCCTTACAACAGCAGCCGCAATAGGAGAAATTCTTAATGAGAACGCGATATGTTTCAATGACGTCCTCCTTTCTTTTTTTCCTTTTTTCTTTTTTTTTTTTTTTTTTTTTTTTAAATCCGCAACATTTGTCTTCACTTAGAAGTTTGTTTCTAATTAAAGATTTGGGAACAGACGTTGGGCACCACTCCACGGCGACTCTGGTGTTTTGCCCAAATGTACCTCTTAAACATGCAGTACACGGTGTCTGCTCATTTTTTTTGTGTGTTGTGTAATTAGCGCGAATTGTTTTCATAGTCTCGAAAACACACATGTTCTTTGTTGGCACGGAAACAAAACATTTAACTGGCTGCTTTCCGTAATTTGCAGTTATGGAGTTTTGGACCTCATCCATTTTGTGTTGGCAATTTAATCAGAAGCAAATTTTGACTTCAGAAGACGAGCATACATTTATTTTCCATTTCAGCAAATATCTTTCAATGCCCTTACATTTTTCTGTTACGCTTTTGACCACCCAATTAGTCATGCAATGTCTACTTTCTTTTTGTCTCGACAATTGACTACAACACATTTCTCTGTTCCTAATTTTGTGCTTGATTTTGATGTGCGGCGCTTGCGTGGGTGCTGTGCACTCGCTCTCTCTTCCTGTAACTTTTCGCTGAGCTTTAGGCGATGAAAAGGGTCTAAACTGAAGCTTGTGGGAGAGGCAATAAGGTGTGATGCATAGTTGCATCGGCGCTTTTGAACACTGCAGGCAACCGGTTTGAAATGTACATTTACGTGGTCGGCGTTCACGCGTAAGCTAAAAGCGGACACATTTTGGCACCTCCATGTACTGTGTAGATGAGAAACAGATAGGTCATGAATCACTGAAGTCTTAAACATTTTAGGGAAAGGTTTATGTGATTTTCTTCTATTTTCAGGTAAAAGGCTGTGAAGCAAAACTGTAAAATCATCTAAAAAATCTGCCTTGTATTCCTGTTCATTTCTTTGTTGGCAACAGTTGGTAGATTACATCCAAATCATGCCCAAACGTACGGATGGAACAAAATCTCATGCCACAAGATTTTGCTTGGTAAAATTGCCAAAAGATTGCGCACGCTCACGATGAAAATTCTCTTGTGAGATTGTGTGTTTACGTGTGGTACGGACAACAAAGGATGAATTTCGATACCAGCTGTTCTAACGTATTGTATCGATACCGTTCAAAAAGTATCAACAGTTCTTCTTTTTACTTGAAGCTGCACCCTAACATTTCCCGAACACAAGGCAGATATTTGACATGACGAAGAGTAGAACTATTTTATTCCTGACTTACTGACAAGATTGCTGTCATGCCATGTTGTAAGGAGATACATGTTTTGGACAACTTTCATAAATAAAGCTGTTGTGACTAATCAGCTGTGTTGTAGGATTGATACGTCTGTAATTATGCCAGAATCTCATGTTTCATCTTGTGGCAATCGTGTCGTGTCCCGTCCCTAATGTTTCCAAGACTTTTGGCGCGACCATTGCTCTTGTTCTTCACAGACGGAAGCGCAGTCGCCAACGATCAACCCAGTGTTTTTGGTTTCGGGTTAAGAATTGGATATGCTGCCTCTCTCTTAACAGCTATTTCCCTTCTCAGGTGCATTCTCTGAGACTTCCTGTGTAGAATGTTTGGAGAGGGTCAGATAAAGGCTAACGTGGAGCAGTCCCCACACACCTATGGCTGATGATTTAAATATAATTAGGATAGTTTACATTTCATATTCTTTGTCTCATGTTTGTCGGCTGAAGTATAGTTTTTTTCTTGATGTTCTAGGACTATAAAGCTGGTCTGGCTATCGCTGAAGTGGAACTGACAGCTGCCCATATAAAGGACATGGATCGCAGGAGCTTTGAGATCAACACGCCTTTCAAAAACTTTTGGTATGTATTATACAGTAACCGTCTTGATTTAAGTGTCCACATTTACGTCAGTCCAAGACACTGTGGTGAGAAGCACAGTGTGCACAGTGATTACAGGTTTGTAGTTTGTCTGCGAAATCCTTTGGAAACAATGTGTCTCTGGAGAGTTTTAGTGTAGTTCTGCCTCTCCAGGTCGGTGCAGTCCTCGTGTGAACAGGACGCTGCTCTGAAATCACTAACTATCAATTAGAGGCAGTTATTGAGGCTCCCCATGTGTTCCTGCAGATACGGGGGCCACAGCGGGACACAAAGCCTTTGAGGTGACATTGGTCCCCGAGGGCCGTGGATCGATGAGTGCGGTGCTTGTTTGTGTTGTAATGGCCCATTTAGAATACAAGCGTCACAGCTGCCTGGACAATGCCTCACTGTTTTTTGTTGGTTTGTGCTTGTAGACTGTTTTCTTATGCCTTCCTTTTTAGTGTAAAGATTTTCCCCTCATTCCTCCACCTGTCTGTTGTATGTCCCATCGATCTGTTTGTGTCAGCCGCATTAATGGGCCCGGTGTTGGGCAGCTTCGTTAATACGCAGGGCGTAATTGCCATTTTGTGTGCAACAAAAAAGAGGCCGAATTAAAATGAGCCAGAGTCCCCTGAATTGTTTTGATGAAGCGATTGCTCCGGCTGCCTGTGTGTGTGGCAAATCGATTGGAGGCTCTGGGAGCGTTCTCTACCTGCTCAAGGTGGGGATTAGTGAGAAACTCATCTAATCACTTTAAGCTGTGGAGACTCACTTTGGCTTTTCTATTGTTTTGCTGCCATTAAATGGACAGAGCTTTGAGTCCACTGCAGACACAATAGCCCAGTTTATGAGTAGATGGAAGTTACAGGGAAAACAGGCAAAGATGCTGCAGTTAGAGAAAGCAAAAGTTTTTACTTTTGATCAGAAAGCACTCCTGCTAAAGTAAAGCTGCAGATAAACGCCTCGCTCAAGGGCATACTAAAGAAAATCTCTGTTCATCTTGTTGTCAGTTTGTTTGTCTTTTCAAACTTTCACAGGCAGACATATTTTACTTTCAACTCAAAATTCTTTTTAATAACAAACCCAAAGTCAAGGTCCTGTCTGGATTCTAAACACGTGGGCCGTCGTGCGTGTAACTCTTTTGAATACAAACAACCCCACACTGACTTGTTGGTGACAAAACAACAGAAAACAATAATATCCACTCATACTCCCATCACACTGAGGTCTATAGATGACTTCACCTTGTCCCAGCTTTTATGTGTCTCTTTTGGGGTTGACTCAAAGACACTGACACAAACAACTCGCTCATTAATTAAGATTACACTTGAAGGGAAGTTTGTAAGAAATTCTGCCACTCATAATTAAAAGCTTTTGTGAACATCAAATAAAATCACGTTCAATTGGTAGCATTTCATCTTTTAGCGCCGCTTCATCCCGCAGCCCCTTGTGACAGAGTGAGGGCTGGTTAAATCTCAGACACACACACACACACACACACACTCACACACACATACACACACTCTTTGGGGAGCGGCCTCCTACCTTCACCTGTCCCTCTGTGCTTTTGGGGCCATGCAAACGCGGCTTGAACTGTCATCTCTTTAGACGGGCCTTGGGGCAGGGGCCGGTGGGCACACTAAAGCTGAACCCAATCAACCTATCGATCTGGGTCAAACCGGGACGACCTGCACATCCAAGGCTCAAGGCGAATCCTCTCCCTCTCCCTCACCCAACCCACCCCTGTCTTCCTTACTTCTTTCTGGCTTACTTTACACTGCTCTTCAGGTTGCCATGGAGACTGGTGGTCCCATTACTTCTATCTAAGTGCCTTCCTCAGTCTACATTTTTTAACTCCTAATTTTATACCACTGTCGATCCGTCTGTCTGGCTTGTCTTTTCGCCCTCAATAAATAGCTTGTTAAATTCACCTAGTTAGCTAATTTTAGACAACCGCGGCATATAAAGCACACGGCGTACTTAAAACGCTGTTGTCAGCGTCAGCAACTCGTGCGTCTGCCTCTGGAAGGTGTCTCGAGTGCTCATTAGCTTGTAATGGACACACTGCAAGTCTCTCACTCATATAGGCAGAGACAGCTGAATGGCAGACAGTGAATAATAGACATGCATGCTTTATTTAAATCCTATATTGAACGGTTTGAAATAAGTCACGTGACGCACAGAGAATAATAATATACACGGATAACAAATGCGTGGGAGTTGACATAGTGTATCTGGAACCTCTTGACTTTCCTGTAATAAAGGTTATGTCGTTTTTTCAAAGAATTCCCCTGTCGAGTGGCAGAATTATAGGCAGCACAACTGATAAAATGTGTTTCTTTGCTTTTTTTTTGCCTAATTTTTTTCAGAACTTTGCTAGCTTGTTAGATAACATCAGGGGGAGATAAAGATTCGCCGCACAACTATTATTTTCCTTAACACACAGCCTCAGAAACATGTTATTTAAGGAGAGAAAGGTAGTCAATTCAACTGTAAGTAAGTACATTTTATTTGTATAGCACCTTTCACAGACAGAAGTCAGAAAGTGCTTCACAAAAACACAGAATAAAATAGTAAAACGCAAAACTTACAGTGAGCAATGCACATACCAACGATATACAGTAAAATCAGTCCCTAAAGCAACTATAATTAAAAGGCCCTGACTGAATAAAAAGGTTTTGAGCTGACCCTTAAAAACAGCAACAGAATCCAGTGACCGCAGGGAGAGTGGAAGAAGATCATTCCAGAGTCTGTGCGCAACGGCCTGGAAGGATCGGTCTCCTCTGGTCCGAAAAACGAGTGCGAGGAACCTACAGCAGTTTCTGATCCCAGGACCTCAGTGAGCGAGGGGGAATGTAAGGTTTGATCAGATCACTGATGTACAAAGGAACCTGACCATGCAAGGCTCTGAAAGTCTGCACTAACATTTTAGATTGTATCCAGTAGGAGACGGTGAAGGGTTTTGAGACAGGGTGAAATGTGAGACCTCTTATACCTTCTATGAGTGCGGGTCAAGACCCTCGCTGCAAAAAGCATTCTGGACGCGTAAAAGTCTGGAGTTCTGGACCAGGTTGCTGACGAGAGAGCTCCTTGGGACTGTTCTGTTCTAAGACAGGATATACAAACTATTACAATAGTCTAAACGTGAAGAGACAAAGGCATGAATTATGAGTTCCAGACCATTTTGAGACACCATTTTCATGATGTTTAGAGATTTTCCTTGACTGAAAGAAACAGTTCCTTGTCAACTGCTTAGAGTGGTGCTCTAAAGACATGTCTTTGTCAAAGATAACGCCAAAGTTCTTTAAGATTTGGTTTAGCAGACTGGCCTAGATCACCCAAATACTGGTGTGTTCCTGGAATGGCATCATCAGGGGCAATAATCAGTGTTTCTGTTTTGTCTGCGTTTAGCTGCAGGGAATTTTTATTTGCCCTAAACAATTGACGAACTAACTAGCTGTGTGTGAGCCCAAAGCCTATCTCATTGAAAAATGTGAGCGTAGCTGCAGCGTTCCTATTGTTTATCTGGTTTAATACAGCTGCTTAGCTTGTATTTGACTTCTAAAAAAGGAAAATAAAGTAAACATTTAGCAGAGTTGTAGAGCTTTAAATTTGTTATTAGACTGTAGCAGCTTTTTCACATTTTTGTTGTGTTTTGAGCTCTTTCAGGAGAAAATGTCATACTCACCAGTGGCAGATCTTCTATAGGAAACGATCAGTTGTGCTACTTTGAATTTGCACACATATTTCTGTGAAGTAAAAGTTGGACTATATCTGCTTATTGGGGCTGTGAGTGGATCAGCCTTTATATATCATCACTTTTGAACTTTTAAACTACTCACACCAAAATAATATCCTGAGAAAGTAGCTTGCATTAGCACTTTATAGATTTCTGTAGTGCGAGTAGAGCGTAGAGACAGATTGATTTACCTGGCCCTCCACTCAGGACCCAACTCCTCTATCAATTTCATCAAGTTTATTGCAATCACACATCGCTGCCGTACACCTCCCCTAAAAAAAGTAGTCCTCGCCTTCATAACCCTGCCAAACGCTACTGTGCTGTTTAATTGCTCTCTCAAATTAAATCAATAACAGTGAGGCATTTTGTCGTTGCTGACTAGTGTGCGAATGTGCGTGCGTGTGAGTGTGTGTGTGTGTGTGCGCTAAAAAAAAAAATCAATTGTTGTAGCTTCACAACCGAGTCGGAGCGGGAGAAGGAGGACTGGATTGAAGCGGTCCAGGAATCGATCGCCGAGACACTCTCCGACTACGAAGTGGCGGAGAAGATCTGGTTCAACGAGGCCAACAGGAGCTGCGCCGACTGCTGGGCCCCGCAGCCAGAGTGGGCCTCGGTCAACCTGGGCGTGGTCATCTGTAAAAAGTGCGCAGGTATGCAAGGGTCGCTCCGAGGCTACACTCCCACCAACGCTACGCAGGAGGTCTTGACTATAGGGACTTGTTCAAAACTTTACTCTCGACTTTTCTTCCCACACGTTTCCTGTGCAAATCGAAGGGAGCAACTTGGTCAGAAAAAACTTTGCAAGACTTGGGAATTTAAACACTCCCTAAAATTTGAGAGTTGAGAAGAAGGCACAGGTTTGGACATGTGCAACCAATGTGACAAACCGCAACTGTTGCCAAACAACCATGTGGTAAACAAGTGCCAAAATTCATACTAATTCAATATTAATGATTTGACCTGATGACACATTTATTTTTTAGTTTAAAATGAAAAAATTTAAATTAAAATAAATTCGCTTATTGATGACATAGACTAGATTCTGTTTTCAGCATTACTGTAGTTTTAAACTTTTAAATACAATACAATAATACAACTTGACTGATGTTAGCCTATGGTATTTTTATAGATAGATAGTAGTTGGATACTTTTTGAACCAACTAACTCTGATTCAGAAATATTTTTTTGTGTTTGGTGTTGATTTGTCGTGTGTGAGAAGTAATCAAACGTCATTGCATCACACGCCTGCATCATTTCAACTTTGTATCATCCTCAAGCTTGAATAAATGCACAAATGTCCGGTATAGAACAGAAGGATGTCACAATATCAGTTAATGCAAGAAGAAACATTGCGAGTTAACAATTATACACAACTATTCACGATTATTGACACCATGCAGACAACAGTGAAATTTGTTGTCTTGAGCTTTACCACTCCTCAATATGTGGCCAGCTTTATGAAATCAAACCTTCTTACTGATGAAATAAAGGTAATTTGACATAAACGGCTTGTTCAAAGTCACTCAACATTTAGGTTTAGTTTTTATGGGAGTAAAGATTGAATTGAAATGACTTAATTTTGACTCTAAAAAGGTCACAATTATTATTTTTAAAGGAAAAGGGTAGTCAAATCTAATTGAATGGTAGCATCATACATTACACATGTTATGGTGCCGTTGTTAATGTGCATGTGTGCGGCGATTTGTCCCTGTGCAAGTATGTCTCTAACCCGGAGGCACTTTTGGAATAAGATTTCCGGTGATAAGCTACTTACGGGAGCTGGCATCTGGCCCCTGGACTCCCTCTAATCTATTTGGCAATGCTGGATGGCTCAGATGAAATGACAACAAAGATTAGGCTTTGGGCAAGAACTTGGGGGATCTCGAACACCTCCTTGACCCGCTAAACGTGATTATAGAGCTGCGGCCGTCATGCTAGCTGCCGATGGATGTGTGCTGAGCGTAGACCTCTTTTTACATGTCGCTACACATTCCTGTCCTCCCTCAATCCACTTTCTTTCTCCAGGTCTGAGATTTCTCCCAAAGCGATTCTTCCCCTCACCTCTCCAAAGTCCATGTAATTGGTGCACATCAGATATCAGACATCCTTTTTTTTTTTTCTTTTTTTTTTTCAAACAGCCTTAAATGATTTCATTTGCAGGGCTGTTTAATATTACATTTTGTCGACACGCAGAGACGGGAAGGCAGAGAGGGAGACGGTGGAATATCTACAACTGAGAAAGCTGTCCTCGCCCTCCATTCTACCAGTTTTTAAATTAGGCCGTGGTCCATTTGGAATACCAATGACTGCCCGGGCTTTTTAATTAGCGCGCTCATAGTCACGGACAATAAAGAGAGATGTTGAGGAAGAGGAAGAGCAGTGGAGTAATGAGAAGCTAATGGGGAAAATGAATCTAAGATGGGCTTTCCCCTTTTCGTTTAAGACGGGGATGAATTTTAATGGTCCTTAGTTTGATTCAATGGAGAGGAGGTGCGCTAATGCTTTTTTCCTCCTCGGATATTTTCTTCGATCATAGCATCTTGAGTTGTAATCATTATCTAACATTTAACATTAGTTAACGTTTAACATTATTTGCCAATTAATTTCTGCTGCTGCTCGGGTCCTGACCAGAACCAGGAAGTGCGATGACATAAGTCCTGTGCTCGGGTCTCTGCACTGGCTTCAGGCTCAGAGAAAAGCCTCCTGCTGGCGCCAGAGTCAGGACTAAACATGGGGAATCTGCGTTTAATGCCGCTAAAACCTGGGACAGTCTCCCTGAAGATGTGAGAGAGGCCTCGGCTCTGACAATGTTCAAATCTTCGTCTCAAAACAATTCTGTTTAGCTGTGCATGTGACTGAAAGGAGTTTACGTTTTTTGATTGTATAATGACTTTAATGCATCGTCAGCATCTTGTTCCTAAAGCACTTTGAGTAAGTCTACACTTTCCTTTGCCTTAATTTGGTAACATTGATGCAGCATACTCAAAACTCCACTTTTCAGCTCACAAGGGTTGAAGTTTTGCACAGCCATCATTGATCTCCATGATTTGTGCAATGGTCATGTCTAACTACTTACATCAAGCTTACTACTTTTATTATTTTCATTACAATTTGTCTGTAATTGACATTTATTTTTGCAGTATTCATTGGACACTGACTCTTATTTTTGGGACTAAAAAACAGTTTCGCGCAAGTAGTGCAAAGTAACAAAGTACAAACATAAAATACTCTACTGAAGTAAAATGTGTAGGTATTTGTATTTTATTCAAGCACATTTTATGCTTTTTACTTTTACGACAACTACATTTGAGAACCATGATCTGTACTTTCGACTCCAATACATTTTATAACCGGACTGAAACGTAAAACATTTTCTGGTGGTCTCAAAACATGAACAAACCGGGATTTTTTTTTTTCACGATGACATCCTGTTTAAAGGTTTTGAGCGAAAAAAAAAAAAAAAATCTATTAAAAGATTGATTAAAATAAGAAGTACAATCAGCGCAATTCTTTATCAAGATCTCTACATTTAAATCTTTAACAGCTCTCAGAATCTGTGTGAAATGCTTTTACTTTTCACTCTTAAAGTACATTTTCAAAGGTAGTACTTCAGTGCTTTTCGATAATTTTAGATGTTCTTGTATCTGTTCTTTTACTTGGGCAATAAAAACAGAGTACTTCTTGTCGCCTTTTGAGTCAGTGTTGTTTTCAGAGAATGAACCTGTCGTCTTTCTTAAAGCTTTTACTTCTTTAAATCACTGTGGTCCCAGACTCCTAATGTGAAGGCAATAAAACGTCCCCCAACACGTAGACGTCTGCTGGCAACTGTTGCTATGGCGACTCCCAAATACATGACTCAGTGCAGTGGCTTTACTTCTCGCTCGTCACATGGGCCAGACTGAGGGGGGGGCGAGAGGAAGTCGATGGGACAGTTTTTAATTGGAGGTCAAGTCCTCGGAGGTTTTGGGCAATTTTAAGAGCGCGGCCACCTCGCTAGCGCTGCCCTTTAGTGTGTTGTGGCACGGGGCTGGCTGAAAAAGATGAAGACTTTTACTACAGGCTATTTATATGTGAAGTTTTCCGCCCGTTGTCAGCGGCACATCCACACTTTTTTCAGCTTCATTAACTTTACACAAGTGAAAATGGTCCTGCGGCGTGCTATGGCTCGGTGGATGGAGAGCGGCGGCAGAACTACAGCACAGGAACAGCAGGAGCCAAATATTTTTCACTTGTTCACGGGCAAAAGTGACAGGATCTGCCTCTTCAGACCGCCTCGCCGAGTGGGAGATCTACACTCCAACGCTGAAATCCTGCCGTTGTCCTTTTTTACTTTTGGGATTAGAGAAACCTGATTTAAACACAGCACAATCCATCAGTGGGTGACATTTTAATGCCGGTTTCATGCACAATTATATCACTACTGGGTGAATGGGGATCCCTGCTATTTATAGTGTCACCTACAGCATTGCAGCGAGAAGCTTCATTGGGAAAATCACACATGCACTGGGAAATGGTAGGTCAGATGGAGTTGTTGGGACGACCGCAATCGGTGCATGTCACATCGGGTTTTGAATATGGCCATGGGATAGGGCTGCATGAGCGACACCACAAAAAACGTGAATCAAGATTTTTTTAAAATTTTTTTTTATTATTTTTTTTACAGGCATAGTGATCAATTACGTTTATTTAATTCAATTTTGTGTTATTAATTTTTAGACACTGTAGGTGAATAGGATACAAATCTTAAATTTAGAGATATACATTTGAAAGTTTTTCATCATGTAATTTTATTAAAAAATTTTTTTTCTTTGGCTTCGAAGTCTTTATTGGACAGGAAAGTTAAGCGTGAAATGGGGGATGAGAGAGAAGGGAGGACATAGATTCAAACTCACGACACTTCAGCCGGCTGCATTTGGAGCCTGTGTGCTGTGTGTAATGTTTTCATATAAAAAAAGACAGTATGTTATTAGTAAAAATGGCCAGAATTGCACATATTTGAGACATATAAATATGAATAATGCATAGAGCCAGCTTTTTTTGTCCAGCTTTAACCTTTTAGACGCAAAACTGTACAGTATGAAATTTGCATATCTCATTTAGTGTGAGTGTGAAGCTAGATCTTCTGAAAATTGGTGTTAAATTCTAATCTCTACAAACCCATCTCTATGAGCTATCAAAATGTTATCAAGTACAAGATTGTTGGTATACAGGTGCTAATAATTTTAATTTTGAGAAAATAGCCTTTGAAGTTACAATACAAGTCCCATGTACAAATATGTGGATGCAAATTTAATTCATGTATTAAATAATAAACCATCTTTGGTGCAGTTTGGACAATGTTGTTGTTTCTCACTCAATACAAGTACGTATTTACATTAGGTTTAATTGATTTGTAAGTCACTGAGATTTGGGCTTGGGATCGGAACAAAAACTATGCAAACTGGGGTCACATTTTGTTGCTTGATTATAACGCAAGACGCTAAAGGCAATAAAACAATCACCTCAAATCTAGATTCAAAAGCCTAATTTTGCATTACCCTCACAGGGCATCATTCACATTCACACACACGCCTGGCCTCTGTCTTATATATTATAGATGTCTACTGTGTCTCTGGATATAAGCAACCCCAGCAGCACCCCGCTCACCCAAATAAACAGGCCGACCAGCAAACACAATGAATTACTCATGATTCATTACCAATTAATAGGCCTCGTTCTGTGCTTTCATTTCCAATTAGGAGAAGCTGAGGGGACTAAATACGTCTGTTGTGAGAGTCATGCTCCGCTTCTCCGTCTCCTAACTGCCTGCTGCTTTATTATTTATTCTTTCATTGGCATTTAGAGTGCGTTTTCTGGTACACTAAGGAGACGCCAGTGCGTATTATGTATGTCTTAATTTGTGCATATTTGTGTAAAACCTCTGAGGCAGTTTTCGAATGTGTCAAATGTGTTTTTACTTGTGTTTCAGGGCAGCACCGTTCCCTCGGTCCCAGCATTTCCAAAGTCCGCAGCATGAAACTGGACAGCAGCATCTGGAGTAATGAGCTAGTGGAGGTACTGCCATTGCTAATTATTGCAAAGGACACAAAAAAAGGATCTGCAAAAATGCATGAGTATTATTTTGTGCATCTATACCAGTGTCAATATATAACAGTTGTAGAAGTTGTAGATCTATTCACAGAGGTTTGTAGTAATCAGTCACATTTACTCAGTTATGTTTACTTTTTGAAGACATTTTACTTTTTTCTAGCGGATTATTTTCACTCCTACTAGTGGAATATTTTTATGGAAGTAACAGTGCTATTCTGTAGTGTGCAGTGACTTTTATGGATGGCCAAGCAGACTTGAGGTGTTCATCAATATTTAGTGAATAACATTTACACTCAAAAGTGAAAAAAACTAACATGCAAACGTGCGTTTCAAACCCCAGGCTCTTGCATGAAGGTAACGCCATAATCTCTCATACAAACACTTCTGAATGCAGTAACAACTCCCACTTCACCAATCAATTCATTACACAAATCTGCGCTCTATATTATTGAAATACTGCTTGTATTTCTAACTAACGTCTAATCATTAGAAACATGAACAAAGCCTTAGCTACAAATACTTGTCTCTGATAGTTTATCAGTTATTAGTCACTTAGTCACTAGTCACTGCACATGCTCAGTTAGGGAAGAGCCCGCTAACATCCTTGATTCCCACACAGGTCTATTCAGTGTGGTTTGAGCATAGACCCAGGGGTTTGAGGCTGTGTGGTCCTCAGAGCACATGTGCAGACCTCTAGAAGAAGCTGCTTTCAGCTCTGGTTCTAAAAGCTCATGTTAGAGAGCGGAACATGAACGAGCCTCTGAACACGGTCACATACTAAGCCGCTCTGGGAGAAGAAGAACCAAGCTTCCCGCGCAGTAATTCCCAGCGGCCTGTAGAGGCCACTAAAAGACACCTGTGACTTCAGCCAAGCTTCAGCAGCAGAAGTGAGAGGAAAACAGGCTTTGGATATATTTCTGACCAATTTAAATATAGTTGTGGCACACGGTAATTTAAAATGTTATTGGTCAATCACGGTTTGCCTTGATTGCCCTGATCGCACGCCACTGGTACAATTACTTGCTTAAATGTTTAGTTTCCTCTTCTCACTGTCCCACAAAGTGACAAAAGCTTTATGTTGACATTCTTAAATGATATGATCTTTCCTTTTTCTTGCGCCGATCTTTCAAATATGAATTACTTTCTCTCATTTTGTGTCTATTCTTTGAAAATACCAGATTTTAATGTTTTGTCCTTTCAAAAACATTCACTTCAAATTTAAAATCAGATATTATATGTTATGTCCTGACAGTTACTCTTACTTGAGTTTTGGATGACTTATTTTTTCCTTTACTCGAGTGTATTGTTAATTTTTGTCTATAAATTATATTGTGTTGAGCAGTGTATATCGCAGAACAGAAGTGGTCGTATTTGCAGTAGTAGTACTTTAACGCGATTACACTGACACAACATAAGCGCATATTTTTAACACGTAGTAAAGACCCATGTGCCCTTTTTGGCCCACAGTTGTTCCTGGAGGTGGGGAACCACAAAGCCAACAGTTTCTGGGCGGCCAACCTCCCCGCCGATGAGGAGCTCTTCAGCGGGGCGTTGGCGGAGCTGCGGGCCACCTTCGTCCGCAGGAAGTACAGGGAGAGGAAGTACTGCAGGCTCCAGGAGAACTACGACACCATGGAGCAGCTCAACCAGGTGCACATTTAATAAAGTCGGCGGAGCAAAGGTCAAAGCGCTTTAGAGGGAGGATTTGGGACGGGATAAGAGCTGATTTTGTCGGCCTATATCAATATCCAGCTCGATCTATGCTGCTGTCAGTTTTAAAATACATTTTCTTTATGTCATTTGTATTGTCATTTGTGTTATCAAGCACCTATTAATATCTCTACATTTAATTACGATCTGTCACCAAGAGAAAAAGTAGCCAATTTAGCACTGTCAGTGAGTGTCATTATTACACAGAGAAACGGCACAAAAGCTGGGGATAATTACAAGATGGCATGGCTAAAATGAGAGCTGGAAACTTAAGATGATCACAAAACTAGATTTTGTGTAATCTCTTGAAATAGACAGGCACATTTATTTATATATTTATTTGTGTAGTATGTTGTGTACTTTCATGTACTAGTAGGGCATTACGTAATGTGATTTAAAAAAGCCCAATTCATTTGTCTAATTATAACAGTTTGACTCTTTTCACGGTTAACATGCATGAAGAAGATAACTTGTTTTATTAGCTTTACCTGTAAATTCAATCCCTTGGTACCAAACTTAAACTCAAACTTTAAGTGTTTGATGTGCTACGCTTTGCAACTTCACTATTTTTACTCCATTTGTACATGGCCAACTCCATTAGCTAAATCTGCTAAACCCTGGAAAGTCGGCTGGTGACCTTTTGGACTGTCTGCACAACTGCGCTGAAAGTCAGGAGCCGCCAAAGGGAAGGTTTCATCGATCTCATGTGTAAGCAGATTGACACTCTGGCTGCTCTGCCAGTTTGTGGCCGGGGCTTACAACACGCCTCTTTTTGTGTCCGGCTGCAAAAGAGCAGTTTTTAAAGCTTTGAGCCTCAGAACAGCAAAGTTTCCGCCTTCGTCAGCATTTGTGCAGATCAACGCAGCCTGTATTGTTTTCCTGAATAAAGAGGAGAGGACTGGAGAGGGGGACTAGAGAAAGTGAGGTGGAGATATAGGAGCGAGCTAAGTGGAAAAGTGGATTAGGATCCACAACAGAAACGCTTGGGTCGGTTTTATTGTGGCTTTTTCTGGCTTTGGGTGTGAGTGTGTGGACATGCGTGTGAACATGTGACGTGTGAATCTGCTGTTATTGGGATTATATAAGCAGCGTAGAGCAGGTGCTATGACAGGAGCGGGCATGCGGGGGAAAAAGGTGTCCATTTAAAAGCTTCAGGAGACGTCTTTCTGTGGACGGCAGAAGTGAATGATTCACCTCTGTCGGCTCTTTCATCACCAATGAGCTTAGAAGATACAATATGATAGGGATCGATGTGTCACGACGCCTCGCCACAATCTCAAACGAGCGCGCTATCTCTCCTTTATTTTAAGTAAAAATAGTATTTGAACATAAACAAAGCCAGCTAACTTAATCAGATTTGACACGCTGTTGAGTTTCTTTTCACAATTAATTTATCCGCAAATGCATGAGCGTTGAAACAGCTATATAAAACCTCTTCCATTGGGAATTGTCTCGCTTACAAATACCACTCTTCATTGATATTCATGCCTTTTTTTGAAATCCGCCAATGACATTTTAATAGGTGTTATGAGCCCAGGGGTCACGGAACTCACTCAACAGATCCAGTAAATCTCTTTAAAGTGTCATTTGGAGTAATGAAATAAAAACTGCCAGTGATTTATACCTGACTGCATCAATATGGCGGCTAATACAATGCGCACGGGGCGAGGGCGTTCCTGGTGCGCGCCCTCGCCGTACCCCGCTCCCGTCCGCAGTCCCATGTTACCCATTAGAAGCTCATATCCCCTCGACCTCCACGGTGTCTCCACAGGCCGGCTGACCTAGAGAACGGGGGTGTCAGAGGACCTCCTTATATCATTACACACGCCGCCTTTGTCTCACACAAGCGCGCGCACACACGGGCCGGGCTCTAGTGGGCTGCAGTAATTGCTATGACACGGGAGGTCACTTCCAGAGACGATACAGAATAAGGCCAGGTTAATCTGACCCCATTGTGTATGAGAGAGGGTGAACGAGGGACTAAATACTGAGGAGGGACGTGGCTACTTCGACTCAGCCAGGGTACACGTGTGCTTAATTGAATAAATGCGACTAATATACTGTAGAAACAAGAAGAATCTTCAATATTTTTAATTTCACTGATACTTTGTTGTAGCTGAAATGATTACGGCTTGTGTAAAAGTCCAATTATTAATACCTTTGGCAGTTTATTGGCAATAGTAGGATGAAAGGAAAGTTATTTAGAAAGGGAGTGATAAGGGTAAATAAATACATTGTTTATGTTTTAGGTTTTCTGCACACATGTTTACCTTTTTATAATAGTTCAAGCTGGAGTGAAGAGAAAATAATGTAGAGGAGTTTCAATGCCTTTGAATACAAAACTAAGTGATATCAGTATCGGATCGACATTGCGATATTTGCCATGGTATTACCTGGTATCAGAGCAAATAAAAAATCTTGCATATTGTAAGGTTAAAAGGCCTGAACCTGACCTTTTGTTTGTACTATTTCAGGAAAATGGCTTTTGCTGTATGCAGTACATTGTAAAAGCAGCTAATTGTTTAAAATTGCAAATAGCTGAAACATGTTTTTCACCCATGGTTAAAAATCGAGTTTGAAGATAGACTTTAGTGTCCCTGTAGACATAAAAAAACCCTCGCGAAGTTAAATAGGAAGTTCAATAAACGTTTTAAATATTATTACTTTCTTATTGCTCCTGCAATATCCATGCGGAAATGACAAGATTGTCCAAGCTGACCCTAAAGATGTTATAGTTTTCCATCCATAGAATTATATGGAACACTGTAACAGGAGAGGCAATTTTCTCCAATTGGAATATAAAGATCAGCCCTTAAAGTGTGTGCACCGACACACACCAGACCATACAGGCTTGTACTTAACAAGATTTTGTACTGAAGGATTTACTGTTCTAAGCCTGATTTATTGCACTAAAATTTTAAAATAGTTGACTTAAAAATGAATAAGATTTACATTGTTTGTGTTTTGGCAATGTTTACATAATGCGTACTTAAAAAAAAAAAATCCTTACCTTTTTAATGTGAGTAAACGTAAGTAGAAGTTTCACACTGATCTCTGTGAAGTTTCTTATTCACCTGCCGTGTCTCGCCTACTTCATGTCTACTTCCAACACCTCTGATATTCCTGTGGAAAACTTGTGGGACCTGGTGCACCTGTGAAAAAAGCTCTTATGTCTTCATATCCTTTTGTGTGTGTTGGTGGAAGACTTATTGACAAACACTTTTCGTTGGTGTGTCGGGTACACTCCTCACTTTGAGACGGCTCGGGCTCGTTTGTGGGCGATCGATGCAGCTTAGAGACGCGCTCCGGGTCCGATGAAAGACGAGGTCCGCTTGTTGAAATTCTGCCATTTGCCGCTCGACTCCGGTTGATCCACTTTGTCGTGGGTCACGGTGCACAATGTCACATCCATTGACCGCGCTGATGGGACGAGGCGGAAGGAGGGAGAGACTCTTTTCCTCAGCCGTGCGTGTTCATCTTGTTTTCTCTGAGTGCGCTTACAAGGTGAAACAGGTGAATAGTTTTAACAAAGCACGTCTGCCCGGCCAGACACTTTCAATATGAGCCGAGGAGTTTTGCCGCCATTAAAGGAGCATCTCATCTTCAACAACATGTATTTATGGAAGCGAAATTTAGCGCACCTTTCCCCGGAGTCCTCTCCGAGCAGCCTTTATGACTGATTGCTGAGACCAAGTGCCTTAAGCAGCACCGTGGGTCACTAAAGGGGAGCTTGTGTTCTGGGATGGAAAAACACTCAATACAAACTTCACATTTATCGCTTTATTCTTTTATTCTTCTGAAGTCTGAAGAGTACCTGCAACATTGAATACAATGTTTAATATTTTCTGTTATAGATGCATTGCAAATATAAATACTTTGTGATATATAGAAGATGCCTTTTTTTGATACTTACCTTTTACACCTGAAATGCACTGTGCTTAAAACAGCACTCAAAGGTCGCAAAATCCAATCCGCTTTTCCCAAACCCAGATGCAGTTTAAGGGTTGAGTTGAGAAGGGCATCAGACATCAAATCTGTGTGTATTTGTGTATTTATAATATATATATTCTACATGATATTTACTTATTAACTTTTATTTAACCAGGTAAAAGATTGAACATTGAGACCGAAACTTCTTTCTCATGGGTGACCTGGACCGAAGTGGGAAAGTTGCAGCACGCAATTATAGAAACATTTACACATTTTAACAAGAAACATAAAAAAAAACAAAAAACATTTAAAAGCAAAAGACCATTTTTGTTGGATGAGAGAAAAAGGGTTGATGAAGCAGAAACGTTCAGGTAGAGTAGCCAAAATATGTAGTTATGGTAAGAGTATTGCTACTTAAAAATATAGTACAAAGTAGTGGCACCAGTTATTACTCGAGTAAGACAGAGAAATAAAGTATTTGGAGAAACCTATACTTGAGTACTGAGTGATGTTTAGGTATTTCCAAAGAATAGACACAATCACAGTCATATCTGAAGGTAAAGGAAGAGCATTTGTGTTCAAATAACACTTTTGTCACTTGACTCACTCACAATTGTTTACTCAAGTAAGAGTACTGTTACTTCAAACGAACAATTACTCAAGTAGGAATGAAAGTGTGATGTCAGAAAACTACTCTTAAATGTACAATTACTCCAGTACTACCCACATCTGTGCTTTAGTACTTTTTAGGATTTGATGTCTATCATTACCGAAGATAAAAATGTTTATGCAGTTTAAGTTGTGTGTTAAAATGTCTTGTGCTTAAAGTCTTAGTGTTTTGTGTGCAGGCTCTGTGTGCTGCCGTGGTGCAGCCGGACGTCCTGCTCACGATGAGCTTGGTGTTCAGTGGAGCAGACGTCATGTGCGCCACAGGAGAGCCCACCCACTCCACCCCGTACCTGTTAGCCCAGCGCGCAGGACAGAAGCTGCAGATGGAATTTCTACATCAGAACAAACTGTCCGGTAACTGTCTCTTCCTCTCTCAGCTGCACAATTTGTGACTGTTTTGTGTACTTTGATTTGGAGCGGGCGACACTATCCTCTGCCAGACTACAGCTGGTCTAGTCAACTGCTATGTGTGGATGATGGTTTAATGAGGTCTGGACTTGGCCACCAAAAGGTTCTAAAAACTGGATGACTTATTATTTTTTAGTAGATCTGGAAATGAGGCGCACCCACACACATGCATACAAACTCCTTTTAACAAAGTGAGAGAAATGTTCAAGCTGACTGCTCGGTATTGTCTTTACCAACAGCTTCATACTTAAACAAGCATATCATGTTAAACTCCGTTAACTGCCGCTTTACAGACACTCCAGGGTTTTTGTGTTTCCATTATCATGAACAGGAAACGACCTACATATTAAATTCAAGTTTTTGCCCATTTTTCTTCCCCCGTTTCCGGTTTCTCTTTTGTCCCTTTTGCCTTTGTATTGCACCTCATGTCCCTGGCATTGCAGGCTCTGCACAGATGTACCAGTGTGCAGCTTCCGTATGGCGCCTGTGTTTGTTTGGATCGACACTGGGCTGATGATAAAAATGTATCAGATTAAAGGAGTGCGGAGGCCACGGCTCGGGCAGGGCCACAATTTCTCAGGGATTGCCTTTTACATAATGCATGTGCTGCATCTGTGCACACTCGCAGGCACACAGCCTGTTACTGACTCCTAATTGCGAGCATGGGTCACCTGGTCGTCATGGCAATGCCCATTACTTGAAGGTGTGGGAGCTCAGGTTTAAAGAATGTACAGGTTTAGTCAGCAGCTGTGTAGTGTATCTGGAAATAGAGCACCTTGCAAATATAAACTAATGGGGATTTTAAGAAGCAAACTGTGTGAGTTTGTGTTGACACAAATGTAGACTAGTGTGATGCATATATTCATGCCTCACACTATTGTGTGGTGCATATATGCACAGTTGTGCTACAGTAATGAACAAAGTGGTCCCACAGCTCTTTTGATTGTTTTGGCTAATGTTGCTGCCTGTTTCTGTGAAACATGGAAGATTCTTCCCATAAGGATTTATGGTGTGTGATGTGTGTTTCAATCAGGAATGCATGATATAACAATAGAAAATGAAATCTGCAAAAGTGGAAACATTTGTGTAATACAGCTTTATGCCCAAGAAACACACACACACACACACACACACCCTCTGTTTTTCCAGCAACCTCTCCTACTGACCAGACCTTGTCCCAAAGTTTGTGACAGAAAACATACAAAATAATAAATACATACTTTCTTAAACCTCTGAAAGTATTCACCAAGTATATTGTATTATTTGCACTCCTCTAGTCTACTCTACACAGCAGTGTCCTTAACAATCCTTGCTCCAAACAACTGAAATTCCCTCTTTGACATTTTGCCTCTGTCCCGACATACAGAGACGTGCAAGAACTGTTGTCTGTGCCTCTGGTCCCCCGGGTTTGCACAAAGACTTCTCCAATTTTTTTGATTAAGCATAAAATGAACTTGCTTTGCTGCATTGTTTCTTGCAGAAAATGGGAACAATTTAATACCCACATGACGAGCTCCCTGCTGTACCGCGTGGTGTTGACAGAGGGAAGACGGAGACTAAAAAACACAGCCACACTAAAGCTTATATTGAGGACATTATAGTTTTAGATGAACTTCGATCGAGTTATTCTGAAAGTTTTATTTGCGATGATTTGCTGAACCGCATTTAGCCACGCTGTTTAAACTTCCTCTGTGCTTGATATTGTTGTCGGTGAGTGTACTACCATGCCGTTATGTTCATACCTGCAGTGCCTTCTCTGCCTCTTTGTCCTTCATCCCACCACTTCAAAGCTCTACTCCAGGCCCTTGCTCATCTACAGTGAGCCGCAAACCAGACACCGCCTCTCTCCCCACTGAGTGAAACAGCGACAAGCTCTTGCTCTTCCTCTCCGTCCATCGCCTGCCAACGTGGTGGCGACTGGAATAAGCTCGCCATGAACAAGCGTCAAAACTTAACGACAGCGGTTCAAATTGGAGTACAAAACATTGCAGCATCATGTCCTCACACAAAAACAAATAAACAAAGAAAAAAAAAAGGGAGAAGAAAAACACAGATCTGCGTCTGATTCCCTTGGATGTATCGAGCCACAGAGGAAGGCTCTGTCCCCGCGCTCCCAAACAGCTCATTTGTTACTCCAATCCACCAGTGTTAGGATGTCCACTGTGGCCTGGTAGCATTGCCACTTCATTAGCTTCTTCTCCTGCCGTATACCCTGATCCCCGGTGGGCCTCGTTCTCCCGTCCACACCTGCTCAACCCAGCGCCTGGGGATGGCGCAGGGGCACGGGCATTTGCATACCTACATTCCATATTTCCATTAAAAAGCCAATGGCAGATCTCCAAGGCAAAGTCTCCCTGCGTTTCAGGACCCCTCGAGGGCAGCTTCAATGATGGCTCTATCTCGTGTTGTCCGGGGGCTCACTCTGTGGTAGTTTGTTATTTCTGAGTTCCCCTATCTTTTAAAAAAAACATTTTTATGTGAAGTGTAGTCCCAATTTTAACACTGAAGGCCACATAAATAAAAAAAATATTATGAAAGTCAATATTTCCTATTCATTGCTTAGTTTGTTTGTTTTTCATCCTGTAACTCTGGAATTTGTTGATCAGAAATGTTTAACAGAGAAAATACATCAGTCGAAATACATTTATTATCATGAGAACAACATTTTTTTGTTCATTTGTCATTTTCATGTTCGATTAAATGACGGTGATGATGATGATGATTATCATGATTATTATTATTATCAATTATTTCTATTGCACATTGAGACTTTTTAAATACACTATCTAGGTATTATTTATGAGGTTGATTATGAAAATGTTTTTGACGTTTTCATGTCATAATGCTACCATATTTGTCATAAAAAGTGCATTTCGTACGTGTTTTAGAGTCTGTGTAGTCCAAACGATTATGACTATCAAAATACAACTGTGATTATATTCTGTCACAATCAATCAATTCATCGTTGCAGCCCTAAATTTGTACATACATTTTTTGAGATATAATGAGTCTAATCATCTATTTCTTGAAGATTAATTTCAAGTCACACATTTCCTCAGGTGTTGGACTAATGCTTTGGTGGATGCTCTTAAACGTGTTACTTGGCAAACTTTTTCCTCCAAGAGGCAGAACCACTATTGGCTATATGTTACACTCTGGATAAAAGCATCATCTAATGCCTGAACTGTAAACAGAGCCTTGTAAACATGTAGATTGTGTTTTATGGCTCCTCTTCACTCCACCCAGAGGGCCGTTGTATTGTAAAACCAAGCTAAACTGCATTGCCTCTCACTGTTGACATAATTGCTTCTTCTTAAATGACACACAGTGGATTTGGAGCCCCGCCCGAGCCCCCCGCCCCACGCCGCAGATCTCTGAATCTAGCAGAACATTAAAAATTTATCCAGCCGGCATTCTGTGTGGATAATAAAAAGATGAACACCAGCAGCGGCAGCAGCAGCAGCACACACAACCTCTCTCTCTGACGCACACGCGCACACACTCTAAATCAGAGCTGCTGTTTCATCCCTGAGACTCACTCCACAACATGACATGTTTCTGCACCATTTTCGGTTCCTCTGTGTTGTTTTGAAGTCAAATATGAAGGCTGCACAAGAGCTGGGACGGGTCAGAAGGTCAACGCTGCTGTCGGGTTTGGAGAACCCTCGTCAGCATTGAAGAGTCGGAATATGCTTTTAATTTTTAAGCATAGAAGCATTCAAGTGTTTAACTTTATTTATTCCAAGTTTAGCTGTTGTTGTTTGGCAGAATATTATAGAAGAACTTGTATTCAATGCAGTCTGAGGATAAAGTTTCACAGTTGGCCTATAACAAAAAAAACAAAAACGGTTAAGGATTCAAACCCTCAAAAATGTTATACTGATAAGCCTTAGACCAGATACCTGTCTTCTGATCAATTTTGTGGACTAATAATTAAGATGAACACAAAATTAGGTGCAAATCTGAATATTACATGAAATATCCAGGACCATTATTATCTTCTATCTCATCTCTCTGGCCTCCCGCTGCACCCCACTGTCCACGTCTTGTCGGGGAGCACTTTGTGACCGTTGCCGTGGGCGACCAGATGGCTAATTGAGCACTCTGTCATGTCACCTCCCTCCACTGGGGACTCGGCCAATCAGCGCGGGCCAGCCGCCTCTACGCCGCCGCCGCCTCCCCCCTGAAGGAGACCACCGCGGAGTCTCATCTTAACAGAGTCCAGCTTTAGACCGCTCCAGGGACTGTTAACAAGCCTCACAGAGAGCGCCTTGTTACCACTCCAGCCACTCGCCTTATTTACATTCTCACAAGCAAAGGGGAACTAGAAGATGCCTTGTGGAGGAAAAAAAAAATGAGTGAAATCGTATTCTGCAGTTGGCTGATTACGTTCCGACACATTTTGCATTCACAGAGATTATATTGACAAACATTATGGCACTTTGAAGGCAGATGTTTGTGTTCAGAATCCCATAAAGGCCTAATGTCACTCAATTCTGCGCACTGAATAAAGAGTGCAGCAAGCCACTAAACTCCAAGTAAATATTGTCAAGTGAATCTTAATATAAACACTCTTTGTGACTGGGGATTGCTCTTAACTCGTACAAACATTGAGGCACTGGTATTTTATCTATTTAGTGCGTATTCGGATACTGCTTTGCTCATTTGGCCCCCAAATCTGTGTGTTGTTAAGCTTTTAGTATAGCCATAGCTGCGGCGCTGAGAGTTTTTACTGACCACAAATCACTCATTCACACACCACCAGGGTTGTCCAAAAAAAGAAAAGAAATAAAATAAAAAACTATTTATTCAGTTGAACAAGCAGCAGTACTTGAGGATAATGTCAAAATGAGGAGAGAGTTGGTTTAAAAAAGGTTTAAATCGGGTCTAAACATTGCCAAAAATGTGGCTAAACTATGTATAAGGTATGTCTAAATCCAAAGTACGGTAAACAAGTAACCAAACAAAAACAATGGGTCTCAAAATAAAACCGGGGACAGTTTGAGAAACCCTGAAGTATATTTATTTCTTGTTGATGATTACGTTTGTATCTTAAATCGAGTTTGTTCCTTCAAATCTTTTGAAGTTTTGAAATGGTTGTATCGTGACATCGTGCTGAAGGTCTGCCAGATCATGGAAAATGATGATAATCTAGATTATTTAAATCAGAATTAAAATCTTTACAATGAGAGACGACAGTGGGGGATGTATCTCTCACGGCTGTAAGTGTGCAAGTGGAATAGTACAATCCAAACGTTACCACTCCAGGAAACACAACAGAGCTTTAGTAATCAATCAGACCAATAATCATAATTGTAACTGCCCTAATGTGCTGTTAGTCGGGATGAAAACGCCAACTGTTTTCGGGTGCAACGCTCTACCTCAGGCAAGATCCTGTTTTGTTTTGATAAAATGATGTCTGTTTTACCCAATTTATTTTTGTTCATTGAATGGCCGGAATATCTATTTATCTGATTAAATCGTTCACACATAGCAAGTCTTATCTCTCACCATTTAATAATCAAACAGGTAATGAGTTTTGACACCAGTATGTTCTTAAATTAACTGCGATATGTAGCTTTATTCACTGTACGGCGCGTCAGACTTGTCCATGAAGTGGGAAATGCCAACACAATTAAAAGTATTTTTCATCTAAAGTTATTTTTACCTCGCTTGATGAGAGCCGTGGAGGTACAGAAGATAACATCTCTAAGATATTTCACCAAGGCAGAAAATTGTACCCCAGCATTGAAACTAATTGAATTTTGCAAATGATAAGGTTGGATGTGTGACGTTGTTTGAAGCTCATATGTAAAACGGTAAAAGATGAAGCAAGAACGGACCGCAAATAGTATTTTTAGCAGATGCCACTTTATTGAAATTGACCAAACATTTCTCTCTCTCACTTCTCAAAAAACTGGACCACAAACCATGACTGAATATATAGCATCATGCAATAATCCCGTTTAAAGCTGTGAGAGGGGACTAATGATAATATTTACGTGGCGCTCCTTAACGAAAAGTGAATTTTAACATTAGAAGGTCAAAGCCAGTTTTAAAGCGCACAGACCTGGTTGGGAACTTTGTGTATTACTCCGGGACACTTGGTAATAACGCAAAGTAAATCCAGGCTTTGTGTTTGAAGGACAAATATGCGGATAGGACCTGGGATTAGTACTATCGCTCTGAAAGTGCCCCCAAAGGCCTGACGAAATAGAGGATGAAAAGTCATTATTGACACGCGAGCACATAAACAGGTCATAATACGACTGATAATACCAAAATAAATGATTCTGAATGCTTGAGGGCATCCTGGGCGTTTTAAATTGAACTCATTTATTTCAAGGGCTGGCGGTTTGACATAGATTTTTGCACAGATTATGTCATTTTTTATTTATTTTTTGACATTAATTTGTTGCACTGTATGGCGTCATTATATACAATGTTTCTCTGACAGCTGGAATTCTAGGTTCAAAATCGTGAGCTAAGCAAATGTGTAGATTTTTTTTTTTTTTTAATTCAGTTTGTGATTTATTTAAAGTGCACATTTTTAAACAACATCCAAGAGCTTTATCATTTGAGGAAAACATTGAAATGCAATCTGCCAGACAAATAAACAAATAGACGTCTAAACTTCAGGGTTAGTTTGCAGAGGATATTTTGTTTCTTAAATAATTAAATAAGCCTCTGTGATTTGATCATTTCCACCGTTTATGACTGATCGTTTAAGGCTCATCACAATCTAAAAATTATTATATATTTAAAAAAAAAAAGTTTTTTCCCCCAAACAACTCAACAAAGAACAATTTCATAATACTGAATCTATTTTACGATGAGGTGAATGATAGAAAGCAACGTCAGTAACTATTCTAGCATGAATCCAGTAGAAGCAGTAAACTCAACAATGAAGTTAACTAAATAAATATATTTATATATAGGTAAAACCATTTGATCTCAATGATGACGGAAGAGAGTTTTATACACTAAAATTCATAACATTTTGATCAAATATCTTACATTTTCTTTTTCCAAGCTGCACTCAGCAAAAGATCCAAGCTGAATTTATTTTTTTATTTTTTTTACATCATATACTGTTTGTCAACTTGTTCAATAGTTACATTTGTATATAGTAAGAAATGAAGACAATTTGGCAATAGATTATTGAAAAGTGTAACAACTTTAACTGTCACAATTCCGTAGGAACATAAAATTGTCTCTCTCACTCCACAGATTTCCCTCGACTGGAGCAGTGGTCGGACTACGCCCTGCTGTCAGACTCTTCCCCCTTCATGGATGGCTTCCTCTACATCGGCTCCGGAGCGGGCAAAACGACCACCGTGGACCGCCAGCGCCGAGATGGTGAGCCCGCACACGCACTTTCCCACCCCCCGTCTTACCTATGTCACCCCCCCCGGTAAAGACGATCAATCCATCAGTCCATTTGTGAGCAATTTAGCCCCGGTGTTTGTCGGAGGTCTGCTCCAGTTAGCCGCTGATCAATCAATCTGCGTCAGCCCGTCACTTGTCAAACTGCCAATCGTTTAATCTGTTCGGCAAACAGTTGAGTGGAGGAGATCAATGCTTCTGTCTCTCAAATGTGTTCTGCATACCTCCCCGGAGAGTACTTGTCAAAATCCAAGTATGTTTTTAGAAGTACCACTCATGAATTCCAAACAACGGGGACATACAAAGTAGAAAATGAAACTTTTTTTTTAAAGCCTAGTCTGAACATGCCTCCTCAAAAAACTTCTTGTAATAGTAGTTTTCTAAATTTGATTTCAAGTAAACGTACATTGTCACATCAGAGAAACGCTGACAAACATTCACAAAGACAAAACGAGACATTAATCACACCATAACTATAATCTCATTGCTGCTTTCCTCCACCGTGCAAATGAATACGAACAAAATAAATGCATCTATTAATGGAGCTGATTGTTTAGAATCTATAGAAATTTGTGCAGATGATTTTGGGCTGATATGTCCCAAATTATGTTATTCAAATTGACTACAAACTCGTCCACAAACCGGTTTTACTACACATTGGATAAGAAAGCAGTGTAGTCACTTTTTGGTGCAGTTCCCTCTTCGCCCTGAAGTGTTGAAATAAAGTTTTACGTGTATTCTTTAGGCAGCAGGTCAGCCGAGCCTATACACCGACCTGTTCTGGAGAATTAAGTCGGATCCGCTAAAAAGTGCAAATATCGGTCAGCTAATTTATCCGTCTATCTCTAATTTAAACTTCAGACAAAACCTCGGCAGAATTGCATTGTTTCCCCAACTTCTTTTAAAACTTTTAATCAGGATCTACTTCACACCCAAACTTTCTCCTGCGCCGCTCTGCACCTCCTGCTCTGGTGCGCTCCCACTTGTCCAAACAGCTGGAGCATTAGGGAGGCCCATGGGTAATTAGAGAGGGAGCCGGCTTCAGATGCTGCCCCCGGGGAAGAAGGGGGAGATCGGGGGAAGATGAGAGACGCCGTGTGCGGGTGCTGCTGCTGCTCCTGCTCTGACAGCTTGGAGCTACCTGTGACTGGAATGAGCTCACTCTCCCCCATCCGTCTCCATTTACATCAGGCCCGCACACGCACACACACACACACACACAAAAGCTAATGAACTGGGCTGAGGTCTGGGACTTTGCCCATAACAGAAACATATAGAGCAGGATTAATCTAATTCATAGTTATTTTGGCCAAGTCTGATTTAAAAGAGGAGGTACAGTATGCAAATGTCTGGCCGATAAGTAAAAGCTTAGAAACTGCTCAATTTTAATTCAATACTGGAAGCAAAATATGACATATAGAGCTTGAGATGGAACGTCAGAAAACAAATTGTATTGGCAAAATTCGTAATGTACGTGTTCAAACTATGCAAAACGTCCATAAAAAGAAACTGAAAGCGCCGCCCGGTGTTCGAGTGGTTAAGGCACAGCACACGTCTGCCAGGCTCCAGGTGCAGGCGGCCGCAGTGTCGTGAGTTCGAATCCCGCCGCCGACTTTTACCGCGGCATGTCCTTCCTTCTCTCTCATCCCCCATTTCACGTTCTCTTTACTGTCTAATAAAGCTTACGCGACAAAATCTTAAATGAAAAAGAAATACATTAGAAATACTAACAATACTGCCTTGCACTACACTATTAGTCCCTTTTACTGCTCTGGAGCGGACCACCAACCATTCACGCGCTCACCACTTTCATACTTGGCAGAATGGGTGAAGTGTCTTGCAGAGCTTTTAATTGGGAAACGATTGCTCTAATTGCGTTTTAGAATATCCATCAGACTAACAACTGGCAATTGTGACGATTAAATAACATATGAGCTGCGAGGAATTACATACACACATGAATTTATCTATACAAAAATAAGAACACTTTTTCAGCAGTACGTCTAAAAAGATGTTGTGCATAATTTATTCGACGGTAAGTCAACATAGTAAATATTTTGATCGGTTGATAGGACAGTGGGCATCGTAAGTACATATGTCTGGTGCTTCTGCTCAAACGACTTTATATAAATCACAGGTAGATGGTTGGATGAACATTTTGACGATATAGCTACAGTGCTGCAGAAAATATAAACACTTCCTACAAAGGATCGAACGCCATTAAAGCTTCAGGTATTTATCTTGTCTGGAACACTCTTTTAGTCACTTTTCATCATTTTCCCTTCACTCAAACATGACCCCTCGCTGCCTATCTCTCTCCGTCTCTCTCTGTCTGTCAGGTAAGTACAATAAATACCTTGTTATATCATCTATAATGCAGAGTGCTACAAGTTCAGCCACTGTGCTTTAATGGAGGTTTAACTGCTGCCGCGGCTTTTGAAAAATTCAGAAGGGCCTGAATTTAAAACTTCATACTTGTTCAATCACGTCAAAGCGCTGTGAAAAAACGAAAATAAATGAGGTATTTCTGAATGTTCTCCAGGATGCTTTTGCTCGCGACCTAATGCTTTGATGGTCTATAGAATCACTCTTAATAATTCATGGCTATTGCTCAAGGCTTATTAAAAGCACTCGGCGCCTTAAACCTGGGCTTTGTTGTCTTAGAAATTCCAAATGGCGTTGGCTAATATGGGAAATAACTTGCTTTTACCAATGTACGAGCTGTTTTTGTTGTTGATATAATTGCACGAATTCTTTTATCAAGATGCTTTTCATAGTGTGAAAAAAGTAAAAACTATGTACATGGAGTGGTGTAGGTGGTCGTATTATGGCTTTTTTACACCTTTAAATGGACATAGTGCAATTTCAAGGATTAACTGATATTAAATATAAGGCCAATGATTTTTTTTCCTGTCTATTTTTGACAACAAAAGAAGCTACAATTTAGAATTTTCAGGCTAAAGATGTCAGTTAGTCTGCTTCTCTTTTTAAAACTAGTGGAACATACTATACTATACGAGCCACCAAATCAAATTTTATTACTAGTATTTTTGGTATAGTATGTAATAATTCTGTATTTTTCAGTAAAGCTAAGATTCTTTTTTGAAAACTTTAACAAAAAACATTAGCCATTTATAAATACAATAATGTAAAATACATGTGTTAATGTTCTCTCACCAGGCGCTGATATCACTCACTTTTCATTTGTCAAAACCACCTTGAGTTTGCACATTTTATAATCGTACCTTGTCCATTGACTCACTTTTGCTTCCATTTCAAAGTTTTTAATGTATTTGTTTTAGTGCTGTGTAGATTAATCAGATTAATCACACTGTGCACTTAAATTAATGTCATTCTCAACGTGTTTGCACATTTTGTATACGAAATTTTAATAATTTCACAAATCGAAATACATTTTCCTATTTGAAAGCCGTATTGGCTGTAATTTATGTCTATTTCATAATAAATCTGTGATCACACGTTTCAGGTAAAGTTTCATGACCAAGCAACAGGTTTAGTGGGGTTCCAGGCCCTTCATTGCTGCTTGCGGGTGTAACTGGCTCTTATGGTGACAGATGTAAGCTGCTGGGATATGCCTGGCCTAATCGTTTAGTTTAATATTTGAGACATATTATTAGTTTTAGCCCCCACACACATCCTGTATTTTCCTCGGTGTTAAGCTCGAGTTGTGGATTGTTTTGCTGCGCAGAGCCAAGCCGAACTGCGCGTCAACGCTTTGCGCTCGTAAACATCAGCGCTCGTGTTTATGGATTTTATGTGTAAAATGAAGCGTGTAATATCAACTTTGCTCCTGTTTCTTCCTCCTCCTCTCACGTAAAAGCATTTAATCGCATGAGTTTATGTTGTTGACTTGGGAATCACAGGGTCCCTCACGATTCCATGCGATACACAATACAACGCTCGCGATACGATAATATCCCGATTTTGCAATGCACGCGATAATCGATATATTGCTCACGATACTCGACCTGCACAAACTCAAAATGAAATACACCCGTTTTAATCATCAGAACAGTCAAAATGTCAAATGGTTTGCGTAAACAAGTTTCCTTTCTTTAAACAAGCAACACATTTTTAGTGCAGTCACAAAATATTCTGGGTCAATGGCGATATATGGATACAGCAACCCACGATATCGATACTTGTTTACAAACTTTTAAAGGGTTTATACTTTTTTTGTATGGCATTTGGTGGTTTTTTTTTTCTTTTAATATGATAATTAGTAGAAGCCGCAGACAAAAAAACTAAGTAGCATTTGTAATACGGTACGGAACAATAATCTTGCAGTCTTGGTTTGGTTTAAAGTATTTCTGTCCAAATTCATTCCTCCATTAAGGTAAGGGCCATAACTTTTAGAATCCCTGTTGCAGTTTTAACTTTATAAATTAGCTTGTTTTGCCTTGCATTTGGAGGAACATTTAGCGATATTGGGGAAATAAATTCGACAGATAAACACCTGTTCCTTGTTGCAGAGCTGCAGTTTAGCGCTTCCCTTCTCCATACCCTGTTTACAATGTTGATTCGAGTCCTCTATAGCTTCAAATGGAGCCGCTACGAGTACATATTTCTGTGTGTCTGTCGATGAGTGGGGAGCGTGCCCAGAGACATCGGACACTTAGGCTGAAATTGTGAGTGGCAGATGCAAAATGGCACCAGTAATTTCTGATTAGCTCAGATTTTCCTCATGTTAGGAGCTGCAAGGGTGTCTATACTGCCAAAAGAAGTTTTTTTCAGAACACCAAATCCAAGCAAAACCTATAGCAAGTACCAAGTTACTGCCATTATGGTATCCCAAAATTTGGTCACGTGCTCTAGATATGAGGCATGAGGAAGTAAAGGTTTGCGCAGAGAGAATACAATCTCTTCAAATTAAGGTTGATTGATTGAATTAGTCGATCGTCATATCTAGCTCATAATTTGATTCATATCGCCCTTAATTTATCAACTTGAGTCAATTCTAATTTGAACATTTTTTTTGACATTTTCTTACTTCGTTTTTGTAAGTCCTTTTTTGTCCTGTGCTGATCCGCCTTGAGGAGTTTGTTCGTTTAACTGTTCTAGGGCTTCCTCCTGCCTTAATGAGCGTGTAGTGCTGCTGTGTAGTACTTAGAGACTGAATCCAAGGCAGACATATATTTTTCATCTGATGTCATGTGTGTCCATCCGCGCCTGTAATGAAGTACTCTGTAATTCTGGCACAGACACATCGTTCAGATCTCTGTAGTTTCTCCATTTCCATTTCCAGCCCTCCTGACAAGCTGTCCGGCAGATGTCTTCATCACAGATATTTTAGTCTGATGCTGAGATGGGCAGGAGATTGGTGCGGACTGGAGACTGGGAGGAGGTGGAGGAGGAGAGACTCAAGGCGTTTAGTGAGGGAAGATTCACTGGAAAAGGTTTGTTTCCACGGATACAGACGCAATCAGACCGTGTGCAGTGCCAATATAAATAGGAAGGTGTATTTATGAGCTGTGCATTGATGGTTGGTGTACTTTCATTCAAGCATGGAAGGGCTATTCTGGGACAGGATGTCCTTCTTGTGTATATGTGGGTTTTCTCAAGGTATTTCTGCTTCCTCCCACTGTCTAACGCCGCATTTGTTTTAAAATGTTTACCTCAAGAAGATATTTTTGAAACACATGTTCACTTGTTTGTCCTGACTTGGCAACATGGTTTGGAATGAACATTTCCCTAGGATTTTAGCTAATTTAAAGTTCCACTTTGTAACTTTTCTCGGCTACTTACTTGTCTCCATGGAGATGTCATAGCTTTTTCTGGAATGGGAGTATGGCATTAAACTCATCTACCTTGCATTTAGTATATATTTTTTATTTTTTCGTTGCTGAAATAAACCCTGAAAATAACATTTTGCATTTTCGCAGAGAACTGGGTCACCTCTCTCTCACAGCTGTAACATGGCCATGGTGTCACTTGATTATCTCCATGGAGATGGAACTGTTTAATACCATCCTTTTGGACTTTTTAGACAAAGCGATGATGTCTCCATAAGACAAGCTGGAGGTGCGCCTTTCAAAATAAGTGGCCTGCCACATTTATGTATCTCAGTCTTTGTCCTTCAAATAGAATAAAGAGCTACTTCAACATTTTTCAGGTGAACTATTTATTGTGTTTGGAGGTCGCACAAGCCAAAGGTTATTAAGGGGGTCACTGAAAAAATAATAGAGAATAGGCCTACAACAAGTTAATCGAATAATTGAAATAATTGTCAAGTAATTTAGTAATGGAATAATTGGTAACTGATTGTTAACTGGTTGTTAACTCCAAAACCATGAGTTTAGGACTTTTTAGGAGTCTGTAAGTAAACTCCATACGGATGTTCTCAAGCGGCTGAACTTCAGCTTCATCTTGTCATATTTAGTAAATATCTCATATTCCCTGACCTTTCGCGTTCAAAGCAACTTGATAATTGAAGTAATCAATTAGTATTATGGCCGTTAGTTAGTTGCAATGCGCTCAAACTACTCACTACTTAGGATTGGGATTGGAAAAAAGTTTATTTGATTTTGCAAATTGGGAATTGTTGATGAATAAACAATACATGTGAAAACTCAGTTAAAGACATTGATTGGGAAAAGTATGTGATTGGTCTAAAACGGCTCATTTTGCTTTCAGAGCACCGATCAATAGGCATGAGGGGGGGAAAAAACATTTATTTTTCACATCAAAATCTAGGCAAGGGGAACTCTTGGAGCACAAGCTAATTGGAGTAATTTTTTCTGATGGAGCACGTAGCAGCTTGGCTTCCTTCCTTCCGCATAGTCTGCTGCTCGCTGGCGGACCCCTGCAGTGCGCGCCTGGGTCTGGGGGCCGCGGCGGCGTGTGGGAAACAGCTGGCTCTGGACGCAGCTGCCTGATTGTGAATCAAGCACCATTGTTCTCTCCACTGAGCCCGACGCTTGCCTCAAAGCTGCTGGTACCACGAGCAAAGGAAGTGTGCAGCCACAAAGACACGAGGAGCGTTATTGGAGGCACTTTTCTGGTGGAATTTATTCATGGCTTTCAAAGGTATTCAGAGCAGTGGGAGAAAATAACTCCTGGAATCCAACACTGGTGAATAATGAAAACTACAGTAGGTTGAATGGTCTAAATGATTGGTCATTTAACTGCTATGTACTTACTTTGAAACCTTTTATTTGCCTTATAAAGTTTCTGAATACAGATGATTGCTCCCTACTTGACTGTGGCTTTTAATGCCATTTTTAAGCTAAAGCATCTGCGCAGTCCCATTTTACAATATAGCCTTTGTCAAGATTATTTTTATCATGAATATTTCTACTGAAAGTTTTGCTAGCAACTGTGACAAATTTTGTTTTAATTTTTTTCTTTTTTTTTTAAATAACCAATGAATCCATTTGACTATAGCCACAGTTGGTTTGGTATAGTTATTTAAAGGTGCACTATGTAACTTTTCTGGTGGAGGGTCTGCCACCTGACTGTCTCCATGGAGATGTACTATTTGCTTTGCCTTGAATGTTCTCCAGAAAATGTCATGTCTCCAAGTTACATAGTGCACCTTAAAAAACAAACTTCTGGCTTTTCGCTGCAAAGTGATTCAAACATGTCTTAAAAGGTCAGAGGAATTATGCATCGTGTTCAGTTAATCAATAACCATGATTTTGGAACATTTTAGAGGCAAAATATCTATTGTAAAAGAAAAAAAGCATCTTAATGTCAAGTACTTTTTTAATCTGTCCGTTTTTGTCAAATTTGTCCAGAAGTTTAACCAGACGTTTTAAAATGACGTGGTGGTGTTGTTGTGTGATCAAAAAGCGATTCCGTAGTGAAACCTTGGAGGAAACCTGCTCTCATTAACCTTATTGTAGCTCGTTTCATTCTCGTCGCAGTCTACGGTCGGGTTCATACTCCGGGTTATGAAACTCTGCTCCTGACAGTAAGGCCACGACATCATTAACTCCAAATTAGACGGGCCAAAGTGAGGAGATGTTACTATGTATTTAATCATCTTGTGACCAGAAGTAGTGGCTCCGCGCTTGGATTACATTAGCTGCCGTACAAATATCTTGCTTTAAGATTACATTGACTGAGTGAGTCTTCGAGGAGTATCATTATTGCAAAAACCACATAAGGTGAAATGTTGTATTACTCGATTAGACTGGGGGATTGCGGAAGCTTCAAATATAGTACAAAACAACAACTTGACTCCTTCTGCCTGGAAACGAAGGACTTGACATTTCAACAACCGGGGGGGGGGGGGGGACGCATTGGTACCGTCGCCAAGACAACACCGCATCAAGCCCGATAGATTGAACTTGTAATGGCTTTAAATACCAGCCATTGTCTCTTAACACATGCCAGCTAGATACCGTTGTTATTGGCTTCGATAGAGGTGATGAATCGAAAGCAGGCCGGATCATTTTTTGCCCATTTGAAGAAAGGTAGGGTCAGAAAGGACAGTCTTTTTCAAAATGCCACCGAATGCAAGCGGGTACAAATATTGTCTGTCTTTTTCTGTAGACCCCGTTTGGGCGGATAGTTGCAAAGTAGCCTCGTCCTTTTCTTATCTCATCCATCTAACAGACAGTTGTAGACACTTCTCTTTTTTTTTTTTTATTGGGGACTGTATCGGTTCCTCACAACATCACACGCATTTGGCAAAGGAATGCTCAATTAGCATATTCATGAGAGGAATACAGTGGAAACTTTGTAGCGGCGGGAGATGTTGGGAGGGAGGGGTGCTGCTGCGTTTCCGATGTGTTTGTTGCGGAACAGGAAAAGGCAGATGGCACGGTGACTTTGAAAAAGCCAAAATTAGGTGTGTTTTCGTGAACTTCATGCTCATTGGCGATGTAAATGGCTCTGTCAGACAGTCAGCGGAAGACAATGTTGTGTGGGGTTTTTTTCAGCGTCTCCACGGAGAGCATGTTTGTTGATTGAAATCTGCTTGATATGAGAGGACTCTAAACTGGAGTGGTTCAGAGTCATGAATGCATACATTTGGACACTTTTAAATAGAAAGACGCACATTTAATACAAATTTGCCAAAATGGGATGCAAAATATACGTGTGTAGAATTAGTGAAAATTTGCTGTGGTACTTTAAAGGAGACATATTCTGTTAAATCAACTCGAATGAGCTTTTAATCTTGTTACACTGGGGCTTCTTCATCATCACCTTACTCAAAGCTGTATTTTGATTGATTTCTGTATGTTTGAGTAATCCTGTATTGTCCAGCAACGGATATACCCGCCCTCCTATACCCGCCCACATCCCCGTACAAATATTTGATAAGTTAAGACTCTGAGTGACACATGCAGGGTTCCAAAATCTCACGTAGTCACTTTTCTAAACTAAAAACGTGTAAATGATGATCTACGGCTTGTTACAGGGAAATGTCACGATGAAGAGGCGGAGCTTATCAGTTCTGCAGTTTTTAACAGGTAGTCAATGTACCTGTTTCTATTACTAAAGCATTTTGGATCAACATTGCGGTTTACAATGAACAAAATGTAAAATGATGCTCTACTTACAGTATATTATAGTTCAATACTAAGCACCTGACTTTTTTTAAACTTGGTAAGTCGGACAGCAACAGAACTAGCTGTTGCATTTAGCAGCTATAGAACTGGCATAGTTGCCGGAGTACAATAGATAAAAGTTCTTGGGCTGTGAAAATGATACCTAATTATATTCTAGTTGTAGCAGAAGTATCAATTTGCAGTAATTATAGTCATTGTAGTTGCGCTGTAGAAGTCGTAGAAGGTAACTGCTTAGGGATCAGATTGTAAGTACTTTTTCCATCTTTCCCGTTCACGGTTCCAACTGTATTCTTTACATTTGCCCTATTGTCCTCCACTGGACAAAAGCGAATGAAACGTCCCTCTTGGTTAAAGGTTTATGCGGACGGTTGCCAAATTGGGACTTTCCTTTTCCTCAGTGTATTCTAAGCCTTACATTTCATCGATGGGGATATCTTTGATTTGAACAACTGTCTGCGATTGCATGTTAAGAGGAAGCGGCTAAACCGATCAGTGGAGTTTGATACTCTATACTTCATCTATCATCCAGAAACACTCAAGTCTTATCTAGGCGCTTTTTAAATGCTTTTTAGCTTGGAGCCTCATTAGCTGTTTAATAGGGTTAGAGTGCTGCTAATTGTACACAAACCAATCTCTAACATTGCAGGCAGTAATTAATTTCCTCTCCTGACATGATAAATAATGTGCAATTTGTTATATATAATAAGAACGTTAATGTATGCTTTCACTAATGGATAAAGCAAACATATTCAAGGACTATTATAGTAAAAGGCAGCTAATTACTTGAAATTAGCAATGGCATAATTTTCTATTTATTTTTTCTTATTATTACTTTCCTTTTTGTTTATGTTTTGGTTGGGGGGGGGGGGAAAATCAGAGGTGTAAGTGCAGCCGGAGCTAGGAATACCAGGGTGTAGTGCACGATTTGATCTCATCACGCCTGGAATTGATTTTAAGATTGTTTGTTTGTTTTTAAAGCTATGAATGGACTGGTCCCACATTGCATCTCGAAGGCCAGCGCCGTTAATTCCTTCCATCAATTCAGTAACTACAGCAAATACTGTCGTCGTGGCCCTGAGAAAGACGCTTCACCACCTTGTCTTTGTATGAATGTGGTGTGCGTGCGTACGTGTGTGTGTGAGTTAAATAATGCATTGTAAAGCAACGTCTTGGCGTATCTTGAAAGGTGCTTTATCAATCCAAGGCATAATTATTTTGTCATACATATTTTAACGTTTAGTCCCAGGGATGACAAGATTATTCGGGTAACTGATAATCATGATTATTCAGGTCACAATATAATCATAAGAACTAAAAATAGTAATCGTGAGAATCATAGGCGGCAATACTGGTTAATTTCAGTTCAATGTATGCTCCGAAACAACCAAATTATGCAAGTCAGTAGGTAAACTTTATTTGCATAGCGTCACAAAGTGCTCCATGCAGTAGTAAAAAATACAATTCAAAATACTATGAATCAGAAGGGTTTTATTGCCTTTGTCAATGAACAAAATTCACAAACATAGGAACTTGTCGCTGCATTAAGGTGCAACACAACACACTGATCAATAATAAAAACAACATATATTCAATCAAAAGGGCATGTATTCAGAAACAATGTAAAAGTACTATAAAATATAATATAAAATATAATATAATATAATAAAGAAGCAAGATGCAGTCACATTTGAGCTCGGTCAGTGAGGCTAAAGTGCTTGTAGGTGCTTTTTAAAGACATCCACAGAGTCCAAAGAGCGAAGGAACATTAAATATATAAAGTACTTTTTTATCTGGCTATTTATGTGAAAATATCTATAGTTTTTCATTAAGAAAGTTTGTGAAAGACTAACGATTTCGATATTGCTTGGTCACAGTGCCAACGATCGTGAATAATCGTAAAACTGTGGCATTTCTTCTCACAATAATCACTCTTTAGTCCTTCATTTTCTAATTCCACATTTACCTGAACACCCTGACTGATAAAAGACTGACTGCTATAGAGTTGATTTTACAAATACATCTGCTTTTTTGGCTGGATAAAGACTACGACAGGATGGTTTACCGTTGAAGAAAGGTGTTCGATAAGAAGCCTTTGTTTTTCAGATATGACCCGGCGCTGGTGCACCCTGGAGGCGGGCTTTCTGAGTTACTACGAGAGCGAGAGGAGCCCGACGGCCCTGGGCAGAGTGGACGTGACGGAGGTGGTCAGCGTGGCGGTCAGCAGCACCGAGACCATGACCGGGGCTGGGTAAGGACACACTCAAGTGGAACAGAGGACACACTCAAATATGAACCAGCATCCTGAAAGCGCAGATGAGAAATTATAATTGATTTATATGGCAGCAGTAGCTAAAAAGTCAAGGTGAGGAAACTAAAAAAAATAAAATAAAATTGCCAACATTTTAGGAACATGATCTGGCATTACAAAGTCAAAGTAAAATGAGACATGTGATAAGAATTCCTTTAATTTATAAGGAGTACTTCCAGATGCTTTTTTTCCTGCTACTTAGTGAGCTACTGTATCAGACATAGATAATGATTTGACTTTTTAATGGGATTCTTTGTCATGGGATCATTGACCGCCTGTTCAAAACGGCACTTTATTGTGGCATTTCACCAGACCAAGAAGATTTTCATTCTAATGTTTTTATTTGAGAGAAAAAGACGACAAGACATTTTTAAACCTTTTGTGTATGACCTGGTGTTCTGGTGTTTTTTTTGTAAATAAGTACAGAGCAGTGGGCAGAGATAATATTTTTTACACTCAAGCCTCAAATGCTGGACACTTAAACTTTACTCAGGATTTTTCAAACATGCATGAATCACTCAAAACACAACTCTGAGTAAACTAAAGATGAAGAAACTGCTCATAAAAGTAAACTAAACAAGTCTTCTAAAGTTGTAAAATTCAGTTTAAGACCAAACCTCATTGTATGGGCTAATAAAATATGACGACTATTATTTTTATTTATTTGTTTTCATATAGAGAACATATAGCAGAATTACACACTTTTCTCTTATAAATGATGACATTTTGTATTAAGTGTACTGTAAATGTAGAACCAGACTGCTACACGTTGTTTTCCTCTACTTAAAAACATGTTATCACTTGCAAATTTAACGTAAGAAATCCTGGGAGTGACTGTATGACACTTTGGGATGAGCACTGATTGGCTGTGTGAGGGTGGACCACTCTACTTCACTTCCCTGTCTGAAAAAGCTGTTCTAAAGCTGTGGCCAAAAAGCATGCATGTGAATCCAAGCGATGCGCCAAAGGGTTTGTGAGAGCCAGGGACAGTTACGGATTTATATCGACTTTCTCGTTTCATGGTTTGAAAATAAAGTTCCCCAGCTTCAAAATGCTAATCACCAGGAGTGTCCATCCTGAAGGAACCTTCCTAGTGAATTTATGTCCACTATTCCTCCATACACCAATGTAATAGCGCCAATAAATCATACTTTATAAGTCACTGTCCATGCAGGTTTAAAGACACACAGGCATTACATATTAAAACAGATTTATCCTCATTAAATAAAGTGTAATTGATTGATCGCGCTTGTTCATTCAAGTTTAAGATGCATCCGCGCTCTCATCATGCTTCCCTTTAGCATAATCTTTATTCCACCATTATTCAATTTAACAGGAGCTATCAAGGCTTTACGACAGTTATATTTCCTGTTTACTTGAGCAGCGCCGCATTTGCAACTTTAACTGCCCCACCCACTCCCGCTCTGATGGCTCTTCTCACAGCTCTGCAAAGTTATTATTCATTTCCAAAGTTTTGCTGACTACAAACTTTAATTTTGTTCTGGAGGTAGAGCACGCACCGAACAAGGGAACAGATGTCCTGATCTTTCTCACTGCCGTTGGTTTGCACTGTGCTGTTCTATGTATGCCGTCTGCTAATGTCCAATGATTAAACATAAGGCTTAATGACTCCAGCAGATGTTATGAAGAGCCTAGCGTGTTTTTATTTGTAAATGTTATTCATACAGCGATAGGAGCACATCTGGTTAGCGCAAAGTGCAACCTTTATTATGAAATCAACAACCATAACAGGTCATAATGATCATTTCTTTAGGTATACAAAGCTATCGTTTTGTTATGCATTCACTGCTATTTGGAAATTTGAAATGAATATTATGAACTGTCAAAAGTTCACCTGTGGAGGAAGAATAGACTCACCATTTCTGAGTGTTTGCGGTTCATGTTGTAACGTGGTTTTATGTCAGGTTTTGTGGGGAAACATTTGTGTCCATATCGTTCAGAACCACATTTTTATTCATGTATATGTTAAAATCACACACTTTTACAATTATAAAAAAATATATTCTTTAAAAAAATATATATATATTCAGTGACTTAAAAAATAAATAAAAATAAAAATATTCGGGTACATTTTGTGACTTTCAAGTTTGAATTCATTGATGCACACCTCTGTGTTGTTGGTTTAAATCCTGTCTGAGACTTTTCTTCTGTTATAAAATGGCTACATTAAAGAGTTCACAAGTGGAGAAGAACTTGCAAAAACATAGTCCTTTTTGCCTTTATGATGAGCTGAATAATAAAAATGATAATTTCCTTCAGCCTTCTAAAGCAGCCGTTTTTGTTATGCATGGACTTATAGGTCACAGTGAAAGCCTATTATTTCTATGTGTAATACTTTGCCTCCATAATAGCCGTATGTTTCAGTAGATTAAACTCTGAGCCGAAACTTCCCAGCATGCCTAAATGCGTGTGGAGAGAGCGGGGACACCTCACCTTTCGACTTTTCATAAATATTAACGTATGCAGATGGCACACTCCTACCGGCAGCCTATCGTGGGGCTACAGGAGGTTGTAGGTGTCGCTTCCATTAAACGCAGTGTTTGGGTAATTTCAGCGTGGCAAGAGGACACCGTGAATTACAGCACGTCCCTGAACACATCCTAAAGTTGTGTGAATATTACAGAAGAGCGGGCTGCTAAAGGTATTAAAGCAGGAGGGAGAATGTTGGCTGATGATAAGTTTTTCCAGTCATCTTCCCGTTCAACAAGAACATTTTGTGCGAAATTTTGACCTTCAATATCAAGTTAAAAGCTTTTGAAATGTAGTTACGTTGACTTTTTGGGTATTGCAGCCTTCTACTTGAAATCCCTTTGACCTATTCACAGACATCTGCCAAAATGGAAATTCCTGTCAATTTTTACCAGGGATATGGCATTAACTTCTGCTGGAAAAGTGAATTATTTATCCATTCAGTCTGTCATATTCTTGTACATATTCCAAAGGTCATGGGATTTTTTTTTGTCAATTTTAGACACTTTTGGTTTAAGGTGGATGCTCTGCCCACACCTGACAAAACAGCAATTTGTATTTACTCCTTTACTGCAGCTGTTCTTGCAAAAAATTTTAAAAAGCAGTTCTGAGAAATTCTTGCCTTACCTGGTACAAAAAACTCTACACTAATTACAAAAAAAGTACTGCAGGATTCACATCAAGCACGTAAGGAACAACAAATTACCTTTTGAAAAATGCATTTAATAAGAAATATGTGTGATTGAATGAAAGGAATAGGCATTGTGTTAATTTGGCTCACTGCATCTGCTGCAATGAATTGAGTTCAAAATTCCTCACCTGTAACTTAACAATGTGTTTTGGTATTAATTCGATTTTGTTGATAAAAAGGCTGAGGAATTGTCTGTTTGCTACATATTGATACATGATGCTTTTTAGAATTAATGTTAATACTGTACAGTGGATGACAACATTATCTCCTAACAGAAATGGTCAATGCCGACAGCCGATGACCAATGAGCTTTGCCGATATTTGAAGGCGGATACATACGGCTGATTTGTATGATTTACCCCGAATTATATGTTGTAAAATGACATTACACCCCGTAACTGTCCGTACAATGCATTGCTCTACATATTAAGAAAAACCTTCGATATTTAATTATCAATAAATATATGATATTGTGAATGTTTTGAAAATAGATGGATTTAAATATAGATAGAATATAGTTAATTTTAATATTTTTTTAAAAAAAAATGCAAAATGGTAGATTAAGAATGAAAATGAATGGAAAACATTTTTGAAATTTTCTGACAATTCTGAATTTATGGATCATTTTACAGCCATTTAACATTTGTTTGATACTTGAAAAACCTTAACTAAAGCACTTAAAGAGATGTTTTAACACGTTTCTGTTGGAATAACATAATATCGTCTGAACATCGTAATCGGGACACTCCAAAAAAAGCCTTTTTTTGGTCAATATCGTCCACACCTACAACAGTCACATTTAAGTGTTCAAATAAAGCTCCATTTATCTTGTTTAGTCAGGTGGTCAGCCCAAACCAAATATCCTTCTATGCTTTAATCTTCCAGGCCAATATCCACCAAACTCCAAACACAGTCCAGCATATAGACCAACAATACTTTCTCTCTCCCCTATACCATTATGATATAGTCCCAATACTTTTGTGGAGGTTTGCACTTTCATGGAAACAGGACGTTATTTTGCTCATTATTCCGGCGTCTGCTTCAGCGCTTCCCACAAAACTGTCCCTCCCCATTAGGACGCCGATAATGCATCTGTTGTCCTTTTCCCGTACCTCCACTTGCTCGCCTGCTCCTCTCCCCGTAACCTGCTCCAGCTCGTCTCTCCCAGCGGAGCCCCTCTAACAAGCACCACGCACCTGCCACCAGGAGCCAGGAGGATGAAGGAGGGGCGGGGGGGGGGGTCTAACGGGCTCGGGGTCAGGCCGGGGCACACAAACATCCATGTCTGCGCCGTTCCCATGACACGAGAGAGAAGAGCGCAGCCCGCCGTTTCTTCTGACCCCGGCGACTCCCAGCTTTAAACACCCGTCCAGGCGGCGTTTAGAGCCCACTCCTGCGCCGCGGAGAGCCAGGGAAAAGGAAGCGCCGATCTGCGGCGTGGGCCAGCCGTAAAGATGGTGATAACATGACCCCTGCACTGGCTCAGGAAGGGAGAGAATGAGAGAGTGAAATGGAGGAGGAGATGAAGACGACACAGGACCAAAGAAGACCAAAGATTAATAGCTGCCTTTTTGGTTCTGACAGCAGGAATTTTGTGATTTTGTGAGTGTGTGTGTGTGTGTGTATTTGTGTGTTTGGGTGAATGAGTGTTGTAAAGAGAATCAAAGTGTTTTATAGAGTTAAATGTGGAGTATTGAAGGACCACAGAAGTAAAGGACTATCATTTACAACAACAGTCATAGTCCAT
The DNA here is from genome assembly GCA_015082035.1 of Chaenogobius annularis. Lineage (NCBI taxonomy): Eukaryota > Metazoa > Chordata > Actinopteri > Gobiiformes > Gobiidae > Chaenogobius > Chaenogobius annularis. Next base: position 1,074,880 of record BJKM01000038.1, read on the forward strand.
TTCATTAAGTCCATGTTTTTGTTTTAAGGCAGATGACTAACGTTTACTTTAAAGGAGCACTATGTAACCTTTCTGGAGGCAGCGTTTCCCAATAGAGATGATATTGCTTTGCCTTAAAAGCTCCACAGTATGGAATAACACTTGTTTGTCTTGCATTGATTCAATTGCAGGGTGTTTTATTGCCCAATGTCTTTCAAATGCCTGGAAAAGCATGCATTCTTACTGTGAGCAGGTCGCCTTTCCACAGATCTGACCAGTAACTTGGCCTGGTAGCATCCACTGCTTGTCTCTGTGGAAATACTGTGGAACTTTCTAGGCAAAGCTGGTGGCATTGTGTGCCTTTAAGTAAAATGGAAAAGTCTTGAATACTTTCCAAAGACAAAAGCCAGGATTTCTTTGCAGATAGAATGATATCTCAATGGAAAGCTCATGGCTAAATACATGTAATGAAAATAGTTTGGGGCATCAGTTTGGGAAGTACACCAATTACAGCTTAATTCATGTTTTCACCTGCAATAAGTCGGACGATTTCTTCATATTCACAGATACTGTAACCTTTATCATCTAAGATCAAATATTATGCTATCAGAACTGTTTATTTTGTGCTAACGTTTCCTTTTTTCTTGGTATTTTTGTGTTTTTTATGCAGGGCGGTGTTCACTGTGGAGCTGTATTTGAAAACGGAGCGAGTTGTGATTTTTGGGGCCGAAACTCAGGAAACGCAACATGACTGGATCCATGCTCTGGCCAAGGTGACACAATTCTGCTGCTTACCGCTAAGTCTTAAAACAGTGTAATATTCCTCACAATTCCATCGAGTGAAGTGCAAATTGTTTAGTAAGTCCTTTTATGTTCTGTCTCTTTCCCTTTGACAGCCTTACAACAATACACGCTACAAATGTTACCGTAATTTCCTCTATAATTCTTCAATCCCAGCCAATCATGGTACAGACTGTGGGAGTTATTGTTGTTTTGGCCCATATGCCTTCCCATCTGCAGCACGGTCCTCCTACACCGACGTCTACTGTATAGCTGCTTGGAACACAAAACAATAGCTGGGCACCGGAAAGTTAGACATTGGAGCTCGACCAAACTTGATCCAACATTTAGCAGCTGTTCACAAAATCTCGAAAATTGAAGTTAAAAGTGTGAAAGTTGTCCAGTTTGTGCCTGTCTCATGTCATGCCTTTGCGTGTTACTACTATTAAAAGGTGCACCATGGAACTCTGAGTCTGCCACACGCTTGTTTCTGTGAATAGGTTATTGCTTTGTCTACAAGGTTCCACAGTGAAAACATGCTTTCTCTTTATCTATAAAAACATGCATTCTTCACCTCTCCATTATACAACTGTGTGTGGAATTCTGAGTTAACATCAACTGACTTGAGTGAAAGTCTTTTTATAGATTAAGATCGTAACACGGTAGGTCAAGTACAGACCATTTTGCATGTGCACACGCTCTATAAATAGACCTCTGACCTGTAAATTGCCCTGGTGGTGCTTGTCTCCATGGATATAGATAAGTTTAATGCCATACTTTGGACATTCCAGGCAAAGCAATTGCATCCCTCTAGAAAAGTTGCATAGGGCCCCAATAAGTCACAAATGGAAAATAATGATTTCTTAAACTCTATATTTTGCTCTTTGTTTTGCAGGGCTTTGTGCCATCCAAAGTCGAGGGCATGGTACAAAAGGAGAGCGAGCTGATTGGATGTCTGTACTATAAAGAAGGTCATGACCTTTACCACTGGAGGCTGGGCTGGTTTGCACTGGAAGGCTCGACTTTGCGCTTCAGTTCGGGAAAAGAGGACGGGGAAGAAGAGGTTCTGCAGCTCAAACAACTCCAGGAACTCAGTAAGAATATTTGCGGCCACATGAATAGCCCTCTATTCTTTCTTTTCCCTAAGAGTTCTTCACAGACTCTGCTCAAAGGCCTCTGAGGCCATCTTATGATCTTTGAGCTCATGTTCGGGATCCGCGACACTTTGTTCTTCCTCTAAAAGAGACGATGCTCTCCACAAGGCTTTTAGAAACCATTTCAAGCGTAACTTGGCTGCTTCCAAAATGTTTCAATCCACGTAACAAATACAGCCTTTGTGAACATTTCTTAAAGATACAATTTGTGTTCTCTTCAAAAGTAAGTCTGCTGTTTATGTATGTGCTAAGATATTTAAAATGATTGACCATCTCTACATTGTGATTATTAATTCTTATTGGCAACAAAGACCTATTTGTAAGACAAGCTCCTTAGTCTATTTAAAAAGCTTTCTGAACACAAATGCTTAAGCTACAAACACTCTGTCTCAGCGTAATTTTTCTGCTGTAAGGCAAACGTATGAAAAACATTTTCATTTGAATTCACTATTATCATATTATGCTAACAGTGAATATTTAGGCCTAGAGCACAAAGTGTAGTGGCGAGTCTGTGAACATAGAATATTTTGGAGAAATTGCGGTTTTGACCATTAATTGTAGCTTTTAGTTTGTTTGTTTTTTCATTCCTATAAATGTAGTAAAGTAAGAGTATGTCTAACATTCTTTAGTGTTATTACAAAATTGCTTTGTGCACTTTACAAAGCCACTTTATTAAATGCTGATAAAAGTAATCTACTTTGACGCCTTACAAGAAAATATGCACAAAATAAGCCCATTTTGAAAACATTTTATTTGATAAATTGACTTTGTGCTGTGTATCTCAAAAACCCGCCTGTGTTAAGTGGCTTCAGTGGAGCTTTAAATAGGTAATACATCCCACGGCACAAACGGACTATATCCGTTTATGGTTACTTGCGGTAACACTGTGAGGGATTGCAAGGATTTTTTAGCTTTTAGATTTTTTCCCCCCCTTTTTCCCTCCAATTTCCAAAAAACTACTTATCCATAAAAGCCTCCTACCAGTGGCATTCATAACTGCTTAATGATGTCAAACGATGCATGCAAACGACCTGTGTCAGAGGACATTCCAGCTTCTCACACCATTACATTTTTCTGCTGGATCTCTGCTCTAATTGGCCCGAGCACTTGTCCAGAACTTTGGGAGGAAAAGGAGGATGGAGTGTACAGGAGTAGTCTTTGGACGATTCAAATGAACGAGGAGTATGACAACCTATTTTAGTATCTATAGCTTAAGGACCGAAAAGGGGGGTATTTATTTGCCATTACCAATATGGAAGGAGGGCAACAAAATAATAAAACAGTTATATCTCAAGGTTTTCTCGACAATGTCAGAAATGTGGAGTCAAATTTTTTACTCTCTTTTTTAATTACTCCAGTTTAATTTTTTTATATTTTTTTTCTTATCAGTTCTTTTTTTCAAGTTGTTTCCAAACTATTGAAATTGTATCTTGTTGACTGTAGGAGCCAAAATGTACCTCCTCTCCTAGCCACTAGAAAAAACAACCTCAGCTTACCCGATAAGTGCGAGACCTCAGTTGTAGCTGTATTGGGCAGCACTACACAGGCTTACTGAAGTTGGCGCCACACCGTTGTTTGGAGAGCAAGGTTGCTTTGGGGTGCGACCCAGCTACACGTGTTGGTGTACGACAGCCTATTTGGCTGTGGCTCCCCACGGAGCGGTTTGGAGCAATGTGGTGTGGAGAGGATGCGCCGCATGGCGTGCAGTGGAGAACCGAAGGACCACATGCAGTGCAGCAGAGAGAGAGATTGTGGACAGCACAGGAAAGACACCCGGTAGAAGGCATCTTCTGGAGCAGCCATTATTGACGCTGGTGTATCGTTGAGGGTAAAAGCCGACACCGAGGCAAAGAGGAGCGGAAAGCGGCTTGCGAACATTGTTGGTGGTGCGTATGGAGCAAGGATTGCGGCTGTGCGTGAAGTCACGCGTTCACAGCAAGTAAGCTGTCAAATAAGAGACTTGTGCACATAGCCTGCGTAACTCTGGATGGGCATTCTATTAAACTGAACTCTGACTTGTGTGGTTTGATAAGCACTGGGAAAGGACACTGCGCTGTAAAATCATCTGCTTACATAAAGGCAGAAGCTGAGCGTGCAGCTCTGTTAGTCAATATGTGTTTTCTTAAAATGGAACATGAGATAGAAGAGCAACAACGACTTGTCAGACAGCAGTTTGGATTACTTGAAATGGAAACACAGCTTGCTGCTACCAAAGCTATATTGCTGTCCTAAAGTCTTCTAAAAAGTCAAAAACTTCTCTGAAATTCAGTGCTGTAGGCTCACCACCATGTATACCTACTTTGACACTAGAAAAGTCTCTAGAATCATGTGACCAAACAGGGGCCGGGGAATGTGACTTGGCACTTCCCAAAGCTCCAGCCAGACCTTGATCCTTTTAAAGAACTTTCTGATTCTTTGGTTTGGTCTCCACCTTGTATCAGCATTGGCCTGGATTCTTTAGCTCTCACAACAGATAACGACATTGAAAGCATTGAGTCAGTGGCGGTTGTTAAAGAAACAAACAACCTCCAACTGATGAAGGGTCACCACCAGAAAAACCTTCAAATACACCTCAAATGAAGGACATTGCAAGAAAAAGGATGGAGATCCAAGAGACAGTTCTGCACCAGGCAGCCAGCCAAGCCTTCAACATTTTCCTTGGGGGTCCCTCACCACATCATCAGAATAAGTTTTATTGCCATTGTCAGTGAACCAACTAGGAACTTGTTTAGACGCAAACAAGGCGCACCAAAATGCCAGGACATCCATTTGCCATCTTGGTAAGTTTATTTTCAGCACCTCGCGGGCTCAAATATTGATGACTCAAATACCACAATGTAAGTTGGTATTCCGCTGACATCATCTCTACTCCGTGTATAAATAACACACCTCTTAGAGATGTGGTTACAAATATATTTGTGGGGCTGTTAAGGACCTACAGCCACATTAGCAATTGAAATGATAAAACAGGGGGTCTGGGGGCACTCCCCCAGAAATGTTAAGACCTTTTTGTGTATTCTGGTGCATTTTAATGTGGTCCAGCCGGCTAAATTAAGATTAAAATGTTGAGGTTGTAATGCTATACAATGATGTGATAAAACTGCGCCAGGAGAAAGTGACTAAAGCCAGTTTTTAATACATAGTATACTTAAATACAAAATTGGCTATGAAAAATGGTTTGGATCAAATTGTGTTCATACAAAATAAATGTACCTAAAACATCAGGCTATTTGTTGGATACCAACAATGTACCACTTGAGGGTCACAATGTATTTGTTAATACTAATAACTGTGTTAATAGACAATTTAAATAATCACCACTTAACATGGATAGACTCATCATAACATAACACAAGGAAGGTAAAGTACACACTGACCAAACATCAGAACTACAAATATGACAGTGATATAATTGTACACACACAAGTTAAAATATACATTCCCTATTTAACTGAAAATGTAAAAGTTATAGTTATCCTTACTCATATTATATTATATTTTTAATTATATTTTACTGCTCCCGACTGTTCCCTCTTGCCAAAGTGACAAAACAAGTTACAAAAATGTTAATTCCCACAGAGAATGAACAGAACGAGAAGTGAAGATCCATACCTGCGTCCCTGCCACTTTGCCACTTTTATATTATTCATTCATTTTCCACCGCTTGTTCCAGTTAGGGGTCGCGGGTTACTAGAGCCTATCCCAGTGACTGTGGGCCTTAGGCGGGGTACACCCTGGACAGTGGCCAGCTCGTCGCAGCACTTTTATAATATATATTATTATTATTTTATAACATACGTAATTATAATAGGCCTAGTTATTTTTCACCTTTTACTAGTTTATTTTAATTTATAACATATAGTCGAATGGTGCTTTTTAAATAAATTGAAATTGTTTATTGCGCTATTAAAAGTTGAGAGAGGGCGATAGAGTGAGTGAGAGAGAGAGGGCGATAGAGTGAGTGAGAGAGAGAGGGCGAGAGAGTGAGTGAGAGAGAGAGGGCGAGAGGGGACGCGGAGGAAAGATGCAAACTCCCAGTTCATTTGAAACCATCCATCTTCTTCCGCTTATCTGGGGCCGGGTCGCGGGTGCAGCAGTCTAAGCAGGGACTCCCAGACTTCCCACTCCCCAGACACTTCCTAAACAATTGCTTAAAACACGCTCATCTCTAACACACTGAGGCTGCACTGCTTGTTCTGCGTGAATGAGGGGTGTACACTGTTCACTCCAAAATGTCATGTCAAAGGTTCTGGTGTGGACGAGACGGCGCTTGGGTCCGGATCCGGACCTGGAGTCCACTATTAGTGACCTGGGGCATAGACGCCGCCTCACTCACTCAAATGCTGCTAACACTGGTGTAAATGTTATGCTTAATAGCCTTCATTCAAAAGTATTATTAGTGGCCCCCCATGGCAGAGCCCCGGCCCAGAGCTCTCGACTTTCCGCCAGCCTCAGAGCGCTATCGGCTCACTCACATGACAGACTCATGTACTTTCAAACAGCAGCACTAACAGTCTCTTAGTAACATAAGTTCAATACCTGGAGAGTGTTGTGGAGATTGCAGTTTCTTTTCATCGTCAAGGCTTTTCTTCATTTTCGGCTCCGGAGGGATATATTCTTTTGGACATGAAGACCACTTTCTGTTTATGTCTTGCTTTCTGCTCGCGAACAATTAAGTTGACCAATCAGTGCGGGTCAGGTGCCTTGGTTGCCAGTTTGTCATTACAAATAAATGCTATTTGTGCGTGATATGTTACCGCCGTGTGCGCTGCCGCGCTAGCAGCACTACTACGCTGTCTGCACAGCAACAGCGCTACTACGCTTGCACTTCGCATAAGTCAGGTTGCCAGATTGGGGGCCCTTTTAACACCTTGATGCCCTAAGCGGCTGCTAAGTTCGCTTATAGGCTGGGCCGGCCCTGGCACCAGGTGTGAATGGGCCGTCAGAATGCTGGACTCTGAGAGAAAAGGCCAACTGAATTCTGGAAGTTAAGAGACAGAACCTAAGTGCTAAGGCCACAGTCCCAGGAATGTACCCTTTTGTGCGAAATGTGAAAGTGGAAAAGGCCATTCTTGTTTATGTGAAACCAGTGAAAATCTTCAAGCGTTAAAGGAAGAAAATTGTAAGGTAATACATTTGTGTAGGCTGATTAGGTAAAGGTTATGAATTACTGCATTGACTTGGATTATTGAACTCTGGATAATGGCCACATACACAGTTATCAGTCCTTTTTGTTAAGATCTAATGGACAAATGTGTGATTTGAATGTGCTTTATTTGTTTTTTGGCTCCTTTTATTTGTGATTTGTAATTGTTGTGTTCCTGCACACACAATTAGGGGGCAGGTGTGTAGGAGCTAAAATGTACCTCCTCTCTTAGCCACTTGGTGACGCTGTGGGCTTTATGTGTCCGTACATATTATGCTATAAAAGGGGCAGAAAAAGGGTTGCACAGATGCTGCTAGGTTGAAAGGCACACTGATTCTTAGCGTGCATGAACTACCTGTTTGTGGAATTGTGTTACTGGCAATTGACCGTATTCCGCCCCGCCCATGTTTTCCTCTTTTTCCTACGGATCAGCACTTCCGCTGTAATGGCACTTCCGGTCCAGCGGGAACTCCGTTGGTTGAAATGGAGAACAAGGTAAAAGTTTCGCCGCTAGAATATGCTATAAAGTAGATAGATTTGTGAGCTACTACAACCAGCAGAAGGATTACGTGGTATGGCGGCCCCAGACAGGTTTCTGGAATAAGGTGAAAAGGGGCCAATAAAGACACTTTATCACAATATTGGGCTGATCTTTGGTAACCCTTAACACTTAGCAGCCAGGAGGGGAGTATAGTGGACCGACTTCACCACTACATTGACAATAGGGGTGGGCAATACTGACAAAAGTTATTGTCTTTTATTTTTTGAGTATTCCAATAACGATAAACAATATTATGTCAAGCCAATAGAAAAATGTTAAAACAGGTCTTTAAAACGTTTTGGTTAAAGTTTAAATGTCAAACAAATGTGAAAGCTCTGTTAAAGAACCCTTTTTTACTTACCTTTTGTCATTTTAATTAGCTTTTTTTGTAGCATTTTTAACTATTATTTATATACAGTACTCTAAATATATTGCCAACTCCTACAATATACCTTCAACCTACAATTACTGATGTAGTGTAGAAAAAAAAACATTATGTATCCAAGTAAATTAAACAATAAATGGCAAACATGGGCTTTATTCCAACATCAGCCCCCAATAATAGGACTTTTTTTTTTTTTTTTTTTTTTTTTTTTTTTTTTTTTTTTTTTTACAATAATTTAAGATTGAGATAAGAAAAAACAATCAAAACCACTAACAAAATGTAATAGAAACGTTCACTTTTTTTCCTTATCTCTGCCTGACCATATATGATGAGTTTCTGGTAAAGCATTTTAGACAACTTCCCACAAGCCTGCTCTGTCGAACAAGTGTGGGCGGCTCATGTAAGACAGACTGTGTGCAAGCAGAGCCTTTGCTGTGGTCATTAAACATACACAAGAACAAAACTACTTTTTAATCAAAACTATTTCATTACAATCCAAATTAATTGAATGAAGTCGCCAGCTGGATTTAATTTATTACCCATTTGTTTTGCCAATAACCGCCACCAACGTTTGCATTCAGCACGTCCTGCGAATGTTCTAATATTTACAAGATATCGGCGGTTTGGCAGGACGTTTTTTTGTTAAAGCCCACTGGTAACGTCCGCCAGATACTTAAGATTGCGTCGTGAACATTATGTACCCACCTAACACAAACAGGGGTCTACTTTGTTTTACAGACTTCGAAGCAAAACAAGGCATTTCATCATATTTCAGTATCATTACTTATGAGCGGTTACTGTAGCGCCCACAAATGACTAATTATAAGCTTCTCACTAGCAGCTAAAGCAGTTTATAATGCTATAAGCGAGGGTCATTTAATTTTTTTTCAAATCAAGGGCCACATATTGAAGCACGGACGACATGAAGGATGACAGTGGGCGATAAAGCGAAAAACTTAGGTAGCATCATACTATTATTCAGGCTTAGAATCTGTTCTGTTGTGCAAAAACAATAATAGGAAATAAAATAAATAAAAGGCAATATATTATTTTTCCTCATTCAAAAGATACAAATTCTGTTTGAAATTATTTTTTGCTAAAGCAATGGGGCGATTTTTTAATCATTCTAAAACCCATGGATTGTAAAAATCTGATGAACCAGCTTTAATTTTTAGTAGAGATTGGTTCAGGTAAAAAAAAAAAGTTAAAAAAAAAAAGTGTTTTAGGGTCTAGTTACAAATTCTGCTGATATGATCTGATTCACCATTTGTGCACTTTATTTATTATTAAAGCACCAAATAAACTGGCTGTTCGATTACAATGACAAATATGACAAAATGATATATATGAAAACTCAAAATGCCTCTGGTATTAAAGGTGCACTTTACAACTCTATGGAAACAAGCAGATGCCTGACCTTCCACCACAAAAGTTACAAAGTTTACGAATGTAATCTGATCCTGTTTTTATATCTTTTTTAAAAAGGTCCCACATTTTTAACCTACCTGGTTTTAAATAGAATTTTGTGTTGTACTAAACGATCTTACAAAAGCACTGTTCAACCTGTATTTGTCAAGTACCCAGAAGACGTTTGAAGAAAAGCTCAAGTGTCACAAGAAAGTGCCAGACTCCCGAGTTCACAGCTCCGTGCCTGATACAAAACATTTTAGGACATTTGAATCGACTGCACAGTGTGATGCACAAACACGCCGGGGTTAAATCGATGGATCTTTTTAATCCATTTACAGCTCGGCGTGGATCAAATCGCGTCCGCGGTGCCTCATCTCCTCACCTGGGGCCAGGCAAAGAACTGCAGCAGAGTTCATACTTATTCCAAACATATTTGTCACAGCCGCAGAGCCGTCAGCGCCCGGAGGGAACTGAGTCGTGTCGGGGGATGGTAGACTCCGGTGAAGCCCTTTAGGAACCGGCGTCTGTGACATGGGATTAACTCTTCTTTTCTCTTCTCTGACACCAGGCTCTGCTGTTCACAACCCATGGATTAAATAAATAAACATTTCAATTAAAATCACTGCACGGTTCAAACATACAGTGACCCAGGCTGTACTTCAGTCTGTTCCCCAGCTTTTACAGCCGCGGTTCGGGCAAATTTACAATCACCTCAATCATTTTAGCAAGCCCACTCGGGGGGATTAGCACGGTAGGTAAAGCAAGTTTAATCAAAGCCTTTATCGCCAGTCCTGTAGGTTGCGGCTCGCCAACAATAAATGGAAAATTATTTCTAACAGTGCTCTGATTTTCTATAAACTCCCACTTGCATGTTCGGTATGACGCCGGCGTTTTGTGAAACGTGGAAAACGGTATGCAGTTGCTTTGTACAGTGCTGCGGGAAAGGTTTTTTTTGTGTGTGTGTGTGTGTGCTTTTATGTGCTTTTGTATTACATTAAATTTGGGCGCTGCACTGGCCAAGCGGCACATTTCCCAATCAAGTTAACCATAAACCTTACTAAACGCCACATTTGATTGGAGGAAAAGTTAATAATGAAAACAATATTCGCTCATTGATACATCTTGTAAATAACCATACATTGGATTTTAGTGTTTTCAATTATAACGAGGGATCACACCGACATTATAATGAGAAGAAACATTACCACGTAAAGATTATTCACTATTATTGATCAAAACATTACAAAACAAAAGGGAAATATTTAATTTTGTTATTTTTTAATACATTACAGTTCCAATAGTATGTGTCCAGCTTCATGAAATCAAACTTTCGAATGAGTGCAAAATTAGTTTGTTGTTGTGATATAAACAGTTTGTGGTAGGTAATGTTATTACGTTTGTGGGAATTTGTTATCCCTTACCTTTGCATGGATTATTACGTGTGTGGCTGTTACAAATGGCCACATAAGCACAATACATTTAGGAGTTACTTTTTTGGATTAAAATTTAAATTACCTAATTTTTCTTCTAAAGTTACTTTTTAGTTAGTTCTAACGATTATATTGTGACCTGAATAAATCATCCATTACACAAATAGTCTTGACATCCCTAGCCGCAGAGTATACAGTACATTTAGATGTATTGTTTGTGACTACGTCGTACCACCTGGGAAATATCTGAGGGGGCCAGTACAAACTCTACAACAGAGCTGCAGATTTAGGGATTTATCACACAAACATATTAAGTTATTCAAAAATCCCGCAGTGTGCCATAGACGGATTCAAAGGATTGCTGTATTTGTTCTAACAACTGTGAAGTGTTTTGCATTCACCTGATAACACTCTTATTGATGTCCTCTGAAGTCCATATCAGTCTCTAAGTTTTGTTCTCGTTTCCCTTGAAGTTTGGATCAGAATTAAAAACGGTGCCCTTGATAATTCTGCCAAACAAAATATAAGACAAATCTGTGAAGAGCGACTTTGGGGATTATAGTGTTGTTTAGCAGAAAATGTAACAAGACTGTTGCCAATATTTATTGAAATACTTTGTCTTACTCAATAATGAATTCCACTGGGCTTATTGACCGCACTTCAAAACGGTGAGCATTATTGGGGGGGAAAAAAATAAAAACCCATATTGGCAGAGTATTACACCAACCGTCATTGTGTGGTCCGTCGTGTGTAGCGTTGGATGCTACAACTCGCCAATTGCCAGCTTTTCTGATTGCACCAATGTTCCTATCCATTGCCTGATGTTATCCGTCCACATTAATCACGGTCTCACATTGCTGCTATCCTCCCTTCTTGAAAGACTCTTTGTAAAGCATTGTGACCTATAAATACCTCACTATCTTCTTCAGGGCCAATGTTTCCTCTGATTTCCTCGCCCATTCATGTAATCTTCAGCATCTTTCTTTAGGACCACATCTCAAATGCTCTCAAACGATCTTTCATTTGTTTTAAAATAGTCCATGTTTCTGATTCATACAAGTAATGTAACCATACAAAACGGTGTAGGATTCTTGCCCTGGTCTTTAAATGAATCGAAGGCCTTACAAGTACTTTTGACATTTTTGAGATTGTTTGAGCATTGATATCCTTCTCTTGATTAGCAATCTTCAGTGACGTTATGACCTCAATAGAGAACACTTGTAACTTGTTCTAATTCCACTACAATCTTTATAACAACTCATAATTGTCCGTCATTTTTACTGATAACCATAGTCTTTTGTTTTCTTTGCATTCATGTTTTTAATTTTACATTTCTTTCCCTGCAGTCTTCTCCGAATATCATTTCAGTGTACAGGTTAAAAAGACATGGGGGCCAATACATAAGATAATTTTGTTCATTATAGCATCTGTAGCATTATAGCATTAGAAAAGTGAGATCAATTGATTCAACAACCCACTGTTATTTATGATATACTGCTTTTTAGGTTGTTTATAGATATAGTATTAGATAGATGGATGGATGGATAAATGTATATATACCTTTAATTTCAACCTGACTGTGTCTGATATTTTGTTTCCCTTTCCTCATGCTTTTACTTTATAATTGTATCAATTATAGCTATTGATTTTGTCAGCATGTGGTGGTTACAAGATTCCTTTCACTCATCCAGCCTCCTATTTTAGCCTACATCAGCTCATTCACCATTTATGTCGGGCCTTTTTGGTTCCGTCCCCGTGCTTTGATAATGTTCTGGTTGTATCAATTTTAGAAGATTGATTTTTCAAAACTAAGAATGACTTCTGAGTTCTGTGAGTCACAATTCAGGCTGGTACAAGATAAAAAAAAACGAAATGCAATTAGATTTAACTTTGCTCCCTTGTCTGGCTGCTTATTGGAATCGCTCTAAGGGTCTAGACATATTGTACAGTATATTCTTAGCCGTGATTGACTTAAAATGCAAATGGGTTCTCGTGGGAAGCGAGTGCTTTCAGTGTTGAGCGATAAACACCTAAGATCTGCTTCTTTTCACTTCAGATCGATTGAACAAACACTTATGCTTTTATCCTCTTGTATTCTGAATGCAAGGTCAAGCTAATGTGTGGTGCGTCTCTCCGCAGCGGTCTCCACGCACACAGAAGGCGAAGACAAGATCCAGGTCCTCCTCATGGTGGCGGGACACAGGTGAGAAAGGGAAGAAAAGAGCTGTGGGTCTAATTTATTTTGTCAAGACACGAGATTGGCACAATATATAATAGATTAAACGAGTTGTTCGGTTGACAATTTTGGCCTCACAAGTTGCTGTCATTGTAAAACGGCCTTTTTGAACTACTCAAAATGTAACACACCAGCGCTTAATTCTTCGTTCTGCAATCAGTGGTGCCCCATGCTTCCACCCAGTTTTGAAAGTGCAAATACTATGTTGGACTTTAAAGGCTGAAATCCAACCTTCTGTGATGATTACTGGAATATATTGTGTATTCACTTTCTTGATGCGGGGTGTAATTATTTGTTTGTGATACAGTGTAATACAATCGCTTACATTATCTCCTTTTACAGAACAGTCTACATCCACGGCTTCAACAGAATGGACTTTACCCTGTGGCACTCGGCCATCGTGCTCGCCGCGGGTAATGACGGCAAAGCGCTCGGCAACCAACAGCTCACCAAGAACGGGGTCCCTATTGTTTTGGACAGCTGCATAGCTTTTGTCACTCAGTATGGTGCGTGAACATTTTACATGTGCGGACAATAAAACATTTGTTTTTTTGTTCATTTACAAAATACTCATGCGTCAGAATAATGACTTGAGTTACATTTATTCCCCCTTTGGGTCAGAGGTTAATGTCATTTTTCTGCATGTCCCAAGTCTGATTGAATGGGGAAATATCTGGTTCATATTAAATAAACATCTCATCATTGCAGAGCTGCAGGCAGTTTATTTGCTGTTGTGACTGCATAAAGCAAAAAGCAAAAAGAACATTTTTTTTTTCCATATAAATGATTGCAGACTGAGAGTCATTTCAGACTGGAAGTATAAAATGCCAGTGAAGGTTAATATACATAGCTTAGACATTTTATTCCATCTGCAATTTCGATTGAAATAAGATTATATAATGTATTTAAATCTTTCCAAAAGCCACAAGCCTGGCCAGTGCTTCATTTATTTAGCCTACTGTTCATCTGCTATCATCAGGATGAGTCATCACATTCGCAGACATCACAACTAGACCTGAAGTAAAGAGAAAAGTTTTCTATCTCTGCTTCTGTTACCTGGTGTTACTTCTGAGGCAGGCCTTTGTCAGGAGGGGGTCTACCAGAGGCCAGGCGACCCGGACCGTGTGGCCGCGCTGCTGGACGAGTTCACACAGGACGCGCGCAACGTGAAGCTGAGAGAGAAGAAGCACAGGCTGGAAGATGTGACGGAGACCCTCAAGAGCTTCTTGGCCCATGCCGAGGACGCTCTGCTGACCAAGGAGCTCTACCCGTACTGGGTTTCTGCACTGGGTATGGGACTTTTATGTCAGGGAGCTTTCAGCATACAAACATCCTTATCTTTAGAACCTTTTATACTTGATGTATCAATACTTGAACTTGGGATTTTAGTGATTGTCATGTCAACTCTTTGGGTTTAATGCAAACCTTTGTTGTAGGAAGGGATTAGACAATAAACAATAAAACGATTTATTGCAATAAAAAGGTACACAATAACTGTCCGTGGTACATTTTGTATAATCGTAATAATCACCAACAAAAATAATCGCCGTTTTACCATTTACCAATTTTATCATTGTTGCTTTCACCTATAATAAAGTACAATTCTATATTTCTTTTAAAAACATGGATCATATTCATCATATTAATATAAATATTAGTATTCATAACCTTTTCAATTGTAAGCAATTGTAATAATTGTTGTGATATTATCGTTAATCTCAATCATTTTTACGATCATTTCATTTCATTAGGTACTGGTTAGATAAGAATTTGAACACATGTTTAATAGAGTACAATGATTTAACATTATAATTGTTATCAGTAAAATCAATATTTGATTTGAACATGTCCACTTCATATCTGAGGACACAGAGAAAGGTTTAAGAAAAATGTTTATTAGTTTCACCTCCTTTTTCAGCTTAAGGTTCCATTTGTTCCAACTGGTTTGTAATGTCAAATATTAGTTTTTCTATAAGCTTCTCTTCCTCCGTGTGTTCGCAGATGAGACTAATGAAAAGCAGAGGGTAAAAAAGTACTCTGCTTTCATCGAGAGCCTGCCAAAGATAAACAGGTCAACCCTTGAAGCTCTACTTCAGCATCTGTACAGGTAAACACTTCCCCTCTGACATCCATCTCTTTTTTTAAGATGTAAATTAATTAAGCTTCTAACTGCCTGCTATACCTGACAGGTTTTTAGCTGTTTCATCTACAAAAAGGAAAAAATATATATATCTCACGACAAAACTCATTTTTTAAAGGTTCACCTTACCTAGTTTAAATTATAAAATCATAAAATGAACTAATCTTACCTTCTTGTGAGATTTTTTTGCTCAAACTTAAATGCAATTTCAAAACAAAACTTCATATTGAAGGAGTAAAAGTATAAACAAATTGCAAATTACAGTGGGTAAAATGATGTTTCAATAAGACAACTTAAATAATTAAACACTGCACTGTTTTCTTATTCTCTGCACAATATTTTAGTTAAATTAAATGAGCAAATTATAGCAATATGACTACAAGGGAGGGTAGCTCCTTGGAACTCCTGTAGATTTTTCCTCACTAAGCTCATTAAGACTAATTACCAACATAATTTATTAGACGCTCGACAACAAGCCAAACTGAGCATGCTAACCCCGCACGGTACATAAGTCTGGCTGCGTTTTAAAAGTACGCATGAATGAGGAGCTCCTGTTTTCCTGTTGTGTCCCACTTAGCTGCACGCTGCTTCACAGATGTAACAGGTATGGAGGCTCCGAGGTCCCGGGGCCGGAGACGCCATAGGGACTCTATGATCTGTCACCTGCAGATTAGCCCAGTACCCCTCTGCTCTACTAACGACCCGTCTGCTCTTGTCCCTCTAATTATTGTCCAACCTGCCGCGTTCAAGTGTATTTTATCTTTACTCTTCTACAGCCTAAACTCTTTCTGTAGGCTTTGTTCTCAAGAAATTAAACAAATTACACTTTCACCCCTAGCTTTTGTTGGACATTTATTTATGAAGTGGAATAACCCCTTGAGATTATATGAAAAAAAATAATTTAAATACTTTATGCAATGGACACAGTAACCATAGAGCAGAGTAATCCTACTAAGCATTTGAAATACTATTATTATTTATGATTTATGATTTATGATTTATGATTTATGATTTATGATTTATTATTTATTATTTATTATTTATTATTTATTATTATTTATTAGTCGATTTTGTGTTTCTCATATTAAAATTTAAAAGTTCTTTCTGTTTGCACACGTCTCCTTGAGTTATATATAATTCCAAATGTATTCAAATGATTCTCAGTATTTTTCTATGAGATTTTCTGAATTACACTGAGCTGTCCTTAACGATGCTGGCGTCGCGTTCTCCGAAAAACAAACCTCCATGTCAAGTTTAATCTTAAACTTTCGAGCAGGCAGTCATTAGCTTTGAGAAGATGAAGGAAGTTCTATGTAAACATCTTTAAAAACGCATAATCATAAAGTCAGCAAGTCTTAAAAACCAATTCACGGGGCTATGGAAGGAAAATACTTAATTCTTGCTCCGTTTGCACTTAAACTGTTTCTAATTATGTTTGTCGACGTGAACATTCTGTGTGGGTGTAACAAATAACAATCTGATCGAGAACTGCATATTTATATTTGTATAAATTAAAAGCTGGGATTGTTTCTGTATTTTTACTTTAGGATCCACCAGTGTTCCCATTTAAACCAGATGCCCAGTAAGAAGCTGGCCTCGGTCTTCTCGTCCTGCCTGTTCCAGACCCAGGGACAAACCGCAGAGGAGGTCCGAGTGGTCCAGGATCTCATCAACAACTACATAACACTGTTTGCTGTGAGTGTTTTTGGATTTATTTCAGATTATTGAACATTTGCTCATTAAAACCTTTAAAAAAAGTCTTTACATTATATTTTAGATCTTTGAATTGCCTTTTGAAATTAATGTGCAGTATAAATAAACAGATTTGAGGTATAGTTGTATTGCAGGGGGATACTTCTAGGCCTACAAGAAAAGTAACAAAGTACACATGTAAAGGACCAGACTTAAGTAACATTTTTGGCTATATCTGTTCTTTACTTCAGTCATTTTTTTTTACAGTGGATACTTTTTACTTTTACTTCACTACATTTGAGAGCAGGTATCTGTACTTTTTACTCCACTACATTTTTGAACTGGACAGATAAGTAGTTTAAAGGGTTATTTTTCATGTTCATGGTGACATGCTGCCAAAAGGTTTTGACTTCAAGCTCACAAATGTATACATCCAATTCACAAGCAATATTTAGAAATGTATTTGAATTGCTACTTCTGACAAAATATCTGCACAAATCTTCAGCAAAATCTCTACATTTAACGCTTTAGCAATTCTCAAAAACACAAAACGTTCACTTAAGTCGTTTTTTTCGGTGCTAATTTTACTTTTACGTGAGTATTATACTTCCACCGCTGTGCGTCACCAAACCATGAATGTAACCAACAATATTTAAAGCCAAAAGTGCACGCATCTATCAAAAAAACGTTGTCAGAATTAGCATCATTTACGGAAACATTTTACGTTACAGTTTTGGAAAGTGAAAGGTTTAGACGCAAACGTGTCAAGAGGGCATCCAATTACTGCATGTCATTTGGAGTAAGATTTTATTTTTTTAACCCAATGCAAAAAAGGATGTTGTGAGGTTTTTTTTGAGAATTGGGGCATGTAAATATTCTTTTTTTTTTTTCTTTTTTTTTTCATATAAGCTCTGTGAGTGTAAGTAGGCCAAAGTTTGTTAAGCCGAAAGTGCATGATGTAGTTACCTGTCGCCACGCTTGCTCCGCGGCAAAGCAAGTGTGGCTCTATTAGTTATTATGCTCCTCAGCTGATAGAATAAATAGTTTAATATCAAAGACTGTGCCAACTGTACCCGACTCGCACGCTTGGCCCACATCTCCAGAAAAACAAACAAAAACAGGTCACCTAGAAGAGAAAATAAGAAGGCAATTTTCACGAGAAACCAGGCCGGGCTCGTATCTGTGAGCTAAATCTGCACAGCTATTTTGACAGCGGAAGAAAATTCACCAATTATTAATAAGGTCACTGTCAAATATTCTCTGATGCAAACTGACTCTACTGATTTTTCACTTCAAACTTGTCCTTGAAATCGCAGCGACTGATTTTCAGCATAAAACAGTAGTACGTTCTTTATGCTACCATGTGGGTTTATACTAGTGCTGATAAAGCTCAAGATGGTTCTAAAACTGTTCATGAAAAGTCCAATTTTGTACCCTCAAATGCATATTTAGTTTTAATACAACCGCGTCAAGTTAGAAGTAGGCATGTCAGGATGTCAAATTTTAGTGTTACGATTATTGTGAGAAAAAACATCACGATTTAATTCACGATTATCGAGACGTTGACATCTTTTGGTTTCTTTCGTTCCCGTGGTCTGACATGTCACTGTTCCTCGAGCTTTCTGAAAGACAAAATAAAGTTAAATGTGACAAAAACAACCTGATAAAAAAGTTCTTTATATGTAGGTCGATTTTTAGGCTGTAGATTGAACAAAAATTCTTCATTTTGCTTCCAAAATTGTCACAAATCTTCTTATTATTTGGTTCTTACGATTATATTGTAACTTGAATAATCACGATTGTCGATTAACCCTATAATATTGACATCCCTAGTTACAAATCGGAACGTCAAGATTATTCAATAAATCAATAATCTGGATTATGAATGAATATGAATAAATATAATTGTAAAAACGTCACAATTCTGACGATTATAGAAGCAAAGGTAAGTCATTTAAATACAATATGTGCTCCAAAAAAAGTCCACCTATATTATATTTGGCTGTATCACAACAACTGTTCTTTTGCATTCAGAACGTTTGATTTCATAAAACTGAAATTGTCATGTATTAGAATTAATAAAAATGTATGATTTTGATGAATTATTGTGAATAATCTTTATATTGTGATGTTTCTTCTCACAATAATCGTAATGCTAAAATTGCACATCGCCACTTCCCTAGTTACCAGTCGGATCTGTGGAGAGTCTTGACCACTCACAGTAAGAACGCTTGTTTATCTTTTTATTTTTTGCAATAAAAACCCCAAAACACACACAATACTTAATAATGAATAATCCCTTAATGAATTATATACATATAATTGACTGAAGGTGCTTGTCTCCATGGAAATGCTATTGCTTTTAATGCTATACTGTGAAACATTTCAGCAAAGCAATAACATCTCCATGACGACAAGTTCATAGTCTTCACCAGAAAAAGTGAAGGAAAAGTGCACACCTTTAACAGTAAATTCTAGGGCACATTGTTGAACATTTCATTATCTAGTCGAGTAGCAAGTCCCATTTGTGTATTTTTATATCAATTCCAAGAAAGATTCCACTTTTTGCTACCCCACTTCACACTGACGGAAAGGTGTTGTTGCAGAGTCTGTGCAGCCGTCTCAGTGTGCAGAGGAGCAGTGTGAGATCAATGCTTACTTTTGGAGAACCGCCTGGCTTATGGGACAGTGAGCTGCGAGCCACCACTAATTCCCCGCAGAGCCCCAGATCCCTCTTGTTCTGACGCTACAGGAGAGGCATTCACTCCAAATCGCTCTCGGGGCGCCGCCGCTCGCATGACAAATAGCCATTAAGCTCAACCAATCACGGGCCCAACAGCGCTGAATGCACACTCTATGACATCAAATGAGAGACGTTTCTCTAATTAAAGCTCCGAGTGCGCGCTGGATGTTGTCAGCGGACTATTATCAGGACTAAACACTCACGCAGTTTTCACTTCTTCAATCTTCTTTCTATAACTTCTACAAAGGAAAACGTTCTTGCAGAAAAGAAAAAAAATGGATAATGATGTTAAAAAGTTTGAAAATAACAGTTTTTTGCTATCAGTAGTGGCTTTTTTTGTACTGCAATTTACTGTATTTCGCAAAAAGTTTTGGGGAGATGTGAAGAATGCTACTAACTATGAAGCCTTTTATAAAGTCAATCAACTCATTTTTTGTTTTGCCAAAAACAAACTTTGGTAACTGATGACCGTACACTTTATGATGTTTGTGGTGCATTGATTAGCCACGGGACACAGTCGAGCTCTTGGAGGAGCTCTCCTTTAGCACCCATCGCATATGTTCACATCAAATACAGTACATCAAAGCAACATCAGGGCTCAATATGAACTTAAATAAAACTATTATCTTTATAACAGTGATAAATAACGACAAAATAATAACTAAAGCACACTTAAAACAAAGGATTGCAAACGATGACTGACCTCCTGCCAACATGGGATTGGCAAAAGGGAAAAGGAAGTCATGGCCCTCGAATTTATACAAGTGCACCAATGGGGACACATAAAATACAGAATAAGTGACTGGAGGACCGAGACAGCACAGTAAATCAAACAATAATAAACAAAAGAACAAATTTGTGTAATTATAATACAGTAATATATGAACCGGTTACACACAGCTTTAATAAAATTGTACAAAAACAGTCCTTATTTGTGTGTGTGGCATCAGAACATTGAGTAAGGCCTTTAGTCGTTTAGTCCATTCATCGTTGATAATCTAATTATTTCTTCAAGATCATAAGGATTTATAAGGACAACAGAGGAAACGATAACTCTTAACTGGATCAGCTGGAGTTTTGGAGTTGACTGGACAATGTAATCTGACGTTTCACTTAAGAATATGTTAATCACAAGTTATTTTCTGTATGTAAAGTCATTTTTGTGTGCAATATCCTAATACTTTTGTGAGTTTTGCCAGTTCCACGCCGCATCCCCTTTTAGTCGACTACAGCCGTTCTATTGAGGTGTTTGAGTCCTGATCTTCGTATTCCATCTTAAACATTACAAAATACGGCTATTGCTTTATCAGATGTTTAAAAGCTTTTCGCTCCAGGTAACCATGACTTTTCGCACAACACCGTAGCTCCGTAAACTCTTTTTGACCTGAGCGCTTTGTCCAAGTCCTTAAAGTTTGTGTTTTGTGAGTGTGACCGAGTCTGCTCTCCGACAGGTCAAACTCGAGCAGGTGCAGCAGATGGAGAAAGAGAACAGCTTCATCACGAGGTGGAACGACAAGAAGGACACCACGGTGAGTCGGCTTAATGGAAATCCCCGCCGGCGATGTGTTTGTTTGTGCGTGAGCGTATTGATTTAGCCGCGTGTGTCACGGTCTCTCAAATCAAAGAATTCATTTGCGGAGGTTCCCTGTTTTCTGGCGGAGGGGACGGGGGGAGAGGGCCACGGCAGCAGGTGAGGCAAAAAAAAAAAAAAAGGCTTTGTTCCCGTTAACCTTTACCACAGGTGCTTAATGCCTGGATGCCTCGGCACAGAAAAACATTTGGTCCCGATAAGTAGGAAAAAAATAAATAGCATGCAGCCTTGGTTGTCCAAATCTAAAATAAGTTGTTTTGGTCGATTCGTTCGCACTCACTCTCCCCCTTTCTTGTAGTTCGTCCATAGCCTTTCACGACATGTCCTCCGCTGAGGGGCACAGGGTTACTCAGTGGAAAGCAGGCACTATTATGAAGCTGTTGGAGGTGAAAATTGGGACAACATTTCAGTTATGGACTCAAATCGACCCGGGGTTTAACCTGCAAAAGTGAGAGGATGAAAGTATGGCTCTGCAGCAATTTAGCTTAGGTTTAAGCAAGATACTTTATGGACATCAAAGGACTTTCAGGACATTTAATCCAACTCTAAACACGGTAACTCATTTATTTTACTAGAGAAATACAAATGTTATTTATACTGTATATACTTGCTGGGATGTTGTTATTGAGGGGTGTAACTATTGAATTTGACTGTATAATATCAAAAGTTATATTTTTTTAAATGCCTTGAAAAGTCATTTTCCAAAGACATACATTTTAAAAGTTTTTTATTCATGTTTGCTGTGTCTCAATTCCGGGTCTGCATGCTCCGAAGGGCCCAGCCAATGGAGGCTGGTCTTCAGAGTAGCCTCCGTGGACCGCAAAGGCCGTGCTGAAATGGGACAGCCATGGACAGCCACGGAGCTGCTCTGTCACCTAGCAACCAAGAGTCGCTGCTTATGCTAACGCCACGCAAATTACGCACATGGACGTATCAATAAGAGCACGCAGCAAGGATAAAATAATCTGACATTGAGCCCAAGAGATTATAGTTAATCTCACCCAAAACTTAATAGAATCAATATTATGTTCAGATCTTCTTGTTCCTGTGATAACTGGATAACTATATATGTATATATACACATATATGTGTATGTGTATATATGTATATATACACATATATGTGTATGTGTATGTGTATATATGTATATGTACACATATATGTGAATGTGTATATATGTATATGTGCACATATATGTGTACATATGTACATATGTGTATGTGTATATGTATATCAGTCAGTATATATATCTGTCTGTCTGTATCTGGAAGTCCCACAGTCGGTCATTCTCTACCACCTTTGGGGGTGTTTCCCACTTTGACCGTGGGGTTTCCAGTCCATACTCCGCACAGATGTTCCTGTACACTCTGCCAGCCACTTAGTTATGGCGCTCCATGTATGCTTTCCCTGCCAGCATCTTATACCCTGCAGTTATGTACTGGATTGTCTCAGGGGCCCCTTTGCACAACCTACACCTTAGGTCTTGTCTGGTGCGGTAGATCTGGGCCTCTATTACTCTGGTGCTCAGGGCCTGTTCCTGTGGAGCCATGAGGAGTGCCTCTGTGCTTTCCTTCAGACCGGCCCGCTCTAGCCATTGGTAGGATTCTTGATATCAGCCACTTCAGCACATCATCTGTTGGGGCCTTGTCCTTGATGTACTTGTGGATCTTGGATGTTTCATCCTGGATAGTGGCTTTCAGGCTCACCAGTCCACAGCCTCCTTCCTTACGGCTAGTGTAGTCTCAGGGTGCTGGATTTTGGTGGCACCCTACATGCATGGTGAGCAGCTTTCACGTCTTAACATCTGTGGTCTGTATCTCTTCCTTTTGCCACCTTATTATTCCTGCAGGGTATCTGATCACTGGCAGAATGTAGCTGTTTATTCAGGGGGTCTCAAGGGTTGTTTTCCACAGCTGCATCGAGTTTGCCGAGGTGTAGAGTTCTATTGTTGTTGTACATCTCCAAGCATTCAGTGATCCACGTGTGTGGCATTTGAGTCATATGCCGCCTTGTAATCAATCCAGGCAGTACACAGATTGGTGTGTCGGGTTCTGCAAAAACATCTGGCTAGCGCCGCGCAGTGCATTATGGGATATACAAGGCTGCGATAAGTGTGCTTTTTCATGGCCTTCGTTCACGGCCAATCTCCATGGAAACGCTGGCCACATTTCGCATTCGTGGGCTGCATGAATTGGGACAGCCTTGTCGCGCAGGAAGTGACGCAAACCGGCCTTCAAATGTAGCCTTCAGGAGCATGCAGACCCGGAATTGAGACACAGCCGTTGTCTGCTCTGAAAAGGAGCAAAGGATCATGGTCTATGCATTTCCTTGTTTTGTACATGTTGCGGCAACAGATATATATCGTGTATATTGTGACAACCCAAGATGTTTATTGTGAGACTTTGACGAGACCATTAATGCTGCAGCTAATAATCATTTTGCTTATCTATTTTTTTAGTCGATTAATCGGCTAGTCGTTTAGAACGCAATGAAAAGATTTTTGACTAAATTTGACTCGGTCGAAGCTGAATTGAAGCCGTTTGAGGATCCTGGTGGAGCACATGTATCAACTAAAGAGTGTTTTCATCAAATATATATATATTATATTATATATTTCATTTTGAGTCATAAAACGTCATGGCATATATGTACAGACCAGTTTACGATTATTCGATTACTATATTTGTTTACGATTATTTTAATAATTGATTAGTTGCGATTAATTAACTTGCAGCCCTAGATATGATATCACAATATTTTGCTTATTGTTACATCTGTTTTCTTCCAAACTAGTTATTAATATGTGAATTAAAAAAGTTTTCATTGGTTTCAGTAACATTATTTCGGCGTAGTTCCAGTAGTCGTGTTTGTGGTTGTACTATGTGTAGAAGCTGTGCAAAGTGGTAGTTGTAGGAAAGATGATAGTGGCAGTAGTATGGTGGTGGTAGCAATGCATAAATACCACAAAAAAAATTGTTTAGTGTTTTTCCTTGCGAGTAATCTGTCATCTGAAGAACTTGCAAAGTGGAAGTCATCTAGAAAAGGCATCACAAAAAAGAGAAAAACATAATCTTACATGAGGTCATTTTACGTCTAA
Organism: Chaenogobius annularis; assembly: GCA_015082035.1. Lineage (NCBI taxonomy): Eukaryota > Metazoa > Chordata > Actinopteri > Gobiiformes > Gobiidae > Chaenogobius > Chaenogobius annularis. The sequence goes on from BJKM01000038.1 coordinate 1,099,204, forward strand.
GTACACTATAAATTGCAGGGTTTTTTTGCTTTCCAACCCAGAAAAAAATACATTGCATTGGACATTACATTAGACATTACAAAGGACTTGACTTTCCCTAATTTTTTTTTGATAAAACTCTTTGCCTCTGATAAAAACACATCATCTCAAGTAATCAAAAATATTCACACTCGTGTCCTTTTACTTTCTGTGTTTTAAAGCTGATAGTTCAAAGGGACAGAATGCTAAGTACACCTGAGTCCTGCCGGCGTCTCATGTGACTAGACTTCGGGAGTTTGTAAATCAGTAATATAATGAGGTACAAGCCAATGTCGAGGTAGAAGTGGCACTCTGAAATCAATAGTTCCATTCAGAGTCAGAGCTGGTGCTGTGAGAGGACGGCATTGGTGAAAATTAAAAGTACTACTTTCTTTGACCACTTCACAATACGTTTATTTCTCATTGCTGTCATTTCTTAACCAATGCCACGTCCCCACAGAACTATAGAGTGTATCGAGTGAGTCTGAATGTCCGCATCGCTCTTTGACATTTTCACAATAACAGTCTGTGCTCAGTTGAGGCAAATAACTGTAATTATGAAGTCATTTAAGACCAAAAACTTGCACTTTAAAGTTTCCCTATGTGAAACGGCATTAAAGCTGCACTGTTACTTTTCTGCTGTAGTGTCTGTCCTGGAGATGTTACTGCTTTGCCGGGAAAGTTATGACATGAAACCTATTGAAAAAAGGCATTTTTCTGGCATTTTTCTTGCTTAAAACAACATGCATCTCTACTGTGAGTGCAGTCACTTGTCCACAGATCTGACCTGTAACTAAGCCTGTTGCGTCACCTGATTGTCTTCGTGGAGATAGATGGGTTTAATGCCACACCGCGGAACGTTCCAGGCAAAGTTGTAATAAGTCCAAGGAGACGAGACCCTCTGAAAAGTGTTGCTTTTAGGGCGGCAACTAAAGGTTATTTTGGTAATCGATTAATCGTTGAGTTGTTTGGATTGCGGAAGACTTAGTTTGGCTGGAATGAAGCTAAAGAGCTACGGATTGAGAACATATTCATAGAGAAAATAACAAACAAGAATAATTTTCTCATTAAAAACCCAAATTTGACATGTTTCTTGTGCCATTTTGGGGTAATTACTGCTCCGTCTGAGTCACTCCATTAGTAAATTAGTTAACAATTATTTAAATAATTGATTAATTGTGATTAACTTGTTTCAGCTCTATAGCACTTTAACATTTTATATTCAGCACTCCATTAATAACATGATTTGTTAGTTTGTTAGAAAGAAAAAAAGTTATTTTCAGATACAATGTCAGAAAATGTAGTTTATTTACAATTTCAATGATTTCAGGTTGCTCTTTGGTTGAAGAATATAAATGTGAACTAGAATATTTGTGATATGAGACATTCCAACGCACGGCCATTTAATGAAAGTAGTTCTACTCTATACTTTTTCAAATAAGTGGTCCATTATCTCATTGTTAGCGACACAACAGCTTCAAACTTAACAAGTTAACACCCCGAGAGTATAATCACACTTTTCTCAGCATGTGAAACTTTTATTCATTTCAATGCATTCGCCTTTCCAAAATTTGCTCAAACATTTTATTTTACTACTTTTTTTCCTTTTTATTAACAGCTGCAAGTTGAGTGCCTTTGTCTAACTAAAACAACTCTTGCATTATTGTGTTATTTATGTCTTTAACAGTTTTCTCCAGCTGGGGACTTGATCTTTGAGGTTTACCTGGAAAAGAAGGAGCCGGAGAACTGCTGTTTAATCAAGGTCTGGGTCCCCTGTGTGTGTGTGTGTGTGTGTGTGTGTGGCCACTTCTCCCTGAGGTCCGCGCTGAAATAAGATGGAAGCAGGTGCAACAGGACCCAAAGATGATGGTTCTGGGAGCGAAGAGGTGGAGGTTGATAGAATAGGGCCGAGGCATTGGTGCTTTAAACCTGGTGGGATTACAGCCAACAGAAATAAATCAAAAGTGAGCTAATCAAAAGAAATGTCCAGTTTAATTGTGTGAGTAATTACGTTTCTTGAGGTGCGATGTACTGCTGGAGGTGATGGGGCCTTTCACCGCGCACAGAGTTAAACAGGAAAGATCAGTTGTAGTTTGACTTTTAGGTGGTTGAATTGAATTACGAACCAGCATTAAAGTAAAAGCACTACTTCTACTGCATTACATTAAATAATGCACGATGGAGGCTGCATATCCTGCTTGTCTTCACAGAGATTTGCTTTGTTACGCAGCATGGCATTAAATGTATCTCTCCAAGCTACATGACAAACAGCAGAATATTCCAGGCAACGCAAGAACAATAACTACAAAATAAAAAACAAAGAAGGGGAAAACAAGCAGAGCACGAGTGAGGCTATCGTTGGGTGTACACCTAATGTGAGATGGGTTTGGATTGTTGCAGCCTGTTACACTCCAACTCCGGTGCACTGTGGTCTGTATTTTAAGAACACTGCACAGATACTCTTGGTTCCTCTCCCTTGAGGCTGGCCGGGATGCCTGGGCTGCAGACACTTTGTCCTGAGAGCTCAAACTGCTCTCACACAGGATCTTCTGACTCGACCAGTCCTCCTTTTATGCTGCAATTGGATCTTTTATTTTTTTCTAAAATTGCTTGTTTTTGCTCAATGTGCTTAAATTGCCCCTCAGGGATAAATGAACTGATTCAATTGATTGACGAAGACAATGGGGGTATACGCTTCACCATAAAAGTGCACTTTTAAGTTTTGTGTTTAAGGTTTCTGTTTATGTGGGCAGAGAGAGGTTCAGTTTCTTTCAAAACTCTATTGACATTACCTTCAGGATTCAGGAAAGGGCTCCTAGATGTACTTCTCATTCCAGTATATGTGACGTGACAATTTTGAGAATGTAGATGCTAGAAAACCAAGAATGAATTCGACCATCTTTGTTGTAGTTGTCTCCAAGTATGAGGTCTTCAGAGGTGGCAGAAACGGCCCTCAACATGAAGAACATCACTGTCAACACCGAGGACCTGTGGACTACATTTGAAGTCATTGAGAATGGAGAGATGGGTATGTTACTCTTCTGAAATATGTATTTTTGTTGACATTCAGTATTAGTATGATTCCAGAATTGATCTTACAATGAAAGATAGGGCATTGATAGTGATAGCAGTCATTGGATTTAATCCTGCCCTGTTCTATTGGGAGATCACACTTGATCCCATGGACCATATGATTAGATGCTGCTGGTCCTTCCTTAATAAATGGATGTCAAAGAACATGGAGGCATACTAATGAATTAGCCTTGTGCTGTCGTTTTGATAATATGCACATTCATTAATCATCGTCCCCATGATGTCATAAATTACCTTCATCTTCTTTGCATGATCAGCCCAGGGAGCTGGGCCACCTCATTCTGAATGAATATGCATTGATAGGACCTTGTGGCATACTTAGAGTGTGAGAGTAGCATTACTGTGGGAGGCGGGCGTCAAAGTTTAGCTTTGTGACTACGGTGCTTAGCTGGCGGTCCCTCTGTACTTTTCATCAGTTCACTCAGAGTTTACACTCACTCTCATGTTTGTTTTTCTGCAAAGTTACAGAGGACACGGCGCCCTCTTCTAAAAATGAAGGTGTGTTGAATACTGAATATATTTGCAGTTCAGCAAATTTTCCATGGCAAGACAATATGTGTGCTGAAGAGTAAACAGGCAAGTTATTTTGAAGGTGGGACCGTGACAGGTTTGGCTTATAAAGCTATAAAGAAGGAGGGGAAGAACGTTAATTAGCTATTTTGAAGGATGGCTTCAGATAAACACTGTTATCGAGGACAATAGGCAGAAACAGGAGCTAATATTTGTCGGGAAATGAGGAACTAATTCTATGGCCCAGGTCTTTGAGATTGTGAAGGGAGATAAACCTGCCGTCATGAATAAGTTATGCTGCTGCTGTGGAGCGCTTTACCTCCCTCCGCCTGAAACACTGAGGGGGTGCTGCTACACAAATCATCAACTCTTAAGGCTGACAACATGTACCTTGAGAGTCGATTAGGAAGTGATAATGTGCACACTGAATACAACTTTACCCACAACGGATGTTTGTCAAAGAAACATGTTAATTACGTAATATTAACAGAGAAGAAATGTCAAGTAAATGATGGTAGTGGGTTAATAATCTGACCATTTTGCCGTAATTTCTCCACATAGAGCGGCCGCTGCATCCCAGTGAGAAGGTGCTGGAGCAGGTCTTGGAGTGGAGCTCACTGGAGTGCCCCAGTTCCGCGTTCCTGATCATCAAGAAGTTCCCTGCAACCAAAAGAACTTCTGAGGAGAAAGGTAGCGACTGTGCACACGTTGCAAAGTTTCTTCATTGTGGTTGAACTGTCTTTAAAAAATCATTTGCGTTTAACAAAATGAAATGACATCGCTAATATATGACAAATCAACAGCATTTTCCTCGAAGAGAGATTGCCTGAATAACTTCTTTTGTCTTTATATCTCACTATCCTGTTTCAGACCAGAAGATGCTCATTAGAGGAGACTGTCTAAAGTTCAATGACGGATCGTCCAAATTGCTGTCGGGCCATAAATTCCAAGACAAATACGTGGCCCTTCGCTCAGAGAAACTGCTGCTCTACAGAGATATCAAAGTACGCACACATTTTCATCGTAATCGCCTGCTTTATCCCCAAAATAAAACCAACTATCACAGAGGGACTGGCTGGTAGCTCAGGGGAACGCTAAAGGTTATAGAATCTAAAATATCACCATAAACAAAAGTAAAACCTTCTCTCTCTGGTTCTGTGCCAATGTCGGGGATTCAAATATTCAAATGAAGAGATAAATAACACGCACGCTGACTGTGGAATTCCCAAGGCAAAAGTGGAGTAAGCTCCGTGATGGCTAGCAGGCAGAGGTCCCAGGGGAGGATTCTGGTCGTGTACAACATTTTAGAGCACTACTAAAACAGGATCCAGGTGTGGTAAAAAAAATAGAAAAATGTGCAGTGCTTTTGGAGAGATGAGGGAATGATCATTCATAACTTGAATACATTAAAACAGACTAGACGAGGAAAGTTTTCTGGGAACGGCATTGCTAATTTGATAGCGATTCAATGATAATGACTTTTCCACTTTCTTGTTTGAAAGCTTCCAAATGGCTAATATGGTAACTAATAAAGACTAGTTTTATGTTTTTTTTAAATTGAAAACAACTGCGTTACAGACATAGCTGGCTAGCTTCTATCATACAATTTCTTCTGTTAATGAAATTAATGATATTTAAACATTTTTGTTTTGTTTTTTTTTGTTCATAAAGACAATTTAATTATTTTTATTTTTTTTTACCTTGAAACGAAAAAAAAAGAAAAAAAAGTTGTCTTCATAAATGAAACAAACATACAATTTCTTTGTATTAGAAAGTCTATGGTAAAAATGAATGGCAAATTTACTTCTGGAACCTTGCCGAGCTTCAAAGTTTTCAAGATCCCTAAAGCATTTTACATCGCTTTATTCATTCAGACACCACTGCTACTTCTGTAACTACAACTGCCCTGAGGCTAAAAGGCAAAGCTGTGGCTGCCAATCTGTGCCAGCGCCCTTTCCAATCATCAAGTTGAGCGACGTGTCTCGCAATAGGATGCAAAAAAACCAAAACAGTAGCTGGAATAGAACCGCCGACTTCTGCAGATATTGGATCTGCTTCTCATTTTATGCACTAACGAGCTTTGTCTGATCGCATTCATCCACGCGTTGTCTCAGATCAGGGTGTGTCGTAACACGGGGTGCGCGTCCATAAAAGCCGCATTCTTATCAGCCCGAACAAACAAGGAGCCTAATTATCCGACTATTACAAAGGAAGTTTCGTGAAATTCATATTGTACGGCCTCAACAATTAGAACAGGACGTGTATTAGGCACAAAGGATATGGATGCGGCGTTGGGCTGTGATGTGTAGGTGTCACCACAATGCTCTAACTTTGATTCACTCAGCTTTGTTCTCTTTGACTTTGTTCTTTGCCGCTTGAAGGAACAGGTCTGTGAATAATGACTCAAATTAATTGTCATGCGGCGACGCTCGGAAATGCCACAAACAAGAAGTCGCCGCCATCACATTAAGTAAAGCCTGACGTGATTGTTGATGCTCGGAATATAATAATACACTGTGGAAAGTTGTGCATTTTGTATTCTTACTCCCGCGTTAACTTATACTCAGCAACTTTGGGGTGTTTTAACACAATTCTATCGTCAGCGCATTTTTGGGCTCGCTGTCAAACTCAAACCTTACACTTTTCCATCGTTCCTACTTATAACGCATACAATTGACACGTTTTCAGAATAAACATCCCAAATTGAAATCCACAAGTATCCAAAAACATTATAAACCTATAGAATGTTTAGATGTCCCAGCATTAGACGACATAATGAAGATATCACTCACTGATCCAAATATTGGGATGTCTGGACGTCCCATCTGTTGAACGTCGATTGCAATGCTGTTTTACAATGCGTTTTAACTGCCAACGACAGTACTAAAAACTCAATTGCACCCGTTCTTTCTTTTACAGAGCACTAAAGCGGAGAAGGCCGTCCCGCTCAAGGCTGTGAAATGTTACCTGGGAATGAAGAAGAAGCTCAAAGCCCCAAACAGGTGAAATCAAACCCATCATCGCTGAACAGCCTGAGTTCTTGTAGATAACAGCTGAAGGAGTGATCCATGCGGAGTTTTAGTCTTAGGCTTTCATTAAATCTGCAGTGGTGAACAAGCGTGGTTGATAATAAGCAGTTTTGCAAGTGCTGGGCTTTTTAAGACACTTCTGGTATGTAACTACAACAAGTCCTGTGACATGTAAAAAAGGAAGACATTTCGAATTATACTGTTGCACTAGCCGTCTGTTAAGTTTGGTAGGGCTGCACAGTATAACGCGATTGAATCAAAAATGCAATACCAGATTTTGCCATTATCAAATCTCGAAAGGTGCAGTTATTTTTATTATAGAATGTCCTCGGCAAAGAACAAAAATACACATATATAATATCAGTTCATATTGCAGTCTTCTTTCCTTCATTATTTCTTTCAATGTGCACTGGGTCAGAATCCTACCTTTTGAAATATTTATTTCAAATCTTGTCACAATCACAATGCTTGGTGATGATTTATGGACTTAAAAACGGCAGAGAAGATTCTCAGAGCCACGTCAGAGCTACGTAAGTGTTACGTCAGAGTTACGTCAGAGTTACGTCAGGGCTACATCAGAGCTACGTCAGAGCTACGTCAGAGCTACGTCAGAGCTACGTCAGGGCTACGTCAGGGCTACGTCAGGGCTACGTCAGGGCTACGTCAGAGCTACGTCAGAGCTACGTCAGAGCTACGTAAGTGTTACGTCAGAGCTACGTCAGGGCTACGTCAGGGCTACGTCAGGGCTACGTCAGAGCTACGTCAGAGCTACGTCAGAGCTACGTCAGAGCTACGTCAGAGCTACGTCAGAGCTAAGTCAGTTAAATGGCAGTAATCGAGGAGCTGCAGAGAGGACTGTTTTGACTGTCGGAGTGGAGAGGATTTTCTAACTGTGATTCTTCAAACTAGTGTGAATTAAGCTAATTTCTTATTACTCCGAGTATGTTTTTGATGAGGAAACAATGTTAGAAGAACTCTAGAACTCCTAAGCCCGTCAATTTGACGGTTTTCAGAATTGCACGTCTAATTACTCTTTACCGTTGTGTATATCACCCATATATTGCAATTCAACTGAAATAAAAAGTTAAAACGAGTTCTGAGTAATTCTTTCTCTAACTCCCACACCCAGTAGGTCTATTGTAAATGTTCAAGGTATTTATGACAAACTTTATTATATAGTTATGGCATTTTAGGCTGTGGAGATCAATAAACTAATCGCCTGTTGCTTCAGCTGCCCCTGTAGCGTTGCCGCGCATGAGCGGCATATTCTTGGCAACGGCAACAATATTCAAGGTATTTACGAATCCTGTGTTATAATAGTATTTGAGTGTCTTTTTTTTAGGAAGGTGGGTCCAGATCAATGAATGAATATGCGTATATTGTCTGTAATCGCAAACAACCCTCCTCCTCTTCCTCCTTCCTCCGCTGATGCTGGTCAACTTCGGCTTTCTGAATTATGATAATATTCATTAAAGAAGCTAATAGACCAATTTTTTGCGCGTTAGAAGAATCATTCTTTTGATTACGTCATTAAACTACTAGAACTTGACGGCCTTGGGAGTTCTAGTGTTAAACACCCTTTAAGTTGGTAATATTGACATAAACACATTGATTAGAGCGTTAGCTTGATTACATTTCTGCAATTAATCAGAAACTAGCTAAATCTGCCTTAAATGTCTTTATGATTTAAAGTTGCACTATGTAACTTTTCTGGCGCGGACCTTGCGCCAGCTTGTCCATGGAGATGTTATCGCCCTGGAATGTGCCACAATAGGACATTAAAGTTACCTATCTCCATAGAGACGAGCAGTTTAATGCCATACAGTGGGACGTTTTAGGCAAAGCAGGAATAAATACATAACACAGTAGTTTTTTTGTTACATTCAGTACTCTTGATTTTGCATATCGTCACAACTAATTCAATATTATCTCGTCAATGATATATTACGCTCTTTTACGGTGCTGTACTGTATGAAAGTGTGTTAAATCACAGCCGTCATATTGGACCATAGACTCGAATGTATTTTACTTTGGCCGAAGACGCATTCAAAGTAAGTATATCCGTGTAAAGAATAGTGCCCGTCAAAAAAATTAGGCATTGATCCGAATGAAATAAGAGCTACCTTAAAGTGCACTCCATGTCCATTTATTCATTTGCCTTTAGCCTACCGTCGCTGAAGGGTTTTTCATTGTTGAAGATGGCCACTCTTCGTCCAGATGCTGATGTTCCTTTATGGTGAATGTACAATGGGAGGAATGCTAGGCTCAGTTCTATGACCTCATTCCCTGTGCTATTGCTGCCTGTGCTTAAACATTTAGGATATCAGATATACAGGTAAGACAATACTCAACAGGAGGTATCACTTAGCATTAGGCACTATGATTTTTTTTTTTTCCTGTCTTAAGTTCCAAAATGCTATTAGCATTGCCAAACTCGATTTTAAAATGTTGGGCGTCTGTGTAAATGAGATGTATTTTTGTCTTGTACATCACTTTTAAGATCGTAAACGCTACAGGGATGAAGTTTGAAGATGAAGACTTGCAATTTCTTCTTTGTCTAGCAGGGTTTTAAAAGGCCTCACTGATTGTGTTATTCCATTATTCCGTGACTTTCATAGAATGTATTTTGTTTACACTGCATTCATCTAATTAACTGCCCAGCCAATTATCGCTTCTTTGTAATGTGGTATAATAACATTTTCTTATCATTTTCTTTCTCTATCACATCCCTCATAAACACCAACACCTACCAAACCTCTCTTGTGTTTGTAATTATAAAGTAAAGATTTTTTAGCTTTGCTCTACTACAGTGTTATTTTAGATGAACTTTCCTCACTGTCCCTGCAGATACTTTTCCGTACCATTCCTCACCTCGTCTTATTTTTCACCGGAGCGCGATCGATTAAACGTAATTGCGTTTTAATAAATACAAATTATCAGCCTCCCTCTCGGTAGATAGAAGTCCCTGCCACCAATGCTTTATTGTAATGATTTTCTATTATTATAATTGATGACACATGCCAAAACTGCAACAGCTCCAGTTGGTCATCTAAACTTTTTGAGAAGCATTAATTTAGTGTCTGGCAAAAATATCTGGAATGTTAGGGAAAACTGTATGTAAGTTTTTTGTTGATGTCATCATTCGTCTATATGGTTTATGATAGCAAACAATTTGATTTTAATATAACTGAAATTATTGTGTCACAAAACAACTAAAAACTTCTGGCCACCCCTATTTCAAAATTCAGGAGGCGCAAATGTCGCAAAAAATCCTAATATCATGTAGCCCTAAAAGGTCTGAACATTGTTGCTAAAACTTTTACTTCATAAGACTAGTGCAAAGTGTCAGGAAAGTGCTCTTGAAAGTACAATTACTTCAATGTCAATTGAGTGTCAATATTACTGATTGCGCCCCACAGCAGCAGAAATAGCAGTGCAATACATTTTAGAGGTTGTAGCTTTACCAGTAGTAGAAGTATTACTATATATGGCAGTTTTAGTTGCTGTTTTTGAGAGGCACTTCCTCTATGAAAGTATGATTTTATTAAGTCAATCTCTTCTTGGTTTGGATTTCATTGTGTTCATTGTACGTACACAACTTCACCGTGTCTTGCTCATGTCAGTATGTGGGTGTCGCAAATAACACGTTGAACAACTTTCAAGCAACTTTCGAGTATTTTATAAAAACAGCTCTTTGTAACAAAATGAGACCACTGTGCACTGTCTGCAGCGAATAATTATGTATTTTATTTTCTTTCTCGCCAATCAGGAAGTAAGAGCGGAAAGCTTTGATTAGTTGCTCGTGGGTGGTCCGCCCCAGTTTCGCTTCGCCATCTGAAAAAAGCCAGTAAATGAATGCAGAAGGTAGATTTTAACGATGTAGCAAAGGGTTTGTGAGAGCGAGGATTGCGTTAGATCAATTTAAATACTTCTTTTGCAGTGTGAAAATTAGGTACCCCATCTTTAACCAGTCTATGCTAACTGGAAAAGGCTATTTGTCCACATATCTATACTACTTTGTTTTTCTGTTCCGTCACTTTACACACATATATTTCCAGTATTTGCCCTTTTTGATGGCGGTACTATAGTTAGCAGAACCTTTATGAGAAGAACCTTTTCTGTATTGCATGCGCGTGCCCTTTTCCTCGTTCTTCTACCTCTTATTAAAGTTATATACAGTATACCTTATCTCGTCTTAATCTAACAATATCAATCTAATTCGGTCACAATATGCACTTTTACACAGAGTACACAGTGGTAGTACTTTTCCACTCCTGATCAGTAGCAGCACTAGTTTGAATCTCTGTACAGTTAACTTTCACATAAAGTTAATGGTAAGTTTTCATCGTCTCCATGGTTCCTCTGTGCACTTTGACCCGGTGCATAAACAAGCCCGTTTTAGCATCAAGTATTAGCGAATTCATTCTTCAGTTTAGCACCTTGCATTTGTACTTGTCTCATTTGTACATGTGTCGTTCTTCGTTGCTGTGAGGTCTTAAATGCCCAAGAGTTTAAAGGAAGTTATTTTGAAAAAAAAACATGAAATACGTTTATGGACAACGTATCTGACTTGTGACTGTGTTTTGATTTTCAGTTGGGGCTTTACAGTCTACACAGATAAACAACAATGGTAAGCACTGATAATTAAATGCTATAGCTATGATATTGGTGGGGATATTGACAAAAATGAATATTACAATAACGATATTCAGACGGTATTACATAAATCCAACAGAAATTTGTTAAAATATGTTTTCAAATAGACTAGTTGAGGTAAATGTCGGTAAAATGAATCACAAATGTGCAAAAATAGTATATAACAAAACTTTTTACAATAAACAATAGTCTATATTCAATTTTTGCATTTTATCAAAACAAAATTCTCAATATTATCTAGTAAATTTCAATATATTGCCCACCTTTCTCTAGGATTTTACTTTAATTTAGCTATATTTAGGACTCTTTAGGACTCGATAAACCAAGCATTATTTGGAGTTAAAAATGTATTATTAGACTTATTCAACAGTAAAGGACTCATTTAGTTCAGGAATGAAGGCTATATACAATATTTAGACACATAATACAGAGTGATATTTGCAAAAGCTTGTTCACAATAAATGTTTCCCTTGTAAATAATTCCATAATGACAAAATGTTAATTTTCACACTTCTCAATCTATAGCTATATGCTGTTAAAACAACATTTAATTTACCCAAATTTAGTTTATTAGTGAAGACTTTTTTGCTTATTTTTTTTAATATGCACCGTCTTACATAATTATGCTTTTTATATGCTTCATAATAGCCCACTTATTACTTCTAAATTCAGCATGTTCTTCTATATTTTCTCAGGCAGAACACAGTCAGGATTCATATGACACGTAGCATTTAAAGCATCATATTAGATAGTTAATTAGCGCTCCTCTCACTGTTGGTAATGGACACTTTTCCCATGTAATCATTCGCGATAGCAGTTATCCGACCAATCTTGAGACGCCTTGTCCAGATGACCTGTCAGTGCAAGCTGTGCTTCACAATGTACGCTTATGGAAGGAAATGACAAGGTAGCGAGAGTAACTGCATGTGCGGCTCTGCTCCCCAGGCATTTCTGCTGCGACAAGAGGGAGGTGCAGGTCGCCTGGGTGACAGACATCATCCGAACTAAGGTGGGTGTACGCTTAATGCAAAAGAAGACAGTCAAAGATCTAAATATGAATGGTAAAAGCAGGCTCGCGTCAGTACTTGTGTGAAGAGAACATACAGATTCTTTCGTAACTCACTCTTAATAATCGTAATTATTTTTCATTTGTAAATGTGTGTCCAAGAACTGCATTTGGCCTACATACACTACGTACAGTGGCACAATGTAACTTTCTGGAAGAAGAAAGACACGTGCAGGATTCTATGGAAATAGAAAGTTAAGTCCATACATCAGAAAATTATTTTATGTCATACTGTGGAATATTTTAGCTAAAGGAACATTTCCTTGGAAACAAGCAGGAGGAGACTCCCAGGTCTTATAAGAGTCAATTTAGTGGAGAATTTAGTGCAAAAAATCTTACACAGTGGTGCTTTAAATGATTCAGATTATGAAAAAAAAAATATATATATATATAGTCATTGTAAACCACCATTTTGATGTAAAACCGCTTAGTTATAGAAACAGGTTCGTTGACTTTAGGGCTGGACAATATATGAAGAAAAACAGTTCATGATTTATTTTCTCTTCATATTGATCAGTCTCAGTTTTTGATACAATTTGATTTGGTCTTTTCCAAAACAAAATAAAAATGGCTTTTTGTCATTATTTCATGAACATTTACAATGGAAATGTTTAATCTGTGCCATTTAATAGAATTAAGACAAATCTAATTTCTTCCTCCAAAGTCTGACAGAGGATTGGCTACAGACCTCTCAGTTCAAATCACCCAACCATATCATATGACAATTAGACATCACTGAATCTCCATCTCGCCATCATTGGATTAATTGCCCTGCTCTAACTGACATCCTGTTCAAAAAGGCCTCTTCACAGTGACATTTCACTGTAATCAACAGCACATTATCATTTATGTTTTTTTTTGTTTTTTTAAAACATGACTTTTGAGAATAATTGCATGCCATAACAGAGTAGTGGGCAAAGTTGTGCGCACTCAAGGCTCAGTTGCAGGACAATACAGAATTATTCAACCATGCATGAATTAATCAAAATACAGCTTTAAGTATACTAATTATGAGGGGAAAACTGTTATAACATGGTTCAAAGCTCATCACAGTTGATTTTACGTAATATGTCTAATTTAATAATGGTTGTTAAACATATTCACATATTTTTGTAAACATTTTGATACAGCTTTGGTATAAATAATAAAAGGACTTTCCATACTATGACTAACAAACACGGTAAATTGTACACATTACAAAATTGAGTGTGGGGGGCGTAGGGATGACATTACCAAGACGTATTTTTGACTATATATTTTAACAACAAATGTCATTTTTAACATGACAGATTTTACTGTACATTTATTTCCTCTCAAATTGTTTTATCACTCAGAAATGACACTGTCTCTTTTCTTTAGTGTGAAAAAAATATATATATTCAATTACCAGAATAAATCGTATTTGAACTTGAAGATATCATAAATCATATCTTTACATTATGATGTTATGAACCCTAAACAGTGAGGAGAAGCGTGAAGTTTTGGAGGTCACTCTGTAATAAGATAAATCGTTTTATGTGGAAAAAAGCTCTGAGGAGAAGGTCAGGGCGACTGTAACAATCACATTGAGGTACTTATAGCCCCGAGATACAGCTAAGTGTTGACACAGCACATGCCACAGCATCAATAATGCAGTACTGTGTCATACGGCCCTAATACCAAATCTAATGTTTTTGTCATTAAACTAAACCAAGATTGTCCGTAGCTTTTTCAGGAAGGCCAGAGTTGGGAATTGTGAAAAGGTCCAAGGGCTGTTTGGCTTTGGACTTACATTTAAATGTGCTATTTTTTCATGATAATAATAATTAAATTGCGTTAGCATTTCAGTTTGGGTCCAGATTTAATTGTGCAAATAAACTTGTCAGAGTGAATGTGGAAACGTGCAACAGGAAAGACATTTGGCATGAACCCGAAAATAAAAACACCATATATTACATACGTACTACATCAAAAATACAAAAAAGATGATCATTTAGTGGTTTAAAATCTGGTGTGAGAGCAGTGAAATGACGCAAATTCAAAAAAATCAAAAAAAGATTACACTTAAGAAATGCATTTTGAAGCCAAGAGTCTTCTAGTCAAACATTGGACATAACTAAATGTTCCTTCCTCCACGGTCCAGCTGTGTCTGAAATGCCAAGCACGTTCCATTAGTCTTTCTGGGAACCGCGGCCAGTGTTGTTTATCACAGGTGCTTACAGTAAAAAACAAGCAAAAAAAAAACTCACAATACTTTTGTTTGGGTTCGCGAGTAAAAAGGGGCAACTCTGTCCGCGCGACCACTCTAAAATGAAAAGCCAATTGTTCATCTGTTGTTGTTCCGAGTGTTTCAAGGTGTTTATTACAGCACTCTCAGCGACTTTACCTTCAGCTCAGAGAGGCTTTTAGCTCCAGAAAATAATCCCGTTGCGGGCTGGAGCTGGCTAAAAATATTAGGCTCCTTCTCAGCCAAAATCCTCTAAATATTAGGATTGTCAGCAAGGACTTGTGGAGAGGACTTTACCGGAAGGACAGAGGAAAGTGAAGATGAGAAAATAGACATGCTGGACTTGTAGTTGCCTGATGCCTTTTTCTTTTACCTGTTAGAGAGCCGACAGTTGCTATGGAAACTGCGGGACTCATTTTGAGACGAGGTGCGATGGGACCCGGCGAGTGGACAGATCAGAGAGGCCAGAGAAGGTCCAAGGACAGGTGCAGCGGTGATAAAACGAGGATTTGTTAAAAGACGGCCGTAACCACGAGTCCGCGGGTTGCGCGGTGATGAAGGAAGCTGTCGGATAGAAAGTGTGCACGGACATCAAATTACACTTTTTATGGAGGGCGGAAGTTCGGAAGGAAGTTTGACTTGCGCTGCAGCTGCGTCCGTTCTAATACTTTTTAAAAATATCTCCAAATGTCAACTCACATTAGTCTATACTTTTAAAAAGGCACAACAAATAATGCTTATTTCGCTCTGTATTTGTAGCTGTTCATGTTTTTCTAAGATATTGTGACAGGCCTACTTTACTGTCCAATACAGTATAGCTTATAGTTTAAACATCTTAAAAGGGCAACTTTAAAGGAGATGTACTGTCCTTTTTTCAGGTACTATTTCAGTATTGAACTTTAGCATGAGTAGATCATCGTTTGACATTTTCTGAAGTGTGAAAACGGCTTAATAATAGAAACAGGTCTTAAAAAAGACTGCTGAATTGATAAGCCCCGCCTCTTCATATTGACATTTCATTGTAACAAGCAGCAGATTGTCATTTCATTTTTACATTTTAGATCCCGACACGTGTCAATCCGAGTCTTATTTTCAAATAAGCACAACAGAGTGCAGGAATGTGGGCGGGGATAGGGGGTAGATGTAAACAGGACTTTTCTGAGCTCTCAAACCTTAGTTGGAGGACAATACAGGATTCCTCAAACATGCAGTAAACTTGAGGAAACTAATGATGACGGAACGCTGTTGTGACAAGGTTAAAAAGCTCATTAAGGTTGATTTTGCATCGTGTGTTCCCTTTAAAATATATAAAACATGTGTTGCGCAGCCTCTGAGGAATTTGACTCTTGAGGTAGATCCTGTTGACAAGGAATATAAAAAATAAATACTGTTTGGTT
This sequence comes from Chaenogobius annularis, assembly GCA_015082035.1. Classification (NCBI taxonomy): domain Eukaryota; kingdom Metazoa; phylum Chordata; class Actinopteri; order Gobiiformes; family Gobiidae; genus Chaenogobius; species Chaenogobius annularis. The sequence continues at coordinate 1,115,179 of BJKM01000038.1, forward strand.
TTTTTTCATCTAAAGCCTCTTTTCTCTTAAAAGGTTCTTGGCTGTCACACTATAAGACGTGATACATGTTAGCGTTAGTTTTTTCGCACGGGGAAAAGATAATTTATGGAAAGTGTGAAAGTGAAAAATATCAGACTTTGCTGGAAATGAATCGCAGCTCGTCTTTTTCCCAAGTTTAATCTTTGTCCCTGTCTCGCTGCCACACAAGATTTCCCTCACCGTCAGTAGTTTTATCATTGCAGACAACACCAGTGGTTTTGCAGTGGACACTCTTTGCATGTGCTTTGTGTATAGTTTCATATTAAACCATGTATCAAGAATTGTCATGCCTTTTTGCTTTTTGTTTTTCTGATTTATATTCTTGGATGTGTGTTTCAGTTTGGCTCTGATATTTGTTTGAAGAGCATTACTTCAAATGTATTCGCAATCAAGGCTTCCACTCTAGGACCGGGCACTGCACTGCTTAGCAACAACTCCAGTAAACAGGTCAGTTATTGCTTTTATGACTAGACATATTGAAATGCGGAATTCATAAATACACAGACTGTGAAAAATCAGTAGAGTGCCATGGCCATCTCCGTGTCTTTTCATTAAGAGTATGCGCATTTTTATTACACAAGGAATTCTCCCACTGACATGAATAATGTCGGCGGCTTGGCCTCTGAGGTGCGCACCAGCAGTAGAAAATGTAGTGCAATTTATCTTTATCGGCCGTTTTTGCCCACAGCTGACAGACAAGACGATTTGTGTTGGCGAGAGCAGCTTTGCCAAGTCCGGTAAAGTTGGCAGCATTCAGCACAAGACCAATACCATCGCCAACTGCTTAAGGCACGTGGACATGTTCAAAGCACCGGACATCCAGCACCGAAGGACCTCGGTGGACACGGGCCAAACGCTGCCGCCGCCCTCCTCCAGCTCCCCAGTCACACTTCTATCCCAAAGCGGGTACAAAAACACCAGTAAAAGGCCCTCTTTGGGCGCAGATACAAAAATGCCGGCCAGTCTTCTCAATGAACTCAACTCTGTGCTGAGTAAGACTGGGCGCAGTGCGAAGAGCAGCGAGCGAGAGCAGCCGTTTTGACCTGGAACACGTCCACATTAAAGGTTGATGTGGAGGAGGAGACGGGCGCGGGAGCATCTTAGCCTCGGGACAGCGCTGTTATGAAATCCGGGAGGGCGAGGAAAAGTGTGGGAAACAGGTGCAGGAGATGCCCGAGGTCACGCAGACCTCAGCTGGACATGGCGCTTACCAAAGTACTACAAAAGCACCTGATTTATAAAGAACTCAGACAATGTTACAAAAATAGTGTTAAGTCCCTGCACAGCTTAGACCTTTCCTCAAATAAAACTGCTTATTTTAGTAGGATTTCTTTCTATTCTTTTATACAGCAAAGAAATGTGTTCTTATCTTGTGCTTTGTTAATTCTTTGTTAAATCTAATTGTGCCAAGATATATTGTTTTGTACATTGTATTTTATGTAAATCAATTTGATAAGAGATATATTTTTTATTACAGTATATATTTGTATGTTATATTTTTAGCTCAACCACTACCTTAGAGCTGCAAAAATGATACTGCAAAGATTCAGACTGTACTGTAAAGTCTATAGCTTCATTCAATTTCTATTTACCTACAGTGCCTAAAATAAGGACTAATCCTGCCCATATATTACTAACTTAAAGGTGTAACTTTGATTTGCTTGTAATATCCCACAGTATGGCATTAAAATGTATAATTCCATGACTGCAGGCAGGTGATGCGACCAGGCCAAGTTAATGTTACGATCATACTCATATTAAAGGAGACATACTGTATCATGCATTTCCCTGCAACAAACAGCAGATTGTCATTTACATGCAAGGGGCTACATGACATTTTAGAACCAGTACATGTATCACTCAGTCTTTATTTTTCAGATAATCGCAACTAAGGGGGTAGGTGAAAACAAGACTTTTCTGAGCACTCAAGCTTCAGTTTATTTTGCATATTATGTCCCATTTAAGATTGCATGTTTCAAGGTTTTCATTCACAATAAAACCCCTTTTGAAAGAATTTAAGACATACATTTATTGTCACATTGTGGAACTTTCCAGGCAAACGACTAACAGAAAAGCAGGGGGTGGATCCTCCTCCAGAAAGCTGGATGTATAGTATTTGATGTTGCTTTTAATTATAATTTGAGCTCCCGCACCTGCTTTTTTTTTTTTTTTGCATTGTGGAAACTTGATTCTGAAAACAATACCACAAAAAACACACTTTTAGCGTGAAACTGACTGACTGTTTTAGCGGGTAGGTTTAGCTTAATGATAGAACATTTTTCTGTTTGAATGCCCCTTCTCCCTGCTGCACATTGTAGCACTTTTTATTTCTAGTATATGTTCTTGCTATGTATGGGCTTGTTCTATTATTTGACACTTTTTATGTTCTCCTTTATAAATATACATCTTCTCAAAGTATTGAAACCTGGTCACCTCCGAATACAATATATTTAAATAAAATTATATCACCATTCTATTCATGGAATCATCAACATTTCTTCTCTTGTGAAATGTAAGAATAAACCCGCCGTCGCCCGCGTCTTGAATTATGTATTGCGGTCTGAGGAAATGCACACGTAGACAATTGTCACACAGGTTCCTCTATGAAAAATTCATATTAACATTTTATTTTCATTACGCCTCATCCAGCTGCCACTCACCCTTTCATTTCGTGTCTTGATATTCTAATTAAACAGGCATATTTGGGCATTCGTGAGACTATATTTCTATGCATGACATATATTTTGTTCGTGAAGAGTCTTGATATTTTCCTTGTTGATAGCTTAACTGTAAAGGTACCACATTTTTCTTTTCTATGCTGGGAAACCTGTTGATTGGTAAGCAAGCCTATATAAAACTGTATTTTGGAAACCTATATTTTGATGAGAAATATAGCCATTCTTACAAGTTATTTCTAGTCCTGCTGATCTGAGTGCAAAGCCACGTCCCTCGTCACCCACGCACTGTAAACACCATACAAATCCATTTAAGGCAAGCTTATACCAGACTTTGCACACTGTCAAAGACCATTAAAAAACAACATGCAACAGACAAAATTTGCATCAAAAAAGGGAGCGAATAATCATAAAATCCATGTCTTAGCCTTTCCCTAGAAGTTACTAAAAGCTGTTAATCTCCAAGCACACAAAAACACCTTTAGCAATAAGAATTTAGCAAAAAGACCTGAACAATTAGCTAATTTTGACATTTTTTAATTCAAATTCTGTTGTCGAATCATAGTAAACGTGTCAAAAATATGTGTCTAAGTTGGGAGGAACTTGTGTGACTTAAAAAAGTCACACATACAATTTTTTTCAAGTTAACAATTGCACTTCATGATTGAGAATCATGACATCACACTTGGAAATTCCATAATTGTTACCTAGTAACCATGTTGGGCCAGAACTCCTCTAATGAAATTATTATTTGACAAATAAAAATATATGAGAACACCTTTTATTTTGATGAATTACTCAGAAAAACAAAAATTGGTGTAAATTGTGCTAAACTATTATATTAGACAGTACAGCTGAGCGTGAAATGTGGATGAGAAAGAAGGGAGGTGCTTAAACAACTTTATTTTGACTGGTGTCTGGCCGTTTCACTTGAGCACCGGCTTCTCTCTCCACTTTTGTCTTCCCTCATCACTTTTATATCCTGTTGCACCTGAACGCAGCGTGCATTGCATTCTACAGCCCCCCAGGGTTCAAAGAAACTTCTCACATCTCCGCTTGTCTTTCAGGTGCTAATTAGCAGTCATTCTTGTTCAGAAATCTCACCAGCCAATGAGGGCCATTATCTTGCTATCAGGAAAGAAGGGGAAAAAGAGAAAAACATGTGGCTTTGTATGCGATATGTATTATGATAGAGCCACCTCCTTATCATGAAAAGAATAAAGAGATTGGATCTTTTGGAATCATTTCCATATATAATAGAAATTATCAGACTGTATTGTTCCTTTAGCTAATTGTGCTTTCAGACATGTTTTGAAAAATGCCAGAACAAAAGATTGCAGTTCAAAGGGTTAACTTAAGCAGAATATAAAAAGATAAAGCAATCTGGTGGCATTCAGGTTAATGAAAATAGGTTATAAAAGATGGAGTTAAAATTTTAGATCATTTTTTCGCTGGTGAGTGGTTGAGGCAGTGGATTTTGAATAATTAAAACCAAAAACACATTAAAATTTAAGATAGCTGCCACAGTGACATTTACGGGCTGAGTGTGAACGCTAATATGGAGACTGGCATAACAACAGAAAAATTACCTTTCAGAGTCATAATTTTAACTGCTGTTTACAATGTGTACTCCAAATTATGCTTGCTTTGAAATGGGTTCACCATAAAGTATAAAGTATACTTCTCTGAAACATGTCTATGAATATTATTGCTAATTTTGAGATGTGTTACTGCCGTAAAATAGGAAAAAGACGCATTTAAAATGCAAAACTCATCATCTTTCTTGATGAAACATTTTGAATAACAAATATTTCTGAAAACACTTCACTGTCGCCAGCATAAAGACTTCCGAGGGCTGTGAAAGGGCCAAAAGGTTTAAAGGAGCTGTTGTCTAGAAGTTGTTAGCTTTCTTGTGAAGTGAAGTGCCGAAATAATTGGAAGCAGTCTGGTGAAGGTCAGTGGACTTCCTGGATTACCACAGGATTTACCTGAGGATGACATCAGGGGGAGGTAAACAGAGAAAATAAGGAGGAAAACTGTTTGTGTAGACCCTCTGTCATCCAGGTAGGTTCCATGGCAAGAGACCATTGAATTATGTCAACCGGACGAAAGTATTAAGAGTTATTACGTTTCGCCACTAATCACTGAAGAAGCTACTTGGATGAGTGGCGAAATGTCTGCAAACTTTTATCCTTTGGACAGAATTCCATTAAAATCCTATAAATGCGATGTTATACAAAAGTTACTTTGAAAACTGACTTTGTAATTGGAGTTGTTCAAACTTTATCGTAAATTCACGGTCTATCTCTTGACAGCATTTTGCGAACATCAATCCATAGATATTTTGATTTTTACGAAAACCTCAACTGACAAGCGCAGCAATTTGTTATCCTCCCCAGCCCACACACAAGAGATATTTTGCACTACTGGTTTGAAATATGTGCTTTAACTTAAGGGCATCCAAACAGCAGCCAAGGACAGCAGCTGAAGTTTTGGAGGACAACCCCTGCCACTTTAAAGCAAACTTGATGCATCTTTAACAAGGCGAGACTCTAGTCCCTCTCCCGCGTGCCGTTTCTGTACCCTGTCGAGCTGATAACCTCATTTAGACTAAACAATTGGGAGATGAAGGTTACTGTGGATGGACTGGCATTCCAGATGAGATCGGGATAAATAAATAATGCACTCGGAATAAGGCTACAAATTATGCCGGAGCTAGCCAATTCGAATCAATGCCGTCCGATCCATATGGACGTCCTTGAGATGGTGCGGTTGGTTGGAAGAGTGAGCTTGGGGGCAAACTGCTGACAGATGGGTAAGGGTTGTGTTTTTTTTTTGTACTGGCTGGGCGGTCACTCTCGGGAGCTGGCCACTGTCTTTAACAGTGAAGTCAAGGTCCTGCGTAACAGAAAAGCGATTGAGGAAGCGTAGATATAGAGGTCACAGCAGCCGGCAGAATTCCTATAGAGATTGCGAGAGTGTTGTTTTTTGTTTTCGTATGAGGTATGGGTCGTTGAGAGTTGAAGAACACAATATGGTATGTCTTATCAAATATTGTGTATGAACATATTATTCTAGGGTTTTGGCTGTTTTAATTTGCGTTACAAGTTATTTTCATCTGTGCATTTCAACCTATACTTTTTCCAGATTTGAAAGGGACACATAAACACAGCATTTGTTCTTGAAAATAAGTATCAAGTGCTCACTGGTGGTTCAGTGTTTTTGGGGCGTTGGGGGGCTGCTGCTGTTGCTTTGTGGGTTTGCATCCCAGCCTTGACCATTTGACGCTGAAGCTGTCCTATCATGCAGAGCCTAAATCGGGGAGTCCACTGTGCGATTTTTTTTCATCTTATATGATTTATGGATGTCACACTACAAGACAACAACACACAGTCTCACTGTGCGATGGTTCAAATGATCCGTCATAGCTATGATCAAAGTTTGTCTGCGTGGATATCAGGCTCTAGGCTCCGAGTGATAAAATCACCACTTTTACCTGTTAGCGGAGGCTAGCGCGACATGCACACGGTGTTTTGTAAATGAAAGAGAAATGGTAAGATAAGGTCCCGTTTGCGGCGCAGCTTCTCTGCTGTATTTGAGGAGCGTTTGTGTTTACATGTTTGACTAAGATTAATCGTAGACGCGGCAAGAGGAGGACTCACTCTGATTCCAAGATTCAAAATATAAAACTGTCTGAGACATACGAGACCTGTTGATGCCAAAATATCAATCACAATTTTGAAGTACGACGACCAACATCGTGCAGTGGGCCAAACAAATCTATTTTAAAAAGAAAATCAGAGTAAAATTCAGCTAATTTAATCACAGACCAATAAGGAAGCAACAAACAGCCAAGTCAAAGTTATTTTTCTGTTTAGATATAAACCTTGTCTGGCCAAGACCACACGCTTTGACAATATTTTGCAAAGATGTTTTGGCACTAAAACACCTGCTGTGGTTTAACCGGCCCAAGATGGACAGTTTATTTGTTGCCCTTTATGGTCTGATTCCAGACACTGCTACATTCACACAGAATGTATCAAGGACTGGCTGGTCAACTATAAACCTGTATCTGTTATAGACTTTTATCTATTTATTGCATTATGGCTGCTATTTCTGTTACCTTTCCAGTCACTATCAAAAGACAGCATCATGGACATCTGTACTGTGAGGTCAGCTTGGGTTCCGTCTTATCCCTGCCCTGGAGTTGATCGCAGAATTAAAATGACCGTTGCTTTGCTCTTCGCCTTTTCGTCCTCTTCTTCCTCTTGCTATTTTCCAAAGGTCCCGCAGTCCCGACCTCCCATACACAACCTGCATACAACTGTCAGCTCTACCTAGAATCACTTTCCCTTCACACAACATACAATTTAGTTTTATATAGGAAACATACTCAAGAGATTTGGGTTGTTCAAAAAGTGCAAGATACGTTTAAAGTAAGTGTAAGAGGCAGTGCCCTGAAAGTATTATTTTAAAACCAATGCTGGAAAATGTACCTTATGATACAGCAGCTCTGAAGTATCTGACAAAATAACAGCCTTGGCTCCCACATTTGGTTCTGGTTAAACTCATTATAATCAAGTCTTGAAGTATATAGTAGTGGTGGAACTTTAGTTACTCTTTGTGAAGATGAAGTCGACATGACTCTAGGTAATTAATTTTGTTTATTGCACTAGGAAATGAGCTCTGGACACACCCCTGTGGTGTTCCTGTACTGACAGTTGTTGCTCTTGGTGTCAACTTGCCAACTTTAACTTTCCAAGGCAAGTTTGATCATTTGCAATTGCTTAAGGCATTCAAACACTGCCTGTGAATTTATTGCTTGATTGTTCTTGTGACAAAGAGTCCAAATATCTGGGGGGGGACTTTATACAGATTTGCTGAGGGAAATATTAAAGCAAAGTAGAGCGTGGGACATGTGCTGGTTGGACTTTCCACAACGGTGCTTTAATTTACACTATATCAACAATGGATAGATGTTTTCCACATCATCTACTTAATTGTTCGATTGTACTTGCAACCCGTAGTTGCTGTCTTAAGATATGAGATTTTATGGCAGAAAATGTCATATTACTTTAATTTGTTCATTTTTTGCACCTAATGATAGACAAATTTCCACCTGGTGGAATTTAGGCCTGGGAAAAGCTTTCAATCACAGCGCACCGAGGTTACCACCCAAGCAAACTCGGGTTATCAGAGAGGTGACTGCCTCCATCTGGCAACGGCGAATACCAATAATGGGGAAAAATGGAAATGATCCGCAGCTCCACTCTGCTGCCGGTATGTTTAACTGGAATGTTTAACTCCTCCTGCTTTATTAGCTCTGCCGCACCGCCTTTGCACGTCCAGGGAGGGGGGCAAGAACTGATGGAGCTTTTAAAGACTATCCCAGCTGAATTGCAATTGCAGAGGCTTTTAATTAGATAAAGCTTGGCTGGTTTGAACATATACTTTATGGCCGTGTCAGGCTAAAAGCCTGCATGTGTCGTAAATATCATCAGAGACATTAATAGAATTGAGATTAGGGGGGGCAGAATGTGTGGATCAGCGTAAAAAAGGCGGGCAGCAGCGGCATCACTTCTTATGGTGAGCTATTTATAGGCGCTCAAACAGACGGCTCCATTAATATAAGGCTTACCCTTTGTGGAAATGTAAATCACAGGGGCTATGGCTTGATGTGGGTGTTAGACAGTCGCAGTATGTCAAGAGTCACTACTGTACCACTGATGTATGGAGGGGGCTATAACTGCAAGAGTAAATTTAGGGAAATGTGAGCAGAAATGTCAATTCAAACTACAGAGGGACATATTGGAAAACGGCAATGGATTTGTGCTGAGATGGATGGGATACATTTCTGAACGTTTCGTCATATGTACTTTTGTCTAATTTGTTTAGATTAAGTGATTATTGAATATCTTGATTCATGAATTAAGATTGATTCACGGCTCTAACTCTTTTCTGCATGTCGCTTACCCACTTAATATCGGTGCTCACCTAAATGTCACTTCATCACTTCATGGCCAAGCTCCGGAATATTTGAGTGAACACTAAAGTTGGTGAATCAAGAGCCTTTAGGAAGAGCCACGTACAAAGTGGCCAAAAAAAAAGCGAAGAGTTTGAGGAATTGGTTAGATTTAGATTATGGAAGAGATGTTGAGTCCATTGATTATTTCAAAATGAGTCTATAAACTCACCTGTTTAAAGATTTCCCTGAGTTATATATTATTATTATTTGTATTTTATTATTGCCGTTTAAGTCTGTGAAGCGTCTGTGTTTTGCTCTGTGAAAGACGTTTTACAAGTCAAATTATTATTACCATTATTGCGGGCTATAAGCCGCTACTTTTGTCAGATGTTTTGAGCCATGCGGCTTATTTAGAGGCTGCGGCTTTTTCGTGTTTTTTTCTTTCACCCGCAGGGGCGAACTAACCGGAATTGGAATCAAAACTACAGAAAAGTTAAGCAAAGAAGCAGATGTTGCTTTTTTATTCAGCTAGCAAATAGAACACGGACGACAAATTACCAACTATAAATTATTTTCAAATTCTTGCCGCATCATTATGGAACCCAAACGAAGAAGTTCGTACGAAGCAAGTTTTAAGCTGAAGGCCATCGATCTTGCTAGGAAGCCGCGCGGCTGCACGCAAGCTTAACATCAATGAATGTACGGTGAGACGCTGGAGGGGAGAGCACACGCTGGAGGGGACAGCGGGACGAGCTCATGCGATGCAAAAGTCAAGGAAAGAGTTCTGCGGCCTATACAAAAGGTGCGGCCTATGTATTGTTTTATTATCGTTTTTTTTTAAAATAGAGCAAATGCGCTTATATAGGGGAGCGGCTAAAAGCCGGAAAATACGGTACTTATTTACTTGCTTCCCCACATTTTATGCTGCTTACTGTTCCTCCAAAATAAAACCCACTGGCCAACAATATATGATGTCTGTAACCAAAAATGGCTGTATACATGTTGATTTGACAGTCTAACCAATCAAATCTAATCAAGATCTAGAATAGTCTCTTTTTCTCTCACCTCTCCTCTCCTGTTGTGCCCTTCATGTCTGAATTTTCAGTGCTTTTCACATAGAACATCAAGGCTCAGATATCAGCCACAGTGGAAGCTTCTACAAAGGTGTGTCCTGCAGATCAATACCCTCCACATTTCAGCTCCACACAGTATTCAGCTCAACCTGTCTGTCTCATAGTACATGGTCACACTTTTATTGTAAGGAATGGAATCTGGAGGCTCTTGTTTGCTCTTCTAAAGCTTGCAAATCGCTATTGCACACACTCTGAATACGCTCTGAATGTGTTTAAGGCTTGTACACTTTTGGAGACCAGAAGAAGACGTTGATTTAATCAGTGCAATATATTTTTAAGGAGGACTGGCAAAATTAGGAATATATGACCCTCAATAAACACAGATGTTTACCAGAACAGATCTGAACATGAGTTGTCCTTGTGGCTTTAATGCCCTTCTCCTTTTATCTCGTGGCATCATTTTCTTTCCTTTTTTTTTTTAAAATTCAAACACGAAAACAGAACTTTCTACTGCATAAGCCTAGATAGCTCTCTTACTAAACCAACCAATTACAATTCAAAGTTAAGGCTGACCGAATTATTATTATTTGTAGATTAGTTTGTATCTTATTTCAAAGTATTTCTTTATTTTATTATATTTGCATTAGCTTTAGCTTTCTACCTAGCTTTCTAAATACAGAAGTGTCCTCCAGTGAAGTATTCTCTTCATTTGCTGTCCACTGCCTGATCTGTCAGGATATTCATTTTAGTGCGACTAAAACCCCACAGGAGATAGACTTAGACTGGAAGTGATGGCTAACACTGAGCTAGCTGGGTGCCATTGTGCACAGAGCCCATTAGTCTAAGAAAGGGGTTCTCAAACTTTTCAAGTCGGGACACCCAAAATAACCATGAAACTGCTAAATAAAATGTATTGATTTCAAGTTGTAAAGCATTTAAAATTAGGTTTATTTTAGTAGTTCATTGTGTTGTCTAACCTAATTTTACTAAAATGTACTGTTTTTAATAAAAAAAAAAGAGAATACAGTGTCTTATAACTTTAACATTATATCTTGAAATCATCTTGTGACGCCCGGCTCATGTTTCAACACCCCCACTTTGGCAACCATTGGTCTAAGGCACACAGATTTGTTGATAAGATACATACATAGGCTGTACTATTTGGTTTGATGATAAAGGATTTTGTTCTAAGGCAACAGTTTAATTATAATGACGCAGAGAAATGAATAAACTACAATTCTTCATGATCAGGATTTACCGTCCAGTTACAAGGTGACTCCCAGTCCCAGGGCTGTAGGTCTGAGCTAACCAAGACCATAACATTGATCCTTAACTTGCAGTGCAGCGGACTCGCCACCCGCAGGAGCGAAATGACTTTGAGTGCTACCACTTCCTGGTTGGCCGCCCCAAACGCACCACAATTCCAAGGTTCCACACCGAGCCATTTCGATGACCGCCACACCCCGCGTGCTCCCTAATAGCTGCCATGACCCGACTCCTTGGTGTGTAATGTAGGTGTGAGGGCAGGTGAAGGGAAGACCATAACTAATAGCAACATTTTTTATATGTAGTTAGGCTTCCAAGGCTCTCAAACCCAACATTACATAATAAACTTGAATAATTTGTTCACAGATAGTATACCCTGGTCTTAGTTGTCCTGAAATGTGTACAAGCTGTGCGGTATGGACTTTCAAAACTTCAAGGAGCTCCATAGTGTACAACATACTAACGTACGGACAGTGTTTTGAGGAAAGGAACAGTACATGAAGAATTAAATTACCAAAATATAACCATTTAATAAACCATTAGGGGCCCTTTCATAAATGACAAAAATGCATCGACTTATTGCATTTATTCGTCACGACTGGAGTACGTGAACTGTCAATTTTTTTTCCAGGGAGCATTTCTTCAGATAAGTTTTCTGTTGTCCTCTCTAACCGTCTCCACAGCTTCCCAGGCACGGCGAGAATTGTTGATTTGACGCCTCCCCGTTGCTCTCACCGGGGAAAGTGCATGCCCTCCAGCCAACTGTGTCCCAATGAATATTTGATTAATGTTGATTACCCATCGGTTCGGTTCAATATGGCATGCATAATAAAGAATGGACACGTAAAAATGCAAGCTGACAAGGGGATAGGAAAGAGTAAGTGATGCTCCACACCTGACAGGCCTGACTCTGGATCAGTGAACCTGCTTGGTCCTTTGATCTTAAACCCCACCAGAGCCATCCCTCCTCTGCATTTATCTTTGTCTTTTGTTGGCAGTGGATGTCTGATGGGACAACCTGTGAGGGAATTGGAGAATTATTCTAATGTCTTATTGGATTATGCGGTTTTGACATACTGGCTTTGTTTTAGTAGTGCTTAGTGCCAAGGATGTTGTTTTATATTTTTAAAGTTAAGATATTACAATGGTAATATGGCCAAACAGTATATTGAATGCACATTTATTGGTCATTCAATCACATTACATGGTCCGTTGGTGTCAAAACAATACATTACTTAAAAAGTAGGCTTAACCATTTATTATGTCACTGGCTGTAGTCAGTTTGACCCGGTCTTGCAATCATCCAGGATCATTAAAAATACAAATCCACAAGCTTGTCTTAATATTTTCTTCCATTAAATCTATCCAGACGTTCTCAAAACAATTCCTTATTCTATTCACATATTCCCTTATTGCTAGCGGGCCTAATTTATGATTAATTACCATAAGATTGTTTGTCTTTTTGATTCTTAGGCCAGGAACAACTACTGGGATTGGAATTGCTTTCTTTTTCCTATTGCTTCCTTAGTTCCTTCCTCAGCTCCACTCATTCTTCCTAACGTATCAGGCGCATTGCATCTGTATGTATGTGTTTCTTATTAGAAGGATGTTAATGGTGCTAAAACAATGATTTCTCCAGCTGATTGGCTGATAGAGGGTACTCAGAGCTCCTGCATAATTGATGAGGATGTCTTGTGGATGTCCCAGTGCTGCGCCGCATTGAAGCTTTAATTGTGTGTGTGTTGGAAACGAAGGGACGCAGTGTTTTGGGTGGGGCCTCCGAAACTCCCCAGTCCTCTTTATGTTATTTTCGCACTGTCAATTCCAATTAGCAGAAGCAAGCGTTGGCATCTCCATAATGTATGAATGTGGAAGGGTGTCAGAATCTTCACTCAGATTGAAAGAAAACAAAGCAGTAATCTAATTGTTTGCAAAGGGGGAACGAGTTGAATATATGGGAAGAGACAAGGCAAAGATGAACAGAGGGGATAGTGCTGGAGTCCGTATTGAAATGTTAGTCTAGTCTTTGCTATAGATTTACAGTAAAAGATGTGCTAGTAAAATAATTTATTGAGGCTGGTGAAATACAGCAGATGGACAAGGAGACGCATTAATGTCAAGTCATTACAATGTGTAGAAATGCTAAACTCAAGGGTCAAAAGATGTCCTAATATTAATATAATATTTAATATAATATATTTAATATATTAATATAATATGTTGAAATGATTTGATATGTGAATGTGTTTTTATCCTTAAGGACGGCCAAAACCTAACCACTGTTGTACTAATGCTAGTGCTACGGCTGGAGTTGAGTACTTGGTCATGCATGCTTTTACTTCTACTTGAGTATGTCGGTGTAATCCCTCATTCGTCCAGGAGTGTTCCATTGTAGAAAAAGATTCAGTTGTAGTCATCTGGACTCTGTTTTAGAAAAAGCAAAACGTTTCAACTCTCATCCAAGAGTCATTCTCAATCAGAGAAAACAAGTCTGAGAACTCTTGTTTATATCCTACTCTGTGAGAGCCCTGCCCACAGGGCGGGACCTCCTGCTAATGGCCCATTGAAACTGGGATGGGCCTATTGTTCTATTGTTCCCTGCCTCACCTTGAGTGCCTATTTAGCATCCGAATGCCCAGGGCGTCTCCAGGGTTTCAGCAGACCATTATAAACAACTGGAAGGTTCAATCTTAAACTTCCATTACGATTTAATGAAGGATTCTCTTTTTTTAACAAAGATTGCCTCCTTAACTCCTCTTTCAAACCATCTTTTCTCCCTGCTTCATAATCTCCCCACCTCACTGTCTTCAATAGAGTGGTTTGTGGCTTTGAGATGAAGATGCACGCTCTGGGGTCCTGAACTTGCGTGTCTTCTGTGCTTGATAAAGCCTCTTGTGAAGTGGCTGTTTAGTCTCCCCTATGTACCGCTCTTTAACAACTTTCTTCACTGCATTGGATAGAATACACTACATTGCTCTGTTTTTGTGTCGGCATCTTGTCCTTAGGGTGAACCAGTTTTTGTCTTAACGTGTTGCCTGGTTTGAAATAAACAGGAACTTCGTGTTGTCTAAAAATCCGTTGCAGTTTTTCTTGACAGTCCTGAGACATAAGGGATAGAGACACCCCTTCCTTCTTGGTTCTGTTTCCCTTTTGTCCCTTTTGTCCTGCTTTTTGGTTCTCTTCACTTTGTTCAGAGCCACAAGTCGGGTATCCACAGGCTGAGAGAGCATTCCGGACGTGTGTTTTCCTCTTTCCTCTTGCCCTCTGAGCTGGTGGGAACCTCTTGTGCTCTGTGTTGTAGTGTTCTGATCACTCCCAGCTTATGCTGTAGTGGATACTTCTATCCAGGTACTGGATAGAAGTATAATAGGAAACCCACACACACTGACCAGTACATGCTCTTTGGCTCTAACCACCCATTACACGCAATAAGCTGGGAGTGATCAGAACACTACAACACAGAGCACAAGAGGTGCCCACCAGCTCAGAGGGCAAGAGGAAAGAGAAAACACACGTCCGGAATGCTCTCTCAGCCTGTGGATACCCGACTTGGGCTCTGAACAAAGTGAAGAGAACCAAAAAGCAGGACAAAAGGGACAAAAGGGAAACAGAACCAAGAAGAAGGGTGTCTCTGTCCCTTATGTCTCAGGACTGTCAGAAAAACTGCAACGAATTTTTAGACAACACGAAGTCCCTGTTTTATTTCAAACCGGCAAACACGTTAAGACAAAAAACTGGTTCACCCTAAGGACAAGATGCCGACACAAAAACAGAGCAATGTAGTGTATTCTATCCAATGCAGTGAAGAAAGTTGTAAAGAGAGGTACATAGGGGAGACTAAACAGCCACTTCACAAGTGGCTTTATCAACACAGAAGACACGCAAGTTCAGGACCCCAGAGCGCCGTGCATCTTCATCTTAAAGCCACAAACCACTCTATTGAAGACAGTGAGGTGGAGCTTCTGAGCAGGGAGAAAAGATGGTTTGAAAGAGGAGTTAAGGAGGCAATCTTTGTTAAAAAAGAGAATCCTTCATTAAATCGTAATGGAGGTTTAAGAATCAACCTTCCAGTTGTTTTATAATGGTCTGCTGAAACCCTGGAGACGCCCTGGGCATTCGGATGCTAAATAGGCACTCAAGGTGAGGCAGGGAACAATAGAAACAATAGGCCCATCCCAGTTTCAATGGGCCATTAGCAGGAGGTCCCGCCCTGTGGGCAGGGCTCTCACGGAGTAGGATATAAAACAGAGTTCTCAGACTTGTTTCTCTGATTGAGAATGACTCTTGGATGAGAGTTGAAACGTTTTGTTTTTTCTAAAACAGAGTCCAGATGACTACAACTGAATCTTTTTCTACAATAGAAAACTCCTGGATTAATGAGGGATTACACCAACACTTTTAGTTGAGTAATTTATTTCTACTTAAGTAATATTATTCCGGAGTAATGTTAGCTTTGGCTACTCTTAGTACTAGTAGAGAAATAAACAAAAGACATACAGAAGAACATTTATTTTGGCCACAAGCAGCTGGGGAGATGGATACTACTCCATTTTAAGAGAAGCTTGCTTGATGAAGTGACTCTTGTCAAACATTAACGCTAACTACCACATTTTAAACCTTATTGTCTTGGAAAAATGTAAATCAAACAGTGTAGAATAACCTTGCTCCTTCCCAGATCTGCCGTATAAGCAGTGTGTTTGCCAACAGGTGTATGTAGAAGATGAAAAGTTAAATACCTCACCTCAGGGCTGTAGTCTGTGCCGCCGCTTCCTGCCCACATGTTTACACTTTCTCTGCAGATCTTGGTGGAATCTTGTGAACGTGTGTGAAAAACAACCGTGGCATGTGCATCTGAACACCTGCAAGGTCACCTGGAGAGAGCCCGTGGATTACCTGTGGTCTCTGCCTCCCTCCCACACAGACTCCTGCAGGTACACAGCTTACCCCGCTGCTCGTCCTGTACTTTAGACTTTCATTGTGCATCATCCGGGCTCCCCTGGCGTCCTCGGCACTTTTCCTCTCGCTTCTTCCACTTCTGCTTGTTCAGGCACAAAGCCAAACTGTATCTCCAGCTCGAGCAGTCCAAGTTTTTTGTAAGACCTAAAATAAGTAACAAAGAACAGGTATTAAATGTCATGAAAATACACTTTGGATAGAAAATCATCTACATAAACAGTTTAATTGTAGAGAATAGTTTTAAATGTATTTATGGGATTTTCCTTGATGAAGCTTTTACAATGTAGTGCATTATTTTTGCTATCCTAGAATGTCATAGCTTATTTGTCTGTAATTTAATGTAATTGTTAATAATTATTCTGCTTTATGACTTTATAAGATACATCTTTATAGAGGTTTGTGATTCTGCTATTTGCAGTTGTTGTGAGCGTATGCACAGGTCTATAAAAATCCAGCCATCTATCCATCTGCTTCGCTTCGCTTATCCGGGGCCAAGTCGCAGGGGCAACAGCCTTAGCAGCGGCTCCCATACTCTCACCCCAGACACTTCATTCAGCTCTTGTGGGGGTATTCCAAGGCGTTCCCAGGCCAGCTGAGAGAGGAGGCATCCGGAACAGATGCCCGAGCTTCAGTCTAAAAAGATTCAAGCTGATAAATCACTTTACCAGTTGTTAAAGTTTAGATAAATTAAGATGTTGAAATGGCAATGATGCAAAATGCAACCAGGACTGGGGAAATCCCAGAAGAGGCAGAGGAAGAATTCTACATGTCCATGGTCATCACCTATAGTTGTTCATCAGTCTAGGCCAAGCAAGAGGACTCTCAACAATCGCACAGAAAGGAAGGTGATCTCCAAAACCATCCTGAAATCAAGGAAGCATGTTTACAAAGACATGAAAAGAGACTATGCTCCTTACAACCACTCAGGAAGGGGGAAGCTGGCAGCAACACCAATGCGGACAGAAGTACAGGTCAGTGCCAAGAGATCTGGAAAGCCCCAGAACAACAAAGGTCAAAACAGGAGAGGAACCCGAGCCATCCAACCCAACATGAGGTTTGCAACAAGCCCAATGTGGACACTGCTGCTCAGGAGGAAACACCAAAAGCCACATTTATACCAGCACCTATTCCAAAAGAAAACGTTTGTACAGTTAGACTGCAAGTTTGAGCAGACGTGTCAGTCAGGCTGCAGAAGAACCCACCAAACCTCAGGGACACACCGCACTGAGACTCCAGACATAGGATGGTAAATGCGATGAAAAGTAAAACAGAATAAGGAAAGGAGCCATATGTGGGCTCCTGAAATACCTGTAGGGAACCCGAGGAGAACACAGACGAGCAAAACTCATGCTCAAAGCAGCTGACCTGGGCAATTTCAAATTTATGGGGGCAATGTGGGAAAAAAATATGTATGATAATGGGGCACACCAGCCAGGACTGAACAGGCTTTTGGCAACCAGCCCAACATTGCACATGAGAAGGCAAAACCTTTGTTTACATCAGCTCCTCAACCTAAAGTTAGCCTTCGGGAGGTGAGAAAACAAATGTTAGAAAAGGAGCAGCGAGACGGGAAGACCGTAGCAATGCTCAGATAAATGTCCGCACTGATATCTCTCCCAGAAAAGGAAAGGGAATCTAGAGGAAAAGTAAAAAACCCTGAAAAACTATTATCTCCTGCATTTAGAGGAGCTGTGTCAATCCACACAAAAACACATGTCAGCAAACCTGGGCCATCCAACACTCCTCTAATAGGAGCCAAAATGAAGGAAGGAGAGGAAATAGAATGTCTGAACAGACTGATGACAACAAGACCAAAGTGGATTCAAAACCAAAAGATAGTACATGTAAAAATGCACACAAAAAGAGAGTAAAACCTGACATTATCCCAAAGTCAGAGTTTGCACAGGCACATGCTGCTAGACAGGCGGCCGAAGAGCTAACCAGCACACGGGAATCTGTCCCGACTGACACCGACAGCGGACAATGGCAAACTCAAAGAAAACAAAACAAGAAAAGGAGCAAAAAATATTGATCCATCAACAGCACGAACAACTTCACTCGAGATGCAGAATGATGATGACATCTAAACTGCAGCCATGGGACAGGTCCTCCATGATAACAGGTCCTCCATGATAACATCTGTCCCAGAGATAGAGAGGCGCTAAAAAATACCATAGATGCCTACTTCACAAGTTTCAAGCATGAATAAAGGCAACAAAAAAATCTGTATGTTTATGCCATGAAATCTAAAAGTATACAGCATTTCATTGTCACCATTGACTGTGGCTAATAACCATAATGTACTTTTTAAATTGTTAACTTAAAGGCGGCATTATCTGAATTTCAAATGAAAGGAGGAAGTAGGTATTCACATCTGTACAACTATTTCTAGCTCGCACAAATGCATAACGTTATCATTCACATGCATTATTTTTGGAGCACATGCACAGCTTTCGGATGGTTAGTGATGGACCGTCAGTGCACAATCAATACTGGCAATGATTACGGTTCTTACTTCCAAGTTTGTCATCAATAAATCTCTCAAACTAAAAATTAAATTGACTGATAAAGTTAGCTACTCTACCTTTAAATCTTTTCTGTAATCCGAACCCAGACTGGAATCAGGGCCAGCAATAACTTTCAAAATATCAGACATGGTCATACATAATTTATACTAGTCAATATTTCCCACTGTAAAACCTGCCAATAGGTCAGCTGGTGCACACTTCTTACACCATAAATCAGTTATTTCTGCACTTGTGAATCCCAGCTTGCAACTTCAACTTTTTTTGCATGTATCCCATTTTGAATTGAGTTATTTTCTTTTGTAAATATATTTTTTTTACAACTTCTAAATTGTAAATACAGTTGTATCTCCTCCCACAAGGTCACTTATTGTTAGCATGGCACATGCCCAGACAAGAAATCCTGTTATTTGTTCTGAGGAGGGCAGCCAAAAGGAATTTGTTTTTGTTAAAGAAGGTTATAGCAAAGAGTGGTGCCAAAGTTGATATTATCATCCAAACCAAGTAATACTGGATATTATGTTTCAGGCTCAGTCTCTTTCAACACTTGCTCTGTTCTCTCCTAGGCTGTGCCTTGCTGACTGTCTGCCCTCTGATACGCAGTGATAAATGTAAACGTGATGTCACTTTTCTGGTGGCCAAGCTGCCACTTGCTTGTCTCCATAGAAATAGTACTGCTTTGCCAGGAATGGAGACCATTTTTCCATCATGGATTACAGGTATTTTTACTTTAAATGGGGTCACCTCTCCACAGCTTTGATCTATAACTTGGCCTGGTGGCATAATCTGCTTGTTTTACTTGAGATTGGTGTGTTTTAAAAATTCATTATCACCATGAGATTACAGGTATTTCCAGACATAACATAAGCATAATACACAATAACGACAGAGACATCGTGTGAGAAACTGTTGAGAAAATGTACATATATGCTAAAGCAAAGACAGTAATTATACAAATGTTCAGCTGTATCTTGACCTTTGTGTGCCCCTGTTGAAAGTGTGTCAGAGCATCTCAGCTACATAATGGACCATAATGGACAGGAAGTGTGCGGTCTCGGCAAGTGCGAAACAAGCACTCTGCAGCTTTGCACCAGAGAAGTATATATGTGTCTAAAGGGCTGCGTGCTGTGGTCGCAGACCGGTTAAATCCAGTCTGAGTCGTAACTTACGGAAAAGAGGAATTGTACCTACGCTTGTTCAAAATGTATTCTTATGTACCCAAGCACCGCCTACATGTGTAAACTAAATAAAAGCTTTGAGCACGCCGAGGACGGGTGGGAGTCTACTTAACTCAGCAAATAGTAGTGGTTGGGGTGTGAGTAGGATCTCACGCGACCTCCCCGTGCGCACGTTAAACCTGAATACCGGTGGTGACTGTGTGTCATTTCTTGCAAGGTGAAACTGTTCTGATGAGTGTTGTCTGAATCTGTGGTTTTGCTGAATGATACAACTGTTTATTCTACACTCGTTGTGTATAATTTCTTGACAGAAACACAATAAACAACACAATGACT
The DNA here is from genome assembly GCA_015082035.1 of Chaenogobius annularis. Classification (NCBI taxonomy): domain Eukaryota; kingdom Metazoa; phylum Chordata; class Actinopteri; order Gobiiformes; family Gobiidae; genus Chaenogobius; species Chaenogobius annularis. Next base: position 1,135,192 of record BJKM01000038.1, read on the forward strand.
GCACATATATTGACACTATGTAGCTAAAAAACAAAAAAACGCTGTAATATAGAACTTTGCATTATACCATCTTCGAATTATGTTTTTGTTGTGAACAAGTTTAAAACCCTATGAGGGACTGAGAATTCAGCTTTGGAGATAGTTTAGTAAGGGAGTTGAGTGTTACATTTGAGTGTTCTATAAGTGATGAGTTATGATATAATTGATACCTTCTTTCCAGTTTAGCAATATTGTTTTTCTGCTGTTGCAAGTGATTTGAGGATAAAAACCTTAGTGTGTAGGATATCTGGAGCGTCGAGGTATCTCCAAGGAGAGCTATTTTTGGACAAACTGGGATGTTACGGCCAATAAGTTCTGACAGCCTACACATAACTCCCGACCATAAGCGTTGATGTATGGGCAAAGAGAAAGATATAGTTAATTAATTTTTTGAAAAAGCAAATGTCAAAAAAGTATTGATGTACTGAAATATAGGCGCTTATTGGAAAAAAACTGCAATAACAAACAATCAAGTAGAAATTCAGTGGCCCGGGGTTACGCGTAAAGCAACAGTATGAAACTTTCTGCTTTCTACAAGTCAAACAGAATGTTAAAACCATACTTCTGAACATTCTCCATGGAGATAGTTATGTTTTATACCATACTGTGGAATATTATAGCTCAAGGAACAACAATTCTATGGAAACAAGGACGGTGAAGACTTTTCCAGGCCAAGTATGAGTCAGGTTTTTGGAGATGCAAGCCCACTCACAGTTATGACACATGGTTTGATTTTGTATGTCTTTTGTATGTAAAAAAACAAAACAAAAAACAAAACATGCTTCTTTTAGTGTATTTTTGGGCTAAAAAGTGACATACTAAGGCTTTAAAATACGTATGTTGCACATACGCCGTTACATCACATACCCCAGTGCAATAAAGAAGCTTTTTCACAACTTCAAACTTCTAGGCTTCAACGATAGTTAATAATATTACTTTTTATGTCACTTTTGATTTGAATGTTGACAGTTGTAATTTAACATATTCAAAACCGATGAGAAAAATGTGAACAAAGGCTATTTCAGTTCACTTTCAAGTGTTCAGTGGGAGGTAATTTGATACAGGTAAATGAAACCAACCATCGCGTGAAGAATAGAACAAAGACCTCTAAAGGGTCTTTTCATTTTTTTTTCTTCTCACCGTTTGAGTTTGTTTATCTGTAATTACTTCCCTAATATTGTGAAACGCACTGCCACAGTATGCAACCTGTATTGTTCGGAGCATTGAGGGGTCAGAGCAACCATTTTATTTATTAACTTTAGCAACACTGCATTGTAATTCTATCTAAATGGATTTTAAACCATGCTGTGGTGAGAAAATGTCTACTCAGCATTTGAGCCAAAACAGTTTAAACAAAGAAATGAGCAAAGTTGCAGTAGAAGAAAATAAGTATAGGTTTTATTGAATCTAATCTCATAACTTCTAAATGAAAAAAATCAATGGGGAAAAGTCTGGAAATTCAATAGTGTCTTTATTGCAGTTTGCTTTCACAGCGTTTATTATTGGCATTTTGGCTGGACAATGAATAATGGTATACTGTTATTGATGACCAGGATGGAATGGGAGCCTGCCAATGCCATTCTCTTTTATCTTGGCACTGTTTGACTTCCAGAAACCAATGCAAAGTCGCAAATATAGTCCATTGTATTGTGTTAAGTGGGATTTTCTTTATTTACCTTATTACGATGGTGACAATATGCTCATTTTGCCACATGAAGGATTATGTACATGTCCTGCTGTTAAAGATGCACTGTTTAACCTTTCTGGTGCAGGTTTAGCCACCTGCTTGTCTCCATGAAGATGTTATTCATTTAGAGTGTTTCACATATCTTATCTATCTCCATGGAGGCCCAGTTACGGGTCAGCTCTCCACAAGTGTGACCCAATCACAAAAAACTGCAGCTTTTTCACGGTAAAAAAACAAAGCAAAACACTTGATTACTTGCACAACAGATGCGTTTAATGTCCTACTGTGGAACATTCCAGACAAAGCAATAGCACCGTTAACAGAAACGTTATATAAAACAGAAGATATCAAATCTGTGACATTTTTGAAAACAAAAAAAAATACACATTTCTTATCAGGAGTCCTCATAAGTCTTTTGTTATGCTCTGTTGCCTGGGTCTCTTTATAAGCGTAGTATATGTACGGTATGTTCTGTACCCACTGAATTCTGTATTGAGTTCTACACATTTATCCATCTGGAAAGGCTCTGGCTGAAACTATTCAAACAAATACTTCACGCTGATTGCTCTACGTGCCACAGCAGCGAAAGTTGAGGCGTCAAAAATGTTGTTAAATGTAGAAAAGCACAGACAACTTTCCCTCCACAAATGCACAAACAAATATTGTCCATAAGTACGTTCATCGGCATTGCCATGTTTGCCCAATGCTGCCCTGTGATTGGCGCCGTCCCGCACTACTGTTGGTTTGGACTCACCTGAACCTTAGACCCACACAAATGTATCTGTCAAAACAACATTCAAATTTACCACTTTATACTAATGCTTCTTTCTTTTTTACAGTTTCAACTATGATGACTTTTCACCTGTCAATCCGACATCATTTAAAAAACTGATAAGAAATCTAAAACGCTTGCAGAACTTTGCTGTATAATTTAATACCAGAGTTGGGATGGCATGGAAAGGAACATTTTGGACTTTTTTACTGACAACGCCGCCGTTCTGGTCCAGGCTTCTCGACGGATATCAAATTTGTTGCAGGATGGGGAGATGTCTTCATGATCCACTACCTCGGCCTCAAATTGCATCCGCCTTGCCTCTTCCCCCGCGCTGATAATAAGACTCGGGTTTGAAATTATAGAGATGTAAATATTTGCGGTTTACATCAGGGACACGCACGTCGCAGTAGCAGACAAAACACATGTCTCGGCTTCTGATCTGTAGAGACTTCTTTATCCTCGCAAATTCTGTGCTATTTTATTCATTCACCATCGCAGCACTTTCTCCTCACAATATAATGAGTATCACTGGGGCTCATTTATGAAAGCAAATGACATAAATTTATGCTTATCATCAAAAAATGGGCCCAAGCTATAATAAAGGAAAAAAAAAAATTGATTCCCGTATACATCATTGTCTTTCCCAAATAAATTATGCATTCTTATCCACACTTAACAAGTCATTTTCCGCCAGGGGTTTATTTTTGCACGGATCATTTGTAGCGAATGAAAAGTACATCTTCAGAAGGTTAAATCTGCTGTTTGGCTAATTGAGCCTATGGAGTATCATGTTCTTATTATAATGGGGTCAAGAGGTGTTCCTAAGCAAGCTATTTATACAACTTTGAAATGAAATCAATGCTTTAAGGCGTTAAATAATGGCACTGAAGCGTACACGACTGAATACATAGTCAAGTTCAGCCATTCCAACATGATTCTTTCGTGGGCTGAATTCTTCTTGACTGAGGAACTGTGTTATTATTGTTATAATTGTAAAAAGAAAAAAGGCAACCATCTTTAGTTAGTTAAAAGAGCCTGAAATCTAAATTGTATCTCAAACCAAGCCAGTTTGACTAGTTTTGTGTAGATTTTGTTTGTAAGTTTTAAAATAATTATTTCTGTGTAACACAATTTGTCTTTCTCCTTATTTAGTAAAAGGCAAACTTTTACTGTGCAAGAGCACAGTTTTCGTACATTGAGTGGAATATGTCTTTGATCAATTTTATATTGTATATTTTGTATTGTATTATTATTTTATGTGGTCAAATCTGGATGTATAACCTTTTTTCTAGTATAATTTAGTATCTTTACCCATGGATCTATTGTCATTACCTTTTTACAATGTTTCTGTCTTATTTTAGTTTTTTAGAGGTTTAACACTGACCAGGACAAACATCTCGCACACAGGGGGTCCTTTTAAATGCCACAGTTATCAGTCATAGGATAAAAACTCTCACCATACATGGACTGGCACCATCCCACTCCAGCGGCCAAGTCCAGCCTCTTAAAGCCAGCGTTAAGGTCGGCAAGGTAGCAAAATAGTGCCCTGGCCCCGCCCCCTGGAAAAGGCTCACGTTAACGCTACCTGTGGGGGCAAAATATGGCCCTATACGTTTAGGTGTAGATAAAGAAACTAAAACTTGTATGTTGACTGTTTATGTGCAGTTAAAAGTACTCTGCAAAATAGTAGCATGAATTGAATAACTGGTTGTATGTCAACTCCTAAGCTGGGTGGTGCTATCTCAATTTTGGAAACTTTTGTCTTTAATTTTCATTTGGATCCGTGTCAGTCTGTCAGTCACTGCTGTCAGTCAGAGAGCACTGAGCCCTAGCTTTAGACTAAGACTTCATTTGACTTTTACCACAGAAAGTCTGTCTGTGTGGGTTATACTCCGCTCTTACAGACTTCACTTTGACATTTGGCAAGTGTGTTATGAAGGGAATTTATGGAAATGTTCAATTTTGACAGAATTGTAAGCAAGTTAAAGTTAGAAATGTTCTGAGTCAGCTGAGTATATTTAGCTAGCAAGGAAGTGCATGTTGCTTAGAAAATATTTACTATTCAAAAATCTACTCTCTATCTTAAATTACATTTGAAGGAGACATGCACGAGTGGACATTTAATGTTATAATTCTTAAATTTTCCCTTCTCATTTACCCTCTCCAAGTTGTATTTAGAGTGATCCGTGCATGTTTGAGTATTATTTACTCTCCTGCAAACAAGACTACCCCTCATACACGCCCACTGCTCTGTACATCCTTTGCTGAACGATTCTTTTTCTTAAACGGCGATACATGTAGTTGCAAAGTCATTAAATTGGGACTCAAATGCATTAAAAAAGAAAAATGTAAATCCACATCTGCAGCCATCCATGGTCGGGCTGTGTGCGAGGTCCAGCAGCAGCGGCACTTTGTTGTGATAGTATTTACAGCGACGGACCGTACAGAGGCAGGCATAAATCAGAGCAGCAGTTTTCAACATATTCTGGTTTAAATATGGATAAAATAGTGATCCATGTGTGTCGCAGATGATCAATATAGCTATAACAGCCAAACGTGTAACATGTAGAACTAGATATGGTATTTTTGCAGTTGTATCGCGATAGTGATAGTTGTGGAAACATGCAGAAGTTTTACATTTAGTCAGGTATTAATTTTACATGAAAGAAGAAGGTAGAAAGATCTTTTCCCTGACTCATTAAAAGTCAAATACACAATAATCTTGCAGAATGTCATGTCAGGAATTTGTACAAAGTAACAAAAGAGCATTTTAATTTGACCTGCATATGCTGTACATGTTTTAGCTATTCAGCCTAAGAACGCAGCGAGTCCAAACATTGCAATTGAGCCTGAAGTTCAAGACATAACAGCTTTTTCTAATTTTGTGCCGCTCTCCTCTCTGACATTAGCCCTGATAACGTGCATGGCATGTATTCATTACAATATCTAACTTGTAGCTATCTCCCTCAGCCTGTCCATCAGCGTGTCCCTCACCCAAACAGACCGCATCCTCAATACAGACTTTCCCCCCCCTCCCTGACAGCTTCTACATGCGCTCAACACCAGATATGACTAATCACAATTACCCAGCACTAGTGTATTCTGGGCCCACGAGCCTATCACTGCCATCAGGGAGAGAGAGAGGCAAGAAACTCCTGTCACCACATTTTCGGGCGGAACCTAATATTTGCATAACGGTATGTCAGATAAGGGAGGAACCATTATAGCGTGGCACAGCCATAACCAGGGGGCACGCAGACAGCAAGGCATTATGGGCCGTCTGATTGGGGATGGTGTGTGTGGTGATTTCATAAAAGATGGAGGGCAGAATGTGGAAGCAGAAAATACTGTACGTGCCAGATGTTTGGGTGTTAGATTATGATTATGTGTTTATGAGTCGTGTTTTGGTGAGCTGAAATGGCTCTTTGTTATAGATAAAATATTGCAAAGAGGAATTACCAAGTCTTACAATCATAATTTGCTGTTTAATGCAGGGTGTCCCATTTTCAAGCAATATCAGTTAACGTTCGCGCTCTTTAAATTCTGGTTGCTAGGGCTGGAAACTAATTTTAGGCAACTAAAAAAGAAGCAGCTTGGAGAACTTCATGGATCTTTGTGCATGAAACCACAGCCAGTCAGGTGCTCATTGAAAGTGGCAGGTGATTGATATGCATGCACCATAGAAGAAGAAGAAGACTCATTAGCAGAAACACATTGGTGCAAACTTATAGCCAGCTTTTTAATTATTACCGCCTTTGAATGCCCACGAGTTCATTGTTCTATGTTTTCAGTGTAATTAAGACATTCAAATTTAGAAAAACAAAAACATGACTTTATTTTGTTATTTACCGAAGCTTTAAGTCTGCATTATTCGCTCTATCCTTTTTACACAGAGTGGTGGGGAGCTACTTTGTCTTCAATAGTTAGTTGCCCTGGGACAAAAATCTGAATCAGAATCAGAAAAGGTTTATTGCTACTGACAGTGAACATAAATCTCAGGTTAGGAACTTGCTTTGGTCATTCGGTGCAACATAATAACAATGAACAATAATAAAAGCGAGATCTATCAAATCAAATAAGGCATGCATTAAAGAAAACCAATGGAAATTTACTATAAGAGAAAAAAAATGACAGAGATGTGGCAGTGATTCTGTGTCTGCGGCCCTTCCACCTAGCACATACATACACAACGTATACAACGATAGTATCCTTGCTGGAAACAATTCACAAAAAGTATCCATGCTAGCAGCGGGTATTCATCTACATACTTCTCTCCCCATTTTACACTACAAATATCCTGTCAAATGAAGCCTTCAGGCCATAAAAATCTTCTCATTTCTACTATTCTGTTCCTCTTTCCCAAATATTGCGAGAAATATTGTATCATGAGATGAATATTGTGTTCAAATTGCACAGAGAGATTAGCATATACTTTCCAGTGAGCCGCTACATGTATACCTGCGCCACGGATTTATGTACGTGGACAACAAGACGCGGTCAGCAAATGGCGAAGGGACAGCTTGACCCATCGCTCGCACGGTTCTTCCCAACATTTTAAGATTCAATCATGTTATGTTCCTTGGAACTTCCGCCGTTTCACACTTTCACAACTAACTTTAACTGTCAAATGAGTTTTATGAAGTTGGGCAGCTATCAGCATGTCACTCCTGCTGCTTTTCAGTATGCAACCACATGATCCTGTCTAGACAATGTTAGACCGACAGCTGCCTGCGAGCGCTCACGCTACTCCCTCTCCCCGCTCAAGACGTTCGCCCCTTTATGTGTGTAACGGCACCGAAACTAATAGATGAACGCGCGCGGCTTATCAATCACGCTCGCAAACAGGAAATCAATGCGCGCGGGCTAACATTTAGAAAAGACTTGACACGTCCATATCATCTCAACTGTTGATTTCCTGCAGCCGCGGCCGTGTCCCAGCGCGGCGGCGGCGTGCTGACCCAAATTTGTTTTGACAGGTGTTCACAGCTGCCACTTACGCCCCGTCACCTCGCCAACCCGATCACCAGCGGGCCCTCGGCATCCTTCTTTCCCCTCTTCTCCCACTGTCGGTGCTTATTTCCTTTCGCAAAACACCTTGACAGTTGGCTCCCTATTCCGGTTTCCTTTTCGGTAACTCGTCCGCCCCCTCCTTCTCCTCGTTTTCGATAATAGATGCAGTTTAGGACAACACAAAGGCGGAGGGCTGAAAATAATTGATGAGAAAGAAAGTGAGTTGTTTTTGTCGACAACAAAAGGATGAAAGGGTGTGAGAGAACATCTGGAAAAGTGAGGCGGGGAGAGGGGCCTTCCAAGTGGGACAGGAAACTCGACAAGCCTTCTGGGCATATTAACAAATGTTTTTAAGAAATATCTTATTAAGGAGGATGAAGGGTTATGTTTTTCTCTTTTTTTTTTCTTCTATTTTGCCACCAAACAATCAAAGAGAATCATTGAGCAGCTTTGGAACAATTTGGGCCTGCGTTTAGCAAAGGGAATGAATCCACTGACAGACAGTAATCAGATAATTAGGAAGCCAAATTAAAAAAGACAGATACAGTGAGTGAGCTTGAAGTCATATTCAATATTTTCTTTTCCTATTTTCTTTCCCTTTCTTCTTTACTCCTTCAAAACGCTAAGATACAGCAATGTAATTCATATGATTTGTGAAATAGACTTTTCAGCTTTATTTCGTCATATAAAACCTTCTTTGACTTGGAATTTTGTTAATGTATTGAGTCATTTGCATTTCCTGTCTGCCGCGAATGTTTCCACCCCTTCCATACATCTGTCCACACTGACCACTCACCTATGATGTCATACCCTCATTTGTTATGGAAAAATCTGTTTCCGCTCACTTCTCGTAGTTGGTCAGAAAGTTGAACACGTTCTGTTTTGTTATTTCACATAGTTGTGAATAGTTTGAATAGTTTTTTCCACAATTTGATTAATTCTAAATTCCAGATCTTGGCATCTCAAAAATCTCCTAAGCAGCATACATCTTGTGACATGGAAAGTTTGAGCATTATTAGTACAAAACATAGTTTACTATTTAGTATAATACCAAAATAAAGTGGCCTTCTTTCCTTCCTTCGCCTTTACAAAGATTATCTAAGCTCAGCAGTAAGGAGGAGGCCCAAAGTTCTGGAAAGACGTGTCATTGGTGTTTCTAAAGTTAGTTTTTAATTTTCTGTATTTTCCCAAAATTTGTATTAGTGATGTGTGGATTGATGCCAAATGTCTGACAGAGGAATACAATTGTTTTGCTTCTCCTAAAAAACATTTATTAAAGCAAAACCAAAACACCCACATTTGGATATGTGTCATTTATGTATAGTTTCTATGGAAATATGTTGAATTTTTCAATCAGTTTGAACTGGTGCGGAAATGACTTCACTAAACCCGGATAAAAATCTTCATTGTAATAAAGATACTTTTTAACACAAAACTCATTGGTATCGGTATCAGATCAATCACAATACTTGCCACCTACTGCTTGATATCGGACTGAAACAATAACGACTAGTATCACCATATAAAGAACGTAACATGGACAGTCGTAAAACGTTGAAACATCACGTCTATCCAAAATCTGGCAGCGATATGTTTCCTTTCAGTTTTCAGTGTTTCTGCTAAAATGCCGTTTTCAGTCTGTTGAACACTGCTCTGTCCACCGTGGGGCCGAAGGCTGCTGCAGGCACTATTTGCTCAAAGCCAGAGGGTCGAATCCCTCATCGCGTGGCCTGGGGCTGGATGTAAAGAAGGACTATAGTGGTGTGCTCTGCTCTTCCTTCCATCGCAGAGCACAGAGCGGCCAAACACGGACTGAAGCTGATCCAAAAGGCAGTGCATCAGTCTTCATCACGACGCGTCCATCAACGTCTCTTCATATGCCACCGGTCACACCGTCATTCATAACCGCCGCCCCACTGATGCTTCGTGTCACTGTTTTTTCCCGTGAGCTGCTCGATGAGAAACTGCGGCGCAGGTGGTTGGTGAGCATGATGAACATAATACTGAGCCACAATTTACTAGTCTGATTATTCCTTTTACCAGCAGCAAGAAGTTTGATTCCCAGACCAATTTCGACGTTTTTCAATTACTAAAATTAAAAATTATAATAAAAATACTTCAAATATTACATTGAAACTCAAATATCGATTGGTTATGCTGCTGAGAAGGTGATCGGCTGCATACTTCCATCTCTGCAGGACCTATCTCCAGGGCTCTGGGATGAGCAGGTCTGATCACCGCTGACCCTTCTCACCCTGGACATGGACTCCCCTCAGGATGTTTCTTTGCCTCTGCCGTTCGACTTGAACACTTAACACCTGCTACTTCAACAATACTCAACCAATACTATTCACGCACTGTCCACTTTCTGCACTATTTCTGACCAACTGTACATTTCTGTGTAAATGTCTGTGTACATACTGAGACCAAGTTTATTTTTTACCTTATTTTATTAGTACATTCTTAACTTATGCATGCCATATTTGCTTCTATAGATGTTGTTATTATTATTTTTTTGTATTATTAATTGTTTTATGTTTTATGTTTACCTTATTGGTGAGACAAGTTCCTAAGTGTTCAATGACAATAAACCTTTCTGATTCTGATTCTGATTCTGATGATTTAGTGGAGTACAAACTAACCAAAGTGAAGTGATGCAAGAGGCAAAGGGCACAACTTTGGACCTTTTCCTAATTTATTCAATTTCGTCCACCACATGATGAAAGGGGATTATAAAGCTCATGTGCATGTTAACCATAAAAGTAACATTTTAACCCGCTTATTTCCAGTCAAATCAACAATTTCCGGATGAATCAGATCAAATCAGTTTGTTCTCAAAACCCAAAAACAATATTTTTTTTAAAATTCTATTTCTTTACTTTATTACATGTCCCTAAAAAAAAAAAAATAGTGATATATGATTTAGCTTTGAAAAGGGAATAAGACTCAACAAATGCTCAATCTACTGTCAGCTTTACTCCTCCTTATTTTTACAAAAAATATATATTTTGGTACGCTATTTAATGTTGGATTTTCCTCATGATTATCGATTAACCTCAAGCCTTAAACTGGGCTGGGATGCACAGATAGTCAGTACCAACACTTCTAAAATGCCCCTTTTAAGCACCAGCACTTCCCTGAGCGGTCAGCAGGTTCTCTCCAGGACTTTACAGTGCCGCTGCTCTGCTGTTCTCTTCACTGATTGGCTGCTCTGACTGTCTGTCAGGGTCATGCACAAGTTCCCTAGCGCTTTAATTGGTTACTTTTTATTACGCTTGTGTTTGATTTGACGCCTGTAGAAAGAAAAGAAAGAATGGCATCGGACTGCGACGAGAGCGAAATTCAAATAGGATTGCAGTTGGAATCGGAAACCAAAAAGGAAAGGAGCAAAAATAAATGGATTTCGAGTGAAGCGAGTTGAGGAGAAGACACATTTACGGTCTGTGTGGTGGCAATTGATGCGAGTGAGGGAATATTTAATGACCCGCATGAAGGTGTGGTTAAGGAGATTGGAGACGTCAATTTCATCAGGATATCAGGGAAAGGACTGGTCATAATAAAATGGAAAATGAAGAAACAGAAGGCGAAAGTACTGGCCAATAAATGGTTTAAATAATGGGATGTCAGATTTTTTTAACTGGATGGAGTTACGAGGATGAAGGGTGTCGTCAAATGGAATATATCTGCTATTGAATAAGACCTTTTGAACAACCTCCTTTAAGATGTTTTGCTGGTCAAGAATATGGCCATGTTGCGTTTGAAATATGTAGAGTGTCGTGATGTAGAGCCAACGTGCCGTCGTTGCAACGGGAATCACAGAGTTGGATCTTCTGCTTGTCCGAGAAGAAAACTGGAAGGACATATTAATAACCTCAGGAAATAAAACAAAATAAAATCTCGCACACTGAAGCTGTGAAGAGGGTCGAGGCAACATGTGAGGACACGGTGAATGGGTAAAGAAGAAAGGAGGGCTTCATCAAGCTTGAGAAAAAGTGTTTCTTAGCATTCATCACTCAGTTGGCCTGCATAAGTAGTGGTGCAGAATCGAACTGGTCCTCGATGCTGCAAAAAGATTCCTAAAGGTGTGTGATATCACTGGGGAAGCTCTAGATAGCACGCGTGAGGAGAACTTTTGCGACGGGGACTGATCAGAGAGGACATAATGGATCACATATATACGGTTTGGTTTTGTTTTGACTTTTCTTTTTCACTCATTTTTAGTATGAGCACCTAGAACTATAGCATATTCGCTACAGCAGGAGGCGGTAATGCACTGTTAATGTTTGCCAACCGCCATGAAACTCAAGAAGAAGAAAGAAGAAGAAAGAAGAAGAAAGAAGAAGAAAGAAGAAGAAAGAAGAAGAAAGAAGAAGAAAGAAGAAGAAAGAAGAAGAAAGAAGAAGAAAGAAGAAGAAAGAAGAAGAAAGAAGAAGAAAGAAGAATGGTTATGATGAAGATAACAAGACAATAAAGACTGATCACTTTTATATGGAGATGAAGCAGGCTCCTGACAGAAAACAACCTTCCACACTGAGGACGTGAACAGAAGTAAGTCTTTGCTAATGTGAGGCTAAATGACAACAGTTTATAAATATAGGACAATACTCTTTATAGAACTTAAGTTTCTGCCTGTCTAACAGTGTCGGTCAGAGGACTGAGCTGAAGCCTGAGTAATATGTCTCCTATTCACTAAAAATGAGTTTTTATAATACTGAACTATATAATTCACAGTTCACAGGTTCAGCAGTGCCTTTGTCCTGACAGATATATTCAGATAATTGACTGAATCTGTAACTTCTGCTCAAGCGCTCCTCCTCCTCCTTCTACTGAAAACCCTTCCTCACCCTGTCCCAGTCATTTGGACAGTAAACATGTGTCCCCGCACAAGTGCAGTTTGGTCATGTCTCATGTGTGTGTCCCAGCAGGTGTTGGACTGTACAGAGTTGTAGTTCAGACAGTGTTTGTCCTGAGGTGCTGTTGATTAGAGCTGAGACTGTTGGATCTACAGTGTGCGTCTGCAGTACTGTTGCGTTGTTTGGTCAGTGCGTGTTCACACTGAAGAGCGAAGGCAGAGGTTTAGGCCAGTGGTACCCAAGTTGGGCCCCAGAATTAAATCACATAAGATTTTTATACAGTAAACGGCCATTTATACAGCTTATTTAAGATAAGATAAGATAAGATCACCTTTATTTGTCCCACAATGGAGAAATTCCAGTGTTGCAACAAAAGGTACAGTGCACAGTATAATAATACAAGCAGAGAACTTAGAAAAAGAAAACTCTTATTAAAAAAAAAACAGATAACTTAGAAAAAAGGAAAAGAAAAGAAAGATCTTATAATCTTAATAATAATAACACTCTTATTTACAGCTGTCATATGGACAGAAAATATTGCACCAGGGATGATTGACATTGTGTCACAGTATTGCTGAAGTATAACAGTATTGCACAGGGGTATAACAGTATTGCACAGGATTATGAAAGCTGAATGACACGTTCAGGACTAACAGTGTTTGTTGTAAAGTCTGACAGCAGCAGGGAGGAAAGACCTGTGAAACCTCTCCTTCACACAGCGAGGGTGGATCAGCCTGTCACTGAAGCTGCTCTCCAGAGCGGACAGAGTGTCCAGCAGGGGGTGACACTCATGGTCTAGCATAGACGTGAGTTTAGCCAGGACCCTTCTGTCCCCCACCTCCCCACCTCTTCCTCTCTCTCTCTCTCTGTGATGCTGCTGCTCCAGCTCCAGATCATTACAGGAGGGCTGATGCCAGCACCATTTAGAACTTAAATTGCCAAACGTGTCATTTTTACACATTTTTTCATAGCTGACAATGGACAATCAGAGTTCTTCAGAGCACTTATTAATGTTGATTTAAAGCACTGATTAACCTTATTCCGCCCACTGCCTATTTCTGTTACTGATTTGCACTTAATGGACATAATGAACATACACTATATTTAACCACAACTGTGGATGTCTGTATGAAATGACTCATTGTTGCTGACCAGATTCTCACCATTATTCTTTTCCCGTTCTTATATTATGACCTGATAAATCATCGACTAACCCAATAATCTAGACATCCTAAACCACAATTTACACACAGCAGCCAGAAGATCCCAAGTTTGATTCCCAGGCCAACGTGGGCTTGTTTTTGTATTACAGTCAAAAATAAATAAAGTTAAAATTAAAGCCGGCAAGCGGCATCCAACGGCCCTCGCGCGCCGCCGGGCTTCGCCACTCCGCACTCCGCTCCCGCCATTTTGGGCCCGTGGTGTATTGAGTTTTGTCCAAAAAAGCAAAACAGACGGCGACACATGAAGCGTAAATGAACACACAATTGCCAGTCGACTTTGCTGCTTCACCGCACAGACACCGTAGCTGTTGTCCGGTAAAAGTGCGATAACTTTTGATGCCCCGCCCCTTAAGAAGAATGTCCACCAAATTTAAGCTGTGCTCGGGCAAAACGCACTGAGGAGGAGTTTGTTAAAGTGTCAAGTGAAAAAATCTTGGTCATTTGGTCATTGAGAATCTGGCACTGGACCCATTGGGACAACATGTGGAGGTTGCAGTCATCGCTATGGCGACACTTTACAAAATATGAGTTTGGCCCCCGGACTTTTTTGATCGTTATGCCAAAAATAGAGTGTTTTGCAGAATTTCATATGTCATTTGGAAAAACTATATGGTTTGTAGAGGCCACGCTAAAGACCAAATGGGAGCCATTTTGTAAATGTGTGAAATGGTGCGATTTGTGGGACAAATTTGCAGCGCTGCCGTAGAGACACCGTAAATGGTTATAAATAACAATTTGGATAACTTTTGATAACCCACTCCTGAAGATGATATTCCCCAAATTTGAGCTTGATCGGCCATCACCCAAGGAGGAGTTCGTTAAAGTGTGAAGCGTAAAAATTGTGGCAATTTGGCGATTTTCCCATTAGGATAACATGGGATGTTTCTGTCATCGCTACGGCTAAACCGTAAAAAAATATGGCATAAGTCTGATTGGCTTTTTTGACCGGGACGCCAAAATAGAATTTTGGGCCAAATTTGGAAAATTTTGATATAAACTTAATTTTTTCTCTCCATGTTAATTTAAATGTCACTCTGTAGGAGGCGCTATTGGGCCGATTGAAATTTTTTCACGATTAACAGGTTGAAGCTTGAAAGTTTAACAACTGATTCAAATTTGGTCCACATCGGGCCCCTTTTAAGCAAATGGGAGCAAATTTTCCAATTTTCTCAACTTCAAAATGCGTTGTCCAACTTTGGGGTCTCCGCCGCACGAAGACCGTAAAAGTTATCCAAAAAATTTGGATAACTTTAGATGCCCCACTTGTCTAGAGGATGTATACCAATTTTTGAAGCCACTGGGTGAAATGCCCTAGGAGGAGTTCGTTAAAGTCAATAAAAATGGCATTCTCAGTCTGTAGGGGGCGCTATGGCGTCGATTTCAATTTTTTCACAATTACCACGTCCAAGCGTGAAAGTTTCACAACTGATTGAAATTTGGTCCACATCGGGCCCGTTTTGAGCAAATGTGGGAGCAATGTTAAAAATTTGCTAAATTTCCAAATGCGTTAGTCCAACTTTGCGGCTGCGCCGCCACGTGGACGGTAAAAGTTATAAAAAAGATTTGGATAACTTTAGATTGCCCCACTTGTCTAGAGGATGTACACCGATTTTTGAAGCCACTGGGTGAAACGCCCTAGGAGGAGTTCGTTAAAGTTCGATATGAGCGAAAATAGCGGTTGTCATGTTCAAAACAAGATGGCGGCCATATGGTTAGTCAGGGGGCGTGGCCACGATAACTGTTTTGTTTGTCATCACGAGAGGAATGCTTGTGGCGAATTTCGTTGCTCTACGACAAAGTTGAGGTCTCCCATGGCGCAGGTGTAGTTTGAGCTCTTGTTGGCTGCGCTGTCGCGCCATTTAAAAAAAAAAAAAAAAAATGGACGCCAAAAAAACAAAAATTTTTCGCAAGAACTGAGTTTGGGCAAAGTTTGTGGGAGTTTTTGAGCATGTTCAGGGGGTCAAATTTGAGCTCAAAGAGCAGAAAAGTTCGTAGAACAAAAAAAAAAAAAATAAAATAATAATATTTTCGAGCAAAAACAATATATCCGTTGCCACTGCAACAACATAAAATACATCATTTGAAAGCTCTGAGCCTTCCCCACGCCACCGTGAGGTGGAATCATCATTACGAGCGCTTACGCGCTCGTCAGTCGCCATCCCGCCGCGTCCCCCACCACTCCCCATAGACTTCCATTCATTTGAGCAGTTATAAGTATGGGCATGCCTGCGGCATGGCTCTGAGGTACAGCAGGATGCCGGAGTGTTGGAGTGTTTTTGGAGGAATGCAGCGCTTCGCGCTGCGGTTGTCAACAATGAGTGCGTGGCTTCGCCCACGCACTCATTGTTGACTATTTGTGTCATAGCAAATAGTCAGGGTAAACGCCGATGCCTCCGGCATCGGCGTTTACCCTGGTTGTGCCAGGACGACATTGGGATGCAGCGCTTCGCGCTGCGGGTTGTCAACAATGAGTGCATGGCTTCGCCCATGCACTCATTGTTGACTATTTTGGTGCTATTGCAGGAGTAAGTATGCATGACCGCATGCCTCCGGCATCGGCGTTTACAGTGGTTTGTGCCAGGGTGACATTGGGATGCAGCGCTTCGCGCTGCGGTTGTCAACAATGAGTGCGTGGGCTTCGCCCACGCACTCATTGTTGACTATTTTTTGTGCTATTGCAGGAGTAAGTATGCATGACCGATGCCTCTGGCATCGGCGTTTCACTGGTTATTTGCCAGGGCGACTAGGTGATCGCCACGGCAATCGCCACGGGCGACGGGGGTACCAAACATGCGCGCTGCGCGCGTGTTTGGTCGGACAGTTGCAACGCGGCCTTCGCCCGCTTGCAGAAGCAATAGGCCTACGCCCTGTTGCGGGGCTCGCGGCCTAATTATACACCTGCAGGTTGCTATCACACCGCTGTTATCCGTCTAATCTTAACAAATAAGATCAGTTTGAGCAGTGAGACAAACAAATGTGGTTATTTAACTTCCTTCTTTATAAAAATGTTCTGCTTGGTTTTGCTTCCTCTTCGGACAGAGACAAGACAACCCGGAGGTATCTCCAAACACGGTAAGGACGCATGTCTTACTTTTGTTTGTGCTTTAATGGCGTTTGAGACACTGCGTTTGGCGCTTTGAGTGACAGCTTTATGCCTATGCAAAGGTCTGCGCTGGTGATGTTGCTGAATGCTGATTTGTCTTCTGTTCTCATTGATTGCATTGCTGTGTTGGTCTGAGATGGTATTGGTGCTGGTATGTTTTAATCTGCTGTAACGATTTTGGACGTTTTATTTGTGCCTTTTTGTTTAAGTTGTTACGGTGGTTGTAATATAAGTCTGACAGCATGTTGACAAAGTTTAAAGCTAAAAAATATCAAGGCTGGAAAATACATCATACTTTACCACGCTAAAACTGATTAAAGGCTATTTGGAATTATCCTTCAAATATAATGCTTGGTTCTGATCATGCAACAACTTAATTTTTAAAAGTGATTCTCAATGACGACATTCAAAATAACCCGAACAAACATGCCAGGTGTAAATGTCAGCCAAACTTCACTGTTGCACTCACATAAGCCTTTCAAAATCAATGCCTTGGATGTTTTGTGCAATTATGGTCCTGTTAATTACTACCTCAGGCAGCTAATTACCTTTTAAGTGGCATAGGATCACAGTTTGAAACATATCATTGCCTTATTTAAATGTACGAACAAAGAACTTTAAAATATTTAGGGGAGATGTTTACCTCCATTTGGATTTTCGGCGCAGCCCACATCAGTTTGAGTGAAGCTAAAAGCACCGCGCGGAGAGTCGATAACTGTCATGCTAAATAACATAGCATGATTTTTTAGCACTTTGCTGTCTAACATAATGATCAATATGATGTCAGACTACAAACTGTTTGAAATGCGGTGCCTTGTACATGCAAATATGGCCTTCTATTATTGAATGCTAATGGCAGCGTTGCAGTTGGACCGTTTATTATAAGTTGTCAATGTTCAAATGAAAGTCTGAGTCGCCGGAAAGTTTACATGAAGTATTGCAATGAAATATATAAATACATGGCACTGTAACAAACTGGGGAGACGTGAAGCTTGTCTGTGCCCACGTCAAGTCTGAGTCTGATTCACCAATTTCCTGAATAAGTTTAAGAATGGGTTTTGAAGTCAAGTCAAATCAGAGTTCTAGTGATCCGTAAAGTAGTCCGGTCTTGAATTCTAAACTATTCATTTGTTTCCAAGTTTCCTTATTCAGAGGTAACTGTTTATAAGTTTGTTTTTTTCTTCTTCTCTCTGAATTATACCTGGTACTGAAACCTGAGCAATCTTTTTCTGTTATATGCTTCTTTAACACTAATTACGATTGCAAAAATGTCCATGGAAATATAGAATATAGAATATAGAATACATGGAATTAACAGGGAATTAACAGTCCTGAATTTATGGAAATACACTTAAATATCTGTCCTTTTACAATCAGAGCCGAGAGAGTTACTGCATCAAAAGATTATCATCGTCAGATTTGACCACTGTGGCATTATAATGAAGGATTTTTTAGGCATTCAGGTGTGTGACATGGTGTTCTATTTGTGTCTCAGGTGCTGTCATCTCATCCTCAAACTGATGAAGATGAGTCACATCTGAGCACAAACTGATCATTTATTTAGGATCGCACTCAACACAAATGACAGTTTGGTGTGAATCGACGAACATAACATGAATACATTCCAAACACGTTAAACCGTGACCCTCAAAAAGGAGTGAGATTATTAGAATTTAAATCACTGAGACCTGACGAGATGCAGACACAAACTTTCAAGATAATCTAGCTTCAAAACACTGGAGAAATATTGTTTTGTAGTGTAATAGTTTTGTATATTTGTGTAGCTTCACATGATTGACAGGACCTCATTGGTGGGACAGGGTAATTTTCTGGTAATTTTCTGTATGTTCATACTCACAATACTAACAATGTATGTGAGCAAAACCCATATTTTGTATGATTTACTTGAGCTAGTAATGGGTATTGAAACTTTTTTTTATTTTTTCATTTTGTACTAAACATCTTTGCCCATACCACAAAAGCACCTTCAAACAGTGTCTTGCCCTGTCTACAAATTAAGCATAGTGCACGAGAATATCCTGTTTATATGATTGAAAAGAAATGTGTCCATGCTGTGCTTGGGCCCTCATAAAAGAAAAGTTATTATTCCACTGTGAATAGCATTTAGATCTATATTCCAAAATGCAAACCATTTGACTATTCTACTACATTTTCAAATTGTAACTTCAAACACCACACCCCACAGCTTCACACCAACAGCTCGTTTATCTTTCGGTAAGTGCCTATTTACGTGGCGCACCTAATATGAATGCCGAGATAAATCAAAAATAAATACAAGCCATCTCTGCTGGGGCCACTCCAATAACTCACATACTTTGAACACAGGCGTCATAAAAAGCTATTTACCGCTGCTATGTTGACATTTGAGAGTTGACCTTTGAAATCAAACGGCCGCATAGGCAGGGACCGCGGACGGCATTAATGAGGGAATTTGGTACACTGTGTCCATTTAAAAGTCCATTAACTTTGCACAGCTTTCCGCATACCAACTCATCTCTTGCCGAAGCTAATTGCCATTCTGGATAAGGGGATGGCAATAAAAGTTCCCGAACTGAAGAGGCTCCTAGGTGCACGAGACAATATAAGGCCTTTTTCGCCAAATAAATAAGATAAAGAGAAGGAGTCGGTCTACAAGGGCAAGTGATTGTGCATGCTGAGCGGTGTAGTTAGCCGCAGATGTTATCGAGAAGTAAATTCCTGATCCCCTCTGTGCAATTTCCATGTTTTGTCGTCTACGAAATCGCTGCAAATCATCAGCAGTGGGAGAACGAAGCGGCGACGGAGAGAAGAAGATAAATCCACATAGAAAAAAGACCCAAAAAATCATGATGGCATCGATAAAGTGGTGTTTGTTTTTGAGAGGAAGTTTGAGTCATTTACTTGGTGCTTTTGGCTCGGAGTGAAATAAATAACGCAGCAAGAGAGAAGGCAAGCCACAGAATAGAGGGGCTCTTTTGAACCCTGCGTGGAGCCTTCATGACTTCTGCAGAAGGAGGGTTTGCTCGTCCTTCATGAGAGGGTTTTTTTTTTTTTTTCATCTAATAATAGCAGAAGAGATGTTACTTGAACATGTGCGACTAGATTGTGTTTTGAGTAATTAAACCTTTTGGATCTAAAATTGTATTTTTATTCAGTGATAGTTGTTTGAGGTGTTATGGCAGTTGTAGTAGATGTTGCAGTTGCATAAGTGCTATCATTGTAAAGTGAAGCAGAAGTATAACAATGAAGTGAACGTTGTCATAATATTGCATTTGATGTAGTTTTTGAATGAGCCTCAATATCTTGAATGAGGCTTGGGCCATAGTTGGACACACCTGGTTTAGACAGAAATACTTTTTTGATTTGCCAGGATCACTAAAGCAGAAAAAGCAGAGAAATCAAACTTCTTAATCCATTCGGAATATAACTGGAAGTACTCCCTGGGTTACTTTTGCCTTTGTATATTATGTCTATAGTCCCTGTTTAATAGTCTACATAAGGTTAATGCACATATATATATAATATGCACTTTACCTCAATCAATCTGTATATTTGTACTTTATTTATTTTTTTATTTATTGTTGTTTGGTCAAAAACAAAACAAAAAACAACAAAAAAAGTGCTCTACATCCAAGCACAATAACAAATATGTTATATTGACCAGGTGTAGGCAGAAGCCAAGGCTTATTATGCCCACCCTTCTCTCCAACTCTCACATTGGTGGACATTTGTCATATTGTGGTACACCAGCGGACAATTCATCAACAAAAACTACAAAATACTGGACAGGACGCTCCCAAGTATCATCTACAAGCACTCACATTTTTCCAAAAACAAAATGCATTTTTTATTTCTGCTAAATATTTTTCTAGGATTATTTTCTTAAAGATACTTTTAACTGAAATAAGGAAGTGGCTTTTTTTAATTCATCGCAACAACTGTTCCATAATATAACTCCTTTACTTGATAAACAATGTTCCCTCAGTGTTGTTCTCACATAAGGTCTGTCAAACATACACGTTCCCCTTAAATTATATTTACTTTCTCTCTGTGTAAACTTTGTCTTCAATACTACTTAAATACTAAAGCTCCTTATTTAGTTATCACCTATTTATTATTATCTGTATATTGTACTTACTATTATTGCACTTCTGGTTGGATGCTAAACTGCATTTCGTGGCTCTGTACTTGTATATGTGTATGTAAAACGTTGAATCTAATCTAATCTAAAAAACTTGGCTGTAGTAAAATCAGGTGCAAAGATAGGTCTTACTTTCTTTAAACACCAACGCGTTTTGACCATTGGCAGTAAAAATAATGGACGGGTCACTCCGCCCCATTCATGATAATGACGATCAGTTCTAATGAAGTCAAAATGGCCACGGTTTGCCCCTGGTTACCCCTGCCTTAGACAATATTCCTGAAAAGGAGAGAGGAGGCGGAGTCTCCTCTGTGAACTCTCGGCCGAGGCAGCTGCAGCTACAAGCTGCTATCGGGGCTAATGCATGGATCTATTAAAATATCTGGATAGGTTATTGCTAGCTTAAACCGATCATGAGTCCATTGAAACTGCAGCAAAAAAATCCTTTGCAACCAGAAAGCATTTTTTTCCATAGAGCACAATGTAAAAACAAACTGCTCATGTTCGGCTGACGGGGACCTACAGCTATAACAAAGGTCGACATTTTGTGGGAATTTTTGCTTGTTTTCAGGGCCAATTGTTTTTTTCTGGTTCAAAATCCTTCAGTTTTCTTAAAAAACGGTTTTAGATATTTAGCTTTGGCTCACTCTGCTTTGTGCTGCTCTGCTCTGATTGGTCAGCGGGGAGCGGTCGCGTGTTATGTGAGCCGAAGCTACTTCCGGTGCAGCAAAAATAACCAAGGTGAACTCATTAGATTGAAGCTAGTCTGACTAGCTTGTAGCAGTTGCCACATTTATCTTGTAGCCACGATGTGTGGTGCTTCAAGATCACGGCCCATAAAGACCGCCTCCTTCGTTAGAGATGCACACATTTTAAAAATTCTCAGCAGCAAAACAAGCCTGGTTCAAAAATATCCATCCCTCAGTGCTGTCACAGAGCCATAACTTAGTGTTTGAGGCCAGAGCTGGTTTCGACTCAAGGGAACTTAGTTAGTAACAGGTGCATGATGAGTATTTATGGTCCAAGTCATGTGACTACACAGTCACATGGTCAATGCACATTAAAGACAAAAGCAAGTCACTTAAACTGAATACAAACTATTATTAAACAGGTTTGGTTTGTTTACAGTGTGGCAAATTCTTCCGCAGAGCTCCCACACTAGGGGGCCCACTTGGTCAGCAGCCACTTTCTTGGCTGTCCTAAAAACAGAGCACACTCTGTGGCAGCTGCAACCACTGCAACAATGTTGTCAATGCTAACAAATTCACAGACATATTCACAAACAGATCTTACAATAAAAGGGGCTTTTTATGTGGGTAGCACTATACACTAATCCAAGGAGCGTCTCGCCAAATATAAATGTGCAATTTGCAAACAGAACATGGACTACCCTTACACTACAACACGTCCTGACACACTAAGCCCAACACCATTTAAAGCTATTGTCATTAAATGTATTCCATTAAACCCAAGGGGAGGAGACAGACTCTTATTACAATGTCAAACATATTGGGTTCACAAACTCAGAACCACCCCACATCCAGGTTTAAATAAAGAAACAGTCTTTATTCTTGACATACCTTAAATTCAGTCTATACATGCGTGTTAAATTTGAAATGTTGAATTTGAAATTTGAAATCCACTGCACCACCATTGTTTATGTGGCTAAACTGTCTGGTCCACTAGAACATTTCTTTGTTGATTGCTGTGTATGTATAGTTGGATTCTTAATAATAATAATAATAATAATAATAATAATTAATAATAGTAGTTTGTATTCAGATTGGTTTATTTCATTAAGTGACTCATGTTTGTCTTTATTGTGTATTGATGTGATTCATGTGACTTGGACCTGAATACTCATCATGCACCTGTTAGCTGCTAAGAGCCCTGATAAATTCTGTCAGCCTGTCAACTCACAAATATTGCAAATCTCGCTGAGAACGTTTTAATAATAGCAAGAGCAAAATACTAAATTATCTATATTTTTTATTACACGCAACACTTTACTTTCTTTTTCTTTTTCTTTTTAATTTTAATTATTTGATTTCTATTATTATCCAATTCTGTCTTTTATACACACAACTGGGGACCGCTATAGTACTGCAAGAACATACAGCCAGTAATAAAAGTTAATCAACCTTTGATTGGAATATTATTTACTCTACACTCCAAAGACACTGCTACACACTGCTACATACAGATAAAGTATTAGTTTCCGTTCTTTTACCTGAAGACAAATGTTAGCTGTGCACCTTGACACACGTTAGACCGGCCGGGCAGCTGACACTGGAGCGTTCGCACCTGCACATATTATCGGACACACTGAAGCCGAGGTGTCCGACATGTCAGTGCCGTCTTTCTCTCTCAGATCCTACGTGATGACACGGGCAGGACAGGACTACAGCCCGCCCACACATGTTAGCTGCACTATATGCGTCATGGTGAGCTGTAGGACATAAACATGAAGTACTGGGCATAAACGTTGGCAGTTGACACTATGGTAAAGATAAAGCTCCGTGATCTAATATTGAACTAGGCATGCTCTGGTGTAGGGCAGGGACTTGTAGAATTATCAATCAAATATTGTTTTATATTTATTTAGAGCCCAATTTGAACAAAAATGCTATTAAAAGCGCTTTACACAGTTAAAAACACATAAAAGAGAGCGTAGATGAACACATGGACAAAATAAAACTCTTGATAGTAATCGACATAAGTACCTAAACATGATTAAGGTTTACCGTATTTTGCGGACTATAAGCCGCTACTTTTGTCAGATGTTTTGAGCCATGCGGCTTATTTAGAGGCTGCGGCTTTTCTGTGGTTTTTTGCTTTCACCGCTAGGGGCGAACTAACCGGAATTAGAATCAAAACTACAGAAAAGTTAAGCAAAGAAGCAGATGTTGTTTTTTATTCAGCTAGCAAATAGAACACGGACGACAAATTACCAACTATAAATTATTTTCAAATTCTTGCCCCATCATTATGGAACCCAAACGAAGAAGTTCGTACGAAGCAAGTTTTAAGCTGAAGGCCATCGATCTTGCTAGGGAAGCCGCGCAGCTGCACGCAAGCTTAACATCAATGAATGTACGGTGAGACGCTGGAGGGGACAGCGGGACGAGCTCATGCGATGCCAAAAGTCAAGGAAAGAGTTCTGCCGGCCTTATACAAAAGGTGCGGCCTATGTATTGTTTTATTATCGTTTTTTTTAAAATAGAGCAAATGCGGCTTATATAGGGGAGCGGCTAAAAGTCCGGAAAATACGGTACTTAAAGGTGCACTATGCAACATTTCTGGTGGGAGTGACAAGGAAGTGACGCAACTATAAGTTATATTTCAGAACTGTGGACCTGTTCTTAGCCAGATCACATGTTCACACAAGCCTGTTAAGGAGTAAATGCAAAATAAATGTGTTTAATGGAACTTATCAGAAAACTCCATGGGGACAAGCAGGTGTTGGACCTGTGGTTTTGTGGACCCCACCACACAATTAACATACTGCACCTTTTCTATAGAAAGTACTTACTGCACTACCGCTGTCATTCGTACTAAAAGTATTTTGAATTGCCTGCAACTGGGCTGGGTAGCTGTCCATGGTGCTGAAAATCTGAGCGCCACTTCCCAAGCTTCAGCAGCTCCGAACGGTGCATTTGTTTACGTCTTTGTCATTTTTTCTATTTTATGTGTGCATTTGACTTGTTCTGCTTAATTGGAAGGACAGAACATGTGGGAGAGTAAGGAAAGACATTTGATTGTCGGCATCCAGACTCAAACCCACAAGCTCCAACTATAAAGATTCAGTGCGGATGACTTATGTATTCACGCAGGCTAAACAAATATTATAGACATTTTTATTCATTTATGAAATTAGTATACTGTACATCACACATTTGCACAACTAGGATATGCATTCCTACTCCAGCAAAAACAGTTAAAATCAAACATCTGCTCTTGCACACTACCATTGACATTTGAAAAAAAAGTGCAGATTTAAAGTTTATATTTGAAGTTCTCTTTCAGGCCTGAACTCTTTGAACTTTTGCCTGGATAGAGCTCTGGCCTAAGCTGCTGTCCATGGTGCTGAAAGGCTAAGCACTACTCCCCACAGCCTCTTCAGTGACTCCATCAGTGTGTGTGCATGTGTGTGTGTGTGTATTATGTTTACTTGTGAGTGCGTTTAGAGGGACTGCCTCCAGATCCTCCTGCCTTTGTGTTTACCCTCAGAGCTCCCCTTGGTTTCTCCTGCACTGAGGGGAAGCCATGTGTAAAGATGCTGCGCAGCCCATTCCCACAACAAGAAACACGGCACAGTGAGCAAACATGGGCTAACACACGGGCTAACACACAAGCTAACACACACAAGTTAAAACTGTGGCACACTCTGGTCTATGACATGACAAACTCAGCCAGAGCCAAAAGAAAGCGACATTGTTTGCTTCCAAAGGCTATTTAGTCATGACGTCTTCATAGGTTTCAGTTTCCTTTTAACAGATTACATTTTGAGGACTTTTGACATTAAACACATAAAGATATTCATTTGTGAATTATGAATTAATATGGGAACCGTGCAAATGTGAAGTGCTCATTATTCACAAGGAATTGCTGGAGACAAACCATTATCATTTTTTTGGGACTCTCCTGTTCCTCAGTAATACTGGATGGAAAACATTGAAGCGCTGCAGACCATTTTTGACATCACCGTCCCACTGGATTTCAGAACTATGTTCTTGGGCCTCAGGACACCTGCCATGGACACAATAAACGGCTACCTCTGGAACATACTCCTGGCAGCGGCGAAAAAGGCTGCGAAAAATAGATGACACAAATTGCACCGGCAATCAAGGACTGAACCAACATTATATTGGAATATATAAAATATTCCAATGTTCCAAAATGAATAAATAAATGGGAAAAATGACATTGGGACTTGATTTGAAAATGGACACATTCGAAAGACTTCGGACAAAATGGGACGTTTGTTGTTGTTTTTTTCTCTATTTGGATGTCTGCTGGTTTTGATTTTGTCTGCCGTTCTCTCTCTTGTCCTATTCTGTTTTATTACGCTCTTTTTTATGTATACTAAGATAAAAAAGACAAATATGTCACTGTAGTAGTGACAGTAATGATGGGAGCAGTGATAGTACATGTGTTGCTGTGAACTTATAAACTTCCTCCAAATCAAATTTCCAAGTGAGACATTTTCTTCACAAAAGTCTTTTACATTTAAGGCTGAAACAATGTATGGAACCATTTCTATTTTTCAGTCAAATGAAGCCATCTTCCTAAACAGCCTCATTCTATCAGACAGTAGTAAATGGCTCACACCAGGTAACTGCAGCTAAACATCCCATCATGCTTTGGGGTATCTTTTCAGCTGTGGCAGATGTTAGTGAATCCACACAGACTTCTGAATGGCAAACCCCGCTTGCATTATTTGCAACTAAATACACAGAAAAACACAACAAATTGAATCCAAGCGCATGTCAGTGTGTTTTGGAATCGACAGGATTTGATGGAAATAATGGAGACCTACGGGGGACTTTTGGCTACGAGAGGATGTGCCACAGAAAGCACAAAGCTGGATAGACTTTTTCCACTATGGCGACCGCGGATGGCTCACATGCTAGTTCCGCTATATGCACGGGTTCGGAGCTTGCCAAGTTTGACGTTCGTATTTGGGTCTTTTATTTTGCAATATTAAAAGGGCCTTCCTCTGATTTTTTTGTAAATTCTTTTTTCTTTTTTGCCTGACAAGTGAAGGGTGTGAAGAGCAATTAGACTGTCAGGGGAAGTTTTGATAGTGGTTGTTCTTCCTTCCGAGGACATCTGCCGCCACTAGATTTGAAGTCTTTAGAATCAAAGAGAAATGGTTCTTTGACTGTTGACAAATTTGGTGAAAGCGAGAGACTTTGACTGCACCTGATTTGTACCGAGCCATGTGTGACCCAGAAAATCCTTTATGCTCTTCCTCAATGGTGACTTCAAATATTGGAAATGCTCATTAAGTCCATTTATGTGAACTGATCTTGGCTTTTATTGGATTTTATTTCATTTGGACATCATGCTGTTTAGAGCATTGAGTTCTCAGAGGCTGCAGATTTTTTTCATCCCATCTGAATCTCATTACATTTTTCCAGTTAAAAGATGTGAAAAAGTACTACTTAGTTTCTCAAAAACATGAAAGCCCTTTTTAACTGGTATAATTTCATTGAAATACTATTTGGTTTCTTTGAGGTTGGCATTACAGTTCTTCCTAATCCAATACCTTTTGCAACCTCAAAATCTGTATTGCATTACTGTTTTTTATTGCATATTTGGTTGTGGTTAGAAAGAAAGACTGTTGGTGAAGAACTGTTGACAGTTCTTTGCTCCACTGTCCCAAGGCAGAGCAGATGAAGTAAGAAGTACTTCCAGGTAGAAAGTTTGCTATCTCTACATCAAAACATCTCATGACATACTCTATTGAAACTACTTTCTTAAAATGCAAAATCCCAGTAAACCCTTTTCTAAATGAACAATATCTTTTGAAAAACTGCAACAAAAACAAAGCCAAAGTAAACGCTAATATATTTTAAATGTATTTGACTCTCTAGCCCTCTAACCATAAATTGATCTAGTATTTTATCATGGACAGGCCTTATACCAGGTAAATATTTGAGCACTTTACCCTTAAATTTGGGTAAAATGTGATGCGTGTACTTGCATATAACCATTATTGTTTAATTTACTCATAATAAATCTTGCTTATGAATATGTTTGCATAGAAAGTATAGGTTTACAACACTTGCAAATCTGGGTTATGCTCTAGAAAAGCCATTTGAACCCTTTCAATGGTGTCCTCAAATATCAAAACTGCTCATTTAGTCCATATATACAGTGCCTTTTTCGTTTCTATTGGCTTCTATCATGTTCTTTAATTTGGACATCATGCTGTCTTGAGTATTGGATTCAAAGAGGGAGAGGAGCAGAGGGGGAAGATTGATGTGCGTGGGGTGGAGACAGAGCCGGTAAGAGCTTCAGGAATAAATTGCAGCTACAGAGAGAGAAAGAGAGTTGAGTAATGGGCTGTGGGGCTGGGCTGGTGCGGGGTCCTGCCCACAGCTGATAGGAACACAGCTAGGTCTCCACTGTCAACCAAAGCCAATTTAAAGCCCACTTGTCTATTAATCCACCAGCTGTGATAACCCAAGCGTGGTCCACTCCCCACACACATGATTCACCCTCCTCGTTTGCTATTGACCGCGAGCCAAGACGAGGGTTTGTGTGGCAACTAGGGGCGTACATCATGACGCTCTGTTAAGAGATGCACTGGAAGTTTGTCGCTAAAAGTACGAGAACTTCAAAAGATGAGTCATTGCAGAGTGAAAATATGTTGTCCTAGGGGTTTTTTGCACTGAAGGAACCATTTTCAGTCCTGTTACATTTTTAGTTCCAGTACCCATCTGAATGGCACAGAGTTTGAACTAGAGGCTACACTTTTAAGACTTTGGAGTCAAACCTGGAACCTTTTGGTGATGCAAGAACATGTGCAACAGTTTGTTGGGAAATAAATTTCATTCATTCTCAGACTTGGACGAACTTTATTCATCCATAAGAGAAACAGTAGCTCCAAAAATATAATAACTTATTGTGTTTTGTTGTTAATTGAGTTGTTGTTTCATTGTTTGAGCTTTTTGTGCATCACACTGAGCTCATAAGGAGTTTCAAATATTTAAATGGTCGGATTTTATAGCCAGTTAGACCCACTGTCTGTGAGAACGTGAGCAAGGGGGACTGGGTGGTTCTTCTGACTAAATAGGGATGAGGGTATTAGTTCTTGATACTGTTCTGGGCGAAAAAGCCTCTTACGTATAGGTGCTATTTTACAAAGTTGTAGGCTACGATTACTTGAAAGGTTTACTTTGGTAAATAAAGTCATTAAGTAACTGCAGCTATCATGGATACAATTGTTACTTGATCTTATCCCTGTAGGAACTCAGTTTTTTAGTCGATTTATCAGTCATTGGTGTCTCAGTCAACCAAAGTTTTATTAGTCGACTAATTATTTTATTTAGCGTATAGATATTAATGGGACAACATCAGAAAGGAGACGGCATGGAATGAGCAAGCTGAATTTTCGAGAGTGCACCATGAGTTTAATCTGCCTTTTTAAATATAACAATCACAGCGTTTCCCAGTAGTTTTCTGTTTCCCACTATTTTTCTGTGTAAATAGTTGTTTTTTGCTTGAATGTCCGTGCGGTTTCGGTCAGATACATAATCAGATCGTAGAGACATTGAATAGTTCCCTTAGCTTATGCCCTACCGATCGTTTAGTCGACTAAAAAGGGGGCATGACAAGACTTTAGTTGACCAAGAATTTCTTTAGTCAACTACATCCCTACTTAGCCTGCTCTACATGAACTATTTATATTGTTATTAGTGCTGCTCCTGCTACATATGTTATCAAATATACATGAGGGATCTAGACATATTTCTTAAAATTGTACTGTAAAGTAATAATAACATTTTTAAAAATCTAACTAGAAACTAAAATGATTCCTGTGTGGAAGAATCTTGTTCTTTCAGCTCGGCCTGTGAGTGTCCTTTGAAGTGGGAAAGGATAGGTGCTTTGGAAGAAGTGGCGCTGAGGCAACATTTGGAGACTTGAGCGACGAGAGCAAAAATCTACAGTCTCCACTCCAGTGACTTGTAGTGTTTTATGAGCTCCTTCTGAGGCAGAGGTGGGCGGTGAGGGCGCGCGCGGATAAATATTCAGTTATAAAATGAAAAATCTGTGCTCCGAATTATGTATTCATGGGTTTTCAGGCAGGAACACAAGCAGTTGCACCCAAAAAGAGAGAATTGGAGAGAAAGAGAGAGAGGGAAAGGGGAAGGTCTCTCTCAACAATTCTCCGAGAGGCCCAATCCATTTGTCATGACGTTGAGATGGAAATGGTTTTAGTCCTGGCTAACGGCTGACCTTTGTTTTACATGTCCCCTAAGACCGTGTCAGAGCATTTATCAAACGCTCGCAGGTGAAAATGGAGACGTCCTAATGGAGAACTTCTCTCTTTTCAACTCTCGACAACTTGATAGATGTCTTTATTTACCCCTCTGTAAAAGTCATGCACACACTATAAGTACTGTGTTTAAAAAGTCTATGATATTCTACTCAAATAATGTTTTCAATTTAATTCCTTATGGATTTTTAAAAGCACTTTTCTGGTTTATGAACAAATCTTCTTGGATTACTTCATTTTCAACAAGAACTTTGAATGATTTATTGTTTTAATATCATTTCAATATCATTCAAAATAGTATTTGACTTATGAAGAGAAAAGAGTGATCAAATATAAGCAATACTAATACAAATAAAACATTTGAAGACTAGCAGTGTCAAATTACCAAAAATCACAGGTCACACAGGCAGGACACACAGTATTTGAATTACATTTAGTATACCTATGATTGTTGCAATAATTGGATGCTGTTGTAGAAATTATTGTAGTTGTTTTGATCAGAGACTGAAAAAGATCATGTAAGCACTTACAAAACAGCCATCGCAGCCCCAAAGATATATACAAGATACAGTATGGCACAATAATAGTAAAAGCACATTATAAACTATATAAATTATAAATGAAAATAAAATAAATCAAACAATGGGCATATCATTGAAATAAAATTCAGCTCATCTTGAGTTAAAAGCCAATGTAAAACTTTACTTCACAGTAAACTATTTTGTTTTAGTGATTTGCATTGAAATGATCAATAGTTGTAAAATGTTTTCTTTTCCCTGCTTTGGGGGTTGTTGAATAAAGTGGTGCGCAGCTGGAGATGCATTGTGGGTAATGTCTTCGTGGCACAGCGTTGTGAAGGTGCATTTAAAGGGGATTAGTTGTGTGCCGGGCTTTGATGCCTAATGATGGGCGGGTGTTTGTATGGAGCTGGAGCTGTGCGGGGCAGATGAAAGAGGAGGTTGAGACAGGGATCTGCTGCTGTGAGCCTCCAGAGAGCTCTGCTGTCTCCTCCACAAGCATCCACGCACCCGGCCCTGTGCACGGGACGAACCTTCAACTGCAGCAGAGAAGAGAGCTCTGCTGTCTCCTCCACAAGCATCCACGCACCCGGCCCTGTCCACGGGACGAACCTTCAACTGTAACTATATAGCTAGATAGAGAGATGGATTTATAGAAGCTATCTAACAAACTTATACACAAAACAACAAGCCACACCCATTGCTGGTAGAGGTGTAGCTGTAGTACCTTAAGTGCCCTCTAGAGGCTGAATGCAAATTGGAAAAAACTCCCTAAAGAAAGCACTTTATTGATTCTATGACACTCAAAATGGTATTATTTAAATAGTTTGTGCATTTTAAAGTGTGTTTTCTAATCGGATGTCTATGGCTGGAATTCTTCTTTGCTTATACACTATCAAATATTTGCAGCGTGAACATTTAGCAATAAACATTTAATCAAGATGTTTTACCTAATGTCTTTCTACCGAATTTACATCCGTCTCACATCTTTAATTCCAAATCTTCAACTAATTAACTAATACAATACCCCTCACATCTATCACGAATAAAACATCCATTCATTTCAGCAGTTAGCACAAGATTAGCTTTCAAGACACAGACACCCATTAAGTGCACTCTCTCCTTTTCTCTTCCTAAACCTTCACCAATTTCTTTCATCTCCTCTTCTTCCCTGCATCTTACTAGTCTCATTCAAATAAAACAGCACAGGTATTTCCCTATTCAATTAACCGCTCAGGTCGTGTTCAAATTCTCCCTCTCCTTCTTGATCATCCTCTCTGTGGGGAATGATTCGCTTCTAATCCATCAATTAGGGATATCAGTGCATCGCTTCTCCGGCCCATTAGGAGCTGTGTCGTGGTATGACAAAGTATATAACCCCTCCACTAGCTTGAGCCAAGAGCAAAATCGAATTCAATCTTCTCATCACTCTGCGTGTCAGTACCATCTCAACAGCATGTGGAGCACCAGTGTGTCCTCGTGTCAAAGAGCACACCTTTTCTATTTGCAAGTTTATTTTGAACCTCTGACTGAAATATATTGCTGGAGAAAAAGACAAGAGGAAATTTGGTGTTGATGTGGAACTAAGCAAGCATTAGGTTTGGTGGGGGTAATCATTTTGACATTGAAAAGTCATAGTTTGTGTAGAGCCATTGTCCACTTTTCAAAATAGCCATATGAGGGTGATTTCAATCGGAGAATTAAACAGTTTGTAGCAATTGCGGTGTTTAAAAAAAAGTTTGTGGAATTGAATCAAAGAATGAAAGGACTCGAGGGCAATGTGGCACATCTCGTAGAACTGAACCGTAATACCTTAGTTCGGACTACAGAGATGCAGAAGATAGTGGGACGACATCAATAACAGTGAACTTTTTGCTGAAAGATGGAGTAATTCAATGAAACAAACGGATTGTTACACAGAGGACCAGAAATGATAGCAAATTATTTGCTATTTTATCCAGCAAATTATTGATCCTATGTTTTGTTCATTGACCCCTTCTGATTCTGATCAACCAAATGTATCAAAGTATTTTTTCCCGTTATTTGCCAAATCTCCCTGCTCCTTCTCCCTTATCTCTCTCTCCCGGCCTTGAGGAGACCAGCTGGATAGCCAGTCACACTGACCCACACACACACACACACACATGCACGAACTACATTCATTTGGCCTTCACTCCACCGTCTGCACTTCCCCTATCTATTTCTTCTCTTGTTTGTGACCCATCCCCCATATCCACTGAAAAATACCATCACATGACCACGTGTACTATATTCATAATATGTGTTGTATATTGTGTATTATTGTTATGCTTATGGCTGAAACTATATTTAACTTTCCAAGAGTTCAAGTTCCCAGTAGGCGCTGTGACTTGTCTGCCCGGGTGGCTGATGCTCTTTTGCATGTTTCTCAT
Organism: Chaenogobius annularis; assembly: GCA_015082035.1. Classification (NCBI taxonomy): domain Eukaryota; kingdom Metazoa; phylum Chordata; class Actinopteri; order Gobiiformes; family Gobiidae; genus Chaenogobius; species Chaenogobius annularis. The sequence goes on from BJKM01000038.1 coordinate 1,167,959, forward strand.
GTCGCATCTGTCATCAAATCACGTTCCTTTGTTGTGAATTTTTTTTCACAGACAATGGCAATAAATATATCCTGATTGCTGATAATGCAGATGGCCGTAAGCTCTGTTATTAAGCATGATTCATTAGTACTTAGTAACTGCTTAATTAGGGTTAGAGTAAATGATAACCAAGCCTGAAACAGTCTAATAAACAATTTGTTCACTGTGAATTAAGTCTTTGTTCATGCTTTACTAAGGCAGGAATATGTGTAGTGATTGTAAAGTGTTACCAAAAAAATAAATGTTATATTGTACTTTCTGTATAAAAAAAGCACAAACCAATTAAAACAAAAAAATATCACATATTAGCAAATGTTTTAGGTTTATAATTCCACTTCCTGTTTGTAATTGATGACATCACACTAGGAAAAAAAACCTCATCTAATTTCACAATTATTTTAATTTGATTTACAAATACAAATATATGAGAGCACCTTTTATTTTGTTTAATTAATGTTTAGAGGGTCATAAAAATAGTTTATTTGTGTAAATTAGGCAAACATTTTGACTGGAATGAGTAGCTCTAGTGTGATGTCACTTCCTACAATTTTCTACAGATTTTTCAACATTTTCTCCACAAATACCTGCTCGATTTGTATAAAACTATCTTTTATATGTACAACAGGTATAAGTACACCAAATAAGTCAATATTAGAAAATCTTTAAAAAAAAAAACTGTCCTAGGCACTTTAACATTCAATCTGTGGTCATAAACTAGAGTGAGTTATTTCTCATCAACTCGAAGTTTGCCCATACTGTTATACCTTTATACAATTTTAATGCCCCCTAAGCAGCTGCTCATGCCAATCTGATTAACAAAGATGGGGAATTAAGAGGTCTCGCTCTGTCCCGAAGTCCACTGTACGGCGGGACACTCGGCAGGTGCTGGTTAAACATTCAATATGAAAACAGACCACTTCAAAGACTTGGCCCCTCACAGTCGGTGTCGCTCCATCGTTTCCAATTAACTAACCTGTGGGCCATGAAACATTGATGACCTATTCGCAGGAGTTGCCGTCTTAACTCTCTAACAGCAAGATGTGCAAAAGTAATTTGTAGGAGTAGTAGTATAGGAGTAGGAGTAGAGCAAGGTTTTCATTTGGTCTAAATTCTGACAACTGACCGAATCATACAAAATGTTTCTTTCCCCTCATGAAAGTTTACGTTTTGATAGCGTACAGCAGAAATTTGGTCTGGTGGATCTGAGGAAGAGTTTTTGGTAACATATTAGACGTGCTAAACTCAATCAAAAACTGTCTCGTCAGTTTCTCCTCTTCTGACTCCGTGGCTCATTAATCTTTTACAAGCTTGACACAACAAATAGTTCTTTCTTCAATCAGACGGATCTTCTTGTTCTGTTTTCCTCCGGTTCGGTCTGAGAGCCACACTGGGTTATTATCTGCTATGTTGTACAAATCCATTTACACATTTCTTCACCTTTGGAGCCTGCATGCAAAACTCGGGCCAGCCAGCTTTTGTGGGAATCAAAAAACCATCGCCTGTAGCCATTAGTAAACAAGACCTCATTATTTTCTGGCGTTTGATCTGAGAATAAAAACTCCAAACCTTTTCAACTTCATTTTGAAGAGAGGACGAGGTGGCTTATTAGCTTCATACTGTGTTTAAAGGCAGCAGAATTACTATGGAAAAAGCAATTACATAGGTGTTATATCACATAGCACCAATCAGGCAAAACATTATGAACATTTACCTTTGCAAAAACCTCCTTTGCTGTCACGGTAGGGCCGGGGTGTCCAAAATGTTCTCACCGAGGGCCACGTTAATGTTAGATCTTCATCAAATCAAAGTGTTTATTATTTAAAGGATGTATGTTTTTATGATGTTCTAATTTTGACTTTATTTGGTGTATTTATAACTGTTGTACATATAAATTATAGTTTTACACCAATCGCGTAAGTATTTGTGGAGAAAACTTTGAAAAATCTATAGAATATGACAGGAAGTGACATCACACTAGGGCTACTCATTCCAGTCAAAGTTTATGCATAATAAATAACACATTTCTTTAAACATTAATTCAACGAAATAAAGTCGCTCTCATGTATTTTTATTTGTCCAGTGTTTGGTGGGAAATTTCCCAGTGTGATGTCATAAATTACAAACAGGAAGTGAAAATGTAAAAAATGTGCTATTCTGTGATAACATTTTTATAATTTTTTGAAACATTTTGAAATATATTGATCTTAACTGCATTTTAGTTCATTCTTTTTTTAGTGAGTCGTCCGACCTGTCATGGGCACTTTAAGTTATGATGGCAGAACTGTCCAAAATTTGCTGTAAAAAGTAGTTTGCGTTTGATCGCTTGGGTCTGGAGCGTGTTGGGAGTTGGTTGCACGTGTTTGTACGTCCAAGGTGTGACTATTGCAACCACATTGCGCAAAATTCTCAAAAACTTCCGATTCATGACGCATGAATCGCGTCAAAATCCAATTCGGACCAAAGCAATATGGTAATAATGCAGTTAAAGCCTTGAAATTCCTTTATCTCCTGCACCTCCTCTCTCTCTCTCTCTCTCTCTCTCTCTTTCTCTCTCACTCTCTCTCTCTCTCTCTCTCTCTCTGATTTAGTGAGCGGAGCTTTTTTCACACCTGGTCTATTTTTGCAGTCCATCTTCTCTTGCCCTAAATAGCTTATGCGCTGACTTTAAGGAATTTAGCTGACACGCGCGTAATGTGGTGGTGAGTATTAGCTCTGCTCTATAAGGCTCCTAATATGTGGCTTTGTGTTCTCACTCCACTGGAAGTCATTCTGTTCCTGCCCTGTGTCTTTGCTTACTGACCATAATTTCTTATTTCACTTTTTTTGTGTTTGTACGGAACTTACTTTGTGCAGAGAATTTTTGGTTTGTATATTGTTGATTTTAAGGTTGAGGGTTCACCACCTTATCTTTAAGAACCAAAAAAAAATAACCATGACAATTTTAGAAGCAAATGTTTTATTTATTTATTTCAATGTATTGTTTAAAAAAAAAGAGAAAAAAAAGAAAAAAAAAAGATTAAAAAAAAGTTAAGAACTTCTATCTGGCTGTTTTTGTCATATTTAACTTTATTTTGTCTTTCAGAAAGTTCAATTTCATAACGCCGAACACAAATTTGAGGAATAATGAAAGATTTGATATCGTGACATCAACAGTAATTTATAAGCCAAAAATGTCAGACTTCAAATGCACGCCCTAAACGTTTCATCCTTCTCTCCTGTGTGTTCTGCTTGGAGACCTTTTAGTACACATTCCACAACTCACCATTGCATTTTGGTAACCTATTTATGATATTTGCGATACATTTAAGTGCATCTTTTATATCATTTCCTGGCCTCTCCATGTGCCTGATGCCCTATTCCCTTTCTACTGTCTCTAAAGCAGTTCTAATCCCTAAGAAATGACTACTTCTCTCTTCAATAGACCACTCCATACTGCTCCTGTATAAAGATCTGCTGACAGCTTGCCAACTTCCCCTTCGAGACTCAACACTCCATCCGTTGTCACCCTCCCTCCCTTTCTCTCTCTCTCTCTCTCTCTCACTCCTTCTCTGTCTCTGGGGCTGATTTTTAAACCTCCATCTTGTGTTATTTCATTTCTCCCTGCACAATCCACTCCGGGCTCGCACAGATCTGTTGATAAGGGGCATTTGTTCGTGAGTTGAGCTAAGGAACATTTAGTGCTGATAAAGATGAAGCTGGGACGAATGACTGGAGAGAGAATGACAAGTGAGAATGCTAGGGAAGGCGCAGTTATTTATTCATTCTTACCTAGCTGGAAAACTGACTGGCTCGAGTCGTCTTTGTAAGCTGAGCCAGAGGATTACCACAGTTGCTTTCTCAGCAGTGGCAAACATGGGTGCGATTCCAGAGACGGGAGGAGGAGGGAGGAAGAGGATGTGAGTTAGACCCCGGGGAAATGGCTAACATATGCGGCACAGTGGCATGACAAAAGCACACAGAAGATGGCGAGAGAGGCAGCGCTGCTGACGAATGCTAATATAAAGATTCATGAGTCAGTCGTAGCTCACGAGCTGCTACATTATTTAAAAACATTATTTAATAATTCCCCAGTGGCTCCAGGTTGGCGGGGCCCATTTCATGGCGGTGGTGTCATGAGTTATGCTCCTTCAGCACATGTGTCAGAGGCGAGGTCTGTGCTTAAAGTCTGTGTAAAATAATATGTATGTGGTATGTGTTCAAATATAGGCAGTGTGCTGAACTCAATAGCACAAGGAAAGGTTGTTGAGTGACTCATTTCTAATCTTCAATATCAGCTTTGGTCTTTTTTATCAAGAGGTCAATCCTCTGACAGTAAAAACGTGGCGTTTGGATGGGTGTTTTGCTTATGTTCAGGAAAATAATATTAAACAAAGGCTTATTTGTCTTTAACCATAAATATTACAATCGAATCAAAAATTGTGATTGATCAATCAGTTGTTTTTTTTCTTTGTCATATCACCTTCTGTTGTTGGTGACAGTTTGAAAACTGTTGGTAATACTACCCTTAGAAGTGGAGGTATTGCAAATTGTGCCTTGAAAAAAATTATTGACTCATTCACACATTTATGTAATTGTTATTGAATAACTGAGCAGTTTGGAATTTCAAAAAAAAAAATAACAACTTACCATTATATCAATTATAAGGACGCAGACACAGAGGCATTGACAATATTTGCTATGTTATTGAAAACATTGTACTTTGGGGTCAAGACTCCCTGAAAAGGTGATTTATATCTAAATGACACTTTCCTGGTCAAATGTCCAATAAATAAATACTTTTGTTGCTTTGCGATTTGTTAATATTTGTATCTGTTGTGTACCGGGAAATATTGTAAACCAAAAATGTGTGCCGTGACTCAAAAAAGGTTGGTATCAAATATAGTGTAAAAATAAATGTAGCCGTTTCGATTTTTTTTTATTTTTAACAGTTGTCAAAAGCACCAGCAAAGCAATTAGAAAAACAACAATTTTGCAATTAATTTCATCGAATCGACTGTAATTGCTTTTAAGCCCAGAAACATTTTTCATCCTGTGAGTAAAACATAGATAACACATTAGAGATTGTCATCCAGCTCAATAATAACCCATACAAACTGTTACCTTATTTAGCCTTAGTTTAGCTGCTGTAATATGTTTAGCTTGGTTAAAGTTGCTGTTTCTTATGTTTGTTCTAACTTTGTGTAGCCTTGCTTGCACATGCTGACGGACAATAGGCATCAAAATCAAATGAAATCCCAGCATATCCATCAGTCCATCAGTCCTCATCTGCTTACCTAGCGGTCAGTATTCAGTTTGCCTCCGGGCAGTGCATGAATCTGCTGTGTGGGCTCCTTAGCGTAGAAAGTGTTGGCTAGGCATGTTCTCTTTCATATGTGATGTTTAAGGATGCTTTTGCACCTGGGAAAATCCTGTACTGCAACTCAAATCAGTTTTAAGATGGAGTTCTTTTCTGCCTTTGCACTTGATGGGAAAAGGACAGGAAAGGTTTGAATGAACCAAAGGATTTTTTATTAGATTTTAATCTTAGTATATACCTATTTGAATTTGGCACTCTTAGGTCAAATATGATGAGCTAAAATAACACAGTGGATTCTTCTTATATGTCCTAATTTAATTTCTGTTTCACACGTTGCGTCTAGCTTTGAAAGTGCCAAATGTCAAGTAGTACGGTTTGAATGATTTTTATTAATCGACATAGTACTTCTTTATGAAATGAAAGGGTCAAAAGTCATATAGTTCCTCTAGAGTGCATAATGGTAAAGTATGGTATAATATATTCATTCTCACTGTAATGTCCTTGTCCTGCTCTTATTATCTGCAAACCTTGAAATAAAATGCCTCTCAAGTAATTATTGGATAGAACAAAATGAATTCAAACAGAAAGCAACATGACGAAATCAAAAACAGTGGTCATCCCATTTGTTCCAGCGCCCGGCAAATTTGTTCATTTTCAAATTCACTTTTCATTTTATAAAAGTTATTTCAGGCCATCCTTGACAGTCAGCTCTGTCCCTGTCATCCACCTTCTAGTTATTGCTTTTTTTTCTTTTTTGTATCCATCTATTGTTTCCATTGCTGGACTTTTGCATCCGAGTTACACAGTTTTAAAATCACATGGATTGATTGTATTGAAGTCTGCAGTGCCTCAGTCCAGTATTTAACACATGATAGCGATGTGCTACTTGACAGCCACAGTTTCTCCAACTAGTATTTCCCTGTGAATAATGTGTACTTTGACTATGATAAATGTTTCCAACAGAATTCTTTCCAAACATGAGATTTTGTGGTCCTCCATTGATATGTGTTTATACGTTCCCATTCTTCATCAGTAATAACCACCAAATAGACTTTTCAATTGACGCTAGAGAGTACACAGGAAATGGGGTAGAGAGTGGGAAGAGACATTTCAGCAAACATCAGAGACAGCTGAAGCATATATGGTGCCGTAATAGCTGCTTTTTTTTGGGTTTGACTCGCAAGTTTACATCTTACATCTTAAAATTATATTGTTTTGGAATGTATTTGTAAAGAACTTCAGCCAACGGGGCATTATATAAAAAAAAGGATAAACCCTGATCTAAAAATTTAAACCTGATTCAATGTTTGGTTTTATTATTGTTGCCACCACGACATTGGGCCACTAGCTTGTTCTGAATAATATCACTATCCTTGCACGGCCAGATGTAAATAGCACTAACCCTGTGGCCATAGCAGTATAAACTCTGTGACTCCTCCACTGAAGCGCACTATAGCAGGTGTAAAATGGAACACAGAGGGGAGATAAACACAGAAAAGGGTCCGTCTGACAGGAAGAAACGGGGGTCTGGAGATGAATGGAAATCTGCCGTACGACGCCCCATCCTACCATCTACGGCGCCGACACAAAACAAAAGCGTAATGGTCTCTAGGTGGCCATGTGTGACAGTGTGTGTAGAGGAGCCACAGGGAAGGGCCAGTGGAGGGGAGACGGTGCATGTGAGGAGCTGTCGGGGGAAGAAGAATGGACTTGCGAATCTTTTCAGTCAGATAACATCAGCCGGCGTTATTGGTTCTTGTCTGCTAATATCTCTAAATTAATACCTTTTGATAACATTAAATGAAATGCTTTTATGCAGTGATTTGATTGCGTATTATGGCTGGTCCCTCAACCTCTCTTAAGAACTTTACCAATTCAAATTTACTTCAAGTTGGTAATGACTTTGGCTCAATTTGTAGTTGAGGAAAATAGTTTTCCCCTAGTGCAGATATATAAAATGAAGCCCGCTGTGTACAATCTGCATCTAATTATAACGCTTTTTGCATTTAAGTGCGCTGTTAGCATGCATGTTGTTGGTAAAACTCTGCTCCTGGCAATTAGCTTTTTTTGTTTAGAGTGCAGGTCGGCGTAATCCCTCATTCGTCCAGGAGTCATCCATTGTAGAAAAAGAAATCTGGACAATGTTTTACAAATCAAGACGTTTCGACTTCAATCCCAAAGTCATTTTCAATCTAAGGAGCTGGTATGAAATCTCCACTTTTAGATTGGCGGTAGATGAAACAATTTTAAAACCGTACCCAAATGCCGTCACTTTATTTTACGGTGATGAAAGATTGCTTTTATTTACATCGTTGACAAAACATCAGCAATTCAGTTAGTGCCAAGAATACATTCATTGTAGCATTATCCCTATACATTGAGTCACTGCTAAGCTAAAGGTCCTTTTACATAGCTTGCTGCATTGGCAACATGGCAGCGCGGCTAATGAATTCAAAGAGTGTGAGGCAGAGAGAGTGAGAGAGAGAAGGGTGCGGCGGCGATAGTGGTGGTGGTGGTGATGGTGGTGCGGGGTGCGTGCTAGTCATCTGGTGAGGAAAGCACACTGCATACTCAAGCAACTCCTCCATCCGCCGCCTTGGAAATGAATCAGGGCGACTAATACAATCTAAAGCAAGTGTTAGACCGTTTCTCCTTGTTTAACACCATACCAGAATGTGTTGGGTCATAACAATGAGGTGGTGAAGATGTTTTAAATGTATTCCTTATGCAGCGTGATGTACCACTGATATCCAGTAGAGGGCGGTGATGATACACAGGAAAGACGCTACCTTCAAGCTGCCTAGTTCCCCACAAAATAAATTAAAAGTGCCCTATGTGAACTGTAAACTTTGGCCCTGTTGGCGTTGGAGGTTGCATTTAGCTGTGTTTATTTGTTTTGTGGCTTTAAGCGCCCGAATACAGTGTTTTACAAGTCATTAAACCAGCGGGATATCAAAAGAAGGAGGTCTGAACTTGGAGCTTTTGAAAAGGCGAGGAGGAGTTGGGATAATCTACTCAGAAAAAAGCACATTGCTGCTCTTGGACCGCATGCTGGCGTTCCTCTCTGCAGGACGCTCACTGCCAGTTTGTGTAGAAAGATGCGGTGTACACAGTGTAAAGAGATGGCTTGAAGGGAATTTGCTATGTCGCTGGAGTTGCACTAGAATTATAATGTCATTCATTAGATTTTAATCCAATATGTATGATGATTACTTTCTGATATTGCAGTTTTCAAAGCTGTATGCAACCCCATTTCTAGAATGTTGGTACAGTGGAAAGCAGAATGAAGCGTTAACTACCAATCCCATGAGAATATGCTTTATCCAACCAGGTTCATAAACAATGTATTCATTTTTTTATTGGTTATTTTTTATTCAATAAAGTTCTATTTAAACAGCATGTCTGCATAGTTTACTGTCAGATTCTGTGTGTTGGCACATGGGTCACTCAAACATTGAAATGCTGAACCTATTTAAACATATTGGCAACACTATTTCTTGTTGAATCTAATCTTCAGGTTGTACTTTTCCCTGCCTGTGTCAAACACCTGCATACAGTGGTCCTCTCCATCATCTCCTACTGTCTACAGTGGTCCTCTCCATCATCTCCTACTGTCTACAGTGTTCCTCTCCATCATCTCCTACTGTCTGCCTGTCCGGTCACTGAACCCCGATGTGCTGGAGCCTGTGGCCAGACTCTATAACAGTGCATTTAGAATCCATTGTTTCTGGCTGGGTTCACCACTGCACAGTACTGCCCAAATGTAATGCACTGACATTTGAAAACTATAAAGATATAAAGAGCCATGTCCATTAGGTTTTACTTTCAGAAAAAACCAAAACCAAACACAGAACACTAAATCATATTCACAGGAGCAGCTCTGGAAAACCTTTGGACAACGATTTCTCTATCAGGCTCTGGAATGATGACGATCCATTTGAGGTCAAGAAGCTCTGACTTTGATTTTCAAAAGACAAACAGACCTTTTTTGGCTGTTGGAGTATTGTAGTGTTTGTGGTCGTCTGCTCTTTTTCTGCCCCATGCTGCAGAACAGTTTACCTAGTTTACAGTTCAAATTTGCTTTCAAGTTTGTCCATGCAATATTCCTTTTCCCCATACTGCCGATATATTTTAATATTGGGGTGAAAACTAGACTGCTGCTTGCCATTTGCATGTAATTATAAAGCGCCTTGTTCCGTCTCGGAACATGGAAGCGAGCTGTTGTTAGCTTGACACAAGACACTGCTCTTACAGAACAGGACCCTGCTTAAAAACACATTAGACACGTAGAGTCAGGATGAATGTTTTTATTCATCTTTTCTTGTCTAAAAAACACAGCTTAGGAGGACTAACCTTCCATCTGCTCTTCATAATTTCATTGCACAACTTATGTATAATGAAACCTTTTCCTTAAATACACCAAGAGCTCATAGATAATTGCGCTGCTTTTTAGTGAACATTTGTCATTTTCACTTGTTCTAATTTAGTTTCCATAACAACCAAAGGCTGTACTGTCCATCTCATTGAATCAAATCTCAAGGACACACCATTATGTACACACCAGTTGCCTCAAAATACAGTTAATGGCATTAAAATTGCTGTAAATATTTTTTATTTGCATGCTCCACCTTTTTATCCGTGAACTCTCTACCATCCCAGCCAATTCATCCCATTCGTCCATAGGGAAGCGATTCAAAGCCTTTTCTGACTTTATTGCTAAATAACGTAAAATGGAGAAGAGGAAGGTCATGTCCTTAAAGCAGAGAGTTGTAATGTTTTGAACAAAATTATGTTTTATGATGAAAAGTCAAAGTAAAAGCCATTTTCCTTTATTGGTTTTTGGATTACCTTGCACAGACAAAAGACCCAATGATAAATGTGTTTTGTTTTGTTTTGTATGAAGCTTGGACACAGAACACTTTATTATCTTGTATGCACTCTGCTAGATCAAAAAATACTGTCATGTTCAGCCATTGAATAAAGCTTAAGGAAGATACTTTTTAGTTTTGCTTCTTTTTACCTGAGTGATTCCTTAACATTTTGTTCATTGTATGCCACGATAATGAGCTGAAACGGCGTAGTGATAGAAACAACTTAAAAACTACAGTGGCATTTCAACACAGCAAGCAGCAGATTTAGTCAGTGTTGGAAAAGGACTAAATTACTTTTTTAACCTTACATGTTTGACATTGAGTCAGATTTTTTTTTTTTTTTAAATAATCGTAAGTACTGAGTGAGTAGGTGAAAGCTGACATCTCACTGCAGGACAATCCAACATTCATCAAACATGCACGAATCAACCAAAATACATCTCTGAGTAAGCTGATGCTGAGGGAACACAAATAATAATAAACCAGGACTAAACCAGGACTAAACCGGGACTAATCCAGGACTAATCCAGGCCTAATCCAGGCCTAAACCAGGCCTAAATCAGGCCTAAACCAGGCCTAAACCCGGTCTAAACCGGGACTAAACCGGGACTAAACTGGGACTAAACCAGGACTAAACCAGGATTTAACCAGGTCTAAACCAGGTCTAAATCAGGACTGAAAAAGTCATAATATTGTCACATAAACATACAGATAAAAAAGTACTTTACTTGTAGTTTGACTTTTTTGGCGAGTAGATTGATCTGAAATTACTCATTGTTGCTGCCTACGATCCTCAAGGTTATCCATTTTTAGTTATTACGACTATATCGTGGGCTGAATAACCACAATTGTCAGTTAACTGAATAATATAGACATTCCTGCATATAACATTTTGAATTTGAGTTATTACCAAAATGTATATGAAGTGCAATATAAACACAGCCACGTTTAATTGTGTCTTTTACAAAGGTTTGTGTTTTGAAATTGATCACGCTGGCACCATATATTTAGCCTGTTTTTGCGGCGTTGTGTTGTGCACCTGCGCTTGTTCATTGTTTCCATTAACCATGTGGTGAAGACAAACAGTAGTTAAAATGCAATTCCACAAAGCAACCTGTTCATTCATTACGCTACTTGAGGAGGGGGCCATTTTATTCTGAAAAAGCCAATTATTCAACCTGTTATTCTAATTGTTCCGCTTACTTATTGTTCCTGTGCCAAACCGAGCTTGCAAGCGGCAGTAAAAAAAAAAAAAAATCACCAGATGCATGTGAAAGCTGCAACAATTCTTTATTTGTGGGAGTTTTTGAATTTTCCAAAATGTCTACTAATTTAGAGCTATTATAGAAGTTTCAAAGATGCTATAACAGGTGTTTTACATGATTAAGATATAGCAGCGACAGAGTTAATTAGCATTACCTAAGGGGGCATTTCCATCATAGGGGTCTGTTTTTTTGTTCTTAAGTCCTGCTTTTTGTGGAGGGAGAAGGCGGATGAAACTCGTCCAAAGATGCTAGGTAATTAACTAAGGTAAGGTACAGAAAACAGGCTCAAGCATTTGTTTTTACGCCCCATATAGGCAACTGGAGCAGTTTGAAATAATACCAGTGTAATGAGGACAATACACTGAAATAGATGTTCATTAAGTAGTGGTGGTGTCTAAGTTGTACAGTATGTGTATGTGGAAACTTTAAAAACATAATTTTAAGCATGATTTTAGCTGTAAAAATAGTTCAGAGAAAGTACACAAATAGTGAAATGGTCAAGGATTTATGGAAATATCTTTGTGTACGTGTCTTAGAGGTGGGGGATATTGACAAAAAATGAATATCAATCCAATATCTTTGGAATATCCCGATAACGATTGTCGCATAATGATGTTTTTCTAAATATTTGTTGAGGTTTAATGATCAGAAAATGTCTGTAAAATGAATCTCAAAACTGCCGGAATATCACCTTATACTTGTTTGTTTGAACATAATATTTGATATACATGTTTTTTTTTATACATTTTAATTTGTATTTAATTTGTTAAAATTTAAGGCCCAAAGGCACTGGGAAGGCAGGCTCCAATCACCCGCAACTCCTAACGGGAACAAGCGATAGGAAATGAATGAATGAATGTTATCATTTATTTTATCTTATATATTTTTCATATTATTATTATTTTTTGTCTATTGTTATCGGTCCTGTTTTTGTCTCTTGTCATGTGTCTGTCTTTTGTCTTTGTCCTTTGTCATAATAAGTAATAGTAAGTAGTAGTAGTAGTACGTAGTAGTAGTACGTAGTAGTAGTACGTAATAGTAAGTGATAGTAAATAGTAGTAGTAACTAATAGCAAGTAGTAGTAAGTAATAGTAAGTGGTAATGAATAGTAGTAAATAGTAGTTGCAAGTAATAGTAAGTAATAGTAAATAGTAGTAACAAGAAGTAGTAATAGTAGTAGTAGTGGTAGTAGTAGTAGTAGCAGCAAGTAGTAGTAGTAGCAAGTAGTAGTAGTAGTAGTCGTAGCAAGTAGTAGTAGTAGCAAGTAGTAGTTGTAGTAGCAAGTAGTAGTACGTAATAGTAAGTGGTAATAAATGGTAGTAGCAAGTAATAGTAAGTGATAGTAAATAGTAGTAGTAACTAATAGCAAGTAATATTAAGTAGTAGCAAGTAGTAGTACGTAATAGTAAGTGGTAATAAATAGTAGTAAATAGTAGTAACAATTAATAGTAAGTAATAGTAGCAAGTAGTAGCAAGTAGTAGCAAGTAGTAGTAGTAAGAAAATAGTTCCACATAATAACAAGTTGTCGGAAAACACGTTTGTTTCAAAAATGTGTACTTGAAAATACACCGATTGGCTACTCTCCACCACTATGCAGAATGTGGAAAAGTGAAGATTCGTTGGAGATGAAGTCCCAGAGAGCAGACTGATACAGTTTGGACATTTACAGAAGTGAGATACATTGATGTTCAACTGCTAAAGGATGCTGAGGTTAAAGTACCCAGCAGGGGGCCTCGAGCAAGAGTTGGTGTGATATTCAGAGGCTGCTCGGCTTACATGAAGAGCGGTTTACTGCTGTGATCACCCAACAGCCCAGAGGAGAGGAAGATAGTTTGAAACATATACAGAATTTACCCTCGAAACACAGCATTTGTAATACCTGTGTGAACATTCACCTGACTGCAACATGCATTTTTCAAATAAGAGTTAATTCTTTGAGATGAAAAACCATTAGATGCTATAAGGTAACCCAAGACTCATGTTCGCTCCAGTGCAATATAAAACCAGAAAAGTATCTTAAACAAGTTACTACAACAAATGTTATCCGTGCTTAAATTGAGTGTGCAACAATACATTTGGAATACATTTTTATTACCTAAACTCTATATACCCCCGGCCTATTGCTTTTCTTTACTAGCGCGGCTGCAGTGTGGATTATTCCGCCTCACTTCTCTTCAAAAGCTCGGCACCGGTGGCTCAGCGGTGCAGTTTGTCTGTAAAAATCAGAACAGAACCAAGACGATATGGCGTAATCCTGGGTTAATGCATCCGGTCACACGTAAATTCTGCGTAGATTGCAAAGCAGCATGGGAGACGAGCTGCCAAAAGGACTTTATCAAGTACATTATAGCTACATAGCAGACTTTGAGTATGGATGACAGTTGCGGCGCATATGGGTCAAACTTTGTCATAGATTTCTATTGGTTTTGAAAGAACACATTACCAAAGCAAAGCCTCAACATTGTCCTTGGCTGAAAAACAGTTTGTATTGATTTAATTTGAGCATGTCATGAGCAAGTCATTTAGAATTTCCAAAGAACTAATTAAATCCTATACTCGTGGGCATTTAGACTCTTTACAATAACATTTTTTTAAACTAAATATCAGGATTAATGCATTCATGATATGGTTCTGTAGAAATCACACATTTGACATTCAAAATTCATGACATTAATTTACATGCACACACACGGCGCATGAATGAGCATATGGTTTCCAAAAATGCATTTACAATCCAATACTTGAACTCAAGGGTAACGTGTAATTGACAATGTATTAAGCTTAAAAAAAAGAAAGAAAATAAAGTAAATACATAACGTTTACTGAAGATTTTGAAAAAAAGAAAAAAAAGAAAAAGAAATAGTGATGTAATTTATTTAGATATAGCCACCAAATCAAGGGTAGATTCATGTTCAATGTTTTTGTTTGTTATTAATTTAAACAACACATAAAAACAAACACAGATAAAAATAATTGGCTTATTTTTTAACCCCTCCCATTTCTCTCCAGCGCAAACCTCATGTTAAAAGCTTCGCACCGTGTAATGTATTTACCCACCTCTTACTTACTATGACCTAACATGTTCAGGCCACAACCAAGGACGCCAACAAATCCTGGGTCTAACACCGGGGAGATTTCCAACAGTCTCTGGACAGAAGGCCGAAATAACTAAAGCGTCGTTCGTCCCGTGTGCTTAATAAATCTTTATGTGCTACTTTTTATTAAGAGGCATCAAAGGGAGACGAGGCAAACCTGAGGGGAACCCGGGCTGGCTCGGTCAAGACTTCACGTGGGAATTGTGCAAACCGGCCCGCGGCGTGCAGCACCTACCAGCGCTCGAGCAAAGTCACAGGGAGAGGAGAGAGCTTGATGTTCCGTGCGACTGGAGAGAACGGGAGAACATGCCAAATCATTCATCATACTCCAACACACACGCATGCATGTACTCGCTAGCCCCCCCTATGGGTCACGCCATACACGGAGCTACTGTGATGTGAGAGTGGAGGCTCCAAATAGAAAGTGAAACAGTACTCTTAACATTTTTGGTTAAAGGAGAAATGTGAAAACAAGTTTCTTCAAGTTCAAAATAATATATTGTGTTAGCTGCCAATGCTTAAAGTGGGAAATATTAGAATTTTTTTTTTTTTTTTAAAAACATCCAAATGTATAACAAACGGCAGTATGTACTCACCGGAACTGGAATCATACCGCCAATGTTTCTGCTGTATCCTGGTCAGAGGTGAGTTGATTAGCCAAATATTGGATTCAAGTAAGAATCATACAAATACAAAGTTGAGATTCAAGAAATTACACGAGTAAGAAAAATATTTGGGGAAACGACTGCTCAATAACAGTCGATTTGTACTCAATGCGGTGCCGGTTCAGCACGTATTTTGAGCAGGTCACTTACAGAGACTGCCTGTTATAGTGACGACTGTGTACTATGGTGCGGATTTGACCTACGCAGTGCAGGTCCAGGCGCGAACACTCGTCTAATGACTTAAAACCGCTCCAGACCGCCGCGGTGTCTGGAAGAAATGGACACCTTGCACCGTGCTCTGGGGTCAGTGTAACAGGGGCGCAAGAGTAACTGTCTGGACATAACTTGTGGTTTATAATTTGACGGACCGAACAATAATGCACAAAATCTGGTAAGGTCAACATAAAGCTCTTGTCACTTGTAGACTTGCCTACAGTGGGAAGAGAAACCAAAACTTTTACTCAAGTACAAGTTATGCTACACTGTGAAATATAGTAAATGCATATTGAGTGCTACCCAGCTCAGATTCTGGTTACCATTTTAAAGTTCTTCATTCTTCATACTTCATTCTAATTTCCCTTTCAGTAGTGCATCATTTTGACACCTTGCATTTTTCTGTTAATCATTTACCTCTCCATTTGTTAATTAACACAGACGGATTTCTGAATCTTTTAGCCGAATGCTGAATTTTTCATGTCTATTTTGCCAGGTTTTTCAGACTGCGCCTCATTTATTTGGCTTGTCGTCACTCTTCATGTGCTGATTTTTGCTCCAAACAGACATAATTTTATTTAGTCTCACACTGATCGATCAGCAGCATCTGTCCTGCCAACGTCACCCTGTTTGACACATGACGAATGCCGCTCCTGCCAAGAGAAATGCTTTCACACCTGTCTGAGATAAATGACTATCTAAAAATGACAGGTTTTTTTTCTGCTACTTTACTTACGGTGGTTTGAACAAGAAGTAATTTAACTTTATTTTTTGCACTTTCTGGTATACAACACCTACCACGGGCTTAAGCTAATTTATGGGTTGAGAAAATGCCACCCATAGAACAATGACAGCAAGCAAGTTTTTGTATTTAATCTTTGATAGCCTTTTGTGGGCGTCTAAAGCTGCTTATGTACACCTCTGCTTTGGTAATGACAGTTGATTTAAATTGACAAAGTATATTTAACTCATGTCAAATCTTGTATGACAGAATGCTTCAGCAGAGGGCAGAAGGACAGCTGAAGGAAGGATATCAGTGGTTAAAAAAAAAAGTAAGTTTAGAATTATATAAAGGAACGATAAGGAATTCAAATGGTTGAAGGGCAGTACATACTGTATGCAAAATCACATTTTTGGAGCTTTTAACCATGTTGTAATAAACATATCTGGAGCTGTGTTTAGATTGCCACGCTAGTTTGAGACCCTGAAAACATTCCATTCCAAATGTTCCAAATCGACTTTTTTAA
The DNA here is from genome assembly GCA_015082035.1 of Chaenogobius annularis. Lineage (NCBI taxonomy): Eukaryota > Metazoa > Chordata > Actinopteri > Gobiiformes > Gobiidae > Chaenogobius > Chaenogobius annularis. Next base: position 1,184,651 of record BJKM01000038.1, read on the forward strand.
AGTGCATAAATCATCACCAGACTCGTTCTGAGCATTTCTGACTTCAAATCGCGTTTGTTGCAACTGCATGCCTGCGCTAGCCTGCCAGGGGAAGACTAGCATTTGTTTATCTATCCTTTGCAATTCCCTCAGCAGCCATTTGGTGGAGTTCTAACTAAATTGCTACGTGGAAAACGCCTGACTTCGAAAATGCGCTTTTAGAAATCATATTATTTGGAATTCTAAAACCAATGCCAAAGAACAAGCTATTCAAGAGAATGTTTAAAGGACAATACAAATAACGCATATTTTTTGTCCTTTAAGTTTAATTTGACTGAAATCATCATTCAGCAACTACAGAATGGAGAAGCTAATAAAAAACATTTAATAAATAAAAACTTGTCATGGTGCTTGCTGGTCTTTGGCCATCCTTTGGTAAATTATTAACTCCCCGTTTTCTTACTATTCTATCATCTCCTTTCAACCGACCGCGTTTTATGCTCCCTCTGCTTCACACACGCAGTATTGCATCAGCTTTCTGCCTAGACCTTTGGATAAAAGTGCCCGGGCTTTGTTGATGCCCGAGGTATTAGTGTAAAATTGCCCCAGTTGTTACAGACAGTCGCTGGCTAGCCGTATCTTTAGCCCTTTTAATCCCCTCTTCTACTGCACTCCAGCGCTGCATGCGGCTCAACTTTAGTCGATTTGTTTGTGCCTTTGTGCCTTTCCTTTGGGACTGTGTGTCAACATGGGGTGCGAGGGCAATGCTGACAAACGGCCGCAGCAACTCGCCACATCAGCCTGTCTCGTCCCCCAGCTCCCCGGCTTCCACTTATCCTCTCATAAAGGGGAGATATACTGGAGCGTTTACCTGGGATTCCTCCCACCTGCCTTTATAGATGGCGAGTGGCACTGTGAGTTTTTACTGGCCAACAAAAAACTGACTTTTCGCTGTAAGTCCACATTCACGGGAGTTCCAGGTGTGGTCCTAATGTATATTGAGAATCGTATTGTATCAGAGAGGTATTTACAGCAATGGCGTGGATGTTACAGACTTGTGGATGATCGAGTTTTGCTGGTTTTATTCAAATTTTAAACAAAACATGTTATATAAATGAGTCTGATTCTTATTAACGTGTAAATCGACTTGCTTGACAAACCCAACACAAAATTAAAGCTGCAAGCGGGCCGCCGGAACTCTGCACTTTCAACTTGATAGAGATGGTGCTGACGCTCACTCATTGTGTGTGTTATCTCAGAACTAAACAGACACCGACACATTGGACATGGCAAATGCTGTGCATAAAATTTGGTGAGTTTTGGAGCTTGTTCAAGAGGTCAACTTAGCGCTCAAAGAGCAGAAGAAAAAGAAGAAGAATAAGAGAAAAAATATATTTTGAGCAAAGACAATATAGCCGTTAACGCGGCAATCACATATACATCATTTGAAAGGTTTCGAGGTTCCCCACGCCACCGTGGGGTGGAACTGTCATAACGAGCGTCATTCACCATTCCGTCGGGCTCCCCCACCCACTCCCCTTTGACTTCCATTAATTTTGGGAGTTATAAGTATGGGCCATGACTCTCGAGTACAGTATGATGCCAGGAGAGTTTGGAGTGTTGTAATTAAAGCGGCTGTACACCATTTTTTTCATTGTAGTCAAGCAAAATCTGCTTTGCCCAATCAGATACATTGTCAAATCAGCTCTTTGGGTCAAAATCAGACTGCTGTGTGTTGTCCGCATCTAATTATAAAAAGTTGTATTGTCCGCGAACCAGGAAATGCATACAAGCTGTTGTTAGCTTACTGTGACTGAGCTCTGGCCTCTAAAAGTCGTGGGGAAAAAAGCGTATAAACTCATGAGTAGAATAGAAGGCGTTAGGAAAGCGAGGAATGTTTGGACAAAATGATTTTTTTTTTCACGTTTTCAAGACGTTTGAAGTCAATCAAGTATGTTGAGTTTAATATAGAAATGTTTCAGTCAACTAACTTCTGAATAGACTTACTTGTTAAAAAAGGCATAATACATAATACAATCCAGGCAGGTTTAATCTTGGTGGCCAAAAGTATGTCGTAGCTTCAAACTCACAGTAATACTTGCAAGAGTTTGAAATGAATTGTGCTCATCTGCATCGCCCCAAGGAGCAGCGTAATTAAAACAAAAGAATGGCAATTATTATTTTATGCAGTTGTTAATTGCAGTTTATCGGCGGCGGGATATGAAATGCAGGGGAAATGAGAATATTGCGGCAGTTATAATTTATGGACCTTGCTGGGATTGGGTTGGGGGTGAGTTTAAAATTTTACAGCTAAAAAGAGACACATTGTGAGGTCCCTGGAACAGATAAACAACAAATCACCCTGTTTTAAATGAAGCAAGAACAATTTATTAAGTCTATTACAAATTCTGATTCAATTTGGCGGTTACAAGAAATTAACAGAGCACACGCCCCGGGATAATTGGAAGCTATGTAGAGTCGCTAATATACATGTAAGTGTTTTAATGAAATGAGGGATTAATTATTGCTAATATTGTACTCATTATTCGGTTACGTACAAACCAATGTCTTTGTCTGAGTCACAAATCCTCTGCGCTTGAGAATACTTCATTTTTGACAACATTTTAGAGACTTATTTTTGCATTTAACGGTGCACTATGTAACTTTTGTGACACAGGATAACGGCCCCGGCTAGGTGATGTAGTAACTTTGTCTGAAATGCTCCACAGTATGGCTTTAAACTTATTCATTGCCATGGAGACGAGCAGTTGATGCCACCAGGCCGGGTCACAAATGACCCTGCCCACTGTCAAAACTCTTTGAAATTAAATGTTTTTCCACGCATTTTAAAATTAATAAATGCAAGGTGGATAGATTTAATGCCATACTCCAGGGAAAGAAAAAAACACGTTGGAGTCAGTTGGCAAACTATCCCCGGAAAATAATCACTTTCAATAAAAAAAATTACAAAAAATAGCTACAATTTATTTTTATTTTTTCTCTGCAAACTACATTTTCATTGAATAAAATAAGTGTTTTTAGGTCCGGTCATCCAGCTATGAACTCACTCCCTACCTCACTCACTACCTACAAATCTCCTAAGGCAATAAGTAAAATATTTTGTGTGTTTATTACAATGTTGGGCATTTGGTTTAAAAACCTGATAAATCATATACTGATCATTAGTAGTAATATTCATACAATTTTAATAGTTGCCTAGGCTAATATCACCTTGGAGTAATCATACTATTTGATTTCATATTAGTCGTACCATTCACACATTGTGTAGCCGTGATGATGCCACTTCCTCTCAACCTTTTCCTCCAGCTGAGCGGCCTTTTACGTGAATTAACAGGTGACGAAGAGCCTCCAGCATCAGCCCTCCGCAGTCAGCTCAGTCAGCGCTGCTCTTAATGATTTGTGGACCAAACACCAGCAGGGGTCAGCCTGTACGGCCCGCTCTGAAGGCTTGTGCTAATCACACCGAGTTTGGTGGCTATTGGGTTCTTTTGTGACACTAGTGAATGGCCAATTACTGTGGAGTTAACAGGACTTGGTGGAAATGTTAATTACACATATTAAAAGCACTGACTGGCTCTAAATGAGTCCCCCAAGGCGGTTTTAGACATGTTTCAGAGTAGTAAAAGTGCCCAGTCGAAAGCTGTAATGACACATTTTCAGTTTAGTGTTGGAAATTATTACTGTTTTGCTTGTAACAGTGTAAGTGCCAAACACATTTAAATGTTTCCCGCCTTGCAAAGTCTGAGTTTATGTTGTAATTTTACATGATAATCCTAGTCAGTCGTTTAACCACGCATAATTACTCACCATTGAAGTGCTAGTTTGCATATCCTCAACTTGATAAAATCCCTTTTTTTTTTTTTTTTTTTTCAATCACCGTCACATTTTATATAAAAAAACAATCTGATCTATTGTATGGTGATGCTCACAGAATTGACATGAATGAGTTTCTCCTGTATATGTTTGTTGTAATATCAATTTTAATATCATAAAAAAAGACTAAATTAATGTAATTTAAAAAGTCTATCTGGAATGTATAATGCACATTATCCATTTGCTAATTTCCTTTGAACATTGTTTAATCTGTTGTGATTTTTGGCAAGTAAACGTCAAGTAAATGTCAAGTAAAAACAAAAAATGTTTTCTTAAAATAACGGACAAACGAAAGTATACATTTGACAAATAGGTTGTGTTCACGTTTGATGATGTCATGATAGATGGTGGGCAGGGCATATATAACTCTATTGGAGATGTACTATTTAGAAATAAATATTCAAAATAGAAATCCACAAACATTGAACCTTCTCATTATTTTTTGGGATTGGCTCCACAAATTTGCCATATTAATCTCACAAGTCCTTTCAACTGACGACAATCACGTCTTTGGAGTAGAATAATGGCACCATGTTCAGAGGCTATTGTGAAAGAAAAAATCCCTTTTGCTTCTTTATACTGACAGAATGACATTGTACTTTGTACCACGTGGATAGGCGCAGTAATTATAGCTATATTAATCATAAACCAGGACAACATTCTGCAATTTGACAGTTAGACAGCAAATTACCCCATAGAATTCAGACCTGTGTCCAGCTCGATGCTAAACTTTAGGGATTTTAGAATGTTGTGTTACCACATAAACCACATTGCCACAATTCTCAAACGGTTGTTCTGATATTAAAACGTTGCATTCCAATTTGCACAGCGAGGATGTTCATGAGTGACAAGGCTCTGACCATCTGCCGGAACAAGATTTACCAGCTTGGTGTTATTGAATTTACCGTAAGGTCATTGAAATCCAACGCACTATGTCCTAATAAGTCCTCATCTCCCCTAAGGCATCGAGTCCCAGTGGCCGCTTCATTTGGTGTGTTTATTTAAATCTTTCTTTATATTTGTTTGCCACCCGAGTGGCTTCACAAATGGGCTTATACCTTATTTCTTTGTCTAAATCTCCACTTTTGTCCCCTCTACTTCGAACAACATTCCCTGTACTCTTTCTCTCAAAGCACTTTGCTCAGAGTCCCCAATTAAATTAGTTTGGCTTGAGCGGTAAATAGCGGAATGTGTATTTTGTATTGCTGCTAAAACGCTTGCACTCTTGAGCTGAAGGGGACCAAAAACACAATGTTGACTCTGTATGGCTTGTTTGTGACAGCAATGCACCCTGGGAAGGCTATTAGTTGGTCTGACCTGAGTTTTTAAGTGTGTACAATACTTTTCTATCGCACTATATAGTTCTATGATGATTTTTTAAAAGCATGAGGCTAGAATTATCAGGAACCCTGCTGCCCATTCAGCTCTCTATTATGTCCATTCACTTAGACTACATAAGGTCAACCTTGGCATTCACTTTAAGAATAGTGTTTTCCGACTCACTTCTTACATAAGGAATAAGAGTGGCTGAGCTGAAATCACCCTCAGACTCAAGCTCCCTTTATTTTTTATAAACCTTAAGGAGTTTCACAACAACAGAGGACATTTTATTTTGATTTAATATGAGTCTGTAAAATATGGATTTCTAGTGTCCAGTGTATATCTTATTTAACGGTGCACTGACTCCATGGAAATGTTCTTACTATTCCATGTGGCATTAACAGTGTATTTGCTGCAAAACACAAATGGAGTTTCCTGCTATAGCCTACTGGGGAACATTCCAAGCATAGCAATAACCGCTCCATGGAGACTAGCACTATGTAAGCGGGGGTCTCACTTGTGAACCTTAACATGGAATTCTTACAAAATGTGCACGTACGGACAAACTTCCAGAAACTTCCAGAAACTTTCCGAAACTTGCTTACTTCTTGTCTCTGAAAGCCCAGACACACACTTTTCAGTGTTTGTGAATCAGTTTCTTCGTCAAGTTGTCTTTTCATAGATCGCTTACTTTATGTTGAAAGTCACATCATTTTTCTACATACACACGCTTTATAAAAAACAGCCCAGAAAGATTATGTAGTGCCTAAGGTTGTGATGTGCTGTTGTTTCTGTAGGATATCCTTACTCATCTTAGCAGGACAAACTCATTGACTCCATTGACTATATATAATTGAATGAGTTTGCTACAAGTAAATTTAAATCTGACCCATTTACAATAAGCACAAATACTGCAGATGCCAAAATACAGTATGCTTACCCAAAAGATTTTCTGCTTGTCCGAATAATTTACAAATCAGTGAAACGGACAGAAAAAAGATGAAGCTGGAAAACGCTTTGATAACCGCAGTGCTTTTGCAGCATTGATTTTATAGCATCCATAACCTTGTGTAACATTGAACCGTGGCCCGCTCTCTTGTGCCTCCCCTTCTGTGCCCAGCTCCTTCTTCTGTTCCTCTTTCATATTTCCCCCCATGGGCTGAAATGCTAATTCTTTCAAAGGAGGCCTGGGATTCTGCTTGCCTCAGTAACTTTTCCTCGATACGCCTTGGATAGTGTCCTTTATGTGTTTTTGTTTTCACCACAAACAGTCCAACACATCTCCAGATCACAGCCAGAGTTTGATTTGTTTAGCACAGGTGTCTTCTCTGGTTCTGTCTCTCGCGTTTCTCTGTAGCGCTAATGTGGACGTCGGCCCAGCCATCTGTGAAGGACGAGGGGACCTTTTGGCTGAGATAAATGGCTGCGCCCCCACCACACATATACCCCCCCTGGCCTGTTCCTCTCCTCGCTGCGGGGTAACAAGGGAAGCTTTCTGCATTGGGTCCATAGTGTTCTATCAGGCGGCAGCCAACTGAGCCACTGGTCTAATCCCCTACAAGCATCCCACATGGCCGCACTGCCAAGTTCCAATTAGACCCAAAAAAGTCAGCTATTTTTCTTCAGTTGGATCCTCACATGTGGTTGGGCGTTGGCCTATAGCTCCCTCTGACCCTGCAACCATGAAACAGAAAGAACTCAGCCCCAAGGGGCAGTAGCATTTTAAGTGATTCTCTAATGGGAATGAGACAAGAAATTCAAGTTGAGTTAATTTCATTTGCAATCTCTGTTGCCCCTTTTTCATTGATCCATTATTTATTCAGTTACCTGTTACACTTCTGGGTATATCACGGCCTAGGCCAGTAGTTCTCAAAATGTTCACACCAAGTACCACTTTAGATAATATTTGGCTTGTACCACAGATCTAAACCCGGACTATTTCAGATTTGTCTAACTAAAACAAATACTCAAACTGCAGAGAGCCCCGTGTACAAGCAGTGGTACACGTTCCACAGTGACCTAGGCCATTTTTTACTCTGGGGTGTACGATGGCCATTTCTTTTTGCTTAGTTCAGCTTTGCCAAGTAAGTAAATTAAAGATAATAGCTGTAATTATCTGATCCAACTTGCTTGCATCACCAGTTAATTGTTTAGCAATCATTAGCTGTCAATGTATGAAGAAACTTCATATCATTGAGCTCTGTCAACTTTTAAACTGTGATTTGTGATTGGTAAAACACAAAAAAGTGAAATGACAATAAATGCTATCCAAATTTTTATTACGTCAGTTTAAAAATGTAAAATAAATGTTTTTTGGACAGTTTACGTCAGATACACTCTATACCTACAACCTACAAACTAAACCCAGATTTGTTTTGGGTCGGGGTAATGTGGTCTGCTAAACCAAGGCTGAAGCTACAGCCACTACAGCTGGCCCACTTTCACTTTCGGGGTGGGTTAAATGTCTTGCCCAAGGGAACAACAATAATGCAGTGTCAGTAAGCATTCATTATGGTATTCCTTTCGACTTTTTTTTTTCCCTTTTTCATATTCTTTGGTTTTATGGTTCAAATGATAGAGCATCTACCCTGCATTACATACATAGATAACATTTCAGAAAACTTACATCGATACCAATTTTCCCAAGTATTGCCAGAACTGTTCTTACCATTAATTTGGCGGCTCAAATGCAGAACATGAATGTCCAACGAACACTTGTATTTTATTGTACTATGTATTATTACGATAGTGCCTTGTCTGATCCTGATAGTAACATCTCATCTCATAAAGCCACGTTGCTAGTTAGGTCTTTCAAAAGTCCTTCTCTTCCATCTTTCAAGGAGATGTGCCCATGTCTCCATGACCCTGCGACCATTGGATAGAGAACAAGGAGGCTATAAAGCGAGACAGGGAGACAGGGAGACAGGCGAGACCTCAGGGTGACACTTATGACGAACAAACAAATCCCTCTTTGCTGTGGGGAACAAACTGTCTGCTCAGCACGCCGGAGTGACAAGACAAGTTCAGTGCCAGAGAGGAGGAATACTGATGATCAGCAGCTTTAGCAAAACAGCCAGACGAACGGGAAATGCGATACTTTCTATTCTAATTCAACATTTCTATAAATTGTTGGAAAAAGTACATTAGGGATGTATTACGAGTTGAAATTTCACTTCAACAACTGCACCTGAGCACTGCGGACATCCATGAATGTTTTAGAATCAGGCAATTGTACTTATCCCATCGAAAATATGTGAAATATTGTGTGACCAGGACATCTTCTTGGAAAAGTTTTGTGAATTTTCTTAAACTTTTCTTACAATACATTTCCAAAAGATTGGTTTTATTGTGGGTCGAACAAGCCAGTAGATCTTCTGGATGACATCTTATTATTTCTTAAGCGTATGAACAGGCAATATAAACTTAAATATCAGTCACCTTTGTAAGTTAAAGTTACTTCCCTGGCCCGCAAAAAGGCTGTATACATCTTGATTTACTCCTCCTATCTCTTATAAACAGGAGCAATATCTTGTAAATGGAGACAGCCTCTTAATAGTCTTCGCAGTTGTAAGGAGTCCTCCCGACAGGCTCATCCATAGACCCCGCCCTGTCTGTTGCACCTCCCGTGTCCGAGCCCCTCTAATGCCCTTAGCGACCTTGCTAAATAAAGCCCCGGTAGATTGAACAATCCGCTCTCTCTGTCCATTGCCGAGGCAGTGAGGCTTGAAGTATACATTTGCGCGGCGCATTACACCCCCTAATAGGCAGTCAGTCAAAATAACACGCTGCCCGAAATGCCAGCGTTTACCTTTGTAATGACCAAGCTGTGAAATTAATAGATCCTCCATCCTCATCCTTGTGACAATGGGTCTTCAAACTGTCAAAGAACCAGAACCTATCCCATAATACTCCAAATAAACTCCCTTCAAGACGCTGATCCTCTCCCAGACTCTATAAAAATGCAATGTCTACAATATAAAGTTTTGATTTGACGGACTTATGAACTGTTTTGTGTGTTCTTACATGCAATAACCCACTGCCTACAATAATATGCAAGGGTTTGGAAAGAAGGATATTATACTTGGGTTAATATTAGAATGAAAATGATTTTGCCCCTTCAAGATCTCTGATAGAGTATTCATTTGGGGGCGTCGACGATAAAATAATCTTGCAAGCAGTGACAAAATCGCCATGACATAAATCTTATTTTGAGTGAGAATGCCAAGGAGAGATTGTGTTTTATATGATATTGTAACAAAACAAGCTCACCTCTGGGTCAGGTGCATTACTGCAGCCTCAGATGTAGATTGGAAAGGTCAGGAAAAAGGACAAATTGCTTGAGGTTGAGTTTCCGATCTATTTTTTATCATGAATGTTGAGAAAGGTGGGAAGCCGCATACAAGACAAAAACATATGTTTGAGGGATGACAGAAAAACATTTCGGAGGGCAAGTAGAAACCTGACATTGAAGAATTAAGCAAGACACAAGGCACACATTTATTATGAATTGATGATGAAGTGTTTATATTGTGTACAGTTTTTACTCAAATTGATTACTTTCCCCAGTTCATTCCTGGAAAAGAAAGAAAACACGGAATTGTCTTTTCTGATATTGGATGATGATGACGACGACAACAGTATTTATTTCGAATTGATGTCAAATGATGCATTTATGTTGTTTACAGAGTTTTTGTTCAACCTGAGGAAGTGTCCAACATGAGCCTATTCTCGCCCCAGCATGGATCCCTTTAAACAACTCTCTGTAAACAAAAGCCAATATTAAAACCAGCCTCTTGGCCATGTTTGATGATTACATGCATAAACAGGGCCTTGCCATTAGTGTGCCTTTGGAGCGCATTCATGTGTATTCACAGGTCAATGGGAAAATACAGCATGTGCCCTCCACTGCTCTTCTGTCACTCCCACATACACAATAAAATCAAATGTTAATGGATGCTAATGAAATGGCTAATTGTGGATTCGGTGCAACCATGCGGAGCACCCTTTCTAGGCTTTGCCGTTCAGTTTATCACAGCAATGCCCCTTGAGAGTTTAAGGAAAAAAACATAATAAACATTTAAAAACAATGAACAGAATTATTATGCATGCGGACACTGTGCCGTATCAACCCGCTGTTCATGTGTGCCGACTCAAAGGTTCGTTTGTGCTTGTATCCCAGCTTTTTTTTCCGCTTTTTTTTTTGCGATTCGGAGATGGAGGCAGGTAGTGGGCTGGCCGGCGGCGATTTTTCACCACAGAGACACTCTTGCTTGTCAGTTCCCGACAGAGACAGCCGCTGAGCCCGGCTAAAGCTTGAGTGAGGTTTGTGGCGGTTTTTATCGGCCAGCCCCGTGGAGCCGCTGAGTGGTTGCAGGCAGTGATTAGTGAGAGATCCCCCCACACGGGTCACCCTTTCCTCTGCAGGAGATCAGGCCTGCAGATTTGAGGTGTCTGGATAGAGTACCTTTGTACGGCTGAGCGTGTGACTGACAATAGAAAGAGTGGGATGGAGGAGCAGACAGGCTTAAGAAGAGCATGGATGCAATAACTTTTTTTTTGACAATCTTGGTCAGGTAAAAGTAGGTTAGATTGATGATTTGATGTGACAAAATTGTCTGAATACAAATTGTACATGAAAATACTGGTCACTGCTTACAAAACAATTAAATGAATAAATAAATTAAGACAAAATTCTACATTTCCGAACTTCCTAATCAACATTTTAATCGGCCTCTGGAATTGTACTTTTAATTTACATTAATAACCACTTCTTTATTTGAAGTTATGTTCAAATTAGTCTTATTTCATCTTGAAGATTGTTTGAGTCCTAGTCTAGAATCAAGATAGTTTTGGACCTGGCCAGACCACCTTGAACATTTCAGATCTCGTCTTGCCAGGGAGGCGGCAGTGGCTATACTTTGAACGTCTGGAAAAGCACAATATAAGTTTAATGTAATATTATTATTACAATGCCCTGTGTGTGTGTGGGGTCTGAAACGTGACTTGAAGAAATAGAGGTGGTAATGACATGAGAAACAAGCCTTTAAGCTTATTAGCGCACTAGGCAACTGAAAAGGGCCAACAATGTGAGGTTAGCAACATACAATGCAGTAGTTAATAGTTTATCTTCACATTCAGCCAAAGTTGTGATTGTCCTTCCCATTGGTTAAAATGTTTTCTAACAGCCCCAAAACTTGTGTAATTACTTTTGATCCGATGCATATCTGGGTTTTGTTTTCCTTGATGGAAGATCACAGATGCATCAATCTTCAGCCTCCTTATCATCCACAACAGCTCATTTGTAATCAGCTTAGCAACGCACACTAATGGTCTGCATGCGATAACCACTAACTCCTAAATGAGAAAAATACTCTTTTGTTGGCACCTAAGATGAAAGATTCTATCGTGGTCAGGTAGAAAGGTGGTTGGGAGGAACTATGGATTGGCATTGTTTCGAATCAATTGGGTTTATGCTGCATTGTTTTATTCTTTATAACCTTTTCCCCCTAGATGTAGATCATTTCTTGAGGTTAAAAGTGGAATTCAATCCAGTCAAGCACCTTGAAGTCATCCATCATCTTTGAGTGATTGCTGTATGCACCTTTGCTGTTTCCATCTTTCCACTGCCTGACCCCACAAGTCGACATTCACTTTACAACAAAAGCGCAATCTTCAATATCCTCAATGAAGGTCGTTCTCCATTTTCAAGCCATCTTTCTGCTCTCTCCTTAACCTACTTAACAGATATCCCAGAACATGTAATGGGAGTCGAGGAACAATGTCCGCTTTTGAAATCAGCCTTATTTCCATATCCTCATGGCCCTTGCTTTGACTTTATAGTGCTAATTATGCCTGTTACAGTACAACTAGCTTCCACCCCCAACAAAACTGGGTGAAACAGTGGAGCCAGCCATTTTAATTTGTTATGAAGAAAGTTCCTATTTCAGACATTCACCCAACCTCCACAAGAGATCTCCCTTTAAGGCAATATACTAGTAAAAGAGCACTTATGCATATGTTTGATAGAGATAAGTGGCATCTCATCCTGTGCTTTTTAATGAGATTCTTTGCCACACGAAGATGTATGCTCCTCGGGTGTAGTGCGCACTAGTGGGGAATGAAGGGACCTACTTCATCAAGCATAATTGCCATCGTGTACACACTAATCCCCATAGGTTAAGAGTCCTCCCTCAGCCCGCTCCCTTTTCTCTTGTCTGTCTCTCCTATTCTTGCTTCCTTTCCTCCTTCCTTGACCCTTGTGTCCCCTCGCTCCCCGACTACATTATTTCCCGTTAACCAATGTTAATGGTGCATTGTCCCTCTGCCCACCTAGAGTGAATGGCGTCTTGATTAATCAGGCTAAAACACAATAACTTCCTCTTTCCCATTTCCCTTGTGATTTCTTTAAGTTTTTTCGTCTGTGCTCTGCAGTTATTTCGGAAGCAGCAGCGTAAGTAAATCAAACAGGAATAGTAGGTACTTTGTCATACCTAAACTGTACTAAAACTGTAACATTTTACACTGCTATTCATTTTTAACAAGGTGAAATGGGACATGGAAACAATTGCAGTTCATCTTTAGCTTTGAAAAAATGCAGTTGATTTGTAAGACCTCTAGATCTTGGAAATGTATACTGTACTATATCTGGCCTTGTTAAATGGTGATGATTGTGGCAGGATGGGCATCAGGTGCACACTAGAGTTTAATAGCATACAGATAAATTGCTTTCTCGGAGGGGGTCTCTTGGCCTTGGTCTCTTGTTGAAGAAAACATAGGACATAGCCAGCACATTGCAGTTCTTTTTGGGCTAAAAACAACCAGATACTGTAGTTTAGAAATGTTTTGTTGCTTGAGAGTTACTCATTACTCACAAAGTCTGTATTGATATTGAGCGTCTGTCATTTTACAAGGCACTGTAATTGCAAATTGTGGTTTGTGAAAAAAATCGCAAATTCAGCAGCCTGGGTAATCAACTACATTGTGACAAAATCTCTGTATAGTTACATTTGCGATATAGGCACCCATTAACAAATAAAGGAGACTTTGCCGAGTCTCATCATTATGGCATAATGATGAGTGCGTGATTGTAAAAATGATCTGGAACTATTACAGAAGCGGCACAGTTTGGAAATTTGCAATTCTTTTATATGTTTGTGGCTTTTCTGGCTGATGTCACTCCATCTGTCTGTCTGACTCAGCTGTGATATGCACCGAAGGAAGCTAAAATTAAAAGCCACTTATTAATAAGTCAAGCACATTTTAAAACTTTATAGCTCAATATACAGACTGGACTATAAATGTAAGAAGGACTCCAGACCTTTGCACCTGACTTGATGTGAGACCCAGTAGCGTGCGGTGGTCAAGTAGACCCGGGGTGTTTATCAATATTTAGTGAATATCATTTGCACACAAAAGAGAACTTGAACCCCGGTCACCCACGTGGAGGACTAACGCATATCCTACTGAGTTTAACTATTTTACATGTTTGAACTGCTGGATGCTTTGAATAGTCTCACTTCCCTGATCAATTTGTTATACAAACAAGCGCTCTGTTTTATTAATATTCTGCCTGTATTTCTAACTAACGTCTAATCATTAGAAACATGAAAAGAGGCTTTACTACAAACAAAGACTCTCTAAAAGCTAGTTTTTAAGTCACTTGTTGAAACTTTGCACTGCTGTTGCTTCGCTTAGGGTTAGGGATAGGCACAACATGCAACTATCCGAGATTACCACACAGGTTTGTTCAGAGGGGTTTGAGGCTGTGTGGTCCTCAAAGCGCATGTGCAGACCTCTAAAAGAAGCTGCTGTCCGCTTTGGTTCTAAAAGCTCCTGTTAGAGAGCGGAACATGAACAGGCCTCTGAACACGGTCAGAGAATGTAAAGAGGCGGGAGAAGAAGAATCAAGCTTGCTGCAGTGCTGCTCAGTGACCTGTAGAGGCCACTAAAAGACACGGTAACTTCCAGCCCAGCCAAGTTGTGACACACAGTAATTTTATTGGTCAATCACTGCTTGCCTTGTTTGCCTTGACCACACGCGATTGGGGGGAACCATTTTTTTGTGTTGAGTTGTGAAAGTTTCTGCATGAGACACTTCGGACTTCAATACGGGAAGAAGTCGAAACATGTAAAGATGGTAAGCAAGCACACTTTGGTACAACTTGAACAACAATTAAAACACAGAAAACAGAATGAACAATTACCAAAGATGAGATAATCTATTTTGTAATCGTACATACATCAGCACTATGACCAACACCAATGTATCAATAACACGTGCATGTTTATTAGGGCACGATCGGGGTTATAGATGCAAAATGATAGGTTAATGATGCAAAATTATAGATAAATATGAAAACTTGCTGTTAGGAGTTAGATTTTAAGATTTTAAATTGCATAAACTCCAGCTACAAGCAATATGTGCTCTAATAAAAGGCTGCTTGTACTGATGACAATTTTAATGTTGATTTAGGGTGTGCTCACACTAACCCAATCAAACAAAGCCCTTAAAGCACGGTACATTTGTCCAGGGTGATTGCAAACGATCCATGCCCAGATGCTGCTCACTTCAGACTTTAGCACGGCTGCTCATGGTGCTCAACTTTAGTATATGAGCCCTGTGATGTGCGCTCATGTTCCTCTTAAAATAAATGAATAAACTCCGCTCCAAACAACACCACTGATCCGCACTTAGCTTTATTAAGGAGTGTGGACATTTTGAAGTCTCTGTTTGCACTCACTGCTCTTCACGTTTGTTTAATCCAAAACCTGTTGGAGAGTTTTCTCCGAAATGCTGATCATGGCATGTTTCAAAAAGCCTAGTGTGAGTGCACCTTTACCTAGTTACAAAAATATTGAACTTGATGGCCAGGGTGTTCATGTTATCATATCCTATCGGAAAGCAGAATGAGCTTCACATGAGTCTCTCATTTGGGTGGCCACTTCCTACGATTAAATCCAGTGTGTGTATAAACCTTCTCGCACAATAATGAAGTTGTCTTATGTCTTAAGTTTGATTTGATTTGATTTTTAAGACATAGGCCTAGATAATGTATTTAGTAAGCCAAAAATGGGAATCTACATTTACCCTTCCATTTGAAGGGTGTCGTGCCAAACCTTTTCCCCATATCATCTGGAGACCCCCTGAAATAATTACCCGACTCCATGTTGAGAACTATAGTTCTATCTGAAGACACTGGCCACCCAGGTTCATGTGTGATTGTAGTTCCTTTTTTAAACCAGTCAAAGCACAGACCTCCCTCTCTTTAAACCTGACAATGTACATATTGCCATTGCATGTATTTTTTCCACATTTTTGTAATGACCCCCATTTCAGTTGGTTAATGTCAATGTTTTTTTGGTTTTTTCACTACCTGCTTTACCACATAACCTCTCTTACTAAGTCAGAAAATAAAATGAAATGAAGAGCATGGGAGAGCATCACTAAAACCAAGTGCCAAAGAATATTCCATGCTTAGCCAAAGAGATTTTATTTTTGGGACACATTTTACCAAGATACATATTACTTTCAATACAACATTAACTGACAATCTAGCCCTTATGAAAGCTTGACAGAGGCCCCCAAACCCAAACCAGCCCTGGCCAACACTATAAACTTCTACATCCCTTCCAGTAGACGTCTTTTACAACAACTGGGTGAGTAATTGGCATTTTTAAAAGAGGCTCGTGCTATTTTGGCACCGTCATTGAAGTCATAGCAGGCAGACTGGCACCATATCTAAAGCTGTATGGGCTGTCTGTGTTGGCAAAGGAGACAGTGTGGAACTAAGTGTGCAGATTGCATGGCACATCAGCCACAGAGCATGGCTCTTCCAAGAACGAGGAAAGGCTTTGCCCCATGCCAAGAGCAGCCATGTCAGTAGCAGGTTAGCCCCTCTGCTGGGTGCGTCAGGTGGACTCTTTGGAGAGTGAGAGGGCCTGGGAAGAAAGGAGAGCATGACTGGATCAGCAGATGGGGGGTTGTACGTGGTCGGTGCCATACAGCTGTGAGCGCCGATAACATATGCCAGGGATAGAGGGCAGCAAGAGGCTCTGCAAACTGCGATAATCCAGAGAGGGCTGGTGAAAGGAGGGACAGTATGGGCCGGATTGTACTTGAAGTGGGTATTTACAGAGGTATCCGAGGGTTGGGTGATAGTTTCAAGACAAAAAAAAATAAATATATATATATATATATATATATATAATTTGTAGTAATTGGTAATTGTCTTTAACTTTGACTTGTTGTTGCTCAAGATCAAGAGTAATGTAATTGCTTTGTTAAGAATAAAAAAAAAAAAAAAAAAAAAAAATTGGTCAAGAATAATGTAACCAATTTTTTGCATATAAAGCCCAAAATATATTTTACTTTTTCATGATTTTGACACAATTTGAAAGGTTCTTGTCTTTTCTTTGATAGACGCTAACGCAATGACACAATTTCCGTGGATCTATTTGTAAATTAGAATTAACACTGCTTCAGGAAAGGATATTTAATTTAATTTTTAAGGATTATTTGTTTAATGAAATAAATTTTTGGCCAAAATGAAAAAAAACAATTGCAATCATAGCTGTGCACCACATCAACCACAATTACAATAACATTTGTTGATCAAAAATGACTAGTTTTGCCAGAAAACATGGAATTAGAGCACAATCAACTTTAAAGTCATTTGTTCTTTTTTGAAAGATTGAAGGCAATAAAATATGGATATTTTTAAAGTAGCATCAACAAAAAGAAGCCCTAAATATGCATCAAAAATATGTCCTGAATTTATGATCATCCTTCATTCTTAAAAAATGATGCTTTGGCAGCACATTCATGATGCAAATTGAAATGATTTGCAGAATTTAATGAGATTTCTAATCTCCATAACATTCATGAATACTTTGCTGAACGTTTATTGAAGCCAGGACCTTTCTTTTAAACTTAAAAACTAAAAACACACCAACAAACAAAAAAGTAAACATCTATTCATCAGTATCTTCAGTCAATTTGTTCATGTTTTTATTAAGTTTGAACGGAGACGTGATATTTAATACAATCCTATTAGTTTAACTATATGAGCTATTAATACAATTTTAGTAAAATGCTAAACCTCTGCTGTATTTGCTATAGAAATGTATTGTTATTGTGTTTACGTTGTATAAACAAGTAGAACTATTGATATACCATTAAATAACCAAAATGCAAAATATACTATAGTGCATTTATGAAGATTCCAGGTGGAGTATGATTGGTAGATGTCATCTCGGTGCATAAGCCATCTCGCAGAGGCCATCTGGGGTAGAATATTCAACAGCAACCTGCTCCAACATATGGATATAACTCTATTCTCAATATTACTGATCCTGGGAGTGAAATGCACTACAAAAGAAATGGATACGAGCCAACTTTGTCTTCATGAACTTTCCTTAAATGTAGACCTTGAGTACAGCTTATAAAATAGCCTATGTGGGAGGGCTGCATAGTACATCAGCAGAGTACCAAGCTGCAGAGGAGAAATATAAGATGTTGCATAGAAATATTTTTGATGCCCTGTGTTCTGTGTTCTGTGTCTCTGTTATTTGTGATGCAAAAGAAGACATTGTCGAAACTTGAGTGATTTACACGCTTGTTTTGAGGATTACTTTATGCGCATCCTACTTTGAGTACTTTTGAGACCTTTAGATTCTGGTTTTCAAGGTGAAGATCCTAAATTGAAGCCTATTGTTTTGGGTTGATGGAAAAAAGTCTAGGTAAACTTCTTTATTTGTCATAAGTACAGCGGAATCAAATCAAACTCGGGGCTTTCTTGTCGTGAGCCCAGAGTGTTAAATGAAACACTTTACTCCTGTTGGCAGGTATGGTGCAAGCATAAATGTATGAGGTAAATGTATTTGTAGAGCAGAATTCATTCATTCACTCAACTAGTGACAAGCAGATTGATACCAAATAGTAATGTATAAAAAAGTATCAAATTGATGCGCTTTGAAAAATTATAGATATTCAACATTTCTCAAAAAAACTGTTTTTTTTAATCAATTTTGTTTATATTTTTTTGTAATACATTGTTCATATTTTAAGTTTTCTGCGCATAAATTTACTCTTCATATTGGTTCAAGCAGAGGTTGAAAGAAAGTAATGATGTCCAAAGTAATATTGTTCACAGTTGAGTATTTTAATGCATTGTGGTACAAAACTCATTTGTATGGCCTGTCACTATCACAATACTACGTACTTTCCAGAACAAGAAAGATGCAATTAAATAAAAACATAGCTTATCTTTATAAAAATAAATAAATGAATAGAAGAGTGCTGTTAAAATGATTTCATAGTATTTTTGGGAAAATGAGCAGCGCGTTCCCATGACTAAACCTAAACATGTTATAAATACTAAGATCAGGATTTGGTAGAGCTTCAAAATATACCGATAATCAGTATCACAACAAACTAAATATATTGCCAAGGTCCCCCAACTGATTTAAATATACTGTTTTAATTATGAAAACGTTTAAAAAGGCTGAATTGTATGTATAATTGTTCTTATTCAGTATAAATTAGCATTGATTTGGTCTTGGTTTTGTCTCTGATTTGTTTTTAATTTGACAGAGTTTGACAAATACATTAACGCCTGAACATATTAAAATTACTGCATCATGAAGTATATTCAAATATTGCAATAATATCAATATTGCAGTGCATAACAGCAATATGATTTCCAACATTGTGCGTTCCTTATTAGCAGTAAGTGGGTAATAGCAGTTTACCAGAACAACTGTAGTGTATAGTGACTGATTTTGGAAGTTAGGCCAACTTTCACCAGTTAGTATCATTTAGACGTAACGATGTACTTCTTCCACTTTTAATTTGAATGCACAGAAGTAGTAATTGTCCTACTCCATTAGGAATAGCTCAAATTTGCTGTGTGTTTACTTTCACAATGTACATTTTCACGTCCGAGTTAACATCTACACGTCTGAGTTAATTATCTATGCTAAAAGTCCTTTAGCGCTTTCCCTCCAACATGAAGAGGCTATTCTTATTATCAACCTGTGAACCTGGCAACCCACTTGCATGAATTCATTTAGCCGGCATATTGCAAGGATCCTAATTATCAATTGTGCGTCATGTATTACAGTAACCTGTCTGACCCCCAATTACAATAGCGCCAATCAGAGCGGGGTTAACTCTTCTCCAGGATCAATTTGCCCCAATCATTTTGCTGGGTTCCCATGGGCGCCTTGAGGTATGCAAATATATTCCTATCCAGCCCACATCAACATATTGTTTTACAGAGTGCCTTAATAGAATGCATTCATCAAGCCCACTTTGCATATGGTTCTAAATGTGGCGTTAATGTATCGACCAGCGTGCCATGGATAAGACGCACTGAGAATACAACAAATGGATTTCTTTTGTTTGCCTGTTTATCCTTGGATTTTCAGTCAAAACGCTGTCCTTGTCTGACAGTTAATGAAAGACTTCATTGGCAACAAAGAATAACCTGTTCATTAAAACATAACCTCTGCTTACGTTGGAAAAGAGAAAAGAAACTGGAAAAAACACACATTCCATTAGTTTGGTCATTTACAGAAAGACGTAGGGTTGGCCTCTGGTTTTAATGAACTATTATTGTGACACTTTATATTCAAAAAGGGAAACAAAAGTGACTACTGTGTGTTTACTTGTGTTTATTGTCTGTGTATGCTGTATGTTGATTTGTATGACCAAATTAAGTTGATTACATACATTTGATTGAATTTTCTACGCTAAATGAATGTTGTCTATGTTATGCTGGATGAATGTGAGTGGTTAGTTTTAAAGTTGTATTTATTATCTACACTATATATGTATATGTGTGTGTATATATATATGTATGTATGTATATATATGTGTGTGTATATATGTATGTATGTATATATATGTGTGTATATATATGTGTGTATGTATATATATATGTGTATGTATATATATATGTGTGTGTGTGTGTGTATGTGTATGTGTATGTGTATGTGTATGTGTATGTATGTATGTATGTATGTATGTATGTATGTATGTATGTATGTATGTATGTATGTATGTATGTATGTATGTATGTATGTATGTATGTATATGTAGATGGAAATTAGCCTTTAAGCTACACTCTGGTTCAAGCATTTCGGCTTTTATGCTAAATGTAATTGGTCAGTGTTCTAACAAATAAATACATTAAATTAAATTAATGGAATGAAATATGTGTAAGTTCAAATTTTCCCTAAGTGCTGCATTTTTTTAGTTAGTTTCGTTTGTTATTTTGTTTAGTAATGTCAATAAAGCTGAAAATTAGTGGATCTTTTTAAGGAATCATGATATTAATATTGTTGCTGTACTAAAATAGATTTGGTAGATGACTGAATTAAAACATTTAATAAAATAAAACTTATTTCTACTCCTTTTGAGCAACATGGATTTGGAGTTAGTATTTTCGTTTGTTGCTTTTGTGGTCAGTTGCTATTTTAATAAAGTCATATTAGCTCTTAGTTAGCTTCTTTTAAAACGCTCAACTGATTCTCAATTTATTATTTAACAGAGCTTTTGAACTGTTTGCAAGAATTCATTCTTAAAATCCTCAAACTTGTGAAGTTTAAATCAGATTTCTGAATTCCGAATCTGTAACCATTCACTGTCAAACCCTTTTAAGAAACTGTCAATCTATTAAAGCACGTGTCATCTTTCTCAAAAAATGGCACCCTGTGAAGACACTTAAACGCAATGACCCAACATTTTCCACCGAGAACCCAATAGCGGTTGAACACCAGCTCCACTGAAGACGCCTTTGTGATCCTTCGTCTCTGGAACAATTGACGGCCCAAACAATGACAGCATGTCCTTGAGTTATAAATTTATAATATGCTTCAGGTGGCGCTGGGAGACGGCTGCTTCTGATTGGCTGAGGTCATAAATCATTCATTACGCTTGACATCAATAATTAATATTCCAACCAAGCCTGGATCCTTTATGTAAATACTGTCACACGTTGGAAGGTTACCATTGTAAACTTGCGCTGACAGCAGTTTCTCAACTTTTGATTGCTGGCTTAGGCTGAAGAGTTGACTTCGTGAACTGATAAAAGAGAGCTGGGGGTAATCAAACAATCTCTATTTGACATTGTCCAACTTTTACGTGTGGCAAATTCAATCCAACATTTCACAAGTTGTAAAGACATTTATCTGGCAGCAAAATAAATAGAACACAGTATTCTAGTCTTTGAACAAATGTGCATTTTTCTGAATCCAAGTATTGTTTCATAGACATTCGATTCCAAGCACAAGGCCTTTTGCATGAACCTCCTCTAGCAGCATTGGTTTGTTGCCATTAACAAGTAGAATGCCAAGGAAGTAGTGAAGAAGCAACACAAAACTCCAGAAGTTGTTTGTTTTTGACTTTTATAAATTCAAAATTGTGTGTGGGTTTCGGATTCTCAAGGTCGATGCCAGAAGAGATAGAAAATCAAACGATATTAAATCAAATTAATAAAAATAAACTACAAAAAATCTGTGAGTTGTGTTTTGTTTGGAGCAATCTTTTTTTTTTTTTTTTACCAGGCAAAACATTAGGAACAACTTTCTATTAATTAATTATTCAATATCTGGTTTCCGTCAGTCCAAAACGTGGCACTCATGTGGTCCTTGGAACTCGGGTAAATCCTAAATGCACACGAATGCTTTCACAAGTTGCGAAAAGAACTGTCAAATGTTGCTGCCCGGCTTCCACACTTGACGTCGCCCGCTGTGTGGAGACGGACAAAAATCCGATATGTAAATTCATCCAACCCTTTGACGATACCTACTGGTTAGCAGACTCTGGGATTTTATTATTGATGATATAAACATTTGCTAAGTGTGCAGTAGCTCAGTGATAAAGTGCTAGTCTTCTGATCCAAAAGCTGGCGCTGTTGTCCTGGAGGGAAATCTGAGTCGATACTTAAAACGGCACTCATGCGTTTGTCCATGACTGAATCTCTGCGTTTCTACACTCTATTGTTGATTTGGTTGGGTTGGCCACCAAACTTTCCAACCCTTTGTTGAACTTATGCGGTTTCCTGGCCACATGCTGCAGCCTTGACGATCCAATCAATCACAGCTTGTTAATGGCACAAAATAGGCCGCTGCAACATGACCATATGGCTCAGGCTCTCCACTCCCGCTCTGCCCGTCTGGAACCTGCCACGGTGAAAAAAAAAGTCAACTGTGTATGTTTCTTCCTTATTAGCACCGTGACTTATCAGGCAAGTTTTAAATTCTAGCTTTATTTAACTA
The DNA here is from genome assembly GCA_015082035.1 of Chaenogobius annularis. Taxonomy (NCBI): domain Eukaryota; kingdom Metazoa; phylum Chordata; class Actinopteri; order Gobiiformes; family Gobiidae; genus Chaenogobius; species Chaenogobius annularis. The sequence goes on from BJKM01000038.1 coordinate 1,207,124, forward strand.
TTAATTCATTGCAGAATGTGTGAAAGTGGTGCCCGTGTGTCCCACCTGGAAATGTTTGAGACCCATATGTTTGTATACTTCAAACACTTCAAACAAGCATTAAGGGTTGAGTGGCATCTTGATACATACTGCTTCTGGGTATGGCTCAGTAAGCAAGAAAATTGTGAACAGTTTTGACATTTTTCACGCAAAACAAACTTTGAGGTTCAGGGGTATTATGCAAAAAGTACAAGAATGTATTTTATTGGAACATTAGAGAGATCTTTTTTTTTTTCCATATCACTTTTTAAGGGGCTGTACCTGCAAAGAGCTCCACATGTAGTTTATAAGTGCTTTTACACAACTTTTTGGGAGAATAAAATGCTCTATAATTACATGCAGAGAAAAAACTTTTTCACCCCATAGCTATTAAATATAAACATATATATCTATACTGGGGCAAAGAAGATTTGACTTTAATACATGGAAATACAGCCCCTTTTAATCAAACCACTGTAACATGGAGCACTCTCAAATTGTTTTAATATTTGACAATAAAAAATATTCTTATACATTTTTGGGGAAGTAGCATCACATGAACAAATGTACGGTTTTGCGCGCGGTTATATTATACCTCTATTGCTGTTTTCTAATACAAGTAGTTGCAGCAGTAGCAGGTAATTGTAAGTTGTATTATTTGTTGTCGTTGTAGCTGTTGCAATGTAGCAGCAAGGATTTGTACCACACTGCAATAAAGTTACATCACATTACTTCAACACAAATGTAATACACTTCCCCTGCTCTATAAACTAACCCACCCACAACATAATGCTTAACGTGTCAAAAAAGCGAGGTGACTTTGCTTAACTTTGAAACCCTGATATTTTAAATCTTGCAAAAAAAAACTCTGCCATGCCCGCTAAACAATATTTAGTTTTGAAGCGGTGTGGATTCATACGATCCTGGCTCCTCCTTTATCTCCCCTCCATCAGCACTTATGACTGCGCAGTAAGCACCACTACCTCCCTGATGGACAGGAGCTGGCACTAGGCTATCCTATAAAAACGCTTCAGTGGGTGATAATACAGTGAAGCGCAAACGCATAGGAGAGCAGACCGGCACTTTTGTCATGTTAATGTGACCGCATATGACGCTTCTGCAAATAGGATTTACTGTACAGGGCCTTCCCAATGAAATGGAATTGCGGTCTCATAAAATGTACTTTTAAAGAAATTGTGTGAGGGGAACTCTAGGCAGTAAATTAAACCCTTCTGGCAGGATTAGATGGGGAGAGAGAGCATACGGGGAGAGGTGGACGCATTCTTTGCCATAGAGGTCATGGATCCACTGTATTTTTGAATTACTTGTTAAACAATTGTCAACATAGGAACATTGTCGTTGAATTACACTAAGAAGCAATCACAAGATAAGGCCACATCTAAAATTGGATTAAAGCGTTGCAATTGTGAGCACTGCTTGGGAAGACTTTCCACTGAAGTCTTTTGTTGCCGTGCTGTGATTTAGCGTTAAAGTTAACTCTCAATAGTGTAACATTTGGGAAAGTTGAAGAGTAATTTCGGCAGGATTCTTCACAGTGCAGAGCCGACGGACTACCTCTCATTAAATAACTTATGGAAGGGTGGAAACCACAGGCTGAGTCTTCCAAGGACCTTAGCATCGCTTTGGTCACTGACATTTCAAGAATTTCTAACACTCTGACTTTTCAAAGCTTCTCTATCAAAACTCATAAGTTCAACGATTGATGGTTTTATCGAGTATTGGGGTAGATACAGTCTGGATATGCGGATGGATTACTAACCAATTTTTATGGAAAGCTACAAATCTAATTTGTTTTTCAATGCCAATAGTTACAAGAAGATTATGAGTATTGAAATTCTATTCCAAATATGTCTTCTGCTTTGTGTTTGTGCTTTTGCCTCACAACAGGGTCGCAGGTTCTTGGACTGGATGGGGCCTTCTTGTGATATCCAAACAATTATGAAAAGATCTAATTGATGCATCATGATGATGATGATGATGATGATGATGATGATGATGGTGATGGTGATGATGGAGTCAAATGAATCGTTCCTTTTGTAATTATAACTTAGTATGTTTTGTAATAACTTTGTGTTACCTCAATGGTAGTCATGATGGTAGGAGGAGTTTCGAACACAGTCTTGAGCTGTTCCATGCATTCATTGCCATTTTGTTGACTGCATTTTGGAGGATTACCTTTAGTACTTCCTATTTTAACCCTTTTTGCTCAATAAACAAACAAAACCCGAACCAAGAAGAGTTTTTCTCAAGTTGTTCAAGACCCTCCCAGCTAATTGTTAGTCAATGTGTGTAAGAGTCTTTTCCTTAGACTCTACAAAAGCTCACTTAAACAAAACTTGGGTGATTATAGTTAAAGAGAATTATAGTGCTCTGACAATGGCGCTAGTTTGTATAAACTGATTTACGATCACTATCAAATCAATCAATCAATCAAACTTTATTTGTTTAGCACTTTACAACAGCAGCAAAAGACCAAGATCAAAATACTATACAAAGCAATAGAAATACAACACAAGTACAGGTATGTCTTTGAAAAAAGCTATTTGGAACAAATGTGTCTTTAGCTTGACTTTGAACAGAGACAAAGTTGTGATTGACCGTACCTCCAGGGGCAAAGAGATCCAAAGTCTGGGTCTGGCCAGAGAAAAGTCACCCCACTGTTTGCTTTTGGTCCTGGAGACGTCCAGCAGATGTTGACCAGTACAGCGCAGTGCTCTGTTGGGAGTGTAATGGTGCAAGTCCGTGCATCAATTAAATTCTGAAGCGTACCGGCAGCCAATGAAGAGTGTTCAGAACCGAGGTTATGTGACTGTGTTTGTGAGTGTTAGTCAGAAGGCGGGCTGCAGCATTTTAGACCATCTGCAGGTTTATCTTAAAGTATCGTGCATTACAGTAGTCAATTCTGGAAATAATAAAAGCATACATGGCCTTTTCTAAATCTGTATGGCAAAGAAAAAGGTCGAAGACAAAGATGAAGTTGAAAGAAGCTGGCTTTCACAATCAAAAACAGATTTCTAATTACATGTTGAGGGGCAAAAACACAGAGAACTGGCACTACATCAAACAGTGTCCGAAGTGGCACTTTTGTTCACTAGGTTATCGAGTAAAGACATGTAGGGTCCTAGTTATGGTGGGATTATTGTACCGGCCACTAACACTGACTTGATAGAAAACTCAGGCGGTCGCATTCACGCACTTTATTAGAGCGATCGGATAGTGTCTCTTGTGTAGAGTTTGTGTGTTCTACCTGTGTCTAGATGGCAGGCTAGTCAAACTATACTTCCTTTTCGCATTTGTCGTCTGAAGTCAAATGCGGCCCGATTTGACTACAGGGACAATAAAGTATGAAATAAATAACTTGGAGGTTATGGTTTTGACAGTATTATGGGAAGAAGTCAATGGGAAATAATGTTTGGATGAGAAACAACTATAGAAAGTCAACAGGTTCTCTTTGTGATTAGAAATGTTGTACTTTGCAAAGCTTTTCATATTCCACATTTGCCAGCACTTACCTTTCAGTGTCAAATATTTTCCCTTGAGTAAGCACAGTCTTTTTTTGTACAACCACAAATTCAATTATGAATCAATCCTGCAATTACTTTTAAAAGTGTTTCATAAATTAATTTGATTAAGCATCCTGTTTTGAATGAGGAAATTAATTCTTATTTTCTTTGAGGGCCTTGTGTGGATTTGTAAGGGGAGGAAAAAATAAATAAATTGGATTTTTTTATATTCTAAAAATGGTTTTGTAAATGGCGCTGTCTTAAACATTTCACTAACCCGTGCTCCTTTTCATGTCTTGTGATGGAAACACCTGTGATTAGCCATTTCAATGTAATTATGGGGTTCTGAGTGGTTGCTATGGAAACCTCCACCCAGCGCAACATCGAAAGTAATCATAAAGAAAGGAAATAGAAAATAGGCCTATTGTATGACGCCCAAACCTCCAAAACTCTATTGTCCATATCTTGCAATGGGTCAAGAACTATAAATGACAAATTACCCTAAATCAGATAATAATTGCAACTAACTTTTATTTTTTAGATCTTTTTAGAAGGACAGAATTCTTTTGAAATGTCTAGTTTCAAGTTTGGAGGAAAACATACAAAACAGATCTTTTTTTGATGCTTCTGAAATGTGTTGATGAGGATTTGAGATTTGTTCAATCAACTCAATATGGACGTGAAACAGAACTCTTCTTTTCAAGCTTACAATCTTTCTACTCGACACATACATGTCGCTTCTCATCCCCAAATGTTGCCAAAACCATCTTTCCCCTTCAGGAGTTTACAGTCTGTGTTTTTGCCCCCCGCCCCTCCTATTTCACGCATCATTTCTCCGTTTAATTGCTGCTGGCTGCGGCCTTCTTCATATTCCCCTACAGCTCAGCATTCTTCCAGTCGGTTCCAATGCTATCGCGGGCAGCCTATTCAATTACCCCTCGGTGGACCCAACTAGGCAGGGCATGCCGCCACTGTTTGGGCTCTCCATCACTGAAACACCACTTTGGACTGTAGCCAAAAATGGTCGCAGCGGACAATGGAGGCTAGGCAGCAGCGGAGGCAGGGTATTTGGTCTGGACTTGAGATGATTGAGAGAACTCTTCAACTGACTGATATTGCTAGGTTTGCTCCAAGATTTAGTCAAGCAAGATGTCGGCAGAGAGACAACTTGACGTATTAGTTGTTTTAAAGGGTTTAAATGATGAATGTTTACAGGTTGGGGTGGAGTGCGGTCATCTAGTGTTCTGGTAAAATGAAAGAATACACTATAGAAATTGGGGCTGAAAAGATTAATCGAGTAAATCAAGTAATTCAATTATAAAAAAGCTTTGATTATTATTTGATTGCCTTGATGATTTGTTTAATTTACATAGTTAATAAATGGAGCTTGTTCGGACCTGCCGCAACTAAAGCGCAACAGAGGAGAGGCCGGCGTATTTTAAACTTGCAAGTGTGACTGGGAAACCTAGTTTTATCGTAAGAAAGAGCACAGAGGACAGCGTTGATGAAACCGAAAGTCTGCGATTTTAAGTGACATGGCATGAACACAAATTAATTCATAACTACTGTAACAGTGAATTAGTCATTTATACATATTCTAACAGAACGATTTGGACTGGTGACGTGAAATGTTGCTGTTTTGGGGACATACGTGAAATTACGAATAAAATGTGTTATTTTAAGCAGAAACTCAAACAAAAACATACACATTTTATAATTTTTTTTGTCACAAATCTTTTAGCCATTGTTTAGAGCTAGAATAGTGCAGTTTTACACTTGGTTTTGATCTTGGGGTACACGGAGGATATTTAGGTGTTACTAGGTATGAAAAGTTTGAGAACCACAGCTCTAGCACTTTTGATGGCTCTTTGGACAGCTGTAAAAAAAAAAAAGTATTATAACATACATTTTTATAGAGGTCACCATGACATCAGTCACGCAGTGATTTGGAAGATTCTTACTGCACTTGTTATTGTTTGTGCCGGGGTGAAAGACAAACATGCAACCCTCCAGTTCCCAGTTACAAAAACATGTAACTACCTGAGACATAAAGTTACACTATGTAACATTTCTGGAAGAGGGCCTCCATCTAGTTTGTTTTTTTCGAATCTTCCACAGAATGGCACTAAACTTTTCTATCTCACATTTATTTGACGGAATACATTGAAAATCATGTTGTTTTCATGGAGCTCGATATGTTTAACTCCATACTGTGGAACATTCAATTCATATTCATAAAACCTCCATGGAGACAAGAAGGTGGTAGTAGGCCCTCCTGCAGAAAAGTTGCATCGTGTCCAGAAGTAAGTTGCGTCCCCAGCTTCTTCTCCAAACTTTTATTAATTCTGCACACATTAGCCTATTGGGTTGCTGAAACATTATGGAATACATTTTTATTCATAACAAATACATTATTTTAGTTGGGTATGGTGAGCAGGCACACACACACACACACACACACACACACTCGCTGTTACTGTTTCCCACTTCCAGAGTGACTGTTTTAATTATAGACTCAATTACATTCACACATGCATTTCCTTAGACTTTCTCATTTATGTTTTTATGGGGATTAATGACTTTGCATTCTCCAGGCAAAGTGTCTATAGAATCACTCTGCGCCGCTGGAGAGCCCCTTTAAGAGCAGCATTGTGTTTGTTTCTCATTAAGTCCATTATGCTGCGCAGAGTTGGGTGACGGGTCCGTTTCCATAGAGACGTCATTCGGTCAGCAGTAGAATAATAAAACCACCGGTAAACAGCTCGGCATAGAAGAGCCAAACGTTTATACAAATATGGATAATAATCAAACACAAAAAAAAAGGCAACATATGTCATGCTCTTCATCAATCAGTGACGCATTTGTTTAGCAGAAAACATTTTCAAATATTTGCATAAAATAATTGCATACACACAAATGCTTTATCTTACATTCAATGCGGTGCTCAACATATTCATTACTGCACAGCTAAGGCTCGGTTCTATCAAGCATTCTGTTTTAATATTTGCATTTTGCAACTCTCAGACTTCAAGGTAGAGTTTAATTGTCATGAAACGGCAACAAAATATCAGTGCATCCAAAACGCCCTCCTGTCCAAACATTTGGATAGACATTCTGAATTAATGAGATGTCCGGCATTTTTCTCTCGGTCGATAGCTTTGTGCACTTTTCTCAGTTTTGACATCAAACTTGGTTCGTTTGATTAGATTACAACCAGCAGTTCAAGCAGAATGCATATAACGCCGCCTTTTCTTCTCCTCGCCTCTAGAACGTGACGTCACAGAGGGATATGGTTAGGTAAAGAACTTGTACTTAACATGTTACGTCAGAGCAGAACTCCTCTATTTCAACACTTGACACTTCCGAATACTTAAGCGGCACTTGTTTAAGCTCGTATTTGCCATTGTAAGCATGAATACAAAGCTAGACATTTTGAGGCCACATGGTAATCACTGCAACGCAAAACCCACATAAACAAGTCCTCTTATCTGCCTCTCTTTAGGCCTCCCACGTGGTAATGACTCTATCTGCGTCACACACACACTCCTCGACACAATCCACTGAGGTATCCAGACTAATTATCAGTCTGTTAATGATTGCAGCGCATCAGCAGTGCACCAGTCATTCATTACAAGAGCCCGCACTGGTCCCTGGGAGAGCGCTTATCACACAAAACACCACGCGATGGGCCAAAAGTAACAGATTAACCAACAGCAAAGGAAAGTTTGTCAAAAGCCCATCCAGCTGTAATGTTTTTATTTCGTTTTCATGTGCAGGATTGGGATGGTGGCTAATACATTTTAATCACCAAAAATGTAATTAGTATTCGTGTAAAAATACAGTTTTGTTAAGGTATGTTCACATTTGTTGTGACTGACTATGACAAAAATGTAAATGTAAAAGGTGCATTTCATCAATTGTTCCTTTTATGTCTTTACAGCACGATTTTGAGCATATTTGAGCAGGTTTAATAATACCTCACACTTGACAGTATTATGAAGCAAGGCTACTATTCTGCACCAATGGCCCCGCTGAGCATCACTTCAGTCAAGCACTGCATTCACAATAGGCAAAGCAGATGAAGTGTCTTGCCCAAGGACACAACACACTCTGGTTGGAGCAGGAATTAAGATGATCAAGGGGAAATACAATCACCTTGTGCTGCAGGCTGGATTGTCACAAGGTTTGAGTTTTCAATTTCCATAAGAATCCAACCATTCACACACACATCTCTGTACTTATTTGTGATTATTTGGAAAATGAAGACTCCGAATGACACATGTTGGGTTCAAAAATGTCACGTAGCTACTTTCTGCTGCTTGTTATGTTGAAATGTCACTCTGAAGAGGCGGGGCTCATCAGTTCTGCAGCGTTGAGCAGGAAGTCATTGAACCTGTTCCTATTACTAGAACATTTTTATTAAATTGTTTAAAATGAACTAAATGTCAGATTATTACCTACTCGCATACTGTTCAATACTCAGTACCTGAAAAAGCATATTACCAAGTACAAAGCATAATAATGCCTGTGTTTAGCTAAACTCCACTGAGAGTCCCTCCTCTTTCTGAACGATACAGACGGGAGCCATAATGCGATATATGTGTGATAAATATGCATTTGAGTCCACCTTTAATTTGAGTTATATAGTCCTTTCTACAGATGTACTTAAGTGGTTCACAATGGTGGTTCACATAATTTTGATTTGACCTCTATTGAGTTGTATACATTTGTCATCCTTTACACTGCATTTATAGGCAACGTACACCTGCTTTTACCACTTTGCCAGCGTGCCAGTGACTTGACAGCTCGTAGCCTTTGAATTCACCCCCTCCAATCCCTCAATCCATCATCTCCACTTACACATTCAGCCTCTCTGGTGACACTGACCCCGCTCGCTCGCCCCTCCACTCACAGCTTTCTGCAGCGAGATAGTCAGAGAGGTCGATAATGGCTGTCCACATCACAGTGGGGAGATGTCACCCGGGCCATAATGAGGAGCTGCTCCCTCTCCTCAACCATGTGAGTCTCGTGTGCGTGCATGCGTGTGTGTGTGTGTGTGTGTGTGCACGTGAGCACCTTCACTAGAGACTGTGCCTTTGATGTCTACTCAAGGGAGATGTACGGCAAGAAAATGGATAGTTTCTGTGGCACATCACTTTGTCCAATGGGCTTAAATATGTTGCACTACTTTTAGTTTTTTTTTTTAAAGCTAAAAGATCCACATGATTTTCATATCTGTTTTCCCATTTTGCAAATGCAAAAAATAATGTACATCGGATGCACATTTAGCAACCAGAAATCATGCAAATGATTCTATTTCGTTTGCGTCCATTTGAACATCACGGATCATTATTCTTAACTGGATATGTTTCATAGATCACACATTCTATACAGAAGTTATTCTTCCAACATACTCCCATAATTTACGTGGGCTATTTTTACTTTTAATTGGAAAATAATCTATAAGCATGCATTACTTAAATAAGATTATTCATTTTAATATGGTTTTGCTCATCTCTATTGGCTTAAAGATAATTCAAGCCTTGCAAATAGCTTGAAGTAAATTCATTAATTGGTCCCTACTTAAAATAGCATCTAGTTCTGAATAGCATTTTTTTAATTTATATATTTTTCCCAATTAACATATGAAGCCTATAAAAACATTTATTCTTACAATAAAATAATACTCATGAATAGGAACCAATCATCAACTGATAAATAATGTCAATTATCAATTATCTTATGATAAGAGAATGCTTCAGTGTGGCCAATGTCAACGCAAGCTTTATTCAAAAGGTGTTTTGATGATGCACAATGAAGATGATGATGTGACATGTTAGCTTCAGCAATAAGCCACACCATTTTGAATTCATCAACACCTGCCTGTCTTCAGGTGATGTTATTGCTTTGCCTGGGATGTTTCACACTATGGCAATAAAGGTGCACTATGTAAAAGATGATCAAAAACAGTAACTTCTCTAACTTAGTTCAGCTTTTGAACACCAGAGGGCATATTTTTAGTGGACTTTTCTACATCACCATGAGGGACCACTGCATTTTTTGTCATTTTGTTTGAAAGTCGTGTTCAGATCACCCCTGATAATGAGGTATCAACCCATATCACATGTGGTTCCTCTGAAGTAATGCCTCCTCCCTGTGAATTATGCCAGGAGCTTGTTCTGCCTTGTGTGCTGGTAGAGTATCGGCCACCACTTAAAACATAAAATAAATTAGTGACAAAACAGTCCAGATGAAAGGCTGTTTGTTATTTATTGAGAAAGGCCATCACTGTTCAGTATATACAAAATGTTACTAAATAGTTCATAGTGTCCCTTTAAACGTAGCTATCTTACCATTTTGCAATGTCTTTTTTTGCTGTTCCTATTGCTAAAAATACCTCTAAAAAACACTTTAATGCCTTACTGTGGAACATTGCAGTTAAAGCAATGACCTGCCGGACCTTCCACATGAAAAGTCAAACACACCTTGAAATATGTTTGTTACCAGTAGATCACAAACCAATCTTATGTGATATAAAGATGTTTTCCCTTTGTACTTGATATGATGTCTTGTGACAGCAGAATAACTTTAGCAGCAGCGGAGGAGGCTTCACAGGAGCAGCTTTTGTGTCACCAACTTCTCTGACAGTTTCTTTCTCTTGTCTTGAACTTTGTGTTTCTATATTTGTTCGTGCTCAACCGAGTGTTGTTTTTCTCATCTGTGTGTCCCATAATGTGCGGTGTTGTTGGCCATGGCCTGACTGCCTCCTGACTGTGTTGGTCACTATGCCTTTGCCTGTTGCTGTAACTCCTCTGGGCTGCACCTGTTTTTAAGTAGCTGCCAAGCCAAACGCTTGTTTTTCTTCCCATCTGTGCGCCAGTCGACTTGGATCAAGATTTGAGTGAAAATTTGTGTTTTAAGGCACACGTTCAAAGTGGGAAATATTTATTAGCTGTTAAGTCCAGGCTGGTGTGTCTCAGGCAGCTGTGATTTTTAACTTATTTTGGCAATTCGCAACAATATGACTTTTGTATCTGTGCCATCTGTCCATGAATTTATATCTTGTTGCATATCTAAGAAGCAGTCATTTTCAGCTGCACAATCGGCCCATTTATTGCAATTATTGGCTTCATTCTAAATGTGTGCTGTTGTTTATTGCTTGATTCTTTCCAGAAAAAGGAAGGACATTTTTTTCCACATGTAAGTGCATTGTTTTATCACTTATTTTTGATTTGTATTTAATACTATAACAATTTTAAATTGTTTCTTAATGCATTCCCTTTTGATTTCATATATGTTGTTTTTATTATTGATCAATGTTTTATGTTGCACCTTAATGCCGAGACAAGTTCCTCTGTTTGTGAATTTTGTTCATTGACAATGGCAATAAACCCCTTCTGATTCCGATTCTTCCCTGAACTTTATCTAAAAAAAAACCTGCAAAAGTAATGATATCAGCTATACTAATACAGTGTTGAATAATAATTAAAAAAGAAAATAAATAAAATTGTTCAAACTCTGATTTATTTTATTATATATATATATATATATATATATATATATATATATATATATATATATATATATATATATATATATATATATATATATATATATATATATATATAATTTTACACATTCCATTTGTCTTAAAACGTTACAATGCTGACTTTGAAATAAAAGACTATAGATTTATATAGAAATTAAAAAATAAACAATGTAAATGGGTGGAGCTGTCCAAGGTTCTACGCGTGGTATCTGGCAGAATGACCAAATTAAGAGAAGCTACTGTAGAATATGTTTATATATAAATATCTGGTTTTCTGTAATCAGTTATTTTTTTTCTTCATTTAAGTGTCAAATGCAAAACAAGAGTGCAATTATCATCGACAATATCAATGATGTTTCTCTTCCTCTCACGTGGAAACAGTGGCTACACCTTTAACAAAATCAGCACATTTGCGGTGTTAAAAGGCAGACTTGACACTTGACCTTTTCCCGGCGCAGCGCTCAGACCTCTGTGTGCTCTGCAGCTGGGGAGCGATGGTGTCTGAACATGCTCTGACCTTGTCCTCTCAGGATACTTCAGAAGTACACAACAGGCAGACATGTGACCAACCAGCGCTCTCAACCATGGAAGTTAGTTCAGTGTGTACATGTGTTATAGTCCACAAAAGTAAAAAAAATAAAAAAAATAATCATCATCATCATCATTCTTAGGAGTAGTGAATTCCTAAGAATGAGTAGTGAGTTCCTTTGAGTTTGTGTAAGTTAAAATGTGTCCTGTTAATTAGTTACAGGTTTTGATTTGATTGATGGTAGAAATGTGTCTTTGGCTTGCTCATTCACATAAATCACAGTACAAACACACAGACTATAATAAAAACACATTTCAATAAATAAATTAGCATGGTCATGGTCAAGTTCTTTGAGTTCTTTGCAAACAAAAGAGCCGAAACAGGCACCGAGTGAGCGACATGGGGGGCTATGGCTTATTCCATTTTATGTAGAAAGGGACCTGTTATGTAAAAATAATATAATTAAACAAACATTTACATTCAAGGTCTAAACAGCTCAATGTAGCTTTAACAGCACATAAAAACAAAGCCTTAGAAGACTGAAAGCATTTGAGTACTTTTTAAGATGGTTGCCTTTACTTTACACAAGGTTCTACCATTAAAGACAAGCAATGTGTTCCCTTCAAGTTTCATTGAAACTGTTGTAAATGAGCTACCTGGAGCTGTCCATGGTACTAGTCATTGCAGCTGACCAGACAATTAAATGCACTAATGTAACTGTATGTCTTACTATACTATACTTTACATATACACCATCTTAGTGTATGTGTTATGAGGGGATGATTCCATAACACTACTTTGTACATTGTTCCTTTAACACTAGTACTACCAGGATTTCAGAACTACTAGAACTCCCAAGCCGTCAATTTGACGGTTGCGCTCTGGCGATGCAGTGATCAAAAGAATTATTCTTCTAACACGCTAACAATTGGTCGAATAGCCTCTTTATTGAATGTTATCATTATTCAGAGTGGCAAAGTTGACTATCATCAGCGGGCGAAGGAGGAAGAGGAGGAGGAAGAGGATGTGGGTTGCCATTGCCAAGAATATGCCGCTCACCCGCCCATGTTACCGACAGCCGAAAATGCCATAACTATATAATAGTTTGTCATAAATACCTTAAACATTTACAACAGACAGACTATAAGTGAGATTTTGCCGGCTTCTTTTTGCGTCATCCGCAGTCGTCCTCCGACTCGCTGTCTGATTCGGCAGAGCTGCCAAAAACCCACGAGTTCTTGTCTGATCGCCTTCACCTCCCGAATGAAACCTCACCAATGTTTTGAAGCATTGCCAGGCCCTCTTGTACGGATAATTGCGTCAAATCCGTGGGAGTTTGAGGAAGAATTACTCAGAACTCAATTTTAACGTTTTTATTTCAGTTGAATTGCAATATGGGGATGATATACACGAAGGTTAATAAAAAGTCAAGAGCCCATGAATCTGAAAGAGCAACGTAACCAGAGTAATTAGACGTACAATTCTGAAAACCGTCAAATTGACGGCCTTGGGAGTTCTAGTGTTAATACATGTGATTATGTTCTCCTTTTTTTGTTTTAAATAATTTAATAAATGTTAACAGTTTTTTTTTGACTAATTATAAAATATAATTGGAAACAGTCTATTCATGTTTTTATCCTCCTTTGGTTTAATTATTATTTAGAACTACCTTATCTATGGTTTTGCCTAACGGTGTAGCCTTAATTTTGACCTGATAACATCTGGGTTTAGATCTGTTGGTACTTGGAAAATCAAAAATTATCGTAGGTGATACTTGTGTGAAAGGTTTGGCCACTGGTTTGGAATAAAAAAAAAAACGTTTTATTCCATGTTTTGGTCTTTATTTCACAGTTAATAACTCCACAGATTGAGCAGGTTGTATTCACCAGTTTGCGGCCCAGCACAGAGATGTGGCCACATACTTGGTGTCAGTTTCACAATTAGCAGATGCAGCTTGTTAAAAACGTGCCATGAAGCCCGGAGGACGTTTCCCATTCTTCGCTTACTCAGCACCACCAGGCACGCACTCAGCACAACGCTGCCCCCCCCATACCCTGGCAAGCTCATACAATTTTATTACTTGTGTCAGGCCATTTTAAGGAAACACGTTATGCAAATGATGAGTTCTTCTGCGGGTGTATTTTTCCTGCCATTTTGGATGAAAAGCTGATCACCGGGGTACTTTCTTGCTGCTTCTGGCTGCTTTGAAACTGTATTCCTTCCTAAAGTTTGCACTAAAGCTAAAACATTGCAGACACCCAACATCACAAAGTAAACATTAAAGGATGCAAATCAAACCAAGCTTCCAACACTGAGAGATAACTTGTTGTTCTATGTGGTTATGAGAAAATGAATTCTTAATGTTGCCCGGGGTGAATCGAATGGACGAGAGTGGGCCTCACTTCACTGGTGTTTTCCAGCACTCTCCTCTCTCCTAATGGGCAATGCCTGCCTCTGCAACAATAGTGCCATTAAGCGCCAAGTCAGAAACAAGAAGTTGAACACAGCCTTTCAAAAGGGCTGAGTGGCACAGAGCTGCGAAAGATGGAATTTCAGCGGCTTGAGATTAAAAGTCCAACCACAGCAGATGGGATCGAAAAAGAATGAGGAACCCGTAGTGGAAGGTGGGGAGCAGAGAGCAGGAGCAGGGCAGAGGAGGTTTTTTGTGTATGATCTCCCCAAACGATGCTTAACTTCACTGCCTTCGTGTGGACTTTATACACTGTTCTGAGTGAGAGTCACATGGACACTCATAAACTCTTACATAATAAAAGTAAAGTATTTAACTCCTCGAGTAAAGGGTTAGTTTAATGCTACACTGTAGAACATTCAGAACAAAACAATATCATTTTAATGGGGAGGCGCAAGAAGCAGACCCCCACCAGAAAAGTTACACAGTGTACCTTTAAGGCGAGACAGGTGAATAGGAAGCCAACTTAAATTTAGAGGTAACAGTTTGAAATGTTTTGGTAGTTTACTCACCTAAAAGTAATAAAAATGTATATGTTAAAAGATTTTACACATTTAGGACATATGAATCTGAAAAATGGATAGAGTCAAATTTCAATTTCTTGCTCTATGTTCTTAAGATATTTGATTATGTTTTAGTATTTTGGTAAACTATACATTTGATAAAAAATTGGCATAAAAAAAAAAGAAAAAGATTTTGATACATTTATTGGATTTAAAATTTGCCTAAATCAGGTTTGGAATTAAATATTAGTAAATTATTCAGTGCGATCTGTCAAAATCTTTTTGCCTCTACATACACTAGACTTTAGAATCTGGTTTTTCAGTGCTGATCCTTATGACCCTATGTGAGAAAACTACATTTTGAGAAAACAGCCTTTGATGTAACAATGGCCATAATCAAAATCTATGTATGCAAGTGGATTAAATGAAATAATAAAACACATATTTTACAAGTTTATGCGTTGAGAGAACAAACAAATAAGAGTATTTAATGTTGTGACTTCATGGTACTAGAAATGAGCAAAGCAGGTGTAATCCCACATCAATACATTTAGCCAATTTTCCGCTCCGAAAATGTTCCTGATCATCATACGCTCCTCAAACTCACTGAACTTGTGAACGTGGGTTTATGGCACGGCTATTCAACATCATGCCCGGGGCCAAATCAGGCCCTCCAAGTGATTTAATCCGGCCCACGACCCAGCAAAACAAAACAAAAAATATTGTTTACTGGTTTAATTCTGGTTAAGCATTAGTTTAGATCTGGATCTCGGTTTTAGACCTGTTTTGATTCACGGTTAGTCCTGGTTCAGACCAGGTTGGTACTAGTCTAGTTCTAGTTTAATTTTTGTTCAGGGCAATTTTGCAAAGCATTGTTTGTTATTTCTCACAAAAATCAAATCCATCAGTAATTATTTTATTGCATTAACTCCTTTTATTGAAACAGTGTTGGGGATATTTGTGGAAATAAAGTTGAATAGCCCTGGTTTATGGTCATTACAGAAATGCCCATTAGAATAAGAAAACACACAAATCTTGCCCAGCCCTTTCTTTGATCAATCTCAGACGTGAATAGTGTTAACAGTGGCTTTTTCATTAAACTTGAATCAGCAATGATTTGATTGTTGTATTTTCCGGACCAACATTTTGGATTAAACAGCCCCTATATTTCTCCCACCTCGGTCATGTCTGCTCAGAGTGATGGACAGGGGGAGTTTGTGAAAAGTATGTTTGGTGGAGAGCACATTCCTTCTCGAAACTAGCTCAAAGTGAACAGAGCTCATTAATCACGGCTGTGCCTAAAGGGAAAACATACCCGGCTACATTAATTTTCACAGTAGACTGACTGAGGCAAATGATTAATATATTAGCACAAGGAAGCAGGTTAAGAAGACGCCATTACTGTCATCGAACAGATCAGCACCGAGTTCTGCACTATTTGCCATAATTTCCCTGATATTTGGATCTAATAGACCCTTCCTGAAGTAAACATTTTACCCCATTCATTTTAATGAGGCATAAAAAAAAAAAAACAGAAAAGTGTCGTTTGCAGACTGCACACATTCTGTAAATGGTTGTTGTTTATATGTTTATTACATTTGCACGTGATGACGATTAATATCTAACTTTCAGCGCACCACTTTCTTTATTTCAGTAATTTATGCAGATTTGACATTTGTTTTCCACTATACAGTATATATTGCATGCGATTAAGAAATGTTAAATACGTGGTGGTTAGCGCTTGTGCTAATATCGGCTTCTTTTACAGTCTGGTCATCATTCCGGCGGCGTACTATCACAACACAGTGCGACTGGCCAAGAACATCATTCCTGACCCCAGCCATGTTCTAAATAAACAATATGTGCTGTTACCATCTGGGCGTTGGTACTGTGTGCCACGCTTCAACAAGCTCAAACAGTCCTTCACACATCAGTCCATCCTAAAGCTGAACCCGGAGCTTAATCTGCAAACAAAACAGATAAACATCAATGATGTCTTAATGAGAGTAGACAGTCTTTGTTAGATGTCCTAAATCTATGTCTGTGTTCGGTGTTATTATGTTGTGTTGTCATGTGGCAGAGCTGTTGTTTAAATGCAAAACACATTTTGGCACAAGAATCTGACAATAATGTAGTATTTAAATGTATTACATTCTTAAATCTATCATCACCTAATCAACAATCTCCTAAAGCCTGGTGTC
Source organism: Chaenogobius annularis (assembly GCA_015082035.1). Lineage (NCBI taxonomy): Eukaryota > Metazoa > Chordata > Actinopteri > Gobiiformes > Gobiidae > Chaenogobius > Chaenogobius annularis. The sequence goes on from BJKM01000038.1 coordinate 1,223,918, forward strand.
CACAGCATGATTATTTTGTCTTATACTGTAATGGATGTCACACTACAAGATTGAAGTCATAAGACGGAACAGAAACACTGTGCGATGGCTCACACGATCAGTCGTGGCTACGATCAAAGTTTGTCTGAGCGAATATCATGCTCTAGGCTCCGTGTGATAAAGTCACCAGAGTTTTCCCTGTTAACTGAGGCTAGCGTGACATGCTAGAAGCGTTTTTGCTTTTGTAAAAGTTAACTAAATAAATGAGAAATAAGGAGATAAGGTCCCATTCACAGAGGAGCTGCTCTGCTTCACTAAGCTTTGTCATAAATCTTTCATCGCAGTCGGCCAAAATCGTACTGTAGACAACGACTTTAGAGATCTAAGCCCTTCCATTGAATCTATATAGATCACACAGGGAAACAAATGAACAGAAAATTTGGTATTTGTAATTTGTATTATGTCGTTATGTTTATATTGTTATATTTTTCTCTTTTTTGTATTTGTTCTTTATGAATATTATTATGTTTATTCTTATTGACATAAACTGTACTGTGTATATTGGTCACATGGGTGAAAAAAAATCATAAATAATGCATTAGAACCACGTATGGAGAGTGATGCAGCCTTTATAATGGCGCATTATGTTCTTTACGGTGATTCCAATTAATAAATGCCATTTTAATGCAATAATTACAGCTACATTTAAAGCTTTGCTGCATAACATTTCTTGTTAGGGGCTGACACTGTTCTACTCCATGTTCTACTCCATGGAGATGTTATTGCTTTCCCTGGAATATTCCACAGCACGATCTATTTTGCATTTATTTAAAAAAATCCCTTGAAAACATGTTAGAGAAAACGATCTTCCATTTTTGGTAACTCAAGTGATTGAAATGTTTTGTTTCTTTTTTTCATTAATTAATTAATTAATTAATTATATAACTTTTGTGTGTGTTATTATTATATTATTATAATTTTTTGTCATTTAACATAAACATATTAGAAGTAAACCATGCATGCAACCAGGGTTATTGTGACATAAGAAATGTGATTTCAGTAAAATGCATGGGAAAACTAATATTTAAAATTCAGATTGAAGATATTTCCTGTAAAGGTGGTATATTTATATGGCCTTTTGGGTTTTTACATATTTGTGTGGAAGTATTGATTGTTTTCATTTTCATAGTGAAGTCCATTAGGTTTATTTTGGGCCCATTATGAAGGTTTGAATTTAGTATACAAGTCAATAATTGTCGCAGTAACGTGCATAATTTGACTCTTGTGTATTTTTCTCCCTCATAAGAAGAATAGTATATAGCATTTTGCATCAACAGAACACTATTTACTTGGATGTCAGGAAACTCTCCGCAAATTCTACAAAAATGTGCGGCGTTTATTCCTGTCCTTCACTCTCTACATGATGAAAAATTAATAAATAATTGTCTGATTTACATAACCAACAAGCCTGGCACGGAAATGTGGAGGAAAGGCGTGATTTCCATAACGCGCCGCACATTTAAAATCAGGTGCGGTTAATAATGAGTGCTTGTGTTTGAAGGGACTCTTCATTAGAGTGATTGAGTGTGTGATTGGCCTGAGCTTTGATGGGACTTCACACGTGCAAAAAGCGCCTGTGTCAGGAGCAGATGAAGATGAGGAAAGTGGCCGTCTGGTGTCAGATACGGTGCCTATTTATATATTTTTATCATTAAATGTAAGCTGCTTTGAAGAGACACACAGTTATATTGGCTGTACCTTTTTTTTTTTTTTTTTCTCATGTAATGTGTTCAACTCGGATCTCAGCAGCGTCTTCGGTTTGTTCTGCCGCACAGAGCAAAGCCATAGCACTCTCCTATGCTTTGCGTCTGTCAACATCAGCTGGCAGGCAGATGGATTTTACGTGTAAATTTAAGTGTGTGATATCAGAGCTGCTCCTGTACCTTCCTCCTTTGCTCAGGTAAAATCTCCTTTGTAATCTAAATGAGCGTGTTTGGTCTAAGCAGACTCTGTGCCAATGACAGCCCTGGTCAAAAAGAGAAAACTGTGCTGTCTTTATTAATTTATAGAGCATTTTTATATCCAAACCAGGAAGTGGGTCTCAAAAATGTGTGAGTTGCGGTCAATAATTTGGTATAATAATTTGGAATACATTTTTACCTATGCAAATCACATTTCGATGGTTGTAAGATGGTGACTTTTTTAAAGAGAACATTTGGTGGCACTATGCAAGTATGTTGGGGGGTAATTTCATTCAGGCAATAGAGCCAATCCAAGTAACAAAGGGCCTAAAGTGGGACGCATACTGGATATTGACCAGCGAGCCGCAATGATAAACATACATTTTTTATAGTGCTTTTGAGGACACAAAAATACACTTAACCAAACGAAGACAAAACACTCAATTATAGTGAATCAATCAAAGAAGGGTGGGCATAATAAGCCTTAAATTGGCTTCTGCCTACACCTGGTCAAATAACATATTTGTTATGTGCTTGGATGTAGAGCACTTTTTGTTGTTTTTGTTTTTTGTTTTTGACCAAACAACAATAAATAAAAAAAATGACACTGAAACAAGTCACGGTTTGGACTGAGATTTTGTCAGCCCGTTTGAGACTCTCACCCCCACCCTCGCAGTGTGATGCAGATTATGCACATTTGATCGAAGTCTACAATGAAAATTAACTATCTTAAGATTCTCAAAGACTTTAACATACTGCTTTAATATAAGGTTTCTTTGTAAACAATGTATACAGCATTAATAAGCATTCGTTATTTGTTTATAAGCATTTATGGACAATTAATAGAATTTTAATAGCTTTATAAATATTAAAAAGCCATTCATTAAAAACATGCATGTGTTCATAAACCAAGTACAAACGTTTTTAAGAGAAATAATGAGCTGCTTATTAAATTGTTTTCAATAACCAAGTGATCAAGTTCGAATTAACCTTATTTTAAAGTGTTATCCATTTAGTTTATGCTTGGTAATGTCACAAAGACAATTTGACAATACAGCTATTTGAGCTTTCAACACTCCAATCACTCATATTGCTTTGTATGTGAATTGCAATTGTCTTAGTTCTTTGTTTACATTAGCTCATATTGCCTACTACTGTCCCTGCTCTTGTTGACCACAGAACTGGAGCCGGACACACATCAGCGGATGTGATCTGAACAACAGCAGTAGCACCTGCGTGTTTTGAGTGTATGCTAATGAGCTGATGCACGAGCGGACGCTGCTTCCAGACAAGTGAGGGGCCTAATTAATTTTCAGATTGCAGCTTTGATGTGTCTAATTGCTCTAAGCTTCCCAACTTCATTAGTCAGCGCTCCCTCTGTGGACGAGGAGCTGGTCCCTGTGGTTAGCGACAAGAGCTACCTGTGTTTTAATAGGCCTGCATAGATGTTTTACTGATGATACGGTCAACAACAACAACAACACACACTATAAACAAAGAAAAGAAAAGTTTGTTTGGTAAAATGCATCTACGTAACATAGATATTTTTTATTGCTGGAGGTGTGTGTTTTTGTACACATCTTAAATGATTCAGTATTTAAAAGTGTCTCTGTTTACTCGCTTCAATTATTCAACACTCACCATATTGCAGCATGTATAATTGATCTTATTGTGCATGTATAAGGTCAGCTATAGAATGTAAATTCATATAATTGCAGTAATTAACCAACATATCATACATATATATTTTTTTATTCTTTTGCTATCATGTGAATAAAATTGACGGTGGTGCGTTAATATTATTCTGTGTAGAAGTTATGTCGCCGTTGTTTTTGTTTAGTTTAGTTTATTATATACTTGTCAGGGACCACGCTCAAACACATTATAAAAGAGAAAACACTTTGCACTAGATTCAACAAAGAGTATACTTTACATTCGCAGTCCATGGGCATTAAGGTACAACATTACAAATACAGTGCAAAATCAGTTAAAAACAAAAACATCAAAAATAATTAAAACTTCGCTGCAATATAACAATTTGAACAATTGTGAGAGGACAGTTTCATATTTGTGAAGCTGGCACAGAATTGCAGATCCGCCGGCAGCTTCAAACTGTCCGAGAGCTGGTTCCACAGTTTGATGGTTTTAAACGGGAAGGCAGCTTGTGCAAAGGCCGAGCATCTTTTGGGGATAACACAGTTTTTGTGGGCTATGGACCGAGAGATACGAATTGTCTGCTCGGAACAAGGCAGCCATGTTTCTGTTAGTTTGCCCTATGCCATCTGTGGCTCAGATTGACACCTCATAACTAGCACTATTGTGGAAAAACCTATTGGGCATGTTCCTGCTTTGACTGATACAAATCATTATAGTGGCATATTCAGCGAACATTCCTTGATTTGCTTCCCCTAACTGCCACTCACTGTCATTACCCTGCTTATAATAGAATTTTAGCCCTCCTTGTCAGTGTAATTTGTGCTGTAAAAACCACTCAGTACACCTGTTAAGTTTAGCAGCCCCTCATTACCAGCTATTGGACATATAAAGTGGAAAAAATGTCTAGTTAACAATGTGTAACCCTTATTAGGCATGTGTTTGCCAGGCAGATGAGAACTTTGGTTACGGGATTCACTTAGCCTAAAAATACATGATGAAACAAGTTGAAGACTGCTGGCACAGGTGTTTTTTGGGGGGCCTTGCCTGGGCTAGCGAGCTCTGTCCTCATTAGCGAGCTGTGCGGAGGGCCCCAGAGTCAGTGCTCGGGCTCCGGGACTTGCTGACTTGTAAAAACACCTTTATATCCCTTATTTTTCTCCCTGCGCAAACCAAGGGAGCAGTTGACCCGGGTTGCTCGCCTGCTTGACCGCTTGGGGTCAGTTCCAGCTCGGGGATAGGTAATTGGCTGCTTGTTGGACGGTCTGCACAATTGTATTATCATGGTTTTATAAATACAAGGTTTACAAGAACAGCACTTTGGGGTTTCAGCAGATATTCCAGCAGCAGCAGCAGCAAAAAACATATTTTTTATCTGATAGGCATTTTACTATTAGGAGCCCGCACCTGTGTTTTCTCATTTACTGTAAGGGCAAGACCAACGACCTTGTTTTTAAAATCACAGGAGAATTTCAAAGCATTTACATATTCACAAAACCAACTAGAAAATTATGACCTAGTTTAATAGGTTAAAACGGACGGGGAGAGGATTTGCAGTAGTTCAGTTACACAATAAAGCACACTTAAATATGATTAATTTGTTACGGCCACCTGTGCCACTAACTAACACAAACACTTCAAAACATATATCACACAAATACAACACAAGAAGATGAGTAAAAAAGAACCTTCATGTACAGTATTACATTAACTCTACTATTTCCCCCAATCTTCCTAAATCCTACTAAAACAATGAAAAACTTTATTATGCCGCCCCAAAACAAACAAAAAAGGTGCCACGATGAGAAGACAGTCAGTGGTCCTAATGTTGTGGCTGATTGGCATATGATCTCATTTCAGATTAGATTAGTGCTGACCAAACGGCAGAAAATCTTGATCAGCACTTTGTTTATCCGGATTATATTTCTTAAACAAAGTTAATGCAGCCAGTCGATGGCAGTGCAGACAGTGATCTATCAGCCCCAGGGGAGAGCATCACTCACACACATTACTGCCAGACTGACTCCCTGATGTAATCATATCAGGTTATGGATTTGGAGGATGTTATTTTTATTATTAGATTCCGGTAAATATTTGTGCAGAGTCTACGTGTGATACCATTTGTCGATTCTGATATATGTTTGGGTCCTATGTCAAAGAGGAGACTTCTTGTCACAGGTCAGGTAATATGGTTTAGCTTCATTGTGCGTTACACTGGTATATGTGCCTTTTTTAATCATAACTTTTGAGTAAATGCTTTCTGTATTGTAAAAGCAGCACATTGTGACTAAATCAGCTGTCCAAGGGCAATCAAATTAAAGGCAAACGTAAAAGAAAGCGACCTAGACTGCATCACTTTTTCCACATTTGCCGCAAAATTCTACAAACCAATACCCCATAATGACAACGTGAAAGAAGGTTGTTTGAAATATTTGCAAATTCATTCAAAATAAAAACAAACAAAAAAAGCATGTGAGTACTAGTAATGTGCCAAAAGTTTTGTGAGAGCTCGGAACAAATTTACATAACTATTTCCTCCTTTCCTGGTTTCATATTCAGGCACCCCAGCTTTAAAGATTTGAATAAATTGAAAAATACAAATAAATAAGTAGATAAAAATCAGGTACTGTGCGACAGAAGTTGACATATGGCAGATTACTGATGTGTCTGAGTGAGTTATTATGTATTTATTCATCAACATTTCATTTTATTGTTTGTGAGTAAAGGGCATCCATCAATCACGGAGAAAAGTTTTATGTATTAAATGTACAAAATGAATTCCTTTGCGTTGATCAAAAAGTGAATTTCATCTGACCACTCGTCACGTAATAGTGTGATAGTGTAGTATTTACACTGACATACATGCACTCATTAATTAAAGCACAGAGTGTGGCTCCCTGGCTGCAGGGCGGTGCTGGGGGCCGACCCCCCCACCCCTTCAAAGCATCTCCATTTGCCCTTGGCTTTGTAGTGAAGCACAATGAGCCTGAATCTCCATATTGCGTTTGTTCTTGTCAACCTGTGGGCTCAGCGTTCAAAGCCTCCTGCCATGTATTTGCATTATAATTAGCCCAAGTGGAGCATAAAACAGTTTAGATTTTCGTGTGAATGTAAATTTGACACAGCGCGGGTGAATATAGACATTGGTGGTATTTGATGATTTTTTTATGGGGTTTGTTGGTTTTATGGTTCACGATGGCTCAGTTTTGTCCTGTTAGCTTTGTTCATAGCAGCCGCTCTCTCGTCTGTCTGCAGCCCTGAGGAGAGCCATGTTGGACACAGCACCAGTGACACACGCCTGTCCACTACACATGAGAGACACAAACTAAATATGGCAGGTGGCACTCCCACAACAGGTCTCCAAAAAGGGAACAAGAGGCTTTGAAGCAGTTACAGAAACATTAAAAGGGTAACTGGCCTAATAGAAATACTCTTTCACTTCATTTTTTAAACAAAGTGTATTTATTTTCACATTCCATGCCGCAATACCTAAGTTCATTCATTTCAACACGGTGAAGTTTTGAAAGATTTTTTTGGGCCAAAAGGCGTTATTATTAAACCGAACAGCTGTAGGTTCACATAGGGAGAAAGAGAGAGGGTAGAGACATTTGGCAAATGGCCGAGGCTGACGATCTAATCCTCAACACCACGGTGGAATCAGCTACAATGAGGAAAGTAAGAATTTGAACACCCTGCAATTTTGCAAGTCCTCCCACTTAGAAATTATGGAGGGGTCTGACAATTTCATTGTAGGTGCTTTTCCACTGGGAGAGATAGAATCTAATAAATTCACATTGTTTTGTATCCAGAAATCACATTGTATGATTTTTAAACAATTTATTTGTATGTTATTGCTGCAAATAAGTATTTGAACACCAGGTTTGCACACACTGCCGCAGGGATTTTGGCCCACTCCTCCACACAGATCTTCCCTAGATCTGTCAGGTTTTAAGGCTGTCGCTGAGCAACACGGAGTTTCAGCTCCATCCAAAGATTTTCTATTGGATTTAGGTTTGGAGAATGGCTAGCCACTCCAGCACCTTGATATGCTTCTTACGGAGCCACTCCTTGGTAATCCTGGCTGTGTGCTTCGGGCCATTGTCATGTTGGAAGACCCATCCACCCATCTTCAATGCTCTGACTGAGGGAAGGAGGTTGTTACCCAAAATCTTGCAATACATGGCCCCATTAATTCTCTCCTTAATACAGTGCACTCGTCCTGTCCCTGTGCAGAAAAGCACCCCCAAAGTATTATGTTTCCACCCACATGCTTCACAGTAGGGATGGTGTTCTTGAGATGGAACTGGGATGGCGAGTGGCGTTTACACCAAAATGTTCAATTTTGGTCTCATCTGACCACATGACTTTCTCCCATGACTCCTCTTGATCATCCACTGGCAAACTGGCAAGCTTCAGACGGGCCTGGACTTAAGCAGGGGAACCTTCTATTCTATGATTTTAAACCATGAAGGCGTACTGTATTACCGATGGTAACCTTTGAAATTGTGATCCCAGCTCTCTTTAGGTTATTGACCAGCTCTTCCCGTCATTCTGGGCTGATTCCTCACCTTTCTTATCATCATTTATACCCCACAATGTGAGATATTTCTGGAGCCCCAGTCCGAGGGAGATCTTCTCCCTCGGACAGTCATCTTTAGCGTCATCCATTTTCTACCAATGGCTCCAACAGCTGATCTTTTCACCAAGCTGCTTGCCAATTGCCCCGCAGCCCTTTCCTGCTTTATAGAGGTCTACAGTTGTGTCTCTGGTGTGTTTTGACAGCTCTTTAGCCTTTTCCTATTGTAGTAGTTGAAGCCTGACTGGTTGTGGGGTGGACAGGTGTTATTATGCAGCTAACGAGCTCAAACAGGTGATACTAATTTAAATTAATAAGTGGAGCTGAGGTGGACTTTTTAAAGGCAGACTAACAGGTTTTTGAGAGCCACAATTCTTGCTGATTGGCAGGTGTTCAAATACTTATTTGCAGCAATAACTTACATAAAAATAATACAATGTAGTTTCCGGATACAATACAATGTGATTTTTTAGATTCTTTCTCACAGTGAAAATGCACCTATGATGAAAATGTCAGACCCTCCATCATTTCTAAGTGTGAGAACTTGAACTTGGAAAATAGCAGGGTGTTCAAATACTTACTTTCCTCACTGTACATGTGTGCAACTCTGGAAAGCACAGCATTTTTTTGTCAATATGGTATTGATATTTCAAATCTATATATAATAACCTATAAACATACACTGGGTAACCAAGTATTAGCCAGGTATCAAAAACAGCAGATAAGTAAAAACAAAAACACTTTGATCATCAGATTCACAGAAATAAAATCAAGAAAAACCTATTAGCATTTGCGTGATTTTCTTTTATTACATTTTAGACTAAAACCAAATGCAAATTACCCATTATTGTTGAGCACACATTGTTTTATCACAAGCAAACAAAAGCTGTTCACAGTATCTCTTCTGCCATCCTGAACAAAGACATGGATGAATCAGTAATTTTAGCTCTGTTTATTTCCTTGTGTGATTTTTATGTTGTTTCCTCAGGCGCTAGAAAATTACATCTGTGGAATCATGGGTGTTATAACACTCTAAAGAAGAGGACGTAAATGCCATTAACACAGAGACTGCAGGCAAAGTACAGCAAATCATTTCATACCATTGCTGATACTGAATTTAGCGTGCTCTGTTAAAAAATATATGTAATCAAATAAATCCAGGAAACAAAAAAACTAAACAATCTAGGAAACAAACAAAACAATCTAGGAAACAAAAAGAAAAACATTATTTAGTATTGATTATGCCACCTAATTATTATCCGCTTAGTGGCCCAATAGAGTATTTACCCCAGAATTAGAATCTCTTCCAATTTAGAATATTTTCACATTTACCTTTAATACGTCTCATAATTTGGCTTCGTCTCATGAAACCCTGAAAGTATGACATTACTTGAAAGTGTTTTTAAGTTGAGCAGCAGACCACGAGTGTACTGTTACCCCGTGTGAACCTGTCTCCATCCAGGCGGGCTTCCACTCCCCTGACACTCCACTTAATGAGCACTGAGATCCGTGTTTTCACTGCTGTGTGGGCGGGATTAGAGTTTGAAGTTAATGTGCTGTGTCTCTATGTTTCACACGCTTTACATTAAAAAAACTGAAAAATAACATTTATACATGGTGCATTATTCCTGACTATACAGGGTATCTGCCATGCTAACCGTCAAGATGTTTTAATTAAAAAGAACTTCTTGCTTTTAATACACCTACACGGTTTACATCCATTTTGAGAAGTTCAAAATTGTTCGATGAAATTTAGAAGTGTACGATGAAACTTTTCTGGTGGAGAGTGTACATCTTACTTGTTTCTAGCTTGTATGTCAGCATGTATGTCTTTGGAGGCTGAATCCAAATGTTCACCCAAGCTTCATCCAGCGCCTCACTCACAAATATCTATCTCCTCCAATTTATAGATTGACTCTAATTAATCATACAAGTTTGAGTCAAGATGGATCTCACATTCGATATCGAAACGGACCAAATTATTCAGCTTTTTGCCTGAGATGGGAATCTTTAAACAACCCAAGTTCAGGTAAGTGGCTGAAGTTTACGACTTTAGAGTGTAACAGTATTTTTAAGAGTGGTTCATGTCTACTTTCATTCAAATGTGTTCAGCTAAAGACATCTCGCTAACATCACGTAATAAATATAAATGGCAAATTAAAAATATAATAAATACATACAAAAAAAAAATAAAAAAAAATGTGTAAATGTATCCTGTAATTTGGCATGGTGTAGGTTTCGAGCTCTCCCATCTCACAGAAAGAAGCTCCTTAGTTAAATTCTCACAAGATCTGGAAATGGTTACATCTACACTGGTTGCAGTTGGATTTGTGAAATGCAGAGGACTAATTTCCCTACAAGAACAAGAAAGTGTACAAATCTGGCCTTTGCCCACAGTGAACATCTGTTTTGAAGCTTCTTAAAACTTGCACATTTTGTTTTCCTCTTTCCTGCTAACCAACTAACAATTCCCACAACAACCCAAATGCTTCCAAAGAGCTAAAAAAATAGTACTAAGATCACCTGTCAGTGGTCATAATATCATGGACTTCCTTCAACCAAAGTTTTTCATACATTCTCCACTCAAGCGTGTCTAACTGCGGCATTGCAATGATTTCTATGTAAAAATAATTCAAATTGCCGAAAGGGCAAAGCGTGGCGCGCAAGCTTCCTCTGTCGATTAGCAGGAGTATGGCGACCGGTGGGCAGTGTCATAGCGATGGGCTCGTACTGTGTGAAATGCCCCGCTGGATCATCTCGTCTGCCACAGTGACAGGGCCAGAGTTTGCCTTGGGCTGCGCTGTGATGATGCAAGGAAGCTGAGAGTAGTCTGGCATTGAGCGGAAAGGTTTCTCCAAGAGCCGCGCTATGTAAAATTGAGGCCGTTCATGTCATTTTCAGCTCTGATTGGACG